>OV816024.1:84358764-85781394 GCA_929113105.1 Agrypnus murinus
AACAGCTTAATTTAAAGGTTAATTATTTCTCAGAGACTAGAAATTGGTTTATATAATAGCATTGTAATAAATCATCAAGTAATTTGTTCGTGTAAATTAAATTACGTACCAAACAATAGGTGATGTTGTGTGAGAAATATTCAATTAGTCTCAAAGGCAAAAGCAAGTAAGGTGATGGATCCGTATTAAAGTAGCAGCGTCACATACAGCATTCCTAAGTAAGTGGAACAATTAAGTAAATGTTACAAATATTATTGCCACATTAACTTTATCGTTCGGTCACTAACAGTATAGTACACAATATAAATTACAGTGTGTGTAAGTTTACACGAAGACATCTATCGTAGTCCCGACAAACCTGTAATGGCAATTTTAGCAGACCACTTGGAGGTACCATCGAGCACTGATTGTTTCACCGCTTTCATGTGACCTGCATGGCTTTTATCCTCCACTCCAAAAACGGCCCTGTATAGTCGAACAAAATAACTCAACAAACATTTCATGAAATGTGAATTATAAAACAACATCAAACATTATATTACAGTAAATATAAACATCAATAATATTCTTCATGTTATTTAAGTTAGCGAACCATAAAGATTCTTTTGCTTCTCATTAGCATAGGTAGGGTCTAATTTTTCATAAAAGAAAAGCGCTGACTAACCATATACAGCTAGTCGTTACCTTGCTCAATGTCTCATTGCGTGACACAGAAGCTTTGTGGCCACTTTTTCATTTTAGGTCTACAAATGAAGAGCTAAGAAATAGTTCAATTGTCTTTACGGAAATTAATAGGACTATTTTTGGTAAGAACTGGAGAAGGTAAAAAATAAAAAAGTAGTTACTTTCCGTTGAACGCGATTTTTTTATTTAATTTCAGACGGAAAATATTTAAATAAATTGAATTGAAATTGAAAAGTTTTATTCAATATATTTAATAAAGCAGAAACATAACAGTATAAAACATAGGACGGTAATAACAGCAAATAAAAATATCCGTTTTATGTGATAATAAAATGTAAATATAAACAATCCAAACCATAATTATTTGTTTAACTAATTGTAAGCAACAAGTAGATTTACTGTCTTGATTGGTGTTTCACAACCGGAGCGAAAAGGAGAGAAGTTAGTAAAAGTGGTCTTTTAATACGCGTAAGTGCTACTTTTAATGCCTAGGCAGTAAAATAACGCGATTTTTTTATTTAATTTCAGACGGAAAATATTTAAATAAATTGAATTGAAATTGAAAAGTTTTATTCAATATATTTAATAAAGCAGAAACATAACAGTATAAAACATAGGAAGGTAATAACAGCAAATAAAAATATCCGTTTTATGTGATAATAAAATGTAAATATAAAAAATCCAAACCATAATTATTTGTTTAACTAATTGTAAGCAACAAGTAGATTTACTGTCTTGATTGGTGTTTCACAACCGGAGCGAAAAGGAGAGAAGTTAGTAAAAGTGGTCTTTTAATACGCGTAAGTGCTACTTTTAATGCCTAGACAGTAAAATAACACTTACTGCCTAGTCAGTAGAAGTGACACTTTGGTGTTTGGAAAATGTTAATAAGGTTTTAATGTCAATTAGCGAAAAACGATATTTAAAAGTATTCGTTGTCTCAATATGAAAATGCTTCAAGTTTATCCTCTTTATAATCTTCAATTATGGATAAAGTTTTCTTTAAAAAAAATCATTGTTAACATATTGTTTTCTTAATGCATTATGTACAGTGTCTGCCATAAGGTTGGGTCCATATGGGATTTTTTTTTAATATTCTGATCGGAAAAGAACTTTGTGGGGCAATCACCTCTGCTTCCAAAAATACTTAAAATATGCCATGTCAAAGTTGACAGATCACATTAGGGATCTGTCAAATTCGCTATTTTTCAGTACAACCGACAAAAACTGTCCTTATTTGTTAAAATATGAAAAAATTAAGAAAAAATGTTGCTAATGACATTTTACGTTCACATAACAGTTTGAACGAGATATTCCGACACCCCCCCCCCGAGATATACACCCCCGTAACTGTCGGAATATCTCGTTCAAACTCGGTATGTAAACGTAAAATCTCATTAGAAATATTTTTTCTTAATAAAATCTTTTCATATTTTAACAAATAAGGTAATTTTTCCCCGATTCTCTTTTAAAATGGCGAATTTGACAGATACCTAATGTCATCTGTCAAGTTTGGCATGGCGTATTTCAAGTTATTTTTGGAAGCAGAGGTGATTGCCCCACAATGTTTTTTCCAATCAGAATATTAAAAAACATTCCCTTATGGATCCAACTTTATGGCAGACACTGTATGTTTGATATCTTGATTTAAGAGATCGAAAATATCAAAGTTTTAATTTGTAAACATTTCAAACTTACCAGGTAAATATACTGTTTGATTCAAAATATACAGTGCTATTAAATTAACATGCAATATGCCCCATGTTGCATTTCAAGTCAATGCATTAGGCTAAATTCGAGGTTAAATTGATTGATTGCGACGGTAAGTATGAATGTTACCACGAGACGTGATTTGTTTTAAAAAGTACACTTTTTCATCTTTTATTTTACAATAAATTAATGTTAAATTCATTTACGTTTGTATATTTAATAAACTCAATTAGAATTAAATTATCCTTAATTGAAATGAAAGGTTAAAGGGCTAGCGCATGTTGAGCGCTTATGTATTGTTGGTTGCATAAATATTAAATATACAGTAAATACAATGGTTTGCGATGATTATTTTAGTTTGCAACATACGCATATTGCATTTTAATTTAATAGCACTGTATAACCCATCTGAATATCGAAGAATTGGAGTTCGAACTTTATTTCTTCTGGCGAACACAATAATGTCAATAAATATATTTATCTAATACCTCTAAGCAAAAAGGTTTTTGACGTTTTAAGCAATTAAAGCTGACTCACTAGTAGGTAGAAATTCTTGTTTTCTCACTAGTGAGTAAATATCAATACTAGCTACAATAGTAACCAATCACTAGCCTATAATGCGTAATGTTATTAAAACCAGTCACCAGGCTAGAGAGTCAAATTTATGCATATAAGATTTAACACTTGTACTTAAATATTGAGGTGTTGAATAAAACATTGTTATGGCACACTTGAATTAAAAGCATTTATCCACTTGAGGAAAACAAAACGTGAAATGAATATGGATTTCGACATGGGTGTTAAACTTCTCTTCTCATAGATCTCGCTACAAACTTATATCAAAAATAGCTATGCCAATAAAAATAACCCATGTTTTTATTCAATACCTAGTCTAGAAGTTCTCTAGATTATTCTACTGGTTATATTAATTTTGACGGCACTTAACATAATCCCGCTAACAGCACGCGGTGAAGAGTGTTGAAGTCATTCACCATACAAATTCGCAAGTCTACAAACAGGAATGATTGGAATAAAGTAAAGGTAGTGCAATTGTTTCAGAACGACTGCGTTGCTTCAGTTAGACTCCACAAAAACCTATTTATTGGTATCAATAATACGTAAGCAGGGATGCTCAACTGCTTAAGTACTTAAGTAGGTACTAGTCATGATAGACTGAGGTGCTAACGTTTTTGACAGCAGTTGTGTGTAGTCTGATTTACACTAAAAAGTATTACTGGACAGATAAAATTGGTATTTTAGAATACTCATTTAATGTTGATGATTTAGATGTCGGAAATGTTATTTGTTATTGGCATGGCATAAAACAATTAATTAAATTGAAACGTCAACATTGGTTACAATTTTCTAAAATTATTTTGTTTTTTACTCAAAAAAAAGAATAAATCTTAATAGTCCTGAACAAAGTATAGTATTGTACTCGCATATAATAGATATTATTCAATCGGATGAATTACGACATGAGCCATTTAGGCGTGTCGTAAAGTTCACCCCCGTAAATAATAGCCATAATTCTATGCTCGTTGAATAATATACTATTGTTCAATCCTGTCGTTGAAAATTACTGTTTCTTACGTAGATACCAAAAGTGAAAGCGTTTGTTTTGTCCATTCAACCTCTTACATAGCAACGGGTGAGCGAAAGTAGTGGGTAAAAAAAATTTCACTCACTCTCGATAAGCAAAGTTATAAGCTGAGCATTTAACCAATTTTATTCATAACAATAACACATATCAACAAAATTACTTATAAATATGAAAGTTAACATTACAATTGTTAAAAATCGGTTGATTAATACCAGGGAATTGATCTTTGTTGACAAATTGATCGTTTGTTTTATGACGAATGATGAGAATCATAACAACGAAAACCGCCTCCTAATTTTTCTGCAATTATTCTAAAAATTTAAATTTATTTATTTTTTAACTTTCTAATAGCAGGAATGAACAAAACGCTATACAGCACTCGTGGGAAACTGAGTCACTCACTAGCAAGTCGTCATCTCGACACAGGGGTGAGTAAAACTTTTAGTTTCTGCACTTGTACTGTAATATACTATTATTCACAATCATATTGCAATATGTACATTTCATATGTTGTAAAAACCATGGAAAGTAAGCTATTGCTATAGCAACACCAAAGCGGTTAACACTTTCCTTTACATGTCTGTAAAACTGACATGTAAAGTTATGGCCAACTTTTTTTTCTGAATAATTTAAAACAGGACGTTTTATCCGATTTAAATTTAAGTTTTTATAAATATATTTAACGCTAAAAACATATTTTTTATTTAATATTACTTTTATTTTTATTTTTCCGTATTTTATATTTAATAATTACAATGGAATTAATTAATTTCTAATTTTAAAATACTGAGCGCATACCTAAGAATGAAACCTTACTTAAAATTTCTTTTGGTCGATAGATGGCTCTGATTGAAATTATGACAGTTTATAAAAAATTTATTTTAAAATTTAAAATTACTTTTTATTTTGATTATCTTAAGTCTAATTATTGTGAATAAAATAGTATACATGTTTCGTTGGTAAAGTTTCCACGCCTCGCGATATTGTTTGACCTCGACGTACCGTCTCGGTGCACTTTCATTGGTGTATTTCACAATGTATCAGTTTCGTTAAGAGTTTTATAAAGATTCTTTCACACAGAAACTCCAAGTATGTACTTTACAATAAAATCATTCAATCATTCATCAGGAAATGCATACACATACATCTACATTTATCATTTAACAGCATAAGTTTCAAGATACGTACTAACTAAAAAGAAAGAAAACTGTTATGTGAAAAGTTTAGAATCCCATACTACATATATATACATTAAGGTTATATTTCCTCAAACAAAAAATCTATGTATAACACATAGTATACGTACATGCGATGAATTAATCTAGTGTTTGACCTAGTTTTGCTTAAAACAAACACAAATAAAAACAATTAAAATAATTATTTGAAAGATTAACCATACAATAAGGGTACATATACGCTTAGCCACATTCACAACAAAATTTAATTAACTCCTATTATTTCTAATAAATAATTGTTTTAACGTCAAATGCATCAGTCTTGCTGAGTGTATATTGTACAATATTAAATCAGGAAGGAATGAATTCATTTGGTATTGTTAATCCGTGGATAAGAGAAGACGCCTATTATAATGTGAAATCGCTGTGTGTATGAATTGAAAACATTTAACTTCAGTCTCCAATTAATGCCTGGATTGCTAAATTGTTGTCTATTTGTGAAAAACTGCTTCTCTGACTTTTCTTAGGGTTATATTTTATTTTAAAAACAAATATTTATGTATTCTGTTACAAAATACCAATCCAAAAACAATCATAAGCAGTTTCTATAAAATGTGGAACAAAAGTATGGAAACTTTTAAGTATCTCTGGAACGGCTTACACGATCGAAACTACGTAGCTTTGGAATACTTCATTTAGATAATATGCTGGATTCAAAACTGATGTCGACAGAATTGCCAATATATGTTTTTTTCAGAAGCTTTACCAACTTTTGTATTTTAAATAGGACACCCTTTTTTCTTCCCTCAGTAATTCTACACATAAATTTGGTAGCATTTTTTATATTTAAGTTCAACCGTTTTAGAGATATTTTAATATTTTTAACTTCGTTAACTTTCTAACAGTAAGTCGAAATTTTTAATAAATGCCTACTACTCTTTCTACATGCCTATGCCTCTACTTTGTTATTTGTAATTAACTTTGTTATTTATTTGTTAAGTTCCGATTTAATGTTACCTAAGAAGTTAAAAATATTAAATATCTCGAAAACGGTTGAACTTAAGTATAGAGAATGCTACACAAATTATGTGTAGAATTACTACTGAGGAAAATAAAAAAATAGACATCTTATACAGGGTGTCCTATTTAAAATACAAAAGTTTTGGTAAAGCTTCCGAAAAAACTAACATCTTGGCAATACTGTCGACATCAATTTTGAATCTAGCATATTGTCTAAATAAAGTATTTCAAACCTCGCCTCAATCGTGTAAGCGTTCTAGAAATATTTTAAAGCGCTCCATACTTTTGTTCCACATTGTATAATAACCGATACTAAACTCAATCTAGACCATAGGCGTCATTTTTCAAAGACTGGCCCGTTTAAAGTTGTTTACCAAGGTCTGTAGTATATAGAGTGTGTTTTACTTTACAGTTTGACACCTTTATATCCTTGTTCTATTATAAACCGTCAGCTTTCTACGATCAAAGATAAATCAAATAATTGAAGAAACATAGTAAGACTTGTTTAATCAGACAATTCGTACGGAAATTTGTTCTGGACCATCTCAAAATCAAATAACCAAATTTTGGTTAAAAAGTCTTGAATAATAATCGTTTTAAACGCATTTTTAGAATTGATTTAAAATTATTATATTTTGTTTAAAATAGTGTTATGGAAATTGATAACAAAATCCTATTTATGCAAATTTAATGAATGGTGCTCATTTTGAAAATTTGCTCATAATTCCTTGTGTTTTTGTACTGTTTTTATTGTTCGTAAGTTTTGTGTTTTTGTAGTTACGTTAATTTGTATAATTCTTTAATTATTATTATAAAGTAGGTCTTAAAAGTTCGTATACACAAACATGTTTCTATTAAAAACAGAAATTTATGCTAACGCAAACTTGAACATTTTGAGATGATACTTTGATTTTTTGTATTTGCTTTGTAACCAATCTGTACGACAAATGCATAAAAATTCTAAACGTTTGTGCAGTTAAATAGTTGTAAATGCTACTTAGAATAACATCACTTTTTGAAAACAAAGAACAACGCCAATCGTGCCTTATAACTTGTGAATTATGATGTTATGTTTCATTGTACTTTAATTGAATATATTGTTTTATTTAACTCAATGTGAATTGTTTTTGTACTTATTCCGTAATTTACAGTAATTGCTAATCCTATTCCTAATAAAGATAAGCAATGGATTCACAATGATGGCTAATAATTTGCCACTTTCTCAATTACATTACTCGACTGTCATTTTATTATTTCAAAATATATGCGTTTTACAAAAACTGAAAGGAAGAACCTGCAAGAAAGTTGACCTTGTCTTGTTATCACTTTACATTTATCACGTTTAGTTTTTTCTTTGAGCACCTTCAGCTTTAATTTAGATTTTTAAAACAATTTATTCTTATTATCTCATACAGATTTTAACCAAAATTTTTAAAATCTTGAGAAAGATGTATGACATTTTTTATTTATCAATGGTCATTACATGCACTCATTTTTCGCCCCTTAAAGCCTTATAACTTTCCATAGATACACCCTATATACGTGTATAATCAAAGTAAGTAGACATTTTTATAAACTTTATTCTTAGGTAAGGTGCAGTTGAAATATTGCAACCGATATGCGCATACGAGTAAACTCGTAAAACTTACGACCAAAGACAACTTTACACTGGTTATTTTTATATACTTTGTATTACCTACTGTAAAACGTAGTTCTTCAACTATGCAATAGCAAATCACAAAAAATGCAAATATAAAAATACATTATTCAATTTTAAAATCGAACTTGATTAAAATGTGAAATTCTGCAATCTTGCACTTTTGCGATAACACTCACGTTAGTTATAGATATTTTCAGTGTAAAGTAATCTCTGTAAAGTAACTTGCCATGTGATTATAAAATGCAAATTTACTGATATAACAACGATCGATCGATGTGTGGTTTGAAAGTGCATCTAATATTTATGCACAGCGTATCCTTTAGGTGAAGGTACCCTTTAGTAAGGATGGTGTCGTTTACAAATTAATACTGCGGTGACTGAAACGTAAATAATATTATTTATAAGTTTATGCATAGTAACCTTAATTGTTTATTGTAATTGTAATCGTAATGACGCTTAATTGTATTTTTAATTGAATTTCTAATTTCTTACTCCACTTTAAGTATACTTTTTAGTTCTAAAAAGATACTTCTTAAGTATTGTCCGTCAAATGCAGCTTGACTGGCGGAATGCGCAGATAGGAAAAAAACAGTCGGTGTTCGACAAAGACAAAATCTAGGAGGCAAAGAGAAAGTACAACCTGTGGTGCAAGTATTTTCAACTCACCAAAAGGGTGTAAATTAGAATTTACTTTAACGATACAAATCTTTATTATACCCTTGTGTAAAATTATTATGAACAATCCAAAAATAAGACTTTTCAGGTAGAAGGAGTAAAACAAACGAGTTTTTGTGATAAAATCTTAGCGTGTTTTTTTTATATATTTTATACTTTTTCATGGACTGTACCGATCTGTACTAGACGAGAACGTTAGGTGAAATGAGCTATCCCTACCCTAATACCGCAAATATTATGAGCAGCCAAACTTCGCCGGCCAAGCTAAATTTGACAAATTGTATATTGTTATGGTTCGTTGTCACGATGTATATAAAAATGCTATAATATTAATGTATTGAATAAAAAATACCTCTACAATTATTACAATGCGGGTGAAATCAATAAAGTAATTTTGAATACATATACACTCAAATATACATGGTGTTTCACTTCACAGCTTGACACCTCTCTGTCTTTGTCATTTGAAATCGAATCAATTCCAAATTCTTATTAGGCATAGAACCCCTTAAACGAGATTTGTTTGTAATTAAAAACCCCATTTATTCTAATTTACTAGCCTACTACGATCAAAAATAAATGCAAATAATAAGCGTTACGAAAATTTGTTCTGGGCCATTTGGAAACCCTAAAACCAAATTTTAGTAAATTGTGTTGGTGTCTTATTTAACAAAATTTAGTTGGGGAGAGAAATTTACTGTTTTCAGGTGGTGCAGAACAAATTTCCGTGACGACTTTTCCGATTAAACAAGGTCCACTATGTTGAATGGGGTTTCTAATTACACACAAACCTCTTTTAAGTAGTACTATACCTGATAAAGCGATAAAGATTTGAAATTGATTCGATTATAAATAACAAAGACATAGGGGTGTCTATCTGTAACGTGAAACACACTGTATTTCAACAGTACTTACTATATTGAAACAAGTGTTACGTGTCTCGATCAATAAAGACATATTTGAATATTCATTGTTGCATATTTAACATTTTTTCAGGAATTTACATGTAATTAAAGCGTTTCATGCGGCTCACTCTGCAAATTGCATTTTAATAATATATCTATTCCTAGAACAAACAATTAACAGTTGTTATTAATATCAATTTGGCTCTTCTTAATTTATTTTTGTAAAAAGTCGTATAAAAACGGATATAACAATCTGAATTCTTTATAAACATGCTGCTTCAAATTATTGTTTAAGGAGGATGTGCTATTTCAACAGTGGTGATTAGAGCGTAGACATAGCCAGAATCAAGAGCAAAACATATTTATTTATTTTTTAATATATTTTTTAGCCTTCTTTTAATAAACATACGTATAACTTTCATAGTTTCCAACAATTTCTTCAAACTTCTTCAAAGAAGATCTTTACGTTAGGCCATAAATAAGAAATAATTAAAATTATAACTTTAGCAAGCGAACCATGATAGTACTGGAACTTTTTACGTTAATTATCATATTTTTAATCATAGTAATATTTAATCTCAACACAAAACTCCTTTTCTCTCATTCACCAATAGCAGTTTCAGGAAAAAGTTGCAAAATATTAAACCACTTGAGCAATATTGACCTGTGAATTCTACAAAAGAACTATTATTCATTTCGAAAGATGGATATATTCTATATTTTCCAGTCTGGATATAGCAAAAAGGTTTTAACACCGATTGTTCTCCATCTAGTATTACTTGCAAAAATTAAAATTAAATTATTAAAATTTATTAAATTTAACTAAATTTAGTTGCTGTAGGGAAAAATTAAAGAAACAACGTACCAACATAATCATTATGCTGTAAAAATGAAGAAAATGAACCAAAGTAGACCCATTTTTGTTGTAATTAACCGAGTTTTCAAAATGAAAATATTTTCGATAAAAACACAACCCTACATTTTGGTATCGGAGTTTGGATATCTTAGAGATAGGCACTAAAAAAATAGTTGTCGTGAATTATAATAAAAAAAGAAGAAAAATAACCCTTTGGCGCAAATGGGACGGAGATAAAAAATTTAGAAAAAAACCGACCTTTTTTAAAACTTTGGAATGCTGTATCTAGGCACAGAAGAAGTGTTGGGGGCTAGAAGATTAAGAATCTTCATTTATTGCAAAGTACTTTAATATATTCTTGTTTATTGTTTCCAGCCTTACTTTGTGGAACTCCATAATCATGAAATAAATAAAGATTAGTAAAAAGTTTCACAGTATTTATTAAATTATAACCTGACAATATACAAACACGTCGCTAAGATAAATACAAAAAAAGGTAACTAGATAAAACTAATTAGAATTAAATCTCTAACACTTCCAGTAACGGAGAATTTCTGAGCTCTATCTGTTCATTCATTAAAGGTACCGTGAGTTGGTTTCTACATCTCAAAAGCTTCTAAAATGTCTAATTTGCGTTTGTTATTACAAAAATGTATGAATTTAATATTATTTTGAAGAGTCATTGTGTGATTTTGTTCTAAAAAGTGTTTGGCGTAATGAGATTTTTTAGGATGCTTATTTCTGTAACAACGCACTTATTCTGTATATCTTATGTCAAAATTCCGAAGTGTTTGTCCAATATATATACCGAACTACAAAAAGAACAATTTAAACGGTAAATACCCGACTTTATGGTATCAAAAATTTAATATCGTTTATAAAAAAATCTTTGTTTCCATATAACATACGCTATTATTGGAAATGGATTAGTATTTTGAATATTCCAAATTTTAAAAATTTTTGTAAAATTATTTAATTTATATTTTGTTTACCTAGAACTTCTGCAAAGGTAGAACGAATATTCTTAGTTATGAATAATATTGGGCGATCTGAAAAGGGGAAGATTAAAACAGTGTCTTTTAAAAAATGTTATAAGTTCTGAAAAGTATGACTGGTTTAAACAGAAACCAACCCTGTCACAATTTTCTATTATCATTAGTTTCATTAGAGGGAAGTTCTAATAACAGCCCAATGATCAGTCGTCTACCAATCTATCTTAATAAAATGAATAAATGTATGCCCGTTATTTTATTTATGAGAATATGGGAACTCTCAACCTAATTTTGACTCCAAAAGTATTTGGTGATGATGCATCTTTGTAGATCATAACCTAAATATAGAATGTCGTGTAATAATGTCAACAAAGCTGGTTCTAATACTAAATTACTGATGGAAATAGATATTGAATTTTTATCGCCAACCCCAAAAGGATCATGAACAAATACTAAGCCGTAATGGTATGATATATGTAGAATGCAAATACTAATTCGACTACAAGGATTGATTACACCATTAAAGGTACATACTGACTGCTGCAGAATTAAAACAAACTATTAGAACGAAGTGGCACATGTATGTAATATAAAGGAAATCAGTCTGGTACATGTTGACATTTTTGAAAAATAATCTCAGACAAATTCAGTGGGAAATTACTGTAACAAGAGAGAAAAGGAACGAACCTCTTTTCGAGCGACAGGTGGTGTGTTCTGCCGCCTTCGAGAGAATGACGCATCGCACAAGCATGTAAATCAGACGCGGTTTATTCTAGCATTTTCTAGAATACATAGAAGGTTCCAGCGATTTCTGGTGCGTTTATATGAGGATATAAAAGCGGATTGCGGATAAAAGAGAAGTAGTCAACTGGAAGTCATTAACTGTGTATTACAAAATAAATAGTGAATATAAATGTTGTATTAGAAATTCATAGTCTGTAAATAATAGTTTTTAATGGTTTATAATCATAGCGTTAATGTATAGTGTATTCATTAGTGTATAGCAATAAATATTTGTTTGTGAATAGACGATTTAAACAGCACTTGTATTATTATTTGAAAAAGAATGTTACAGTGATGTCAGGTGTGGTGTTTTAAAA
Organism: Agrypnus murinus; assembly: GCA_929113105.1. Taxonomy (NCBI): domain Eukaryota; kingdom Metazoa; phylum Arthropoda; class Insecta; order Coleoptera; family Elateridae; genus Agrypnus; species Agrypnus murinus. The sequence goes on from OV816024.1 coordinate 84,371,145, forward strand.
TAAATAAAACCGCGTAATAATTAAATAAAGTGCTGTGAGAATAAATTTTTAGTGTTAAAATTAATTTCAACAAACAACAAAAATGGTGATGAAACTATTGAAAGATCTCTTAGTAATAGATTTAAAACGGGAATTGGACGAGAGGGACTTGGATAGTAATGGAAAGAAAGAAGTTTTGATAAATCGGCTAAGAGAATGGCTTTTAGAACAGAAGGAAGATCCTGAAAATTACCGCTTCGAAATACCTGGACCCGCAATTGATACTAGTTTGTTGTTAAGTAAAATGGAAGAAAGTTCTAGAAAAGCCGAAGAAAATTCTAGAAAGTCCGAAGAGAATTCTAGAATTTTAAAAGAAGAATTACTGCAAAAGTCCGAAGAGAATTCTAGAATGTTAAAAGAGGAATTACTGGAAAAGTCAGAAGAGAATTCCAGAATGTTAAAAGAAGAAATACTGGAAAAGTCCGAAGAGAATTCTAGAATTTTAAAAGAAGAATTACTGCAAAAGTCCGAAGAGAATTCTAGAATGTTAAAAGAGGAATTACTGGAAAAGTCCGAAGAGAATTCTAGAAAGTCCGAAGAAAATGTTAGAATGCTTAAACAAGAATTACTTGAAAATACTAAAGCACTGGAAGAAAATGTTAAAATGCTGAAAGGAGAATTGTTGGAAAATGTCAAAGCGTTGGAAGATAAAGTTTTCGAAGAATTTTTGGAGAATGCCAGTGCGTTAGGACTATTGGAAGGTAGATTGGCGGAACAAGATAGGGTAATAAAGATGGTGGAAGAGAAAATAGCCCAAATGCAATTACCACTAACAACTAAGAAAGACGATATGGCCGAAATGCTGGAAGATAGAATGAGGCAACTACGGTTTCCCTCAACTTCTGAGAGGCCGTTTAATGAAGTAAAGAAACAGTTTAAAGAAGAAAAGGGTCCTGTCGTAGGGATAAAAGTAAAACCACCCACGTTCGATGGAAAGATACCTTGGTCCACTTACTACAAACAGTTTGAGGCGGCTTCTGGGGCCAACGGATGGACAGGCAAGGAAAAGGCCGTTTCTTTAACTGTGGCTTTGCGTGGAGACGCGTTGAATGTCCTGCAAACAATCCCAGCAGGACAGGAAAATGATTACCAATTGTTAGTGTCTAGATTGGAAATGAGATATGGAGACGCGCATCTTCAACAAGTGTATTACGCGCAAGTGAAGAATCGTATCCAGAAGAATGGAGAAAGCCTGCAGGAGTTTGAAGCCGATGTTGCGCGGCTTGTCCGATTGGCGTACCCTACGGCACCCGATTCATTTCTGGGACAACTGGCTGTGCAGACCTTTATTGATGGGTTAAGAGACGGAGAAACACAACAATCATTGAGGCTGGCACGACCAAGAACAACTGATGATGCGCTTGCTCACGCCTTAGAATTTGAAGCTGCAAAACAAGCGTCCCGAGGTCACGGACGTGTTCGGACCGTTTTGGAAGAAGATGAAGGTTCTAAAGATCGCCTAGAAGAATTATTAATGAGAGTTCTTCAGAAGGAAGAGAACCGTAAAAAGAATCCTCAAGAAGTTCGAGGACCCCGTTGCTGGAACTGCGGTGAACAAGGGCACATACGACGCCGCTGCCCTAAACCCAAACAAGTTCAGCCGTCGGAAAACTAAAGGGGGTCGACGAGAGGGGGCGAACGTTGACCTTGAGTGGAGATGCCCCGGAGATCACTATCCATGCCGTAACATCGAAGAACAGTACCAGCAGTTTGTTCGTAGATGGGAGGATTGCTAACCGAACTGTTCCACTACTTATTGATACGGGGGCGACAAAATCCATCGTACGCCCTGATGTTCTACGATCAAGTATTAAGTTGTTACCCACAACTACTCAACTCCGTACAGCAACAGGTGAAGTGATACCAACACGCGGAGTGGTGAAGATGAAGATTGGCATTGGAAGTGAAGAACGTGATCATGAGGTGCTGGTAGCCGATATCACTGATGACTTCATCTTGGGAATGGACCTCCTGAGAAAATTTGGTTTTACGTTGGATTTGAAAGAGGGTGTTTTGAAGGTCGGTAACGAAGAACTTCCTTTGCACCCACGAGAAGATCCGGTTGTAAGGGTTTTGCTGACTGAAGATGTGATATTGCCGGGTTAAAGCGAGATGGTTGTCGAGGCGGGTTTGGATGGAGATTTTCGGGTAGGATGTGTGCGAATGATGGAGCCTGTTTGTGATAAGAAGATCCATAGTGGCATACTGGTGGGAAAAGCGCTGATCAAGGTTGGAAAGAGAGTACCGGTGAGAATTATGAATGTTAATGTGGATCCGGTGACATTGAAGAAGAGTACGCTTGTGGGACAGTGTGTGCCAGTATTTCGAGTAGCCATTACGTTCCAAAACTGATGTTCCAAAACCAGTGCCCAAAGACCATGGTGGAAAATTAGTGGGTATGGTTACTAGTTCGTGCGAAGACCTTAACAGGACGGAAGTGAAAGAGGTACAGGGTTTGATTCACCGATACCAAGATATCTTCGCTCTTGACGATAGCCAGAAGGGACGAACAAATATAGTAAAACATAAAATCAATACAGGCAACTCTATGCCTGTCCGTCAGCAGCCGAGGCGTCTACCTCTAGCAAGGCGAGCAGAAGCCGAAAAGATTATTACTGATATGGAAGAACAAGGGGTCATCGAGCCATCCAGCAGTCCATGGGCATCACCGGTGGTCCTGGTCAGTAAGAAGGACGGGTCAACGAGATTTTGTGTGGACTATCGGCAGCTTAATGACGTGACCAAGAAAGACAGCTATCCCTTACCACGCATCGACGACACGTTAGATACCCTGTCTGGTTCACGATGGTTTTCGACTTTGGACTTGAAGAGCGGTTATTGGCAAGTTGAAATGGAACCTGAAGACCGGGAGAAGACCGCGTTCACTATTGGTTCCGGACTATGGCAGTTTACAGTTATGCCTTTTGGTCTATGTAACGCTCCGGCCACCTTTGAGCGTCTAATGGAGACCATCCTGAGAGGGTTGTCGTGGAAGACCTGCCTGGTATACCTAGATGATGTGATTGTAGTCGGAAAATCATTCAACGAACATTTGAAAAATCTAGAGGAAGTGTTCCGAAGACTACGTGGAGCCAATCTGAAACTGAGTCCGAAAAAGTGCCACATATTCAGAAAGGAAGTGAAATATCTCGGGCACGTCGTATCACAAAATGGAGTGGCAGCCGACCCCGATAAGATTCGTGCAGTTCAAGAGTGGCCAACACCGAAAGATAAACACCAAGTTCGTAGTTTTCTTGGGTTATGTACCTACTATAGGCGTTTCGTTCCTGGGTTTGCCAATATAGCGAAGCCTCTGACAGGGCTAACTGAAGATGGACGCGAGTATGTTTGGAGCGGAGAGTGTGAAACAGCTTTCCAACAGCTGAAGCGTGCCCTGACAACCGCACCAATATTGAGCTATCCACGGACAGAAGGGAAATTCATACTTGACACAGATGCAAGTAATCTGGCCATTGGGGGTGTACTTTCTCAGATACAGGATGGACAAGAAAAGGTCATCGGCTATTTTAGTAAGGTTTTGTCTAAAGCCGAAAGGAATTATTGTGTGACCAGAAAAGAACTATTGGCCGTCGTGAAGTCCGTTGAGCACTTTTACAAATACTTGTACGGACGGAAGTTTTTATTGAGGACGGACCATGCAGCGTTGAAATGGCTTCTACAATTCCGTAATCCTGAAGGCCAGGTCGCAAGGTGGATCGAACGATTACAAGGATACGACTTTGACACCGAACATCGAGCGGGCACTAGTCATCGAAATGCCGATGCTCTTTCAAGAAGACCCTGTCCAACGGATTGCCGTCATTGCTCTCGTTTGGAAGAGAGGGTTTGCCAAGTATTAAGGACTACCATCGTCAACGACAATTGGTTGCCGGAGGAATTGCAACGACAGCAGGAGGCTGATACCGAACTAAAAATGGTACTGGGATGGAAGCGCGTGGGAGAAAGGCCTGCCTGGGAGGCCGTCAGCCCTTTCAACAGAACGCTCAAAGCATATTGGGCCCAATGGGAGTCCTTGAAGGTGGAAGACGATCTCCTGAAGCGAGTACTGGAGAGTGAAGATGGCACCACCATTAGGTCTCAGTTCGTGGTTCCAAGAAGCCGAGTGGCTACAGTATTGCGACATCTCCATGACGGTGCCTCAGGAGGACACTTCGGTGTGAAAAAGACTTTGGAGAAAGTTAGGGAGCGTTTTTATTGGGTCAATTGTAAAGAAGACGTGAAGGAGTGGTGCCGGAAATGTGAATTATCTGCCACTGGCAACGGACCCTTGGGGAAGCGAAGAGCACCTATGAGGCAGTACAATGTGGGTAGTCCTCTGGAGAGAATAGCTATAGACATTGCCGGACCATTTCCCGAAACCGACGATGGGAATAAATATATCTTAGTGGCAATGGACTATTTTACCAAATGGCCAGAAGCATATGCCCTACCAAACCAGGAAGCTGCGACTATTGCTGACGTACTAGTCAAAGAGTTCTTCAGTCGTTTCGGAGTGCCCATGGAGCTGCATTCGGATCAAGGCCGCAATTTCGAGTCTGTACTCTTTGGAGAAGTCTGTCGATTGTTGGGCATTCGTAAGACTCGGACCACACCGTTACATCCGCAGTCCGATGGAATGGTAGAACGCATGAATCGCACAATGGGCAAATATTTGGCCAAGGTCGTCTCCGATCATCAACGAGACTGGGACCAATACCTGCATCTGTTCCTGATGGCTTATCGTGCATCGGTCCACGAAACAACCGGTCAGTCACCAGCATCTGTGATGTTTGGACGCGAGTTACGGTTACCGTGTGATCTGGAATTTGGGTCTCCACCTATAGAGCAGGAGGTAGCCGGGAATGATTATGTCATCAACTTAAAGAAGAAGTTGGAGGATATTCACGACCGAACCCGAAATAATAGTCGAATCGCGAGTGACCGGATGAAGGCTACGTACGATGTGAGAGCCCAAGAAGGAGGGTTTCAACCTGGAGAGCTTGTCTGGTTATACAACCCGCAAAGGCGTCGTGGCTATTCTCCAAAGTTACAGCGAAATTGGGAGGGTCCATACCAGGTGAAGAAACGAATAAATGACTTGATTTATCGCATCCAGAAATTGCCAAGCGGGAAACCAAAGGTGGTACACTCCAATCGTCTGGCGCACTATGAGGGAAATAATGACGCAGTTCCGGAAGATGAGGCTGAGGTGGCTATCAATACCGTAAGGCCTGGAGATGATCAGCCAACCTTTAGAGAATTTATGGCTGCGTTTTCTGGAACTAGAAAAGCGCGATTCGGAGTCACGACTGAGATGCAACAAGATCTCTTCCGGGTCCCTGGTAATTATTCCATTGCCCACTGTGTCTCCGCGGATCTCCGTATGTCCAGGGGGATCGCAGTAGTGTTTAGAAATAAATTTGGACGGCTGAATGAACTTCGAGAACAAAATCCCTCTGTTGGTAAATCCTTACGTTTGCCTGATCATGACCGATCCATTTACTACTTGGTAACCAAGCAGTTTTACTACCAGAAACCGAGTTACGCCGACTTGTGGAGGGCACTATGGAATTTGAGGATCGAGTTGCTTACCAGGGGAATTAACAAATTGGCAGTTCCCAAACTCGGCTGTGGGCGGGACCAGCTGGATTGGAGAATCGTTAGAAACATGCTGGAAGTTGTCTTTAGAGGTACGGACGTCAAGATCTTCGTCTGCAATTTTGACCCACAACCCGCATTAAGGCCAACGAAGAGTGTAGACTGTTATTTCTACCGTAATGGAACGTGTAGTCGAGGTGAAGACTGTCGATATCGTCATGACCCGTTCTACAGGAACCAGAGCATAAAACCTGTTCTGGGACAGAACAGACTTGAAGAGGGGGGCAGTGTAACAAGAGAGAAAAGGAACGAACCTCTTTTCGAGCGACAGGTGTTGTGTTCTGCCGCCTTCGAGAGAATGACGCATCGCACAAGCATGTAAATCAGACGCGGTTTATTCTAGCATTTTCTAGAATACATAGAAGGTTCCAGCGATTTCTGGTGCGTTTATATGAGGATATAAAAGCGGATTGCGGATAAAAGAGAAGTAGTCAACTGGAAGTCATTAACTGTGTATTACAAAATAAATAGTGAATATAAATGTTGTATTAGAAATTCATAGTCTGTAAATAATAGTTTTTAATGGTTTATAATCATAGCGTTAATTTATAGTGTATTCATTAGTGTATAGAAATAAATATTTGTTTGTGAATAGACGATTTAAACAGCACTTGTATTATTATTTGAAAAAGAATGTTACATTACATTAAAAGCATCTAATAATTTTAATCCAATAATCGTTACATATATTACAATCAGTATTTAAATCCACCTATAAAGTGGTAATATTGATTTGATTTGATGGTTCTGGTTGCTATTAAGTCCTGATTATTAGGTTAACAATTAAAGACTGCTCTAATAATTTTTAAGAAAATTAGTAGAAATAATGGATTTTCTACAATTCAAAGGAGATCAAAAGTACTAGCTATCAAAAATTTGATTTGCACAAAAATATGTTTTCTTATGATATAGAAAACTGGAATTCACCATAATTGCATTTAAAAAACATTCGATGTATTGAATTTATTAAAATGGTTTTACAAAAATACTAATAAAATTTCCATTTAACAATCTGCATATTAATGACCTATTTGCCTGATGAACAACGGGAATTTTAATTGAATTGAATTCAATTGAAAACGATTTTTGCACAAAATGGTAAAATAATAAAGAGATGGCACCTGATAGAACTACCTATTATTGTAATTTAAATTGCTAGTCCCTTGATAACCAATCGTTTTGAATTATGGCGGGGAAGGATTACGAATGAAAAGAAAATTTAATTTTACTCTACATTAAGATAATACCACAATAAGTGTGTAGTTTTTCACGGTTATTCTATTGAATCAGTTTTAGTTGTGGGAACTTGTTAAAATTGAGTTTTCTAGAATTAAAGCTAGTTAGATAAATTTTATCTTTAAGTTTCTTTTTTCTAGATCAGACTAAATTGCTCTTGCCTTCAATATAATACAAAATATTATATTTTCCGAATACGATAAGACTAATCTTTATATTGCGGCACGTAGCTAGTCTCTTAATATTTGGGGGGGGGGCACGATTTGAGGCTTATTTTAAGAGGGTCCTCATTACCTCTAGAATTCTTACTGCGGCGCATTCGATCTTGTGAGTCGGATCTACATATATTGAACTTACCGTACATAATCTAGTTTAACAATGTCATAAATAATAATGTAAATAATAATAGTTCCTAATGTTGATCACAGACTGGGCTCCGGGTTCAGGCTCTCCGACGTGAACCGCGTTCTGAACCGGGTAATGATGTAATGTTTAAATTTGCTGTGATTTATTACATATAACAACTTGCGGTTCGAGTATTGCATTTTTTAAAACTTGTTTATCAAAAGGAAAGAAATCATTATTGAGTTCAAAATTAAATGTCTACTGAAATCTCTTTCTTTAATTAGAAGTATTTCGGAATAGCAATTAACAAAATATTTCATAAACATGATAGCATTGATATACATCGGTGGAATTAAAAAAAACCCTTTATTAAGAAACGAAAACTTTGGGTTTGATTAATTTAATTCCTAATTTAGTTAAAAAAATTGATATAATTAACAATGTACGATGATTTACCATAAAGGTAAGCATCAATAATTAACATTATTTTTTTTTAATACATTCGATAGGTAAGTGATCATGTTCCTTTTGATTTCGGAAATTCTCATGTTTAAAAACATACTTAGTGCTTGTCCATAGTTTTTAAAATTTTATGCTGCTTGTACATGACCTCATATTAAATAGTAGTATCATATTTTTCAGGTTCCCTTGCATTTTGCATATCCTTCCAATAAAACAAACTGTATTTTACTTATGCATTTTATTACATTTGTTTACAAAAAGTGTCAAATTGTACTAAATATCTATTAAAATTTAGTAAAGGTTATTGGCTTCATGTCTCTACTAGTATATTTGTTTAATTAGAGGTGTTCTAAAATAATAAAAAACTTATTCTATTAAAATAAAAATAAAATGCGTTGTATATATGAAACTATACTTCTAAAATCTTTCATTACAAATAAAATAACCTTATTGGTTTGTTATTAGAGGATATCTTTCAACTCCGATTTTCTTTAAAGTTCAACATTAAAAATTACAAACTGCAACTGTGAAGATAAACCACTTGTCAACTGTAAATTATTATTTAAACAAAAATACATCTCGGATTACTAGTATTTATAATGTTTTTTAACCATTTTTTAACTAAATTAGGAATTAAATTAATAAAACCCAGAGTTTTCGTTTCTTAATACAGGGTTTATTTTTAATTCCACCGATGGATGTCAATGTTATCATGTTTATGAAAGATTTTGTCAATTGCTATTTCGAAATACTTTTAATTAAAGAAAGAGATTTCAGTAGACATTTCATTATGAACTCAATAATGATTTCTTTCGTTTTGTTATTAAACACGTTTTAAAGAAATACAATACTCGAAGCGCAAGTTGTTATATGTAATAAATTACAGCAAATTTAAACATTACATCATTCCCGGTTCAGAACGTGGGTCAGAACCCGGTCCAGAACGCGGTTCACGTCGGGGAGCCTGAACCCGGAGCCCAGTGTGTGGTGCGTTTAAGAATTCCACTGGGAATATAAGATAAAAACTTTGAGTAAAGATAATTGTATTTATTTCTAAAGAACTTGATTACGTACATTTTAAGTGCATCGGTTGCTAAACAAAAATATGAGTATGTTTATAATTATACACATTTATTTATTTCCTGGGGTACCTACAAAAGGCGGGACGCACTGTACAGTACAAATGGTTCCTAACTTATTTACTGATGTAATTACAAAGTTTAAATAAGTTCATATTTAATACTTTTTCCTCTCACATTCAGTTATATACTTTAAAACAGTTTTATTTATAATATGTACGTGACTTTATTTGTATTGCAATATTAGTGCCGCCATTATAATTTACACATTTTATATATTAACTTCATATAATAAAACTCTCGGGGAAAATTAAAGCATTTACGTGGGTATGTGATGGCACAGTGCACGTTAATGCAGTTTTCCGATATCTAATATCTTTGTTACAGCAAAGTACAAAGGCAAATTATCACCGATCATTATAGCCAATCCAATGCAATGGAACAAAGAAGTGATTCCAATATATTTAATATTCTATCCAATATCAGGTTTCATGTTATTGTTGAAAGTTTATTACGCCTTGTACGGGTTAAAAAGAAATTATTGAAGATTGGACCAATTTGTTTGAATTTTATTCACAAGAATTGTGTCAAAGCTACACGATTTTAGATAGGCTATAGACATAGGACTCATGAAAAATTATTATAGTAATCTGAATTATATTAACAAATATTAGAATATACTCGCATGCCGTATTATTAGTGATATATGAGAAAACTTTCGACGAAGTGGGCACATAGGAGTTTTAAAAGATGTTTTTCATTTCAAATGTTATCAAAGGCAAATTGGATATCAAATAAAACTGTTATATAGTGACAAAATTAATGAAATTTATCGTGCAACCATGTAATGTCTATATAAAAATAAATACTGAAGTGAGACGTACTCATTAAACAAAGATTACTGGTAAATGTGTATAGATTTCAAAGATTCTACTAATCAGGTCGGACGAATAGCTAGCTGTCTTTAGGACGAGGTGAAAGATATGTACCTAGGAATCCTCTGAGTTGAGAGAATCATGACTACACAATACATCAATAGTCGGATTTACCTTTCATGATGATTTCATGATGATTGTTGACAGTATATGGAACTTATGTCCAATTAGAGGAGTACAGACTCCAAGACTTTTCTCAAATTCGTTTTTGGCCTCCTGTATTTTAAAACGTTTGTTTCAGTTTTGTTTACGTCAATTGTAGCTTCATATTTACGCATGATGTCGTAAAATGACAAGCGAATGTGGTAAAAATACTAAAAAACACTGGGCAATTAGAGATATTTAAGAAACCAACTATTCTTGTAATAATTAAGTTTATGTAATAAAATACATGTTACCTAAGTTATTATTAAAAATATTTCGGGCTTTAATAGAAAAAAATTAAAATTTAATTCATTTAAATCGCCGCAGCGCCATCTATTGTACGTTTGGAAACTACAAATGTCATCCAAGAGCACACTATTATGTGCATGTTTTGAATTTTTTTTTTATTTTCTATAAAACTTGTCGGCCAAAAAATCTTATACAAATCTCATGCGTCAAGTCATTTTACAGGGCTCCAACTAATAAGGCACTCGCCCTACGGGCTCGTGCCTTAAACAAAGTTGTCGCCCTGTAAAGTTCGACTTACCGCATTCGAGTGTAAATAGCTATTAATATTGTACTATTAATTTAACTAATAAAGATAAGAAATATTTGTTTAAAAATTGTCGATTTATATATGGCGTACATTGCACAACTGAAGTGAAATCAAGGTTTTCACTGCATTCTACAATAATTAAAAGGAAGCTTCTAGGTATTTGACAGTTTTTGATTTTATAGTATATTTTGTATCAAGGGCTTAACTGAGTGTCTTAAAGCCCGTAGAGTCAGTTAGCGCCTAAGGCGAAAGCCGAAGTCCCGGAAATGGAATTTTACAGTCGCCTAAGATGTTACGAACAAGGCAACGAAGTCTGGAACATCGAAACAGGCTGTAAGAACAGTTCCAGGATATAATGACGTAATGCGTTTTATCTCATACTGCAATTTTTGGTTTAATTTAAAAAAATATATAAAATAAATTTCCGAATTTAAAATATGGACATCTATGAACAACTAGCATCTATGGAAACTATTAGTCGAATTCAAAACATAGAGCGAGTGTTCCATGGTAACTGAATACTAAAGCATTGCTCAGTTGATTTATTTTTATTTGAGTCCGGTAAAAAATTTACAGTCATATTAGACAGTAAAATCGCATTTTCCGGACTGTAATAGCTATCGTAAACATGGATAACACGATACAGTATGAAATAATAGTAATTTACGTTATAAGTCCTGTAAATGTAATTTTACAGTCGAGTAAGATGTTATGACAAGGCGACGAAGGAGCCGAGTCCGGAACATCGAAACGAGACTGTAAGACCATTTCCAGGACGTATGACGTAATGCGTTTTATTTCATACTGCAATTATTGGATTATTGGTATTTAAAAAAAATTATATAAAATAAATTTCCGAATGCAAAATATGAACATCTATGAAGAACGAGTTTCCATGGTAACTGATTACGTACTAAAACATTGTCCAGTTGATTGATTGTATTTGCGTCCGGTAAAATTTTTTACAGTCATACTAGACTGTAAAAAATTTTACAGTCTAGTATGACTGTAAAAACGTAAAATCGAAGAAAAAAGAACGTAAAATCGCATGTTCTGGACTAAAAAGTATGAAGTAAAACTGACAAATGTGACACAGTATGAAATAAAATTTTTTATTTCATACTGTGTCACATTTGTCAGTTTTACGTCAAACTTTTCAGTCCAGAACATGCGATTTAACAGTCTAGTATGATTGTAAAAATTTTTACAGTCTAATGTGACTGTAAAAAATTTTACCGGACGCAAATACAATCAATCAACTGACCAATGTTTTAGTACGTAATCAGTTACTATGGATACTCGTTCTTCATAGATGTCAACATCTGTAACATGTGTAACATCTTACTCGACTGTAAAATTCTATTTTTTACAGTCATACTAGACTGTAAAAAATTTTACAGTCTAGTATGACTGTAAAAACGTAAAATCGAAAAAAAAGAACGTAAAATCGCATGTTCTGGACTAAAAAGTTTGACGTAAAACTGACAAATGTGACACAGTATGAAATAAAATTTTTTACTTCATACTGTGTCACATTTGTCAGTTTTACGTCAAACTTTTCAGTCCAGAACATGCGATTTAACAGTCTAGGGGCCGGTATTATAAAAATTTTTACTTCCTAGATAAAATTTACTTTGAGAGTAAATTCATTTGTTCTGTCAATTTCATATGCAAATTGACAGAATAAATTAATTTACTCTCAAAGTAAATTTTATCTAGTAAGTAAGAAGTTTTATTTCATACTGTCCGGTAAAAGGGTATTTACCGGACTCATTTGAGTCCGGTAAATGAATTATTACGTTACAAGGCCGGTAAAAAATTTTACCGGACTGAAAATCCAATTTGAGTCCGGTAAAAAATTTTACCGGACTGAAAATTTTAAATGCATTTTTTTAAAAAATGAACAATGTGAGGCAGTATGAAATAAAACGCCTTACGTCATACTTCCGGTAAACCATTACAGTAGCTCGTTTCAACATTCGAGACTCGGCTCCTTCGTCGCCTCGTCCCGAAACGTTTTCAACTCGCTACTGTAAACTTGGGTTTACCGGACTTATAACGTAATATACTATTATAATACCGGCCCTAGTATGATGAAAAATTTTACAGTCTAATGTGACTGTAAAAAATTTTACCGGACGCAAATACAATCAATCAACTGAACAATGTTTTAGTACGTAATCAGTTACTATGGATACTCGTTCTTCATAGATGTCCATATTTTGCATTCGGAAATTTATTTTATATAATTTTTTTTGAATTAAACCAATATTCCAATAATTGCAGTATGAAATAAAACGCATTACGTCATACGTCCTGGAAATGGTCTTTCAGTCTCGTTTCGATGTTCCGGACTCGGCTCATTCGTCGCCTTGTCCGTAACATCTTACTCGACTGTAAATTTCCATTTCCAGGACTTATAACGTAAATTACTATTACAATAATACTAGACTGTTGAATCGCATTTTCTGGATGGAAAAGTTTGACGTAAAACTGACAAATGTGACACAGTATGAAATAAGTCTTCCCTGTACGACTGTAGACAATATTCAGTACGTCCATTGGGAACTTTTGGACTAGAACAGACGTATTTGTCGTGTTACAATAAAATTATAAAATATAGCATACCAACATGTGAAAAGTCACCCACCAAACGTGCATAGATTTTCTGCCAGATTTTTCTAATTGTTTGCTTTTTCTCTTTCTTTCGGTTTTCCTTTTTAGGAATGCCTATATTTTACATTAAAAACTCCCGTCGTAGAAAAACTGGACTCATCTGTTTGTATAATCAATTTAAAAAAATTGATTTATATCTAATTATTTAAACATTTACGTGTTGGGTCTTCCGTAGGTTCCTAAACGGGTAGTATTTATGTCAGAAGGTCTATGTTGATGTTTTCTCAACGTTCTTTGAATTATGGAACAGCATTTAATAAACTACTTAATAAATCTGACCTCTAGCCCGATGACTTTTAACAATATTATGCAACGAAAGCTGGTGTTTGGTCGGTACCTAAAATAACAGTCAATCACCATTCTACAGTGCATAAAAGGTTACTTCACCTCACTAGTGAGTAAACTTTAACTTTAATTGCTTTAATTAAAAACATCAAGATATAGGCCTTTTTATTTATAGGTGTTGGATAAAAATCCTGTTTCCACTCAACTATTATACACAAAAACTATTCACTAGGAGTCGATGTATTTGAATACAACGCAATGTATTTAGTTACTTCTTGCGGTGTACTTATGTTTTTATTATTTTTTACAGTACAAGAAAATATTTCGACTTTTTCAGCATTAATATAAACCATTTCAAAGGAAATGGGTTATAAGGAAAGTCAATCAAAAATAGACTAATTAATTACTTTCTCAACCTACCTTTTACTATTTTCAGTTCATTCACATTCTGACAAGCCTACTTAGTCCCTCCTCTCTTCCAATATAAGCTTTATTCAAGTCAAATATGTCAAAAAGTATTTTAAACTCTGAGAAAGATCGAACCACGTGACCTATACATGCAATTATTCTTTCGATGAAATTCTGAGCAAATATAACAAGTACAAATATAGCTTTTATACGATTTTTTTCTTATATCAAAAAATTAAGAAAAATAGGGAGCTGGTCAAAATATAATATGAATATTCTGTACTACATATATAGAATTAATAGGATCAGTACTAAACTAAACTAAAGTATTAAACTAAAACTTTCAATGCGTAAATACATAGTCTCTGCACCAGACTTTACCAGTGCTTTTCTGATGCCATTTGGGACAAAAAATCTTAATAAAGTTTTTTGATTAGAGAAAGTTCAAATTTTTAATAATTTTGACCGACGTTTTCAGAAAAGTACGTATAATTGATGTAGGTCAGGTGTTAAGTTGAAAAGGATTAAATGCAAGCTCTTTAGAAATTGACTCCATCAGTAAAAACGTGAAATCTGTTGAATTAGCACAAGGATGCAGACGGTGCAAATTCCATTTTGGATCGTGTTGAAAGAACTTTAAAGGTTCTATTAATCCGGGGGATTCCCCTGTATTCTAATAGGAAACGCAGACAGAAATGACATCATTTTAATACTGACCCATTTAAAGATATCATTAAATTTGATTTGTTATTCGGTAATAAACATAATTAAGTAAAGACGTAAAGACGTTATACTATTTTACTAAAAACTGCAGTGTAAGGGATTTGCAAATTGTGTTAGACCGTACCTTGGCCGAGTGTTTACAAACATAATATGCACTCAAAATAAAGGTAGTCGGCGGGGTTTGTTTTCATTATTTTAGTACTAATAGCTGTGTCCAATTATTAGTCACAATTCCTAGGAATATTTACGGTATCTACAGTGATGATTTTATTGCTTTTCACTAAAAATCGGTACCCTTTATTTATTACATAGTATGTACTTTCAAGGAATAAATATTATTTTAAATAAAAAATAGTTGGAAATAATACAGTACAGCATGCCCAAAAAATAACACAACTGGCACGCGGTTATCAGAAACAAAAATCTAATAATCAAAACACATAATACTACTAATAGAATACTAAATTACCTTACAGCGAATTTTCGAAAATATCTTATTTAATTTACTGTAAACAAAATTAATACGAAAATATTTTTTTATTTGCAGACCTGCTTGTATTACACATAATAGGGGTTAACGTACCTATTAAAAGAATATGAAATTGTCTTACAAAGCAGTAATCACAAAACAAAAATACCGTTTTTGAAACATAATATCAAACACGAGTACGTTTCTTATTTATTTATCTGTTCTTATTCTACGAAACACTTGGCCAAAATAAAGACGGGTTATTACTTTATTATGATAGCTTTAAAATATGTGCCATGTGCATTCATACTATTAAATTTGAAAACATTAGGCTGAACGTCGATGCAGTTTTTCTCCACAAGTATAGAAGTAGGAGAAAAATGGTATATAGGAATTTTCTTTCATTAATGGTTATCTAACCACTGGCAAAGTCTGACTACGTCTTAATGGGACACCCTGTATAAATGGGTTCGAAAGAAGTAGGTAAGTCAGGGGATTGTAAGTGGAGGGTGGGCGAATGGATAAGTCTGCGGGGGGGGGGGGGTTGTTAAGTAATGCGTTTAGGACTTCTTCTGCTTAAGCTTAGCATTTTCAACAGGTTATTGTATTTGTAATTATAAAGAATATTGATGTGCTCGAAGGTGGACGTATTTTGTTTTGAAAATGATATTCTCATCTTAAAAGTTTTGGTTAACAAACTAAAATACAACTTGACAACAACATACCAAACATAATGCGTGTGGAAATGCAAAGCAAAACGAACAGCAAACCGGATAATCTGCGTTACCGAGTTAAATATATTCTGTCAAAATTAATAACGATCTACATTACGTATTATGTATGTGATGTACCTCAGCGAGCAAAACTAGTTATTAAGCCACAGTTTTTTAATGTTTGTTCTTGTTTTAAACAATAAAACAAGTACATTTATGCAGGGTTTGACCAAAGAGGTACATAATTTTACTGTTTTGCTTCCTCAAATATATTGCTGTATGTTACGAAGAATTAATCACCCTAATTATTATCCAAGTACTAAAAAGGGTTAATATCAAAGGACCACCGCAGTCATTTACATATAACACTATCTAAAGAACTAGCTATTATTTATGCTAAAACCTTGCAATGAAACTAAATTTAGGATTTTTCGACGAGCGGATTTTGCTTAAAAAACAAATGCGAATTTAATCTTTTTAAATAACTAAAAGAGAACAGTTTTGTATCAATTACTAAGACTTTTTAATAAAACTCGAACTGAACTCGTACTACCCAACATTAACATGCGAAATCTCGATTGTCCATGGTTGGCGTTCTCTCAGGGTAAATTAACGTGCAGCTTTTGTAACTGATATCTCAAATGAATATTCAGTAGAACTTGGATACAATCAACCGCTTCGAGTTAAAAAAAGTAAAAGGTACTACTATTTGTGAGCTAAAATGAAATAGCATTTTACTGGAAATTGCTAGTTTTCCTAGTTTATATTAATGTTTTGATGGAAAACTTTAATAGTGAAATTGAATTTTACAAATTATACACTGGCTTTCTTTTTGCCTATTTTTATACGGAAATTTGATCTTTCCTCTTGTATTACAGTAAAATTAGAATAAAATTAAGCGAATGGAAAAATATTAGTAGGAAACTGAGAAGTGATATACGATGATGTAGAATGTAGATGTTCGCGAATACATACTGTTTAAGAAACCAATGACTCCGGAGTTGAGGAAGGTTTTCCAAAATTGCGAATACTATTTATTGGTAGATTGGTACCTATTATAAACTGAATATTTAAAAAGTTTCAATGTACACGTTGGAAAAGCTGGCGGTTCAAGCACACGTTCCTTAGGGACGCTGTATCCAGTGCGATTCTAAAAAGTATGGAATAAATTCGATAAAAGGGAAAGTATTGACTTTTGGAAAAATTCCAAAAACACGTCAATTTTGTGCATGCAAACACCGCATTTTCTGACATAATATTCGAATATACGCGGTGATCCGTTTAAGTGTGGTGACGTCATCGTCATTTTTTTTAAAACTGAAACTTTTATTTTTTATTCCATATTCTGACACTTCATCCAATTGCCAACATGGTAATGTAATAAGTTTGTTACGTCACATAAAGAAATTTTTGAAAAAATAACTGCTAATAAAAAAAAAGTCACCACACTTAAACGCATCTCCGCATATCCGATATATCAAAAAGTGCGGACTTTAAAAACAAAATTGCTATGTTTTTGGAATTTCTCCAAATATCAATACTTTGCGTCTCGCTTTGCATTTAAGTGTGGTGACTATCGCACTTTCCCGTCTTCATAATTATTTTTTTCAAAAATTTCCTTATGTAAGGTAACAAACTTATTACATTACCATTTTGGCAATTCGATGAAGTGTCAGAATATGGAATAAAAAAATGCAAGTTGCCATTTAAAAAAAAATGCCGATGACGTCACCACACTTAAACGCATCACCCTGTATATTCAAATATTATGTCAGAATATTATTAAGTGCGGACTTTAAAAATAAAATTGACGTGTTTTTGGAATTTTTCCAAAAATCAATACTTTTCCTTTTTATCAAGTTTATTCCATACTTTAGAATCGCACTGTATATTTGTTATAGTTGAGCCAACACGGTAATCAAACCAGATTTTACCGCCATTTTGAATCCAAAAGTAAATGATAATACTAAGGTAAATTATTATAATTTATATTTACTAAAAATTTAGATAGATAGAAATAAAAAGTATGTAGAAACTTTTTAATTTACTAAATAACATTATTGTTTATGTATCAAATTAAATTACATAGATTTATGTAGAGTTCCTGAATGAAAACTTTAACTGTATTATTTTATAATTAGGACACGGTTAGGAGATGTCAAGATCTATCTGTATCTAACTCAAAACTAAGCTGTCTGAAGCCGAGATATTTTTTTGTCTCTTTTTATTTTAGTCGCAAAATTCAGCAGCTGTCAGTTATAAATTTTAGGTTATGCTTTATGTCATGTTTATTTTTATGCATGTAGAAGATTTCAACGTGCACATTATCATTTATTTACTGTTTGTAGAGAATTTTTATAACTACGAGTACTATACTACATACGTCCATCAGTTGTATGTCTAATAATTTATGCTTTCACTAAAGCTTTCAATAAAGTATTTACTGTACGCAATTTCAGATTTATATATACAATTATCATATTGACAGTTTAATTTATTTTTCATGATTACCAACCTTCTTATAAATATTGTTTATTGTTTCCAGCCTTACTTTGTGGAACTCCATAATCATGAAATAGATAAAGATTATTAAAAGTTTCACAGTTTTATTAAAATACAACCTGACAATATTGTTTCGACAGCTATGCTGTCATTATCAAAGGTAATATAATCACACAATGATTCCTCAAAATAATATTAAATTCCTACATTTTTGTAATAACAAACGCAAATTAGACATTTTAGAAGCCTTTGGGATATACAAACACAAACTCAGGGTACCTTTAATGAATGAACAACTTGAGCTCAGTAATTCTCCGTTACTGGAAGTATTAGATATTTAATTCTGATTATTATTATTATTTTATCTAGTTACCTATTTTTGTATCTACCTTACCGACGTGTTTGTTTATAATTATATTACCTTTGATAATGACAGCATAGCTGTCGAAACAATATTGTCAGGTTATATTTTAATAAAACTGTGAAACTTTTAATAATCTTTATTTATTTCATTCTAATAAATAGTTTCAAAATATGAAATGTCACTAAAAAAATTTGACATGTGTGACTTAACTCTAAATAACATAGAGCACAGTTTATATTTAGGAACTCGAGATTTTTTAAACTTTTAGTTTTTAAATTGCGAATACGTTGTGTATCCAACCTATCAGTGTCTGTTCTCGCGTAGGCTCAATTCTTCACAGTAATATAGAGTATACAGGAACACTAATGTTCCTCAACTCTGGACTCATCGGTTTCTTAATATGAGCATATATTTCAATAGCTGTAGGCTATCTTTAGCAGATACTTCCAACAGTTTTTAGTGTCTGAAGATGACAGCCTAGCTGCTGAAACACGTGTCCAGAGTAATTAAAAATGTGTATGGTGAGGGTGAAGTACAGTTTTAGAATAGGAGTGTCATTTACAATAACACGAATCTCGCGTCATTCTATTAATAACAATTTTGAGGGAAAACTTTAGTTTATACTTCTATTTATAGTTATATACATATACTATGTTACATGTAACATTTTAAAATAGTAATAATTTTAGATAAATATTTTTTGTTATAAACTGTTCACTTTAACTTTTTGCAATACAAGATCCATTGTATTTTACTTATATCTTTGTTATTTATAATCGAATCAATTCTAAATTTTTATCAGGTACCCCGTAAAAGAGATTTGTGTGTAATTAGAAACTGCCTATCTAATTATTATCGCCGACCAAACGAATTATTTATCCCTTTTTAACGTCGTATAAGTATCTTTAAGCCATTTTGCTAAAGAAAATGCACAACTTACTAAGGCACTTATACAGATACTAGGGAAACCCTGCCAAAACATGATGGCCAAAACAGTATTTATTCAAGAACTTCCGTATATACGTTTGCTGTGTGATTACAAACGGATTTACTTCGGGTTTTTATTAGAGATCAGTGGATCAGTCGAAGATTTTAACATGTACTGTAATACCTCCTTATAAACAATATATAACAACGAGCACGTGATAAAGCTACGTATAGCCCGTACGATATTTGTTGAGCCAGTATTCCCAGAAAGTAGAAAGCCGATGACCGAGCCTATTCTCGGAACGCAACGGTCTGCCACAGCTTGATATTGTTAAGCAGCGGCGTGCCTTGAAACGTAGATTGTTTATAAACTGCAAGCTGCTAAGGTAATCTAGTGAGAGCCCGCGACGCCGCCAATGTCTTTCCAACTCCTGTGTCGAATGCGGTTAATTCCGAAAAAGTGACGTAGCTGCCTTTTAGGAATTTTGGCTCAAGAAATAGCATACGGGCTATATAACTGCGTCCAAAAACTGGACTGAGGTAAACATAGAACTGCTTTATCCAAGGTTTGCCCCTATGCCTTATTAATGGCCATACAAAATGCAATCCGTATAGGAAACTTCCTATATATAAGTGCTTTTGTATGGCTGGAAATTAGTTACTTTCTTTTAGAAGAGTACGACAAAGTGGTATTTGATGGCGTCAGATCAATGCGAAGTAAGAGCAGTTTTTTGAATGTCAAATTGATTGTTAAACAGCAAGACGTCATATTCCCAGATTCCCGGTTACCCGAGAATCGTAAACTGCGGATGCTGTTTAGCATCCATGCATTTTGTATATACTGTTATGTTTCTGCCTGAGATTATTATGACTTACAAATTGATCTAACCGAGAGTTGAAGTTGAGTATGGTTAAAAATGCGTGATGCTGATCAGAGATACTTTGTTCTATTGTCAATATCATCATCAGAAATATCTTAAAAATAGTATTTGATAATAATCTTTCGAATGAAGACTCGTGAAAATATTTAGTGTTTGTAACATGTAAATAATTTCTTTTCAGTTAATATTTTCGAAAAAAGCTAGGACACGTCAATTTTATTCAACAATTCCCAATGTTTTTTCATATCTTTTAGTATGCCCTTGAAAGACAATTACAACAATAAAAAAATGTCGCTCTTGAGTTATAGAGAAGCTGGAGAGATAGATGGAGGTCTGTATTTTGAAAAATGTCAAAATTTAATTTCTTGTAACTTGTAAACTATTAGAGACATTTTTCAAAATTCACTCCTATCTCTCACCAATCTCTCCATAGATGGCAAATGTTACATTTTTGGAATTTTCTACGCAAAAGTGTGAAAAAATATTAGGGGTTGCATTTAAGAAAGATGACTATGACGTCATTGATCGAAAATGAGAGGGTATGAAACAATCTTATTCGTCTAAGGAAATCGTCTTTTTTAAAAAATATAATTGACCTATCTTAGCTTTTTCCGAAGATATCAATAGAAAAGGAAATATTTACATGTTTCCAGATTTTTCGCGCGCACTGTATAATTAGTTTAGATAAGGAGTTTAGATGATACGTGGGAAATCCAAATACACTTCTAGTAAGTGTCCATACTTAGAATGCTCTATGGACTGAGAGATGTGAAAGGGATAACGAAAAATGTGTCTAGAGAACCTTTCTCTTATAGTAGGGTCTTCGTTTAGGAAGAATAAATCTCCTAGACAATAAAAATCTTGTATAGAAATCATACTTATTCACGACGATGAATACAAATTGTAGAAGTTTAAAGAAAAGTTCTACATAGAATAGTTACACATTTTCTTCTAGATACTGAAAAATAAAAGTTTTCTATTTGAGTAATTTATGTGCATATGTTTTATTTAAAAATCTTTAAAAAAAACACCTTCGACATGAAAATTTGTAAATTTACGATACCTGATAAGTTCGAATATCTCTGGTTTCTCCCGCTCTCGCTGCTTCATGCGCTCCTTCATGGCTGTGATGATGCTATTAGCTTTATCTTCTGCTCCGTGTTTCGAACTTTTCTCGGCCGCCCCTGAAATAAGAACGGATGCTGGTTTAAACGAAAACAAAATGTAAAACCATATACAGCATTAGTTATTGGTTTCGGAGGCGTTTGTCGCGACACCGCGCGCCGTCATTTAGTTTAACCCGTGGCAACGGCTGAAGCGCCTCATGAATAATATTGTGGATTGCACGACATCCGTTTATTGATTTTGTGCCATTTCTATTTCCTACACAAGAGCAAGTTTCAAATTAGGACAAACACTTCTATAGGCAAATTTGCGTTTCTGATAGTTATTTATAACTAAAGCCAATTTACTTAATCTGCGTGATGTTGCATTATTTAGCTTCCTATTTAATAGGATACCTTTTATTATTATTTTGAATCGTTACATTACAAGACGGAAAACTTCAAACAGAAAATATAAATTTAGAAATTGTAATAAGAATAGATTTGAAAACATATCAAAGTTTAAATAATATTTCCTTGCAGATATCAGTGCGAAGTGTTTAAATAGACTTTAAGTAGTAACTTGCAGACATACTCTTTAAAATTGTTTCCAAATATTGATTATGACATTTGATGTAATCAGTAAGAATAATATTTCCTGTACTGCATATAATGCACTTCATTTGCATTTTATGCAAATATCTACATTTTCAATTTTGAAAGTTGTTAAAACTAATTTCAGAAACTATTTAAATTGCTAGAATATAAAACAGCAGTTATAATCCACCATAACCGTCATAAAAATATTATTATTAACAGTACAATTTTCTAGCGGAAGGGGGTATGCAGTAAGTAACCATAGTTGGATTTTAACACTGTGAACTACGTTTTAGTGACACGTAATAATTAGAAAATACAGTTAAGCTTGTACTTATCTAATTTTCAGAGATTCTTGGGATTTTATAGTAGACAGTAGATATGCAACAAGAGTTCGAGCCCAATCCTTATGGAAATTAACATGGGAAATCGCCAAGGTCCAAGATAGAATTTTTGGTCAATTTCAAGGTCATTCGCGGTCTAGCGCGTGACCTCACCGCGTGACATCACAACGTATACGGATCAAATCTACATATTACATTATGACTGCACGATATCATTTGCATAACTCATCTCTCATTTACATATATCATCTCTCACATGCATACGCGAATTAAATTAATTCGCGCATGCATATCTCATCTCTCATTTGCCTTGCTCATTTTTATATCTCATATGCATGCGCGAATTAAATTAATTCACGGTATCGCTTTCTACGTTTATTCATCTGCTAGCCAACGAGATCAAGAAATTTAAAGAAACCAACAATCATCAATATATCGGCAAGGTTTGTAAGCTCGACTAACGGATATATCTATATCGGTTACTACCCTTCGTAAAGGGCTTTCCAATCTCAAGTTGGTACTTAAGAAAATTGTCTAAAAATAAAACATTCTCACACAGAATAGTTTTTATTTGTTAAAAAATAATTTTATTTTATCACATCCTAAATATTTACGCTACTGATTAGATTAAAAAGGTAATAGATTAACTGAAAGAATGTATTTTAAAATTGAAGGGTTATAATTATTGTTCATCAGCTGCGGGAACCTTCTGCTGATAGCCATCTACCTTCGCTTGACAGATAATACACATTGCTTATATGTAATTTGATAGGAGATGTAAATAAAACACACAAATATGGTTTATACACTTTTATTTTATTTAGCTATTTTACATTTCAATTAAATTATTTATTTATCTACTACAACCATAATTAAAAACGTTATATTGTATGAGCATCATCAGTTTAAACTAAACTACCTATTAAGAAATACTAATTATCAAGACTAAGTAAGGACTTTTAGTAATATCATACAGACAAAGAATATTATATTCAATCATTAACATAGAAACATTAAACTAAATATATTTACTTAATTATAATTATAATACAGAGTTATATGACTAACTTTATCTTATACTAAACTACACATTAAGAAATAATAATTATGAAGCATAAGGCTTTTATAGTATCTTTCATGATATGAAGATCACATTCAATCTATGAACTTGAATCATAACATTTATCATTAACTAAATATCATAAATTAATATATTACATATTAAAACCTATATATAATATCTAACTTTATTAGATTTTTATATTACATATCAGGTTTTTCAGTGAGGACATACATCAGTCTACATCCATTAGTTCTAATATCGAATAATGTCCCAAAGGTAGAGTTTCATAGGAGCCAGGTATGAGGTAACGTTTATCATCATATGGGCTAAGAGCAATCTTTTGCTGGGTGATCGAATGAACATGATGTTTATCGGATCGGATTATATTTTGATGTACACGTTTTTCTACATAGTTTTCGAGACATTCTACATAGTCTTCGAACGTAATTTTTGTATAAACAACAGATTTTTTAACACCTTTAGCTTTTTTCGTAACAGCACTATTAGATATAATATCAGCGATTTCATCCTCTTCATATTCGTCATCTTGTAAGCGGTTTCTTAATACATCTTCTTCATTTTTTGAAATGACAGTTTTTATTGTGTATAATTTTGATCGGAGCCCGACGTTATGGGTCATTGGCACCCCATTGCATTCATCCTTCATTAGTCCAAGAACTTTTTATTAACATGCAGAATGTCATATACATTATTCGCAGGATAATCACTCATATAAAAATACTGCAGACAATCACGCTTCATAGCTTAAGGGTCCTGATTACAAATTTCATATATGAGAGAATCAGTATCCGAATATAACATAGAACACCTATCACCGAATGTGTTCTTCATATATCCATAATGGAGTGTAGTTACCTCTTACAATATCTACAGTTATGAGAACCTTGAAGACTTAACCTGGCGAAATAAAACAGATAAATATTTTACTTTTTCTTGAAACTAGTTAACTTATATTCTAACATACATATTTGAAACTAGACAACTTATATTCTAACATACAAATACACATCCACAAAATAGAAAAGTATACTTGAGGGTAACATTTTGTATAACCATTATCTTTTATTCTATAATACCTTCTTCTTTAAGCTCAGAAATAATTCAAATAATCTCATCCTCGTTTTCTAAACTACTACCCGTCTGTTTTAAAATGTACAGTAGAAAAAGCCTGTCGACAACTTGATTCCAATACGACGTTTTGTTTTTTGGAATTTGAAATTGGTAGCTTGTTAATCCTATATAAATTAGGTTTAATAATATGCTCATATTTCCAATGTTTTACGCTTATTATTTTACCCTCTGGTCTATAATCTTTTCTGTATGCATTGGTTAGCGAGATAATCTGCATGTAATTTTCAACATCTTCCTCCGTAGGTGTAGAACCTGGATGTTTAAGTGTTAGTAAATCAAATAGTCCAGGTGTTCCCTTGAAAAGTTTGTTTTTAATTAGAATATCTTTTCCTTGTATTCCTACCGAAACTGAAGCAAATCTCAATTCGTCGTTATCCTTATGGAGACCATATCTCGTTCTATCTATATTTCTTCCTACCAACGTATCGTAATACTCAGAAATATCATGATATTTATCTGACCCTTGGTTATATTCTTCTTCTTCATACTCCGACGATGTCGACGTAGTTGATGTATAAGAAGGTAGTTTTTAACTTTTAATGAGTTGTTATTGGATTTAGCAATTGATTCTAACAGAGATATAATCTGTTTTAGTTTGTCATCACAACTACATTCTGTTTTATCACGATGAACTTTTCTATGTTTCGCATTACGAGCATTTCTTATGTCGTCTTCTCCATCTTCCATATTATGCATTGCTTTCAAATGTCTCTTATAACTGTCAGTCCGTGATAATCCCCTAGAACATTTCTGGCATTGCACTTTATATCTCTGATGAATTCTCATATGACGTGCAAAATCAGATTGTCGAATTCTTTTGTTGCAGAGATTACAAGCAAGTCTGTCCATCTTTAATAGCCGTAGACAACTATTAGCATCATTATAACACAACTTCTATTTATATTTCACAGACATATTAATTACGCTATCAACCACATTAATTATGCTATCAGCCACATTAATTACGCTATCAGCCACATTCATCATGCTATCAGTCACATTAATTACGCTATCAGCCACATTCATCATGCTATCGGCCACATTAATTACACTATCAGCCACATTAATTACGCTATCAGCCATTAATCATGCTATCAGCCACATTAATTACGCTATCAGCCACATTAATCATGTCCTCAGCCACATTAATTACGTTATCCATAGCCACGTTTACCATGCTATCAGCCACATTCATTACGCTATCAGCCACATTCAGCATGCTATCAGCCACATTCATCATGCTATCAGCCACATTAATTACGCTATCAGCCACATTCATCATGCTATCAGTCACATTAATTACGCTATCAGCCACATTCATCATGCTATCGGCCACATTAATTACGCTATCAGCCACATTAATTACGCTATCAGCCACATTAATCATGCTATCAGCCACATTAATTACGCTATCAGCCACATTAATCATGTCCTCAGCCACATTAATTACGTTATCCATAGCCACGTTTACCATGCTATCAGCCACATTCATTACGCTATCAGCCACATTCAGCATGCTATCAGCCACATTCATCATGCTATCAACCACATTCATTATGCTATCAGCCACATTTACCATGCTATCAGCCACATTCATTCTGCTATCAGCCACATTCATTACCTTGTATATATCGTCGAAACGTCTAATCTGTATGAGGACATTAGTTTTGACGCTCATATTTCGATACCAGACACTACCCTGATGATAACATCATTTGCTTATATATTAAAAACTACATCGTTCATCTATATTAAAATAAAATACAAAAAATAATTTAAAAATCCTCGCGCACAAGAATCAAGCGTTGGTTCTAAACTAAGTATCCCTGAATGCATGTAACTGTCATCTGATGACGTCATGCTCTTCATAGCTCTACCGAAGAGATCTATTGATAAAGTTACTAGATTAGAGAAACAGAAGCAGAAAAGTTATTATAGAAACAACTCGTCTTAATCTTAAACAAATAAAGTAATCTAGTTAGACAATAAAGGTTTGCTGAGATTATATATAGTTTACTTCTATTAACAAGTATGAGCTATCAAATACTATTAGAAGACTGATACTATTAGCCAAAACATACTGAACAATCACATTTACTATCATTCAGTATGAAGTATACTTATGTATATAAATACACATATAAACAGACATTAATCAGCACACATCATTTAAACGTTCACGGATAAACACATACGTATGCCTACCATAAATATATTCAAACTACTCATACATATAAACATGAGGAACAGGGCTATGAATCCATATAAATACATACAAACACAGACATAGTAATCCATATGAACACATATAAACACATACATATAAACACGTAAGTACACATACTATAAAATAATATATTCAACTGCATGATCATGTAAACGAAGGGAAAGCATGAAAACGAAGATATACTAACACATACAAAACGTATGGTATTATAAATAGCCCATAATAGAATTGGATGTTAAAATGAGTATTACATTTACCGCGGTAGCAATACAAATTTGTTTTTAAATATATTTTATATTGATATTCATTATCAGAAAAGAATTTTAATATCAATCAACCGCTAGCTAAAAAACTAAGCAACATTACAAGGACTACAGTAATTTACTTCTATTAATAAGTTATGAACTATCAAATACTATTAGAAGACTGATACTATTAGCCAAAAAATACTGAACAATCACATTTACTATCATTCAGTATGAAGTATGAATACTTATGTATATAAATACACATATAAACAGACATTAATCAGCACACATCATTTAAACGTTCACGTATAAACACATACGTATGCCTACCATAAATATATTCAAACTACTCATACATATAAACATGAGGAGCAGGGCTATGAATCCATATAAACACATACAAACACAGACATAGTAATCCATATAAACACATACATATAAACACGTAAGTACACATACTATAAAATAATATATTCAACTGCATGAAATCATGTAAACGAAGGGAAAGCATGAAAACGAAGATATACTAACACATACAAAACGTATGGTATTATAAATAGCCCATAATAGAATTGGATGTTAAAATGAGTATTACATTTACCGCGGTAGCAATACGTTTTTAAATATATTTTATATTGCTATTCATTATCAGAAAAGAATTTTAATATCAAACAACCGCTAGTTGAAAAACTAAGCAACATTACAAGGACTACAGTAGTTCTGAAAAAATTAACAATTAAAAGAATCAGATTATATGTTTGTTTAGATCTATCAATCAATATTTCTCAATATTTTAAACTGATATGGGAATCATCTGAAACTGCAAGAAATTTGGTTATATTTTAAACCGGTCTAGGTTGTTAAGGTATAATAATTTGTCCTATTTTCTCATATTCATACATGAAAATAAAACAATCTATAGTTAAATATCCAAATTAATTACTCATAAGTTAACCTCTCAACTAATTCATTAAGCTAAGCATGTTGATTCATGCATATTCTTCCAGAGGCAATTTAATACAAGGTTTATATGAAGTGTTGACATTGAAAACAATACAGTGTTTGTTTTTCTGGCAGACTAGTTTAGTATTTTCTTTACTTAAGAGCTAATATTCATTTTTAATAACATTTTCATTTTAGCCAAGACTTCAGCCTAGAAAATTTTTTAAATAACCGCATTCAATTTACATGAATGTTTAAATAAGTGTACTCCAAACAAAATTGAAAGTTAATAATAACGATACAACTAATTTAACGATAATAATTATGCTTTAAAATTCCATCAATTCAGACAATCGAAACATAATTTATATAATACAAAAATAATTACTTAATCGAATCCTACCTTTTTTTATGTACAGGATAGCGCAGGCAACGTCTTTAACGATATTATGATAAGCGAACTAATAACTGATGATGAACGTTGCAACTGATGATGTCAACACGAAGGTTGTATTAATAATGAGCTAACGTAGATGTTGATGTTTCTTATATAGTCTCTACACATACAGCTGAGGCACAAGCTTCTAGCACTACACGAAAAAGACCGAAATAATCAATATAAGAAGCATAAAGAGAAATAAAGCATTACGTAGGGTTTTTATCACGCGCTTAACGTTAATAATCGAAAAAAATTACAACGCTACAGAGTACACAATAAAAAAATTAAATAATAAAATTATATAAAATGATTTATTAACATCGGTTAAAGCACGGTTGAAAGTTAATTAGAAAATCTATTATTACTGAGATATCGTTTTTAAGTTCCATTAAATGTCTTTATTGTGCACTCGTTCGATCTTCATTGGAGTACTGTGCATCTCATAACTAAGAAGATTATAATAATTGAAATATTAACATATTCTATAAATAAACAAATCTATTAGAGTCTAAAATATAAAAAAGGGAAGAACGTTTATATTAAAATTAACTGATGTCAACAAGATATCACATCGCAAATTTATACTGTTTACTAATTAGCCAGCCTATGCTTAAAGAACACTCCAAACAACGTGTTCTTTAACAAAACCACTTGAGAGATTATAATTAAAAAATATCAATCATTTTCACCAAATAAACTATTCGAGCATCCGAATATAATAAAATGAATGAACATACCTACTAAATTAGATATACTCAACAAGAAACCACTACACAAATTAACGCTAATTATAAAAAACGATTAATTTAAATCACTCGAGAAATATACGCACTGTAACAACTGAAGAAACGCTGCATAATGATTTTTAAAAACAAGAATCTACTGCTTTATGAAATATAAATGACTCATTCTACTAAGTGCTGTTCAAAAAACTTCATTTATTTTGTTTGTTAACGCATGAGGAAATACACATGTTTCTTCATGAAAAATTGGTTTCTGATGATTAATTGTATTGTTTCAGAACTCTGAATCATGCTGATTTAACCTACTCATCATTAACATAAGAAAATTTAAGTACTCTTTATTATTTTGATTATTCTTTTTTAAACAGGACGAATTAAATTTAAAGCATGTGTATAGGGATCATGATGTAGGGATGTTAACTATGCGGACTCTAAAAACATTCGTCTTATGTGTTGGAAGGATCCGTATGATTTCCTAGATATTAATAAAGATTGTTCCCGAAACAACGGTAGATATCGGAAAGGTTTTGTTGCACATATAAGTTTATAATTATACTCGAATCGTTTAGTTCTATCTTAGAGTTATCAGCATGTCGAGCTCATATGATTTAAGTTTAAAACGTAAAATAATAAGCGCATGTAAGGCTATACATAGAAATTTGCATACTTTCGTCACGATAATCTGTCTCCCTGTCTAATTATCTCTATTGCATCTTGACATGTTTAAATTTAAACGTCGTAAAGCTAACATTTAAAATATAGTTTACAACAAGTAAATTGATAACGGCCGTGTAATTATTATCATAGCATCTTTTCATTTATAATTATCTCTATAAAACGTATTTCAGTGTAAAACTGAGCTACAGTCTGCCAATCGCGTGTAAATTACAGCCAAGCCCTCCTAAATCTCGACCACGATGAGGATGATTTTCACTTATAATATACCAAGTGCATTGATTATTGCCGGAAATTTTTTGAGTGACATTTCTGCAACGTCTGAATTGCACGACACGGAGTGGAGTGCATTACGTTGCAGAAATGCACGAAATCAAAATTTCCAGGCAGAATACGTTACGTTTTAAACTTAAATCATATGAGCTCGACATGCTGATAACTCTAAGATAGAACTAAACGATTCGAGTCTAATTATAAACTTATATGTGCAACAAAACCTTTCCGATATCTACCGTTGTTTCGGGAACAATCTTTATTAATATCTAGGAAATCATACGGATCCTTCCAACACATAAGACGAATGTTTTTAGAGTCCGCATAGTTAACATCCCTACATCATGATCCCTATACACATGCTTTAAATTTAATTCGTCCTGTTTAAAAAAGAATAATCAAAATAATAAAGAGTACTTAAATTTTCTTATGTTAATGATGAGTAGGTTAAATCAGCATGATTCAGAGTTCTGAAACAATACAATTAATCATCAGAAACCAATTTTTCATGAAGAAACATGTGTATTTCCTCATGCGTTAACAAACAAAATAAATGAAGTTTTTTGAACAGCACTTAGTAGAATGAGTCATTTATATTTCATAAAGCACTAGATTCTTGTTTTTAAAAATCATTATGCAGCGTTTCTTCAGTTGTTACAGTGCGTATATTTCTCGAGTGATTTAAATTAATCGTTTTTTATAATTAGCGTTAATTTGTGTAGTGGTTTCTTGTTGAGTATATCTAATTTAGTAGGTATGTTCATTCATTTTATTATATTCGGATGCTCGAATAGTTTATTTGGTGAAAATGATTGATATTTTTTAATTATAATCTCTCAAGTGGTTTTGTTAAAGAACACGTCGTTTGGAGTGTTCTTTAAGCATAGGCTGGCTAATTAGTAAACAGTATAAATTTGCGATGTGATATCTTGTTGACATCAGTTAATTTTAATATAAACGTTCTTCCCTTTTTTATATTTTAGACTCTAATAGATTTGTTTATTTATAGAATATGTTAATATTTCAATTATTATAATCTTCTTAGTTATGAGATGCACAGTACTCCAATGAAGATCGAACGAGTGCACAATAAAGACATTTAATGGAACTTAAAAACGATATCTCAGTAATAATAGATTTTCTAATTAACTTTCAACCGTGCTTTAACCGATGTTAATAAATCATTTTATATAATTTTATTATTTAATTTTTTTATTGTGTACTCTGTAGCGTTGTAATTTTTTTCGATTATTAACGTTAAGCGCGTGATAAAAACCCTACGTAATGCTTTATTTCTCTTTATGCTTCTTATATTGATTATTTCGGTCTTTTTCGTGTAGTGCTAGAAGCTTGTGACTCAGCTGTATGTGTAGAGACTATATAAGAAACATCAACATCTACGTTAGCTCATTATTAATACAACCTTCGTGTTGACATCATCAGTTGCAACGTTCATCATCAGTTATTAGTTCGCTTATCATAATATCGTTAAAGACGCTGCCTGCGCTATCCTGTACATAAAAAAAGGTAGTATTCGATTAAGTAATTATTTTTGTATTATATAAATTATGTTTCGATTGTCTGAATTGATGGAATTTTAAAGCATAATTATTATCGTTAAATTAGTTGTATCGTTATTATTAACTTTCAATTTTGTTTAGAGTACACTTATTTAAACATTCATGTAAATTGAATGCGGTTATTTAAAGAATTTTCTAGGCTGAAGTCGTGACTGAAATGAAAATGTTATTAAAAATAAATATTAGCTCTTAAGTAAAGAAAATACTAAACTAGTCTGCCAGAAAAACAAACACTGTATTGTTTTCAATGTCAACACTTCATATAAACCTTGTATTAAATTGCCTCTGGAAGAATATGCATGAATCAACATGCTTAGCTTAATGAATTAGTTGAGAGGTTAACTTATGAGTAATTAAATTGGATATTTAACTATAGATTGTTTCATTTTCATGTATGAATATGAGAAAATAGGACAAATTATTATACCTTAACAACCTAGACCGGTTTAAAATATAACCAAATTTCTTGCACTTTCAGATGATTCCCATATCAGTTTAAAATATTGAGAAATATTGATTGATAGATCTAAACAAACATATAATCTGATTCTTTTAATTGTTAATTTTTTCAGAACTACTGTAGTCCTTGTAATGTTGCTTAGTTTTTCAACTAGCGGTTGTTTGATATTAAAATTCTTATCTGATAATGTATGTCAATATAAAATATATTTAAAAGCAAAGGACCCCGCACCAAATACATGGGAAAATGGATCTCGGTGAAAATCTTTCTAACTCGGGGAATGAATCCGTCATTTGATGCTGAAAAAAGTTTCCAATACAACTTGGGTCTAAAAACCCCGGTGTCCAAAGTTACAAGCTTATCAAAAACGGC
Organism: Agrypnus murinus; assembly: GCA_929113105.1. NCBI lineage: Eukaryota > Metazoa > Arthropoda > Insecta > Coleoptera > Elateridae > Agrypnus > Agrypnus murinus. The sequence continues at coordinate 84,403,765 of OV816024.1, forward strand.
AGTTTTGTGGCCATTAACGTGCAGTATATATATAAAATCAATAATATAAAAATACAAAAACGTTTTTGTCCCATAAAAATAAGTCAGTACTCTCTTCTTACAACTCGCCGATACATACATCGAATATAGGGTGAAACCTATTTAGAATAGCAGCGCTGATCAAAAAGAATTCCCGGAGATGGACAACGTGAGCTTGTTCTACTGTATGATCCAAGAATTTGAAGATGCTTTTAAAATGTCCATTTCGACTCTCAACGACCCAACGACATAAGGTTATAAGTCGGGAAGCATTAGCGTTCTCTGTCGATAGTTGGGCTTCACCACGTTCTCTCACTGGTGGCATGAGCCCTCGAATAGCTAAACGGGCTAACAAAGGTTTTTGGGATATGCCAGACATCAACAGCATATTAAATGGCCGAACAATGTTATACTGGATAATGTCCTCGATGCTGAATAGGAAGCAGTATATTATCAACCCTTAAACGGCCCTTTTCAGGGCCACACGATGTGCGAAATCCGACCGCGCAACCTCCTCGTGTTGCACATTGGGTAATGCTAATGCCAGCGGTACCGAGGTGTTTTCGATGTATGTATCGGCAAGTTGTAAGAAGAGAGTACTGACTTATTTTTATGGAACAAAAACGTTTTTGTATTTTTATATTATTGATTTTATATACAGTGTGTTTTTTGTAAACGATAATATAGGAAATCCAATGGAATTTTATCATTTTCCTCGTAAGTTTGTACCCTTGCAAATGTAATTAGAAATCTTGGTATCAATCGAAAGAAGAATTCATTTTACGTTAAAAAAATATTAAACTTTATGAAGAAAACCAAAATCGATTTAGAAAAAGACTTAAAAAGCTTATTGATTTACTGCTTTTGGTAATAAGCTATTAAAAAAAGCTGGAACTGAACGCCGATTGGTGTAGCGGTTAACGCTTCAGATTCCTAATCAAAAATCGCGAGTTCAAACCCCGTCATCGTATACTTTTTTTTTTAATTGTATTGCTTACTAATTATTATGTTTAGAACTTTATTACAAGGATTATTAGTTTTATGCCTTTTTTTCATTTGTCTTTCTGATAGGTAGTTAAAATTGTACAAAAAGTAACGGTAAACCCCCGTAGGAAAAATATCTAACAATAAAAAAATTAATAATCGTAATAAAGTTCTAAAAATAATAATCAGTAAGCAATACAATTAAAAAAAAAGTATACGATGACGGGGTTTGAACTCGCGATTTTTGATTAGGAATCTGAAGCGTTAACCGCTACACCAATCGGCGTTCAGCTTCCAGCTTTTTTTTAATAGCTTATTACCAAAAGCAGTAAATCAATAAGCTTTTTAAGTCTTTTTCTAAATCGATTTTGGTTTTCTTCATAAAGTTTAATATTTTTTTTGACGTAAAATGAATTCTTCTTTTGATTGATACCAAGATTTCTAATTACATTTGCAAGGGTACAAACTTACGAGGAAAATGATAAAATTCCATTGGATTTCCTATATTATCGTTTACAAAAAACACACTGTATATATTGCACGTTAATGGCCACAAAACAGCCGTTTTTGATAAGCTTGTAACTTTGGACATCGGGATTTCTAGACCCAAGTTGTATTGGAAACTTTTTTCAGCATCAAATGACGGATTCATTCCCCGAGTTAGAAAGATTTTCACCGAGATCCATTTTCCCATGTATTTGGTGCGGGGTCCTTTGTGTTGCTACCGCAGTAAATGAGAATATAAATAATACTCATTTTAACATCCAATTCTATTATGGGCTATTTATAATAATATCTGTTTTGCATGTGTTAGTATGTCTTCGTTTTCATACTTTGCATCCGTTTACATGATTGCATGCTGTTAAATATATTATTTTATAGTATGTGTACTTACGTGTTTATATGTATGTATTTATATGTGTTCATATGGATTACTATGTCTATGTGTTTAGGTGTTTATACGGATTCATAGTCCTGCTCCTCATGTTTATATGTATGAGTAGTTTGAATATATTTATGGTAGGCAAACGTATGTGTTTATCTGTGATCGTTTAAATGATTTGTATTGATAAATGTCTTTTTATATGTGTATTTATACGCCTTGGTATTCATACTTCATACTGGCTGATAGTAAATTTGGTTGTTAAGACTGTTTTGGCTAATAGTATCAGTCTTCTAATAGTATTTGATAGTTCATAACTTATTAATAGAATTAAATTACTGTAGTCCTTGTAATGTTGCTTATTTTTTCAGCTAGCGGTTGATTGATATTAAAATTCTTTTCTGATAATGAATATCAATATAAAATATATTTAAAAACAAATTTGTATTGCTACCGCGGTAAATGTAATACTCATTTTAACATCCAATTCTATTATGGGCTATTTATAATACCATACGTTTTGTATGTGTTAGTATATCTTCGTTTTCATGCTTTCCCTTCGTCTACATGATTGCATGCAGTTGAATATATTATTTTATAGTATGTGTACTTACGTGTTTATATGTATGTGTTTATATGTGTTCATATGGATTACTATGTCTGTGTTTGTATGTGTTTATATGGATTCATAGCCCTGTTCCTCATGTTTATATGTATGAGTAGTTTGAATATATTTATGGTAGGCATACGTATGTGTTTATCCGTGAACGTTTAAATGATGTGTGCTGATTAATGTCTGTTTATATGTGTATTTATATACATAAGTATTCATACTTCATACTGAATGATAGTAAATGTGATTGTTCAGTATGTTTTGGCTAATAGTATCAGTCTTCTAATAGTATTTGATAGCTCATACTTGTTAATAGAAGTAAACTATATATAATCTCAACAAACCTTTATTGTCTAACTAGATTACTTTATTTGTTTAAGATTAAGACGAGTTGTTTCTATAATAACTTTTCTGCTTCTGTTTCTCTAATCTAGTAACTTTATCAATAGATCTCTTCGGTAGAGCTATGAAGAGCATGACGTCATCAGATGACAGTTACATGCATTCAGGGATACTTAGTTTAGAACCAACGCTTGATTCTTGTGCGCGAGGATTTTTAAATTATTTTTTGTATTTTATTTTAATATAGATGAACGATGTAGTTTTTAATATATAAGCAAATGATGTTATCATCAGGGTAGTGTCTGGTATCGAAATATGAGCGTCACAACTAATGTCCTCATACAGATTAGACGTTTCGACGATATATACAAGGTAATGAATGTGGCTGATAGCAGAATGAATGTGGCTGATAGCATGGTAAATGTGGCTGATAGCATAATGAATGTGGTTGATAGCATGATGAATGTGGCTGATAGCATGCTGAATGTGGCTGATAGCGTAATGAATGTGGCTGATAGCATGGTAAATGTGGCTGATAGCATGATGAATGTGGCTGATAACGTAATTAATGTGGCTGATGACATGATTAATGTGGCTGATAGCATAATGAATGTGGCTGATAGCATGATGAATGTGGCTAATAGCATGCTGAATGTGGCTGATAGCGTAATGAATGTGGCTGATAGCGTAATTAATGTGGTTGATAGCGTAATTAATGTGGCTGATAGCGTAATTAATGTGGCTGATAGCATGATGAATGTAGCTGATAGCGTAATTAATGTGACTGATAGCATGATGAATGTGGCTGATAGCGTAATGAATGTGGCTGATAGCGTAATTAATGTGGCTGATAGAATGTGACTGATACCATGATGAATGTGGCTGATAGCGTAATTAATGTGGCTGATAGCATGATGAATGTGGCTGATAGCGTAATTAATGTGGCTGATAGCGTAATTAATGTGGCTGATAGCGTAATTAATGTGGCCGATAGCATGATGAATGTAGCTGATAGCGTAATTAATGTGACTGATAGCATGATGAATGTGGCTGATAGCGTAATTAATGTGGCTGATAGCATGATGAATGTGGCTGATAGCGTAATTAATGTGGCTGATAGCATGCTGAATGTGGCTGATAGCATAATTATAATAATAATAATAATAATAATAATAATTACTACAACCCATAACCTTAACCAAGGCCCCAGAAGCTATAAGCTTGTGCGGGAGGGAGGGGGCGATTATTATTATTATGTAAGCCCAATGTGCGGCTGCAGCCGACTTATAGATGGAACAGCGCAAATCTCACATTTGTGTCACAGCTAAGGGAAACTGCAGAAAACCTTAACCAGATCTGCCAGCGACGGGAGTCGAACCCGGGCCGCTTGGGTGAAAGTCCGGCACGCCAGGCATTACACTACCAAGGCTGTTTGTTTAATGTGGTTGATAGCGTAATTAATATGTCTGTGAAATATAAATAGAAGTTGTGTTATAATGATGCTAATAGTTGTCTACGGCTATTAAAGATGTCCATCTTTAATGCATCTTAGTCCATCTTTGTTGCAGAGATTACAAGCAAGTCTGTCCAGACTTGCTTGTAATCTCTGCAACAAAAGAATTCGACAATCTGATTTTGCACGTCATATGAGAATTCATCAGAGATATAAAGTGCAATGCCAGAAATGTTCTAGGGGATTATCACGGACTGACAGTTATAAGAGACATTTGAAAGCAATGCATAATATGGAAGATGGAGAAGACGACATAAGAAATGCTCGTAATGCGAAACATAGAAAAGTTCATCGTGATAAAACAGAATGTAGTTGTGATGATAAACTAAAACAGATTATATCTCTGTTAGAATCAATTGCTAAATCCAATAACAACTCATTAAAAGTTAAAAAACTACCTTCTTATACATCAACTACGTCGACATCGTCGGAGTATGAAGAAGAAGAATATAACCAAGGGTCAGATAAATATTATGATATTTCTGAGTATTACGATACGTTGGTAGGAAGAAATATAGATAGAACGAGATATGGTCTCCATAAGGATAACGACGAATTGAGATTTGCTTCAGTTTCGGTAGGAATACAAGGAAAAGATATTCTAATTAAAAACAAACTTTTCAAGGGAACACCTGGACTATTTGATTTACTAACACTTAAACATCCAGGTTCTACACCTACGGAGGAAGATGTTGAAAATTACATGCAGATTATCTCACTAACCAATGCATACAGATAAGATTATAGACCAGAGGGTAAAATAATAAGCGTAAAACATTGGAAATATGAGCATATTATTAAACCTAATTTATATAGGATTAACAAGCTACCAATTTCAAATTCCAAAAAACAAAACGTCGTATTGGAATCAAGTTGTCGACAGGCTTTGTCTACTGTACACTTTAAAACAGACGGGTAGCAGTAGTTTAGAAAACGAGGATGAGATTATTTCAATTATTTCTGAGCTTAAAGAAGAAGGTATTATAGAATAAAAGATAATGGTTATACAAAATGTTACCCTCAAGTATACTTTTCTATTTTGTCGATGTGTATTTGTATGTTAGAATATAAGTTGTCTAGTTTCAAATATGTATGTTAGAATATAAGTTAACTAGTTTCAATAAAAAGTAAAATATTTATCTGTTTTATTTCTCCAGGTTAAGTCTTCAAGGTTCTCATAACTGTAGATATTGTAAGAGGTAACTACCCTCCATTATGGATATATGAAGAACACATTCGGTGATAGGTGTTCTATGTTATATTCGGATACTGATTCTCTCATATATGAAATTTGTAATCAGGACCCTTAAGCTATGAAGCGTGATTGTCTGCAGTAGTTTTATATGAGTGATTATCCTGCGAATAATGTATATGACATTCTGCATGTTAATAAAAAGTTCTTGGACTAATGAAGAATGAATGCAATGGGGTGCCAATGACCCATTACGTCGGGCTCTGATCAAAATTATACACAATAAAAACTGTCATTTCAAAAAATGAAGAAGATGTATTAAGAAACCGCTTACAAGATGACGAATATGAAGAGGATGAAATCGCTGATATTATATCTAATAGTGCTGTTACGAAAAAAGCTAAAGGTGTTAAAAAATCTGTTGTTTATACAAAAATTACGTTCGAAGACTATGTAGAATGTCTCGAAAACTATGTAGAAAAACGTGTACATCAAAATATAATCCGATCCGATTACATCATGTTCATTCGATCACCCAGCAAAAGATTGCTCTTAGCCCATATGATGATAAACGTTACCTCATACCTGGCTCCTATGAAACTCTACCTTTGGGACATTATTCGATATTAGAACTAATGGATGTAGACTGATGTATGTCCTCACTGAAAAACCTGATATGTAATATAAAAATCTAATAAAGTTAGATATTATATATAGGTTTTAATATGTAATATATTAATTTATGATATTTAGTTAATGATAAATGTTATGATTCAAGTTCATAGATTGAATGTAATCTTCATATCATGAAAGATACTATAAAAGCCTTATGCTTCATAATTATTATTTCTTAATGTGTAGTTTAGTATAAGATAAAGTTAGTCATATAACTCTGTATTATAATTATAATTAAGTAAATATATTTAGTTTAATGTTTCTATGTTAATGATTGAATATAATATTCTTTGTCTGTATGATATTACTAAAAGTCCTTACTTAGTTTTGATAATTAGTATTTCTTAATAGGTAGTTTAGTTTAAACTGATGATGCTCATACAATATAACGTTTTTAATTATGGTTGTAGTAGATAAGTAAATAATTTAATTGAAATGTAAAATAGCTAAATAAAATAAAAGTGTATAAACCATATTTGTGTGTTTTATTTACATCTCTTATCAAATTACATATAAGCAATGTGTATTATCTGTCAAGCGAAGGTAGATGGCTATCAGCAGAAGGTTCTCGCAGCTGATGAACAATAATTATAACCCTTCAATTTTAAAATACATTCTTTCAGTTAATCTATTACCTTTTTAATCTAATCAGTAGCGTAAATATTTAGGATGTGATAAAATAAAATTATTTTTTAACAAATAAAAACTATTCTGTGTGAGAATGTTTTATTTTTAGACAATTTTCTTAAGTACCAACTTGAGATTGGAAAGCCCTTTACGAAGGGTAGTAACCGATATAGATATATCCGTTAGTCGAGCTTACAAACCTTGCCGATATATTGATGATTGTTGGTTTCTTTAAATTTCTTGATCTCGTTGGCTAGCAGATGAACAAACGTAGAAAGCGATACCGTGAATTAATTTAATTCGCACATTCATATGAGATATAAAAATGAGCAAGGCAAATGAGAGATGAGATATGCATGCGCGAATTAATTTAATTCGCGTATGCATGTGAGAGATGATATATGTAAATGAGAGATGAGTTATGCAAATAATATCGTGCAGTCATAATGTAATATGTAGATTTGATCCGTATACGTTGTGATGTCACGCGGTGAGGTCACGCGCTAGACCGCGAATGACCTTGAAATTGACCAAAAATTCTATCTTGGACCTTGGCGATTTCCCATGTTAATTTCCATAAGGATTGGGCTCGAACTCTTGTTGCATATCTACTGTAGACAAAAAAACGGTATTAAATCAAATTCATCAAAGACGATTTGGGAACAAAATATGGATTTAGTCGTTGAGAAATTGATGTTACGATCCGTTCACTCTGATATTCTAACATGTCAACTTCCAACTTCGCAAGAGAATTTGCGCCTCCAGCCGACATATTCATGCATGTAGATGACAGATAAAGGATGCAGCCTAGATGTTCGGACAGTCTTTTTAGCTGATAATGACTAAATAAATATTTCAAAAATTTGTTAGTTTTATAGAAAATCTTATTTTTCAAATTAGTTAGTGGTTTGATATTCTCTTGCACTTGCAGAAACAACAATCGAAAAATTTGAATCGTGACAAAGAACGTTACCTAATTCCACCTAGATGTGTAGTCTTCCACATATTATGTAGTATAACAAGAGTCGCCTCGTAAACCTTTAAGAAGATAAACTATCAATTTCTAAAATCGAGTTCTAAGGCAAGGTTATTATCTCAGTATGATATGCCTTAAATCATTATTTTTACACTTTTTATGGAAAAATTGCAAAATGTAATAAGTAGTAAGTACTGTAGGTAAATTAATTTAGTGTATGACTTCAACGTCAATAAAATTCGTAGACCTGTATTTTTTGCTAAACCTTTACTTTTAGAAAGCTAAAAAGTAGCTCTTTACAACGATATTCTGAAAAATAACATATGAAGTGAATTTATTTACTTTTAATTACGTGACGCTAAACATTACTTGCAATTACTGCTCTTAGACGCTTGTTCATGTTTTCTATTACTTCTGAGCACTGCTTTGCAGTGATAGAATTCCGGGCTTTGGTTCTTTCTTCTTTAAGAAAAATCTTTGTTCTAGGACGACGTTTGCGTAGAATTCTTTTGATAATTCCCCAAAGGTTTTCAAATCGGGGCTAAATAAAGACCAGTTCAAAACATTAATGCTGTGAGCTTGTAGTTATTGCTTTTTCGTCTTGGCAGTATGCTATTCTCTATTCAAAAAGAAACTTCAGATGTACAACATAGAGTCCTAAAAAGAATTATAAAATGTTTCGGGCGTATCACTACGATTGAAATAAAAAAAAAATTTGTGACAGTTGGTAAAGAGTATCTGTATCTACATGTCGTCGCCGGGTAAAAGTTTAGGTTATAAATTTTTGAAAGTAAAATCCAAACTTTTGTTAATTCTGGTGGATCAAAGAACACCTAACTCGGATGGAGGAAAGATGGAATTCCGTTATATTCAGTGCTGAAGCTACATTTGATATCTTCATTGACTTCGGTAGAGTTATCCGCAATAAATCTGAAGCCTTTCATCCAGAGTGCTTAAAAAGAACAGTTACATTCGCTGATGGAATAATGGTATGGGGCTGCATGAGTGCCAATGGTGTGGGGAATGTTGATTTTATAGATGGTGTTGTTAATGAAGAAAAATAACAAAAGTATTCTCAAGAATAATCTTCTACCGTGCATGAAAAAACTATGTATGAAGACATTCTTTTTCAACAAGATGGGGCAAGTTGTCATACTGCCAAGGCAACAAAGCAGATTTGAACTCTATTTAAAACCTTTGAGGAATTATCAAAAGGATTCTAAGTAAAAGTCGTCCTAGTATAAAAATTCTTCTTAAAGAAGAAATAACCTGGAATAATAGCATTGCACATCAGTGCCAATAGTAAGCATGACAAGCGTCTTTATATTTGGTTGCATAACTATTAAAAACCTAGCAACTAGATAAATACTAACTAGATAGGTGTAGGAAATTGAGTGAACTTGAAAAATAGGTGTACGAATTTCACTGAACCATATGTCTATTTAATTCTCATTTCTATCAATTAATAATTTTTTTTATTTTATTACAAAACACCTATTTTAAGATAAGAAATCAAACTTTTACGCTAAATATAAATTTTTCAGAATAACATTGTAAAGAGCTAATTTCTAGCATTCTAAAAGTATAGGTTTAGCGAAAAATACAGGTATACGAATTTTATTGACGTTGCCCTAGTAGTACATATAAGCAGCTCTTTATTACTGCATTTCAACAGAATCTTCCACATAGTCTTACCCTCGAGGAATTTGGAAACCTACAGGATGATCCTTCTAGTAAAGGATGAGAGAAGAATACTCCTCAGATATAAAAAGTAGAAGAAAGTAGATTCTCTGGAGGAAGCTGCTGCAATAGCATTACAATAGCAAGATTATTTTTTTTCGGTTCAGAACCGTGAAAAGAATTGCAATGTGAAACTGTAATATTCTTTGAAGAAAACACTTTTTTGTCAAAAATGACGAAGTATCACTGTAAATTCGCCATGAGTTCAGTTCCCCTATATGGATAGGGATGCAAAAAACCTGCGCATTGGTAGAGTTACTGCATCTAGTTACCTAGGCCAGCTGGTCGACCAGAGTACCGCAAACCGCCGCCATATTGGGGCAAACGAAGCACGAAATTGTTAATTATTTGTTCTGTATTTAATTTAATAAAATCCACGTTTACTTTAAAAGGTTTTTCTTATTCTGAAAGATCAAACCTCTAATATGTCAAACACGTAAAACGTGGTTTTAATTTATCCATTATTAAAAATCACCCTTCTCTGCCCCAATATGGCGGCGGTTTGCATTACTCTGATCGACCAGCTGGCCTAGGTGACTAGATGTAGTGACTCTACGCATTGGGTATGATGAGAGACATCTGTCATCATGTAGGTTTGTTATAGGAAAGTAACTATGACAGGAAAGATAGTTTTTGTTTCCCAGAATTCCTTTCCCAAAGAAATTGGTTGGAACTATCAAGTTCAATTCTTGAAGCGTTAGAAATTGTATTTGTGCAAATGCAAAAGTTTATGCTTTTGTGTCTTACTGGCTACCCAATCAAATATGTTCGGCCGTGCCTCCTCTTCAAACATACATGTTGTAGTAAACTGGGGTTTGATCTATATTTTAATTACTTCTTTTTGTAATTATATTAGACCAAAGAGCAATCTTAGTATATCAGGAACTCCTTGGGCAAGATGTGCAAAACTGAAAATAGCTAATCTCACCGTATCTCTTTCAGCAATAGTACTAGATCAAAAAACTAAAAGAAGATTTTCAGAAAAGTTTCTATTTCTACTAGGGGCTTCTGGAGGTTTCTGTTGTGTACAACTGTAGGGAACGCTGAGTAAATGCTGATTGTAATGGGAGACTTTAATGCAAAAGGTTTAGCAGTAGGCCCAAAGGAAGAGCTGTTTTGTATCAAAATTCTGCTGTATAAACTAGTAGATCACCAAAAATTTGTTAGTCACCATGTGAAAAGTTTTGACAACAAAATAACAACGTACTAAGCTAATTGAATGCATGCAACAGATACAAATTAAAAAAATGCTTTAAGTATAATTGGTGTAGTTTTCTGGAGGATGAAATTAACTTAATGAGATGTAAATTGTTGATGAGATTATTAGACATGTTAAGTCTTTGGAGTGTGGCTCAATCTGCAAACACTTAATTAGCGGACAAAGTGTTTCTTTATATACCTACGACATACGATCAGAAATTTGGAATAACTAGATAAATTAACAACCACTACCTCTAGAATCTAGATATTTAACATTAACATAGATGGCATAAATTATAACTAATGGTTGACTCTTTAGCTAGATAAGTATTTACAGCTTAATAGCTGTGTCAAGTAATTGAATAATAATCCTGTGAATTAGAAATTTGGATTACCTGAATCTCTTGAAAGAATGCTCTGCTAATTAGCCTTAATATTAAACAAAAACAATCTATACGAAATTTATACTTAACAAGAGAATGCAATACCCTGTGTTGTTGTTGTAAACATACGTTGTTTTTGTTGTTTTTGAATTAAAATAAAACAGTCAAAATTGTAACCCTAGCCACTAAAACTCTCGAGTTTCAGTAAATTCTCGCAAAAGAAACTTTAATCCCCAAATACCAGTTATCTAAAGTTTCGATTTTATTGGAACGACAATAAATCGTAAAGCTTTCTCGAGTTTAGGACGTTATAATTTAATAGTGATGAATTTATAAATACATAATACATAGTAATACTGAAAAAGCAATTTGATAGTACCTTATCTGAATATTGTAATTTTAAAAACCTGTAAAAAAAAGTATCTGAAAACCAAAGAGTTTGTCTAAAGCCTTTAGCTTTATACTAATCACTGCTGCTGAAACTGTTTACCCAAGTAAAATCGATAACACATTAAAACTTGTTTTAATAGCGACAACATTATTAGAACGTTTCAGTTTAATTAGAATATCATAAAATTAAGCAGCTAAATGTGTTTTAAAGATACTTACTTTGCAAGCAATCGGCATTAAGCAAGTCCTTACACTTTTCATGGCATTTTACTCCACATTCTGTGCACCTGACACCCTGACGAGCTATACCCCATAATAGTCCCTCGCATTCGTAGCAGTATGTGGGTGATGTGGCAGTCCAAAGCACAAAATTGTGCGGCGTGGTACTGCTGATGGGGTAAATTAGAGCCTGCAGGGTCTTTTTATACACGTGCATTTTCTGTTGGAAGCACACAGGGTTAGTTAATTTTTGAAAGCAACGAGAAAATTTTGTACATATATTTTTTGTTATGTTACGTTTTATGAGTGGTGCTATTAATTACAAGGATTCTGCAGGAGAATTCTGGGAAATATTGGATTTCCAACAAAATAATTAAATTTGTAAAAAAATGTAATTTTTGCGTATTTTCAAATTAAACAAAACAGGAACCATCCTGAATATTTTTAGATTGCTATTAGTAAAACATGTATGTAGTATAATGTAAATACAAGAAGTAGAAAGAGCAAATTAAATTTTCTGCGTTTTGTAATACAAGGCCTATGAAATGTAAATGAGAAAAAGCATTTCAAACATATAGTGCGTATTTCCCTATAGGTATAATTTGATTTGAATTCAATCAATGTCTGATAATATGATTAATCATTTGGTGTAATCTATAACAAGAAAGGTAATAAATTAATTATTATTGTATTGTCCGGTAATGGGTTGCTTTCGCCTCGATATACCGAATAATTTGTCACTGCCGCTACCACAACTGATTTATGATAAATCCTGATCCAATCCAGTAACTGTATTTCGTTTTTGTATTATAATTATATCGTAGATTATTGCATTGATATGATTCAATAACATTGATGCATTTCAAATTACAACGGTCCCTTAAATAATATCTCATAATTTGTGCTGTTAGTCATTAACACTAATTTTAATTTTGTGTAGCATTGTTAATCAAAATTACAGTTGCAGAATAAACAGTGACCGTTGTACGACAGAATTAACGAAAACATCGAATAATCATCGTTAATAAACTGTGAACTGCATCAACTGTAATAGAATAGGACTTGCTATTGAGTAGGAATTTTAAAATTTCATATTTTATTAACATATTACGCTTATCCCAACTGATACAAACACGTCACAGCATCCAGGGGAACATCGCCTAATTCTGTCGAGCGTAGTGCAGTAGTGGTTAAGGTCCAAGTGTACCCAAAAAAACGGTACATTAAAAAATTCTAAACAAAATCACAGTAGATTTACTTATATTGTAAATAACTATACCAAATTAAAAAAAAATCATTACAAAGGGGCCATTTAGACACCCCAATACGGTGCATAAATCTTAACCGCATGATCAATAATAATCGTTGTTTTTTCCATAAATAATATAATAATGTGATAACTTTGGTTTTAAATTAATACTCTAGGAATGTTAAAACTTGCTTACCTAACTTGTTTTGAAAAACGATGTTTATTAATTAAATTATTTCATATTTTTTATGTGAAAAATTAATTTTAGAGAAACTGTACATTCAAAGTTAATAGTGACTAAATTATTGCCAAAAAACTGTTTTTTTGCAAAAAACAGGTAATAGTTTAGTCCCTAGACATACGATTTTCTTAAAATTTTGGGAAAATAGTTCAAATACGTACTATGAGATTTAAGTGGTATTCTTTTGGTTAACTTTAAATGTACAGTTTATCTAAAATTAATTTTTCACGTAAAACATGTAATCGCTATTTACACTCGAATGCGGTAAGTCGAACTTTACAGGGCGACAACTTTGTTTAAGGCACGAGCCCGTAGGGCGAGTGCCTTATTAGTTGGAGCCCTGTAAAATGACTTGACGCATGAGATTTGTATAAGATTTTTTGGCCGACAAGTTTTATAGAAAATAAAAAAAAATAATTCAAAACATGCACATAATAGTGTGCTCTTGGATGACATTTGTAGTTTCCAAACGTACAATAGATGGCGCTGCGGCGATTTAAATTAATTAAATTTTAATTTTTTCTATTAAAGTCCGAAATATTTTTAATAATAACTTAGGTAACATGTATTTTATTACATAAACTTAATTATTACAAGAATAGTTGGTTTCTTAAATATCTCTAATTGCCCAGTGTTTTTTAGTATTTTTACCACATTCGCTTGTCATTTTACGACATCATGCGTAAATATGAAGCTACAGTTGACGTAAACAAAACTGAAACAAACGTTTTAAAATACAGGAGGCCAAAAAATAATTTAACTTTTTTGCAAAATAAGTTAGGTAAGCAAGTTTTTAACATTCCTAGAGTATTAACTTAAAACCAAAGTTATTACATTATTAAATTATTTATGAAACAAGCAACACACGTTTTTCTGGGTACAGTTGGACCTTAATTACCATTCACTGAACCAATTCGGTCAGAGCTACTTATTTTGCAAATACTAAGATGTAAGATCCTAGCTAGCCTACGAGTATCCAAAATATTTTAATAAAGTTCTGGATGTTTCTAGTCTAAAACAGCAAAATTTTCTTTTTAATCAGTTCTTTGTGGCTATTTTTGTGCGTATCGACCTTCTTAAAGATATTGCTTCATATTGTAGTAGTACTCTTAATTAAAATACTATAATAGTTACATAAAATCCTTTTAATTTTATTAGATGAAATACATGCTTTTGCTTTGTGATGAATGTTAATGTATTTTACCTTCTTTACATTAAAAGCAACTACATATTCTCTAATTCCAGAACAGAAACATAATTTGTTCGCATTTACAGTCTGATAACCTGGCCCCGGGGCATATCATTTCCAAACCATTGAGCTGTAACATGTACAACATATAATTCAACTTTTAATAACTATGTAATTATGGTTTAATTTAATATTTAACTAACTACATCCACACCATGTTCTAAATATTTCAATTAATTTTTCTTTTTTTAATAAAAACCGATATCTTACATTGTTTTCAAATTATCATTAAAATAACACAACGATCTATCTTGTTACTGATTTGAGATGCTTTGTCTTAAAGTGTGGTTCAAGTCATCCGATTTCAATGTTTTAGTACCATCAGATTTCTGTTATCTCCTTTTTGGGGTTAACGTAGTGACATCTTAGGTGGAGTTGGTTGTGCATGCTAGTCTCCTTAATATTTACTTTGGCATGATTGCTTCTTCTGTTATCTGATTTCCTTTGCAAGCTATAGATATTTAGAATAATCAAAATCTATAATAGCTTGCTGTTAGGGATGGAGCTCATGCATTTCTGTTTGTTGTTAAATTTGTAGTATTTTATTCCTCTAATAACATACCATCAAGAATAATAACACAGAGGTTTTAGCGTAGTCTAGATTCTTGTGCTGCATCAATTAGTCGACGGTTAGTTGCATTAGTTGATATTTAGATAATTTTCGGCAGTTTATATAATTATGTAGCAACTTCTTAGGGTAGCACTTTAATGAAAAATATCTGAGCTCCAAGAGTTTTCTTTTTCTATTTCAGGAGATTACGAATTTTCTTCGAAAACGACTGAATATTTTAAAAGTGAATTTTCAAGTATTCATGTTTTAGGATTTTTAAAATGCCAATGGTTTAAGCTGATTATCCTTATATTCGATAACTCGAACTCCAGTATTCCAAAGTTGTATTAAAGATCTTACCAAGGTGTGACTATGTTTGAGTAAATGCCGCATCTATCATTCTGTAAATGATGCTGAGTATTTAAGGTTTTATAAATTCGTTTCTTTGGGTTTTGTTTGGCTAAATATGTACACTCTAGTAGCAGTGGCGTGTCGTGATTCTAAGGGCGAGGGGGGCGAGCATGTTTTGCAGCGCCATTCTCAATATTTCTCGTTTTCGTTAAGTATTTTTAATAATATCTATATTGAAAGAATTTTGCTGGCTATTAAAATAAAAGAAAAAAGAACTATAAAAAAAGAAATATCATTGAAAAGTGGGGCGACGCAGATACGTATCTGAAAATCACTTTATTAACTTCAAGAATAAAACATGTTTGATTGAAAAATATATATAATAGTTTTAATTAGTTTAAATAATACATAAATAATAGTATATCTGAATCTTTAACTTACAGTGACAACCGTCTTGTTTTTACGATTTTAAAGAATCCAAAACACGGTCATATTCAATAGTTTGTACTGTTTCAGCTTCAATACTTAACATGGCCAAGTTATTTGTTCTTATAATAAAAGAAATCGTGGATCTACATACATTGATGAATTTTTTTAGAAAAATTAGAAAAACGCTTAACAAAAGAAACTAATTAGTATCCAAAACGAATTTACTTATGGAACACAATAATGAAGTCACAAGCTCATACATTCACAAACTATTTTGAACTTGTCACGTTGCACTCTTAAGGAACCGAGAATTCTTTGACCCATAAACAAAATAATGTACCCTAACCAGGCGCGTGCTGGGTCAATTTTAGGGCTTGGGAAAATATTCTCTTAGAGGGCCCCATCACCCCACTTCGGTTAATTTTTTAAGGATAATTTATTTATTTAGATTAATTATTAGACATTTTAAACTAACCAACATGCTCTCATTTCTGCAAATAACGAACGTCTTATGTCATTGCGACTTTGACATTTGTAAAGTAAACAGAAGCAGAATACACGTAGACCCGAAACAATTTTGTCAATGTTTTTGATAAATAATCGGTCGGTGGTTTTGGCTCAACGTGAATTTCGTCGTCAATGCCCTTATTATCTGTCACCAACTGGGCAAACACTGCGACGTTTAGTCGCGCGCCTCCAGGAGACTGACTCAACACGGAACCGTAGCAGAGGTGGCCGGCCTCGGAGCAGCCGTTCGGCCGAGATATCGCTACTGTGGCTACAGATGTTCAAGAGGACCCTCAAACATCAACCAGACGACAGGCCACGCAATTGGGCATCAATAGACGGTCTTTACAGCGAATCTTGTGAAAGACTTGAAGATGTTCCCGTGCAAAGTGCAAACAGTGCATCAGCTATTGCCTACAGATCGCCAATCGTGTGTAAATTGCAGTCAAGCCCTCCTAAACTCGTCATGAGCGTCGAGGCGCATTTTCACCTTTGCGGATACGTGAATAGGCAAAATCTCGCTTCTGGGGCACTGAAAATCCGCGTGTAATGCACGAAGAGCCATTACATCCTCTGAAAGTACTGTTTGGTGCGACGTTTACGGAAGAAAGGTGATTGTCCCATATTTTTCAAGGACGGCGACGGCAACACTGTTACTGTGACTCGTGAGCGCAACAGAACCATGATCAACAACTTCTTGCTGACGAATTGGGTTTGAAGAACATGTGGTTCCAGCAGGACGGTGCAACCGCACACACAGCACGAGCTACAGTGGACATTCTGCAGCAAGCGTTTCCTAGCCGTTTTAGCAATTTGAACTGGCACGCAAGATCGCCCGATTTGACCGTCCAGACTTTTTTCTTTGGGGGTTTTAAAGTCACAGGTCGAGACGAACAAGCCACAGACCTTGGTGGCCCTAAAGTAGAACATCCGACAAGAAGTGGAGAATTTATTGCCAGAAGTTTTATAAATATAATTTAAATTCAGCCGTTTCGTAGAGCTCCTCGAGGCAACTTTATAAAGGCCACCGGGAAACTCTCTGTATCCCGCGCCTGACCCTAACTAACCGAGTTCTTAGAAATTTGGCTTTCTCTGTTCAAGGGTAGGAAGTAGGAAATGTAACTAATCGTTTCGTTTTCGTTGTAAATACAAATGTTTTGTTAAAATGCAACGTAAAAGACAAACACGAGAATAAATTTAAAGTAATACTTTAGAGATATTTTAATGACGCATGTATTTTTTAAGTACATGGTTATTTCAAACATGAAGCAATTCATTTCAAAATTACATTGGGGGAAGAATAAACGAAATTGTACAATTTACAATTTTTGAAAGAGGTTTGTTTATGAATTATGATGAGTGCATCAGTACTAACTTAGTGCAATTGAAAAGGGACTGGAGGATTCTTTTTGCCGGTTTTTTAAATCATTCATCATGTTACACCTATACTTATATAAAGAACACTAATAATAATGCTAACCATATATTAAGATTCAGCTTCATAGAGGATGGGCCCCAGGACAAAGGGCGCCCGGACCATAGGGGAGGGGGGGGGGCGTCGCCCCCCCCTGACCCCCTATACGACACGCCACTGTCTAGTAGCCTTAGCACTATTATAAACGTATATATCAGTCAAAGATGAATCTACGTATGATGCCAAGTCATGAGTTCTGTATTAATAGCGATGGCGATTGGATCAGAACTACATCGCATACAGCTCTTTAAAAATGGCATTTCTAAATTCTCTGTTCTTTAATTTACTAGGAAAACTCCACATCTCTTGTCAACAGAAATGTCAACATAAACTACACATATACATAAAGCGGCTGCCATAAAGTTGGATCCATATGGGAAATTTTTTTAATATTCTGCTTGTAAAAAACTTTGTGGGGCAATCACTTCTGCTTCCAAAAATACTTGAAATACGCTATGTCAAAGTTGACAGGTGACATTAGGTATCTGTCAAATTCGCCATTGTTTTCTAAAATTGACGAAAAATGACCTTATTTGTTAAAATATGAAAAAAACTTATTAAGAAAAAATGTTTCTAATGACATTTTACGTTCATACGTCGAGATTTTAAACGAGATATTCCGACATCAGGAAAATTTTGTTTTTTAACATTTTTTGATATACCCTGGCAACTGATTATTTTGAAATCATTAAAAACGCTTTAAATGAGTAAAAAGGCAACAATTGCATAGCATATTTTGCTAATAATATTGGGTGGTGTAGGTATTTTTGAGAAATGTTAAAATTATCAAGAAAAAAATGGAGGATTCTGGATTATTTTCCAATTTCCAAGAAAATAACTCATAATTTTATTAATATTTTTGCCAGTTTGAATAATACAAGAATTGTTGTAATCATAACTTAAACAACTTAATACTACACTACTACTGAAAAACCCAAAAAAAAGATTAATAAAATTATGCTTATTTTCTTGGAAATTGGAAAATAGTCCATTTTGTTTTGTCAAAAATACCTACATCATCCAATATTATTAAAACAACTCTTAAAGCGTTTTTAATGATTTAAAAATAATCAGTTACCGGGCGTATCAAAAAATGTTAAAAAAAAATTTCCTTATGTCTGAATATATCGTTCAAACTCAGTATATGAACGTAAAATGTCATTTAAAAACATTTTTTTTTAATAATTTTTTTCATATTTTAACAAATAAGGTCATTTTTCGCCGATTTTAGAAAACAATGGCGAATTTGACAGATACCTAATGTCACTTGTCAACTTTGACATGGCGTATTTCAAGTATTTTTGGAAGCAAAAGTGATTGCCCTACAAAGTTTTTTCCAAGTAGAATATTAAAAAAAATTCCCATATGGATCCAACTTTACGGCCGACACTGTATTAGTCTAAATTATATTCTTTGTTAAAATAATCTACAGGTTTTTTCGTACTATTTTCCTAATGAAGCACAGCAATATCTTTTTCGTACTTTTTGCGGTTAAAAACCTAATTACGAGTTCAAGAAGAAAGTAAATGAAAAATAATGAGCGTTAATGTTTATTTAGAACCAAAAAATGAAACGTAACATCTCGACTAACTAACAAATAAAGCAGATTAAATTCTATTTTCTTTTTTTAATAATTAATTTAAAGTAACGATGTTAACAATCTTTCCCATTAAGAATATTTCCTTCCTCTTAGGTAATTGAATTTGAAGAGTTGAGTAAACAATATTGAGTTACAAAAGTGTACCCCAAAAAAGACACAAAAACCTAAATGCAAAGTAGGTAATAAATCTTGTTTAGAGTTTTAGTAACTTTTGCCGGGTGTTCCGTGCCTTGTATTACAACTGAATCATTTGCTCTTGGTATTAATAACGCATAAATATTGCAAATGCTTATAATTGGAAATCCATGAGTCTCATTCTACTGCAGTCGTTCCAGAATGTATACATAATAAATTTATTTGGTTTGGATTGAGATAATTCAATTAGATTTCCAAACTGTTTAACATACAGAGTGTTTGCTTTTCATGTTTGACTTATTTTCTATAGATATAGGCTATTTTAATTTAAGTGGCAATTCAATTCAACGTTTTTCAGCAATGCATTTTAGCCTAATCGGGAGAATCCTGTAGCGACAACATTTATAGGATTTAGTAAGAACTTGCTTGACTTATGTATTTCATTACATAAATAATGAGCGTCATGTAAAGTACTCAAGGGACATCCCCTGCATATTTACGACAGAATTAGTTCCATAGTCAAAGATATTTGGATTTGATAGGTGACCGCAACAACAGTAAAAATATAAATTTACTAACTAAAAAGTTAACCTAAAGGAAAAACTTACGGGAAGAAAATTTAATCGAAAAGTCTAGATTCTTAGAATTCTCAGAGCAGTGATTCTTAACCATTTCAGTAAAGTAAATCGCTGTGCACTATAAAAATCTTTGTGTATATGAGATATAGGGCAGATGATGCCGATAAGTCAGATTACTAAGGTAAGGTAGTTCAATACCGAGTCCAGTAATCTTAGACGTTAAGTGTCTATAAAGAATTGTACTTTTTTGTACGTTTCTGCCATGTCTCGGTTATCAGTGGGAGTTGATAGATTTAAGGGAACAAGGCTTTAAACAAATTTTATCTGCACAAAAAAATACTCGTATATTTTTTATAAATAAAAATGACAGATGTTCTTGAAAGAACTCTAACGTTCAGCAAGAAAATAACTTTGTTTTCAGAATATTCAAACAAAGCTTGTACAGACTATTGATAAAATCGGAGGACCTTTTAAAAATAACTTTGCTCACTGACAGCAAGAAAGTTTTGTCAGAATCTCACAGACCTTAACCGTTCTGCTTCAAACAAGACAAGATTGATTTTAAACAGTGTGGTTGTGTTGAGTAAAATATTCGGATTGGAACAGCAGATAATTCTTCTTCAATCTTTGGAACATGAACAACTTTCACAGTTTGCAGCACAGATATGCTTTGGGTTTATTTTATATGTTTATATGTTCCAGACGAAATATAATGTATGATCTCCAGTTGTAACAGAATATACCTGCCAAACCTAATTACCGATGTCCAAAAATGCTTGCTCTTACTGTTACTAAAAGTCTGCGGTTTTTCAACAGATCCCATAGAATCCCAACTAGCTCTGGTCTGTTCCGTTCTCTAATATATCGAAAATGCTTCTCAAAATAACTGAAAATACTCAAATAAAATGTATTTTCTTTATTTAAAATAATACATTCAAATCAATTAATTTGAGTTAATTGAATTGATTGTGATTATGTACGATACGATCCATGAAAAAATCGCGCACGTTTAGCGAGTGTGTGACCAAGAATCTTCAAAATAAAAACTGAACAAAATTTCTACGGATTTCCTACAAGAAACTTTAAATCCAAGAGCAAGGAAAACAATATTTCGTTTAAGGACTTCTATGGCGAAATCTTTTCTCTAAACACAAAAAGGTAACTTTTGAACACAGATCCCAGAAAATCAGAAAAATATGCTACCATCTTATTGTATGCACATTGTACTTCCTATAAATGAAGAATTTCCATTTTGAAAAACCATAAGCTCAGCTTATGCAACAGTATTGTTAATGTAAGATGTCGATTTATGAAAAGTAATATTCTGTTAAAATTTCAGATTTTCTAGAGATAGTTTTCTCAGGTTAAATCAACAACATGAAAGTACATATTAAACAATAATACAGAAAAGCATTATTAGTAACCCATCAAAAACAAATTCTGACTATGTACAATGCATATAAACAAATTATGTGTAGATGGCTCAGCATTTTACTACCTGAGATTTGGTAGTATAGTAAATAATAGTCAGCAGGTAATTCCAAAATAGGTATTGGGCTTGAAAATTATATTTGTTATTAAAAATTATACTTGCATTAGAAGCTTGGATTGAAAGGAATTTACTTTATGTATACTGCTATTTCCACATTTTCTTTTGACATTTTTTTACTGGAGCTGCCAAAAAAACACGTTTTAGGCAATATTCAGGATAACAAAACGTTAAAGGTTTCGAAACCAATTATTAGCAAATGGAACACCAATTCAATTGCCACTGCTGTCATAGCAAGAAATTGCTATGCAAGAAAAAAAAAGGAAAAAGCTAAGCCTCCACTAAGGGTATTCCATACCCATAATTCAAGTCCATGGGAGCTGGATTTTCTAGATAAATAATTTCTTGGAAAAGTTGAGGCAATTTTGTAAAACACAGAATTGTCAGTAATCCAAGAATATGAGGAATAGTGCTATTAAAATACGTGTGAAGTGAATTTTTGAACGGTTTTAGGTATAAAACTGTCGGTTATTTGAGTTTAGTAAAATATAAATGTCAGTATATATCTTAAGCTGATGCATACATCTGCATTCAAAAAGGACACAAACAATAAAAGTCTTATAGAATCGTTAAGGCTCGGTTCCAGGAGTTTAAAAAATTAAATTTCAAGGTACTTAGAAGACATGAGAAGAGTCTATAAAAAAGCTTTTGTAAAGTTTTTACCCTTTGAATCCTAGTTGTATTAAAAAACTTAATTCCTATCACACCTAGATTAGAGACTTTAGTTTCTTATACAGTAAAAAATTTAGTGTAAAATCTTAACACTAGACTACTCTAAAAGTCCAATACTTTTAGAGTAAAATATTGCCTATTTATTTATTATTTATCGTTATAAGACTTTTGTATAATTTATTTTCTATTTAGATTGGAATTTTAGAAAGTACTAAAATTTAGAGTAAAACTAGTGCAGTTTCTTATTCTGTGTGATTTATTGATTTATGTATTTTAATTATTTTACGGTTTTAGTGTGATAAAGTTGCCACAAATGATTAAAGGTATCATTTTTTTGGAGTGTACACTAACATTGTATTGAAGTTAAGTCTATGATCTACACGAGGATACAGGTTAGATATTATAGTGGTCTAGTGCACTTTAGTGTAAAAAACTTTTTACTGTGTAGGTTTCAAAAGTTTTTGCACTGATTTCTTAAATAGCATTAGCTTCTTATCGAATAGGTTGTCAAATTCGAAAACACTCTGTATGTGTAGCGTATATGTAAATTATTTTTTAGGTAAAACAAAACTGAGCCAAATCCTCGTAAATTAAAAGCACACAAAAGCATTAAAATTATACATACCAATTCTTCATCGTTCAGCGTAGCTCGTGGTACTGCGGATGTTAAACCAGCATTTCTTTTTGTCGCTGCCATAGTCTGTACATATAAAAATTTAATTATTAAATGTACAAAAACATCGATTCATGGTTAGTTTAGCACCTGTCTAAAATTAAGCCAATTACTAAAAATAAAACTAGCTCGACAGCAAGTATGAATGCAGCAGCATAATATAAATTAAGCAAAAAATTTTATATAAAAAACTGGTTGGTGCTTTTATACGTAACGTAAAAGACCTGAAAATGTCAAAATAATTATATTAAGCTTTGTACAGGATGAGTTTAATTTGTTAGTGTTTATAATAAACATTGTTATAGTTATTGGTAAAAGTTTATAGCAACGCCTTTTATTAATGGAGTAGTTTGTTAGAGCATGCTTAATTACGAGGATGAATTGATAAATCTCCGGCCTAACCCATATGGGATACAAATTTTTGCAATGTTTTTACGGCATTTGATTTTTTCATAATTTATCAGTATGGCTGTGAAATAACAAAAATTTCTGTCAAACAATAATTGTTTGGCAAGTTGTCAAAGTCGATAAAGTTTTGTGTGGTGTTAAAATGGAAAAAGCTGAAATTCGTGCGGTTATTAAATATTTTCACATTAAGGGTTTATCCCCAAAAGAAATCAAAGCTGAGCTAGACGGGACATTAGGCGAATCTTCTCCTTCCTATAGCACAGTTAAAACCTGGGTTGCGGACTTTAAACGGGGTCGCAAAAGCACAGATGACGCACCGCGTTCAGGAAGACCGAAAACTGCCACCACAACGGAAATTGTCGAAAAAGTCCATAGAGTTGTGTTGAATGATCGGCGATTGAAGTTGGCTGAAATAGCAGATACCCTGGGCATTTCAACGGAACGAACATATCATATCCTAACCGAAATTTTGGGAATGAGAAAGTTATCGGCACGTTGGGTGCCGCGGCTGCTCACAGTGGAACAAAAGTTGACTCGCAAAACAGTTTCAAGTGAGTGTTTAGACTTGTTTAATCGAAATTCAGTGGACTTTCTGCGACGGTTTGTAACAATGGATGAGACGTGGATTCATCACTACACACCCGAAACAAAGCAGCAATCAAAACAGTGGACTGCCAAAGGAGAACCTGCTCCGAAGAAAGCCAAAACAGTTCCGTCAGCCGGAAAAGTTTTGGCTTCAGTCTTTTGGGACGCCAAGGGAGTACTTTTCGTTGATTATCTTCAAAAAGGTAAAACAATCAACGGAGTATACTATGCTACCTTACTGGATGAATTAAAAAAAAATATTGAAGAAAAACGACCTGGATTAGCAAAGAAAAAAATTCTGTTTCACCAGGACAATGCACCTTGTCACAAGTCGGCAATTGCCATGGCAAAAATCAATGAATTGCAATTTGAATTGTTACCCCATGCCCCTTATTCACCAGACTTAGCCCCATCGGATTTTTATTTATTTCCAAACCTAAAAAAATTTCACGCTGGAAAGAAATACGAGTCCGATGAAGAAGTGATTGCTGCCACAAACGCCTATTTTGACGAGTTAGAAGAAAAGGCTTATAGGGACGGTATAAGAGCACTTGAACAAAGGTGGACCAAGTGCATTGAACTCGATGGGGACTACGTAGAAAAATAAAATTTTTGTTAACCTGATATTCTTTTGTTTTATTGCCTAGGCCGGAGACTTTTCAATTTATCCTCGTATAAAATACTTTTTAACAATTATGTACATTTATGGAATTATACATAAACATTTTAAATCCATCCTGCATTAAAATATTGTTAATTAATTACACTATACACTATTATCATTATTACGCAGTTATTAATCAGTACTAATAAGAATGGTACTTTACTTCGTTAAGAAATTATTTAATAAAACGAAAGCATATCTAAAAGGGCTAAGAGATAAGTAATATAAAAAGCTGTAAGGTTTAAGCAAGGAATCCACTATTTACCATGCTAATGAACAAATTAGATTTACAAATGAAACATTGCGTTACATAGACATGCGGAATACATTAGCAGTTTCATTTCAATACCAAATTATGGATCCGTAGAATTGTATAAAATTACACTTCTGCTTTATTAAACGGAATAAAAATATCTTTAAAATGCTAACTTGTACTTTGCATTTCACGAGATCCACAACTTTAACGAATAAAAATAAATAAATAATGAATAATCTCTATTTTCTGTATTCCTTTAAACTAGTAACAATCTAGACAAGAAAGGCTGTGTCTGTAAATCTTCTAAACGTTATAAAACCACCGCTGCCTATTATTACTTGAGAAAGTAATTTGCTGAATTAGGAGTATTAATAGATGAGTATAAAATTAGAGTACATACATATTCCTGATTAAAAAAGAAACTTCTGAAAGGAATATTTCAAAAAGAATACGGAATATAAATGAAAACTAGTAAATATTAATAAATCCATGAAGTTAAAATGGTTTCTCTCCACTTTAAAATAAAATAATGTAAATAAATAGTAATAATAACTTGTTTGAAGGAATGTTTTGTTATTCAATCTCTTGAAGAAAACTGCGGGTATATCGTTTCCCTTTTAGAATACTAGAAAGTTTTTGCTTATTTCATATTCTGAATACAATCAAGATAAATATAAGTTGAGAAATAAAAAGTTTGTAGTTTTCCGAAGCAAAAGTGCTTAGAAAGTTAATATTTTTTTACTTTTTTAGTTTTTCACTTTTACTAGAAAGATGCATGCATGTGTTTTTAAAAGCTCTTTACTCTATCGCTTGAAGTTTTAACTGCATCGTAAAAGTTTGACTAACTTAGTGTTAGTTAAATTCATGAAGATTAACTTCATTTAAAGTTTTATTAGTTATAGTAATTACGTGCATACGTCTGGCAATATACAATCGAGATGCTGGAGATGAATAATGTAACAATAGTATTACATTTTAAACGTACGTTTATTTTCAATTACAGCTTATATACGTATTTCAAAAGATGGTCTCTTTTTATTTTTTAGAAAAATTAATAACAATTTTAAATATTCACAATTATCACCGATATCGGTATTAACATAACGTTTGTTAAAACTTCAAAATTAAAATAGCATGTAAGAAGTACTGCAATTTCTTAGGTTACGACAAAAATAACAAACGCAAGTAAAAAGAGTAGCAAAATAAATCAAATTCACAATTGCATCCGGATTTTGACATTTCGCGAGTTTGTCGATTTGTGGTTTGATTTGCTAATTGTATTGCGAGTCGTATGTATGTGACAAACACGTATTTTTTTGATACTACATCTCTTTCGATAAAATATGCAGAATACGATAATAGTAATTTATTGTATAAGGGTTTTAGATAGCATTTTATTCACGTAAGAATGTTTAAACGCGAGAGCTTGCTCGAGCGTTTAATTTTCTTAAGTGAATAAAATGCATCTAAAACCCGTATGCAATACAATGTTTTATCCACAATTTAGAATCAGAATTGCCGAATTTTATCAAAAAATTATTTGACATTTTACTGCGACGGCGGATGTTACCTTGAAAATCATTATTCGCGTTCCATTTGTCGTAGTACCTTTGCTTTACTGGTTGCTAGTGTGTTCAACAATCATTATAATTCCATGTGTTTTATGTATAGAAACCCTAGAGTTTTATAAACCACATTATACGTTGGCAAGGAGTTCAATTATTACCTTATTATATAGTGATTGTGGATAAAAGCTTTTTATAACCAACCACTCCAGAAGATGTTTTGTCTTCATAACCTACAGACTGTAGAAAACGTAGTATGAACAATAAATAGGAGGTTCGTTGTTTATGGAGATATCTAAATTCAATCTTTTGCATTTGATTCTACTACAGAATTCTTTCCACTTGCGTTTCGCTTATTTTTATTTCTTCTGTACTGTGGCTATCTGAAGCTTAGCGCTCGCGGAGCACAACTTCGGCTTACTTCGAATTCTATCACATCCTCGGAATCGACACGAGGCTAAATCGACAAATTCGAGTTACGATGAGATTTATACCAACAACAAAATTTTTTCGCTTACTTTTCTATTATAGACTTTTCATTACTTGGGAGCTGTCTTCGACTTGGTCTTTTCTTGTAATTTCACAGGCGGCACCATATATCACTAGACATATCTTAAGTAAATGTGATATTATTGATTTCCGAGTTCTTCCGCAATGAAGATTTAGCAGTAATTTAAGATAGATTACAACTTTCTAGTGGTATGCCAAACTTTCAGAGAAGCGGAAATGGTCATATAAACTCGTTTTTTATAAATAGTCTAAGACTTTCTTTTGCTTCTCTCACCACACAAATGAAAAATGATGTTTCATACTATATTTATCTAGGATAAAATAAAGATCAATTTGTTCGTTCATTGTAGGTACCGTGTATTTGTGCATCTCAAAAGTATCTGACATAAGATGTCTAATTTACATTCGTTGTACAGAATATATACGTATATTGTATACGAGGGTGGTCCCAGAAGTACCCGACCCAACAAAGAAAACACAAAAGTTTTGGAAAAAGATTTATTTATTTTTCAACGTAATCTCCTTTCAGCTCTATACACTTTTCCCAGCGGTGTTCAAAAAGTTCGATACCCTTTTTATAATAAGAACTGTCTTGCTCCTCAAAATAGCCATTAACTGCTGACATCACTTCTTCATCGTTGGAAAATCTTTGACGACTGAGCTATTTTTTCAAGTTTGGGAACAGAAAATAATCCGAGGGGATAAATCTGGCGAATATGGTGCATGAGGTAGCAATTCAAACTTTAATTGATTAATTTTGGCCATTGCAATAACGGATTTGTGAGCTGGCGCGTTGTCGTGATGAAACAACACTTTATTTTTAGCCAAATGCGGCCGTTTTTGCTTGATTTCTTCGCTCAAACGTTGCAATGAGTTTGCATAATACTGGCCGTTGATAGTGTTTCCTTTTTCGAGATAGTCAATAAAAATTATTCCACGCGCATCACAAAAAACCGACGCCTTAACCTTGCCTGCAGATGAAACGGTCTTCGCCTTCTTTGGAGCCTGTTCTCCCTTTTGAGTCCATTGTTTCGATTGTTCTTTTGTCTCGGGTGTGAAATGATGGACCCATGTTTCATACATTGTTACGAAACGGCGCAAAAATTCTGCTTTGTTGCTGTGAAACTTCGCTAAATACTCAATTGAAACATTTTCACGACACTGTTTTTGTTCGAGTGTGAGCAAACGCAGCACTCATCTTGCACATAGTTTTCTCATGTCCAAATTTTCAGATAATATGCGATGTACCGCACTTTTTGAAATGCCCGTAATGTCTGAAGCTCGCGAACTTTCAGTCGACGATCATCAAGTACCGCTTTGTGGATTTTCTTCACCATTTCTGGAGTCGTCACCTCATTTGGTCGACCACTGCGATGCTCGTCTTGTCAGCTCGTACGGCCTCGTTTAAACTCAGCTACCCAAAATTTAACTGTTGTAAACGAAGGAGCAGACTCACCCAGAGTATAATCCAGTTCAGCTTTTATATTGGTTGGGCTGAGGCCTTTCAAATAAAA
This sequence comes from Agrypnus murinus, assembly GCA_929113105.1. Taxonomy (NCBI): domain Eukaryota; kingdom Metazoa; phylum Arthropoda; class Insecta; order Coleoptera; family Elateridae; genus Agrypnus; species Agrypnus murinus. The sequence continues at coordinate 84,432,279 of OV816024.1, forward strand.
GTATTGTATCACATAACGATGACCAATCTTCTCCATTTTCACAAATTCACTGACAACGTTCACTATTGATGGCTGCCAAACAAATACTGAACAACGTGGCGCTTTCAAACTTGAAACATATGCTTTATAGACTGCGTACTTTCCATTACAGTGATATTTTCAAACAACTACCGCCACCTCTTGGTCAGGTCGGGTACTTCTGGAACCACCCTTGTATAACCCTAGCAACGTGTATGTTGATACTTTTTACGTTGCGGTTTACAAAAAACTGTCGAGAAAATAAAAATCAACTGCGAAATCCTTTAGTAATTGGGATGAGTTTTTCCAAACGTTCTAACAGTAGTTTTGGTAGTACCTAAATTGAGAGGGCGCTGTCTGTATGCTCTATTTTTTATAAATTGATTCCTGTTTCGAAGGGTGGATTGCATAAAAGTGGATTAATTCTAAACCAGGATCTTTTTATAAGCAAATATGTTTTATATAAAAAATTGTTACCAAGGAATAACTAGTCTTTGTTTAAATTTACTCTACTTTTATGCAATCCACTCTAAATGAACTAAACTAAATAAATAATATGTCTACCCTTCCATGACTGTCTATGAATACATTGAGAAAATTGGCAGAACACTCAAGGCTAAAGTAATTTTACTAGCATTATATGTGTATGCAATAGGTTTAATATAACTGAAAAATACAATAGGTCAGTGGAATCGCACGTTGAATACTCCAATTCCAATTTGTTAATTACACGAACGACTGCATTGTTTAATATAACATTCTTAATAACAGGTTTGTGAATCTTTTAAAAATCTCGCATTGAGAAAAAAAAAACAAATTTGATACGTATGCCTCAATTTTCCACAAGCATTTTCCGTGCGCGAAGAGTAAAGCTTCTCTAGAAAACAGTAGAATAATTGTTACAATTTTCGACTGTCTTTTGAATGTTGCAACTTGGAAAAATTAATATTTTACACAGATTGTGTGTAAGTATTAATGTAAATAATACGTTAATAAACGTTTATTGATTAAACTTTTATTTATACATAAATTGTATAAAATGTAATTATTATTTATGATTAGGAACTTTGAAAGTCCAAAAGTCAATAATAAAACACTAATTAGAAAAACTTTGAAATCGAAATGCTATTTATGTAAATATTAAATAAAATGATCAGAAAAAAAACCAGAACAGCTAGTTAATGATATAAAGTACTGATAATAATCGCGAGTCGAACAAAAATTAATCTTACACTTTTTACTCCGTCATTATAACTTCTTTTAAAAGTTTGTTTCACTGGAATACGTTCTAAGCTAAATTAGTTTAAATTTCTAGAAATACACACAGCCTTTCTTATACATACTGATAGTTGCTCAAATTACAATATACTTCATTGTACCAAAAATTACCATCTACTCAAATAAAACTGTATTTAAATAGTAATAATAAATTAGAATTATTTATATAAGTTTCAGAAGATATTTTCATTATTTGTTATTTTTAAGGAAAAGTACAAACTGAGGGACAATGAACACAATAATCTCCAAAAGTTTAATTTAGTAGAGCAAAGAAAACTTCTATATATTGTCTACTTTGATAAACTTTTACTTAAAGCGTATTCAATTCACTAATCAGAATGTACTTTTTTTTCAATAAACAGACACTACTTAGACGTTGAGAACATTTAACAATGTTAATTTGTTTAGACATTTAATAATGTGTTTAATTAAAGATATTCCTCTTTATCTTCCTGTTAAATTGCTGAATATCATTTAATTGGTTATTTTAGATTAGATCTCCTTTCAGCATCTTCAACAGCGAAGCTAAAGATAAAAACAATTCGTTATTTCTATTTCTATTACTGTCTTCTTATGTACATTTTCACCTAAGTAGTCTCTATAAATTAACAAAATTAATAGTGCAAGAATAGCAGCAATGTGGTTAAAATGTAGAAATATTACGGTAGGAAGTAGTCAATACCTTGAGCACCTGAAGAGTGAATCGGCGTAGGGCAAACCAACAACAGAAAACAAGTAACACAGACACATTAGTTATGATTCAAAGAGACTACAATATTACTATGATTTATGGATAATGTTTAGAGACAATCAACACAAAGGTAGGCACAAACGTACATATACGTAACAGGATAATTTATGGGTTTCACGTATAATGCACAAACTACACAATTAGGACTTAGAAAGAGGAAGATTAGGATATAAAGATATTCTAAGGTAAGACATAGCACAAGTTACATAAAAGGAGCATTTAGTTTTCCCAAATTTTAGAAAATGGTTTTGAATCGACTTTGTGATATACTGCAAAAGAGGAATATACATTGTCTCGTATTTCTGAAAGTTGTCTCATATAGAGAAAGAAATATAATCCAAATATAATATTGAATTTTATAATATAATTCTTTTAAATATTTCATGCAGTTGGGATTCACGGTTAAATTACGTTAAAATGTAGTATTCTCAAAGTTTCATTGACAGACTTCCAAAAAAAATAACACATTTCTTTCATCGTATGCTTTTGATTTTCATCTCGTACTGTTCGATTGAAGATATGACATCAAAGCAAAAGAATGCTTTTGATCTAAAAAATTAATACAGTCTTAATAAGTAAAGACTTGCAGCACTTAACAAAAGCAATACAAAGTCTTCTGAAGGAACATTTTTCAAGCTGTTTTTCTTTGTTTTTCAATAATGAAAACTGAAAAAGGTTATTCAAGGTTCTGATAATGTTATTTTATTCGCCAATCTCAAAATTATCTCATGGCAGAGCAAATATGAAGTGTATAAACCCAAAATCAATTTTATATATATTTTATTAAGCATTCATCATCCCCGAAAAAAATATTAATCAAATAATGTTGTATGGGCATCGTTGTATATTAGATTTTCTGTTTTACCCTTTTGTGCATAGTATAAGGTTTATTAATTTTATTATGCATTATTCCCATATGCACTTTGTCTTTCGTTAAACACATTAAACGAGGACTGCAATAATGAACTTCCTTCTACAACAGTGTCCATATTAAACCCCATGGCGATAAATGCTCACATATGCACACTTCGTTGCATACATTTGACATTGGCAAGATAATAATTACAAGGACTATTTCCAATAATGTGGTATTGCCACAAATTGGACGGTCTGGCTGCATTTCAGATATTAATCTAATAGAGAGGGCTCTTACACGCTTAATTCGGGTTATACATTGCACCGCATTTGAGGATACCGCATGAGGTTTGTAAGCGCTGGAAGAAGTGGTCGTTGAAAAAAGAACATTCGGATTTGCGGGAGCTTGTTTGGTTTAATACAAGTTGAAAATTAAAATAACGCTAGTTTAAATTAACTGTTGTTTTTAGAAGTATGTTATTTTTTTTTATTATTGTTCAATCTGAGATTCTAGTTTTACTGAAAGAAAAATCTTTGGGTTCGGTGCATATATCTAGCAGGGATAGCTAACTTAACATGTATTTAATTTAAGCTATATTGTGAACTAATGGTGTGTGGCGTTCGTCAACTGAAGAACTAGATATGCCTTAACAGCTCAAGCAAATCCTTAAAGCACAATCGAAAATTATAGTTAAACAAAACAACATACGAAATACCATTTTACCCTTTAATGACCCATCCTTTCACAAGAAATTTAATTTTCACTAGAAGTTGATGAGTAAAGTTTAAAAAAAGATGTAAAGCTTGTGTAAGTCAAAAACTTGGTGGTTAGAAAAAATTGCTAATATTAAAACTGAGACACTACATTCTAAAGAAAAATAACTCACATGGGTAATAAATAAAAATGAGTCTAAGGTGAAAACAGTGTGGATTTTTATTTACCCGTTCGAGAGAAAATGAGTACAACCTATGAGATTCTTGTGTGGTAAATAATTAGTTTTTAAAGATATTTGTGTTTTCGATTATATAATAAATATCACCATTTTACTTTTAATAAAGTTCAAGAACATTTGAAAGCGGTAATTTCATGATATCTCTTTACACGACACCTGTACTACCCCTTAATATTGCTAACTATCTAAAGCTATGATGTTAAAGTTATTGCCCGGAGAATGTATGATGGGGCGGAGAACGGATCTCCTGTTAATGTAAAATGTGACACCGTACTAAAGATTAAAATTACTTTCATTAAGAATTTAGCGCGAGCAAAATTCCGGAATAAGCAAAATCGGGTAAATCTGACGGGATCATATGACTGAGAAATGTTGAGAATGATTTTGATATTTCATTGACTAAAAAATATTTCTCTCGTCTTATTCCTTCTAACCATTATAGTCAATTGGAAATAATGTGTGTCCACTAAAAATCGGCACAATCAAACATTTTTCAATTATTTTATTTATTGTAAGAGTGCATACATACGTACATAATCTTTAACCCCTTATACCTTTTGGTGTCGAGGTGCCGGGCGCACCGAGCCGCTGAGTGGATATGTGGGTGTGAGACGAGGCAGCGGAGCCATGTAGGCAAGTACACTGCGCTCGTTGTTTACCCATCCGAGTACTTTCCGGGGCAAACTCGACTTAACTCTGTTAAGCGATATAATCCACTATATACAACCCTGCCGTACTGACTGCTTTGTAAAAGTGCAATGAAAAAAAATATTTACATTATATAATAATCATAATAACTTGGCTATAGATTAGATTTGATAACTCCATGTATACGTAGATAATCAACCAATTCTAGACTTGGTCTTCCGACCAAGAGACCGTACGACATCCTTGTTTACTTTACGTAAGTAGGACCTTATTCGGCAAACCAGCTTGTTTACATTTTTAGCTTTCCAATCTCTTCTGTATTCGACTGCTTTCAAATATGCCCAAAAATCTTTAGTCACGATTTTAGCATAATGCGCACTTGCTTCATCTGGCCAAAATACAAAAGAACTTCTGTGTAGTGAGATCGGATGTATGGAATAAGCCTTTTTTTCAAACATTTAAATATGTTTTATCGTCAATAGCAAATTTTGATGTCTTGATAAGTGGTCTCATTAAGCTTTCCAGACCAATAGCTATCTAGGCTAAGACTTTCGAATTTCATTTTCTTATCGAATTTTACGCTGGAATGGGCAGGAGAACATCATCGAAGTAAAATTTATTGTTTCCAGCAATACGCGAATGAGATAACGTGAAGTGTGACTCGATCATCTAAAATAAAATTCAGTTTTGAAAATTTTCGAAATAGTCGACCATATTTAATCTTTGCAAGCCTAATATGCTCCTAGGGTCTATCTCGAATTTTCTTTTTTGCATAAATCGCAATATTTGTTTTGTTTTTTAAAGCATTATGCACGAAACTTTTTGAAACTTTATTCTGAATTCTTATCTGAATTTGCATTTCGTATTGAGGTAGAATAACTGTTATTAAACATCTCTTGCAGTTGTTTGATCTTGTCTTGGGTGAAGAATTTGGGTTTTCTTCCAGAGACGCTGATTATTCATGCACTGTTCTTCTGGGTACTCTTTCTTCTACAAAATGTCTTACAGTGAATATTCGACCATTATCGTTATTCCCGGAATAAAACTTATAAACTCGATTTTGTAAAACCTCTTCTGTAGATAACATTTTCTTCATTATAATCTATTGAATATCTGAAAATAGTGATCAACGTTTTCTAGATGTATTTTTTGTTCTGTGAATACTTTCATATGAGTATCAGAGCAACATATTATCAACACAAAAGTTAAGCTGGTTTTTCTCGCCTAACATCTACTTCAGACTTGGAGTCTATTAAAGCAACGTGATAATAATAAAAACGGATATTGTATGAACCACACAACAACAGCCAAAATGTTTGGTAGCGCATCAATGACTAATATGGTATTGTTTCCTGCTGTCTTATTGTAAAGTATTAGGGATTTTTGAAGATTCATTAGTGTTGTTGGTTGTACTTAATGCATATTAGTTAAAGCGCTGCTAGATTCTATGGCAATTTAATCGCATGTCTTCAAAGCAATATATAGATATATCCTTTCAAGATCTAAGCGTATCATTAACGCTTCCTTTCTGGTCAATATTTAGTTAGATAATGGTTGGTCTTCTGGCATATTTACGTTCTGTTGAAGATGATGGCGATTGGTATGACATGCTTAGATCTTCTTAGACTTTGTATCTAAATAAACTATTTCTTTGGTTCTACATATTATTTAATCTTAATTTGTACTTTCTGTTACTATGAAATATAATATTCTTCTTCTGTGAAAACATTTCATTGGAAAAATCTAAATTTGTTTTGTTTAAATCTGTAATGCTTTAAAAACTAAAAAGAAGGTAATGTACGTAGTAAGGTCCATAGGTTTCCGTCCATAGCAACTTCGGAAGAGTAAAACCAGATCCGACCCTGTTATTATTATTAGTTTTGTTTTGATCTTGATTCAAAGTGGACATGTGGACAAGTTTCTTGGAATACTTAAAATTAAAAAAAAATTAAAAAAGTATTGTACGGTTAATAGATTCTTGGGCAATGAAGGCCTTACACTGGTGCAAACTAAAAACCGTTTTGATTTTGTGTATAGGGAACCTTCCTATCATATTTAACTGTGAAAGAAAGGGTTAGATTATTCAAGTTGGGCGAGGAATTTTGAAAAGTGAACTTCGTCCCCGTGGGTCTGCGAAAGCCGTCACTCTGGAAACTATTGATCTTGCGAAGGCTGACTTGCACAGTGATCGATGTTTGAAGACCGAAGATCAGAGCAAGACTAGAACTCTCTAACGCAACCGTAACCAGCTGCACTAAATAACATTGGACACAAGATGGGTTCTGCGGTTTCGTTTTGTTGCACAAAAAGGCGATTAAATGAATACAATATTCACATAGAACAATTTCTGGAATCAATTGTTACTGGAGATGAGACCATGGTCCTATACTACGACCCTCTGTCCAAAAGGGTGTTAATAGAATAGAAAAAAAAACAAGAGTTAGGTCACACAGTCAACAAAAAAGATAACGGTCACCATCCTTTAAACTGACCATTTCAAGAAAATCTCTCACCCACCTTACAGCTCAGGCTTGGCCGCAGCGACTACTACCTGTTCGCAAAATGGAAATGATCTTCAAGGAACTCCTCCTCCGATTGAGACCGATGAAGAAATCCAAATAGCCATTGATGTCCATTATGCCAAGAAAGCTACATTTTAAAGATATAGAGATGCTGTCCAAGAGATGTGATAAATATATTGAACTAAAGAGAGATTATAGTAAGTACAGTTTTTCCTCGTTACCTTCTTTCAACCCCTGTCAAAAACTTATGGACCTTACAATGTATGTACTGTACGGAGCCGGACATTTAGGCGCGGCCGATTAGGCACGGCAATTTCGGCGCGGCCGTTACGGCGCGGGGCACTTTGGCGCGAGTACACTTCGGTGCGGATCACTTAGGCGCAGGGACACTTCGGCGCGATAAATTATCTAGTATTATTGTAATGAATAAAATCTGTAGGTACTTACAGGTAATAAATACAGTATGATCGATGAAATACAGTATTCGATAAATACTGTATGATGAGAGGAAAAATTCATATAAATAGATATTGCTTAGTGCTTATACTCCAGTGCTTAAAGACAAAAAGCATTGGAATAATGCAATTTAACCAATCCAAGCTAAATTCTGGAATTAAGAACATGTATGTGTGTACATAACAATAAAAAAAAGTTACTTTGATAATAGGGTAGCTTGTTCTAAAAAATTAGACTAATGGTCCAAAAAAACGTTTTGTTTAAAGATCTCCGAAAGTTTTACCCTAATTTGACGCGGAAAAATCTACATGCACTGAACTATCTTTTCGTCGAAGTGTGCCTGCGTCGAAACGGCCGCGCCTTGATGGCCGCGTCTAAACGGTCGCGCCCAAATGTCCTAGACCGTGTACTGTATGCACTTCAAAGATAAAGTAGCAAATCTTTCTGATTGTTCCATCTAATTATATGGCAATACGGCACACTCTTCGTTTATTCCTTTACTATTTTTATTCCTAATAAATAACACCTTAGAGCGCTTGTCTTTTAAAAGCCATGAAAAAAGCAAGAAAAATAAATACTAGTCACGTAGATTTCTACATGAATTTTGTAATTAAAATTAATTATTTTGTTTGATTTCATTCTCAATAATCTCTCCTGTAATACTTCAAAGATGAGTACATAAAAAATATAGTTTTTTTATGTAATTGCCTTATTTATAATTAAAATTATAATCAATAAATATAATCAAAAAACGATAAAAGCATAAATTTCTAGTCTTACTTATATGCTGCAAAAAAAGCAGAAATGATTCCTATAAATTATGTCATATTTCGAAAAACGTTACTTATGCTGATATTCATTTATCATTCCTTTATATTTAATTTTTATTGCCACCACTGCTATTCAAAAAGCCTGAATTTTGTAAATAACTAATGATTCTTTTTGTAAAAGGGTTTGTAAATAATAGTTAACAACATGTAACTCTATAATTCAGTGCTGCACAGATGTTTTGTATCACCGATGCCCATTATGTTGTTTATCACTGTTTTTCAGATTATATTTTGGTTTCATTGATCACTGACACTTGCCGGGAAAGAAACACGTTTTACTGAATGAGGGTTTTGTAATACAAAAGGTACCTCGTTTTTCGTTCTTTTGTAAAATTACAATTGGTATCGCCATGGTCTTTAGAAATATCTAGATGATATGATTTTCCATTAGTGTGACGCAATCTGCATTGAATGAAGTTCTTTTTTCTTATAGCTCCTCTAAAGAAAGTTTACTGCTCTGTTCGAGGAACGGTCCTTAGTTTTATTATAACCCAGTTTTCATTAGATTCAAAGCGGCGCTGATTTTACAGTTTTCTTGAACGTAAATTTTAAAATCTAGAAATTTATTATGTAATAAAATGAATACTATTTGATTGATGTAATTTTAACTATCAAATCTAATTATTAATCTATTACAGCTTGAATATTTTGTTTTTTTGCATTTCTATGCAAAACAACATATAACATATAACAAGATCAGAACTTTTATTAAATAGATATCTAGTAATAACACTCTATTTTCAAATTTTTGTTCAAATATTCGCATACGATCTATATTTAAGATAGATTAGTAACTAGATGTTTAATCGTAGGAGATTAATTAAGAATGTATTATTAGTAAAAACAAGTAAAAGTTCATTTTAATTTTGACGAAGATCCAGCCGTTACACGCTGGTTATCTAAACCTTGGAAATCTTCGTAAACGCTGCCTCAACTTGGAAAGCATTACAAACATTTTTTCCAATTATGCAGCGTACTTTTGTTGACGTTAAATTCTTCCAGTCTACATATGAATTTATTTATTTTTATATTTTTTTAATTTCATATTACTATACTGGGTTTTAATCAATGATAATGCCAGAAATTATTTTCAGGCGAGTCACTGTATTCTGGAGTCATTTTCTTCTATGATTTGATTCTTTATATATGCTTTCACGTTTTATAAAATATGGATCTTCATGGTTGTTTTATTCTTTTCACTCATTTCCTGAACATGGTCACGTTTCCTTCTTCTTGTGATGTTAACATGATGGAAAATTCTTTCCTTTTACGAAATAAATTCTCGTTTAACCAACTGTCATTGGGAAATTGATTGGATCCATTTATAAATTTTATTAAAAATTTTAAATCTTTCTCAGGAAATTAGTGCTGGTTTATGTCACTTTGAAGAATATCAGCCATTTAAATTAACAGACTAAATTGTTTAAATTAACGATTACCTACGTAGAGTTTTCACTTTTATCAAATGTCAATTGTTCACATGTGCTTTAAACATTCAAATTAAACCTAACCTAACCTAGCCTGGCCTGGCCTGGCCTAGCCTAGCCTAGCCTAGCCTAGCCTAGCCTAGCCTAGCCTATCATAGCCTAGCCTAGCCTAGACTAGCCTAGCCTAGCCTACCCTAGCCTAGCCTACCATAGCCTAGCCTAGCCTAGCCTAGCCTAACCTAACCTAACCTAACCTAACCTAACCTAACATAACCTCGTAGTAACCTTTTTTGATTAATACACTGTTGTTGAAATTGATACTCGAAAATAGAGACAAACGGGGCACCTAGTGAGTGACTTTCTTATGAATATACTGAGTTCAGATCCACCGGCATTTGCCTGGATTGGCTCTAGTTTAGGAGAAATCCGTCTTTGAATTTTGCTGATTTCAGTCGGGTTCGTAGCCATAGACTTCAGATATTTGCATGTTTATAGGTCCTAAGCCGTTTTGAATATCGCTTTACTGTCTTCGGCAAAGTTGTAGCTATTATTACGGCCAACAGATTTGCTGAACACACCGATACAAAAAAACACATTCAAACAGTGTTTTCGATTATAATGTGCAGAAAACCCCACTATTTCGTCGATTTTTTGGAATTTTTCGCCTATAAATGCCAAACTGTACAGAATATCGCTTTAAAATCTCAAGTAAAAAACAAAAAAGACTTTTTTCCCACAATTCAATATAAAAACTAAACGCACAATCATGATTTTAACTCCAGTTTTAATGCAAATTCAAAAAACTTATATTTTCATGTTTATTTTGTTTCTTCTTCATCTTCTTGTTGCAATTTCCAGCAAATGTCTCCTAGCAAAGCATCAAGCTTCTTGCCACTGTACCAGTGCTCAAGTCCTACCGTCTTCATGAAACCGTTCTCCATGCTCATCGGATTCGGTTGGTGATTGTTCGGCGAATTTGTCCATATGGCAATGTAAATAGTGAATTTTCAATGACATTCTTACATTGATATTGTGGAAAGCATCAAGCATGTTTTCAATGTGTATGCGCCAATTTTCGTCACGATGAATTCCAAGTACATTTTTAATGACTGCTTTGACACAATCCCAAACCACTAGCTCTAAATCAGAGAGACAGGCTTCAAATCGTCGAACATCAGGTCCATTGAGAAAGCTTGTGAAAAAATCGAAAATATTTGTTAGATATTGAACAAGAGACCTTGGTTGATACGAATGTATGGTTTCATACAAACCATCTTTTATTTTCATTCCGCTCAATCTTGGGAAAATTCGTGTTAATTCATTGAATGCATTGCCTTCAGGATTCAGTGTCTTTATGAAGTTTTTAACGATTCCAAGTTTGATATGGAACGGTGGCAGCAAAACTTTTTCGATTGGCACAATTAGAGCCTCAACGATGTTTTCTTGGCGCAATCTGAATCCTACTCTCAGAGGACAATCCTTTTTGGTGTATTGATCGCCAGAAAATCCAGTATTCCACAAACACATAAAACACATGTGTTTTGTGTATCCCGTCTGCATCCTTCTCAAAAGAGGGACTTTCAAAGCAGCACAAACTTTCCAATGATGATCTTGGTATTTCACCAAAGCAATGGTTTTTCTCAACGATGCGTGATTTTTTTTTGTGTTTATGCTGGTAGCAATCGGGACACTGTTTTTTGCGTTTGTGATATGAAGCAAAACCGCTTTGAGACTGCTCTTAGATGAATCAATAAACAATCGCCAATCTTCTGGGTTACATTCATTGTGCATCGTTAAAGCCGAATGCTTGATATCAGTGCAATATGCTACAGAATTGTCTTCGATGGCTTTGAAAAAAACAGTGAAATGACGATGACGACCGATTGCTCCATATATATTCACATCTGATGCTAAGATATTCGCTTTTTTCAAATCTTGACCCAAAAGAATGGACTGACGCTGTGATAATTTGAGGCGACGAACCATTTTATCCAGACCGCTTTGAGAAATTTCGACGAGCTTTCCACAAACATAACAATGTTTTTCTACTCATGACATTGAAATCACTCATTTTGCAATCGATAACAATGGTTGAAATCGCATTTCAACCTCTAGAGGTTGAAATTATCGGACTACCGCGATTTTGAATTTCAAACTGTTCGACATTCAATTGCTGACAAGAGAAATGTCACTTGAATGTCATGTTTTGTCACTTAAATGTAATATTTTTTTTCTAAAGTGCATTAATATACTAAAAATTCGAAGAAAAAATAGTATATGGAACGCGTGGCTGATAAAATCTCAACGTCTCGAGTTACTTTTTTCAACTCGCTGTCGCTCGTTGAAGAAAACCACTCTCAACGTTGAAATTTTATTTCAACCACTTGTCCCATAATATACTATTATTAAATGAATGTCGACCGCATGAACACATGCTTGATATTTTTAACGAATTTCTTTCTTGAGTATATAAAATTACGTTCCAAAACTAATAAACAGTGAACCTGTAACAAGATATGTCATAATAAGGAATGTCAGAATTAAAAACATCGACAATGGTTTAGAAATACGTAATATGGTCAGTGTCAATGTCAGTATAATGGCGACATCTGTGGTAGAATAGGGTAATTTGAGTTAAAATGATGATTGTGCGTTTAATTTTTTTATTGAATTGTGGGAAAAAGGTCTTTCTGTTTTTCTTTCTTGAGATTTTAAAGCGAAATTCCTTACAGTTTGACATTTATAGGCGAAAAATTCCAAAAAATCGACGAAAAGTGGGGTTTTCTGGACGTTATAGTCGAAAACACTGTTTGAATGTGTTTTTTTTTTGTATTGGTGTGTTCAGCAAATTTGTTGGCCGTAATAATAGCTACAACTTTGCCGCAGACAGTAAAGTGATATTCAAAACGGTTTAGGACCTATAAACATGCAAATATCTGGTCTATGGCGACGAACGCGACTGAAATCAGCAAAATTCAAAGACGGGTTTCTCCTAAACTAGAGCCAATCCAGCCAAATGCCGGTGGATCTGAACTCAGTATATTCATAAGAAAGTCACTAACTAGGTGCCCCGTTTGTCTCTATTTTCGACTAGCACAGTGTAATCATTGCAAGAAAGCACATAGACTCGACAAGGACTGGAATTCTTGCCATGGTGGTTTTGGTGCTAGCTCTACAAAATACGTATTGTAGCACTCTAGTCCAGTCAAATTAGACAAGATAGCGGAAAGTTGAGTCTGTGGATTTTTGCATAGACCTTCCTGGTCTATGCAAAACAGACCTTCCTGGTCTGTGGGTTGTTAAATAGCCCCGAAAAAGTCAAACGCCTGTAAGTGTTGAGCTCGAAGAGATAATGAGCGTAAATCACGCCCCTTGACAGTTTTTGTCGTTTTTCTCGGAAACTATTAGGTTGGTCGAGATGAAGGAGGTTAGGTAAAATAAAGCTTATTTAATTCCATACAAAAAATGTCCAAATGCTTTCTCGTACCTCGCCTTCTTTTTGTGTTATCGAAGAAAGAAGATATGTCATACATGGATTAGTAATTTGCACCACTACATTTGGTCAAGGAACTTTCGAACGTAACTTTCTACGGTTTCATATTTGTCATGAAGTAGCTAAGAAAAATTCGATGAGAGCCGGACGCGATCGTGGTCCTGGGCCTGTATTCTTGAACTCATACGAACAAGTTTCGCATACGAGATGCCGTAATGTTCCCGTCATAAGATGCAACTTAGCTAGTCAAATGTTAGAAGGTAATAGAGAATTACGTCTTCTCGTATGCGAGATTTCCATGCGAAACTCAAGAATACGGGCCCAGTCATCTTACTTGCACCTTAGCATCTCTTCGGCAAAATACATCAGGTAATATTATCGTTACTTTTGGTACCAATCAGATGAAAATTTCGTATTGGCAAATTTATTCTTAGGAGAATACACTGTACTAGTCAATTATTTTATCCAACCCAATACGTACAAGGTGTTTCGTTATTTTTTTCAATCTTAATTTCCTAAAAATCGCCATGACAGCGGACTTGCAACGGTTATATACGTATTATTAGCCTTATACAGGGTTCACAATAGTGCGGTCGCGATGCTGGCAAAATTAAGTTGGGTGCAGATGCAACACTCAAAAAGGCATGAAAAACATGTTGTACACGTGTGATGCCTTTGAGAGAAACGATGACGAGTTGTTGCATCACATGGAAAAGCACATATTTGATTGTACAGCTGAATCAAATGCAATGTTGATCAATGATGCATTACTACTGGGACTATAGTTGATGACGCCGCTCATTGGTCTTCTCGGATGCTTTAGACAACAAAAACTTGCAATTTGCAGAGTCATACGCAACGTTCTACATGGCAAAGACTCGACAAGGAAAGCCTTCTCTGCGATTTTGTGAATGAGGAGACATATGAATTCACCGACTGCTGCTTAGCAAATGGCTGTAATGATTTTTTGATGCGGTGAGCTCGTTTTACCAAGCTGACTGATTAAAAAACCGCTGATTAGTTCCACCAGGAGTTTGAAGACACTGCGAACGTTATCGTAAATAATCACTATGGGGATGTATGCTATCTAGATGGTGTTGCTGCAAAAAAAGCCAGCAAGAAGATCCAAGTACTGAAAGTAATTCGCCGTCCTGGAGGGATTAAAATCAGAGGTTGGCTGAGTTCCGAAGAATAAATAATTCACATAGCAGCACCGCAAGAAGCTTGGAGAAAAGAATCATGATAGCTGAAAATGGGTAATCAATAAAAAAACGTTGGTGATGGTACTCGCGGAACAAATCCTGCAAATATCAACAAGTCCAGAAGCAAAATAGTTTATGGGGCCCGCATTCCTATACAAAACCCAATCAGAGTGGTCTAAAGAGCCCAAGACTATTACGGATGTTGAACTAGAATTAAAGCGGTAGTTCTGTATAGTTATTGTGGTTGAAGCTCATTCGTATAACAGCGTGGAGTGTACATGCATTTAAAACTTTCCCGCTATTCTAGAGAGAAGCCACTTTGGCAAACGTTTAGGATTTCTCAATCATTAAATTAAAAACTCCAATCGAGTTGTGGACGAAGAATGTACAATGGGATTGCATTTACAGATAAAATGAAAACACTTACCAGAGAAGATAAAGTGAACAAAAGTAATCAGATTAAGAACTCTCACCTGCATTATTGGATCGAGTGATGACCACCAAACACCTTGGACCTCAAGTAAGCATGGACAAAGTTGTTGTTAGAAGAGTATCAAGTTGCCGTATTGGATTCTAAAAATGCGGGCTGTGCGGCGGAGAAGAGTGCGGGAGATGTATGAAATGCCGATTGGTAAATGTGTAATAATACTCCACTCAATCTTTCACATACATGGACATCACATATAGATTACTTTGGACCAATTTAGATCATTCATTTATGAAGAAAACTCACGCTCATTATGGAGTTTTATTTACCTGACTATCTATGAGATTAATCCATTTGAAGATTGCAAACTCTCTTACCACTGATGCATGTATAGTGACAGTTGAACGTTTTATTAGCAGACGTGGTGAATCGAAAGAGATAAAAGAACAGTAAAATCAACGACAGCCTTGTGGGTTCGGTGGAAGTATTAGGTGGTAGGAAGTATTATTTACTGCATTTGCAGAGGTAAAGGCAACAGTTTATAGTCGACTGTTAACGTTTGTATCCGACATAAATGATGTAGAAGCCACCGCGTCAAACTATTGGAAGCAAGTTGATAGTGTATTACCGGACGGGAATCTTTCGCTAAGAAAAAGGTAGCAGACTATACAAGTATATTAGCTGATCACTTTGAAAGAGATGGTTGTGGGAGTATACTTACCCACGCTGACTCAAAGAACAAAGGGGCATGCTGAGACCTAGAGAATCAAGCTAGCAGATAAAAAAAATAGTAAAGCAATTTTCTAGTCGACAAACTTCTCGTAATTTGTTTATAAATTGCAGTTTATCTAAACTCAATAGTAAAGTCCTGGTTTCTTTTAAGAGATTCAAATCAATTGAGATCTTCGGCAATGTAGCACGGAAATGTTCGCTATCGTTTCGAAAGGATAGCGAAACTTTTCCGTGCGACACCGACGTAATTTTCGTGTCGATCTCTTAATAGAAACCAGGGCTTTACGATTCATTTATCAATTTATTCGAATTTTTGTCCCTTCGCCCTCTTGTAATGAGTTCTGAATTTTCGCATCTTCATCAAAGGTACCTATTCTCTAAAATCATCATCGGTTATGTTAATTTAACATAATGTTACTAACATAGGTATGTTAAACAGGATTTTAAACATATTGTCAAGAATTTGATATTCTGTAACTCATTATGTTACTTTGTAAATAACATCGGTTTATTTAAACTATTTTGATAATTTTATTATTTGTCAACCTAATTTTGATAAGTAGAAGAAAATAATTTCTTTGAAATGTCTGAAGGAAGCTTCAATCGGAAAACAAGATTGAAGGATCAGTATAATATGTATCTCAGAAAAATGGAAAAGCATCAAACTTTTAGAACAGGAATGATAAGTCCAACTCTTAGCTATAACTACATTGATAAGAAATGGAACAAATTAACTGTTTCTCTGAATTTCTGTAATGTGGAACCTGTGCTTTCAAAAACACAGTGGCAACTTTCTTTCGAACTCAACATTCTTATATGGTATTGAATTATTAATTTAAGATCTCTTATATCATTTCACAGATTGGAAAGATTCAATACGGATGGAGTATTGCAAAATTGTCGAAAGTGCTTGAAAATCTGAGATGGAGCTGGTACTCAAATAAAATTATTCCCACTAGAAAAGAGAGGACTCGATGTTTGGGGAAGAGTTACAGTTACAGGAAGTCCTTAAGTTTCTATACTCAGGATTGCAATACACTAAAAAGGATTCCTACTTAGAACCTAGAATTACAAGCATCTGTTAAGATAGGATGATGATAGGATCATCAGGAGGATGAGACAAAACAAACTTCGACCATTCACCAATCGATGTCTCAAGAAAACAAAGAACATGGAAAAGATCTTCAAAAGCGAAATCCGCAAACCAATTCTCAGACAACTCTTTAAATATCAACAAAAAATTAAAAGAAGGCTTTCGAAATCAGTAACAGATATAGGAGAAGAGTTGTTAGAAACTTATAAAATATAATAATAATAATTGATACTACCCAAGGAGAAGAAGAAGAATGCTCAGATGAGAACCATGCATGACTCCCTTAATTCGCTTATTTTTGTACTGGTAAGTTTGGAAATCTTATTCAGTCTGGCATAAGAATTTCAGCCATCAAACGGCAGATATTTTTTACAGCTTTGCTTACTGATGGTTGTCTAACAGCTGTCCAGGCTGAAGAGCCAACACTCTGCTCAAAGGGACTATGGAGGTCTCTTAGCTATGTATCTCTTTGGTATTCTATTATAATTCCTCCTTTTAATTTCTCTAATATAGCAAAAATAAGGCATTACATTTAATTTTCATTCATTTCTAATACCTTTTGCAGCTGATTTAACTGTCATTTAACATAATAACATACGTTGGAGAACAGTACCCTTAGTTGACATCCTTGTGCACGACCATTATTCTTTTTGTTAATAAAAATCATTACAGTAAAAGGGATTAACATCCGCAATAATTATTCATAAAAGCAGTTTTTTTCATAATTTAATACAGTAAAATAAAATACAAATAAATAATATGAAAATAGTTTGCCACGCTTATCAGGAAATGGAAAGTGATTAACATAAGATTGTTAATTCCCAAATTTAATTTTGGCAAGGTAAACTTATGCGGGGAAAACAAGATACGAAAACGCTAATTTGTAATTATAATTACTCCTCAGAGTGTTGCTTTCCATTGTTTCAATTTAATTATATAAAAGCGAACAGTTAGTTTTCAAATTTTCAACAAAACCTTTTCATTGCTTTAATTAAAACCTGTTCGCTATTTAGCAATCAATTACGTTCGGTATTGTTTTCATAACTTTGTTGAGACAATGTATATCTACTTATCTGGCTTAAAAGCTTTATTGAACAAAAATAAAGCTATGCAACTATAATAATTATATGTTTTTAGAATTACATAACTAGTTCGATTTCTTTCATATTCAACCAAAATTTGTAATCGAGGATTGCCAACAGAGGTTCTACAAGGAGGATAGTGGATAGTGGCTACAAACATTGAAAGGGACATTCTGTTAACGTTTACAAACAAGTACAGTTTTTATTTTACTATTTGTTAATATTGTAGTAGTTTCAACAACATAACATAATATGCAGTAGGTAGCGATATATTTTTTATAAGAATATTCTCAGCTTCTAATCACTTGAAATATATTAAGCAGTATAAGAACATAATTGTGCATAAATATTGGATGTTGCTATTAGTAACGAAGCGTTTTGTTATTCTAAAATAAATGAAATGTTTATAGTACTCTGACCGAAAAATCTTTCAGCACTTACTTTTGCCTGAACTGAAAATATTATTTCAACGTGATATGTAGAATTTCTCTTAAAATATTGGTTGTAAAGCTAGGTAAAGCAAATGAGCACAGTAATTATTATTTATGATTTACTTGCGTTTAATTTTACTTTAGAGCAATGCCTAACATATCTTTTATAAAAATTAATTATTTCCTTAATATTAGACACCTTTAATTTTATTATTCTTGGAAACGGAAATTAAGCTACAATATAAATGTAAATTGTTATTATAAAGGTGCATATTTTTACATATTTTATCGCCTTTACATTCATTACACCTAGATTATTTATTTAAATAAATTGCATAATGTAGCAGTGGATGACAGTTCCGTTAACATTCTCATATGCCGTAGTAATATTATGACAATAGTTCTACGAAATAATAAAAAAAACATTAACCTTATTGAAACAGTTAGTAGTAAATGACACGCCAAGCAAAGATAATATCTATATATTTAAAACACAGAAGCTTATTTTTGTTTTACTTTGTTTGAGAATTCCACCGGGCCGATCCAAGCGATTCTTTTTTTATATTAAAGCTTTCGCTGCGTAGATTAGTCAACACTACTTAATTTTTATATATTTCTAATGTTTATATTTTTAATTCGAAAAACTCCTAAATGTTTAATTTAAGACGGACGAATCAGACATTCACTTGGGGCGACCTCTCACTGTCTACGGTGGTGAGTTTCGTAAGTACTCTCGCTTATAAATACAAAAGGGTGATGCAGTTCCATCATTCATAAGCATTTAACACGCGGTTAATGTTTAGAAAATTGTTAGGTTGCGTATACAAAACCCGCATAGTTGAAAATTATGGGCAATAGACGAATTTCCTAATGTATGTATGTAAGCCAAAGACGAATATATGTCGGAAGAGAGAAGGCTAAGCTGGGAGAGAGTAGAGTTAATGCATCTAGTCACCTAGGCCAGCTGGTCGATCAGAGTAACGCAAACCGCCGCCATATTGGGGCAGAGAATGGTGATTATTAATAATGGACAAATTAAAACCACGTTTTACGTGTTTGACATATTAGAGGTTTGATCTTTCAGAATAAGAAAAACCTTTTAAAGTAAACGTGGATTTGATTAAATTCAATACAGAATAAATAATGAACAATTTCGTGCTTCGTTTGCCCCAATATGGCGGCGGTTTGCGGTAGTCTGGTCGACCAGCTGGCCTAGGTAACTAGATGCACTGACTCTAGGAGAGAAGAGTGCTAGGCTTAGAATTTTCAACTGGTTATGTTTGGTTGCGTTTATTTAAATAATCATTCACGAAAATCCGAAGGATTGTAATCACACATCGAATGTTGTACATAGGGAAATCCTTCAATGTTTTTGACCGTCATGTCTTGACGAGGTTTCCCTAGTATTTTTAAAAACACACAAATAGAATTGCAGCTTTCCTAGTCAGTATTAGCCAATTCACAAATAAGATTCATAAAACGGTCTCGGGTGCTTTATAATATTCTGAAAATTGTTGGTACCTAGTCTTGTTGAAGAAAATATTAGAGACCCGTACAGAAACTAACAAGTAACGCTGGTACTTTGCCTAATGCTTGTATGACCATGTAAAGCATGTCCGGAAAAGTATTGGCACAAACGTAATAAATGACAATATAAGAATTAAATTTGAGGAATAGGCATAGGTGTGTTAATTATAAATACAAACTTTGGTTGTTCTGCCATTAGTATTTATAAAATGGCGGGTTATACAAATGACAGTGACAGAAATAAATTTTGCATTTCTTTGCAAATGAACCTAAAGGAGTGAAGTCTGTTACCGTAAAACACTTTAAAAAGTTGGATTTTAAATCCAGAGTATTATCTTGGTAAGAAATATTTTCATTCTACATCATCTCATAATCTCTCCCTTGTGAAAAAAGAACAGTAACTAAAACAAAACTTGCCAAGGAAGTCATGACTTGGCCAGCCATGGATATAGAGGAAAGGAGGGAATATAGAGGAGTCTGTTTTCTTCGATTCCAACAAAGCAATTTATTTAGAAAAATGCATTGCCGAAAAGCATATACAGTTCATCAGAAAATACCAAGTTAAAGATGTGACTTTCTGGCCAGATTGGCCACTTCGCAATAAGCTTTATGTGTTACAAATTAATTGACAAAGAATGGAATCGTTTTTGTTGAAAAAGAGACAACTTTTTAAATGTCCTTCAAGTTCGCTCTATTGTAAAAATATTGGGTTATTATGAAAGAATAGTATTCTTTCAAAAAAGAATTAAAAACATCAATAGTTTCAAAAGCGTTTGCAAAAAAATTCTATCAACATGTCTACAGGTCGGACATTTGCTGAAATGCAAAAAGCTAATGCAAGGAGCAAGAAGAAATCTCTGTTTAATTAGAACTCAAAGAGCTAATTTTAGTTTGCAAATATGTATTTGAAACAACACATTAAGAGGATGGTCTGACAAGTTTCCGACCTTAACGTGAAGATGGCAGAACTCGTCAATAAAAGCTAGGGAATGTAGTTGTGCATCTTTTGACAGGTACTCACCAAAATTTCAGCCATTTTGGACGCGCAGTTGTTATTTGACAATCGTTTGAGTGGGTCGATGTGAGTGTTTTTGTGAAAATGAAAAAAATCGAGTATCGAGCTGTCACTAAATATTTGTTTTTGAAAGGCAATACGCCTACGCAAATCAAAGATGAGTTGGACTCTGCGTATGGGGACTCTGCGCCATCATTTACCACAGTGAAATTTTGGGCATCTGAACTTAAACCTGGCCGTACCAGCTTGGGAGACGATGAACGTTCGGGACGTCCAAAAACTGCAACCACTGACGATAACATCGCTAAAGTTCACCAAATGGTACTAAACGACCGTCGAATTAAAGTGAGAGAGATAGCAAAGGCTATGAATATGTCCAAAGAACGTGTTTGTCACATATTGAATCAAGATTTAGGCATGAGAAGGCTGTCCGCGCGTAGGGTGCCGCGTTTGCTCACGTTAGACCAAAAACGTGTTCGAATGAACATTTCCAACGCTCTGTTGGAGCAGTTTAGGCGCAATAAATCAGAGTTTTGGCGCTGATTAATTACTGTAGATGAAACTTGCATACACCATTATACGTCCGAAACAAAAATACAGTCAAAACAGTGGACTGCAAAGGGGGAATCGGCTCCAAAAAAGGCAAAAACTTTATGTCGGCTGGGAAAGTGATGGCGACTGTTGTTTGGGATAGTCATGGAGTTATCTTAATCGATTACCTTCAAACAGGAAAAACCATTACAGGAGCATACTACGCATCATTACTTGACAAGCTGAAAGCAGAAATTGCGGAAAAACGGCCACATTTGCAGAAAAAGAAAATCCTGTTTCACCAAGATAATGCGCCTCTCACACCTCCGCGGTTGCCATGGCAAAAATCCACGAATTACGGTTTGAACTGCTTGACCATTCTCCTTACTCACCAGATCTAGCCCCAAGCGACTTCTTTTTGTTCCTTCATCTAAAAATTGCGCTCGGTGGACAGAGATTTTCGTCAAATGACGAGGCAATCACCTTCGTGAACAATTATTTTGCAGAGAAAAACGCCGAGTACTATTTGGACGGGTTAAAGAGATGGGAGCATCGCTGGGAGAAGTGTATAGACTATAGTGTATAAACTAGACAAGAAGACTATGTAGAAAAATAAAAATAAATTTAAAGAAAAAATGTCTTGTATCTTTGTTAGGTCGGAAATATTTCAGACCACCCTCGTATATTATTCATTTTAAATACCAATACTTTTCCAGTCATGTTTTATTATGGAAAAGCTTTTTATTTAGACTTAGAATTTTAACTTAAGTTAGGCAATGGTATTTGGTATTTCTTCAGAAACGAAATGGAGTTTTCTAACAAAACACTATTTATAGAAATTGTTCCCTAGCCCAGTATGTTAAATTCCATTTGAAATTAGTTTATAGTTCTCGTCAATGTAAGTCTGCAGCTCAATGTTTGTTTCTACAGGTGTAGGAAAACCAAATAACCAATCAGTTGAAGAGAGCAAATAATATACAAAAACAGTTTTTTCAAAAAAAAAAATTTCAAACTTCACCATGTACAATCATATTTTATTAATAGCTGAATAAATAAACAAACTGAAATGTCTAAACATCTTGAAAATGCATTCGAAGAACCTCAAGCGCAAAACTCTATTTTTCTGCGATAGAAAGCATTCAGATTTTTTCACCACAGTTTACATACTGTACCTATAAAAATGTTGCAGAAAACTAATTTTAATAAGCACCTCATTAAGATTAGATAGATAGGTATCTTTAATAGAATAAGAAACTAGCTTTGGGTCTTCGAGAATAGCCGTACTTTAAATCTTATAGATGTAAGATAAAAATGTTACTAATGAGGCATAAAACGTCCTGACGCAACTGCTGCACTGTTTTCCTAGTTGGGTGAAATCAGCGATATACATATACATAGTTTATTTTCGTTGCAGGGTGGTTGGATGCAGACTTCGCTGATTTATAGATTTTAGAAGACAATTAAAGAAACTTTACTTTTGTAATAGTTTTGATCAATAAATTGAGAACATTAAAAAATTGAATGGCAACATACCTCCATGACATTGATCGTCATCATTCATTGCTTTTAATTCTTCTTCTACATTACACATAGGCAAAGTAGGCCCGCCTAAGGCGCCACATTTAAGAGGGCGGTCGAAATTCAGACCAATATAAAAGAACAATCAAAGAACAAACAATCTAATCAGGCCTTAGGGTTGATCCACATTATCGAGTTGCTCACAGTTTGCCCACGCTCCGCTCTCGGTCCTATAATTATGTAACGTATTCAGATATTCGATCAGAGATGCTTTCCAATGGACTGCTCCACCAATATTAATGAATTTGGTTAATTATGGTTTTTTTTTGTTAATGTTTGTTTCAAAAAGTTTTGCACTAAACTCGATACGCGAAGTCAGCTTCGACGTATTCTCGCAAATGAATCACTCGTTCCTTCGTCGCTCGTGCTTCAAAAAATAAAGATTTCGCGTAGTCGGTTCTATTGTTTTGTCGCACCTGTAGGTTAGGTTTTGCAATTTGTCAGAATTGTGATCCAAAGTTGTTCCATTGGAAAATTATTATTTTCTGTTATGAACTGATCTTACACTGATCTGATATCTGTAATCTGTATATAAATCTGTAAAACTGGATCAGTAGCTCAGTCAATTGGAAAGCGTCTCAGAAACTGCTCGATCACGCTTCGCTCTTGATCATGGTATACAGAGATTTGGTCAGTCTCAAATCGCTGTAACGAGATGATTGTAAATTATATATACCTGTTATACTTTTCAGTTCAGTTTTTGTCTGAAATTTTGAAAAAACTCAAACAAATTCACTTTTTACATACATTATTTCACGTATTTACTTTTATATTCAAGTTTACATTCGTACCTTTTTCAAAACTGCAGGTTTTTTATGGGCTCGCGCGAGCGGCGCTCGAGAGCAGCTTGTACTAGAGATACTGAAATATTTTTGCTTACAATTCTACGATACGTCCCGCATACCCATCCTACCAAATACAACAGTAAATGAATTACTCAGAAAACTGGAGTTTTTGGAAATTTTTGTGGATGTGCTTCTCTTATTAATAACACCACACCCAGGTCGAAAGCATCTATCGCTACCTCTTTTGATTTCTGCGGACATGTTGAAGTTTATGGATTTAGGTTAAAACATCAGGGAATAATCTGTTCTATTAGTATAATTCTTCTACGTGGCAAATTTAGTACGTCTCCTTAACTATAAATCAGTATTAAGGGACGAAAAATTCCACTAGAGACTAAGAATTTCTCAATTTTTTCAGTTTTAATTTAGTCGACGTTTCAATTTTCAAACATCAAATATATGTGTAGCATTCTACACAATCAATCGGCACGTGCGACACATTAAATCATATTTCGTTGGAAAATCCCACATTCAGGAAGACCACAGAGCTTCAATAATTTGTTTCTGCATATTACATACTATATGACTGTTGAATTTGCATGGGAAAAATATGAGGTCGTTTTACTGATATTTAGTGAAATATTATGATTTATGATATTTAGTTGTAGTGTAATTTTTCACTAGTCTACGTATAAATTAACTGTACTGTGTTTGTCAACGTTAACGACAAATAAATAATAGTTGAGCACAAAAATAACTATAGCGTGTTCATTATGAATTTGACGTCAAAAACTTACACAATATTGACGGTACAAGTGTAATACAAAATCAAATCGTGTATAGCTGAATGTGTTAAAACAATTATACTGTAAAACAGACTTTTGTAAATGAACTTAAAGTATACTCCTCAGCGACAAATCCTGATCATAATCAAAACAAGAAGATGGATTGTAAATAACTTACCAGGTCGGACACAAGAGGGATCGACTTCCGCCTTGGTCGGATATCCGGCATGCTGTCGATGTTGCTGTAAAACGGGTTATCGCCAGGGTGTCTAAAAAAGAGTTGCTCAAATTAGTAAACACGACATTTTTTAACAGTAATGATTAATGAATGGAAAATTAACAAGCAAAATATTTAAGTTTTCATGATGTAAATAAATAAACGCATTTAAGCGTTTAAAATCGTAATTACAATAAAAACAAACCAAAGCTTTGAATTAAAGTGCAAATTTTTTGAGATATCTGAAAAATCGTTTTATGATTTGATTCTGAAATACAATGATTATTTTAAGAAACGCTTGAAATATTTCAGTGGAAAATTTATTTTCACGGGTTTGCTTTAGAGATAAAAGTTAAACGAAGTATTATTCGTTTCTGTTTGCTTTACGTTTTCCTCTAAAAGTTTTGAATTTGTTTCAACAAGATTTGAAGAAGTTTCATTACTGATAATAAATAGGAAATTCCAATTTGAATTGTTTTATATATTACTACGTCATAAATTACTGACTGGAGGGACGGATTAAAAGTTGTTTAATTAACAAAATTTTGTAGGGATTGTATGTTACGTAGATATTGCCAAATTAAACCAAACAATGCTCTAGGGATTGGTTAGTAATACTGTTATGAAAATTGTTACAGCCTTTTTTAATATTTAAGTAGAAGTAATTGGACTGACTCCTTTTATATATACGCCATGAGGTTAGTAGGCGTAAAAGTCAACAACTAATAGTTGCAAAACTAACATCACATAAAAGCCTTTTATATCTTGTAAACACATTACCTTACAGTACGTGTAAAGTTTACTTCACGTTCATCTTTTGTGAGTCGGTTAGAAATTTAAAATATTATTGTGACATATCTTTTAGTTAGACTAAACCAAATTAGTATTATTAGCTTCCCAAGCTGTCTAGAAAAATGACTACTTTCAAAGTTGATGATAAGTGTGAAAGAAATTAATATCGATATCTTCAGTTATTTTGTGAGAAATTCTAGCAAAATATTTTTGCAACACCAGCATCTTAAATAGGTCACTGATCGCAGCGAGTGTAAAATCTACAACGATGTGGAAAATCTACTTTCCGATTGTGTTAGGTATAATACTGTATCTACGAAACCCTTAAAACAAATATAAATCAATTTCAGAAGTTCAGCAGAAATGACAGAATAACGAATAATACGTTGCAGATAATATGATTTGAGGTAATATAAGATATTCCCAAACTCGGGCAAAAATAAGTTCCCGACATTGCAAAGACACTTCGCATGCAACCTTTTTCATATTATGGGAAAATATCAGTTCCGTTATAAATAACAAATAAATTTTATTTAAAACTAATTTTTGACATTTGACATAAAACGATTTATAAATATGTATACATAAGTTCCTAGGGAAGAAAAGTAAGTAAAATGGGAAATGAGCTACCACAAAGCGTTCAAATAAATCTAGTTAATTTTATGGTAGAACCTATGTCTTTCCTGTAGTTCAGTGTTTTAAATGTCTCAGGTGTAGTGTATAATCAGTCTTCAAGACAGTGTAAATCGAAGGATTCTCTACAAAAAATGATCAGATTCTACGTATAACGATAAAAAAACAAGTAAAGGGGAATATCGTCTGTGCTGTAAAAGCATTGGTCATCCTTCCCCGTCCAATTCCTCCAATTTCCCTCCCCTTCTCGAGACTTTAATTTCAAATACTATAGCTTTCTTATTAAAAAATCACAAAGGCAATCAGCATTCCCAACAACAGTATCCAAAAAACGCAAATAATATCCATCTAGTTCACCCCCCCATCAACTCCTCTTCAACTTCTGTTAAAAAAAGATAAATCCGTGCCAAAAGAAGATACATCGATAGTATCACGTATAAAATGATCGAGTACTTAAACCTAAGTGATAAACATTTGCTATTAGATATTTTCAGTAATCGGTAGATGCATGGCCAATATAACGATAAAATAAAAAAATTGTAATCACATTTAGCTAATCCGCCTCATCCTAGTAATCTAATTCTAATCATTCTTATGTAGACCCATCTGACTCATACCTGTGTAACAAAAGCATATAAAAGGATTCATAGACTTAGATATAGAATAGAGTAGTAAGTACATTAAAATTAAGAAACTATTGCTAAGCAACCAGTTTAGATATTACAGAAGAAAAAGCACTCCGAAGCTCGGTTGTAATAGATATTTAAAATGCTTTCTCAGAAAATAAAATAGCTGCTTGTCTTTTCATTGAAATTAAAGGAGTTAAAGTAGATGATTCTGTCGCTCTTGACTTCTTAACAATTCAGCTGACAAAATGTTTTAATCAATATGAGGCGACAGAGACAAAATCTTTTTATACGATTCTCATAATAATGCTCATGGTGTCTGATGCTTCATTAGCAAGGCATTCCTCAGGGATCGGTACTAGGAGTCCTACTCTATTCAATGTTTGCACAGCCAATGACCGAATTGGTAGTTAGGCGGTGGTTAGGGTGGTGGTTAAATAGACATATCAAACGTATTCAGCATGCGGATGGTTTTTGTACGTGTAGTATCTGACAATCATATAGAGAATGTTTACAGCATTTAGAATACTCAATGCAGTGTCACGAAACGTAGGTTAAGTTTTCTTCATAACGTGAAATTAAGTGGCTCTGATATTCTCATCTCTTCCCTTCCCATCACAAGATATGGCTTTGGACAAAAAACTAACCTGGACGCTACATATCAACCACACCATCAAAAATGTGATAAAGGTTTAAACATGCTTAGATGCATTAGTTAAAATTGGATGTTGCGCTGACCCAAAACGAGCATTATTATTTTATAGGTCTTATGTTCGATAATAGATTATTGATGGCATTTACATGGTTTAGCATCATAAACAAATCTCATTCAAATAGCTAGATATAATTCAGTATCATGCATTAAGTAATTGCATAATAAACATTTAGATCATCTCTATGTTCGGCAATCTTAGTCGAAGCTGAGGAACCAGATAAATACTCTTAATAAATAACATTTTGCAATCTATCTTGAGTCAGTGAGTTAATGATTGCTAGTACATACTCACTGATGGGTCTTTAAATGAGAATGGTACATCTTATGCTTTTTATACATCCAGCTCAAAAGTATCTATGTCTTACAAAGTCGCTAACTAGTCATCAATACATAGAACTGTTTGCTATTGAGCAAGCTTGGACATCCGAAAATAATATTGTATATAATTTAGTCAAGAAGGCTAGAATGGTTAATATTACAGAAGATCTCATAGTACTTAGCGACCTTTATATTATAGCAAAATCTAAACTAAGAAAGGACTGGGCAATATTTTGGCAGAACCTTGTTTATAACTCTAGAAACCCTTGTACCATAATTTATTCTGATTTATCAAAATACATCCCTCATATCTTTGAATACACTATGCAGCGTTATTATTTAACAAGCCTTATTACTCGCCTTCATTTGAATAATGGTAATTTCCCATCATACCTACGTAAAATCAAATTACGTAATAACTGCCTATGTTCTTGTGATTAGAAATCTAAATCATAGCTTCTTTAATTGCATTATCCACCATCAACTGTTAAAGTCTTTGTTGTATGTTGCTTGTAGGTTAGCAAATAAATACTCCAAGAAAATTTAAATACTAAATCTTTGACCTAGAATTTGTATTGTTTGATCAAGCTCCCGGAAGCTGCATTGACCAAACCAAGTGTTAGATTTGGCAATTATCTTCTGCAGTTAATTCTTATTTGAATTCTTGATTATGTATGCATGATAAATGACACTTAAGTAAAATCCAAGGAAATACTGATAGCAGTGGCGTATTTAGGGGAGAGGGGCTATCGGGCTGAAGCCCCCCGAATTCTTTTAATAGTATCAAACTCTATGTAATGTGAAAATCTTAGTATTTTGATTCGTAATTTTTATAAAGTAGACCCCCCAAAAAATTTCTAAATACGCTACTGATTCATAGCATTCTAGATGCATACCAACAAATTAGGGATCGACAAAATCTGTGCAGATTTTTTGTTCTCATACCCTTATTATTCAATGACGTAAACAGTTTATAGATTAAGGATTTAATTCTCTTATAATCTAATTAATTCAAGGTTTAGTTCAGTGAAATGTGTGAGGCATATCTCTATCTAATCTAATCCTTACTTGATACAGATCTTTTTTCCTTTTTTATCCTAATACACAATTTTAACTGTTATTGTTAAATATTCCTACACAAATCTAACAATGTCATTACAGAAATTAAATTTCTGGAAGTGTAGTATTTCATATCCTAACGAGAAATAAAATCCTTATCGTATTCATTATTATTAAACGTTTCATACAAAAGACTATTCTATTACATCAGCAGTGCATGTTTTTAGCCTGATGTAGCTTAAACTTTTGAATGGAAACTCCGTCGGATGATAAATGATGCTCTCACTCTTAGCTATAATTTTCCTAATTAACTAGGTTAACAAAGCTCTTATATATAACTTTGCAATATATTCTTCGGGCAAGGAATACGGACAGAATACCATTAGGGTGCTTGTTATGGGTTGGTTTAAGTTGTGAGACGGCAAAGTAAACTGTGCCGTTCTAAACTAACTTACATTAATAACCGTATTTTTACCGGAATATTAAAGGGAATTTTGTCTATTCGCCACTTTAAAGATATAAATTTATGCGCTGAACAATATTTCATAAATTAAAGATGTAAATTACTTTTATCAGGAATCTGGAAATTGGTATAAATGTTATGTCATGAATACTCGCTGTTTAGAAGTCAATGAGTACGGAGTTACGGAAGGAGTGCTCGAGCCGACATATCTTCCAAGATGGCGGCCAGCGAATATTTCTAAATAAGTCAATTTTGATAGAGTTTATGTAAAAATGCAACAGGACTCTTTTACAGCTTGTCAAGTGTCTCAAAAGCTAATTTTCGTTTTAGTTAGGTACGATTTATAGTTGAATGATATACGATTCGAAAATGTAGTATCGCGAATATAGGTTGTATTTCCCATAAGACATGCACCGAAAAACGATCGTGTAAATGGCAATGAAAACGAAAATAATGTTATTACATAAGACTTACGCAAGTTAAGAGAATCTTATCTCATAAAAACTAAAAAAAGTAAACTATCGCGTTTCTAAATCTAGTAGGCATAGAAATATTCTAATATTGGTCTGTAAATCGGAACTTCGTGGAAATCGCATAGTCCTATACTAAATCTTAGACTTTTAGTATGAATAGTATTGTAATGAACGGGATTAACCTCTATACGCCGCCGTCGAACATTCGAGGCTGTATGACGCATTGACCGCTAACCAAAACTCCTAAACACGGGCGGCGGATTTGCGAGAAAGTCCCAGGCACATCTACAATGTTCGAGGCAGGCGGTGGATTTGTTCTAGAGCGTGGACGTATGGATATATATCGCGGCCGCGTAGAAGAAGGGGGTCAGTCATTAGTGAACCATTGAATTAAAAGCGCGCATCGTGTAATTAGTACGAGATAAATGTTGTAAATAAATGTTGTATTGTAAATAGTTGGTAAATATCTAGTTTAAGTTCGTTAAGAGTTTATAATTATAGTGTTTGTAATTAGTGTATGTAAATAATATTTCGTTTGTTAATAGACGTTAAACAGCATTTTTAGCATTATTTAAAAAACAACGTTACAGTATTCTAATAATTACTAAAAACAGAAAAAATAGGGTAAATTCAGGAGAGTCTTCACAGTTGTCATTTCTTCACAACTAAAAAAAAGATAGATATAGTTCTATCGCATTTCAATAATATTATAAGTCAAGTTAGCATACGTTCGATTGCTGCTGCGCATGACGTCTATCTCGAATAGTATAGGAGCGAGAATGACTATCTTGACGTCAAACGAAAAGCAATCTTAAAATGTTTAAAAATTCTCAGCTCCAAATGCCGTGCGAAACCATAAGAAAAAAGTTACGTTGTTGAGCGCCGCGAAAACCACTCTACAGCATTTACGGTTATAGTTCCGCTCCCTATGTGGACTAGGCCCTATCTGTCTGGAACTCGGGACTTCGGCGTCGCCCCCACCACTGCAATCGTTTCTCGACGATCGTTCGGCGAAAAAAAATCGTGCTAAGGTATAATATGGTCGCCACCAGCCTAATCGGGCCCCGAAGCGGATACCGCTTCTAGAGGTCTTATATGATCGCCCCCTGCGTCGTTTAAGTCCCTTGCCGACTTGGGGACCGCCCCCGTTTTTGACCGCTGCTGCCGAAAACTACTCGCCAGCATTTTCGGTTATAGCTCTGCTTCCTCTTGAAATATTTCGTTCTGGTTTTGAACGCTGGAGTGTCCTACGTGTCTGGGACCCGGTTATGGTCTTTGGCGCCGCCCTCCCACCTCTACAATCATTTCTCGACGTTCGTTTGGTCGTTCGAGGCTTGGTGTGCGGCTAACTGACTTTTGTTATTGTAAGAATGGATATTTATTTATTACAGATTGTTGTTGTACAATGTAAAGATTACTTATTATTATTTAATGTTACGTTTGGTGGTTCGCGAACGAAAAGGTTGGAAACCGCTGTTCGAGATGGTTTTAAACGATGACGAAGTGGGAATGTTAATCCGATTTCATAGGCGTGCCGATTTTGGAAAGTATAAAGTAAAAGTAAATCTGCTTTTATTTATGCAGTATTTTATTCGGTTCGATTCGTTCGTTTTCATTTTATCGGTAAGTATTTTGAAAATATGATTATATTATTAAATTGTAGTAAATAGTGTTTATATCGCGGTGCGAGGCCATAGGCGGTGGCCCACATCGCCGAAGCCTTGCCCCGCCACTGATCTTATTTTTTATATAACTGTTAATTTTTCTTAAGAATACTTTATAATTGTTTTTACTTCTTGAAAAAGATAAATATTTAATTAAAATAAGAAATAAATATCTTTAATTAGTACGAAAACCTTTTTATTGGGAGCCTTCAAGCAGCATGGGTGGCGTTTCTCATGAAATTACCCTATGTATTAATTCTTTACCTACTTATATTTAGTGCGGCATGAACTTATCTCAAGTTTTACAATTGAGGCCATTTCCGGAAGACACCATACGATAAAATGCTGTTTTGAATATTTCAGCTCCAAACATTTTAATTTGTACTTTTAGATTTAGAATAATAAATGATTATGTAATTTAACATATTTATCATGCAATGCATCAAATGTGGTTTTTAATTTATCACGTTCAATAAACAGCTGATTTTAACAAGCCCTAATAATCCCTTTTTCCCCAGAACAAGCCCTTTTTCCGTAAATTAGTTTTGATGAAATATAATTAATTTAAACAACCAGGTAAATACATTAGAAATGATTTAATAAAAAGTACAAACAAAAGTTTATTGTACATTTTATAAAAAAAAGTACTATATATGCTCAAACAAATATAAACTTGTTGACAAATATGAAATAAACGCAGATAAGTTATTTTCCTAAGTATATTTATTATTTATTAAGTAAGTTTCACCAGACTGTCTTTTTCTCTTCTTTTCTTTTTTAGTGTAATCAATTTTACGAATTATTAATTTTTAATATACACTTTAATAACGAAAATCAATGCTATACTGGAACAGTCAACGCTCAATGCATGTGAACAATAATGTAAACCGGCCATATCACTTGAACATATGTCTGGACAATTTATTTCCCTAATGTGTGTTGAAGAGATATCAAGCTGATATTTGGAGATAATATGCTGTGAAATATGAGAAATCGTTTAAAATAATTTCCCGAAAAACGGCATATAGACTTACAAGCCTGTTTTTCGAAAAAGGCCTCAACTAGAAGTTGTTTTGAGATACTTTCAATTTGCGTACGTATTACGTAATTAAATTATCTTCATATCCCTTACTATTTACAATATCGTTTTTCTATGCGTTTTTATGGGATATACATAAGTCGTAGCTAAATAAAACAAAAATCAGCTTTTGCAAAAAGTGACAAGCAATAATAAAATTTTGATGAATTTAATCAGAAGCCTCACATTGGAGCAACTTGTTATGGCTTCTACAAAAATGTTGCCCAGTTGCTCCAGTGTGAGACTACTGATTAAATTCAATGTAAGCAACCCGATAGCATTAATATTGCGTGTTGCCAG
Organism: Agrypnus murinus; assembly: GCA_929113105.1. Lineage (NCBI taxonomy): Eukaryota > Metazoa > Arthropoda > Insecta > Coleoptera > Elateridae > Agrypnus > Agrypnus murinus. The sequence goes on from OV816024.1 coordinate 84,465,036, forward strand.
TTGCTAGTTGCTGATTGCTTTCAGTGTGAAAGCCGTCTGTTTTCCTAAATTATGGATTCTCAATTCGTTCAACAATGTATTCCTCAACTCATGACTCATCGGTTTCTTAAACAGCATCTATTCATGAACATCTATGCCAATCTTCACTTCCTGCTACTTTTTTCTATTATTATTTTTTTTTATTTTTTTTGGGGCGAGGAATCAGGATGGCGGAGCATCCTTCGTATCTCATGGCACCGATTGCTATGATCATTTGGCCGACCCTACTAGAATTTAGCCGAATCTGGGGGAATCCCACCCCCAGTAGGGATTTTTAACGTGCCAAACATCGCATTGACACGGGAACTACAGTTTTACTTCCTATCCGAGAAGAAGGCATGTTTTTAATTTTTCTCCGCTATGAAAAATTACCAGCTCGGCCGGGGATCGAACCTGCGACCCTTGGATTATAAAGCAAACATGCAAACCACTAATCCACCGGGTCTGGCTTTTTCTGTTATTAATCCTTATTTTACTGGTATATACAGCAGATATTTTAAATTCAGTTAAATATATGTAGTTGGTTTTACATAATTTAATACGTTCCCTTTTGCTTGCAAACAAAACAAACACACAGAAGTTTACAAACTGATGCGCATGAAGTATTTATGTATGAAATATAACGACCTATTTACTAAGTTATTAATGTATTATATTCTTAAAAAGATTTTATAACGGGAAGTGATAACCTGACAAATTGATTTATTATGAAAAGTCAATCCTTTCATCTTGGAACGAACTAAATATAGTGTATTGATTCTTAATAAAGCCTGTAAAAGTTTGGAAATGGAACCTCAAATAACATTAAAAAACAAAAAGTTTTTCAAAAACATCTCTCAAGTAGCCGAAGAGAAGATCCTTAATTAGTTAGTTGATCTGAAGTTTTTATACTCCAGAAATAATTAATCATAAAGGAAATTAAATCCGACTATAGCTACTAATTTATTTAGTAAAGAAACTGCCCAAAAGGAAGCGTTTTTTTTAGAAATAAATTGTTTCGCAAAATCATTTATTTCCTAGAGGAATAATTAAATGGGCTATAATTATCTACCTCATGAAATTAATCTTCTATTAAATAGGAGAATGTGTATTGCATGTTTCATAATTAAAACTCTTAGTTAATTGGATTTGCTTTTCTTGAGAAATATTTTGATTGATTTTATAATTAATCTTAACAACGTAGATACGACTTCATTAATAATAAGGTCTTTAAATAAAATCTTGCTTTAGTTTTATAATACCTGTCACATTTTTTATAGAGTATATGACGTCTATTGAGTAAAGACCCTCTCCAGCCATCCCAATTTCACTCGCGGATGCAGAAAAAGATTTTTCGGTTAGCATGCCCTCTGATATTGATCCAAATGACTGGTTCAACAAATACTATATCTATAATATATCTATAATATATCTATAATATATCTATATTATATCTATAATATATCTATAATATATCTATAATACCCCACATTTTCCGCAAGCTTCCAATTTGTATATGTCGCAGCCCCATATCAAACAGCACTTCATGAAGTGTCGAAACATCGAGGAGTCTCTGACCACATTGAACACATGCTGTAATATAATCTTCTTATTATAACATTTATAGTATCTGTCCAGAAATATTGAACTATTAGCGAAGTCTCAACAACGGGTTCGACAAATGAGGTAATACAGCATCTGTCCATTCGGAATTAGACACTTCGCGAACTGTCTGCGTGGTATTGGACACATATTGCAATAGTCAATTATACGAAATAGACGACGAAGGCAACCAAGAGTTTGGATGGCTACCTGAGGCAGTAACCAATGGTATATAGGTCTTACTCGAGCAGAAATTTGTTATGGCAAACCCTAAAACGATCTAGGCAGGGTCAGGTTCTACTACGGCATATCCTATTAAGGAATTTATATGTGGCCCTGATCAGGTTCCAATATGGACTGACCTATAAGGTTGTTCCCTATCAGGCTGGGATATGGATATAGACATATTTGAAAGCGTGATCGGGTTCAGATCTGCCAAGGCGTTACATTTCTGATCTGGCCCTTGTTTAAACAAGGGCAGGCCGGATAGGGGCCTGATTCTAGCCTTATCAAATTTCTGCTCGGGTACCTTTGTACAGTGGCAGAAGAACAGTTCCTACCACTAAAATAGGATGTTGACCATACAAAGCTGTGTACGGTGTTGATCCAAAATTCGAATTCGCTTCCAGCAATTTGGTCCTTTCCATTGCACGGACCCTTAAAACTGAAGAAAATTTGCGAAAAAAATAAAATAGATGACGATGATGATGAAGAAAAAGACGATGAACACGAAGCAGGAAGTCGCAACGGTAACACGGTAAGTTGATAAAGAAATTGTTCATAAAAATGCAAGTGCAAATAGATTCTAGAGTGTCACAACCACCGGAGATGGCGAAAAGAATATGCTGCGCTAGTTTAGAGGCAAACAATTATGAAGAATTGGAGTCATGTAAGAATTATTTTCGTAACTCAAGCAAAGCAACATCAAATTCCATCGACTTATATCTGTACAGTCTGTGCACTCATCAAGACAAAATTTAGGAAGTTAGAGAGAATTCCCAAGAATTAATGAAAATTACAAGAGACAAAATGTTGATAGTTTCCAAATCTCGACTCAGAAAGTTTGGAGACTGCGTGGTTAATACGGTCCCAAAGGTAGACAGAGGTCCAGCAGACATCAAAAGAACGGAGTGTACCAGGTTGACTGTGAGAGTGGTATTATATGATGATGTGTGTATTATATGTTTTCAGTGTGTTAGCTACCTCGGGATGTGTCTAGAGGACTAGACTCTTCATGAAGTGCTAATTACAGTATGGGGCTGTGACATACACTATACACGATACTATATAACGCCCTTTAACACCTAAGGGCATTTTTAAAAACGTCCCTCTAGGGTTTTTGTTATCCTACCCGGATACGACTATTTAGACCAAGAAAATCGAAAAAACTAATTTTTCAATGTGGCTGGTTGTTATTTTTTTTAACTTACTCATTTCTTCCGTCTTGTAAAAGTCAATTTAGGGATATATTTATTTATTTAATTTACTTATAAATATATAGTTTATTTATTAAATAATTAATTTATTCACAGCTAGCAAAATTAATAACTTGCGTAAAATTATGATTGAAAATATATGACTTTTAATATATTCGGTAAAGTTTCCTGACTAATTGAAATAACTAAAGTCGTAAAATGCAGTTCCTGCTTCCTGCTGCGAATATTATGACGATGGCAATTGCATTTATTTTTATTTTATGTCTTTGTATGTTTTATAAGGTATAAAATGAATTTAAATATTAAACTACCTATATAAAAATGTGCATAATATTTTATGACTTAAAGTAGATATCTACTTATGCTCGTTTTTAAATATTTTATAAATAGGTTAGTTAAGTATAAATGTTAAGACCCTTCTTTTTGATTTAAATGTATCCAATTTTAAGGCCAAATAGGGTTTTTAATAGGGTAAATAGAAAAAAGGAATTATAAAAAGGATTTCAAAAAATCAAAAAAACAAATATAGAGGTAAAATTGTACAAAATTTAAGAAACACTGGAATAAATTAGTGACAATTCATCATAGGTTATGACAGTCCATAAGGTTAATTAAGGATGCAACAAATAGACATAGGAACCACATCATATATTGTAAGTAAAACACTTTCTAATAATTTAATTAATAACATGTTAACCCCTAGAATTCTTGAAGAGGTCCCACACCATAAATAAAATATAACTATAATAGTTTCTTAATTTTTTAAAAACTCTATTTGGCCTTAAAATTGGATACATATAAATAGGTTAGATGAAAATTGTAAATGCTAAATATTTAGCTAAATAAAAAGCTTCAATATACAGTGTATCCTGTTTAACAGTCTACACTCAATCATTCGGACAAGCTTGTGGCTACAGCAATGAAATTAAAAAGACTTAGACCTAATTTCAAACCTAATCGTTTCATTAAAAAAATCCCGATGACGTCATATCCGGTACCAGCAGAAGGTCTAAGATGGGTTTTAATACTGATTTCGTAAACTAGATGTCGAATTATACAAAGTTCATTTAATTTCATTGCTGTAGCCACAAGCTGGTCCGAATTATTGAGTGTAGACTGTTAAACAGAACACCCTGTAGATTTTAGGTAACTATAAAGCAAAAGCTTTTATTGTTAGTAACAGTTTATAATAATAATAATAATAATAATAATAATAGTAGTTTGGTTAATAGTAATGGCAAAAAAGGATAAATATTATATCAACGTGTAAAATTGAATCCATAAATGATAAAAAGGTCTAAGTAAGCAAAACGCTGTGTTTTTTTCTATATGAAATAATTATTTAAAAAAAATTCGAAATTATCCACAATATTCAAAGATGTAAAAAGTGTTGTTTCCGTGTCAATCGGGTTTGCTAAACTTATCTTAAATAAGGATAAAAGTACGATAGTTGTGTGTTGGTATTCAAAAACGTTCTCGCAGAAACGATGAACAAGCTCATTTCAAAGATTTCATGAAATAAAAGTTATTAAAACTGAAGCAGAAGTCGCCATATCATGCAAATACCAGACTACTGTATATTACGCGTTGCACCATACTATTCGACTATTCTAAACTAAAATTCGATGTAAAACAACTACAGTAGGAGTAGACCTCTACAATTAATATTGCGAAGTTCCTAAATGAGAAAAGTTAGTCGTGGAAATTTTGCAGTAATGTTAACAATAATAGCTTTAATTCAACGACTTCAATCAGTCAGTAGACCTCAAACATGTAGTCAATGTTAAGGTGCACGACCTACATGAAACACTCTTCAAGTAAGACGCCAGAATATTATGATTACTACGAGTAAGGTATGTTATGTAAAGCTTGCTAAGTCAGATAAACAAGAAAGCACGCATCCTTCCAGAAAATAATTATCCACAAGATTGGAAAGGGTTCCTTCGAGTATTGATGATAACAACGCATGTAATTGTAATATGTAGTTTGTACTACGTATATACATAACGCATTTAAACAATTTTTATGGTTAGAGTAGTTGTAATATAATAATAATAACAAAGAAATGAGAAAAATAGAACGACATAATAAAATGTCTACTTTTGTAGTACAAATTAAAACACTGCAATCTTTTCTAAAAATAGTAAGTAATAAAAAAATGAGAATTTTCAGTAACATACAGACAACAAACATTTTTAGTACTTGTTTTGCATTCAAGTTGTATCATCTAGCTTACCACTCGGAAGAGCTTTCTATCGATCTTGAATTTCAAATCCCCGTTTATTACATAAAGTTGAACTTTCAGGATAAAAATAGATAGGTAACTAAGCAAAAATTCTATTAAATATTGAATCTAAGAGCTACTTATGTACTTAATGATTAAAATTAATTTTCTAGATAAAGATAGAATGTGTTAATATTAATTGAAAATCTATAGATACAGAATTAAAAAAAGAAAACAATCAGAATTAATTGTATCACGTACACTAAATATGTGCGTTTTTAATATTAATAACATATTTTTATTGCTGTGTGGGCACTATATAGGAACACTAAAGTAATATCGATTTAAAGTAACTAATCATAACTTACAAGGTAAAACCAAGACTGAAGTAGTGATGAGAGCTTTATACAGAAGTATTAATCTCCGCCTTGAACTTTGATGGGGGCGTAGTAATGGAAAATTAAATGGGTTTCTTTCTGATATGGAAGAGTACCTTACCGCTGTAATAGTTACCCCCACTTCATTCATTCATTCAGTGTATTAACTATAAGTACTGGGCATGGCATTTCTAAGCTTTTACGGATGTAAATTTATTAACAAAAATTATTTGTTGAAATTACTGTAAAAACTGTATATGAAGCTATAATCACATTATATTATGTATCTGCCGTTTGCACCAAAATGTGTTACATATCTATTCATCTTTCTAATAACATTCCTTTTGGAATTAACTGTATTAAGAACCGAACGGTGCGAGTTCAATTTTACCAACGCTGAAGGCTTGTCTCATGCTTTATCATGGGAGTAGACAATGAAATATTACAAAACTTAAATACATATTATTTATTTTTCAGTTACAATGACAATATTGTCATGTACGGTATTCATTTTAAACCTTACTTCACAAGCTTTGAAACGAGCCAACCATCAAAATCGGTCAAAAATGAAAATGAAAAATCAGTGAATGAGAGCTATACATAATAAAGATGGCAGACATAACAGGTATTCAATAACAGAGGAGTCAATTAATCTTTGCCATAAAAATCTATCCGCGATCTACTCTTGCAAAAATTGAAGTAGAAGAGGATTCTTCTATAAACTGATAAATTTTAGTATTCCTTGGTTCCTAGTGAAAACTCTTAAGCCGAAATTATACGGAGCCGGACATTTGGGCGTGCGCCGTTTAGGCGCGGCAGTTTCGGTGCGGAACACTTCGGCGCGGGGACACTTCGGCGAAGGGACACTTCGGCGCGGACCACTTAGGCGCAGGGACACTTCGGCGCGAGAAATTGTCTAGTATTATTGTAATGAAAAAAATCTGTAGGTACTTACAGGTAGTAAATATAGTATGATGGATGAAATACAGTATTCGATGAATACGGTATGATGAAAAAACAAACTTAATATTTGCCAATTACAAAAGCTATCAGTAAAAGCTCGTATGTACTGCTAAATTTAAAAAAAATTCATTTTTCTAAGCTACTAAAACATTAAAATCAAAATTCTTCTGCAAATCTTTGCATAATGGAATAATTTGTAATAAGAATCCAATTTGTTTATTATAAATCCCTTATTGTTTATAAAACTATCAAGTTTGATATTGAACAACATACTATCATGTTATTATAACTCTTAACAAATCAAAAATCTTATAAAACCAATTAAATTACATAGCAAAATTGATATTAACATTGAATATCGTACCACTGATAAATACGTGTCCCACTTCACGAATTTTGTCTCAGTAGGTGACACTTATAAATGGATACTGCTTAGTGCGATTTAACCAATCCTAGTGAAATTTTAAATTAAGATGTAGATGTGTACAGAAAGATAAAATAAGTTACTCTGATAATAGGGTAGCTTGTCCCAAACAATTAGACTAATGGTCCAAAAAAACGTTTTATTTAAAGATCTCTGAAAGTTATATCCCAACTTGCCGCGGAAAAATTTACATTCCTCGATCAGTTTTTTCGTTGAAGTGTGCCTGCGCCTAAGTGTCCCGGAGCCGAAGTGTACCTGCGCCGAAGTGTACTTGTGCCGAACTGTTCGGCGCCAAACTGTCCTTGCGCCGAAACGGCCTCGCCGAGATGGCTGCGCCTAAACGGTCGCGCCCAAATGTAGACTAGACTGGAAATTATATGCTTACCTATACGTACATACTTGCGTGTTTAGAAATTGGGAAAATATATGGATGTATGGTTGGCGATCCCACTCCCTACTCCCATCTCCAAATAAATTTTAGTTAAGGTATATTTTGTATTCATTATGCACTTTTTATTAGCAGATAATAGTATCCAAGTGTACGTGAACAGAATCTGATATAAAGCGACCATTCTGACGGACGAATTCATTATCATCACATTTGTATGCTGCTAATATCTTAGTATCGAATTAACATTAATATCAAGCGTTTTTAAAAACTAAGTAAAATGCTAAGGTAAATGCTGCTCATAATTGCCACAGACCCCCAAAAGATAGCATTCAAGAATGTCTGCTTAAACTGGCAAATGACCTAGATTGTCGGTACAAGATTTTACAAAAAAATATATTTATGCACTGATAGTCCAGTCAGTAGGGACAAAAAAGCATTTTGCCTTACAAAAGGTGGAGTAGAAACGAGTTTTGTTGTTTAGGTCCGAACCCTGATAAAAAACTCAAGTTTTCGACGTTGAGTGCGGGAGGCACGAGCTGCCATCTTGGATAAAAGGTGCAAAAAACGGGGTTTTCAACATAATTCTACCTTGGAACGGAATAATAAAGTCAACGGTTGATCTAGCGAAAAAATATCGACTTCAAGAAGATAACATTTCCGCTTCTTTTTGTAAGACTAATATTTAACAAGTTATAGCGGAAGAAAATACGCATTTTTAAAGAGAAAAAAAAATCGTTAAACTAGCACATACTAATTATAAAAGTTTGATAATCCATATTTGCGGCCATTTTATTCTTTTTCCTTTTTGACTTGCGGGTCGGTTGATGGGGACATCTTCATTATAGTGTTTGTCCTTAATGTCATCTCTAGCTCATTGTCTATGCTCCTGAGCATCTGATCTTCCATTGATAAAATTTCCTCATCTTCGTCCTGGCTCTCGATGCGAACCTCTGGTGCATTTTTGCATTTTTGGCCACAACAGAATCAACACACAATAGAACTCTTCATCCATTGCAGCCACATACTCCGCCTCATACTTTTTGCAATTTCCTGAAATGAAATCTAATAAGGTCTCGGGTGCTGGTTTCTCTGTCATTGTTACTGGAGCAAACCTATTAGTGACAAGTTTCCAGACCTAGCAAGATTGAATTTGCTTTTTGTTTTTGATTTTGCAATACGTTGGCATCGGACTTCTTCCAAGGTTTCCTATTCCATATCGCCGCTATACAAATCAACGAGAAAGCGTACTCTAGGGTCTGTGACATCCTCTGGTTTGGCATCCAGATTTTTGAAAATGCTAATGAAAAGCGACAAGGACAAGCGAACAAAATTTATTATTCCTTGAAAGAAGAGGGACTATGTTGTGTCTCAACCTTAAACGCGTGAAGAAACAGAACGTTCTCAGTTGTTTTTTCAATTTTCAAACTAATTATGAAATACTCTCTTTCAACAGTTTTGCCTCTTCCAGGTTTCCATTGCTTTGGGATGTCGCTAATGCTGATAGCAGAACTAGAAGATCGACGTCTTCGTCAAAACAGTGTAAAATGTTGAGCACTAAGAAATCGTTGTGTTGACAATCAACACATCAGCATCTTCTACAGCCTACTTAACTGTAATAACAGCCTCTTCGAATTCTTGTCTGCATCGAAATCAGACGGGCTTTATTGTTTTCAATGGCTAAAAATCGTCCTTGGGAAACTCAAGCCGGCATTGTTTCATCGAAACACACCACTGTAGCTCGTTAAATATTAGACTGACAAAAAAAGGTGTTTATACAAAAAATTGTTGGGAATTTTATCTTTTTTTAGGTTTATTACAGACGTTTTTTTGTAGAATCAACCGTTGAGCAATTATTTTGAATAAACCCACTTTTGCACCTTTCACCCAATATGGCGGCTAGCACCTCCCTCCCTCCAAGGTCGACAACTTGATTTTTTTATCAGGATGCTAAGCTAAACAAAATATATCAAAATCATTTCTATTCTAACTTATGAGGGTTCAATTATGAACAATGAAGATTATGAAACAGAAAAGATACAGCAGCAGCTCATAAGAAATGGCGAAAAACTATAAACTGTGTTTAAACATGAAATAGTACCACGAGATCATTTGAATTTATAATTAAAGTTGGCTGTGATTTTTAAATTAGATTGGCAACACTAACTGTTCACTTCACAGTTTGATTTGAATTGTCAAAGTGACGCTCCAAAATGTTTAATCTAGAACATAAAATTGCATAACCTCTAATTTACACAGCGAGTCAATTGGCAGGATCGCCAAACGTATAAAAAAATTCTCGCCTACTTTAATTTTAAATTTAAATGATCTCACGGTATCTAACAATAGAAATGGGGACTGATCCAGCCCATCAAAAATATTATGAAAACCATAAGACAATTTTAATCACCTAAGTCGTGCTTAAGAGAAAGCAGCACGTACATGTGTGATGTTATAGCTAAATTCTATTACCAGGTTCAGATTTATTAAGCAATTCAAATTTATTTGGAATGCATGTCTTTTTTCATTCAAAAGTGTGTATCTTTTTTGGCAGTATTGTATAACTTTAACAATATATCAGTATATATACACACAACGTATAACAGTGAAAACGAAAATAACAAAGACCATCATTTTTTCCAGTATTTATTATATATGTATTTCAAAATTGTGTCAGCTTATTGGTATAAATTGTAGAAGTTCAAATAATGTAATGGGATTTATTGGCACATACGAACATTATCTTCACTACTAATACTAAATATGTTTTTGTTAGAACAATTAAATATTTTGGTAAAAATAAAAGTAAAAATTTTATACAGGCCGATTTTTTGTTGTAAAGTTAATATTAAAAAGCTGTATATAATTACAAATCAGTTATTTATAAATTCAGACACCTTACGCTATTGTTTCTTCGCTTTCCTCTTATCATACAAGTTATGGACAAATGTAACGTTAAAGTTCTTGATTCAATTTTAATGTAATTTTAAATGCATTTATTGTAAATAATCTTAGTACGGTCCTGTACATTTCAATACACTTTCGTTGGTTTAAACTTGCCGACATTATTTTAAATCAAATCGTGTTTTTCGTTAATGTGAAAGGTCATCCCAAAGCGTTCTCACACAGATGAAATTTGTTTGGTAAAGAAAACAGGAGATAAAATAATTTTTCGACGAAATAATATGTCTAAAAATGCATAAATTCTAATTTATGTGTTTTCTACGTGCGTATTTTCGTTTTCGATGAATCGATTCTCTGAAATTAAACATACAAAAAAAAACAGTTTGCAACCACATTTAAAATACCAGGTTTCATGCTACAAAGCAAGTTCTGGTTACTGTACTTCCCCATGGAACATTCTTGAATAAACTTCCCATTGGCCCGAACTGTGTCATCTTGATCCATGATAGGACAATTGTATATTTCCCTTTCTTAAAATATTGTTTACTAGGGTTAAAGTTAGAAAATCTCAAGACTTTCTGTCAAGTCCCCAAGCAGGGTGCATACAAGTCCGATATAATTTGCAAAGCAAGACGCACGGGGGTCGAATATTGTTCGCTACGCCGAACATATTTATATAGTTTTCAGTACCGTTTTTATCGTTCAGTTTATAAAAATACAGTTTAGCGCTTCGTGTAAACTAATTATGGTAATTAGTTATTAATCCAGTCTGCCGTTAGTGGAGTTTGTTTTACGGTCATGTTTTCTCGTCACGTTTAACGTAAAATTATATGCTATACAGTTTATAATACTGGGGTGGTTCTTGGAGTAAATAAATTTAACAAGTAAACCAAAGACTTTATAGTACAGTATCGAAATTTAAAAGTTTAAAAGCAAAGCTTAATGTTTTGTTTTAGTAACAACTAAAATTAATTCGGTGTGCTATAATTTAAGATTGATGAAGCGAATTCAATGTTAAGTGAATCTTGAAAATAAAGAATTTACCTTTCCTGTTCTGTTTTGTCGAGCTAATATTGGGAACTGCATAAAATCATTAATGAAATGATAATGCAACAGTCTGATAAATAAACGTGTGTCAACGTGGTAACTTTTCCTTAATTAATGAGAGTCTCTTGACATTATATAGGCTCATTTCTTTATTAATGAACTAATATCGTAAATGCAAGTATGATATAATTACCAACTTTAGTTCGTCAACCTTGGTTATAATTCCTGCATCGACAACAATATTTTAAAGTTCTACAGTTTTAAAATGTGAGGTGTCTTGTACCCGATGTTAAGTGAATTTAAGGGCATTATTGTGAAAGTGATGTTGTTGTAATTTAAAGGATTTTAAAACTCTACCGATTTATCAAGAATTAACAGATAAACTGTATAATATAAGTAAGTTCGATGTTTAAACTTTTTTATCTACGAATAAATGAGTATTTAAATTATCTCTTATTGGGTAATATTGGACCGATCATTAATAGAAGTTATTCAATTATCTAACTTGCTTAACGTCAATTTAACTAATGGCGATTAGTTCGTTTTATTAATTTTAATCAATATAATCTGAATCTTTTTTTTATTCGGGGGTTCAGACCAGGATTGTAATGACTTCGAATAAATGGCGCCCATATTCCTTCTTATTTCAACAAACCATATTTTTATTTACAATCTATAAGCTGTGGAAATCAATACCTACGCCTGGGAAATAATTTGTCATTGAAAGATCTTAAGCTGGCGCATTAAAGTATTAAGTATTCTGTATTTTCAGTATTTTGAATTTTATCGATGTTACAGTGACGTCCATCGTGCGACGTTAGTTTAAGTTAGGGCTACAAATGTTTATCGTTACAATTGACAGTCCAATCGTGGGGCTTTTGTATTTAGAGTAATTTAGAACGCTACACAAATCATCCATGCCAAAATCAACTTCAATGACAATCGGATCTCGAATCGAATTTCCAACCATTTCCATTCTGTTAAAAAAAAAACAAAAAAAAGCTTAAATCTAAACAAATAAACACAAACTTCCACAATAACTGCCAATGAAGAATGTATACTTCGCAGGAAACTTATTTGGAAAAACGAGTAACTCAGCACTAGTTATGAAAAGTTTCTGAACGAAGAGGAAATGCTTTATATGTCCAGTGACAACTTCAACCACTGTAACTTATTTTCAAATGACAGATAGTAAATAGATAAGAGCTTCTTGATATTTTTCAGTCTGAAATGAAATTCCTTGAAGTAACTAGTACACACTTAGGATTTTTGTACAATAAGGCAGTTGAAACATCTAACGGTATACAAATGCTTTTACATTCAGAAATGAACTCAATTACTGGTCACAATAAATTCTGGAAAATACGAAACAAGAAAAGTATTAAAAACTCCTAATAAACTTTTTAATTTGCTTTGAAATGAAAATCATATTAAGTCTTTTTCTAATCGCGGATGACTTTATTATTAACAATTCATGACGAACTGAACTTATATCTAATAGAGGCTTTTGGTATTCAAACATTCTAGTTACTGTTATTACAACTAAGGACCTACAGAGCAGTAAATAAATTATGCACACTATTACAGTGCACAACATAATAGTATTAATTTCCACCATCATTAAGTTGCCGCAACTATTAATAAAAGTTGTATTTAGGAAACTTAATGGCTTTAAAGTTTTGATCAAATTTAGCATGGAAACTGTTGTAACGGTATACAACTTTTCCTAGTTTATAATCAGAAAGCAAGTTAAAAACGGTAGTTGTTTAAAAATGTATGTCACGTATATAAATCAACCGTGCTACATAAACATGGCACGTTGTTTTCCAAAAAAATATGCACCACGGAAGAAATATTTTGATAAATGTCTGAAACATGTACTTCAGGTACAGAGTCGAGAACGTCCACTGCATGTAATTAGAATGATTTTCAGTGTTAAGGGGGAAAGCATTATGAAACATAAGTTTCAAGCAGTTGTTTTATGCTGCTAGATATTGTTCTGGGGCAAATTTTCCACTAGATAACAGGAGATAGCTGCATGAGTAAGTAATAAAGGTTAATTTAATTGCTCATGTAATTTACATGCAATATTCCAGGATATAAATAAACCAATTGTTATATAAGTTTATAATTGCTAGAGATTACGTGCATATAGTTATTATGTATGTATAGTACGAGGGTGTTCCCAGAAGTACCCGACCTAACAAAGAAAACACAAAAATTTTGGAAAAAGACTTATTTATTTTTCAACGTAATCTCCTTTCAGCTCTATACACTTTTCCCAGCGGTGTTCAAAAAGTTCGATACCCTTTTTATAATAAGAACTGTCTTGCTCCTCAATATAGCCATTAACTGCTGACATCACTTCTTCACCGTTGGAAAATCTTTGACCACTGAGCTATTTTTTCAAGTTTGGGAACAGAAAATAATCCGAGGGGGCTAAATCTGGCGAATATGGTGCATGAGGTAGCAATTCAAACTTTAATTGATTAATTTTGGCATTGCAATAACGGATTTGTGAGCTGGCGCGTTGTCGTGATGAAACAACACTTTCTTTTTAGCCAAATGCGGCCGTTTTTGCTTGATTTCTTCGCTCAAACGTTGCAATAAGTTTGCATAATACTGGCCGTTGATAGTTTTTGCTTTTTCGAGATAGTCAATAAAAATTATTCCACGCGCATCCCAAAAAACCGACGCCATAGCCTTGCCTGCAGATGAAACGGTCTTCGCCTTCTTTGGAGCCGGTTCTCCCTTTGAGTCCATTGTTTCGATTGTTCTTTTACCTCGGGTGTGAAATGATGGACCCATGTTTCATCCATAACAATGGAAATTTTTGAAGAATTTTTGCGCCGTTTCGTAACAATGAAACGGCGCAAAAATTCTGCTTTGTTGCTATGAAACTTCGCTAAATACTCAATTGAAACATTTTCACGACACTGTTTTTGTTCGAGTGTGAGCAAACGTGGCACCCATCTTGCACACAGCTTTCTCATGAACAAATTTTCAGATAATATGCGATGTACCGCACTTTTTAAAATGCCCGTAATGTCTGCTAGCTCGCGCACTTTCAGTCGACGATCATCAAGTACCGCTTTGTGGATTTTCTTCACCATTTCTGGAGTCGTCACCTCATTTGGTCGACCACTGCGATGCTCGTCTTGGCAGCTCGTACGCCCTCGTTTAAACTCAGCTACCCAAAATTTAACTGTTGTAAACGAAGGAGCAGACTCACCCAGAGTAGAATCCAGTTCAGCTTTTATATTGTTTGGGCTGAGGCATTTCAAATAAAAGTATTGTATCACATAACGATGACCAATTTTCTCCATTTTCACAAATTCACTGACAACGTTCACTATTGATGGCTGCCAAACAAATACTGAACAACGTGGCGCTTTCAAACTTGAAACATATGCTTTATAGACTGCGTACTTTCCAATACAGTGATATTTTCAAACAACTACCGCCACCTCTTGGTCAGGTCGGGTACTTCTGGGACCACCCTCGTATATATAATAGTATTTTGCATATTTTACTTTTTTAAACACGAACAACGAAAATTAATCTTGTTTATTGTTTCCAGCCTTACTTTGTGGAACTCCATAATCAAGAAATAAATAAAGATTAGTAAAAGTTTCACAGTTTTTGTAAAACCGTGAAACTTTTACTAATCTTTATTTATTTAACGAAAATTAAGCTTCAAAAGATAAGATAAAGGTTTTATTTTTAACTCCAATTTTATTCTTATTTTTCGGTCTCGCGAGTTTCAGAAAATGCAGTGATATCTTTACACACCTTCCCTTTTCTAAGTAGTTTTAATTAAAGGTAAGTATTATAAAAAAACAAAAACAAGGTAAACATAAATAAGGAGTTTGTTATAAAAATTAAAACTAATATTAATAAAAGAATTTTCTATTAAATTGTAGTAAATATTAGACATTTGTTTGAGTTTATTAGAATTAGACAGCTTCTTAAGAATCCCTGTTCCGACGGCATTCCATTTGTCAGAAATTCATTTTACAATAATATCAATTCTGTATACTAAAATCTAAATTTGTATTGTCAATATGTTTGTTATTTTATAGGCTCGGCTGCTGAAAATTTCCCCCCCAAACCACCTACATGGTTAGACTCAGCATGGAGCAGAAAGATGCAATAGATGAGCACTGCAAGCGTGGCTTCAGGTTAGTGAGAGTGGTAGATGTCTTTGTCAGAGTGTTTGTCTCTTTATAGAATTCACATATCTGGTTGGACTAAGCAAGGGCCTAGAGGTGTGACAAGTGCCGCTGATGGGCGTGGCTTAATGTTGGTGGACTTTGCATATTTACTTTTCAGTATGTTTATCCATTTAGAATTCACATGTAAGTATATGGTTGGCTTAAAGATCAGAGAGGTGCCATGGGTGGGTCTAGTGAATGTGTCTTCATGCTAGTGGACGTGGTAGATTTGTTTGCTAGTGGTGTGTTTGTCCGTTTATAGTCAATAGTTTGGCTAAGCAAGAACCAGAGAGGTGTAATGGGTTGATCTGGTAAGCGTTAGTAACTAAAATTAATAAGTCGCAAGTTCCGCGAAACGGTCAACCTCCACAGGTAAAATTCTATATTCAATAATAATGCTTAAAAAGACTTAAACCAATGCATTTTAGTAGCTGTCAAATTCATGTTATAACCCAAATTACAATTGCCGCAGCCAATCTACGATGATAATGGATTATTTGTCAGACTTTTATGCAAAAATGTGTGCAGTAGAATGAAAACTGTCATTTGGTGCATGTAATTACGGTGGTGGTTAAGGGTAATAATTTCAGTGAGCTTAGTTTTAAATTGCAGCTCATTGTTATTGAATAATAAAAAAATGTGTTAGACAACTAAAAATCGATTAAATTAAAAGAAATTACTCTGAACCTCAATAATAATATTAAATGAAATATGAAATTTTTGTCATGTCTATGTACATAACGCATGTGACATTATACTAACTCCTTCAAGATTTAAATTGCCCGTCAAGGGCATCTTAAAACAAAACCAAAGGTATGGCATTATTTTTGGTGTTTTCTCTAATATCGAACAAAATAATCAACTTGTAAGTTTTTTATAAATAGTAGCAGAACTATTGTGTTACCTGCATTTCTCCATTTTGTCACTTGTACGTAACGCACATTTTAGCTTGATATGCTCGTAAACGGCATCAGATATAAAAAATGAAATGTATTTTTATTATGATTAAAAAAATGCATCAAATTAAAAGTTTAGTTCTTTTAGTAATTTCTGGGGATTCGCTAATCATAACAATGCGACGGAGCGCGTCACGGTACGTAACCGCGGAATACGCGAAATATAAAAGAATAGAAAACTCGTTTAACCTGTCATATTATATTTTTTTATTTTCGTTTAGTGAATTAATTTTCATCCTGTAATTAATAAACAAATATTTTATTAATATTAAATGAAGTGAATCACCTACTCAGTCCAGAACTAGAGGCTGGATGTTGGGAGAGTAGTTAATGTTAAATTAACAAAAAAATAGCTTAATTTATTTTATAAATTCTTGCTTATAATTCTAGAATTTTTATCATTTTTTAAAATAAATTTTCCCTTACCTACATTTTAAATAATTTGTTGAAGTAAAGTTTTTTCTGTCCGAAAGACGTGCAAACCTTTGTTTATTATAATTACTAACTAAATTAGACTTTAAGAACATAATATAATACTTGGGGTTGAATCTTCTGAGAAAGAAATACTTTTAACGTGACTGTCCTTGTTCAATATTTGTATTAGTTTTAACGTACTTCTTCAACAATTTGTTAAAATTTTCGAAATAAGGTGAAACTATCTTAATAGATTCTTTTCAGAAATATCCAAAGAAAAGTTAAATACTTAAACAATTTGAAAAATAATTAAATGTTTTACAAAAAACCTCTATATGTTACTTATATTATGTGGATATTAAGCTAACATGTGATTCAAAAATCTTATATTTGAACCCTTTTGTGCCGCACATGGAGTATGTTGATTCTTAATTTTTCTGGCATTTCTACTACATTTGAGTAAAATTCACTATGTACTCAACAAAATATATACATACATTTGTCTGCGTATAGGTTACCTTTATTCCATGAGTCTCATAAAAATGAGAAAGATAAAGTTGTAACTCACCTCTCTTAATTGTTAGAGGTTAGAAGTAGATGGCGTATGTAGAGCGCCAGTAGTACTGAGAGGGCAACCTATAGATCTCCATATTCAGGATATAGTCAGTCAATTACTGTTTTCAGTTAGAAAAGATGAAAAAATCCACTATCTGATATAAATAACATAAAAAAGATTTAATGATGATGAAGACTAATTATTATATAGTGTGTTCCCAAATGTAGTTTACGAAGGAAAATACTTTAGTTTTTCCCAAGAATCTTGATAAAATAACGTTTAAAAAGCTGCAACATCGTCAGTTTGATAAAGTAAATCCTTCTATGGAGTTTTATTTCCATTAGGGTGTTTAACTTCATTGCTGTTGTTAAATACACCAGTGAAGAAGAGCATTAAGTGTATACAGTATGGTGTATCGAAAAAAAAACACACGAAGCACTTATGACAGTTACTGCGACCCAAATACCAAATGGAACAGCTCACATCACCTGCATGGTGTCACCTGCGCTGCGACTAAGACCCGCCTACTTATGCTTTGTTGCAGTGGCGTGCGGTCCATGGACACGTAGAAGCAACCGCAAACCAAAAATCATTTCGAAGATGAGATATGTACTTTAAATTCTTGTCCAATTAGATACGCAATTAATGAACATCTAAATAAAGTAGACTTATATTTATAAGTTGCAATTCAGATTCTATAACATCAAATAGACAACATTGATTTAAAAGCAAACAACGCTAGTGATCGGCTTAGAAGTTGTTGACTACATATACGCGATAATCATCAAAAACCGCAACTACTACGCGGTCCAGAAAATATTCTGAGCTGATAGAATGAATACTCGCGAAAGGATATGTGCACGTTTCAAACAATTCAACGAGTTTAACCTAGAATCAAATTTGCACTCTACTGCAAAACTAACAGAAGAAGGGATCATATTTTAATGACCGGGATTAACCCCTATATGCCGCCGTCGAACATTCGATCATGGCGGCAGAATGTACGACTCATCGACAGCTGCACTAAACACAAATACACCAACCAGTCTGATCTAGCGCGTTCTAGAAAGATTATATGGGATATATAAATCGCCGCCGCGCACGAAAGAGAGATTCATTAGAGTTATGGAACTTCTCTTAACGAGAAATGTGAGTCCCATCTTAAACACATACATAAATAAAGAAACTGTTAACGTCAAAGAAAAAATAGTATGCCTGTAGTGACGGTTCTTTAAGGTATGGCAAACCAATAGAAGTGGGTAGTAGATAGCTACTTGAGATCGTCAACAGTATGCAAGGTGAATATTTAATACTTATAGTATAACTATTATAATTTATAGTATAACTATAAATTAATTTTTAGGATATTTAATAACTTTAATATACAATAAAGGCAAGCCTAGGCTTAGGAAGCCTTAGCATTCCGTCGTGAAACATCAACTTTAAATTAAAAATTTACTTTATAGGATGCGCTATTTTGGAACTACAACGAAAAGTTTCGAAGCGGCTATATTGCTCTATAAGTGCATGCTAGATTAAGGTTTTGATACTAAAAGTTTTAGTTTTGGTAACAAAAAGAAACTGCTACCGTAGCATTCACCTAACATTTATGAGGTAATGCCAGTAAAACAATAGCAAGAAGTATGAAGTTTTCCATAAAGATCTTAAGTTTTAAGAGATTTACTACTCAAGAACAACGTGGAAAGACAATAATACAATATTTAGCTAACTTGCTTCCGGGTACAGATAAATAATCGAATGGAAAATTCATTTTTTTTACTCTTTTACTGCTGGTGTAATTTTAATAGTTTCCCTTTTGGAAGAATTTCTTGTACAGAATAAAAATGCTATGTAAGGAAGTCGCTTAACGACTTCAGGACGTATGCCTTTATAAATTCAATGGATAACAGCGTGTCTGAAATATTAATGTAATGAAGACTTACAAAACTGTAGTACGAGAGCAGATCAAAGGTTTGGAATAAAAGAGAAAAAATTCTATTTCTCACATTTATTGAATACTTCTTGTTAGTCGTAATGTATTTACAAAAAAATTGCGTCATCTCAAAAGGTAAGTGACCTTAAGATGTATATTAAATTTAAGTAATTCGTTCTACTTCTAAATCAATACCCAAACTTTCATATGTGCTATATGCATTATCTTAAAGTGTACCTGTTATACATAAAGCTGATTTGAAAACATTGAAATGAGATCAGTAGCAATATTTCAAAAATAATTAACATACTCTCTGTATTCAATCTTCCCTTAATTTTATACATAAAAATCTAAATTGTTTTGGGTTCCTGGGGTTGGTTAAGCTAGAATGTTACCTAAGATTATTTCATTCATACATCTTCCCAGAATTTCATTATTGGTTCATTTGATGGTCCTATAAATCAAGCAGAACTAAGTGAACCTGCACATTATAAAACCCTCATAAATGTTATGGATTTTCGAAATGGCAATTTGTCTTCTAAAACGGTTTTCTCATGAGTAGGGCAAAATTAAATTAAACTTTGTTCCTCAACGTAAACCGCGTCGCGTCGTTATTTCTTGTCAATTGTCGTTGATGTATAAAATCCGTTTGAACGGATAGCTCGAGTAAATATTAAAAAGTAATCAAGTCTAAACGCGAAGCTTAATTGAAACTCTGTAATTATTATATTAAATAGGGTTCTGTTTAAGATGTGTAACAGTTTAAAAGTGAACCGGAGGTTTAAATGAATTATTCAATAAATTCGTTTTTACTTAATACTGAGATGATATACTGATATTGTTGAAGGCCTTCCATAAATTCTACAAGGGAGTCTCCCTTTGTATTTTTGCCACATATCATGTCGAATTATTACCTTAGTTGAGCTGGGTCTGCCACAAAGACAGATTGTAGACTTTGGTTAGGGTGGGTATGAATATAACGAGATGGTTGTTTGTATTTACAAAAATTGGAATAGTTTCCTGTAGATCTACTAACCTTTACTGAATTTTCTTCTAAGGGTGATGGAAATAGTACCTGGTTGTAAGAAGCTTATTGTAAATGATGCGTATGACATTCTTATGAATATAGCCTGGTGAGATCTAGAAACTGCAAAATCTGTCCTAACTGATGGTAGTGTCAGTTTCCGTTAGGGATCTTTTCTTGCATTGAAAAATTATTACCCTGAGGCGGGTTCGAATTTTTGCCCTTTATGCTAGGAGAAAAGCATGCAAACCTTTCCGCTATACGTCCGAGTCGGCAAGGTATTAATTATTATTATTATAAAATTATTACCGTCGATTATTATTCCTAGTGTAAAATTTGTGATTTGTATGCGAATAAAATAATTGTATTTCTGACGGTTACGTGAAATCCGAAAAGTATCAAGACGCATTTAGGAATTGCTCAAATTCAAGATCAAGTAGGCATTTTTAAAAGGTTACAAACAGAATGAGGAGCGAACTTAGATAATCCATAATTTCAATTGAACGATTGCCTATTCAATCGCTTGTGTAAGAAGGGTCCTATGCCCTATTTGAAATAATTAAACACATCTTAAGTGTCAGAAGCTGACACTGAAGATGTAGTTCAAGCTAAATATACTATACCTACTTTTAATAATGAGGAAGAAATAGTTTAGAATTATTAGATATGACACATTTGATCAAAATATAAATATCAGTCTCATGTCAGATTTGCCGTAATAATAATTCAGGGAAACTCCGTAAAGAAATATATATATATATATATATATATATATATATATATATATATATATATATATATTTTGATAAAGGGTACCTTGTCACCTCCAAAGTAGATACCCAGCATACGTTGTCACCTCATATATAACGGAGGTAAATATCCGAGTAGATATCCGAAAACGGAGGTCACAACGTTTTGCCCTGTTTTCGACTGTATAAGCATATAGATGGTGTTAGAAGCCTAAATTCAAATTTTTGTCTGGAGGTGATAACGTCATACTTATACTCACAAAATTAATTTTTAGTTCAGCTGTAGATCGCTGGCGTTGCCGTCGCTGTTAGTTGTATAATTGCCAATACGATGTCACCTCCGCCTGTATATGTTGTTTTTTGTATCATGTACGGTACGTTGCAGGCTCCACACATTGGCAACGTTGTGTACAAGACCTAAACCACTCAGGTATATAGAATTCCATCGAAACCAGTACCCCTGGCGTAGTTTCGGCCATTTCACGCTACCTGAATTTTTACAGACACTTTTTGGGTATAGTAGCAGCATTTAAATAAATATTTGTAAACTACTCAGAAAATTTAAGGGATCTCTTGAATTGTACGTCATTTTTAAATAGTTAATGATACTTAAGAACAATAAAATAATAATTTCTATTTCATTTAAAAAGTTTTGAATTGAAAACGACTTTCTTTGAGATATGAAAAAAATTAAATAGGAAATACGTTTTAGTCGTAATTATGTATAAATAAAAAATTCATCTTTTTACAAAATGATCATCTCGGATTTACTGGATTATTATTATTTGATTATTATTTTAGGAATTGTCATATGACATATGATATATTCATTCTCGCATCCACAAAGAAAGATTTAAAATCTTTAAAATCTTCAATATTTTTAGTGTTACAATTAATATAATAATTAATATAATTTTCAAAGAAAAATAATTTTACTAAGGAAAATAATGTAACATTTGGTATGTAGTTTACAAATTTCACCAAATTACCCGGTTAATAAAGTTTTCATTGACATTCTAATTATGTTTACATTTGATGAAGGAAAGAATAAGTCTGAAATACTCATTTTGTAATATATATTATGTAATTAGATCAAGCGATATTTTAAATCCAAGAAGATGTTTAACGCCGAGGCGCCAGCCGAGGCGTTATAACATCTTTGAGGATTTAAAGAAGCTTGATCTCCGTATTGCATAAGTTGTTTTATTTTATTTCGTATTTCAATCCTAATTTCTCCCTTTTAAAATCCATCCGAATTTATTGTATAAAGAAGCCTTGTCTGTGTCATCATACGCGTAACTAAGGAGATAAAAAGCAGCATGCATGCATGCATGTGGCTATAATGCAACATCAAATTATTTACGTTGCCAACAACAACGGAGATCAAGAACGTCTTGAACTCCGGTATCATTGACAACGGAGATCAAGATATACTTTATATTACTAATTGTGGTATATAAAGAATTGTTTGAAATACGAAATGAAATAAAAAATATTAACTGTTTATATTTTTACATAATTACGACTAAAACATATTTTCTATTAAATTCCATATTGTAGCGGAAAATAAAACCTTACGTCATAATCTTGACATGAAGCTTTACGTACTGAAAGGCTTAAACAAACGTCAGTTTAACATAAAGTGTCGTATTTTTATTATTAGTATAGTCAATTTTTGCATTAAGTTCTTATTTTTTACTATCTAAAGATAGAGATTTGAAATATTTTCTAATGCCTTTAGTACTGGACCAATATAAAATGTAATATGTTTAATATGGGGGCACGCCCCCCTGGTGGTTGACACCCCCATTTTGATCCCCTGATTTAATAACGCAACCAAATTGAGCAAAGTTGTGTTGGGAGTGTTCTTGGGGTCGCTGATTATGAATCCAATGAGAAAATTAAAAAATTCAAATAGCAGACCCAAAATGGCGGCTCTAAAATAATGGCCTTTGATATTGAGAATGCGATTTACGCCATTTCTATTGATTCTAGAGAGAAATTCAAAGAATCAAAAAGTGTTTATAATGTGATTTTGCAAAGGACTACGCTATTTTGGTTACCTTATTATGTAACCCCTTCGCTCTGCCCTAGTAGTAGAGTCAATTTCTGCATTAAGTTCTTATTTTTTACTATCTAAAGATAGAGACTTGAAATCTTGTGTAATGCCTTCAGTACTAGACCAATATATAATGTAATATGTTTAAGATAGGGACACGCCCCCTCGGGGGGTTGAAATCCCCATTTTAAACTCCCAATTTAACAACACTGGAAGTTTTCAACCAAGTTGAGTAAAAACTATGTTGGAGGGAGCTGTGAGGTCGTTGATTATGAATCAAATAAGAAAATCACAAAATTCAAAATGGCGGACACAAAATGGCGGTATTTTAGATTGAAAATGCGATTTACGACGGTCCTATTGATTTTAGAGAAAAATGAGAAAAGCCAGAAAGTGTTTAGAATGTGATTCTGCATAGGAATACATAATTCCGGTTACCTTATTATGTAACCCCTTCACTCTCCCCTACTGAGAAGCCCACTAGGGTTGATTGAAGGGGGTTACATAATAAGGTAACCAAAATAGTGTATTCCTATGCAAGATTACATTCTAAACACTTTTTGACTCTTTGGATTTTTCTCTAAAATCAATAGAAACGGGCGTAAATCGCATTTTCAATCTCAAATACCGCCATTTTCAGTTCGCCATTTTGTATTTCTTAATTTTCTCATTGGACTCATAATCAGGAACACCAAAACCCCCCAAACATGAATTTCACTCAAGTTAATGGAAAACTTCCCGAGTTATTAAATTGGGAGTGTAAAATGGGGGTTTCAACCCCCCGAGGGCTAAAACCGCCATTTTAAACATATTACATTTTATATTGGTTCAGTACTGAAGGCATTAGAAAAGATCTCAAGTCTCTATCTTTAGATAGTAAAAAATAGGAACTTATGCAAAAATTGACTTTACTACTAGGGCAGAGCAAAGGGGTTACATAATAAGGTAATCGAAATAGTGTATTCCTTTGCAAAATCACATGAATTTTTCTCTAAAATCAATAGAAACGGCGTAAATTGCATTCTGAATCTCAAAGGCCGTTATTTTAGGACCGCCATTTTGAATTTTTCAATTTTCTCATTGGATTCATAATCAGTGACTCCAAGAACCCTCCCAACATAAATTTCGCTCAATTTGTTTGCGTTATTAAATTAAGGGTACAAAATGGGGGTCCCAACCACTAGGGGGGGCGTGCCCCCATTTTAAACATAGTACATTTTATACTGGTCCAGTACTGAAGGCATTACAGAAGATTTCAAGTCTCTATCTTTAGATAGTAAAAGATAAGAACTTAGGCATGTTTTTTGCAAAAATTTACTCTACTATATAGAATGACTAGATTATTATAAAGCAGGGGATGAATGAACTTTCGTTCAAAGAGAAAAAATTGCAACACATGAAAAAAAACGTTATAGGTCCTGTAAATGATTCTCCTTAGTTATCGTTTCAAGATTTCAGACGCGACTTCTGTCTTCCTTCAGAGATCAAACTCGTTCTGTAAAGTTTCATTGCCGGATTTATAACATAAATAACTATAAATCAAAAATGTTTCTTTTCATAACATTCTATTCGTAAAAAAATCCTATACTAACATCCTATCCTATTCGTTTGTTGGCGAAGGAAATGGACATGAGCTCCAGATCTATATCGCCACTGATCAAGGAAGACCTTAGTATGAGGACTGGACACTTGTTAACAGCTCGACATAATGAAATAAGAAGAGTTGGAGACAAGTCTCATTTGCAGAGATAGGTGAAAAATTTTCATCGCCCAATCTTGTTTCCCTGCATTTTATATTTGGATTTAGGATTGATGCATTATGATTACAATTAAAGTAATTGCCAAACAATCCACATAGTTGATTTGGAAAACCCGTTTGCACATCGCAGCTAGGATGCGTGAACTCTCCTAAAGTCATTCTATTTAGATTCCTTATAGGAATCGAGCCCAATTAAGTAAAATACTTGTATTTACCCTATAGCGGAGTTGTTCACATGATAAGATTATTATTTATTTATTATTTAGGCGGAGTTATTTATCGCTCGTAAATAGCAACAAACAAAGTCACTTTAAATCCAAATAAAACATACTATTTTTTCCACTAGGGTAAAAGTGCCTCCTCTCTATGATTAGAAGTTTAGTCTAGCAATACCAACAATTTTTTATTAGAAGAAAAAAAATTAAAACAAAGGTCTGTGAATAAACCCCAGCGTGGCTGAATACTGGACAGTCAAATGTCGTTTTCTCAACATTGATCCAAGTGTAGGCGAATTTTCAGATATCGAATCTTGGTTCTCTAACACATGTTTAATATGTATTTATTTTTAAGCGTTTTATACGTATAAAATGATGATGTACTTCAAACAATATTATTGCTTGGGTGATTGTTAAATCTAAGACGGCTGTGAAAACTGCTGCAGCGCTATATTTCCAGCGGTGTGTTGGACGCACCGATTTTCACCCACGTTTCAAGCAATTTTTCAGATTCTGAGTCTCGGTTGTTTAATTGTCACTCGAGGGTTAATCAACAACCTGATACTAATTTTCGGTTCACTAAACGTTGTACAAGTCGGAGCCAATGTTCAGAAACCGAATCAGGGTTCCTTACAACTTGCCCAAGCTTCAGCCAATTTTCACCCTTTAGGTCAATGCCAGTTACCCATAGAATATACTTAAGTCAAATAGCAGATACTATTTCGCTAATTTGCATTAGCTAGTCTAAAGCTAAGTACTCACAGCAGCGGATCCGCAGGCGGATGTCATACGATTGGTCGGATTGAGTCGATTTGACTCAAACCGACCAATCGTATGACATCCGCCTGCGGATCCGCTGCTGTGAGTACTTACCTTTAGTCAATCTCTACATATCAAGTGCCGGTTACATACTTATCACCCAAAACCTTAGCCAATTTTGAATCTTAGGTTCGCTAAACTAACTCCAGTTTTCAAAATTCAAAATCTTGGTTTCTTACCCTTCGGCTAAGGTTGGGTCAATATTCATATTATATTTTGCTAAATTTCTGTAAATGTGGTTTATTGTAAAGATGGATTAGTGGTTGCTAACCTACTGAATTTTTATGAACTTAAACTTACACTGGCAAGACTAAAGTGTAAACTATATTGACTTACCGACTGTACATATGTATTTGCACAAGAAGACGTACACTATGAAAGTGTTAGGTTTGTACGGTCTCAATATGTGTTGAGAGTCTAAGACATTAATCATTTATACGAATTTTCGATTTCTTCGTATTTATTTTGTTAATGAACATTTTATATCCAACACAAAAATCGACTTTGCATTCAGTTACTGCGAAACAGTAATGGTAGACTTCGTTGCTTGTTTGCACTAGCATTCATTAAAGGAAAAGGATTGTGTAATAGTTGCTTTGTTTCTCAATTACCAGCCTTGGTACTACATTAACATTCAAGATCGGTCCAAGACTAACTTTAGAGTTATTGCGATATCGGTGTCATTTATTGTCCAAAACATTGCATAACGTATTGGTTTTAGCCAATAACAACCAATATTGGGTAACTCTGATCTTTCCATGTCTGAGACCAAGCTTGGTATCAAATTATCATCCCTACTTTAGTCTAGCAGTAGGCCATTTTCGGATATTAAGGTTGTGCCAAGGTTGATAAACATTGTTTCAAACAAAAGCTTATAGTGGTATTTTGTTTTAAATGGAGAGCCGCGATTGCTAACATAATTAAGCGTCAAATAAACTGCCACTTTTAATTCTGATAACGCAATATACCTACTATTTATCTATGGTTTATACAATGTTATCAAAAAAGACTACATTAAGTTAAACCTGTCTTTAATGTGGACTTAAAGTACACGTTCCATAAAACGTACATGTTTTGTCGTTAGTAAGTGCTTTATTTAAAACATAAGTTAAAACATAAATTTACAAGAGGTAGGTACATGTATAACAGTGTAAAATACGTATTCTGTATTTCGTTAGATCAACAAATGCTGGAAAAAATGTCTTAAGCAAAAATTCTATAAAAATGTTGATTAATTTGTTGTGTTTCGATTGTTTTAATGTTAATAAAGTTGGTAACTCTTTTTGTTAATCAAATCACGGGAAATTCAATGGTCCTACATGATACGTGCGTGACTTCGGAAACAACAAGCATTTGTTGTAAAAAACACAATATTTAATTTGTTTATATTAAACTCTTATCGAGTTTAGTAAAAATTAAAAGAGTATCTGCCTTTATTTCAATCGAAATGGAATCTGGATAAAAGCATATTCAATTTAACCGTTATTCCCGAGATTAAAAGAAACTTTGTAGAATATCATATTTATACAAATACTACGTTACATAACTGATTTATGTCTAATACGTCTAAATTTCAAAAATGTGCTATACTAATTATACGCAATATTGGTACTGGTTGCGTTCTTATTGACTTTTATTGACAATAACAAAAGAATTCCCTTTTTCTGGTTGCGTTATATTTTCAATTCATTATAGAAAGAAATTTCTTTCTAATATATAACCGATCTAAGTATTTCTAATCAAATTACTAAAGTTTTCATTTAAAAAATACAACTTTATGAAGTAAACCAGAAATCAATGATTATAATTAGAAAAGCCTTATTCAACTAGTCAGTGCTACTCATAAAGACGCTTTAATAGTGTCGAAACGGCTTTTTAATATCTTTAATAACAATTCATAAGAAATACAAAAACGACAATTTCCTAAAACTCAAAAAATAAAAAATAAGTAAATCGAGAATGCTCGCTTGTTTTCTTTTGTTATCTGGCCACTAAAATGCCCTCGGCGAGCAATTTAAACCACCCGATTTCAACATCTGGAGACCCACAAGAGAACCTTTTTATGAAATGTGCATCTATGGAATGTGGAGTCAACGCTCTGTATATATAACTGCACATAACGGTGGTATCTTCTGACCTCCGAACACTTGGCAGCGCTGCTGGAGGTAACAGCGAACTATAAGTATCTTCTTATATATAAATTTTGGAGGTCGGTTCGTATATTCTGTATACTCTATATATGACAAAATAAAACAAGGGAAATAATTTCCCCTTTCTTGAGATTCGGATTCTACAGGTTCCCCTCATCACAAATATCACAAATTTTTAGCAATATATCCACGGGAATACCCGGAATACTCCTCTGTATGACGGAGGTGACAGCTTAACAGGCATCAATATATATATATAATATATAAAAACTCATATTCAACTAATTGTAAATGCACAATCCAGTTTCTACAATCACAATTAACTACATTAATTTTTTGACAATAGAAGTAATTACCCTTAATTTTAGAATCAATTAATTTGTAGTACAGATGGTAAAATAGGAAATAGAATTTTACCCACATGAGAAAGGTTGATCAGAAATAAAACTATCAGGTTCTCGAATACTAAATGTTTAGTAAACAACTTTAATTTAATTCTACGGTTAATTTGGAAAAGTTCTTTTTATAATATACTTTGGCGACTATCTACTTTGGTATATTACCAAAAAATTAAGAACTCAGTACAATAAAACTAGAACTTTGGTATTAGCACAGCATAAGAATATACAGCAGGCGCACTCAATTGTCGGCAGTTTGAAATTGTTTAGCTATTATATCGAATATTGCACACATCACGATCAGTTCGCTTGTCGATCGTCATCGCCATTGTATGCTGATAATAACGAGCAGCAGATATCACAGCACAACTATCATTCCTAGTGTAACATGCTCAAGTTTCCAATTTTATAATAATGCAACTTTAAATGCATTAATAGTAAATAATATTAGTTCGGCCCTGCGTATATCAATACGTTTTAGTTGAGTTAGAAGTTGTAGACTTTATTTAAACCAAATGATGTTCTTTTAAACATCAGGGGTTACCCTAAAATGTTTTCATACAAAAGACATTTCTTCTGAAATAAAATTACAGATAATATACTTTCTAAAAGCAACATGTTGACGTCTTTGTAATAAAATAATAAAAAGTTATTCAAAAATTGGAATTACAGAAGTATATGTCATATTAATATGGCCATTTTTACAGAACATGAATGCCCATTATCAAATTTATGTTAAACTGTGAATAGTTTTGTACATGATTATTATTAAACCTAAGATTTATTATGACAGAATGTCAAATCTGGTAACATTCAATGTGGCCAACGTGATTTTGCTCCAGCGGCGAGATCAATGGTTGTCGTTACTATTTGAAAATAAAGGGGCTATAGTCTGAATATCTCACCCAAACTCGGTATGAATGTAACGTAAAATGTCATTAGAAACATTTTTTCTTAAGGAAGTTGTGGTGGGATAGTCTGAGCCAAAAATTATGAAACTGTGCTATTTTGACAAATAGAAATAATTACATAGTCTTGCTTCAAATAATGGCTCAAACGATACTAGTTTTATTAAAATGCATGTGAAAGCAATTAGTTATTATTTATATATGTTTTTAATTAATTATTAGTTTTTTAAAGTCAGAAATTAACTTTTGACTGTCTAGTCCAAACTTAAGAACGTGAAAAACTGACGAAAGAAACAATTGTTCTAACCAGAAATTTCATTCAAGTTTACTTTTTTATTAGTAAATATAAAATAACATTACTATGTAAACACTAAAAATTAAAGAAATCTCTCTAGAATATAAATAAATTATATGCTTCTAGAGTAGTGAAAAAGTGACAACGTTGCCTTCAGTTGACACCAGTATTTCGTTTGTTGTTCTGATAAAATCAAATTAATGCACTAAATGACGTTGACTCATGTTTTGAGGTTATCTTTGCAAATATATGTATATAAAACACCATTTATTCAGATTCATTTAAAACGTAGCAATAAGAAATTCCCGAATTATGTATCTTTTTATTTAATACAACTGATTTTATTTTCGAGATGTAAATTACCAACGGCACTGGTTCTATATGGAGCTATATAAAGCATTTAAGTTTCCCGGTAGTTTGTCGCAATGCGACGTTGTTACCAAGTGAGCTATATCAAGCGTTCAATCGACAAATTCTTCGTATTAATTTATTTTTTGGCAAAACTATCCTCCTAACAAATTTGAAACTTTAACGGCACAATCTTACAACGGTTTTACGTGAAATGTTTTGGTGTTAAGTTTCTTTCATCATTTTTTATGAAGTTATTATAATAAAGGTATCAACAACTTGCCATTTTGCATAAGATCGTGTGTTATTTTTAAATGCAATTTATGCATAAACAAACTTCCTAAACATTAAAGATTTTCTAGGAAATAACTTTGTACATTAAAATCTATCAACTGCAATAATTTTTTTATATTTTCATCATATTTTTCTACAGCCACAACTCCCTTAATAAAATTTGTTCATATTTTAACAAATAAGGGTATTTTCTGCCCTTTTTTAATGGCGAATTTGACAGATTCGTACACCTTTATATAACCTGTCAACTTTGATAGAGCGTATTTCAAGTATTTTTGGAAGCATAGGTCAATACAGCAAAGATTGTGGGGCAATCCCCACAATCTCTTTCCCATCAGAATATTAAGAAATTTTCCCATATGGATCTTGCATTATGGTAGACACTGTATGTCTATGGGAACCTTTTTGTTTAATCTGAAAAGAGATGTCATCCCCTGAAGTCAAATCGTCTACTTAGGAAACATCTTGTATATACATATTGTCAATGACTTTTTAAAATTTCTTTCAAAACATTTTATTTCTATTTTTATGGAATTGAATTTTCGGACTCAATCTATACTTGATGGATTCTGTATCTGTTTGGATTTGCATAATAGAGTCTTCTCAATATAATTATTGAATTGGCAGAACATAGGTGTGTATTTAAACTAGAAAAGTAAATAATAATAATTGCTACAACCCATAACCTAGAAACCAGGCCCCAGAAACTATGATAAGAGCATTATCAAATAAAACACTAAATTATAGGTAATAACGTTAGCCACTATTACATACATTAAGAACATATTTATTTAACACTAACTATTCAATTCATTTTAAACATTTGTATGAAACAATAATTATTATTAAATATTAAGACATTTAACATTCTAGTTTAAGCATTATTAAAAAACTGGATATCATGAAATTCATTAGAATAAAAAATTTGCAAGCCCATCTATAAAGATTATATTTATGTATGTACCATCAGTCCTCCCCTATAGCAATATTATCACGTTTGGTTGCTTTAATGTAGGTTTGAAAATTGTTTTATGTTTACACACATTATTGATTAGACACGTGGTACATACAACGTTTTAGTAACCATCATAATATAAGCTTTGTATGATTGTATAAGTTTGCATCACGTTTACACTAGAAACAGAACAAAATAGAGCTATTAATTTTTTGGATTTAACTATTACAATTAATACCGACAATGAATTTGATTTTTCCATATACAGAAAACCCACAAGCACAGACGTCACTATTCCTAACGATTCATGTCATCATAAAATGCATAAACTAGCGGCTTATAGATCTTTAGTACACCGAGCTTTAACTACTCCAATGAAACAATCACATTTTCATAAAGAAATTTCAATCATCAAACAATTAGCACATGCAAACCATTATAACCATAACATGATTGACACTTTAATTCAACAAAAAGATTATAGGTTAGCTATCAAAAGAATATTTCCAATTGACACTCAAATACAAGACACAAACTACATATCAATACAATACTTTGGCAAGATATCAGAACAAATTGCACCTATAATAAGAAAAACCACCAGTTACAAAATAACCTATAAAACTAACACCAACACCTTTTCATTTTTATTCAATGCTAAAGACAAAACACAAGATATCATGAAATCCGGCATTTACCGTTTGAATTGTTCTTTTTGAAACTCGGTTTATATTGGACAAACACTTAGAAATTTCGACATAAGATACAAAGAACACGTACGCTCTTATAGACTTAAACATCCGGAAAAATCAGGAAATCAAAAATCAGGAAAAATAACTATTTTTAATAATTTACTCTTCAACGAACTGCAGCCCTAATATATTCATATCTGAGAATAATACAGGATACTGGAAATAACACACTAATATAGTAATAATGTTAAAGTATAATGTATCATAAATATTAGGCATGTTAGTTAATCATAATAGTACCTTAATATTCAATAATATTGGAAATTTAAATTACGTAACTAGTAAAAAGAGTATAATATGCATATCTTTTACTAAATTTTTGTACCTTGAAACTCAAAAAGAAAAATATTTAATTTTTCACAGTACATTGCCATTGTACCTAGAAACATTTAAAACTGTTTTTATAAATTGAAATTTATTTAAAGATTATGATAAACGCCTAGAAACCAAAAATATCTTACGTTTTGTAAAATTGCAAGTTTGCAAAAATACTAATATAATATATTGTCATGATATTTGATAATATTAGAAAGAATTCACTCAACTAAAATATTTAATCAGCAGATTTATGCAATTTTACAACTGCCAGATTAAATAAATGGTTGCATAACTCCACTTTCAAAATAAATCTTTTGATAAGATTTTCTTTTATGAAATATAAATCTAGTTAATCAAGATTAACATGCACACTAGAACTCTTTAAGCAGATAAAGGATATGTCGAGATTTTGATTTTAATAGAAATTAGATAATTTATCTTTTATCTTGTCGATTTGGGTGTCGTTATTTTTTTTATTAATTTTTAATAAAAACATTTTGTTAATTTTTTAAATCTTAAATAAAGTGTAGTTCAATTCCAAAGATAGAAATCATCTGGAATAGACAAAATATGTTGTTTTGCGGATGTATCTAACTGTAAACAACCTTACCTTATTGAATTATTGTTAAGAAATTATTTTTATATTAACTAGATATGTTCCTTTGGCAGTCTTAAAGAATTCGCTTGTCAGTTTGTTTAATTTATTCGAGTTTGACGCTTCTGCGAGTTTTGTAAGAATACAAAATTTGAAAAATGTCTGATTCAAGTTTAGATGTTCCAAGTGATATCGAAGAGGCTGCACAAAATGCACTATTATCCGTTATACCGGAAAAATCAAAAGCAAAATATGATTTGGCTTATGAAATATTTGAAAAGTGGTGTGAAGAAAAAAAAAGTAAAGCATATCAATGAGAAAGTTTTGCTGGCGTATTTTGAGGGAAAGAAGACTCTAAAAGCTTCTACACTGTGGACTCTGTATTCCATGTTGCGAAGTGAATTATCTCTAAAAAGGAATATTGATATTAAGAAATATACCACTTTGGTATCATTTCTAAAGAGACAGTCAGATGCGTACCTCTCTAAAAAGTCGAACGTCTTTTCGAAAGAGAATATCTCGAAATTTTTAAGAGAGGCTGATGATATGAAGTTTTTAATGGCAAAGGTAAGCCACAATAACTATGCATTTTATTATCTTATTGTCATCATTACATACATAACCTATCTTTTAAGGTTGCAATGATCGTTGGAATAGCTGGTGCATGTCGAAAGTCTGAGCTAACTTTTCTTCGTATCGAAAATGTTGTGGACGAACGGTCTATTTTCGAGTTAATATTCCGAATACAAAAACAAAAGTTATTCGTGAGTTTGCAATCACAGTTGGGGACATAGACGGAATAAATTTTGTGGAGCTGATTAGAAAATATGTTACATTAATTTGCGTCCACCAAATGTTAAACACAACCGGTTTTTCGTTAAATACATTAATGGAAAATGTGGTGTTCTACCTGTTGGGATCAATACTTTTGGTAATCTACCTAAGACGATTGCTCAAACAATTGGATTACCAAATCCCGTTTTATTTACTGGCCACTGCTTTAGAAGGTCTTCGGCCACTTTGCTGGCGGACTCTGGAGCCGATCTTTTGAAGATAAAAAGACATGGGGCTGGAAGTCTAATACGTTAGCGGAAGGATACGTAGAAAATTCAATAGAGTACAAGAAAAAGATTGCTACGGATATTCTTGGTGAAACCAATTGCGTTTCTAATATTACAGCTTCAAGTTCTACTAATAAAACTTCCCTATCATCAGGAGTTAACCTAACTAACTGTCAGAACTGTGTTATACACATTTATCATTGAAAATGTTTTTTTCTACTTGTGTTGTATATTTTGTATATGTAGATTTAACCAAGTACTAACAGTAACGATTGTGTTTATATTGATTACTTAAATGTTATGTTTTTCTTAATTTTGTGTTTTAGTTTTTCGTAACTGACGCTAAAATGAATTTTTCGTCACCAGTTGCGAAAAACTTTTCATTTCCTAACCAGTTACGAAAAATGTGACGTTTTGTAACTTCAGTCAATTTTGAAAAGTGACACTTTATATGTCAAAATTAGAAAAATATATATATATTGTATATATCGTATTTTTCTCCTATTTTTCCATTTTATATAATTCCACAAAAGAAATTATAAATAACATATCAAACTATTTCAAGTATACGACCCTCTCAATCTTACTTTAATATTTACCAAAAGCCAAGCCGCTTTCCTTCCATAAACTTTTTAAATTGCAATACGATGTTTCTCTGGTCATTTTTCGTTTCAACAAATAAAACTTTATTCTCTGTACTATTCCAATTTATTTTAAATGCATCTGTATATTTAAAAATGAAAAAGCTTGCACTAAATTGTATTTGTCTGAAATTTATAACACGGTTTTCAATTCAATACTATCAACGTTAGTTTGAAAATTACAGATATCTCTCATTCTATTAAGTATCTCTGTTTCCAGTTCAACCATACGATAACAGGATAGTATCGCAGGACCCCTTGACCTTTCTCTCAATCTATTATCTGATTGTCTGTCTGTATGTGGATATCGTCTTTAATAGAACCAGTCGAAATTTTAAATATTTACTGCAAAACGCTCTACAAACATTATTTTTGCAATAACTAAAATTGTTACATGATTATTTAAAGATTGATCTCTATTTTGAGTATTGCATTTAGATAATTCGAACTGAAAATTATGTGAAACAGCCAATTTCTTACTTTTATAACTTGTAACGTCTTTTAGATCGAATACGGACGAAGTAATAAATATTCTATAAAAATGACCTTTCAGTATTGGTCATATCGGTTCCGAGATTTACTGCATGCAACCGCGAAGCAAAAAGTTTATTTATTATTTGTCCTTTCTATGTTTTACAACAAGCCGGAAGAAATGCAAGTAGATTTATTTTATGTATAAATCCCCATATCGATAATAAAAAATATACATAGGAGTATTATGTTTGAGATAAAACTGGGTATAGATTTTCACTTTATTAGAATGCCACAATATTTTAGTATTATCCTGCATACGAAAAAGTATAGCACTTATTGATTAAAACTTCAGTTCGTTATTTAACGCACTTCAAATCGTTTTCTATCGAAATTTATGAATAATCTCAGTTCTATTTTATTACCATGAGTTTTGTACCATTTTGTTGTTACCAAACCTTTCTGTTTCTGTAAAGCGCTGCAGAAAAATGAAATTTTATCAGTAGCACTGGTAGTTTTCTGTAGCACTTAACGGCGCTAGATGCACACACTGTACATCTATGGCATCCAATCAAAAACCTCGCAGGGCAGTGTCTCGTGAACAGAAAGTGTAATAGAACAGTCATTCAAAAACTATGATGTCTAGTGTCCAAGGAGAAACTATTATACTGCTAAACAAGCAAAACGCTTTGAACAGCGTCAAATTCTCAGTGCAACGATACCTACTGCTTAATATTAGT
This sequence comes from Agrypnus murinus, assembly GCA_929113105.1. Taxonomy (NCBI): domain Eukaryota; kingdom Metazoa; phylum Arthropoda; class Insecta; order Coleoptera; family Elateridae; genus Agrypnus; species Agrypnus murinus. Next base: position 84,501,043 of record OV816024.1, read on the forward strand.
TACTAGCAAATACCCGGCGCGCTTTGCTACGCTTTATTGAAATTACATGTTTTTACTTTTTGTAATTGTCAAATTACCAAATTTGACAATTGACAACATATCTATTCACATCAATCTCAGTACCCATTTTTAACTTCCATATATGGGGTTTTCGCTGTTATTTCGGACCACGATGGCCGATCAGAGTCCAATCTTATTTTCTATTCTGGGCCAAGACCTTTCCAATGATACCAATTTCATCCAAATCGGTCCAGTGATTGCGGAGACTATTTCCCTCGAAAAATTTAAGCCAACCAAAAAGCTGTAATGTTTTACGTTAACCTAGCAACGATCAAATTTCAGCGATAATACTGCACTAGTGCAAATTATCGATAATTTGCACTAGATACCGATTCAAGACCAACATGATCGTCACCGACGGTGCAATAATTCAAAGAAAAAACCTTTTTTTAACACAGAAGTAAGTTTCTTGGTACCATTTAAATTTTTGTCGGGAAATAGTCTGCCAAAATGTCCTCTCGTGCATGTCAAATTGTCGCTTAACTTTCTCTCGTGCGCATTCGCGCACTCGAGAAAATTAAATTATCGACAATTTGACATGCACTCGGGACATTACTAGTGAAAATCGCATACATATATACAGACAGACAGACAATCTTTCCCTTTTATATATATAGATGTAAAAAAATGATTATTCGCTTAAAGCTTACAGCGCAGTAACCTGAACTTTAATATGATATTTCAGTATCTTTAACTGAAAAATTAAAAATACCCCTTTTCAACTACGAAGGATTTGTTGTAATATCGATGGCGTTAACGCCAAAACACGGAACAATTTTTTTGACGTAGTTAACTTTTATTTAATTCAAATCAAGAATTGTTAACTATATGATTATTACACTGCGATTTAACTCATATGATTGGTTAATCTAAAGCTAAAGCAGTAGTGTGTTTGGTTCTTTCGAACCGCTTATTAAGTTTTATTTTATTTTATCTTATCAATTTGTTGACCAAATAAAATAATAAATCAATAAATATAGGTATTCAACTAACCAAAAAGCATCCAAAACCGGTTCGTCAAACGTTGGCAAGAAATAAAGAAGTAACAAAGGCCCCACGGTTGGCTCAGACTTGGAACAATGCTTATCAACTCTGAAACAAGCCTGAGACCGGAGAATGGCCCAAGCCTCGGTTAACATCAGGTCGATAACTTCGTGCCAAACTTGGTACTTAGGACATGGCCCATAGATTAGTGATAAACCTTTGTTCAATAGTGAAGGCTATAGAAATATAGAACCGAGACTAATACTGAATTTTAGCGCCCAATAGTCAGCAATTTCAGCAATCGCAGACCCCATCGTGGAAGAATGTTTTGGTCCAATAAAAGGCACTAATATCGCAACTAACCTGAAGATGAGTCTTGGACCAATCTTAATCTTAATATGGTATCAATCAGTGATGGCGCAGTGTCAAAAACCAATGGTTGACCACTGTTATTGCTGAGCGTTCAGACCAACCTAATATTTAAAACGATTTTATTAAAGATTATCTAAAAAACAACTTTGATATAGAAAATAAATTAAAATGGAAAGTTATATAATAAAATAAATGATTATTTTATTCTCTTTATATTTTTAACATTTTCTTAATTATTGATAACAAACAAAGTAACTTAAGAAATAACATTCGTAGCATAAGAACAGATGTGGGACAACTTTTACGTAACATTAAGAATGATTTAAGTATTAATCAAATAAATATTATGAAACGTGTCTTAAAGAAAATCATTAATGCCAGTGGCGTATTTAGGAGTTTTTTCGGGGTTGGGGGGGGGGCTATTAAATTTTTGTGTAATAGTGTAAATTGATTTCATTTTTCCTATTTTGTACTGTAAACGGGTTATAGCTAAAAATTTGCACAATTGCTCTTCTTTAAATAGGTTCGCTACACTATGACACCTTTAGGGTGCATGTATTCATCGATGACAAACAAAATGTTAAAATGTAAAATCTTTGCGTAAGCCGCTGACATTTTTAACGGCCGAGGTAACATCAGATGCTGGTTTTGCTACACTCTTATTTTATCTTTTATGCTTACACAGGTGTTGCTCTAGATTCTTCATTTGTTTGTTGTGCTCTAGTTTCGGTACTTAATCTACATATGTTAGCAAATATTCATTAAAGACAGAATTCTAAATACTTTTTATTTGGAAAACAAAACCGCAAGTTTCTTATCCGTGTTTTAATTTCATGCAAGATATTTCTTGAAGATTCTGAAATATATCACGCATTTAAATTAACTAATTAAGCTGAAATTTTTGTTACTTCCGCGTTATATACTGCCTTCATTTCCATAAAGATGAACACTAAAAATGTTATCGACATAAAAATTTGCACCCAAACGGTAAGAGTTTTTTCTTTTGTGAACTCAAGGATGATGAAGGGTCTCATGAGAGATTATTCACTGGTATTTAAGTGTTACATCATAATAATAAATGTATGCAAATTTTGAACATTTTAGTTTTAGAACCAGTACTGTAAATAAGTTTCCAAGCTTAGGAACTTGAAACAAACATTTTACATAATTGATTGAAGTGTGACGTAAAATGCATCCACCGCATTACTTTTTTTTCCGTTCTTAACTCTTAATTTATTGATTTGCAGGAATATCAAGAAGATAAACTTTCCACTGAAATTCTACAAAAATAGTCAAGCTTACTAAACAGGACATGTCACCTGATATATTCGGACACAAAAAGAACAAAAATTCAAATTTATTTTAGGTATAAATTTAGTTCAGTGTAGTAGGAAATGGTATCCTCCAGTTAAAGGCAGTAAATAAAAAGGCCATTGTATACTATACTATATGTATGAAATATGCTTCCATTTTGTACATGCTAAAGTGCATAAATCGTAACAATCAGAACAATAACTTACCCATTAACCCTTCCGCCTGAATCTCCACCGATACCACTGCCATTCTAAAAAAAAACAAAAAAGTAACATAAATAGATAATCAACAAAAATAAATATAATACTAATGTAATACACTAAATAAATATAAAAAATATAAATATTTATTTAATAACATACAATAATTACACAACCTTATAAATACAAGTAAACATATACAAAAATTTGCATAACTACATCTGGGTGTACACATTTTAGGTACCATACTTTAGCACAAAGTTTTGATAGCTTTTCTATTTAAGCGTATACTGTATGCGTAATACTGCTAAACAAACATCTAAAGTAGGAGTTTGCCTCAAGTAACGCTTTTACTTTCCTTTAAAATACTAAGTTGCTACTTTCTTCTAACTAATTCATAAAATACTCCTCGAAAATTTCAGCAACATGTGATGGAACACCTTTCGCAAGGCATCGAAGTCGTGTAATCATCACTTCCATCTGCTTTTGCGATAATCTTATCACGCAAAGGTTACCTGCTTTTATTTCAAATTCGGCCATAAGATCAGTTTAATAACTACATTATTATAAGTTGCGATAGATTAGGCTACTTTAAAATCTATTTGTGTAGATTGTCGCGTTTATTGAATTTATAAGAATATAAAAATACTGATTACAAGGCGGACAAAGATGTTATTGTATTAATTCGTATTTTAATGTATTTCTTATTTAATATTACCTTGTTTAAGTTGCAGTTTAAAAAATGTAAAAATAGATCTAGAAAGCATATATCTAACTGCTGTATATGAAGGATTTTTCTGCACAAGTTTAAATTAAATGCTGTATTTGGCACTATCATCTCAAAAGTAAGGTCAGAGTTAATAAAAAAGTATGAATGGATGAATGGTCTTCAGATCACAAAAGAAGGTTTCAAGTTCATTTCCCAAATTCACTTCAAACGAGTTCACCCCAAGGGTTCTTTGAAAAGCTACCTATGTGGAAGGAAGGAAAAATTAAAAAAAAAATTAGACCTGATGCTATTCCAATCATTCAGCTGCTTTTGAAAATAAAAATAATTTATAAAGTGTATCGTTGCTTTAATGGATTAGGACTTAATCCAATGCTGAATGAATAACATCAGTAGCAAATAATATTTGGGACGTAAATATTCTTGATTGTTACTGAGCTGTTGAAATTAAAGAAAATATATCATCATGGTGAAATTCATATTATTAATGATCTTATTCCTTGTGTAATGACTATTTTAGTTATTTATTAACACTCTGTAATGTTCCGCAAAGGAAAGCTTACTTTGTTTTATTTCTTGCTTCTTTATAACTTCTTTACTGCATAAGTAATGTATTATATTTTGTACATAAAAGGATAATAAGAAACACAATTTTTATCTCTAGTTTGTATCATTATTGATGCAAGAGTTTTCCAGTTGTGAAATATATTCGGTTGAGTTTTTCTTAAAGGCTCTCAAAGAGCAAATGTAAATCTACCCTAAAGAGATTTTTTTTAAAACGCCCTTATCTGGGAAATATTGAAATAAACTTTTAATAAGTACTTTACAAAGGATTTTCTTGAAAATTTAAGAATTTACAAATTATTTCTTTCATTCTCCACTTCTGACGTTTTGATAAACGAAAAACAGAATAGTTCATGATCTGTAGAAAAAAATACTGTCTTTCTAATTCCTCTTTATATAACTCTTAATGCTAGATTTAGTTTCTTTTCCTTTATGTTTACATTTTCAGTTTCTAAATTTAACTTTCTTGAAAGTTATGTTTTTACAAAATCTTTTATCACTTAACATTAAAATCACTTAACAACGAAAAACAGGATAGTTTATGATTTGCAGAAAAAAACTGTCTTTCTAATTCTTCTTTATATACCTAATTCTTAACGCTAGATTTAGTTTCCTTCGTTTCTTTTCCTTTATGTTTACATTTTCAGTTTTTAATAAATCTTAACTTTCTTAAAAGTTATTTTTTACAAAATCATTCATCACTTAACATTTTTAAATACTGGTTTACTTAATATATCGTCGGTCTAATTCTAATACCTCGTATTAGAATTTGCGCTTTTGGGGTTATGAGCTATTCCCATGGTAAAAAGTGCGCTGAGTCGATTAGTAAACTCCTCGTAAACCACAGGGCTTTCAGTTTTATTCTATAGCGATTTAAAAAATACCTCGTATCCCAACCTGGTACAGTTTTTGGAATATGGGTAACCCACTTTTTAATAATGTATGCATGCTTAACCGCGTGATAAATTAATACATTTGTCTGTTTAAATTTAATTAACAAAATTTCAAATCAAACCATTTAAAGAAGTTTTGTTTTATATTTGGTGACATTTTCTTGTTCTCCTGAAAAATTGAGATTTGGGGGTTCCGAGGTATTAGAATTAGACCGACGATATCCTGAATTTCTTATCTTTTTATTTTTGCAGTAAATAGACGAATTGAACGAATTCTATCTCTATAACTTTATTTATTGAATGAAAATGCGTTTTTAGAAGTGAACTTTTTAGTGTTTACGCTCTCTGGTATCAAAAGAAATTAAACGTTTGTCAATCAAGGCATCACTTGATTCTTCTCAGAGTCTTCTTGTTGAATCAAAAATTTGTTAGTAAATCTCCCAATACTTGACAATAGTATATCAGCGTGAGCAAATTTGACATAGGTAATTTCTAAGTACATAGTTGATAGTGCCTTAATAGGGAAGTGCGAATTGCGAATAACTGTGGGTAATATTACCCAAGCTCATGGAAAATATAAATATTGGTTACTTTCTATATCGAATTGCTGCTGGATGTGAATGTAGTGTTAATAATCGATTATTACGAAGATTAATTCAATAGTTTAATAATAGATTTAGTTTATAATAGGAAATATTATCCATTAGACTGATAAGATAAAGAAAAGGCAATTTAATTTGTGAATGGCAAGTGAAATCAATGAAATTAGTAATAAAAGTATTATCGCATGAAAGCAGCACAGGGTTTCCGTTTATATTTTGCATCTCACTTACTGGGTTTATTATAAGAGATAAAAAACTTTAAATGCAAAAGTTGTAGGATTTTATCTGTAGCTACATAAAAACTTTCCAAAAAACAAGTTAAGATCGGGAAACTTCGAATGAAGGTCAATTTCGATGTTTTTTTAATGGAACACCAGTATATTTTTATTTTTTATAAAAAACCTTTTTTGAATTTAAAAGTATCTAGTTTGTTAATATTTAATGCAGCTGTTTTAAAATATTTAAATTTATAATTTGATCAATATTGAATATTTAGGAGCAGTCGAGACAGTCATGCATGCAGTTGTTGAGTTTGTGATTTGGCTTTTTCATTTAAAAGTAAACTAAAATACAAGTCTAAACTAACTTAAGTTAAAGAACTTAATATCTTAACTTAATATATTCAAAGTTTTTTTCTATCTCTTTTAATAAACTTTGTGGCGTTGTGCAAAATATAAATGAACACCCTGTACATATACAGCAACATGGACAAAAATGGACAAAAATAGCACTTAACTGCAACTTGTACATAATTGCAGACGTGGAGAAAAGAAAACACAAAAAATGAAAAAGCGAATACTACGAATTTTACAATAGCTCCTATTTCAAACTAAATCCATTTAAACAGTAACAACAGCACTGTTACATAACCTACTTGGGTAGGTTTTCTTTATATGAAAAAACATCTATCTTAAATTTACTTTCCATCAAATGAAAGTATTATGTTAAGTCTATATTAGTAGGTATCTAACATTAAAAATGTGTAAAAGACAGTCTTGGATGGCATAAAATACACTGTTTGCTGTTTTGGTTAGAATTTGAAAGAAAAGCAAGCAACCATTCTCCTTACTTAGTATTATAGGCCTACTTAAAAATTACAACTCCTGCCTGTAATTAGCTTATTGCTTTATTTGTTTGCACTTTCCTAGTATATGTTTTTTGCTTTCAATAAGCTTTTACAACAATTAAATCTACAGTTAATTGTAGATGCATTATATTCTCATAAATATACTTAAGGAATTAAGTCTTACCAAATAAAGTTTACCAAATTGTTCCCATATAAATTGGAATAAGTTCTAGAATTTAGTACGTATCTTATCATATAGGTGAAAATTTATAAAACGACTGCATTATTAGGTAAATTGATCCGAAAGGAGCAGGTGAGTTGATGTACAGAAAAGGATCGAGAAACTGTTGAAATAAATGAATATCTATCTTAGAGGAGGGATCATTTAATTTTGATGCTCATGCAAATCTTGGGTATTTAATGTGCTAAATGACAATTGCATCTAAAAAATGAATATAAATTATACCGAAAAGAAAAATAATGTGCAATAATTGTAATTCTTATATGAAACCTAAATGAAAGGGATGCATTAATATCCCGGAGTAAAGAGACTGATTTAATTGTTCTCAATGTGCAAATATTTAAAGAACAAATATAAATATTAAAAAATATTTTTGTTAATTTACTGTTAACTACATAGAAATTATTAAAAATTTCGTTTTGAAAGCAGTCTAACGGAGAGACTTAATTCCAGTAGCAGTTGCACTTAAAACCTACCTACATGTGAAGATTTTGTGCACAATAATGGTACATAAGAAGTCTATATAATAAGCAATTAGTGATACTGAAAGCTAAAATTTTTAGTTTTTGTACGTTTCAATGTTTTATAATTTCTAAAATCAATACTAAATAAACAAAATTGTTTTTTTAAACTACTGTACATATTTTTGTAAGGTATAGTATTTAAGATTCAATTCAAAAGGACTAGTAGTTTTATATTAACTAAAGAAAAACGAATGCAAGGGGAGAAGATTACAAATTGTTGAATAGTTGTAATCAGCGGTATAAGACATTCGTGAAATAAGTAGAAGCCAAAATACCGGGTGCCCCATTATATTTGACTCTTTATAAACCTATAGCGGACAGCGCCGGTTCTTCGAGCTTTTAAAAATTAAATTCACTTAATGAATATGAATCTTGAAATTGTTTTCATAGCAAAAGAAAGCTGCTTTTATGTCAGGTTTTTTCTTCGCTAAACTAGCAATTTGTATCGCATAGTGTCGCTAGCTATCAAGACCACCCTGTAGGATATAACTCCCGAACAAGCACGTTATATTATATATGGATATAACTTCTGAACTAATTGGGATAATGAAATGTGTTGTTCGCCAGTTTTCGTCTTATTTATTAAAGTCTTTTCTGAGTGTCCGTCTTTCTTTGCTCACTTCTTGTTCAACCGGAAATGACAGTGTATTCTCGGAGATAGGGCAACTTTGTAATTTTAAATGGAACACTCTATATATCTTTTCACAGTTGGAAATCCCATTGTTTTCCTTTTCCAAAAGTGCCATACTGTGATGTTGGGTTAAAATGAATACTGTATAATAACCATGAAAATTATGGCACTTTCGGAAGGGAGAAACAATGAGCTTTCCAACTGCGAAAAAATATACAGGGTGTTCCATTTGAAATCACAAAGTTGCCGTATCCCCGAAGATATGCTATGTCATTTCCGATTAAACCGGAAGTGGGTAAAAAAGACGGACACTCAAAGAAGCACTTACCAGAAGAATAGTGGTAACACTGTATTTCATTATCTCAATTAGTTCAAAAGTTATATAGGTTTATAAAGGGTCAAAATATAATGAAGCACCCGGTATAATAAACATAAATGACATTTAAATAACCGTCCGAAATTATGCATATGACATCATGTAATAATAGTTCAGGGATGATAAATATGGCTTACAGGGCAATCACTATGATATGGCATGAGAAACTAGGAACATGTTTTTTTCTTATACCTACAATAAATGTGTCCATTTCGATTAAAAGTGAAGGGAAATATAGATAGTATATACTTAATGGCAGACAATCAGGAATGCTGAGGGAAAGCTGTAAGAAGCAAGCTAAATCAGAATTGGGGTAGGTACTATTGTGGACGAAAAATTTTCAACAGTCTATGTTTCATGTGTAACTGGGGATATTTATCTATTAGCTCTATTAGCTTTAACTATTAAGCTGTTAGTTGATTATTTCTAAAAATACTAAACCGTGTATTAACTGAAGCTGAAAAAGGTTTTGCAATTGCTATTACTAAAAGAAGTGATCGCCGAGGCGTGTGATAATGAATTGCAATAACAGTACAATTCTTATCTAAAAATATAGTGTGAATAGGAAGATGGATTCAGGACCTTAAAAATCAAAAAGTCGTCATCGAAAAAACGACGACGAACTGAGGTCAGGTAGCATTCTTACACTACTTCAATCCAAGCAGTAGAAAACATCAATTTTGCTTACATAGTGACCAAGAAATCAAGATTAACTAGTAAACGAGCATACAGATTTAGGTCAAGATTTTTGGAAACGAGTTGTTTTTCTTTCTGAAGAAAAGTTATTCAATCTTCCTACAATGGCAAACTTCAGATATACCGTCCTAGGGGTGAGAAATTTGAGAAGAAATATTTGCCCAAGACGCAACGCAAAGGAAAAATCTACGGTACACGTGTGGAATAATGAGCGACATTATGTTCTTGCCGACACTCACCGGCTCACAACTGAGTTGTTCAAAATTGGCTTACTGAAAAAAACTGAAAATATAGCAACATTCCATGGCTATCAAGAAGTCGAAGCTGAAATCCAATTAAAAATATTTGGAGTTAGCTTGTAAATAAAATATACAAATTCCAATTTTCTTTTTAATTGGGGCGATTCGAAATCAATGGGATGCTTTGGAAAACAAACAAAATTAGAATATGCAAAATTTAGTAATTTTTTTGCATAAAAGACTCAAAAGCAAATGTCAGTAAATTATTATTTACTTCTGCTAATTTAAATAAAAGATTCCTCGTTGAACATTACGTCATTGATACTAGATACCAAAAATCTCCGAAAGCACTCGAACTCATCACTTTCTTGACAATTCAAATATGTACTATAAAGTACATTTTATAACTTACGTCTTTTAGAAAAACCTTTTAAAAGTGGCTTTTAATAGTTATTTTTGTATCAATTTTTAGGCTCAAGGTCAAGATTTAAAGTACGACGCGTTAACGGAGTGTTTTAAATGAGACCAAGGCCTGAAAATTGACAATGCACGCTTACGAACAATTTCTTGTATTCCTTTACACAACAAATGTAAAAAGCATTAATTTATCGTAAATTTTGAGGTTAACTTCTGTCAGATGTCAAATCACGTACTATTGCGAGGTTATTGATACGGTTGAATTAGAAAGTAGGCGGATTTTTTTAAATTTTAGCATATACACCAACTTTGACAGTGACAGTTCCAAATTTTATATTTTTAGTACGAATGGAGAATGGCCTATTTAAACTGGAAAATCTACCGTATCAATTATCTATCTTGCAATAATACCTAAGTGAAAAAGTTTATACAGTGACCGGAAAATAGTATGCACCATATGGTGGTATATACTTTTTTGTTTTGGATTTCTGAAAAAACTATTTTTGATAAAAGTGTCCGATTCTTTTAAAACTATTAGAAAATGCTAAAAAATGGACCCCGCTATAATGGAATACGGGACAAGTTCAACAAGCTGAAACAAATGTTTTAACATTTTCGAATCTTTTAAAAGAAACAGGAACTTTTATCAAGAATAAATTCTTCGGCAATGAAAAACAAAAAAGTTTCTCAGAAGATACATACTTTTTATCAGTTACTGTATACAGATATAGAAAAACAGGTAGGAAGTACGTACGAGACCATATGTATGATAAGGAACGCGCTAATAAAATAAAGAAGGGTTTACATCGGGTCACGCCTTTGTTCTTCTTAGTTTGTTAGTGGGGGAACATTCGAGCATTAAAGTTGTTTAGTAAACCCCAACCCCACTAACACAAACTAAACAAGAAGAGCAAAAGCGGGGCCCGATATAAACCCTTTTTTTATTTTACTAGCGCGTTCCTTATCATACACACATATGGTTTCGCAGATACTTCCTTCTTGTTTTTCCACACCTGTATATAGTTATATCATTTTCTCGGTTATGTATGTGAAAAGACGTAGCCCAGTCAAAATCTCATTCGAGACCACCAAAGACATTCCAAGCACGACGTTTTTCTACAGCGTTATTGAAATAACCGAAAAAGTAGGAAAAAAAACATAAAAAACGACACAAGGAAATTTTTATTTTATCGCAAAGTGGACAGTTTCGTTGTTGCTCAAATATCCATAAATCGCATAAATGCACGAAATATTTTTCGATCTAAAGCGAAAAATATTTCGTGCACGTTGCCAAGTAAACCTAACCAGTGGGCATTTTGCATACGGATATTAATGAAAAAATGTCTTATTAATTTTTTGACAGCTGTAGAAAAAAGAATACTTTTATTAATTATGTTATCGAATTGTCGACATGTACAGTGTCAGGCAGTTGAAAGTAGGCGCTTGGAAAGCTATTTTATGGTATACTGACTCGTAAACATCTGTTTATTGAACTCTGTCTCCATGGGTAAAGATTATTTTTACGGGTAAAAAAGTATTACGGGTTCGTTCATCATCAATACCATAGCAACATACATATTTATTTAAAACATTGATATATATCTTACATATTGTACTGTACTGCATCAGTAAATGAAAGAATTATTTATTAAAGATTTACGAGTCAGTATACCATAAAATATTGTACAATGCCCGGACGTTGCACCAACCCTACGTGCTTGCTCAGATAACAAGCTCGCTGATCGCTCGCTTGTTAGGTACCGTGTTCGCACGTAAAGTTCTAAGTAACGGTCTTGCCATGTAATAGTGTATTACATTACAAGTCATGAAAGTGAAACTTTGCAGAAGAGGAGGCTTATTGAAGAGTACGAGGATGCGTAGCATCCGAGTATCTCTTTAAAGCCTCCGAGTCAAGCAGAGACACTTTCATGACCAGTGATGTATTATATTTTTTCTGAAATCGTTTCTCAAAACTAAAAATAGATTTAAACTGAAAAAATATATCAACATCAGAGTCGTATGAGAAGTTAATATCCATGACAATGAATCAACAACAAATCAAAAATATTTTGTTGTATTTGATTGTTAGTGTTTTTAATTATATTAAATAAACGTTTCATAAGATAAGTGACGATTTCTAATTCAATTGCAGTCTAAAAATGACAGATGAGTCTTGTAAAGTGACAGGAGTCTTGTAAAAATCATGAAAGTGACTAGTCTTTAAAGTGACACTTTCATGACCAACCTGAGTTCTGTCATGACAAGCTTTCTTGACGATTTCAGAAAAATAACTATTACTTTCTATAGTAAAACAGGATTGTTGATAATGCGATTTTATTCGCTTTGTTTTTTGACATTTGTCACATATGTATGTGTCACTTGCTACAATGTTAGTAGCCTGAGAGGTCTGATTTACACGTTTTGATTTGAGCAAATTTTGTATAAACAGTCGTCAACTTGCAACTGCTTTCTATTGTACATTATTGTATTAACATTTTTTACTATCAGCACTATCAGCCCAAATGAAGTATTGGACGTTCACGACGAAGATGGAAAGATCAGTTATAAAATGTAAAGTGCAGACGAGACGACATTCTACTTAGTACGATTTTTGGTATCATGTATCTTCAGCTTTGATGCATTTTAGACTTATTTAGAATTTAATAAAGTCCGAGACCTTAACAAACCGGCAAAAAAGTATGTGCTTGCGCAACATAATGTACTTGTACTGTGCACAAAACCTTCCTAAAATCTTTACTTACATACTTAACACTTGTAAGCGTACTACTTACAATATAACACATTCATGTTAAAAATTATTAAAAATATAGTTTGTACTCAGAAATGTAGGTAACTTACGTTTTATAAGATAACAGTTTTATTCTATTGGAACAAGAATGCTTTAGACATACCCATATAGATGAACAGCTTTTATTTTCAATGATATGATCAAGTGAATGAATTTCATTTACTTGATGATATGAATATGATATGATGAATAGCAAAAATGGAAGTTATTAACATTCATTTTATTTCTGTATAAAAAGGTTGTAAACGCTCAATCTTGACTTATCAGCAAAGAAACACCATTTAATAGAACAATGTCAAAGGCAATGAATTGACGTAGGTGTGATCTACAAATTATAAATTAACAACAATGTAAGCAACTTGACAAAGTGCTAATTTTACCTATTATTGTTAACATACATTTATTAATTAACTACTAAGCCTCAAAATATCTAATCATCTTACGTTGACATTAGTTAATTATTGTGCGGAAGGCATTAAACTACGTTATGTTATGCTATCATGTGTTTACATTAGCCAATAAATGCATTGACATTAATCTTATCTACTAACTACTATCTTATGTTTTAACATGTATTTCGTAAAATTTCTGCATCATACCAAGCATACTTACTTTGTCTTTTTCATTCGGAGTTTCTGGAGTCTTCTGGACACTTCTTTCTTCGGCTTTTCTTTCTTTTAGTGCTTTAAGAAGTTTCCATTTACTTCCAAGAGGACCGGAATCTTTGGCTGCTTCATCTTTGGAGACAGAACTGCTATCTATTGTTATTTCTGGTACTGCCGCATCTAGTTTCTCTTCAGACTTCTCAGCAACAACAACAACCTCTTCCTTTTGACTTTCTAAAATAAGTGGTAATTCGAGATCTTCTTGACCAGAATTTCTGACACTGCATTTTGCGAACTCGGGACACAACTCGTCATCTTCGTCATAATCTTCTATACTATGGCGAGGACTATCCGGGCCAGAAGTTTCACCAGAAGATCTTTCTTCATCAGAATCTCTTTTATCAGACCTGTAGTCTTCATCTTCTTTCTCTTCTATTGACTCATCGTACTCTCTTGTGACTATAAGTTGGTTAAAGATTGGTTCAATTTCAGGTAATGACAGTTTTCTAATTTCTCTATGTTTTGCAGATGCGATTACCTGCAAATTGTTATCTTTCTCGTCTAAAACGCCTTCAACCACTTTAGCTTTCATTCTTAATTCTCTTAAAACAAACGACATCTTTTCTTTTACATCTTCATACGGTTCAAAAGTATCTTCTATTTCAGGTACTTCTTCTAGGGTTTCGCCCAGTTCTATTTCTAATTGAGATTGTCTTTCCATTTCTTCCAGCTTTCTCAGCTCGTAACAATACCATTCATCCTCACTGTCAATACTATCTTCCGTGCTTTGTCGCCTAGAGGATACTCGCGAACCGCTACGCCACGAATGAGTACTTCTGTTATCGTCATCTTCTCTATAACCAGGAATTTCTAAACTTTGCTGATGCCTCGGGAAAGCTCTGTTTATGTGACCTCTTAAACTAGCCGAAGGACTACTTTCGACAATTGGTGGTTCATCGTTAATTATGGTTAGCTTATTATTTCCATTAGTAGGTAGATTTATTATTTCTTCAAGTTTCGGCTCTTCAAATGGCTCGATGTCTTGTGTGGTATGTGCGAATGGTATTGTTGTTTCGATTGGTTCTTCTTTCTTATTTTCAATAATGTCTTCTATTTTTTCTGTAGATTCATCTGATATTGACTGCTCATCGAAAACTGTTGAAGATTGGCGTTGTCTATATTTCCCAAGAGCTCTGGAGACGGCAAATTCCATAGAAGCACCACCTAGAGGTACTTGTGGGAATGTTCTGTTATCGCTGGTTGTCGAATCATCGCTCTTGTCAGATGAGACGTTAGTACGTTTTACATCCCCTACAGTGGCAAAAAGATTTAAACTGTTATCTGTACTTTTGCCAGATTCTTCATTCTCAGTAAATGATTCTACTTCTTGACTATTTGGTAGTTCACATTCATTTATGGGCTGTATTTGAGATTGTTTTCTTAGATATTCAAACTGCATTGGATCCACTTCTTGCGGATGTTCATTGGCGTATAATCTTTGCTGATCTAATGTTCTTTGTTGTAGATCTTGTTGACTAGGTCTTCTAATCTTAGGCTTAACAGGTACTACTTTAGGAAAGAGGCCGTCTCGTTCTGACTGACTTTCTGATAATAAACTACAACTATCTTCACTTCTATCATCTTCAGAAATAACTGAACTAGCCCTTCCACTGCCCCACTCATTCTCAGATTGTTCTGGATCTGACAATGATGTTTGGTAGTGATGATTTTTTCGTTTTGCCTTTTGAATTATACCAGAAACTGTCGAAACCAAAACATTTTTCTTCTTCTTTCTCGGAAGGGTTCCTGTTAAAGCTTTTCCAGAATTTTTACTCTTGTCTTTTAATTCATCTCTATCTGCAGAAGGCAAAGAATACGATCGATGCCGTTTTGTTAAATGTAGATCTGGTAACCAGTGGCTGACAGAATTCATAGCTGACTTTAATGTATTTCCACGTTTCAGTTTTTTACTAGGTTTCTGTTCTCTGTTCATTTTGTGCATATCAGATGTAATAGTGATATATCCAGATTGCGTCATTATAACATTCGCATGACAAGAATCATATAATTTGTTTGCATGTTGTTGTTGAACTATATATTCAGGTACATTTTTATTTTTTAAGTCTAATTCTAAATATGGTATTTCTTGTCTGTGGTTCCCTGACTTAGTATGTTCAGCAACTTGACCTTGATGTAATGCGTGCTGATATTGTCTTGGATCACTTTGTCGTTGTAGTTGCTGGGATTGATATCTGCGATCTACATAAGGACTTTGTGAAAATTCGCTTTCTGCAGTTTCCGCAGAACGTAAAGAACTAGAAGTACTTGTACTATCAAAAGGAACTGAACCTTCTGCTGAATTTAGCCATGCTGATGGATCCCGATAGTCAGTGTACCCAGCACTTGGGGGAGCAGATTCATAACGTGCAGAAGTGGGGTAATAACATAATGCATCTGTAATATTTCCAGTTGGAAACATAGTGCGATGCATTGCAGTCTTATATCCTTCATGTGAAGATACCCCATCTGTAGTTGGCCCATTCCCCGTTGAAAACGCTCTTGTCAGGCTTGGTTTTCTATTATGCGATATACTGGATGGTGTATGGTTCGTTGTGTCTGGTTGGTGATCTCCAGGCATTTGCAATGGTCTTTGAAGTAAATTGTTAAATTCGTTGTGTTCATAAGGCTCAATGAGATCAGGATAATTAACATTATGTGTTCCATAATCCGAAGTACTTCCTGTATATACCGAAGTATAAGAATCTTGTTTATTACTGCCAGCGACTGAATATATGGCCGGTTGATCCAGCCTATAAGGAAATTCTCCATAGGAGCTAGCCTTATTATGGTGATGTTTGGGTTTTGGTCTAGGACTTACATTAATATCTGAAGCAGGAGCAGGAGCGGGCACAAAGTTCCCAGATGATTCTAATGTACAGGGAGATTTTACTGTTGTAAATGCAGACATGTGGTGCCCGCCCGGAAGAATAGTATTATTGTCTGAACACGGTAATGTATTTTGGATAAATGAATCAGTGTCCGATTCTGCATATGCATGCGGAATTGTTGCCACTATGACATTCGATTGAATATCGGCTGGCAACGGCGAGACAGGTCTGTTAAAAGTTTGTTGCTTATTGACGTTTATATCGGAAAAATAATTTACAGCTTGAGATTTATAATTTATTCCATTTTTAGGTGAGCCTGGTGATTTTTCCAGACTAGACCATCCACTCATAGACGATAAACCAGAGTCAGACTTAGCGGCTACAATATTGGATTTACTACGTTTCGGAGACGTTCTTGGCGATTTAGGCGAATGTGGTGTTCTTGGACTTAACCTTGCGTGGTCTTGATTAGTAATTGACATTGACGGTGCTTCAGAAGAAGCACCAAGGAAGACTGGACTAGGAGCTGGTTGAGGCCCCGGTAATACAGAAATTTGTGAAATACGAAAGGTTCCACAAACATCCCAAGGAGCAGGGGGTGGTGGACTCGGAGATGTAGCCACTCTCACATTTTCTGTACTCGACTTTTTACTAGGAGATCCTACATAGCCATCTTGTCTAGTTCTTACACTACAGATTGAAGATGCAGGCGAAGGAGCTCTTTCTGATTTAGCATTAAATACAGCAGGTGAAGAACAAGTAACAGTTTCGTAAGAAGCAGGTACCAAGGAATTCAGCTCTAAACCTGCACTATAGAAGGGATTCTTAGAGGCGGCACTGCTAGTTGCTGCTGCCGCCGCTGCAGCGGCTTCCGCATTCTGTACTGCTGTGCTGTACGCTAATCTTCCCGTGACTGTAGTATAAGGAGCACTACACGAACTAATTTCTAAATGCCTTCTTCTAGGAGATGTTGGAGATCGTATTCCCCCCGCTAATGTTTCGGCAACTTCATTATCGGTACCTACAACACTATCAGATAGTGACAGCCTAGAACTAGGACGATTCGTTGGAGCTAACTGTGTCGAATAACTCCAACCCTCAGAATCCACAAAGATTTTTTGAAAATGGTCATTAATTGAACGTTCTTCACTTACATCACCAGTATCTTCTTCAAATAGCTTGCTTTGAAGATTTTTTATGTTTATAGAGTCTTGTTGTATTTTATTACTTAACCTATCTAACTCGTTTAATTTTTCCATTGCTATCTGATCGATAGTACTGATTCTAGATAATTGTGCTAAATCTTGCTCACTAACGCACGGTGAATTTCCGCGATAATCTTTATAGTCCATTGCACTATATACTTCTTGACTCTCGGCTATTCTAGCTGCATTTTCGAGTTGTTTAATTTCATCGCGATCTAGGTTGCCATCATCGCCGTCCTCTGCTTCTTCCCAAATCATTCCTAAATGAGAAGGTGATCTTGAATTATCACATCCTACTAGGTCTTCTCTATAAGCTTGATTTAAACTTCTATAAAAAGCTTCGTCAGGAGCTCTCATTTCGTCCATTCCTAGGTCTAAGTCTAGCTCCTGAATCATGGTTGTTGAATGATGATTAGATGCCCTAGTTACATCGACACCTTCTTCAAGACCATCTTCCACGGTACCATTCCCAAGTATTTCTCGAATAACTTCTAACTGACCTAGTTTACCGTCTAGCACGGCATTTTGTTCACTCATACCTTGCTCACTCGCTCCGCCGCTCGTGTAAAAATCTAAAAGTTGAGCTATTACACTTTGCTGTTCATATAATAGACCCTCTAGCTTTTCTAAACGCTCCCACATTTTGATGTATTCCTGTGAAAGGAGATCTAAGGCTCTCCAGGCATATTTGAGTTCAGCCTCTAGTATATTCAATCTTGTACTTAACCTTTCCATATAATCGCTAATCATGTAATCCATATTGCCATCATAATGTTGTTGAGAAATTGCTGGAGCCATGGTGTTCGGAACTCCTTCCATCATATAATGCGTAGCCTCGCTCATATTCTTGAAACTTTTAGTTAATAAATTATTTAATTAAATGTCTTTTATCACTTAACATGTACCATTTCAACCCTGCACAATTTATTAAGACACTAATGGACATAAGCGTGTTTAAAAGCGATATGTTTAAAAATCAAGACATTAGATAATTCGTTGCCCGAAACCATTCTTTTAAATTAACTAATTAAAAGTACTTTCAATATGATGCATAATTAAATTAGGTAGGGATTGATTAAAACACACGAAAAGTTTATTTGTTAAGGATGAGTAAATAAATTGATTGGTTGAATACGAAGTTGATGAGTTGGAAGGTTTACTAATTAACCCCATCTTTGAGCACATTGTTATTGTTCGTTTACACTTAGTTTTAGTCTTTTTTTCACAAAAATATATATTTTATTCTGTGTTTAAGCAGGTGGCTGAGCATTATCTGTAAAGAAAAAAATACATGTTCTAAATTTCAATTTTTGATTTTAAATAAAAAAAAGAAAAGCGGTTCTATAAAATGTTTTCATAATTTAACTAAACGAAATGTTTATTAATGTTTACTCAGGTTCACAGTATTCCAATCGGTTTTGTAAACAATTCTTATCATCAGTTATGTTGTTATCTCTGTTTTAGCGAACATTGTAATAAATTGGAATTTGGCATTGAAAGGTAAAATAATTTCAAAGCAGTTTAAATTAGGATGTGCTGTTAAAACAAAGCATCATGTATTCATTTACGATCATTTGAAAATATAAATATTTGCTTTATGAGTCGTAAACAAATTTGATATTTTTGTTTATCAGAACAGCATCTTTCGTTACCAATTCGATCTGCTCAACAATATATTAAACTTTATTTAGTATAACGTATAAGTATGATAACTATTTTATATTGTTTTACTAAAACCAATTCTTTAATACCTTTTTTTTAAATAAATAAAAGTGATAAAAGCTGCATTTTACAGAACTGCTTAAACATAAAAGTACGACTTTTCAATCTTCCATAGAACTTTTTTGTTCCATAGAACCATTTACCAATTGCTTAAAATTGAATTACTAACACGTAATAGAACAAATAAGCGATTACGAAATCCTACCTAATAAAACTTTTTATGTTGATTTATTAAAAGAGTTCAACATAAAGAATCTAGGTCAACGCCTTATCAACAGGTGTGAACTACATCTTCTTTTGTTACTCTCGACTGTTAAAAACCGTCAAAGCGTGCGTTAGGATTGTACTTTTTAGCATTTCGTTTGTCATTGTGTCTTTAATTTAATATGAATGAAAATAAATCTTATTATTATTAATTATTATTATTATAGTGTAAATTGATTTCATCTCCCCTATTTTGTACGTATGTGATTTCGGTGACCTAGATTCTCCATTTGCTTGTTGAACAGGTATTCAAATTGTATACAGCTATGCATCTGTTCGTAATTACTTCTAAATAAAATGAAATGACTATTGCAGCGCAAGAATATGGTTAATGGCTTGAAAGAATAATGTAACTTTAGTTGGTAATTAACGAAGTAACAAGAAACAACTCTTCTAACTTAGTTTAATAAATGTTTTAAATATCTAAATTGATTATCGTTTTATTTATTTATTATTTATTATTCGACACATTTTACTGAATGCGGCTCTGCGTTTTATTTACCGGCATTCGTAGGCGATGCCGACCGATAAATATCGGTCCACTACTTCGTTTATGGGCGTGATATTCGAAGGTGGATTAATAAAATGAATGGTGCCGCATGCAAGTAAACCTACTGATTGTTATATATACTGTGGTTTTGCGTTGTGTTTTTTTTATTAATAGTTTATTGCTAGACCTGCACGCAGTGCTATTACATGGCATAGTTCAATTACATTTTAACTGTTATTTCACTACTCACTATCTATATTAATTTATTATGGTATGTTACATGTTTACCTAGGTTTATTACAGTACATGGATTATTCAGGTTACTAACATTAGTAATTTGCGTTGTGTAGTGACCTCGTAATATTTAAATAAGATTTGTGAGATACTGTGCAGCCAAAGGCTGTGTAAATACTTCCTTTAGGTTTTCAGATTTCCTTTGGATAATCATCGATAGGTGTTATTTTTTCGTATATATTTGTTAATAAATGTTTTCATATTTAAGTGATGCATTTAAAAATTCACTTTTGTACTTACCAATTTTTTAAAATTAAAAAAAATAAAAATTAAAAAGTTTACCAAACATCTGATGAATTAAAACATTTTTTTATCAGATACGTATGCAGCCATTTAATAAAAAAATGTTTATTGGTACAGTTATGCGAAACAGGCGTAAATCTGAAATATATAAATAGCAATCTTAAAACATCCGTAAGATATAATTTAGTTTTGTAAATAAATACTGAATTATGTACCTATTTAAATTAATAAAAAATTGTTATTAAAAGGTGACAATTAATTTTAACGTTGCACACAATTCTATTTCTTCTTTTCCACTACCAAACCTTTACTTGCCTCAATAATATATTTGTACGGAGTACGTATCTGCTCTTTATTACGATGTCGGAACATATCGGCTTATGTCGGCAAACTGTTCGTTGTTTGAGTACGATATGCGAGACTGACTGAAAACATCAGAGAGCCGACAACAGAGTGAATCTGCTGTTTATTTTTATGCTATGATAATTTAGTAAAAGAAATCTGTTACAGAATCGTTATGCAAATCAAGTTAATTTTCTATTAAGTTAATTTTCAAGTGCCCACATTTTACTCTTTATCTTTATATAAGGTGCACAAATGTATTTATTGTCTGCTTCTTATCATTCAGGTGCGATAAAGGTACATGGTACAAAAAGTTCCTTGATTGTACTAAAGACTAAAAAATTCAAGCGGTACCTAACTTTTCCTTTAGTGTCATAAAAAATGAATCTATTATTAACTCCGATGATGTTTACTGCATACAAAACTATTTTATACCCTTTCTTTTAATTCCCCGGAAAAATGGAAAATGCAGAATATTATCGCTGTAATCCAAAAAATAAAGCCTTGCGATTGGTCAAAAACGAAGTAGAATGAAATAATCAGAAATACTATTTTATCAATACAAAATCGGGAGGGCTATTAAAAAGCTACTGTAGAGAAGTGGACAGCAGAACCATATTGACTTCCACAAGTTTCTAATAATAAGAACAATATTGTAATAATTTCTGGAACTGGAAATTTATTTGAATAAATTAATTTTTTATGAATGTGTCCTAATTTGCTTGATTGACACACTACCATAGTTCAGATCAAACAAGTAACAAAACTTTGAAATCTTGTAGCTCGGTAAACAGACAAAGTAAAACATATGTTCATTTAAAATCTTTTATTCAAAATGATCTCCTCGTCAACCTGGTAAAACTTCATACAAAGATAATAATTGGTACGAATTTTAAAAATGTATAAATATTACAATGGCATAATCTTATATATTTATATTAGTAAAGTAAAATAGTATATACATTCATATACAATGCCGGTTCTGCCATATGTGCAAGGTGTGCACTGCACACGGACGGCCGGAATAAGGGAAGGCCAAAATCTATTCACTGTTTTTATTCTATCGACTATGTAAAACTTTTGTACTGCATTATTGAAAACTTAAATTATATTTCTTAAGTTACAAGAACGTTTAACAAATTTGGCAATTATATCAACTTGAGTACAAATTACTAAATGAAATTGATATGCACGATCTGGTAGTAGAATTTGCGCACAATAAAGCTTGCCAAATTTATTTGTTGTGAAATGATATGATAATTTTATTTCTATGTATGTTTTCCCCTTTTTGTTATATAATAGAAATTTTATTTTTTTATTTTATTTACTGGATAGGGGCGGCCAAATAATAATTGCACACTGGCGGTCAAAAATCTAGAACCGGCCCTGAACCATATATGACTTGAACTTTACAACAACGTGCTAGACTTTCGCAAATTCTGCGCAGCACTTGACTGTATCATACAAAATTTGTTAGATCAGTAAATTGATTAAGCATATTTAACTAAATTCAATTTTTTAGTTGTACAATTTCCTTTTCACTTTTATCAAATTCGGTCAAAATATGTACATAAAATTAAATTGCGACTAAATTAGACCTAATTAAATTAAACCTTCCTAGTCTTATTCAACCAAGAAGTTAATATCATTATTCTAGTGCAAACTAACAACACGCTGAGTTTTGATTTTATTATTATTTTACTTTTGTTATAAATCACCATAGATAATTGAATATCAAACACCTCTCAACCAATTATTTATGTACGTTTTTAACTAAATAAACCCCACTTTTGCGCTAATTCTGAGTTAAAATTTCGAAGGATCATTCAATTCAACAAAATAAAAATTTGTAGACAAAAACCTTACATAATTACACTTTTAATTATAGATTAATTGAATAATACATCAATAAAAATGTTGAATTTTGTAGGCGGATTTTCTAATCGAAAATATAGCCCCTCTAGTAAATAGAGTTACTACATCTAATCAGCCAGGCCAATCTGGCAGATCAGAGTACCGCAAACGCCGCCATATTGGGGGAGAGAATCGTGATCTTTAATAATGGACAAATTAAAATCGCATTTTACATATTTGTCGCTGTTTGACATATTAGATATTTGAACTTTCAGAATAACAATTATACAAAAAAATATTTTAAACTAAACGTGGATTTGTTTAAATTCAATACAGATAAAAATAACGAACCCTAGACAAACTTCAGGTACATAAAGTATAAAAAGTTTTTATATAAGATTATTGTTGGCGAGCATCTCAAAATTACATTTTGACCTTTCAATAAATAAAACTAAAATAAGGATAAGGTATTTTTTTGTTTACTCATTGAATAAGCACAATATAGCGTGTTCATTTGAAAACTTCAGCACCTCAAATATCTATAAACTATGCAAAATGCCAATTTCGGCAATAAAACACGTCTATTGTTCAAGGGGAAAATTTAAGTAAATGAAGTATCATCAAAACCTTGCATTTCATCCGCTCACTCCTAGCAACGCCAGCATTAGAATGTCAGATGCCAACCGTGCATTTGTAGCGGCTTATTTTTAAGAGTATGACACGAAAACGAAAATGCTTGGAGTTGAAAATCATGGGTTGCTGAGATATAGGGGAAAGTAGTGTTGCCAGATCCCTTTCTTGTACAGTAAGCACAACGAAATATATTTTTGTCTGCAAGAAGTTACTTCTTACGGTAGATTTGTATTCTTTATTAAAAAAGGTTACATCTAGATGACTTTTCAGGTTCACACTTTTACATGACGAAATAGTAGATTTTATTCTGAAAACTCTAGGACAGTAGATAGAGAGCGGAAACGGTAGAATTTACTAGTAGATTTGAAAAAAATTGGTGGAAGACCACCGTGGATAAAAAAAGGTGTGAGTTGAAAATCTGATATTATGTCAAACAGTTTAAGAAATATTAAAGGAGAATTGTTAAAGAAGTTTCCCTTTTATATCCACAACTCATAACCCAATTTCATCTTTCTTTACACGAAAAACGTTATTTCGTTATACCCTTTAAAATAAAGTGTCACAAACTGTTGCTACGGTTGCCAATTGAAATTTTTAAGTTGGTGTTGATGTAGACACTACATCTGAATATCCCCATCAAAAAATCAATCGATGTGCCGACATTGATATTTTGCATAGTTTAAGAGATATTTGAGGTGCGATTTTTTTCAAATGAACACACTGTATAAATATTTTATTATAATTTTTTGTTGGTTTTCAACTAGAAAATAGACTACTACAGGAAATGGTTAATTAAAACCACGCCAAAAATAACGACGTTATATTTCGTCAAGGCATAAAGAACTCGGTGATTCAATACCATTTCTTATATTTTGTAAAAACTCCTCATTGCAGAAATTGTACATTTCAATAGACAGATATACAAAAGTCAACTTGCCTAAGGTAGAAGCATTTATTGTAGATAAATATTATAGCAGGAATTTCCTGATCACACCTCGCATCGTCACGTTTCGCTAAAGCTTTGTTAGCTGAAATTAAAAAACTGGGGATACAATACGCGAAGAAATATTAAAACTCACTCAATATACGTTTGGGATAACTTAAAGAGAATGGTTTATAGTAAAAATACGAACCAATATGTATAAAAATTTAATGCCAAAATTTAAATAACTGCAAGCATCTAGAAAATCTATTTTGCTTGGTACATACAATAGGAACATAGATTATTAAAAGTTATTGTATGTGTAAAATTTTATTACTAATGAAATTTCCAAAAGCATAAAAATGTTAAATTTACCATTCTTAGAAGCAGTGCCGGCTCCACACGGTAAGTAAAGGATGTGTCGCATCCGGCGCCATACGCGAAGGGCGCCGAAATTACCTTGCGGGACACTTTATACGAGCCCCGTCCCAGTAAAGTTCGCATACTTCTATTTCTATTAAACGGCGACCCGCAATTTTCACTCTGGATTTTTTGGCTTTTCGAAGTATCCATTTCTTGTTGCTACAGTAAAGTACTGACCTATATTATAAGTGATGTTGTTTTATTGTTAGATTTCGTGGTGTATTTATCTTTTGTATTTTAAAACAAGGTACATTCCACAATTTTTTCCTCAAAATTTCCGTTGGTCTTCAAGGTGATAGTTCCTTATTGTTAGAATAAGGTATTGCTTCTGCAGCTACTTCATGGCACGTTTTATAAAATTTTACTGAGGCGGTGATCATTCTTACCGCCTCTTAGCGTCCGCAGATTGATTAGAGTTGAGGGGGCGGCGTGGGGAAACCATTCGATAGAATTTCATGAAACTTAACATGGTATAAGTGCAAAGACAGTAGTTCACTCTAACAACAAGAAACAGTTCATGTATATATCAAAGAAAAATGAGGGGAGTTTTTTAAATAACAAAAATAGAAGTGTGCGAACTTCAGTGAGACAGGGCTCGTATAGGTTTACATAATACTATACTGTTGCAATTTGCTAATTTATAAGATGAGAATTTTCAATCGTTTTTCTGACAAGAAAGATCAATTAGAAGTTGGTTCTTCATCTGATGTATTGGAATGTGTTGCAGAACCCATTGTAATAAGTAACAAAAAAGTAACATTTCATGTTGACTAGTAGCCAGTCAGTAGTCCACCACTCAGAAAGTCAATTTAATAGTTGTTTGAGTAAACACTAAATTGGACTTTATTACTAACGTTTACTACATTAATTAGAAAAAGTAATACAATATTTAGTTTAAGTAACTATAAATAAGCTCTTAGACGAGCTGGTAATAATTAATGGCATAAATGATAATGGCATAAATGTTTGACATGATGAAAATCCCTATTGAGGGTGGAATTCTCCCAGATTCGGCTAAATTCTAGTAGGGTCAGCTAAATGATCATAGTAATCGGTGCCATGAGGTACGAAGGATGCTCCCGACTCCTCATCCAAAAATAAATAAATAAAATAAATAAGCTCTTAATAATAATAGATGTGATAAACTTTGCAATTCTGCAAATTGAATGATAAACTACAACTATACCACGTGTATCAAAAGCTGGAGACAAATAGGAGATTCTTTGTTGTTATATTTACGCGAAATTTTTTTTCGTTATAAAGATGAGTTTTACTTATCCTGCAAATAAAATATGTTTTATAAAATTTTGAAAAAATTGTTCCATGTACAGTACAGACACAAGAATTTGGAATCCGCTCATAAGTCAAGTACCTTTATTTTGCAAAGTACGAAGAAATTGCATTAAGATTAGTTGTTTAGAATTAAAAGTTATTGTCAAATATGAAATCATACATACGAAAAAATTGTTATACCTATAATTACA
Source organism: Agrypnus murinus (assembly GCA_929113105.1). Classification (NCBI taxonomy): domain Eukaryota; kingdom Metazoa; phylum Arthropoda; class Insecta; order Coleoptera; family Elateridae; genus Agrypnus; species Agrypnus murinus. The sequence continues at coordinate 84,527,127 of OV816024.1, forward strand.
TGTAAAAAAATCATAAGAGATATTTTATGTATACTATGACCAAAAAGTCTTTGGATCGGGGTTGCCATGAAATTAATAAGCTATCTATGAAATTATTTGTTTCTATTATTTTTGACATTTACTTCACAACTTTCAAGTTAATAGATAATAGTCCAAATGTACCTATCTAAATGTTATTGTTACAAGTTCTTTCCTTTCCCTTTATTAATCTCATTGTCTTTACTCGTAATTAAAGTATTGTTTATTCCTATTGTAAATTCCATTCTGCGTTCTTTTTTTCTAAATGTTAAAAAGTAATACTTAAAATAACTGCAAGCACAAGAAATAATAGTAGCGTACGCTAACCTAACATTTTCTGTGTACTATTTGGGGCTCTGTTTAGCGGTGTCGCGTAACGCGTCCTATTCTCTTGACACAGGTGGCTGTGTCTCCATTAGCGCTCCTGAACGGTTCACAAAAACCGAATAGAACCGATAGAAAAATAATTCAATAGATGGTTTTTACATTCCATGGCTATTGCGGTCCAAAGACTTTTTGATCATACGATAGGTTCAGAATGTGCAGAACTTTTATATGGTATAATAGAAGTATAATAGCAAAGAAATTCGTATGTCTTCAACTTCTTGGGACACATGGTATATCATGCATCTGTTAATATTTCACCTGAAAACTTGGAAAGTACTTTGTATACTCTATTTGGTTAGCGTTACAGAAAGCATTCTAGATGTCCTTTTGAATATGTATATCACTGCGATTTACACATTAAGTTTCTTTTCCTTTTTTCTGAGTTGAGAATTAAGTTGTCTGCACAAAAAAATACTGTTAATAGTGATGGATTTTACTAAAAGACAAAACAAAGAATCCAATAATATTTACTATGTAAATATTATTGGATACATTTATATATTTCTTGTATTTATATACGCAACAGTTTTACACATATTAATCGTTTCATATAGGTAGGTTCTGCTGGTATCTATAAAAGATAACGATCAGTTCGAAGCTACCCTTTCGTATCTCTCAAAAGTGTATACAAAACATTGAAAAGAAGTTATGATCGGTAATTTTTCTTGTTAAATGATTAACTTGCTGTCCATTAGCTATCGAATCAATTGCAATTACTTTCAAGACTTCAAATCGGTGTACGATACAGGAAGAATAAAAAATCGAATCTCGGAAAGCGATTTATCAACAGTCTATTAAACTTCCAAGTCTGTATTCTCTTTCTTTAACTGCTTCTTAATGAGGGTTCGTGGAAAGAATTGCATTTTAACGGGGAATACGGGTAGCAGCATTTGTAAAATTTAACTATGAACAGAAGTGAAACAATTTATTCTTTAGGATAAAATAAATTTTGCTTTTTAATGATTAACAAAAAACACTGTAAATATAGCGCTACCGAAAAAACAATGAGCAAAAAACTTTCACGACTAAAACAAAAGTGATGTTACCTAAACGCATTGACTTGGTGGGCTTTCGTCAGTGTTGAAGGAAAACTATTTTACAGTGGATTTCCATTTGCCGTTAAATTTAATTACAGAAGTTTTAATTTGATTTAAGGGATTTCAAGATACGCACAAAATGAAATGACGGCCAAATGGAAAATAAAGGTTTTGAGAAAACCACTTTTCGTGTACCATACCTAGTTACGGATTACTTTGTTTTAAAGTAGTTTTAAAAGGAATAATTCGAAAATACACCGCAAATTATTTATAAAAATACGTTTTAATTTTTGCTTTATGATTTTTTTTATTTGTCTATAAATCGTTCGTATATAAAAAAATATAAAAGCAGAATGTCTTTTCGATTTTCGCTTTCATCAAAACCAACCGCATATCCCCATATTGAAAGAGAAGTATACATGTAACTTTCAAAAGGCTTAGAAATAGAATTCAATTGAAGCAGTAAACTGAGCTTTCACATTCTAACCCCAAGCGACCTTTTACATATTTAAAATATCAAGGGAAGTAGGTGCGAATACGTTTTAAACTAGAACGAGGAGTTTTAATGAACGCTCTATGAGCATAAAGTTTTTTTAGCTGAAATTTTTTCATATAAAAACACGGTTGTTGATTTTGTGGGCCAACCAACAGTTAAGTGTTTTATGCTAGCTTATTAAACTGACAGAAATGCATTCAAAAAATGGGATCTAAATAAAAACTCTAAGAATGTAAATTGTAATTGATTATTGATTAAGATTGCATTATCACTGTGATTATATGTACATTACACAGACTGCAAGCCTTCTACTAGTAGATGCAAAATTAACCAATAGAAACGAAACGCATATCATACTTTCTGCAAGTAAAAGAGAGAAAACAGTACGAGAAAAAATGCTGTATTTGCCATTACTTATATGTGTTTCTCTTTCTATCCTGTTTATTTCAAATTAGTGTTTTATTCCTTTCCCGCACGTTAATCTTGCCGAATAACAGTCAGGTGTACAGTGCCATTTCTAAGTTTGTGTGTGGTGGGGTAGTAACGCATCATATTTAATACATTAATGACATTAAATAAAATTAATTTAATATAAAGCTTGTTAAGTTGATTTAAAGTATATCCTATTTTAGAATTTCTATAAACTAATTAAAGCTTTCGAGCTAGTATAGTATGTGCTTTCTAACATTTATTATGAACCATGAGTTTCCCTGGGTTTATAAAATTTTTTTGGAAAATGGAAGAAAAATCCTCTTTCAACGAAATAAAATTTTTATTTCATCCCACATTTGTTTGATTTTCACTAGTTTGGTAAATAAATACGCAAAATTGGCTACTAAAATCAGGTAGTTATTGATTAGACTGTAGTAGTATTGGAATAAGCTGTTAATCCCATATGAAAGCTAAATGGACTGAAAAAATAGATAACGCTGTGTAATTGTAAAACCGTATCAAAATCCAAAAAGTCCATTTTTATTAACTATCCGTGATTTATTATAAAATAGATTACACAGAAGCATAGACTGTAATAAATTCATATGTCAGATTTTTTGTTTCATGGTTATCTAGAACTACTGATTTTAACAAACTGCTAAAAAATACTAAAATAAAAATAATTTTTTCTACTCATGACATTGAAATCACTCATTTTGCAATCGATAACAATGGTTGAAATCGCATTTCAACCTCTAGAGGTTGAAATTATCGGACTACCGCGATTTTGAATTTCAAACTATTCGACATTCAATTGCTGACAAGAGAAATGTCACTTTAATCTCATGTTTTGTCACTTAAATGTAATATTTTTTTCTAAAGTGCATTAATATACTAAAAATTCTAAGAAAAAATAGTATACGGAACGCGTGGCTGATAAGATTTCAACGTCTCGAGTTACTTTTTTCAACTCGCTGTCGCTCGTTGAAAAAAACCACTCTCTACGTTGAAATTTTATTTCAACCACTTGTCCCATAATATACTACTGTACAATTTAAGAGATTATAGGCAAGGGTTAGGTTTCTAAACAATGGAATATCTTGAAAGCGCAATTTTCACTGCATACACTCTTGGAATTACAGTTGCCATCGGAATAAATGTTCAATGTTCTTAAACAAGAGCTCTGTTACGTGACATAAATAGTATATTATATACCCAGGGACTAAAGTGCATCTTTTAATCCCGAATGTGAGCTAAATCGCAACTACACTCGAGGACAAAAAAAACGCACCACTTGAAAACGCACCAAGAATACCAAGATTTCAAACCGTCATAACTCGGCGGACTTTGGACGAAAATGGATGAACCTTTGAGTGCTAAAAAGTTTAAAGTGTCTTTAAGGGCGTGCGAGCGAATGTTACGTAAAGGTCTTTCCGCCCTCCGCGACCGACCGCAGAAAAAAAATGTTTTTGATTAAAAAATGTCAAACTTTAACAGTTTGTACGGTGTACCAAAAAAATCGTGGACCCTTCGCCCGACAAGGAAATAAAGTTCAGTCCTTTTTCTGTAAATTCTTCATAATTTCGAGTGCCTACGAATTTTTGGCGCAAAGTTATGAATTTTCGCAATTTACCCTTCATTTTGTTGAGTGTTTTTCCTCTTCTGCCTGCGACATTATTATCGGTTGAGTTTGAACCTTTCCTTTTCCAAATTCAAACATTTTGAAAAATGTTCAATTAATAAAAACATTTTTTTATTAACATTCATTTTTTTTAACATGTAACCGCCGCCAACGTTACCCGATGTGCAAGTGCCTAAATTAATGTTTTGATTTTTATTTTACTAATGTTTTGAAATTAATCAGTATCAGAAAGTTATTCGAAGCGTTGCAATGTCGCAATTAACGGACATTCAACGTGCACGAATTGTTGCTCTTTTGGAGGTAGGAGTTAGTATGCGACACACACACACACACACACACACACACACACGATGTGCAAAATCCGACCAACAACCTGCTCATGGTGTGCACATCGGGTAACGCTGATGTCGGCGGTTACACGTTAAAAAAATTAAAGTTAATAAAAAAATGTTTTTATTAATTAAAAACATTTTTCAAAATTTTTGAATTTGAGAAAAAATGTTCAAACTCAACCAGTAATAATGTCGCTGGCAGAAGACGAAAGACTCCCGACAAAATGCAGGGTAAATCTCATAAATTCATAACTTTGCGCCAAGTCATCGTAGGAACTCGAAATTTTGAGGACTTTACAAAAAAAGGGCTGAACATTATTGCCCTGATGGTCGATTGGCTCCACAATTTTCTTGGTACACCGTACAAGCTGTTAAAGTTTGACATTTTTTGAATCAAAAACATTTTTTATTCTTCGGGGGATGGCGGGGAGCGGAAAGGCTTAAACGAAACATTCGCTCACACGCCCTTAAACTAGACACTTTTTAGCACACAAAGGTTCATCCATTTTTGTCCAAAATCCGCCGAGTTATGACGGTTTGAAATTTTGGTATTTTTGGTGCGTTTTTTTGTCTTCGAGTGTATATAAAATAGTGACTTAATCGCAAATATTCACGAAATTTCCGAAAATTTCGTTACATATCATTCGGACAATTGAACTCTGCAAACGCCAAAATCATATAGTTTTAGAATAATAAATCCTAGCATAGCTAGCCTCGGTGGATTAGTGGTTTGCATGTTTGCTTCATAATCCAAGGATCGCAAGTTGGATCCCTGGCCGAGCTGGTAATTTTTCATAGCGTAAAAAAATTAAAAACATGCCTTCTTCTCGGAGATGAAGTAAAACTGTAGGTCCCGTGTCAATGCGATGTTTGGCACGTTAAAAATCCCTACTGGGGGAGGAATTCCCCCAGATTCGGCTAAATTCTAGTAGGATCGGCCAAATGATCATAGTAATCGGTCCCATGAGGTACGAAAGATGCTCCGCCATCCTGATTCCTAGCCCAAAAACAAACAAACAAACAACAAATCCTAACATGTACCGCGATTACTTTTTTTTGTTCTTTACTTGTTGTTGTCATGGAAACACTTTACTCCCTCAGGGAATAAAAGTGCTACTTTACTCCCTGTTTTGGGGGACTAAAGTAGAGCCTTGTATACAGGACGTGCAAAATAGTATATTATATACCCAGGGGCCAAAGTGCATCTTTTAATCCCGAATGTGAGGGATTAAAAGGCACTTTAGCCCAGTGGTATATACGATATCTTTTGCACGTCCTAAAGGACTTAATCGCAAAAATTTAAAATTTCGAAAATTTCTTCCGAAAATTTCGTTACATGCCATTCTGACAATTGAACTCTGCAAACGCCAAAATCACATAGTTTCAGGATAATAAATCCTAACATGTACCGGATTACTCTATTTTGTTGTTTACTTGTTGTTGTTGTTGTCATGGAAATACTTTACTCCCTCAGGGAGTAAAAGTGCTACTTTACTCCCTCTTTTGAGGGACTAAAGTAGAGCCTTATACATATAGGACGTGCCTTATAGGACGTGCAAAAAAATATTTTTAGCATATAAAAAACAACTTGTAGGGGAAGTATGGCTGTGATGGCACACCGGCTATGTTGGCACACCTTTGATATTTACCACACCTTTGATATTTACCACTACTTATCAAGCAGCAATACTGACGTGTACTGTACTTGAGTAGTGTTATACAAAACCTTTACTGTGCAGTTTCGGTTGTCATAGTTTAAGTTATAAAACTTTTTATAATTAGAAATATATTTTGGTAAGTATCAAGGTTTATATCTGCATGCTCTAGTATGAGTGATATTTTACTCAAATTTAAAGGCAAAAAGTTTTTATAGCAACTAAATTGTTCCGCTGTGTCTAAGTTGCGATGCGGCTTGTTTGCGCGTCATTTCTATACATAGTATTAGAGTATTAGATTTAGTTCTTTTGAATATATGTTTTATTTATGTTATTATTCTTTCAGAGCAGATAGAAATTTACTTGCGGTTCTTATAGCAGTCAGAACCTTATGGTACTCCTATGATAACCTTCTTTGTATCAATATTGCCATAAACTTTCAAGTAGTAGAACAAAAGCACTAAACCTGTTTATTCTTTATTTATTGAAAGCACCTTTAATAACACAAACCTGATGAACTCTTTTTTTGTTTTTCTGTCAGGTGCTCTTGGTGATAGTCTGCGGTTGGGCCTCCTTTCTGCTGTCGCTGCTGATACACTGCACTCAGCCTCCGGTCTCGTTATCTGGGATTTGATGAAACGTATAGGTAATTTTGTCGACAAAATTATTTTATCTTCCGACGTCAATTGGTATTATTGAATTTTAAACTTCTTCTTTCCGGTATACTGATATATGCTGCACAACCATGGCTTTACTATCAGCTTCCCTCAGTGCCTTGTCCTGCACATCTTGGGAATATTGGTGCGTTTTAAAATGTTAGGTATATTTTCCCCTTTTGATTTTAATTTCTTCTTATAGTATTGGTAATTGAAACTCGTAAACTGTTTAAATTAATGATTTAATATTTATTTTAGATTATTTAACAGAATTTTTCTGGATACATAAATTTTCCATGTAACATTCTTTTTATAATTTTTCATAATAATAATTTTTATTTACCTTAGAATCCAATAGGATTCTATATTGTATTCTCAATATAGGCCAACCTTGGTCATTCATTTGGTTATACTCATTGGGGCGTATTCACATCCCACTATTAAGCTAATAGCATGTTTAATTACCATGGCGACCAATTCTAACCTTTTCCCACCTTTTAGAATTAGATAAAGCTATCTCTCTTTTTTGTTGATCTTAATTTAACTTTAGTTAAATACACCTTTAATAGTGGCATGAGAATACGGCCCATTGTGTTTATCTTGACTCCATAGAATCAGATTAATTTTCTCTATTGTTAGTTCTCATTACAAGTATTGATAAAATATTTTCATGGTAACCATGGTTTAAGCTATATTGAGCTTGCATTGCTGAATGAACTAGATTTTATTTATTGTTTTTAATCACATGTTCGTTGTCATTTTGTTATTAATGCTAATTACTGTTTCTGTTCCAGAATTGAACTGCAAGTGAACTTCTATTAGCTCTAGTACTTGAATTGTAATCTTGTGTAAATACCATAATAATTAATAAACCTCTACTTATTCCGAATCGTTTTATGATAATTTAATTTCATGTTTAAACAAGGAGTTTTTTTAATAAACTTTGAAAAATATCCCTGAACTCATCTATTTACAGATAACAACGTTCATGAATAACATTTTAAAACTCAACAATCTTTGTAACGATTAAATAAACAAAAATGAATTAAAGCGAAGACCATGGTGGTAAAGTAACATCCTATGTATTACGAATTCTCATTAGCTTCATAAAGATCACATGCATTATTTACTTTAACTCGGAATCAGAAATGTACAATGCATTAAAAAGTTTGCGCACTTCAGATGAAAAATAGGATCCTAGCTTTAAAAGGATAATTTTTTTTTATGAACATTGCCCGTGTACTTTTTCTGGAATCAGTCAATCTAGGGCTTTCTAAAACTTGAGGGTAATAAACATTCGGTTTCATCTTCTCTGTATTGGTGTATTAGCAGGAGTAATCTCTACTTGAATAGGACCAACTTGTGGATGAATTAAGGCGAGGAAAAATGCTGATATTGAGTGAGCGCAGCCACACAGGTCTGCTTGTGTAGCGTTTATGATAAGGTTAGGGACTTATTATAATGCACACGTAGAAATACCTAGATAGATGTATGGTGTAAAGAATTAATAAATAAATAATTACCCAAAAGGTCATGATTTGTTTATGCTTTGACATTTGTCATTGTCTTTTGTCAGGGCTTATCACTCACAATATTCTATTACAGAGGTTATAGATTTTATTTCCTTTATAATAAATTAACTTTATTTGTTTTTCTGTCAGTAAATATTTTATTATTACATAAGGACTAATGTTTCTATTTTAATTCGGTATACTTAATAATTATTACATAATTTTACATGTGCTATTGGTTTCATAATAATTTAGGACAGCAAGGCTAATATTAAAAGCATTAAAAACAGCATCATGTTAGCCTTGCTATCTTAGATCATTATGAAACCAATAGCACATATCGATGGTGTCAATGCAATACCTCGTAACTTACATTTTTCGCCAGCATACGATTTTGACTGTTATGTACACCTTACATAAGGCCGTACAGTCCTAGAATATTAGAACAGCAAATAAACCAATCAAAAAGCTTAAAATTACAGAATGTAATACCTCATAAAGGCTTTTGTAGTAGGTCGTGTTTAAATGTTTTCTGCTTCTTCTGAACAATTATAGTTTTGGTAGTTACGAGGTATTGCACTGACACCGTCGATATAGCTTATATTGTATTTACTATTGTATACATTTCTAATATTCTTTCTTTTATTATTGGGTTTTATGTTGGCATTAGTCATTTTGCATTATTTTCTATGACAAAAAAAATGTTTTTGAGGTTCTTTTTGCCTGTAAATAATGTATTACCAAATAAATAAATGTTAGCTTAGATGAATTAGTGGTTTCTATGTTTGATTCATAATTCAAGGGTCTCAGGTTCGATTCCCATCCGAGCTGGTGGTTCTTCATAGTGGAGATAAATTAAGACATGTCTTCTCAGATAGGAAGCAAAACTGTAAGTCCCGTGTCAATGCGATGTTTGGCAATATAAACATTCCTTCTGGGGGTGGAGTTCTGCTTGATTCAGCTAAATTCTAGTAGTGTCAAATAATTAATTGGAGTCATTTGTGATTTCATTAATTACAATTAGGTATTTCTATTAATAATGTTTTCACAACTCATAAATGGGTCATAATTATGCTCATTACAACTGTATGACGGGACCTATTATTCATTAGTGAAATAAAGTTACTCTATTCTACTGTTAGAAGAATGAACACATAATCTGCCAAAGCAACGAGTATGATATAGGTTTCTTTAGCCGCGTTTGGTATTTTATGTTTGGTTACTCGAAGAGCTCGGTTTCTATTCATGATTTGCTGTAAATAATTATAACTATAACAATAGAGCTTGGCTAGAGCCAAAGCAAAAAGAGTTGAAATTAATACCGAACCCAGCATAAATGTCACTACAATGCATATAATTCTTGACAACGCGTATATAGAATTTGATAAACTAAACAATTTTTAATCTAAATAAATTGATTTTGGTTAACAGTTTTGGTTGTGGATAAAACCTTATATTGTATTCGTGTTTAGTTGCGTTTTATCTACTCAAGAAAATTAAATGCTCGAACTTCGTTCTCGCATTTAAGCATTATTTTATACATAAAACGCCTCCTAAACACTTATGCAGATAAACAACTGTTAGGAGTATTTAGTTATTAATTATGTAAAACTCACTGGAGCATATTTACAAGTTATGACATTTTCTTTAATAAAGAAATTGAATAACATCGTATGTTTCAGAATTATTCATAATCCGACGTACGAAAATTATTCGTTCATCGGACGTATCTAGAACTAGTTACTGATACAGCGGACGATTTATTACTTCTGAATACCCACTCCCTGATGAATTAAAAATCCCGGAATAACTTTTTCAAGTACTTATAATAAAATTGGCTTTTCAATTTTAGAACATTCAAAAAAAGATTTGTTGTTTCAGAGGGTTGTGATCGTTTAAAATTAGTTAGCACCAATTCCAAGTACAATCATAAGATACAAGAGGTATAATAAAGAGGCTATTTGGAGAGGACCTAGAGTTGTGTTTGAATATGTACACTTGATGTACTTCAGAGTGAAACAACTTGCAAATAAAAAGAAATTGAGTTTGTAGGCATTGCAACAAATAGATCGATACTAGATAAATGTATCATCAATCAACGTTAATTCTCTTTACTTTAGTATTGTATATTATTGCATGGCATTTAGAGTTTATTTTCTACTCTATTGTTTTATTACACTTAAATGGAAAAAGATCATTACACCTAAATATACGAATGGTTTCTAGTATGTCGAATTTATGAATAATGTTCATACATCCAATATACTGCTAGTCACGGCGAATAATAAATCGGCCGATGCATCCCATTATAGTTATTTACGTGCCAAGCTTTGTAAATTAATCTTTATAGGCGAGCTGGAAAGTTTGTGGTGCGAGTGACGAAGGAGCGAGCCTCCATAATCCAGCGAGACCAGTAACGATTAATTGCAAAGCGTGTCGCGTACAAACTTTTATTTCCTCCTTTACCAGCATTTTTTTATGAATTGTATATTTTTTATAAAAAGGCATTTTGGAATGAAAGGTGGTAACACAATTTATATTTTTGTTGATGAGCATTGTAAAATTCTACAGGTTTCTTTTAGGAGCCCGTAAAGTTTTACAGGGCTGTGTAATTACTCATTTACATAGCTACATAAAGGCCTGTAAAGTGGCATTTACATAGAAGGGAGAAATAAAAACATTAATATTCTTGTAACTACATATAGGTACAACAGAAAATTTTCGGTTTTTTCAAATAGACTGATTAATATGTAATAGAGCCTTGACCAATAAGAAAAAAGGCAGTAACGGTAATCGGTACGACCTGTATTATCGGCTTCGGTATACGCAAACGGCATGGTTTTTTTAGGTTAGAATTAACCTGCAAGCGTTGTTTACATTGCGAGCTGTGATGAGTTTCTAGTTCTTTTGTTTTGTTCTCTAACTTCAAACACTTCACAACTTAAATTAGAAAAGTTGTCAAAACATTCACGGCGGAAAAAGAATTTATAAACAAGCTCTTATTGGTTCGGGATCTAACACGTCACATATCGCGCGAATTTAAACTTTAATATATTTTTTCTCGTAAGGGCTACTGTACGGCACAAAATATTATTACTAACGTAAATTTCTAAGTCTACGCTATTGCATAACACAATAAGAAAATGTGACTGTAAAAGCCTATTGTAGATACATCCGATGCACGAATAATTTCTGTACGTCGGATGTGTGAATAATTGTAATATATAACACCAATAGTAATTTTTGTAATAATTTGAAATATGTGTTTTTTGTGCTTCTATGTATTTTAATAATCTACAGAATTACAGCCAAATTAATAATCAAGTCAATAGTTAACAAAATCATACTAACAAAACTAGGTTAGTATTATCTTAACAGATACTAGCTTGATTAATAATGAGGCTGTTGACGTTTACTTTACCTCCTGATCAATAAGATAATTATTGTTAACTGAGATTTATTTTTTAAGTAGTTGATGGTAAACTTTTATCAATTCCTTTATAATACACAATAAACACCGCCGTCCTAATGGAGTTCGCTACTATTTCATGGTGTTAAGTATCAAGTTAGCATCCCTTTCCGTTGCTTCGCCCATGGCTGCGCTTTCCTAAAGTTGCTAACGCATTCATAACAAAGGATATAAAATAATTAGAATAACAAAGGTAATAAGAAGCTTGGACTTTAATTACTAAGAAATATATTCCAAACATCAAAAAAATTAAAAAACATTTATTGCCTTTTCATTTTCTAGTATATACAATGAAACATGCATAATTCTATTTTGTGAACTTCTATACTTTAATCTTACTAGAAGTAATAGCACTCAAGTAATTATTATTTCTGACACCTAACAAATGAACTCAATTGAAACCTTATATCAAGAGTACTACATTTGATTTATTTCAGTTGCAGTCACTTACAATCGTGATACTCGTTAACCACAATTTCAATGCAATGCAACAGGTACAGATTAAAACAAATCGTTATTTCTCTGACCATGTTTAATAAATGATCTTTCAAAAATAGTTACATTAATGAACCAAATTAGTGTACGGAATAATCAGAATAATCAGAAAAAAATGATTATTATAAATTATTTTGATTGTATACGTATGTATAGGGAAATATATCCATACTATAAGCAACAGGGCCGGCTCGAGGAGTGTTCGAACTGTTCCTTCGCACAGGACGCCAACCATTTGGGAGCGCCAGTTAATCAAGAACGATAAAAAAATTAAAAGCGCAAGAAATTAGTAAGCTATGATTATCTACATATAAACCGATCTGCATTACACATGCTATTTTTACGGTAGTGTTGGAAAAATTAATTTACCATTTATGAGGACGCATCGAAAATCTGGTACAGATCGCCGACTGACTAAGAGCCGGCCCTAATAAGCAAAATCTAAAATAGCAAAACGATTGAAAACGGAAAAATAGGAATTTCACAGGAGTACAAAAAGTTATTGACAAATGTTGTACTTGTTTGAGTAGACGAGTACAAATCAAAAGTATTTGATAAATTGTAATCCATTGATTCATTAGGAATTCCGCTTCAAGAAAACAGAAAAATACATAGTTTTACTTTAGTAAATCAAAACTGATATTTAATTACACCAAGAAATTGTTGTAGGTCGTGGTATATTCGTTATAGTTAGTTGTAAAATGTTTTAACCACGAAAGAAGTATGAAACACGCAAACATGCAAAGTTGTCAAATAACAGCTTATGAAAAAAAAACGGAATTATAGGAAATAGTTAATGAAGGAGTAAGGTTATGGCCAATATAAGCATTTATAGCTGATAAGGACTACAAGTAATAGTGGTGCTACCAAATAAAGAATACTAAGCTTTATTTTTAAACTGACTTGTATTAAAGCTGCATCCATAAAGTGTAGCAAGTGGTGTCAAGCAACCAAAAGAAGTGTATTGAGAACACTAACTGTATTAACCATGTTAGCTTAAGGCAATATTTTAGACTAGTTTACTTTAGATCATAAAATGATTATAAAGTTTATTTGATTGTAAGGTGTGTACAATTTCTGACTTTAGACTTAATTGATCAATTCAGTTTACACAGCTGCTTTAGAAGAAATTTCTACATAGTACCTACTAGTGTAGACCATTGACAAAACCTCCTACATTAACAATTAATGTCTGGTTTATACAACAACTAACAGCTAAGAGTTTTAACTAAGAAAATCCTACTGGTTTATACGTCAATTATAAATTTAATATATGTACCTATATATACACAGTAAACAATCAGCCCCGTGAACAATTGTTAGAGTACTGGGTAAAGATTTTAGAGTTAAGATTTAGAGTAGAAAAAAAATTTATTTCATTCTATTCTTATAACAAAAATAACCCTTCATTACTGAAATCTATTTTCTCTCTTTATTAGTAATTAACACTGGATAGATTGAAAATTCCATATAATAGTATTCTACTCTAAAGGTATGAAAAGATTCAATCACTAATTTTAATACTAATTTTTGTAAGAGAAGAAAAGCCGCTAAAAAGTGATCTAAATTGTTAGAGTTCATGTTACTCTAGTTAGAGTAAATAAAACGAATTGCCACCAATATATACTAGACAGTGTATCTGATCCGCGTATCCTCCTAATATAAATTTCATGAGAGTTGGCATGGAGAACGGGCTGGGAGCACAATTAACAACCATACCATGCACCAAGAAAAACAATTTCGAAGTAAAGATTCCGCACTGTCCTTTAACAAAAACAGAAGTGTTCTAACTATTATGAGCCTGGGATGGTATATATTTTTGCAATACATTCTTATATTTTACTTATGTATATATACTCTTTATGTATGTTTATATTGCAATAAATAAATAAACCACTTATTTTATTATTGATTTTGGTCTTGGAAAACTACACCACTTCCACTCTAAAGTTTCAATCTAAATAGAAGACAAACTATACAAAAGTTTTATAACAATGCATTCTAACTAGACAATATTTTTTCCATTTAGAGTAAAAGTTAAGAGTAAAATTTTACTCCGAAACGATTACAAATTTTACTATCTTAGTGTAAAAAAGTTCCCATAAATGATTAAAGATATAATAAATTGTTTTAGTGTGATAAATTTACACTTACATTGTACTGTAGTTAACTCTATGTTCTACACTAAGGTACATATTAGATATTATACTCTAAATGTATTGGATCTAAACACATACTTTTTGGAGTGGTCTAGTGTTCGTGTGCGCGTATTGCCATATGTTCATAATACCGCCACCAAAAATTTGAATTCTTTGGGGGCAATTTCATGATAATGTAATGGCTAACCTGTTTTTTTTCCCTAGGTAGACATGCGCACTAACGATTCAAATAGAAAATTAATACTACAATTTAAAATAAATCCAATTCGTAATTTTAGTTGTTAGTGTTAACTGTAAAGTGTGTTGTATACCCCCATCTTAGTAAATACCATATTCTAATTCTTAGTTTTAGTGGTTAGGTGTTAAGTGGCTGTATAAACCAGACATAGAAACTAAATGTAGACATTTTCAGGTCATGGTTCATGGTCATGTTGTTAATATGTATACGGAAACTTAATGGAAATTAAAGTTTAGGAATATTGATCTTGTAGAATATAATAAAATATTCTGTGTAATACTTGATGACCTACTTAAATAAACAAGCGAACAATTGAACAGGAAGAAAAACAAACAAAATAGAACGAATTTTGACTGAAAAGTACATTTTGTTGAGACTTCTAGAAATGCCCATAAGATATTTATTTTTTATAACAACATATTGCTTAATTATAAAAAAAGACCTTTATCTTATATTTCGAAAGCTAAAATCATAAATTTTATATGCCGTAAACGCTTTTATAAAGGTTTTTATGGCAATCGACAAATTGTCCTGCAGGTCGATTGTGCTTCTCCTTTAGAAATGCTATAGAAATCTGGACCAGTGTCCAACAATATGCGTAAGTTAGAAAGTTGAATGGATCACAATATTGCAAGCTTATCCCCAGCTTTACACAGTAAAGTAAATGGGGAGTAAATTTTCAACCGTTCTCGTTTTCCATTTCCATGCTATATCAATGCGATAAGTTATAAAATAGAGGAACCATCTGTGATGATCCACCAGCTATAGACACTTCAGTAATTAAAACAATTTAAAAGCGACAGTTTCAAACTCGGTTGAGTTTTATTTAAATATAAGGGAGACGGTCCACCTACGGTTTATGTTACAGATTAAATCAACGTAGTTATTCTCTGGGAATCCAACTCGATTAGTGGCTTGGAAACAGAACTGTTCCGACAGAATTTGCCCGTTGGTTGAATTTGTTAACAAACCCGCATTAAGTTAGTAAAACGAGATAGGTATGCGTTGAGAGCCTAATTAAATTTTCTTAACAACCGAATATACGAAGTCCCTAACAGTTTTTATTATTTAAAATGGCTTTAATTTTAATTTAGCTAAATAGTAGCAAGGCTTCACTAACTCAACACAAACAAAAACTAATTTGATAAAAAAAAGAAAACAATGAACTTACGTTTTTGTTTACCATTCTCTTCTTTTTCATAAGTGAAAATAATTCTTCAGAATAAAATGACATATTCTCATACATCTATTTTCTAGAATGAAAACTGTAAAAAGCATATTTATTTCCTTTTCTTTTATTGAAGCAGTGTAGTGACTTATTACTGTAAGTTTATTACAAAAAGGTTATCGAATTTGCACAATCGAGTAGTAAAACTTTAAGAAAAAAAACTTTGGAGAAAAAGTTTAAAAAGAAGCACAAAAAGTTCGATCTATTAGTTTGGAAACTTTAGGGCTCCTTCTTAACAGAAGGAAGGGCGTTTTGCAACCTCTGAACTGATGGAGGATATCCCCTGGGAAGTCTTTTTTCATTCATTGTCTTTCCTCTTCAGCTGAACCTCATCCATCTAATTCCGGAAGAGAAGGGATTTAAATACAGTTACTTCCCCAAGAGAAAATTTCACATTTCTTCTAATACAGTCATCTAAATCTTCATTAAAAATTAACGATGTGATAAAAGCTTAGGTCAATGAATTCATTTAGTCATATTTACTTTTACAGTTTGTATATATGTTGATAATATGACATACATATATCAAACCATAAAAAATATGACTAATAATTATTATAGAAAATTAAATTTACCTATGCTCTTGTATGTGTATTTTCTAAGTTTGCAACAGATTAATTCGAAAGTAGACATCCCTAGTTTACGCGAATCTAAAATCATGTGTTTCTCCGCAACTTTGTGTTTTGTTATCACGCTAGTACACGAAGGTGAAAACACTTCGCATGTGTATACAGAATGAAACAACAACACGTAAACACGCAAATGTTCATTGTTCAATACTTCAGTTAATGAGTACCATTAAATTTTATATCGGATTTAATTGCAATTAGTAAATTCATATTTTAATTATGTAAATTTTACACCTACATGCAGGAAGTACTAATCCTATTAAGGTACGCAGTTTTTGGAAGCATACTTGTTGCTGGATTACTTCCTGCCTCAAAGCAGGTTACATTTTAATAAAATATGTATAATAGTGTTCTACTGTTTTAGATTGTTCTAGAAATTTATTATACCCCACGTTGAAACTTGGAAAGTAACTGTAACTATGATATTAGATTTGCTGGATTTTTTTGGAATAACTTATTAAATTTTTAGTTATTACTTGATAAAAAGTTTAACGATCGAACATACGCAGTAAATATTTGGGAATAACAGACAAATAACACGTTTGGTGGTTCATTCTTTTTTCAGCACTGAAACAGTCTGGTTACAATACGTACACTTATATATTCCAATTCACCTAACTAAGTTGTTGTCATATTGCTTCTTTACGATAATGCACAAGATAGATTCAGTGGCAAGCTTATATTGATGCACTTCACAATAACGAAATCCAGTATATCTTGCAATACTGCTTCGGTAAAGCCTTGTTGTTGAAATTAGTTAAAAGCATTTTAAACAACGTTGTACTATTCCGCAAAGGAAACGTAATTAGTAAGAAATCATAAGTTGCTCAATCAAAGTAAGGACTTCAATCCATCTCAGTGACAATAAACTTCATTGAGCTGCATTAGAAAAACCAAACTCTTCTCTCTTAATCTACTGAAACCCCTGAAGCTCAGCTCATCTTAATCTCGCTCTGCTGCATAACTATTTATACAACAGATTTACTTATGGCGGAAAACATCTTAGAAGTAATGACTTTAAAAAATAAAACCAGGAAAACTCCTTTGAAAGAAGCGTTGGATAATAAAGTACTGAGCTAGATTAGTTCGATTCAGAAGATTTGAGAATAAGAAGTAATTAAATAAATTATTGAAAAATATTCGGAATAAGAAATAAATCTTGTCATGGCCTCCTTAAAACAAATGAAAACTGTTTGTACCACGTGATTGCTAACCATTTAAAAGTCTGGGTCAATTCTAGAGTTCCCTAATATGAACTGAACTTTCTTAGTAACGTTTCATTTTGGAACTATATCTTAGGACGTTGGTAATCATCATGAAAATGGGCTTAATAACTTAAAATGTCAAGATGACACTTATATAGATCTCTAATTAGATACTGTAGTGATCTTGCTGTATATATGCTTTTTTATTATGTTGTTATGGCAATCCATATGCTTCAATGCCTTCCTGATGGAAGTTGGTAATGTATGCTATATATGGTAAGTAATATATACAGCAAGATCACTATAGTACAATTATTAATGTTATAGCATCGACGTAAATAGGACTATAAAAGGAGTAATCGTAAACATAATATAAAGAGCAAGACAAAGATCATACCCTTTTTTAGATAGCAAGGGTACTTTAAGATTTTGAATTTTGGTCTCCAGTTTTTTGATTTAACAATTCTCCAAGTGAGTTAATCAAATCCCCTGCTCCGTTACACCAAACGCACATTGTTTCAACGGCAAAATAGAGAAATAAAATAATTTTGTACTTTAATGTTACGATTCTAGAGTTCCTGATAAAAAATGTTAATAGTTCCGCTGAATTAACTATACAAACAATTGAAAATTATAATATACAATTAAATTTACTAAAATGATGGTTTCCAGGTAGAAACAGGATTCGTAATTCCATTACAAAAACTTAAACTCTGTATTATACAAATGTTTTGACAAAAAAAACGGACAACTTAGTTTTGGCCTAGAAAGCGCTAGTTCTTGACACCCGTGTCCTAACTCTTAAATAAAGTTCGAAGGCTGCATTCAGGAACTCTAGTCAATTATAGTTACCATACATGTAAAGTCAGGATATACTACATAGCGACTTGTCCTAATTTGCTTGACAAACTTCTAAAAATAAAAACATTTAAAATGTAGGTATACATATTATGATTCAGAAATTCATTCTGAATCGAAACAATATTGATGTATGTACATTCATATTGACACGTTACCACATCAGAACTTTACTATTAACATTGACTGCCATTTAATATAACGACTGTCGAGAATAACATTGTTCTAACTCCACTTTTTCAGTAAAACGGTGTGTTGATGGATACTTGTTCTAACTCCTTTATTTTACGTTTTTATATATAAACATTCAGAATAATACTGTTCTAAATGCATTAAATTCGTTATTCTATTATGTCCTAACTGTAATCTTCATAACAATTTCAGAATAATTTTGTTCTAACTCCACTTTTTCAAGTAAGAATGTCCTAACTCCTATTGGAACTGGAGTTAGGACATTCTTACTTGAAAAATTGGAGTTAGAACAAAATTATTCTAAAATTGTAATGTATTGAACTGGAGTTAGGACATTGTTTTTCGCAGTACTATATTATTTTCTTTGTATGTTGTTAATTTGTTGTTCGTAATTTTTACTTGTTTATTAAAACGTGGTTATTCTAAAATTTATTTAAACAATACTCGATCATGGAAGGAATAGATTTCAACAATACAAGTGATGTTTTGGTGATACAGGATGACTTGTAAGTTGAAATAATGTTACTAATTCAATTCCTAACCTCAAAATTGACGGCATAGGTTTCTTCACCAACTTTTGGACGATAGCGCAATTATTGTAGAATCTGAAAACCTAATAAGAGAGAATCAGCTAGCAGATAACAGCACAACAGAAATTACAACAGAAAATATAGTTTTAGAGATTCAAGATACTGTAGAAAATAATACAGAAAATGATATTGTCATTTCTCCTCTAGTGCAAGTTGAAAACAGGAAAGAGGAAAATGGGTAAGATTGCGTTTAAATAAATTATTAAAAATGGTATAAGTAATTAAGTTATATTTAATACAGAGGTGAGAAAATTTTAAGTCGAAAAAGAAAGAGAAACGTAGCGGATTGGAAAACCAGTGTAAGAAAAACATTACGACAAAGTGGAAGGGAGTATATAGATAAAAGAAAGAAGAAGCACGCCGCTCGAAATTTCAATTATAAAATATGTACAAAGTGTCCCTTCAAATGTTCAGAAAAGATTTCGGAAGATATTGCTCATGAGATTTTTACCGAATTTTGGAAATTAACTGACGATGAAAAATTTAACTTTTATGACAAAACAACTACAAAAATTCCGAAGAAACGGGTGCGGAAGGAAAATCTGAACTCATCTAGACCAAGAGGTTACAGTTATGTGTTTCGATTTTTTATTACTGATCAAGAAGTTCGTGTTTGTCGCGACTTTTACTTAAATGTGTTGTCAATTAGCAGCAGAAGAGTCTCATACTGTCACTCACAAAAAAAATCAGGAATAACTAACACACCAAAGAAAGACCAAAGAGGAAAAAAAACAAAGATTAAAATTTCTGAGGACAGCCGATTATTAGTAAAGGAACATATTAATAGTTTTCCTCGCGTTCCCGGTCACTATTGTAGACAAAATACTAAAAAAGAGTATTTAGAATTTGGATTAAATTTAACTAAAATGTATGAACTTTATCAAGAAGACTGTCAAATTAAAGATATTGTTCCAGTAAAAAAATGGTTGTATACTAAAATATTTAACGAAGAATTTAACATTGAATTTTACATACCAAAAAAAGACCAATGTGATTTGTGTTGCGAGCATGAAAATCAAAAAAAGCTTAACAAGGTGACTAAAGAGTTAGAGGAAAAGTTTGCCAAACATGTGAAAGAGAAGGAATATGCAAGAGCTCAAAAAAATATGGACAAGGTATCTATGACTGAAAATACAGCTTTAATATGCTTTGATTTACAACGGGTCTTAAATATACCTCAATCAAATGTGTCTAAAGCCTACTACTTGCAAAAATTAAACATGTTTAATTTGACAGCGTGTGATGTAGCAAGAAAACAAGGCTACTGTATTATATGGCACGAAAGGATTTCTGGTAGGGCTGGCAACGATATTGCCTCTGCACTAGTGCAAATGCTTTGCAAATTTGTACAGAAAAACCCTACTATTACTAATATAGTTCTATGGTCTGACGCCTGTGTACCGCAGAATCGGAATTCGCACATGAGCACCGCTCTGATAAGTTTCCTTAACAAGGAAAACCACAATGTTTTAACTATTGAACAGAAATTCCAAGAGCCTGGCCATAGCTGCGTGCAAGAAGTAGATTCTATCCACAGCACAATCGATAAGGCATTTTCAAGAGCGGATATTAATAGCCCTCTAGATTTAATAAGAAAACTTCTGCGAGTTAGATCAAAAAATCCCTATGAAGTGTATCAGATGAAGAAAGAAAACTTTAAAAACTACCAAGATGTGGGTGCCAACACAAATTTGAAGAAAATACCCTATAGCAAAGTGAAACATATAATTTATGAAAAAGGGAACAATATGGTTAAATACAAAACAACTTTTACAGAAGAAGAATTGCAGGTAGTAAACATTCAAATCAAGAAAAAACTGAGAAACAATACTGACGAAGACATTTTACCAGTTCCTAAAGTAATAGGTGCAACGAAGATTATTTCTGAAGATAAAATAAATAGTATCAGAAGTCTCTATCCCCAGTTTTCTGCCACTGATATAGAATTTTGGGAAACTATATTTAAACAACCAGAAAGTTCTAAAGAAACTAAAGACAAGAAGACGAAAAATGATATGAAAAAAAATCTCAACAAGACTAAGAACACAAAGAAGACAACAAACAAAAAGAATGCTTAAAAAATAATTATATTACAGTATACCTATATATTAGTAATAAGTTGATATTTTTGTATTTTTCTATATAAGCATAATTATCTAAAATAAAGTTCAAGTTTATTATTTAATTGCTTTATTAAAAAATTAAAATCAAATCTCAAAAGTAGGTAATAATAGTCTTCTGCCGAGTAGCGTCCTTACATATACTTTGTTCTAACTCCTTGGAGTTAGAACATTGTTTTTCCACAACGCTGAATACCGCATTGTTCTAACTCCATGAAATAATTACAGAAATCCTTTTTTCCTGTAGGCAGGAGTATAGAAAGCTGTAATATAGTACTCCATAACTTCATCTTTTTATGAACATACCTATAGATGGTGCTAATTTGCTTTACATTTATGAGAGTGTGAGTTCAAACATTCAACACATCATACTGAAAAAAATGAGAAAGTGGAGTTAGAACGAAGTTATTCTCGACAGTCGATAAGGTAAAGAAAGCTACATGGAGATTATTCGTTTTCAGCATTTATCGAGAATCAAAAGCATAGAACGTACATAATATAGAACAGACATTTATATAGAATGTATATGGATATGTTTATTATTATCCGCTTGTCCGCGTTTTAACCACAACGCGTAGTAGAAAAATTGAAGTTTTTGCTTTGTGGTCAGTACAACCGTTTTGAGTATTCCGGTTTTACCCACTACGCGTTTTGAGAATTTTGCGTTTACCCAAAATCCATGATGTTTCTAGATTTATATTTATTTTAAGTTTTTCTTTTATTTTTTATTACAATTACTACACTATTTTACTATGACAAAAGGTTTTATATATTTTTCAAACTTTTGTTAAAGTTATAGTTAAAGCAAATACAAAATTACAAAATACATTTGTTTGAAACAAATACAAAAATATAGCTTAAAGAATTACACAAATAAACTACAAGTTAGAAAATACAATTGTAACATAAAAGCAAAACTAAAAAGTGAAACAGAAAACTTTTGCTTAATATTTACTTATTCTTACAGGAACTGTTATTGTGGCATTTAGAAATTGAGAATTGCATTCCAAATTCTTTTTGACACAAGAACCCAGAAGACATACATCAATACAAACACCGAGAGAATAATTCTA
This sequence comes from Agrypnus murinus, assembly GCA_929113105.1. Lineage (NCBI taxonomy): Eukaryota > Metazoa > Arthropoda > Insecta > Coleoptera > Elateridae > Agrypnus > Agrypnus murinus. Next base: position 84,549,549 of record OV816024.1, read on the forward strand.
TCCGTGTTGTGGATAAAACGCAAAATACTCATAATGCGTAGTGGGCAAAACCGGAATAGTCACAACGCTTTGCGGGTATATTATATTTTTCGGGTATCGAGCAAACTGAAATACCCATAATGAGTTGTGGTTATTTCCCGACGCTCAGTGAAATGAGGCAAAAAAATCAGGCAATGAGCAACATACTATATACGAATATAGAACGAAAACTATAGAAGATCAATAACGCAGTAAAATACAGAATACTATTTTTTTAGAACCCCTAGTTTATACAGAATAGTTAGTTCAATGCTAATCTCTATATGTGTAATATTACGGATATGTTAAAAACTTGAAAATTATTATTAGTAAAGAATATTTCTGTTTGAATATAAATTATTAAAATGTTTTGTTCATTTTTCTTTTTGAAACAATAATAAATTACAGGAAATATTACAATTATAATAATAATAATAATAGTAATTGCTACAACCCATAACCTGGAAACCAGGCCCCAGAAGCTATAAGCTTGTGCGGGAGGGAGGGGGCGATTATTATTATTACGTAGGCCCTAAGTGCGGCTGCAGCCGACTTACAGATGCAACAGCGCAAATCTCACATTTGTGTCACAGCTAAGGAAAACTGCAGAAAACCTTAACCAGATCTGCCGTTACCGGGAATCGATCTCGGGCCGCTTGGGTGAAAGGCCAGCACGCTAGACATTACACTACCAAGGCTGTTTACACTAAAAACAATAAGTAGGTACGCACTATATTTAGTGCCTATGTGAACTTTTGCAAAATGTGATGTACATATATTAAAATTCAATTTAAATGTTATAGGTAGGTACTAAGAAAAGCTTTTCGAATATTCGTTACTCATTTCGGTTTCTGGAATACATGAAATCCTAGCCTGTGGGTTTATTGCTCGTCCCTAGCATATTTTGTCTTAATTATAAGTGTGATAAACCCCTTGTTTATCGGTTATATTTGTTTTATTTCTTGGTGATGTTTGTTTAAATAATACACAACTTGTATTCCATAATTAATTGGTTTTATTTATAAAATAGAAATTAGATACGTTCTTACATGTTGACGCTTCGAAACTCTGTCGTCGTCTCTTTTATTAAATTAAGTCATTAAACTTACAACTATTATAAAAGCATTGCATTTTTACTTAACCTAGTTACTGCTAAAAGGAATTTGATAGCAACTTTTCGCAATTGAATTTATTCTTGAAGTTTATTACCTAAATATTTTAATCTTCCAAAAACACATAATATAATTTTTAATAATTTTTATATTCCTTTACATAAGGAAATAAAAGGAAAATTACAATTTTCTTTTTGATCAAATTTTTACTAAAAAAGAATTTCTAAATTATTATGTGCTAAGATTAAAAATAAATGTTTGACCCTATAATTATTATTAGCTATAGAAATATGAATTTCTATATTACTTCTTTCTATGTGCTGTTATATATTTGCTTTCTACATTTTTACATTCTATATTGTCTACTTTCTATAATAATGACTATAATAATTATAATTATAGTCGTTGTTTAAACTATGCATATTTATGTTAATTGAAAGTAAAACTAAACGGATAAACATACCCTATTAGTATTTAATTGTAAAGCATCAATTCAATGTAACATTAGCTCTAATAGCATACAATATTGGTATATGTAGGTATTGTTTTTGAATTATTTATTTTAATACAATGTTGTTAATTGTTTAATGTATACTTTAACATTGATTTATATTATAAATGTTTTAAGTATTTAATAAAGGTTTATACATTTTGTCGTGATATTTTGACATACAAAATAAGGAATTCACCCACTCAATAGTTTTAAACAAGCTTAGATGTGAAATTTTAAAACGATACGTTAGATTGGTTGTAGAACCTCACTTTCTAAATTATAATTTTGAAAAATTTGGTTATGTTAAAAATAAAATGTCAGTGTTATTTTGTTTTAAAGAAAATTAAGCGTAGAGTTCAATTGTTTACCAGAAAAGTATAAAAACCCGGTCATTTTTGTAACAATGGCTGTTTCAATTTACATTTTTAGAGAAGTGTAGTCGATTAAAGAGCAATAAAATAATTTTAAGGTTATTTTTGAGTTAAAAAACATGTAAACAAAACATATGTCAAAATTTCGAGGTTATTGTTTTTGTAAAAGGTCAAATTGTTCAAAGTTTTAAGGAAGTTCATTAAAAACAAGTGATTCTTTTAATAATAACAAGTGCTTCAATTTATTCAAGTGACAATTTATTTTGCTATGGATTTTTTATTTGATAATAAAAATTTAAATATCACATTTTCTTTATGACTGGTTTTGATAAATGGATGTGGACTCTAATTCTAAAATTAATTGACTTACCACGATTAGACAATCAATTGAATTTAGAATTCAACTTATTAAAACCATTTTTATGGAAATATTTGAGGTCAATGATAAACTTTCTTCATTTCATTGTTCGACCATATAAAAGCAGAGAGCAGATGCTGGGAAATGTAACACAATATAGTTGGAAAGCTGATGGCGCCAAAGTATATTAAAATATTTTTAAACGTGAGTTCTTCAACAGTAGTTACAGTTAATTATAGTAAGTAAGAAATATGTTGAATCCGAAGATATTAATCCCAAAATAAACAAAATTAGACTATTTTGGGATTGATATTAAATATAATTTTGGTATCCAAGTTTAAATTTTCTTTTTATTTCTTTATTTTGTTATTTGTTAAATTTATTAAATAAATTGGTGTAGTATTGATGAAATATTGCTTTATATTTGTTGTCTGTTACTGTGTTCCTAGATTTATATATTCATTTAGTGCCCTATTGAAGCGTCGCCTGAGAGTCTCAATTTGTGGAAAGTTAAACTTTTCACAACAAATCTAATTTAGTTATTCAAGTTAAGAGAGTAGTGAGTAGTAGGTGTGTTTATACCATCCCTATATTACGTGTACGAGGGCGACACTGCAAATTCTTAGAAAATCAAACAAGAATTATTTTTTAAAAAATTTAAATGATTTTATTGTTTTTCAAAATATTCCCCTTTAACATCAATACATTTTTGCATTCGATAAAACCAGTCGTTAAAGCAATAATGCCACTCTTCCTGAGACACTTCAGAAACCAGGTTTTTGTAATGTTCTACTGCTTCATCTGATGACGAAAAAGTGATTCCACGCATTTTATCTTTAATTTTAGGAAACAAAAAGAAATCGCAAGGTGCTAGGTCCGGGCTGTACGGTGGAGGGTCGGTCCATGGTGCTCACTTTTAGGGCATCCAAATACTCAGTTGTTACTTTTGATTTATGCAACGATGCGTTGTCTTGATTATTTTTTCTTTGGGGAGTTTTTCACGAACTTTTTCAAAGATTTGTGGTGAACAGACATTTGTGCACCAATCGGCAGTAACGGTACGTCTATCTTCTAATGCTATAGTAGCAATATGACCCGTTTTAGAAAAAAAACTAGCAATCATCCTTTTACCAGCACTGCAAATTCTTCGAACTTTTGTAGGCTTAGCTTCGGTTCGAAATACCTATTGACCCGGTTGACTTTTCTTTTGAGGACCATAACAATAAATCCAAGATTCGTCACCAGTGACGATATTCCAAACCAAATTTGAAGTGCCGCCTTGGAATTTTTCCAGAGTTTTTTTGCACCATTCAATGCGTTGTTCTTTTTGATCGGGAGTCAGTTTATGTCGAATCCATCGACAACAAAGTTTTCTCACTTCTAACTGTTGATGTAAAATGTTTTGTATTTGACTCATACCAATGCCCAATGTCGCCCGAATAAATTTATAATATGTCGGTCGATCTTCCTCAAGCATTGCTCGAACAGCGGCAATATTTTTATCAGTAACAGCTGTTCTTGGGCGTTCTTCACGAAATTCATCACTAAGAAACAACCGGTCTCTTTTGAATTCGCTGTACCAATTATAAATTGTTATCTTAGACGGGGCTTCTTCGCCAAATGCTCTTCTAAGCCGATCTTCACATTGTTTAGGCGTTAATGACGGTTTAAAATCGTAAAAAATCATAGCCCGGAAATGTTCTCTAGTCAAATTCATTTTTGGGTGAACACACAATTTTTAAATTATGATAATTAAAAACTATTCTAGCAAATCGAATAAACTAAACGGCAATCAACTCGCAAAACATTAAAAAGTAGCTGTCGACTAAAAACAACTTTCATTCGTTTAGAAATATGGCATTCTAGATATTATCAGTGTTCCCCTCGTATAGACAACAGCCATGTTTGTCAATCTGTCTGTGTAGGACATTTTATAACAATATGTACTTTCCAAACTGTAAACTAACATTTAGTACGTAGAAATATAATTTACATTTTTATACTTCTAAAGTAATAAAATTGTTCTGACAGAGACCATCGCATTCAGTACATCAAGAACCGAAATGGCTTTTTTTGTGATTGTAGAGGCCGAAATATATACGAGTCTTGACGCTTTGTCGAATGCCACATGCGCATGCTCCATAGCGTTCCACTTATAAATTTCTAAAAATATCCATCCTACAGAATAGCGATTTATAAATAGGTGCGTTTGCGCACCCAACAACTACACCCTTGTGGCTCGATGTGTAAGGTGCTTAAAAAATTAATTATTTAATCAATTATTTGAATTATATTTTTATTGTTATCTCTATTAATACACGCGGATGGAAAGAACTTTCTTCTCTATTTTGATTTAAGTAGGGCGCGAAAATTTTAATAAATAACTGAATGAGAAGTAATAGCGTGAAAAGCATTTTAGGGATAATAAATTACGAGGTACTGTAGACCCTTAAAGAAATATCTATGTATCGTCCGTCAAATGCAGCTTGGCCGGCGGAATGCGCAGATGGGGAAAAGAAAGAGTCGGTGTTCGACAAAGACAAAATCTAGGAGGTGAAGGGAAAGTACAGTCTGTGGTACAAGTATTTTCAACTCACAAAAAGGGTGTAAATTGGAATTTACTTTAGCGACACAAATATTTATTATACCCTTGTGTAAAATTATCAACAATCCAAAAATAAGACTTTTCAGGTAGAAGGATTTAAACTAACGAGCTTTTGTGATACAATATTAGCGTGTTTTTTATATATTTTATACTTTTTCATGGAATGTAGCGATCTGTACTAGACGAGAACGTTAGGTGAAATCAGCTAATCCCTACCCTAATGCCGCAAATATTGTGCGCATACAAACTTCACCGGCCAAGCTGAATTTGACAAATTGTAAAGACTTATTCAATCTCCGTTCTGATGTATATACGAGGGTAAATCAAATATAAACGGTAACTTTACTATTCCGCTTAGAATGCAGTTCCGAGGTAGCTGATGTTGTGTGGAGTAGACGTTTGGTTTATGAGGAGTGGGGAGCCGACCGGGTTCGCGCACATCCTTGGCTTTGTCGTCAGTACAGCTATGACCGAACAAGAGGACACATTCGTCTGTTGCGCAACGGATTATCATAAAGTTTTTAACCAATGAACGCGTTAAACCGTCAGAAATTCTAACTTGTTTGAAAGCACAGTTTGGGGACAGTACACTGTCTCAGAATCGTGTGTATACGTGGGCGAGAGAATTTAAGGGCGGACGAGAACGTGTTGAAAAGTCATGATCGACGCCCAAGGATAAGCCTTACAGATGACAATACCCGTACCGTTCGAGAGCTTATTTGAACGTGATCGCCGGTTAACCGTGGAAGAAATTTCATCAGAAGGGGGTATCAGCTATGGAAATGTTCAATCTATTATAACTGATCAACTTGGTTTTTGAAAAATTAGTGCTCGATGAGTTCCGAGGTTGTTGACTGGAAACCAAAAACAGGTTAGGTCGGAGATCGCTGAAAGGCTTCTGAATCGATTTCAGCCAGAAGGGGAGGCCTTTTTGCAGCGCATCGTGACATGTGATGAGACGTGGGTACATCACTACAGCCCCGAATCTAAAATGGCAAGTAAGGAGTGGCGAAGAAAGAATGAAGGTTGCCCAGTGAAGGCCAAAACTCGGCACTCAGCTGGAAAAGTCCTTGCAATGACTTTTTTTGGCTCTAGGGGAATTTTACTGATCGATTTTCTACACGATCGACGTACAGTGAATGCGGCTTACTACCGCCAGTTGTTACGGCCGGCAAGAGCCGCCTATCGAAACAAAAGACGAGGCATGCCCATCAGAGATGTCATTCTCCTCCATGACAACGCCAGGCCTCACACCGCGGCTTTGACAAGGAATACACTGGAAGAAATGGGCTGGGAAATCCTCGAGCACCCTCCTTATACCCCTGACTTGTCCCCCTGTGACTATTCTTTGTTCGCGCCTATGAAGGAATCACTGGGAGGAAAACGATTGGGAAGCAATGAAGAAGTCGAAGAGCACGTGACCAATTGGCTTACAACTCGCCCTCAAACTTTCTATAACCAGGGAATACTGAAACTTCCAAATCGGTGGCAAAAGTGTGTAGATCACGCAAGAGACTATATTGAAAAATGTTAAAACAATGATTTGTGTATAACGTTATTCAATAAATGATGAGAAAGAAATTACCGTTTATATTTGATTTTCCCTCGTAGTTACAGATGGATAAAAGATATAGCAAAAAAACTGAGATTCTTCCAGTTCTGATACTTAGACATTAGACTACACTCTTCAAAAGCTCTGCAAAGTTATTAAACTAAAGAAATCAAAATGAAAGACTACACATGTGCAATACTCACTCTTGAGTAAGTGTATTGCCTAATGAATCATAATTTGGCTTGTTTCACAAAGATTATTCCTAATTTTTAAAGGATTAAAAAGGCATGTAAATTTATGGAGATCGGTGTCTTAAGATTAATTGCACATCACCAAAGAGGTTAATTAATATCAAATATAAATTTTCTAGCATTCTAATTGAAATTCTAAACGGGTAATAAACTACGTGTTTTGAGATTGTTGTACCTATTAATTATTGAGGTTACCCCCATTCTTATTTTGTCGATATATAAGTTTTAGTAAACGAATATCCATTTTTTTTCACATTATTTTATAATTCAACAATAAATATTTAAAACCAGTAGAATACGATATTTTTTATCTAACAACATTTTTTTAGAATGTCAGCCCAATGCCAAGGCATTTGGATTAGATTGCTGTCATTACGTATTTTATTCTCTATTAGTTATTTTCAAAGGGATAATAATGGGAATTCGCGCAATAGATTTATAAGAGAAAGTTAGTTGCAGCCGTATACACGTGTTTCGCACTTATTAGTGCTCATCAGTACGGCATAGCAGATATAAGAAATAAAATTTAAGCAACAAACTAGAGACAATGTATAACACAAGGTTTCACAGATAGTAACCAACTACACATTTGTAGTTTCGGCTCGAAGACATTGAGTTTTCAATGCAACAACAATAAATCTATTATAAATCTATTGCGCGAATTCCCATTATTATCCCTTTGTTATATGTTTATATACGCGCATTAATCTTTCTATTCATTTAGTTATTTTCCACAGTTTCTGATGATCGATTGGTTTTAGCTGCTCAATTTTAGGTTAGAAAACGTATATCTCACAATAATTTTTCAAGTCACATTCGTTAGAACTTCCGCAGCTTTATAAACTAGCTATGACAAAAATAGGCAATCAAAGGTAAATGTACAAAATTGTTGAAAGTAGAAATCACGATCGTGGACGTTCAGTGGATACGTAATTTTAAAAATTCGTCACGTTTTATACATTACACAACTTATTTAAAAAAAAGAAAGAAATCCCTTGAGCATGAGATATCTTTTAATCTAAAAAAGAGCATTTCTCGAGCTTTAACAATATAAAGAAAAATACAATGAATAGTTTTGCTGCTGATTTAAATCGTCTGTTTTATCTGAGGATCATAATAAATATAATGGAAAAAGGGGAAAACGAATAAAAAAAGAGAATATTTTAATATAATCTATAAAGATTATGATCTTAACTAAGTAGGTTAGACTTAAGGTTAGGTCAGGCCTTCTGAAAGTGCAAGATGAAATCAGTTTCTCCAACACCAAACAAATGAGCAATAATCCGTGGGGTATTGGAGTTTTTAGCACACGCAATATTATAAGGTTAGTTCCTTTAACAAATATGCTACTAATGCTTTTAAACAAACTTCTAATTTACAAATAGCATGTTAATATGTATTAAATATGTGAAATATGAAAATATACCACGCCTCAGACTTTATCTTGAAATGAATAGGTAGAAAACCAAATAAAAGCACAACCCTATGAAACGGGCGCAATAAAGGTGAAATATGTATTAAACAGTTCTAGGGTGAGCGTTTATTAACGTTGGCTAATCACACATCCAAAAAACAGAACATTGGCTGTCAAAATTAAATAAGAGGGCTGTTCATCACATACGGTTTATTTGATTCCTGCAGGTTTAACTATACAATACCGCATGATTTTGCTTACCAAGTGTGGCCCCGTTGCTGTATTATGTGATTATCTAAAATAGTCTTTACAATCTATAAAAATGATTTTTATCTTTTTGCAGGTACTTCAACACAACATTCATATTGAACAGTTAATTAATTTGCCATTCAATACTCATTTTATGTCACACAAGATAGTGATGATAAGAAAGAGTTTTATATATTTCCATATGACTTTTACAAAGGGAATATGACCGACTGTATAGTTTTCGCAGAGATGAAGAAATCTTTATCCAGAAATTAGCAGGGATCATATAATGATCAACATTCAAGGTTAAAATTTGGTCTGCATTTGGTGCAAGTATTAGATATTTAAATTCTTTTCGATAATGTCTTTATTTGTTTGTTTGTTCGTTTTAGAGAGAGAAATCTGGAGGCAAGATATCTCTCGTACCTTAGGGTACTAATTGCTATACTCATTTGAGCGACTCTAGTATAATTTAACTGAATCTGGAGGAATTCCGTTACGAAATAGTAGGGATTTCTTTCGTGTCAAACTTTGCATTGACGCGTGTATTGACTGTTTTAAATTTTCTCCCATTATCGAAAATTGTTATGAATCTGCGACCCTTGGATTATGTGATCAATATACTAACCACTAATTCTCCGGAACTGGCTTTTACTATTTATTTATTTCATACGTCAGGTAGACCCAATAACTCGGTAACCCCAGTTTTAGACAGGAGGATCTGGGTAATTCTAGACAGATCGTGTACTCAGAGGTAATGTGTAACAAATGCATAAAGAATAACACAGAAGGGGATTAAAGTATGGAATATTAAAAAAAACAGCGAACTCAACCGGTTTTTTTAAAAACGCTGAAACACGTCGATTTTGTTTTTTAAAACTACACATTAATATGTGCGATTCACCTTCCGACTGTCATTTGTTTCTAAGTTATGACGTCATCACAAAGAAATTTAAATGACAATATACATATTTAGATTTTTTATAGTGGAATCCGATAGTGATTTTTCCTCTCTTTATGATGATACAAATAAATCATAAGGTTGCATAACAAAAATTCTGAGAAAAATCGATCAGAACATTTAATGTTATTGATATTATGGTATCAATATATCAATATATCAGATTGATTTTTCTCAGAATTTTTGTTATGCAACCTTATGATTTATTTGCATGATCATAAAGAGAAGAGAAATCACTATCGGATAACACTCTTAAAAATCTATATTCTCATTTAAATTTTTTGTGATGACGTCACAACTAACAAACATTTACAAAATTCAACTCGATTTTTCTCAGAATTTTTGTTATGCAACCTTATGATTTATTTGCATGATCATAAAGGGAAGGAAAATCACTATCGGATTCCACTATAAGAAATCTATATTGTCATTTAAATTTTTTTGTGATGACGTCATAACTTAGAAATAAATGACAATCGGAAGGTGAATTGCACATATTAATGTGTATTTTTAAAAAACAAAATCGACGTGTTTCAGCGTTTTTAAAAAAACCGGTTGAGTTCGCTGTTTTTTTTAATATACCATACTTTAATTCCACCCTGTATAATGAATCCATAAAGAAAAACTACTGACCTTAGATAGTCGCTACTTCTTTTTTTTATAACAAAAAGTTCTATTGAATTTATAGTCCTCTAACTCATGATTATATGGAGATAAGAAAAGTCTTTCAAAAAAAATATATACCTACTTTTGCTATGAACATTTTACATTTTTTCTACAGCAGTATTAAACGTCGATTTTCTTTACATGCTTAGCAAAACTATCTTCATTTTATCAAAGGTTAGCGAAGAAAGCTCTTCAAAATCTAAAAACTTGGAAAAGAAAGGACTTTTTGAAAATGTTTAAATTTTGTTGTCACATGATAATATTGTTAAAACCAGGTCTAAAAATTTCCCCGTGCATTTCTAAGAATTATCCCAATGGCCTGGGTAATTCTTAGACAGATTCCTTCTCATAGAATATTACAAAACAGGTAGAATCTTATACATTAAGAAACTTGTCTGATGAATGGTGGCATCCCATGACAAAACTTAAATCTATTTTGAAGACACAACAATTAGTGCCAACGATTACTTTTTGTCTAAAAATTGTCCCAGGGCATCCTACACAGTATAAAACCAGTACCGGTAAATTTACTTTTGCAATTTTTTAGAGTTATATATTATTGGAATTTTACTTTGAAAATTAATATCTACTAAAAACATTTCAACGTTGATCTACTCGAAACAAGAGCTACCAATTGATTTGAATGCAGGTGAACTTTGATAGATTTAAAAAAGCACACTGCAGTACACAGTGCGAATGTAAAGCCTAGAACTATCGAGATAAATCTTTTATTAACTGTTTTTGCTAGAAGTCCACGAACACGTCAATTTATCTTAAATAAGACATATTTTAGTGCAATTGCTGATTTTGGATTGTTTTTTGTTTATGAGTTATTGCAATAACAAAAATATTACTAGAAGAACCGTACTAGAACACAAAAAATGGTTTGTGAGGTATTCAATAAAAAGTGTTCTGATAGATAATAATCCATCACAAGAGTGACAGTTCCCAAAATGGAGATACAGTTTTCTGAACTCGGATGTGTACTAATACTGATATTAGTACACAGATATTCTAGATATTCTATATCAAGAAAATCCTCATATTTATCAAAGGTAAATTGTAAAGGTTTAAAAAACATAAATAGCATCCCTATAAAATCCAATTAGTACAAGAGCTTAACAAAGATGATCCAAAACGCAGAATAGACTTCTGTGAGGTAATGATGTCGACTTTTCCAATCGCAACATTTTTTATGATAAAATAACGTTTCACTTTAATGATGTAGTGAACCGCTAACTGAAATCCTCACTGAATAAACGTCGCACACGTAGTTTCCTCAAAAAGTCTCCGTTTGGGTGAGAATTGTAGGGGATAGAACTCTAGGACTATTCTTTATAGAAGGTTCATTAAATAAGTGAAAAGTATTTGGATTGATTAAGAAACTATTTAATTACTGGTCTTGCAGCGAGTTGTCTGAATAATGAAAATCCAGACCTACCAACCGATACATTATCGTTTCTACCGGATGATGCCCCGGCACATTTTTTAGCATATTTGGTGTTAAAATTTCAGCAATTTCCAAATTCATTAAAAAAATTAAAATTCCCATTTAAAACAATTTTTGCTAACGCCATAACTCATAAACAATAGGCAATCTAACTATAACAATTACACTAAAATATGTCTCATTTAAGATAAAAATTGACATGTTGGAGTATTTCTTTCAAAAACATTTAATAAAAGATTTTTTCGCCGTTCTCCACTTCTCGTGCTCGTAGTCAAAACAATAAAATGTAGTAAAATGTATTTTAGACACAGCAAAAACGGAATAAGGTAGACAATGCGGGCATACGCTGCCGTTCGTTGTCAGCCATTATCATTGTTGTTCTTCATAGTGATTGGTAGATAATAAGATAAGAAATAATAATTGGGATAGCTTGGTATATTTGCCTATTTACATAGATTAACTATTTATGTTAAGCTAATCTACCTAATACATTCGGATATTTTTATAGTTTTATCACTTGAAGAAAAAAATTAAATTGGATTGTTTCTGGAGTATTTAGCTATGATCGATTAACCATTCTGAATTCTTTGTGTCAACATTATAGCATTTTAAGTTATTAAGATGATTTAAAACAAAAATTCTTAATTAATTTAAATTTTAATTATTAAGTTTTTTTATGAATAATTATATTTCAAGAATAAACATCCCCAAGCAGCATCTAAGTAGCGGTAACTGAGATCGGAACTTTGATTGAGTAGCTGTTACGTAACTACAACTAAATTTATGACTTTAGAGGTTTAATTACTTCAATTTGGAATATTTTAGTAATTATGTAGTTACTTCTACTATTTATTAGAACTATGTAGTTACATTACTTCTAAGTAGCTTTTTAAAGTATGTGGAACGGTATTGCTACTTAGTATAATTACCTTAATGTTGTTGCAACTTCAAGTGATATTATGATTGTAGCAGTAACTTGCCCGGAGCTAGTTTTAAGTTTTTAAAACTTTAAAGTAGCACCGAAAGTTTCTGCCACTGGTCTGAAACCATTGCTTAACCTTTAAAGTAACTGAACTATACAGTAGCATTGAAAGTAAATCTTACGTTTATGCTACCCAGGAGAATCACTTGAAAGTAATTTTAGTTTGGAATTTGGAGGTTAATTGTGTTTTCGCAGTGGTAGTAGTTTTGCAAGCTTTTAATAAAAATGTCAAAGGCAAATGCAATAATAAAAAAAAAGAATTTTAGATATACGTCCACCTTTTATAGAAAATTAGAACAGCAGTTAGGTGAAATCAGTGGAAACAAAATCAACTGTTTACAATACAAAATAGAAAAAAATAGGGATGAGATCACTGATAACAATTAACACTGATTAAACAAGGGTGAAATATATTCCCCTTTTTTCTTTCGTCGCTACAACTTTAAAATGAGCCATAATTAAATAATAATTGTTATTAAGTAGCAATCAGTATAAAAATATTGGTTGTTTGTTTACGATTGACGTTTAAATTTGAGGTTAAGTTCCAATGGGAATTTTGCAGTGACATTAGGAGCTAGAAAGTGGCTACGGAAACCGTATTTTATACTTCGTGGTAACAACAACCTAGAAGTAGAATTTGTTTAGTTCCCGTTACTGTTTATAAAGCGACACAAACTTTAGACACACATTTTACAGTTAATACTACTTTAAGGTGACATTTTCAAAACAACTCCATATTTACTTGTAAAATGTTGAAGGCTATTAATCAATTTGCAATTTGTTGCAATTGTTAAAAAGTCTTTTACTATAACTCTCTGAAGAGATTTAAACATTTAATATTTATTTAGTTATTATGGCGCATGTGCGCCTTATCTGTTTTATTTCTATTTGGATTTTGACGGAACCGATACACGCAGTGTACCGGGAACTTGCAATATAAATAAATGTATTTAAGTTGAGTATTAAATTATTTCTATACTAAAACCCATCCTACAAATATTTAGTACGAGTTTATTACAACTGGCGACGAGGATTTTAAGAACCTAGCGTTAAAAGTGACAGTTCAAGTTTATTTTGAAAATGACGAATACCGAAAAAACCGACGGGAATTCCTCAACGACCATTTTGGGGTACCTTCGTGAATTTGACCCCGAGCCCAGCGATTGGGTAATTTATAAGCCTCGTTTAGAGATTTATTTTTTAGCTAATGATATTGTGGAGTCGAAAAAGAAACGCGCAATATTATTAAATGTGCTTAGTGAAGACGCCTACAAGTTGGTATATAACTTGGCGTTGCCGGTTAAACCAGAAAGTAAGAGTTATGACGAGTTAATTGAGTTATTTAGTACTCATTTTCAACCTCGTAAGTCGGTATTTGCAGCCAGGTATAATTTCTACAGGGCGAGAAAAGTGAGCAACGAAGCACCGCGTGAATGGGCGGCTCGATTAAGAAGTTTAATAGCTCATTGTGAATTTGATGCAGATCACATGCAAGTAGCTTTGCGGGATCAATTCATTATTGGTTACGATAAAGGACCGATCCAAGATCGCCTACTAGAAGAAAAGAAGGATATATCATTATCAAATGCCATTGATATCGCGACAGCCAAAATGGCGGCTCATCTAGAAAATTCCACTCAAATTCAGAACCTTGTGAAAGTGAAGACTGAGGAAGGTCTACATCATGTGCGTACGCAAGTTTCGACGCAGTCGCAACCAACTAAATATCTTCAAAAAGCGAATTCATCTAGGTCAGCACGCAACGCGGGATCTAAAGAAGGCAAGAAGCATGCCTTTGCGTGTTCTGTGTGTGGTAAGATTAACCATAATAGTGCAAAATGTTTTTATCGCGATTATTCTTGTAAGGTTTGCAAAAAAAGGGCATTTGGCATCTGTTTGTCGTCTGAAAAATAAAAGATATCTAAATAATTTTATGAATGATGTAGAATTTGTAAATAATTCTGATGAATGTTTATTTAATATTAGAGATGTTAATAAAAGTCAACCCATCATGGTTGAAGTTATTGTAAACAATCAAAATATGTCTTTTCAACTAGATACCGGCTGTGGTGTTTGTGTAATATCCGATAAAACTTTTTTGAAAAATTTGGGACATTTAAAATTGCAACCTACCAACAAAATTTTATATTTATATAATAACGAGGGTTTAAGACCAATGGGCTGTATTGAAACGAGTATTAAATATAATAATTCTACAAATTCGGTAAAACTATTTTTTAGTGAAGAACGGAGGTCCGCCAATCTTATGCAGGGATTTCTTTCAAAAATTTAAATTAGGCATAACGGAGCTGCACTCAATAAAGGATGAAAGTGAGAAGGAGTATTTTGTAAACAAATATAAACAAGTTTTCGAACCTGGATTAGGTACATTCAATAAAGACACGATTAAGTTGCATTTACAGGATGGGGAAATTAAGCCAAAGTTTTTTAGGCCCAGGCCGTTACCTTACACTCTTAAAGAAAAGGTTGATGCAGAACTTAAAAGGTTAGAAAGTTTGAAGATTATCACTCCGGTGGATTATTCGGAGTGGGGAACACCCATTGTTCCCGTAATCAAGCGCGATGGATCCATAAGGATATGCGGTGATTTTAAAATTACCATAAATCCTGTTCTTAAGGTTAGTCAATTTCCGATACCAAGGGTTGAGGATTTACTTATTGATCTTAACGGTTGCAAATATTTCACTAAATTTGATATGAGTCAGGCTTATCAACAATTTTTATTATCAGCTGATTGTAAAAATCTAACTACAATTTCCACACACAAGGGGTTGTTTGTTTATAACAGGTTACCTTTTGGCGTTTCTCCAGCCCCGGGAGAATTTCAAAAGGCAATGCAAAGTATTTTATTAAATTGCGAAGGGACAATTGTTTTCTTCGATGATATGTTGATAGCCTGTAGAACGAAAGAAGAACATTTTAAACATGTTAATAAAGTTTTAAAAACACTATCTAATGTAGGGTTAAGATTATCGGAAAATAAATGTAGTTTCTTTCAAACAGAAATTAATTATTTAGGGTACCAGATTGATAAAACGGGCATACATGCCACTGATCGTAATATTTTAGCATTAAAGAATGCACCAGTACCTACTGATATTTCTGCTCTAAGAGGGTTTTTAGGGTTAATTAATTACTATGGTAAGTTTGTACCCAAACTCTCAACCGTTTTATACCCCTATACAATTTATTAAAGCAAAATACACCCTGGTATTGGGACAAGAATTGTGATAAAGCTTTTTGCAATGTTAAAAAGTTATTAATTTCAAATAACGTTTTAATACATTTTGATCCAAACTTGCCTATACGATTTACAACAGATTCTAGTTCGTATGGGGTTGGGGCGGTCCTTTCGCACCTTCTTCCAAACGACTGCGAACGTCCGATAGCGTACGCCTCACGCACGCTCTCTCAAGCCGAATCGCGTTATTCTCAAATTGAGAAGGAGGCACTTGGCATTATTTTCGGACTCAAGAAGTTTCATAATTACTTATACGGCGTAAATTTCACATTAGTAACTGATAGTAAACCACTTACCACGATTTTTAATCCTAATAAAGGAATACCGCAATATAGTGCAAACAGATTACGGCGTTGGGCCATCATTTTGAGTAATTACAATTACAAAATTCAATATGTTGAGTCCAGAAACAATGCCGCTGATGCTTTATCAAGGTTACCTTTAAAAGAAATTACTAATGATCATGACGAAGAAATTGAAATAATTAATTATTTTAAAGATAATTCTGATGTTAATATTAATTTAGATACAGTTAAAGAATCCTATAAAAGCGATAAAATTTTAAGTAAAGTCAAAGAGCTTGTATTAAATGGGTGGCCGCCGAAAATAGATGATGAATTAAAAAATTATTTTAATATAAGAAACGAGTTATCAATTGAGCAAGATTGTTTATTTTGGAATAATAAAATTATAATTCCTCAGTCATTGCGCGAACATGTGCTAACCGATCTCCATAAAACACATTTAGGTATCAACAAAATGAAGAGCATCGCTCGTTCGTATTTTTATTGGCCTAATATTTCAAGTGATATCGCAAAAATAAGTGCAGCGTGCCCTAATTGTAAATTAAATAGCGACAATCCACGTAAAGTTCCTCTATGTAATTGGGACTGGCCTAATGAGCCATGGCACCGTCTACACATTGATTATATGGGGCCATTTTTGAACAATTATTTTCTTATTATAATAGACGCACACTCTAAGTGGTTGGAGGTATTTCCAACTTCAAATATCACGGCCCATACGGCGATTCAAGCCTTAAGGAGCACATTTTCTCGTTTCGGATTACCTCACATTTTGGTATCTGATAATGCGAAAGCGTTTACGGGTGCAGATTTTCAAAAATTTTTGGAGTCTAGTGATATAAAACATGTAACTTCTGCTCCTTTTCATCCGATGTCGAATGGTGCAGCAGAAAACTCCGTACGTACAGTAAAAAATGCGTTAAAAAGGTGTTTAATGAATAATAGTAATAAAAATTTAAATATAATTTTAAATGATTTTCTTTTTGACTATAGAAACTCAGTTCATGCCACGACGGGCGTGACTCCGTCCAGTTTAATTTTTAAAAGAAAAATTCGTACTCATTTTGATATTCTGAAGCCTAGCAGCCTTAATATTAAAAATAAGGACGTTTCGTTTTCGGCTATCGAACAACATGTGCATTGGCAACAAAAAAAACAGCGTGATAATTTTATTGGTAGTAGAATAATCAATTTTAAATTGAAGGAAGTAGTTTTAGTCCGTGATTACTCTGGGGGTAACCGCTCTAAATGGCTAAAAGCTACTATTTGTAAACAATTGGGAAAATGTTTATATCTTGTAAAGGTTCACGGAACTGAATTAGTGTGGAAATGCCATTCAAACCAAATTAATAAATATACTGATTCAATTCCGGATACCTATTCTCAAAAATGTAGTGAAAAAACTAAATCACCTAAGAAACTTAGTGAGAACGAAATAACTTGTGAAAGCGCGAGTGATGTGCGCAATCTTGTAAACAAACGCGAACGGCCGGAACGAATAATTAAAAAACCAAACCGGTTAACTTATGATTATTTTAAATAGATTGTTTTTTATATTTAACTAAATTAAATTGATTATGTATTTTCTCAGATTGCTTTCATTTTTTTGGGGGAGATATTGAAGAGATATAAACATTTAATATTTATTTAGTTATTATGGCGCATGTGCGCCTTATCTGTTTTATTTCTATTTGGATTTTGACGGAACCGATACACGCAGTGTACCGGGAACTTGCAATATAAATAAATGTATTTAAGTTGAGTATTAAATTATTTCTATACTAAAACCCATCCTACAAATATTTAGTACGAGTTTATTACACTCTCAATAAAGATAACAAATCGATGTCAAATTGTGCCTTGGGAATAAAATAAAAATGGTTTCTATCATGTTTATCAATTATATCATTATATCATTATCAAAGTATAAGTATTTTTGTCATATTTTATTCAAGACATTTTTTATTAAAAAATATATTTAAGAATATTGTTATTTTTCTATCATCATCGCATTTAACAGAAAAGTTGCGATGGTTTATAATTTTGGTATGCTAGATTGACAAAATAACGAAACATTTCATCTCTTTATGTATTATGTACGTATTACAAATAAAATAGTAATCCATTTTGTGACACGACCGCGGCATTAGCAGAGAAAGTGAAAGAATATTTGTTAAGTTGCAAGAGTAATAAAGAACAACGACGCGACACGATGTGTCAAAGAGAAAAGAAGTTCCACGAAAGTAGCAATTACTACGCCGCCACGTTCCCGCTACGTAGCCTAAAGGTAGCTGGACAAGTTCCGAAAAGGTTACTGCAACGTATCTACTACCCGAGAATTGTTCCCCATTTTCGTTCCAGGCGCGTAACAATACCGTAGCAATTACGTTCTTGTGACTAACGGCAAAAACTTTATAGTTCCACCGGTGGTTGCTGGTACGTTGCAGTGACTAAAAATGCTGCTTGGGTCTACTTTTGTGAAATGGAGTATTATTTTAATTCCTTTCTTTACCTAGAAGCAGTAAGTTTGGTAAAAATAAAGTTTCTAGCTAGGGTAATTCACTTAAACTTAGGGCATGCAAGCTAGAAATACAGTTCATTAAAGTTTATTTCAACACTAAATCTTGCTCTGGATGTAGGTCTTGTAGTGAAATTTGTGGTATGATGATTTACATTTTTTTTGCTCACAACTGAACTCTGCATGAACTGAACCTCCTAATAAAATTTTCTTTCCTTTAAGTAAATTTCAAAATGTTTTCTCTACAGAGCAATTAGCGGTTCAATTATGTATTTAATATTTTAAATAATTTTATAAAAACAGTTTTGTATTATTCTTCAGTAAGTGAATTAAATTTTCAGTTATGTCAAAATAACAAACTATTTGTCAATTATTTTTACATTTTTTACCTAGCACTGACCTAAAAGAAAATTTACTATATTCTTAGTTCTGGTAAGTATACCATAATATTGCAATTGCTGCTATCCGTTATTTTTCCTTTGCTCACACATGAAATTTCAAACCCTAAGAGAAGTTTTATCAATATTGTATATCAAATACCATAAATGTAGTAACAAGGGAATCAGAAAGCCTTGCAAAGTAATGGAGACTCCATGCATGCCAAAGGCAGTATCAGAGAGATAATAAGTTTGAAAAGTTATTGCGGGTTAGTGGGCTGTATTCCAAGGGTCACGAATGCCTTGACCCCAGAACTTGAGCTTTTGGGATTGAAATCCTTGAGTCTAGATTCATAAAAAATACAGTAACAAAACAAATAATAATAATAGAAATAAAAACTCAATAATTCTTACAAGAGACGTACGCTTTCAGGGGACCCCAAAACGCAAAATGCCTCAAAAAGTGATCTCCCAAATGCTTTATCCGGTCCTGGCTAAATGATAGATTCATAAAAGTTGTTTGTTTTACGCTTGTCTATAAATGGTTTGCAAATAAACATCTATATCTAGAGAAGTTGCTGTAGAACCGTTTTATAGGTATTTATGTCTTTGAGAGCGGAATACTTTTACGTCCTGCATCGTAAGGTATAAAACCATAGCATATTTAAACATACATCCAGAGAAAGCTAGGATAGGTACTACAATGATTACACATAATTTATTTGTTAAAAGGAGCTTGACTTGCAATTAGTATTATAATCAACAGGTAGTACTATATAAGGAGTATTTAATTAACTCCATTTTATAAACTCCTAAAGATTGTAATAATTCTTGATTTGAAAGTTTCCTTTTTAATGGCTTTATTTAAAGTGTCCTTAAACAACTTTATATCCATTAAGATTTATTATTTATGCAAAGATTTACAGAAAAAACGCTAAACATATTTTTACTTCGAAGATAAACTCTTAATTACAAAAATGCTTATGCAAATTCTCGTTGCGTATAATTTTTCTGACATAATGAATTTATAAATGATGTTAAAAAAGTACAAATACTTTTAAAATTCAAATTGGAAATAATTTTTCTTTTTAATAACACATTTTCACATTGAAGGGTAAAATGTTTGGCGTTGCTTTTTTAAATACCATTAATATAATTTTGGCGAGAACACCATTTTAAAAGTAGGTCACGCGGATGCTAAAGCAGCTTGTATAAAAAAGGTAGAAAAAGTAAATTTACAAGTAAATTTCCCAATAGCCACTTTTAAATCCCCAATGATTTACTTTTTCCTGGCACAATTATATAGTAAGAAAATTTAGAAATTCAAAGAAAACCTAGAATGTGATTTGGTGACATTTGGTTTTTAAATGTCATAAAACGATTATAAAATCAATTTTTATATTCACGCTTTCTCTAGATATTCCAGAATTTTTCCAAAACCAATATTTGCAAGACCTATTTACAAATAAAAGCAGCCAGTAAAGTGAGTACGTGCAACTACTGCCGTTTTCATCCTTTGTCAATAAATACTTCAGCAAACTTTAAGAGTTTATATAAACAAAAAGGGTTTCTGTTGGTTCAAGACATAAAGCTTTCTCTTATCTTATTTCAACTAGAACAAGATTTGGCTTTTTGAATTCGAAGTGTTTTCATTTCCGTCTAAACAGAAACACTGTAGACAGATTTCATATAAGGATTATTTTTCTGCCTGCGGCTTTCAAGGAGCTTAAGGTGTTTTTATAGTTCATTCCGAAAAAGCGTGCTTGATGTGCGTGCGAGCAGCATTTAACGCAAAAAAGGTCAGTGCTGATCTTTATCGATAAACAAGTGGTTTGAAAGTACCAAAGTCTATCCATTAGATTTAGGCTTGTGCCCTGTACAAATATGCAAATTTTAAGATTTGTTTTTTAAATTTGCTGAAAATGTATCCAAAATAGACAGCTGGTTGAAAACGGCATTTAATTGCTATGCTGTTTTTATTTAATAGAGATTTCAATCCGATACAGAAAGATGAAAAGAGAAATTAATTCGGCGGCTTTGGTGCACTCTTGATTCATTTTGATATAAACGATGCTATTTAAAGGTACAAATTATTCCGAAAACTGAATGCAAATTTCACAATGAACCCTGAAGCGTGACAAGGAAAATTGCTGATATTAATTCAGTCTAAAGAGAATTACTCCATTGAAGTAAAAGTGCTTTTAGGCAAATATAAGCATTAGAGTAATGATTCCAATAAAAATATTTCTTCTGATTTAAATATGGAAGAAGTCAAAAGTTTCTTTGAGCTCACGTATTGGAACAGAAAAGTTTTTTGGCTCGTATCCTGAATTATATTTTGTCATGGTGATAATAGTTTTAAATGCACCAGCCAATGCATGAGAATATACATTTTCATTCTGAACAATACAGCTAATGCATAAAGCACAAACTATAAATAGTTTTAATACGGGAAATTAGATTAGAATGCCACAAAAGCTTTCATTCAGGTGTAATACTTTGATATAAAAGCATTTGTATTCCAGACTGTTTTGCACCGACCAGTTATTCCAATAATGCCATGTAATTGTTTAACGATTGGAAGATTATTACATTACGTAGATTCACTGAGTGTTTGGCAGTAATTATTTGTATCTAGCCCATAGCTGATTATAATTAAAAGCTGAAATTAATTGCAATATTGCTATTCAAACTTTCATTAAGCATCTAATTTGTAAATTAATGGTCTGTTTGTTGGTATGTTTAATTCATTATTATTAATTGATTTTTGTAACAATAAAATCCAACAAAAAGGTTGCAGGTATGCATTTTATGAAATAGTAAATAAACTAAATCTACTATAACAGCAACGTGTTTAAAATACTAAATATTTTTATAATTTTAATAGAATTCTTATAAATAACTATTATGCTGTTGTCGTTATAAGAGCCGCAATTCCTGATTAAAATTACACGGATTTGAATCTATTGGAACAACATTATTATCAATATATCAATATGTCATCGCAGTAGAAAAATGTTTGTAAAAACTAAACATTATTACAACATAGGTTTAACACTATTTATTTTTAGAATTAAGGAAGGTCCTTAAGAATGTTTGATTTAAATCAAAACGCGATTAAAATATTTAATACTCTTTTATTAACAGAATTAGCTGTAAGTGATGATGAAATACAAAACACATTTTTATTACATTAGTCTCATCACAATCTTTTAGTTCTCTGATTTGACAAATCGGATTATTTTACAAATAGGGTCTAGTTTGCAAACTACTTTTTTATATATTTTATATATACAAACAGCTAGTTTTGAAAGTAGCAATAATCTTGATTAGATCGCGAATAAGTAACAGCAAGTGTTAATTGTATACAGTCGGTATTAGCGTACTGAAAACAGAAAATTAATATGGAAAAATTAACTGTAATCATAGTGATATGCTGAAACTAGTTATGCGCAGTTTGTTCGTTCTCAAACTCGAACATATGCATTTTACATTGTATTGAACGTTTTTGGTGATTCCTGCTCGCCAAATTTAATTACAAGAAGGGTAAGGTATCAATAGAAAGAGAGAATTATTGAGCATCAGATGGTACTAATAATAATATTAAGAGTGAAATTTTTATTTTAAAATACTAATTTAAAAGTTAACTGTTGTTAAGTATGACAAGCCATGATTTGCAAATTATTTCAGTATAGCATACAGTTAACATAATAATGACGGTTCAAACATCACAATTGAATAACGACTATTTAAGGTCCAAGTGTACCCAAAAAACGTGTGTTGTTTGTTTAATAAATAATATAATAATGTGATTACTTTGGTTTTAAGTTAATAGTCGAGGAATGTTAAAAACTTACTTACCTAACTTGTTTTGGAAAAAAAAGTTTTTTAATTAAATTATTTCACGTGTTATACGTGAAAAATTAATTTTGGAGAAACTGTACATTCAAAATTAATCAAAATAATACCACTTATATTTCATAGTATTTGAACTATTCTCCCAAAATTTTAAGAAAATCGTATGTCTAGGGACTAAAATATTACCTCCTTTTTGTCAAAAAAAGCAGTTTTTTTGGCAAAAAGCAGGTTTTTTGGCAATAATTTAGTCGCTAGACTTACGATTTTCTTAAAATTCTGGGAAAATAGATCAAATATGTTACTATGAAATATAAGTGGTATTATTTTGGTTAATTTTGAATGTACAGTGTTTCTAAATATAATTTTTCACGTATAACATGTGAAATAATTTAAATAAAAATTCTTTTTTCCAAAAGATGTTAGGTAAGCAAGTTTTTAACATTCCTAGACTATTAACTTAAAACCAAAGTTATCACATTATTATATTATTTATGAAACAAATAACACACGTTTTTGGGTACACTTGGACCTTAAACTGTTTATTAGTTTAATATGTATATTGATTTAGTATAGAAGAGAAATACATGAAAGTAAAATGCACAATGTTAATTTCCTATGATCGACTTTGAGAGTGGACACCCGGTATAAGTTCTTATGGACAAAATATTAAAAAGGAGAAATTGACTCAAGTTTGAGCCATTCCACGTCAAATCAACCAAAATAAGTATGGTTTACAACCTTACCCTTTTAGATATTTTTTAAACTTAGTATATTTGTAGTATTCAGTGAAAGTAATACATTTAATTTTTTATAGAATCTTTTGCTGAATCGTTTACGATTTATGGGCACTCAAAGGCGCGAAAAAAGCGTGATTTCTGAGTTGTGGAAGAATGTTGATTTGTCTATAATTTGAGTTACAGTTGAGCTACAGTAATGAAATAGGACTGGTTTTACAGCTATTTTTATGGGCTTTAACATGATATATAACATGATAGGAATGTAAAATTTTTATTGTTTAGAAAAAACAACTGAAATCTTTAACTTTCCAAATTTCAAAAAACTGTAATTTTAAAAATCTTCAAAAAATATATGTTCAAGAAGAACTATTTTTCTGTATATTCTGAAAGTTTGAATCTGGGATTCCAATGGGATCAGTAAATAAAGTATATAAATGCAATATGAAATCAGGGAAATTCTTGTGCTTTCAGAGAAACCACATTCCTTTAACTCAGGTAAAAGATTATTGCTGGCTTTGCACAAAAGAGCGCCTTTCATTAACTCCAGTTTTAAAAAATGAATCGAAAAAATCTTCAGATGATTTTGAAATACTTTCCACTGATATGCGGTCAACATAAACCCATTGTTTAAACGTTACTTAGGGTTAATGTCATTGCTCTCCATCAACTCTCACAAATGTTGTTTAAGTAGTTCGACCTCTGGACAGTATTTACATTTACCAAAATAACATGTTGGTAACAAAGGACTACATCCATTGCTAGCAACACAGTCTTTGTATGTTTTTATCGGTAGCTTACAGTTGATTGTAAGGTGTGATATTTTGCATCCACTTAACATGAGTTTAAAATTCTGATGAATGTGCATACACAAACAAAAAAAGTTTTGAACCAAGTCAGCAGTCTCTTGATCAAGAGTTTTGCCGGGTTTTAGATTAAGACATGAAAAAATGCTTTAGACTACACTAATTCTTTCACTTTTCTAACCATGAAGTTTGAAATGTTAAATTCATCTTGAAGTTTTTTTACACTCCAATTTTTAAGTAATACAGTAATAATCTGAATCTTATCACTTTGGGATGTAGTATTACACCTTTTTTCGGCTTGCTGAAATAACTTTTACTAGTTTTCTCCTGGGGTAGTTTGATTCTTGTGATCGTTTTCTCTTAATTGGTGTTTCATTAAATGATTGTAAATTAGCATTTAAACATCCAAGACCTACATTGGCAACAATGGCCTCTTCATGATTGGCACTAGATGCCACTTCATTTGAGAACAATCTAAATTCCAACTGCGACAGTTGTTTTTCTACATTTGCCACATATTTTCTGCACTAGTGTTAGGAATGCTTTTTTTCTATCATCGATTACATTCCTGAACACAAATTTCTTTTATGATTGTAATGCCATTTTCTTTGAGAGGATTACAACATAGGGCTGAAATCTGAGGCATTATCTTTATGCTTTTATGAGTAGTTTGAATAATTGCACACTGTCTAGATATTCCGCAATTTAAATCTTATGGCTTGGACAGTATATCATGGTCTAATAAATTATTTCACGAATATGTCTTACTTATAGGCCTATTCACAAACCTGGTTACTTAAAACAAACTTAAAATCAGTGTAAATGTAATTCTGTGGCAGCAGACGTTTTCCCATAAACCAATAATAAGCCCTAATATTAACATCAAATTAACATGACATTTGATACAGCTGAGCCACACTACCTATTATGTTAACACCAGCAAAATACAGCTATGTTTTGCATAGTTGACTAAAATAACATTAGCTTTTATTTACCAATCAATTTGTCCTTAATAAATCATCTCATAAATGCAGTCAGCAATAATCCCGTTGTAAAACCACTGATGTATGTTAAGGTACTTACTTTTTTTTAGTTAATCTCAGATTATCTTAGCATTTAATTTAGCCAACATAAAATAGCATTTATTGGTTTAGGTAACTGACCTCATTATGAAAGTTAAGATTTTCAACTTCATGTTACATTTTAATACATTTATTCATTGTGGGTCTAGGACAATTAGCCGTCGCCGGTTAGCCGTCGCCGATTCGTCATCGCCGATTCCCCGTTGGTACGATTCGCCGCCGGCACATCCGCCGTCGGCACATTCGCCGTCGACAAATTCACCTACAGAATTTCCACCGTCGGTTCTAAATGATTAAAAAGTTACCGAGTAATTGGTGTTGTTAATATTAAATAAAATTCACTAGCTATAGTTTTAAACCTGTTTATTGTGCTAATGTCTGAAAACTATTAACTAAAAGTATATACAAAGATTTACAAAAGATGCAGAAAGAAGGATCATTATGACAAACATATGTTTTAAAAAGAGACTGTTGAAACTAATGCTAAAATGGCCTAGCCTGATACGTATATACAATAGAAAGGACAAGTTTTGCTTGAAAAGTTGAAATTATTATGACTTCCTTAAAACTATTTGATTTAAAAGAAAAGAAAGTCAAAATATATTAAAGGTTAATATGTACATACATATTTAAATTTGTATTGCATTAAATTATTAATAGATAACTAACTATATTAAATATTATATATATCAAAACTAACAGTAATGTACCTACAACTACATATTTTTAAACGTAATTAGTATTTAGAAATTGTAAGTACAAGGGAATCCATAATAAATTAGTTTTTATCTTTGGTTCTTATTCGTCAAAAATTTCTAGAATTATTAAACAAAGTTGCCTCTTCTAATAGGGTTTTACCTTACTCGTTTTAGAAAGGATTATGAGCAGTAGTCACTAATACGAGTATTATGGACAAAGGTTATACTGTAATTATGTACATAAGCATAAGGGTTTTAGAAGTTTTTGAACATCCTTTCAATATTTCTGCTTAATACAGCAGATGGCTATATCGCTCCCCAAAAGAGAAATTGCTTAATAAAATAGTGATTGGCGACGGCGAATTGGTCCGACGGCGAATCGGTCCGACGGCGAACTGGACCTACGGCGAACCGGCGACGGCTAATCGACGACGGCCAATTGGCGACGGCGAATGGTCCCATCCCTATTCATTGTTACATTTATTACTGATCCCATTGCAATCTCATCTTTAAACTTTTGTGCCAAGCCACCAATAATCTTTTCAGAAAAAATGAGTTAAAGGAATGCGAATTCTCTGAAAGCGCAAGCATTTCCCTGATTCATATTACATTTAAATACTTTTTTTGCTGATCCCATTGGAATCCCAGCTTCAAATTTTTTAAAACTGGAGTTAGTGAAAGGCGCCCTTTTGTGCAAAGCCAGTCTTTTCAGAAAAAATTGAAACCTGAGTTAAAGGAATGTGTGGATTCTCTGAAAGCACAAGAATTTCCCTGATTTCATATTGCATTTATATACTTTATTTACTGATCCCATTGGAATCCCAGATTCAAACTTTCAGGATATACAGAGAAATAGTTCTTCTTGAATATTTTTTTTGAAATTTGGAAAGTTAAAGATTTCAGTTGTTTTTTCTAAACAATAAAAATTTTACATTCCTATCATGTTATATATCATGTTAAAGCCCATAAAAATAGCTGTAAAACCAGCCCTATTTCATTACTGTAACTCAACTGTAACTCAAATGATAGACAAATCAACATTCTTCCGCAACTCAGAAATCACGCTTTTTTCGCGCCTTTGAGTGCCCGTAACTCAAAAAGTATGCAAAGTAAAAAAAATTAAAAACATATTTGTAATTTTTTTTACTCACGCTACTGATTATCACAATTTCAAACAATATCCAAGATGGTGAGGTTGGGGCATTGGTTGATTTGATATGGAATGGCTCGTTTATGTTTATGCCTCTCAACAACTACTTTGAGATTTGGACCTTTTCTTCCCTTGTATACATTTCTTATGACATTTTTTAATCTCTGATCATTTCTTATTAGTTAGAGCTACAAATAAAACTGTTCAATTACTACTTTTTTAATTTTCAAATTTACTTTCAATTTTAAAAGTTATAGACTAATTTATTGGTGTCTGGAACTAACTTCTAATTTCAGATAAATCATCATTATGATCACAATTAATTTTTCCATACAAAGTTCCTATGTTACATGTTCTAGTGGGCTGAAATACATCTATACATAGAGAGTTGCAAAAACGGATTTTTAATACGAAAGAAGTTGAAAGTAGTCAATGTAAAAAGTTATCAATCAAATAAAGATAATAAAGCTTTAACGAACTCAAATTTGTAAGTATTTATTCCATTTCGTTTTAATTCTTAACCCTCGTATAAAAGGAAATTATTTTAGTCTTTGTATATACTAAAATTAAAAATGATCATCTTCATACAGAAAATATTTTACCTTTTTAGTCACGTACGCAAAACATTTTCCATTTCTTAAATTATAAAAAATGCACAGAATAACAAAAAACACTTTTAGCATTTTAATAAGTTTACTTTTGTCTGGAATATATGGCAGTTTTCGATCAGTTCTAGGAAAATATATGCTAGTTTGAAAGAAATTCAGTTAATATTAAATATTCACACAAAGGTTTATGAAAGAACAAATTGCTTTCAAAGACCAGATTTTTATACCTAGCAATTGATTGTATATAGTTATTGTTTGTAGTTTTGCTTTTAATGGCACCTTTTGTGATATGAATTTCGTCTAAATTGTTCATTGGCAGTTACGGACGTTAATGATATTGTGTGATTGGCTTAAACCAATAGCCCTTCTTAAACTCAAGTAGGAGATGTAAGATTTTTCCGGGGCGTTAATGATAAATTAGTTTAGCGTTTTCTTAAAAGAACTCACGCTTTATTTCTCCTACATGAGTTTTTACTGTCTTCAAACCGTACCGTGGGGTTAGTGTTTAACCCATTTTGTGAAAGTAAATATAAAAATAATCTATTGTTAGTTTCCCTTTTGATATGGAGTTAAATTCACAAAGGGAATAAATGGTATAACCTAATTCGCTTCTTAGAACTTGAGAATTTGAACTGTACGATCTTATTCGGTTCGCCATATGACTTAACTGAAGAAATTCCTGTGAACTGAAGAAGCTCTAGAGCCAATACACTTAAGGGGTGTTGAAGCGAATACATAGCCTCTCACGCTCAAGACAACTTCACCCAAACGGGTACATACCGGAAGTCTAGAACGTGTAGACTTATAAACGAATTGCTGTCAAGGGCATACCAGGCCTATATCTGGGAGATCGGTGTGGCAAGACCATTCCAAAGCCCCTGCCACATCTGAGGTTGGATTCGATCGGGCAGTGATCCCCAACTATGTTGGGGAATAATCCAAAGCTGGTCGAAGGGCCAGCTTCTTAGATAAGGCGCAGACGGATGAGCACGTTTATAACTTCAATACTATCCTGGCGAGCTAATAGAGGATGGATAGTAACCTCGCTCCCACCAGTTGAGCATATCTCAATTCACGTCTTCGGACGGGAAGTGAATACCCGGAAGTCAAGCAAATATATATATAAATCAAATACCATAGCATTAATTAGGGCCTATTTTAGGTATCTAAGTGATAGGCTATGAGGCGGAGGAATGCACAAACCATTTACACAGAGCAATGTACTGGGTTAATATGCTGGCATTATGCCTCTCACTATGACTGGACTGGTCTTTGGGTCCCCTATCACTTAGTTTGGGGATGGCACCAGAACAAGCATGCCATAGTAACTAGTAAGGTTTATCCCGACAGTTGATCACCGTTGTTTGAGGAAACCGTTTCGTAAGGTGGTTTCCCTGGTATAGGCAGGGCTTTGGAAATGCTATTGTTGAGACGACTCTGCAGTCGATAGATGTCTTTGAGCCACCAGTATGGTTGATACGAATACAGAGCAAATACGACACCTAGCCTTTCACGCCAAGACAACCCCACCTGCACTTTGGTAGAAGTCACTTTCAGGTACCGTTACTATATTCTGTACCCCATCAATGAAGATATCTTGGACAGACCTAGAACCAAGCCCAGTGACTTTGAGATTGGACTCGGAGGCCGCATGCTGAACTATGGGTAAAGGGACTCTCTAGGAGTTCGTACATTCATGGTTCCAGCACTAGCCTGTACAGTGGAATAGAGTATGAACTGGAAGCTCTTACATACGTGACGTGCTAATTGAGCATATCTCAATTTATTGACTCTTTAGGGGGTAGCCATGAGCTCATGCAAGTAGGCCCATAAAACAAATATTGACAACCTTGTACTTGTTTTGTACCGATTAATGTTGAAGTGTCCTTTATGGAAATTAACAAAATTATTTAATAATATTAATAGTAAAGAAAGCTAGTGAAAATGCATATTAAAACCGTTTATATAACAGTTCTTATTTTGTTTCGGCAGCGTTGTATGTAATAAAACAAAGAAAATAATAATAGTACAGTCATAAGTCGTTATCTGTGTAGTGTCGAGATGGATTAATGTTACATAAAAAACATAAAGATAAGAGGATTACTGCTACTCATTTTTTGTAAATTATTTGAACTATATTCTATAAAATATCATTTTTGTTAACAATCAAAAAATATGTTGGGTTTTAGTTAAGATAATTAAATGAAAATGTATTTAAAATGGGATCCCAAATTAAGTTAAACTGTAGAAATTCATGCTGCGAGTACTTTTCAGATACTCATTAACTGTTGTGAATATTTGTATCGTTATAAACGATTTTCTTGAAGTTAAATTCATGTACAAAGTTTAAAATTACTACTCATTGCTATAGTTTGACACGATAAATTGTTAGTGTTCCACTCAGAAAACAAATATTCTAAGAAATAAAAGACTGATAAGTCACAAGGAATTTAATGTAAATTAATGGGGATTCTATTTTTTTTGCTATTAAACATTAACATCAGACAATATGGGTGGCGTCCGTGTATTTTTGAATTATTCCTATCTTCTATTCCAAATTAGTAAGCTTTTGAAATTAACACCCACGTCATCTGAGCATAATTTGAGTCAATAAAACGTCTCTACCGAGATATATGTTAAAGTAAGTATAAGTGATTTATGTGTTTATTTGAAGGACTTTTAATCAGTTACAAATAACTAGAACATTTTTTCAGTTTAATTAGTATAGAAATTTGAATTTTGCTGAGAAAATTTGGAACGTTACAAAGCATGATTAAAATTGTAATACACTTATGCTCCATATCGATGTGTTTTGTATTATTGATTGTTCATTCCAGTATTATTAGAATTTCTGATAAATACAAACAGGTATTTGGTGGAATACACAATTTCCATAAGATCCATCACAAAATCTAGACAACAACAGATTATACTTGTCTACTCCGTTTTTGTGGTTTATAGAAAATACCTCTGCTATTAATTGCAAATTAAAGATGCACGTTACAAGTACGTAGTACAAATGACAGATTCTTCATGCTACACATATCATTCTATGTGAAAATGTGCCAATCCTCTAATAGCTTTTAATCTCCCTGACCGAAATCGTTACCATTTGCTGTTACATATTTTCCACTTTATTAGCGACCGTGTTATATCAAATTATCCGCTCTCTACGACGAATCGCAATCTTAATATCTTAATAAAACGTCTGTATCCAAGCAAGAAAGTATTTGAGGAACCCTTATACTATCCAATAAAAATACATACGTAAAATGCGGTCGTTTGGCTTTATCGATGTTATAAAAAGTTTCTCCTAGCTAGTGTTGATTTATATAGCATGATATATACTTTGCTATCATACACACATAATCATGCTACTACTTGCTATATTCAAATTTTATCTTGTTCCAGAACATGTAATAAGAACTTTAAGGAAGAAGAAGTAGGTAATGGATCAATATTCAGTGAAAATATTATTTGTGAATAATTTATTTATTTATTTAATTACTCCCAACAAAACGGGCATTGCCCAGTTACATTACTAAATAATGTGTATTTAGTTAACATAAGTTTCAAAATAAATTCACTGTCATTGTGATTGGGTTTACATATTATAATTAATATAAACATTTTGTATTAACTGTTGTTAACTAATAGATATTTTTGTATCAATGTAGTATAAAGGGCAATTTTAATTGCTGTAATTTATAACAATAAAGTTAAAATGTAAAAATATAAAAAGCAATGATCGAAAACACATCTTTAAATAATATATACTTTTATATGTTCTCCGTAAAAGGAGATATATGAAAACCCTGTTTACCATATTCTGTTATTTATGTTGTTTCGGAAATACATTCTAGATTTAGAAGGTTTGAACTTTTCCAAACTTCATATCAAATGACATTTACGGATCGTACAACGGACAAAAGACCAAACCGTTCTGTTAGATCAATACAAATTTTCTGGTAAATTTTCCATTTTATACTATGAAATCAAATACATAAATAAATAAAAATCTGATTATTTTTTATTTTATAAAGACACAAATATACTAGGAAGATACTCAAATTTTATAAAAAAACTTTACACTTGTTGTTCTTTAAGTCTTGAGTTTCTTTAAATTAATTTAATTAAAGAATCCTAGAAGCTTTTAAAATATTAAATAATTCTGGTATGTTACGTCGCATTACCTGCGAAACACGTTCTTATATGCAGAAAAGCGTATGAACGCAGACGTTATGTAATAGCACTCACTGAATGCTAAATTCACTAGTATAACGTCTACGGACACGGAAGAAGATTGATGGATGCTCTTGCATTGCTTCGCCACGTTAAATGATCTGTTTTTATATGAGTGAAATACGGCGTGAAAGTGACTGTAAATATATATGTATATTCGGAAAATAAAAGCTACTACTATAAAATATTAAAAGCGAAAATAAACACAATAGTTTACTCTCATCTAGAAAAGCCTCCAAATATGTAACATGTTTAGAATCAAATGACTATACTTATACAAATTACATACATATAAAGTACAGTTCATTTTCATATTTTACGAACAATTGAATCAACTCGCTTTATCGGTGGTTCGATATAACTGTGTAAATTGTAGTTTCTACACAAATAACAATAAAGAAGGAGTGCCTGTCCAATGCCCATTCTTCTAAGTAGTAAACATCGACCCATATTGGGTTATTTTGAGCAAGCTATGTACATGGTCAATAATGATAAATTATATATGTTTGAGCCCACGATAGGTTTTCGACGGGAAACTGTTCTGTTTGCATTCAGGCATATTAAACGCAGACGCTTTTAATAATAGGATCTCTATTTAATGAATGTATTTTGGTACAAACAAAATATATGTTCTGTTAAATTAATTACAACGTTTGATGTTGCTTGGAATACAGATTATGTGCTACTTTGTTTTAGCATGGAATGCAGATTATTACAATTTCAGAATTTACTGTACATAGGTTTTCTAACTGATTTAAAATAGAACAGTTTCCTGAACTGCCTCCTTTTATTTGTTTATATTTGTTAAGTACAGTTAAAGTTGCTTTATTTTCTTTTTAGTGACTAAGTTCCAACGTCTTCTTGTCTTAACCCATAAGAAATCTACATTTTGATCATCTGTCAATCTATTTCGTTGGATTTATAGCCGCACGTAATGTTGTTTCATATTTTACGTTTGGTTTTGGTTATTATTTAGCTGTCTTAAATTTCATACAGTTTTAAATCAAATTACAAATTCCAGTTCGTTTGAGAGTTCTACTGGGACGATTTACGTGATTCTTTTTTATATTGAAGCTTTCGTTGTGTATTCTAGTCAAAACTACTTATTATCTGCATTTGATGCAAGAGAACAACTATTAGAGACTCTTCAATTAAAGTCTGGTCAATGCGTTGCCACGGTGCCCGCCGTTTTTTATCACAATATTTTTAATATATTTTGATTTTGACATCCTAGTTTTAATGCTAAATAACGTTTTATATATGCAACCCACTCTCTCGTGTTTCTTAATCGAGTCAAATACCGTTCACATGCGTGCCAATGTTTGGCCGTGTAACCATTTCTGTACTTTTCAAATTTGGCGGCACGTGGGGTGATATAAAATGGCTGCCTTGGCCAGACTCTAATTGAAGGGTCTCTAGCGACTATTTACTTGCAGCACCCTCTCAGTCCTCAGCGTTGGTAGCTTTTGAAACTATTCACGATTATAAAAGTGCACTAATCGACATTAGTTGAAAACCGCATTTTTTTTAAACTGCATATGTATTAATAACAAAATGCAATAATAATAACATATATTAATATAATATTTTAAAATTAATGAAAATTCAACTACTTAAATGTTTCATTCACTTAGCCTTTGTTAGATACATATACTAATATACTGTGTGTTCAAAAATATGATTATTCCTGTAAATACTTTATATTAAATAAATCGATACACTTAAAACACAAGGCTGATTGTTGTTGCAGTTCACTTGATTGTTCCACTGGGCCGATTTACATGACTCTTTTTTTATATTGAAGCTTTTGCGGTGTAGCATCCAGTTTATTGCGATATTTCGTTTTTGTATTTCACGTAAATAAGTGGTAGCAAAATGCACCAACAAATAAAGTAATAATTAGGCCGTTATTGTAGGAAAGTCTAAAGGTTTGCAAGTGGTATCCTTTTGTTATATTACTGGACTTACAACTGGTGCTCTGGAACCCCAAAATATTTCCATGAATCCCCAGAGTTCCACGGAACACACTTTGGGAATTAACTTTTTATGACATTTGCCATTTCAATAGGTTTCCGCAAATATTTCCATGGAAAGTTACCAAAAATAAACTTCCGAAAATTTGCCAACACTATTTTTGTCATGTTTTTGAAATATGAACTAATAGACGTTTTGAAGAATTTTTTAAACAAGCTCGATTTTTGATTTTATTCTTATCATTTCGTAAGGTAGAATCTCCGTATGTGTGTATGTAGAATAAACCGAAAGGGAGGGGTAAGCCAGAGAGAAAGATATGTTGGAAGAGAGGAGTGCTAGACTTAGAATCTCCAACTGGTTATGTTTGGTTGCGTTTATTTAAATAATCAGTCACGAAAATTTGAAGGATGTAATCACACAACGAATGATGTATATGCGGAAATACTTCAATACTTTTGACCTTCATTTCTTGACGAGGTTTCCCTAGTGCAATTTATTTTTTAAATTATAAGATTTAACTAGAATATTGAAAAGGCGAATATTTCTCATTAGTATCTATGTTATTTTTTATAAAAGAATTTCATCTTAAAATTCAATTCAATCTTTGTGTTAAATGAATTTCATCAGACAAAAGCCGAGAACAAAATACATAAAAAGAAAAGCTTTATATCTACCTATCTGTAATGAAAAGCGAACAAAAGAATTTGAAATTTAATTTTCCTGCCTATTCTTTTTTTTGTTTAATTTAAATGAGAATTTTATAAATTACAATCAAAGTTTTTTGATTAAAGTTTTATTTAAAATACCCTAACTCGCATTCTTGCATCTTAAAAACATTAGCAGTATTTTAAGCATTTAAATTCGTAAACATTCATTACTTAAATAATTATAAGGGCCTGAAAAAATAATTAGGTTATCTTTCATAATTTAGACTAATTTAGGAAGTGCTCGTGTTTCTTGTTTGTCAAAGAGATTCGAGAGGAACTGTAGAATATAAAACGTTTTCATAAAAAGCGTGTTGTTTAGAAGGATGAAGCAGTAAAAACTTGTTATTTTACTTTTCGGTGAAACAAACAGATCTGCAACTCGGAAAGTACTTTCTTTCATTAAGATATTTTTAAAATGCCGACTAATATTCCATTTTGAATTTTCTTTTCAGTTGTATAAAAAGCATTTGATATAATTTGAATAAAATTTTCATAGTTTCATAGAGTTTAAAATGTAAATATTTTTTACATTTTTAAATGAGTTACAATTCGTAACAACTAATAGGTAAGTAAATCGTAATAAAACTTTGTGGTAGCTTCACTGTCTTTATTTAAAATTAACTACACATTGAAGTTTTATAATATTAAGAATTAAAGTCAGAAAATAATACCAAAAATCTTCATTGGCGTATGTAATTTCTACACTTGCTATTAATTGAATCAGAAATAATGAAAAGTGTAAATCTGTTTCGTATCATCTAAAATATTGCCAATAATCGATAACGCTTTAATAAAACATATTATATATATAGCAAATATTTGAGAGTTGAGTTCAACCAATAACTAAATATATCCGGATCTTTTGAAGTGCGAAAATTATCCTAACTAATTTCATATAAAGATTGTAAACATATAAAATTATTTATTAAAGGAATAAATATGTTTGAGGTTTTGATTGCCAGTGGAATCAAATCCCTTTGGTTTCAGTAACATATACGCAATAGCTGAAACAGCTTCTCTTGAATTATTATTAGTTTACGTCAAAACATATTTTAGCGCATCTTTTAATATTTCACATCATCAACACTATTACGAAACTAACAATTAAATCAATTAATTACTTCAAAAGTTTTCTTTTGATTAAAATTTCACCCTAAAAACGTTGGAAATGCCTGTTTTTTAATAGTAGACTCTCTTGATACCCTATACCACAAGTTTAGTCAAATGAAAGTCTCAAAAAGCTCCAAGTAAATTATCTTTAAAAAACAAAGTTTGCAAGAAACTTGAAGGATTTTATTAACACACTTTTTGAAGTTAAAATCAATATTAAGACCGTTTAATGACTTTGGAGTTTCATAATTTTTTGTTGTTTTATAAGTTTAACTTCTATCGCTCTAAGGAGAAAACTTTTTCCTTCTAAATCAAAGACATCAATCATTTATTATTTAGATAAAGATTATAAAGTTTTCTGAAAGCTCGTGTAAAAGTAGGTGATTTTTTGGCCTATGTACTTAATGTTCACTTAACATTTAGACAAATTGTTAAAATTTCATAATATTTTAAGCATAAGGTTATAATTAACCTTTGATTACTTAATAATAAATGAAATTTCAATTTTAAAAGATTGAACCATTGAGATCAACCTCTGTGTAAGTTGTATCTCTGTTGGTTTACTGCATAGAATTTTTCAAGATCTTTCTGTGCTACTAAAAGGACTGGTCTTGACGTGTTTCATGTTTTTCAATAGAGCACGGCATCACAGCCTTAAAACCCAGTCTTTCGGCAGAATATCGACAGACAACTGCAATGACATCTTAATAGTTATTTGTGTAATTAGTGCGCGCAATGTTACTTTGGTGGTCAAGAATGAAAGTATTTTGACGAGGCGTAGCCGAGCTGCCTTTTTGACAGCTGTAGAAAAACAACATTTAAATCAAAGCTATAAGTAGAATCAAGCTAGTACCTATTTTAAAATTCAAAAATTGGTTTTGTCTGGTCAAGAATCAAACAGGGTAATTTCGCATACATTTTTGTTGCTGAACACAGACCTGTAACTCAGATTGCTCCATGAAGGTTCTATTTACTATAACATAATTTTATTATGTAAGGTTGGGCAAAAAGGTGTTACAACCCAATGGATCAAAACAAGCATCAAAATGGACGAGTAAATGTATTTTTATGGTTAGTTATGGACTCTAAGATGAGCCGAATGCTCGTATGCGTTGAAACTAGATCGCTTATTGACGGAGTATAATACTTAAAAGTTTATTAATTAAACCAATATTAAAAGATATTCGCTTGAGTGGTAACATCCTCTTGCCCAACCCTGCATTATATATGTATTTGATGCATTTTTCATCTACAACACGAAGCTATAAGTCGATTCTTCGTTTAATTTACATTTTACGAAATATTCGAGCCTATACTTGAGCAATTTGAGAAACGGATGTGTTCAGTATCAATTAAATCTACCGAAATTGCCCCGTTGTTGGTTCACTAGATGTGGTTTCAGTTGTGTCGAGCCTATCATCTGCAGCTGGTTTTACAGATTCGATAAAGGGATTAGACCGTCCCAGGTACGAGCACCACTGCCCAAGATGCTTTATTAACGAGTCTGGCTGTAACGCTTTAACCGGACGGCCACTTATGTAGAATTTTGCAGTAGTGGAAGCAAACAATATCTTTTTACCGGGTACCGGACGGTAACAGAGACACTCTTGGTCGGGTTTAAGCTGAGCTCTCTGTCCTCAAAGAATTATTGCGCTATCCTAAGAAGTCTCTGGCACTTCTGCGTACGCCAAACATGTCACAGACGCCCTGTCATTAATGCTTAATCCCAAACCAGATCTCTCTAACCTTTCCACTAACTCATCCACAGCCATAGTAAATAAAACTTGGAACAAAGGCTCATCCTGCTTGACACCTCTATAGTCATGGGAATCTCAATTACGATGCTGCACCCCACCTCTAGTCGCGTCAAGGCATGGTTGAACCCTTACATAATGAAACTACTGAGTCGGTTATCGACCTTAAAACGCCGCAGGGATTGAATTGTGGCTTTCCGTATCAAAAGCCTTGATCAGATCTAGGAAAAGGAGATGATACGTTTTAATGTGCTTTCTCCTTTGCTTAATAATAGTTTATCGTACTTTTGATAAGTAATTTTTAATAAGTAGTTTTGCGATCAGTTACAAAACTGAATTTTCATTTCTCAATAATCTAATAATCCAATCACAAACTTGCATTTAAAACATTAGAAAATCATCTAGGCAAGATATTTGTTAAACCATCCTGTCACAATTAGTTACTATGTTATAAATTAAAGACATGTGAATTTTGTGTATTTACGCCTTATTGTACATTTTTTCTTATTAAATTCCGCCATATACAAAGGCAGCACAAGAAACGGCAATAATCTTTTTACCAGAAAAGTCAAAGAAAAAATACCACGGTGAATATGTTTTACTGGTATACTTTACTGAGTTATCTGAAAAATTCAAGTCTTCGTTGTTACGGTCACCATATTCAATACTAAAAAGCATAAGAGTTTAAACAATAACATTAATATTATATTAATTTGTACTCAGACATATGGGCTTTTTTAAGTGTCAACTTAAGCATACCGTTATTCTCCCTCAATGAAATCTATTAATTTTTAATTAAATGCCCGCCGGCAAATATCTTTAACAAGGACAGCAAATTTATATCTACGTATTTATTACTTTTTAAGTATAATATGTACATAAATTATATTAAGGTTGCATTAATTACGGCTTCTTATCGAGCAAATAAAATGCACTCGGTGCATATTGAAGAGTTGGAAAATATTGGGGCTAGTCTGCTGGTGAATATTTCTAAATACAAAACCAAAATCATAGGAAAATTTGCAGTAACTAAGCAATTTTATGAAATTTTACAAAGTATACGGATTTACGTCCAACCGACGTTACATCCAACTCATTTTATAATATACCAAAATGGTAAATCCACCATACCAACAATTGGAATCATTAAACTTGCGTTAATGAGATAACAAATTGTTACATTTCTGGACCTTCGAAATCCCCAACAGCACGCAGCACACACTTTTAGGAGGTCGTTCGCGATTCTCTCTGTGGACCTAGAAGGGATATAATGGCAATAAAACCGGCATTGGGAATAAAAATGCACAACACTAGAGGAAGGCTATACATACAATTCATTCAAACCAAGATACATACAACAGAAAGCCTTTCGCAATGCATTAACGAGAACAAAAAATAAAAAATCTTAAGTTTAGAATTGCACGGAATATCCAGCTAATCGCTCAACACTAAAATGTATCACTAATAAATAAACGGTTTCCAGCCATCAAGCCTTTTTTATACTAGTTGAAATATATAGTTGCAATAAATGAAACTTTCAATTGTTATTATATGTTAAGCATAATTTTCTTAAATATTAATAACAGAAATAATAATCATAGCTACCTTATGTATATATTGTTTGGTTTTTATTTCTTAGCTGTTGCGGTTATACGATCAAATGATTTATCAGTTATGATGATCAGTCACGATTTATGTAAGAGGCATATATTAAGCAGGCTGCATTTGTGCTGCAAAAGCCGAACGAACCGATATTTTATGTCATACCAGAACCTGAACCCTTGTTTTATCAAAACAAGTACCAGAATCAGTAACCGAAACCGAAAAAGATACCTTTTTGATTTTTTAGGCTCTCCAACACAAATCTCTCAGAATGTACCATTTGAAAACAATAATGCACAGCATTCCCAGATTTTTCTCTATTTGAATATTTTAAAGACGATATTGCATGACTTGTTGTTTCGACAACGTACGGTTTGCAAATATAACTATTAGGATTATTCGTTAATCGTTGTCATGTTTTTATTGAAGTATGTGTGCTGTATATAATTATGTATCTTTATTTATGAGTGCTTGGACGCCACTGGATGACATGTTTATCCCTAAACCAGTACTTTAGTTATTGCACATCGATGACTTTGTGTACTCCTCATTAAGAGCCTTCATCATTAAAAAACTTAAGTTTAAAAATATTGCAAGTTTTAACGCTTAAACGGATATATTTATTTATTTATTTGTTTATTTTACAGGTATTTTACATGTAGAAAGAAATATTTTACGAGTAGACTCATATCTCTGATATGGGGACGACTTGTGATTTCTTATGTAAAAAGATAAACGAATTTTAAATAGATTAAATGCAGCCATCGTCATATAATGTTATCGTCATTATGTATATAATGTATTGAGGGTTGCATAAAGTTACCTCTGAAACAGTTATTTCTTGGAATGTAAAATTAACGGGGTTCGTAGTAACATAATAGCACAATATTTTATTATTTTGAAATATCTAATTTTTTAATTATATTCATTGAATTCGTGGAAATCATTCAATTTAAAATGTGCTAATTCCAATAGTTATAGAAAACCGACTCGCAGTAGCTATTACTCGCAGAGGATGAACTTTGCGACACGAAAGAGAGTGTCGTAAATTATTGGAGTAATGTCATTACCACTCGTTGTTTACTAATCCAAAGACACTGAATCACAGAATAACACAAAAAAGCATCAGAGAATAAACTAATCAAGGTTTGACATAAAAAAATGTAACAGTCATTTTTCTCCTCTTTTCAAAACTTATTGTTCCATTCTAACTCGATCACATGTTGTTATTAGCTGTCAAGTTTCAATAAGATTCCCGCTCTTCTAAAATATTTAAATAAAAGGATGTATGATATGCCACTTGCCGTAGCAGTAAATGTTACTTTTGCTTAGATACTGAATGACACGTATCCAAAAGTACGATCTGAAAAAAAATCGACGAATGCAAAATCTAATTTAAATTAAGGTTGATGCAGTGCACAACAATCGTTTTAACTTTTCCAAAAACATAAAAACCTACTATTACTCTTTTAAAACACATGAATCGCGCTGAATCTCATAATGTTAAATATCAAACTTTTAGGCGTCAAAACGTCGAATACAGTAGTTCACGCCACAGAATAAGTGTGACAGTTAATTAACATACCTGTTTCAACAAGCGCTAGCCAAAATTACATATATTAAAAGTTAGGGAGTAGAATTAAACTAAGAAAGTTGAGAAGTTAAAAATAAAACTGAGAAACGAAAAAAAAAGAATACAGAAACAGAGCAGAATAGAAACATGGATTTATATTTAACGACTTTACATTTCTAAGTCATCTCCATTCTAAGTAAAAGAAGACTACCCACGCCAAAAGTGTAGATTTCGAAGAGCGCAGTTACTCATTGAATTTAGAGATCTGCACTTCATTCAGAGATCAAAACAGACGAGAAATACTTTAAATGAATTCCAAAGGTTTTTAAGCTACTCTGACCAGTGGCGTAGCAACGGC
Source organism: Agrypnus murinus (assembly GCA_929113105.1). Taxonomy (NCBI): domain Eukaryota; kingdom Metazoa; phylum Arthropoda; class Insecta; order Coleoptera; family Elateridae; genus Agrypnus; species Agrypnus murinus. Next base: position 84,590,749 of record OV816024.1, read on the forward strand.
GGGGCGGTCCGCTCCGGGCCCCAGCCTTAGGGGGGCCCCACAAGAATTTTAATTTTACATATTTTTTGTAAATATTTTAAAATTTACATTTTAAATGTTCATATTTTTCAATATTACTTACAACTCGGGAATGCTTACTGCAAAACACTTAATAATGATTATAAACAATTACTTTTCCTGAAAAGAAGATGACTGGACCGCAGGATGATATTGTGTTTTAAGCTATAGGAAATAAATTATGATTAATTGTTTGACCAAAAGAATTGTCAATAAATTCACTGTTAAATGAATAATTTAAAAGAGAAACAATTTTCATATTATACGTATTTTCTAATTTCTCTAACTATAATTTCTCTTTAAAAATGGATGTTAAATGATGTTGATGGATTATTACTAACCTCATTTGAGAATACTTTTAACCAGTTTTTTGGCGCAATAATTTGCAGCGAGGGATTTACCATTAGGCTGAAAATGGTTCAGATTAGGGCCCACAAGTTCGAGGGGCCCATTGAAGTTGCAGTACTTTTTAAGTTTTAATGAATTTAACTTCTGGTAATATTTGTATATTGCATATATTTATTAGAGAATTTATCTATTGCATAATCTATTTCGACTTAAAACTTACTTACTGATTGTAACGTATTTACGCAAAATATGAATTATAATAATAAAAATTTGATTAATCTTGTTCTTCAAATAGATTCATGTTACTTTTCATTTTTGCAGTAAGACGGGGGGGGGGGGGTAATTTTCAACCATTATTCGAAACATAGCTAGTTTAAGTTACAGTGAGCTTTCTATAATACTGTACATCCCCTTACCTTGTAATGGGGGTTAGATAAAAAAGGTTTCGTAACGCCGGATATAGTACCTATATTTGGAAAGATTCATGGGGGGGGGCCGAGGAAGAATCCGACTCGGGGCCCAAAAGGTGTTGCTACTCCACTGACTCTGACAACTAAAAAAAAATTTAAAGTTTACTGTTTCCGGCCTTACTTTGTGGAAATTCATAATCACAAAATATAATAAAAATTAATAGATTAATTAAAGTTTCACAAGTTTTTAAAAAATTCTTAACCTTACAATTGTTTCAACAATAAATGTCATTATCATAAATGATAAACAAACAAGTTTGCCAAGGATAAATACATAAAATAGGTAACTCTATACAATACATACAAAAACTAAATATCTAACACTTCTAATAAAGAAAAATTACTAAGCTCAGTTTGTTCGTTCATTAAAGGTACTGTGCGTTTATGTTTGTATATTTCAAAAGCTTCTACAATGTATAATTTGTGTTTGTTGTTGCAAAAATGTAAGAATTTGATGTTATTTTGAGGTGTCATTAGGTGGTTTTGTTCCAACAGGTGCTTGGCATAATTAGATTTTTCTGGGTGTTTATTTCTATAAGAGCGTACGTGTTCTTTGTATCTTATGTTATTAAACAGCCTTGGTAGGGTAATGTCTGGCGTGCCGGACTTTCACCCAAGCGGCCCGCGATCGACTCCCGGCGCCGGCAGATCTGGTTAAGGTTTTCTGCGGTTTTCCTTAGCTGTGACACAAAAGTGGGATTTGCGCTGTTCTATCTGTAAGTCGGCTGCAGCCGCATATTGGGCCTACATAATAATAATAATCGCCCCCTCCCTCCCGTACAAGCTTATAGCTTCTGGGGCATTGGTTTAGGTTATGGGTTGTAGTAGTTATTATTATTATTATTATTATTATTATGTCGAAATTCCTAAACATTTACTGTTTGAATTGTTCTTTTTGTAACTCGGTTTACATTGAACAAACACTGTATTTAATTTTTGTATGTATTGTATCTAGTTACCTATTTCTGTATTTATCCTTGGCAAACTTGTTTGTTTATCATTTATGATAATGACATTTAATGTCGAAACAATTGTAAGGTTAAGAATTTATTAAAAACTTGTGAAACTTTAATTAATCTTTTAATTTTTATTATAAAAAAAATCTAGTTACTTCCACTACTAATTTATATTTTTATATGCGTAACTAAAAACATGTCTATACCAAAAATAACAGAACGTAAGCAATCCTTAATATCCGTGATATTAATTAAAATAATAACATAAAGTGAGTACAGCGCTCAATATCGATCAAATTCATGTCGGAATGTTAATTTTAAAATTACAAACCTTTTATAACGCGAACAAACTGAAGCGTGTAATTCGTCATTAATATCCAGTAAATGCAATACCATTAAATTGGAATTTGGGGAAATCAATATTAAAACGGAATTTTATTAATTTACAAATGTGCTGTGGTTGATATGCTAGTTAGGATGTACATATGCATGTTGGCATGCATGTACTTGAATTTTTATTGAGAATGGCCATAACCAAATTTTGAAATTAGCGTGTACGATAACGTTCTAGTTTTATTATAGCATGTGCACGTAAATTAAGCACGAAAAGATAAAAGAATTAATTCATAAAGGAAAAATTCGTGTATAAGAAATTTGCACAAATAGGTGTTATTTTTTAAGGTTAAGCTATAAATCACTCAGGGCGATGTTTTATGGATGATACTATTATTAAAATTGTACATCGCTGCTATATTAAGAAATGTTTTCATCTAAGAAATTAGTAGGTGATAATGACGATACACCTTATTAAGGTCTATATTTAATTTTTATTCAAAACGAATTAATTTCGGCCTGATCTGTATTACTTGCAGTGACGGTAAGAAATATGTCAGATACGTTTTCGATAAAGAATAATTTCTGATTAGCTAGATTTCAAGAAAAATATAAGAAAAACCCTTATAACGTGTATTGCGAATAGAAACGTTCAATAATTTAAAATAATAATTATTCGGGATAAAGACAGAACCCATAAAATAACGAAATGTATTAAATATACAAACGATACCCACAGGATATTACTGTTTTAATGGAATCACATTAGCTAGGGCTAACCGTTTATAAATCTTATACGGTAGATTTTTTGCTATTCGGGTAATGAACGGTGATTATTCTGCGCATTGGTGAAGAGGGGGTAGGTAACACAACTACAAACAAATCCTGGAGGATGTAGTTATAGTTATATATATTTACATTTTTATGATGCAAATTACTTTTTTTACTTGACATTACAATTTTTCTTTCTATTCAAATGTAAGGTAGTATGGCATTTGTTTTACATCATTTTGACTCAGTAAAATAGATAAGAACAGGCCCTCCCTTCGACCAGTCCGATCCAGTGCCCGTGGTCCATCCCATTCTGACATCACTGCTATAGCGTTTCTTTCTTTGCATGCGCAGAATAACTACTCGTTTATTACCAGAATAGCAAACGATCTACGGTATAGACCATCTAGGTTTAAATACTTGCATTGAATTAACATCAATCTCGAGAAAAGACCGATGCGACTCCAAAAAAGTTGAAACAGTACTGTTCTGGGGTATCGTTTGTGAACTTCACACACTTCATCATCTTTTAGGTTTTGTCTTTATTCCAATTATTGTTTTCACAAAAATGAGAATTTCGAATAATTGATATAAATGTATTAATTATTTAATACAGTGTGGAAGGTTTACTATGCATTAATTTTAAGGGTTAATAGAATACATAAAAAATAACAAAAAACTACCATATAACTTTTGTTCTAGGCCGTACCACTTTTTCAGAAGAAAATATTATCAAGTTGTAAACTTTACTTATGGGGCTTGAATTCTTTTTACAATTACAAATTTTCGAAAAAAATTAAATTTTTAAATGTAAAAACAATTCAATTTTACGCGTAAACGATTGATCACACAAAAAAAATGTTATTAAGGTTCTTTGTTGTGCTAGATGAGATCAATCTTCTGACAGAGTTCCATAATTGTAGTACTATTATTAACGCTTCAAAATGATGTTACAGTTTCCAACTTTAATAATTTTTCTGAAAAAGTGGTACGTCCTAGAACAAAGTTGTAGAAGAATTCTTTGTTCTTTTTGATCTCTTCTACTACCCATTAAAGGTAACACAAAGTTACCCCTTCCACCCTGTATATTATACCGATAAATAAATTACATACTCTAATCTTCGTGTGGATGATTGCACACCGATCCCATATACATAAATGGGATATATCTATACTACGTCTACACTATGATGGCATTTTGATGTACTTTTATGAGTCTGTTGTATAGGCAATAAGAAATATTGGATTCATTTATAGATTTCTAAATGGTTAAAATATGCATTTAAATATGATTTACTGTGCAATATATGTATCGTAAATCGTATATAAGAGCTGTATAATTGGTTGTGTGCATAATGCTTTGACTTGATTAGTTTCAAATGCAACATAGGGTAAATTGTACATATTGCAATTTAATTTAATAGCGTTGTATATTATTATTAACTTTAAATAAGAAATAAAAGAACAAAATAACTACTTTGATTCTGCTCTTTAGCTCTTTTGACTGAATTTCAATTTACCTTCATTTAGGTATACCTTTTTCAACACGTATGTTATCAAAATTATTATAACTACACGGCACTATTAACTGATTAAATGAACGCTTTTAAAAATATGCTCAAAGCTCACTATAAGTAAATCCCACGAATAAATTTAATGTGTTGGCCAGCATAAAGCTCTACGACATGGGTGTGACAAAGACTTGTATTTAGTTGACGCTGTTTACTTAATATACATTCCCGACGACCCTCGCCTTTACCATGAAATAGAATTTGTTGCGATGGAAGTTTTTAATAAAACAAATTGCGTGGAACGGAATTTTGTATGCAGTAAATAAATAAATTTAAAATCAAACTGGAAATTTATGACATGAGTATCTACTGTCTATCTTCCTGTTTTAACATTATCTAATCTTTAATTCTAGCCTATTTAATAAAAAAATAAATATATTTACTTTTGTTAGAAGACAGGTCTCCGAAGAAAGTCAACGTTAATTCAAATTCTTTAATAGAAATACACTGAAGACTTCAAGATGTTGGACCTGCAATTGAAGTGTGTTAGAACTAAATTGATGTAAACAGACAAAATAGGTCACCGATGTTGCACTGCAGTCAACATCAACGACCATACCAGCTTTACGGTTCCGAGGATCTCACATGGACATCCCTGAAACGGAGTGACATTTCAGGGCCAGAGGTGAGAGGTGAAATACACCACCGTTACGCTGAATTAAACGATAACAACTGAAAAGAAAGAAAAACTCATTCCGAATAACTTCAGTTTCAGATGTTCTTGGTTTGTTGAACTTGTTTATTTTAGATTATCATTCTTTGAAATCCCTACATTTCGTTAGTACATCTTTTTTTGAAAGTTTATTTAACTGCTTATTTTCCATTGACTTTAAGATTCTGCTTTTGTCAATATTTTGGTTAAATACTGATATCAGCTGGAGTTATAATGTTAATAAAAAAAGCCTAATTCATTCATTTTCATGAATGTATCTAACATTAAATAGGCAAATTGAAACTTCACAATTAAAAATGTTTAGATAAAAAATATCATATTTCGATTAAACAGTGAGCTAAAACTCTATTGGGAATTTTCCCCTATCCGATAAGTTATTTACATGTAATTTATTCCACTTCGACAGGTCAATCGAGCAGAAAGCACGTTAATTTGCACAGATGTTTGGAGTGTTCAGTTTTATCTGAAAATCCTTCCATATTACATGTTGAATGTTCAAACGAAAAGCACACTGGGGTGCCTGAAATAACTTTGTATCAACAGTTGCAACAGAAGTAATATGAGTTATAAACCGAGTTTTGAACATTTCAGTTGAATTATTTTGACTTCCTAGAAATTTCCTGGATTGCTGTCTGTTTGATTGATTGTTAGAGAAATATAAATCATGTCGGAGTGTTTGGAGGCTCTAGTATAGGTAACCGTCTGTATGAAATAAGAGTTATTACGTGTTCGTTTCTTTTTTGTTTTAGCTGTAATGTATTTTGTTTCGCCAAGAAAGTACTCCACTGAACTCAAATACTCCTTAACGAATGTAATTTCCTTTACTACCTTTACTACTACCGTATTAGCTCGAATTTAAGACAACCCCGATTATAAGAAGAGTCCATCTTTTTACTGAAAAGAGCAGAAAAAGCTTTTTTTTAGTCCAGTCAAACTGTACGAAAAACGGGCTTAATTGGAAAATGGAAGTACATGGGATTTTTTTCTTCCAGCATGTAGGGGGGGGTCTAGAAAAGCTTAACTTGAAGTTTTCGACCTGAAATTCATATGAGCTTTTTCCGCCGTTTTGAAAAGAAGTGAACTTGAAAGTTGATGAAAGTTTGAACTTTTTCATTTTTTATATTACGCGAAAAAGTTTCAAATAAAAGTTGTAGACAATCGTATTGCCGACAAAAATGTTTTATACAAATTTTTTGTCGGACCTACTGTTACAGAGATAATTTGAAAACAACACTTCATCTCTTCTTTTCAAGGTGGCGGAAAAAGCTCATATGAATTTGAGGTCGAAAACCTCAAGTCAAGCTTTTCTAGACCCCCCTACATGCTGGAAGAAAGAAATCCCATGTACTTCCATTTTCCAAGTTAAATGCTTAGTTTGACTGGACTATTTGTACTGGACTATTGTAGCATGGGTATTTTGTAATTAATTTTTTGTTAAATATAATATAAATACAAAGATTAGTTAAAGTTTCACAAGTTTTATTAATATCTTAACCTGACAATATTGTTTCGACACATTATGTCATTATCAAAGGTAGATAAGATTGATAAACAAACACGTTGCTAAGGATAAATACATACAGAAAATAGGTTACTAGATACAATACATACAAAAACTAAATATCTAACAATTCTAATAAAGGAGAATTACTAAGCTCAGTTTGTTCATTCATTAAAGGTACTGTGCGTTTATGTCTGTATATTTCAAAAGCTTCTAAAATGTATAATTTGTGTTTGTTGTTGCAAAAATGTAAGAATTTGATGTTATTTTGAAGTGTCATTAGGTGGTTTTGTTCCAACAGGTGCTTGGCATAATTAGATTTTTCTGGGTGTTTATTTCTATAAGAGCGTACGTGTTCTTTGTATCTTATGTCGAAATTCCTAAACATTTACTGTTTGAATTGTTCTTTTTGTAATTTGTGTTTGTTGTTGCAAAAATGTAAGAATTTAATGTTATTTTGAGGTGTCATTGGGTGGTTCTGTTCCAAAATGTGTTTGGCATAATTCGATTTTTCTGGATGTTTAACTCTATAAGAGCGTACGTGTTCTTTCTATCTTATGTCGAAATTTCTAAGTGTTTGTCCAATATAAACCGAGTTACAAAAAGAACAATACAAACTGTAAATGCCGGATTTCATGATATCTTGTGTTTTGTCTTTAACATTGAATAAAAATGAAAAGGTGTTTGTGTTAGTTTTATAGGTTATTTTGTAACTGGTGGTTTTTCTTATTATATTTTTTTTGTTTTGATATCTTGCCAAAGTATGGTATTGATATGTAGTTTGTGTCTTGTATTTGAGTGTCAATTGGAAATATTCTTTTGATAATATCTATAAGCCGCTAGTTTATGCATTTTATGATGACATGAATCGTTAGGAATAGTGACGTCTGTGCTTGTGGGTTTTCTGTATATGGAAAAATCAAATTCATTGTTTGTATTAATTGTAATAGTTAAATCCAAAAAATTAATAGCTGTATTTTGTTCTGTTTCTAGTGTAAACGTGCTGTTCGTGCGAAGACTGTTAATAAGAATTAAAAATTCATTGATAACCTCAAAAGAACTGTCAAAACAAGCTAAAATGTCATCAACGTAAGAAAACCAAAACATAATGTGTTTAGAAAGATCTAATTCAAATATTCGATCTTCTAAATTATCCATAAATATGTTAGCTAATAGAGGACTCAGAGAATTACCCATAGGTAAACCACCCTTTTGTAGATAAATGATATTATTAAAAGTGAAATAATTTTGACTGATACAAAGATCAAATAATTGAATTAACTCTAATCTTTTTACTAATTCTACATTACTATTAACTAGGAAATTATCTAACAAAGGAATACAGTCTTGTGGTGGAATCTTTGAACAAGTTACAAATGTCAAAACTTACAAGTTTTGAATGTGGTGGAAGATGTATGTTCTGTAGTTTTTCTACTAATTCTAATGAATTTTTGACAGAGTATTTCGATTTGTATCCTATGATGTTAATAATATGGTTGAGTTTCTTGGACAAGGTGTGATTAGGTGCGTTGATATATGATACTACAGGTCGTATAGGCATGTTGTGTTTATGTGTTTTAATCAGTCCATATAGTTTTGGTGGTTGTGGGTTTTTATGTATGATTTGTTGTTTTTCTAATTCGTTAAAGCAGATATTGCATATATCCTGAATATTGTCGAAACAATATTGTCAGGTTAAGATATTAATAAAACTTGTGAAACTTTAACTAATCTTTGTATTTATATTATATTTCACGATTATGGAGTTCCACAAAGTAAGGCTGGAGACAGTAAACGCTATCATTTTTTGTTGTCGTCATCGTCTTACATTGAATTATTTTAAGCCAGCTACTCACTATGAGTGATGTGCGATGTGTAATCACACAAATTCCTGAATAATATGTACAATTGTGTGCGTTAAAATTTGATGCATCTGCATTAATGCGTTGCGGTACGCCCACTTCGCGGAAAACTGCTTGCATCAAAGGAATTTCTTGGTCGCGAATAAGATACGAACTTGTAACGAATGATGTATAATCTCGTATAGTCTGTACACTTTAAATTCGTTGCGTGGCGTAAATACGCATCGCGAATCGCACATTGACACATAGGGAGTATCCGGTTTTCTCTAAGGTCCTATCCACACGACGCTACACGACATCAACACGATATTCAAGTGACATGTTGAGTCGATGTTGCCACTATATATTTTAATAGGAGAATGCACACGACGAAACAAGACACGGAGGCAGCACGATATCCAAGCTACATGTTGTTCGTCAACATGTTCAATCAGTAGCAGCGCGATATTTGTAGTGTAGTTTACCGACCTATTCCCAGATTTGTGTAAAAATGGCAACGCAAGAACGCGACATCAATTTAAAAATTGCACTGGAGATTGACAAATACCAATGTCTATTTAATTTTAAAATAGCAGAATATACCCGGAAAGATTTAACCGAGAAGGCGTGGAATTACATAAACAACTTATGTAATACGGAGATCAAGCAATACTTTAAATCCAAGAAGATGTATAACGCCGAGGCGCCAGCCGAGGCGTTATAACATCTTCGAGGAAATTACATAATAACAATATACATAATAATAATATATATTATATAATTTTTTATAAATTAAACCAAAACTCCAATAATTGCAGTATGAAATGAAATTCATTAAGTCATGTAACATCATGTGTAACGTCATGCGTCATCGTTTCGATGTTCCGGACTCGGCTCCTTCGTCGCCTTGTCCGTAACATCTTACTCGACTGTAAAATTTCATTTCCAGGACTTATAACCTAAATTACTATTAAATTATAAGTCCAGTAAATTGTATTTTACAATAGTAAGTTGAGATGTTTCCGGACAAGGCGACGAAGGAGCCGAGTCTGAGATTTTTAAACGAGTTACTGTAAAAGTTTACCGGACGTATAACGTACAACGTTTTATTTTATGTGTCGCAATTTTAATTAAAAAGTACTAATTTTAATAATTAAGTCAGTTAGTAATCTGGTGATCTTATTTATAGTAACGGTAGCGACGAAATGTTGAAGTAAAAAAAATTGTTTCTGTTGTAATATTAAATTCAATGGCTTTATTTTTGCAGTCCGGTAAGTTGTTATAGCAACAGTTTACCGGATTCACTACTGTAATGGATAAAAATCTAGATTCCGTTTGACCCTAGTAAATATACGCATGGATGAAAATAAGTTGGATATTGCTTCCAAAAATGGTTATGTAGTACTCAATCTTCGTTGCAAAATACCTACGTAAAGAGGATCAAAAAACATTCTTAGTATAGCAGAATTTGACTTAAAGATTAGAATTTAGTGGAATCCTTCCCTCTCTTTGGGTTATAAAGGTTAAGTATTATCATGTATTTTTGAAATTTACTTCATATTTCGTTTCAGTTCGTCTGCATATTAAACGGAGTAATGATGATTTAGATTTCATTGATCATTCCTGAGGTCAATGTTACTAGAGCCCCATTAAAAAAATATTGCTGTGCAAAAAAGTGCTGACCAAAGTAACTAACTAACTGTAATCTTTGGGTGTAAGTTTGTTACAAAAGCTGTAAGTCTTTTTTTTCATCTACAGGCTCATATATTAAGAAGGGAAGAATTTGGAATTGACCTACTTACCACGTGAGATGAGACTATTAAACATAAACAATTATTCTTAAAAAATAAACAGTGTCGGCTTGCTGAAGAAAAGATAGCAACGTAGAGTTGTGTGCAATCAAACATGTTTCTACCATTAACAAGCCCGTTAGTTTTGTTTTATTGTTGTTAGTTTTTTATTTCTTCTGCAAAGATATCTCCCGGTACCGGCAAATCTGGTTAAGGTTTTCTAGAGTTTTTCCTTAGCTGTAACGATGAGCCTGAATAATAATAAGCGCTCCTCTCTCCCGTACAAGCTTCTAGTTTCTGGAGCCTAGTTTCCAAGTTATATGCAGTATCGTTTATTATTACACTGCTCAAAAGAATTAGAGGAACACTTTTTTCAAAATCTATAACTTTATAAATAAGAGTTCTAGGAAAATCAAATTTGGTATACTTTGACGGCATATATTTAACTAAAGAAAATTACAAAAACATTGTTACAACTCTAAGTTACTTCTAAGTTACACTTACAAATGTAAATTGATAACACAAAACAAAATGAAAACGACTGCCATAGTACCGATGAGAGTCAGGTTTTCTGTGGTTTGGTGAGGTTTAGTACCGTGTATGCCCTCCACGGGCACGAATCACTTCCTCACACCTGCGTGGCATGCTTCGCACTAGTCTGCGAAGAAATTCTTGTGGTATGTTTTCCCATTCCGCAATCAGGGCTTGTGTCAGTTTCTGTATGGTTTGTGGTGGATTAGGACGCTTGCGAATACATCGGTCAAGATAATCCCACACGTGTTCAATGGGATTCAGGTCAGGACTTAACGCCGGCCATTCCATTACCTGAATTCCACGTTCTTGTAAAAAGTTTCTGGTGATGGCCGCGGTATGTGGCATTGTCCTGCATTAGAATGAAATTGGGACCGACGCCGTATGCAGCAGGCACCACATGATCCTCCAAGACATTTTCGATGTATCTCATTGCATTTAGTCTTTCAGGAATCACAACAAGATCAGTTCTGTTGTCTATACTGATTCCAGCCCAAACCATCACAGATCCACGACCAAATCTATCCACTTCCTGTATAGTAGCGGCTGAGTAGCGTTCACCAGGACGCCTATACACACGTACTCGGCCGTCGCAACGGGTTAAACGAAATCTGGACTCGTCTGTAAACAATACAGGCGTCCAGTGACGAAGTTGCCAATTTCTGTGATCCCGAGCAAATCTCATTCGCGCTGCTTTGTGATGCCGCGTAAGGCGTGGCTTCCGGACAGGTCTTCTTGGTTTCAAATTCGCTTCTTTTAATCTGTTTCTAACAGTTTGGTCAGAAATTTCTATCCCATGTGCTCGTCTTAGATCGTTTAGTAGGTCTCGTGCTGTGGCAGTACGCTTACGTAGAGAGGAAACGACAAGAAATCGGTCTTGATTTCTAGTAGTTTTTCTCTTTCGACCTTGTCCAGCTCTTCTGACATATTGGCCGGTCTCCCGAAACCGATTCCATAAACGCTGAATAACAGAAGAGGAAACTCGAAGGTCTCTGCTAACATCTCGAATAGAGTGGCCATGCTGGATAAGAGCGACAGCACGGGCAACTTGCACTTCACTAAGATGCCTCATTTTACTTCTAATCAACGAAAATTGACAACTGAATTCATTTGTTATCTTTAGTAGGCTTCCATACGTAAATTCAAAGACTACTTGCCTTTTTTTTCGTTTTGGTTTGCGTTATCAATTTACATTTGTAAGTGTAACTTCGAAGTAACTAAGAGTTGTAACAATGTTTTTGTAATTTTCTTTAGTTAAATATATGCCGTTGAAGTATACCAAATTTCATTTTCCTAGAACTCTTATTTAAAAAGTTATAGATTTTGAAAAAAGTGTTCCTCTAAATTTTTTGAGCAGTGTATTATATGAACAATCATGATAAAATTGTCTTCTTTTTATGATAGCAGAATATGGCAAAAACTGTATCTACTAGAATGAGAATTCCTTATTCTGTTGGAATTATTTTCTTTTGGTAGGACGATTAACCCTAATTTTTTTGAACCTCCACATATGCTTTCCATAACATATCGGTATCGCATAAGCAGATGTGCTTCAGAAACCAATGTTTAATTACTTAAATTGTACTTAATGCTTCTAAAATGCTAAATTTTTACAAATAATGATTCAAAGATTAGAAAAGATTTCACTCTTAAATATAAAAATATTTTATTATATCTAAATGTTGTGATAATTTAAAGACATGCCTGCAGAACTCCTTTTGTTCTATTTGCGATCTTAATCGTAACCGAAACTTTTGCCTTGGACTCGTACTTCCGTGAAAATACAATATTTCCCGTGGAAAAATCCAATTTTAATATAAAGCTTTCTATATGAGTACAAAAATGTTATTTTGAGAATTTCATCTCGCTGTCACGTAGGGGTGTAAACTATTGTAAATTTAGGTGCACGGAATTCTCAGATTTCATAACGTTCCTGTCATGTAGGAAAGAATCGTTGACTACTTTGTTAAAAATGTTAATTAAATTTTACGTTAGAACAATAATGATGTCTGATTCATTTATAAATTGCCTTTTTTTATGACACGCTACTCGTACTTAGAAAGCGAAACATAAATAGAAGATGTTCTGTACTGCAGAATACATATTACCTTCAAATTTCGGCAATATGACAAATAAAACAGGCAGGTCTAAATTGCGTCAAAGTATAAAAAAGGGTAGAGAACTCTTGTAAAACAAGCTTTACATTGTTGAATAATAAAATATTTAATTTGCTTTGCAAACGTAGAAGACCAAAGTTCCGGAGAACTTTCTTAATTACAAGGGATGTAAAGCTTGCTCTAAGCTATCCAATAAATGCCAACAGATTTTACGGATACAACATTCAAACTCAAGTATTAACTAGAATATGGATAAAAATAAACATGATAACGACAACTAAAGAGAGAAATACTAGTATTTATTATATTACTTCATACTGGTTTACATTTCTTTTTCATTATAGAATACCGGCACAAAAGTACGTTTCTAAGGTAGATTTTAATTTTTTTAAATTAATCGTTTGCAAATTTCATAAAATAAGAATTTTTGTAATATCGTATTAGCGCCTTTGACAGATTTGACTAGATAATGCGATTGTTAATTAAAGAATTTATGTAAAGACTACGTGAGTTGAAATCTCAAAGGCAACAAAAATGATTAGCTTATTTGCTTATTATGGTCGAGGATTTGCTGGTAGAAACAACACAATTGGTTAATTAAAACAAATACAAGGATCCAATAAATATCTTAATCCATTCTTGTGAAAACGATGCTTTCGTTCTAGTTGTGCAAATGAACAACACTTGTTTCTGTTGGAAACCTTGTAAGTTTCAAAATCTCGCAAAACTTCGAAAGTTGGTTATGTGAAACCTCTTCGACAAACCTAAAACCTTAAGCGATATAATTATCAACGCCATTATTTTGAAATCTTGTTAGGGTATTTAGGATACCTTAGGCCTATGTATCCCTTAACAAACATAATATTCCATTGTTTCGTTACCAGTTTGTATCATGTAACAATCTTCTTCTATATGCTTGTCCTATTTACTACATTCATAATTATAACAATTTATATTATTAAAAAAATATTGAAAACAAGAAGAAATTGTCAAAACTAAATGAAAAATGCAAGTCTTACAATATACCTAAAAAGTTTGAAATGAAATAAAATTTCTAAAACTTTATTATGATATTTATGATCCAAAAGTATTTTAAGAAAACTTTTGGTTGAAAGTTTTCAGTTCTTTAGAAAATATTCGACATTTTCGATTAACTGCAACATTGCATTTACGACGACCCAGGTTACGAGCTTAGTCAACAGCCTGTGGTTGAATGGTCACCTGCACAATGCACTTTTCATAACTTATATTCTGTTAGCACCTACCGCCACATAAAGTATATGGAAATCTTTAACATTGTTATGTAGCAATTCGCGTGGATGACAGGCTTGATCGCTTAAGAATCTTATGCCTTTTTATATGAAATTCTTAGGAAATAGGTAAATAAAATATTCAATAATTTTCTATAAAATATGTACTTATTTGTATTGGGTTCTTTTTTAAATTATAGTCGGATAAATATCATTATCAAATTATATCATTTTTTCTGTCTCTGGTACGTATCTCTGTTGTCATTTCTGAATTTCATATATTGCATCCGCCCTAAATTATTTTAAACTTCTCTATATTTGATCGTATGTATATCAAAGTGGCTAAAAGTACTATCATAACCTCTTATAGAGTGTGTCCATATTTTTGGAGAAGCAGCGATATAAAAAGTTCTGCTTATCTGATCAAGTCCTTAGTCATAATCGGACTGTGGATAAATCTAGGGTGTTTAGAACGTAAGGAAACGTGAAATTGTGTCAAGAGCAAAGTACCGGCAATTTTACAGTAACATTGACTGAAATTTGAACATTGATCAAAGTTGGTGTTTTTGCCTTCATTATCAGCTGATGCGAATTTTAGTGGAAATTCTGAAAATCTTCACGTTATTATATTCAATGAAGATGAAATTCCAGATGACTTAATGAAACTAGATATATCTAAAGGTGCTGGACCTGACCAGATACCAGCTTTATTTGTCAAAAGCTGTTTTCGTACTTTAAGCAAACCGCTTACGTTAAATTTCAATCAGTCATTAAATGAACATGTTTTCCCCACTATGTGGAAAATTGTAGCTGTTCTTCCTATACATAAAGGAGGTTCTAAAGATATGTTTAGCAATTATCGCCCAAATTGAATATTTTTTGCAAAGTTCTTTGAACGCCTTATTTAAAAACATATTTTTAATTTGGTCAAATCTTCAATTATGCCAGAACAAATTAAATAAATGCGTGGATCATCAATTCAGGTTGATTCCGTTTATACCGACTTCAGCAAGGTGGTCGACGAAATTAATCACAATATCTTATTAGGTAGACTTGTTGTAGTTGGTAAATGAATCTCTACTGTGTTGGATAGAATCTTATATTAAAAATACATCACAATTTGTTGCAGTCCCTTGGTTTAATTCTGAGATATTTAAGATAACATTAGGGGTCCCACAAGGGTCTCGCTTGGGCCCTTTGTTTTCTTATAATTTATGTCGATAGCAGTCAGTCTAGCTTAAAATATTAAATATAACTTTTTGATGTATGCAGATGATTTGAAGGTATTTACCAAATTGTAGAATATAGTAGACTGCTATTAAATTCAAAGTGATCTTAATAACCCATATAATTATTGCTTAAAAAGTAATTTTTATATTAACTTTTCGAAATGTAACATTATCACGTTCTCAAGAAACTTAAAGTTAGTGAATTTTCACTATAATATTAATAATGTATTAATTATTTTCTGAATTACGAGATATAGGTATAATCATAGATAGCAAACTAATATTTGACAATCACATAGATGCGGTTGTAAATACTGCTGCAAAAATTCTTGGATATATGATACGACAATGTAGACATTTTTCTAAATTACAATGTATTTTAAATTTATACAATTCATATGTATGGAGCAAATTTAGTTTTGCTTCAATTATTTGGAATCCCTATTATAGATCCTACATAAATCGTTTAGAAAACGTTCAATTGAAATTTATAAAGTTCTTCTGTTACAAATAAAATATTGTTTTTCATAGTAATAATTATAATGAACTTTGTACATATTTTAAAATAATAATAATGATAGAAAACGTAGAATAATAAGTGACGTTCTCTTTTTATTTAAAATTTTAGACAATTATTAGATTCATCAAGTATTTTATATCAAATAGACTTAAATGTGCCAATGCGTAGATTAAGAAATCATCACTTGTTTTCTATACGTTTTAAAAGAACAAATTGCTCGATGAATTCCGCTTTAATTCGCATGGTAACATTGGCAAACGAATGTTCTTTAAATATTAATATTTTTAACATATCATTATTGCAATTAAGGAAATGCAGGAAAACTGAGTTTTTGATAACCTAAATTAGTATAATTTTACTTTTGTGTTCAGCACAAATTACTTAGGTTTTGATAACTTAAACAATAATACACAGGGTGTCCCAAAATGCTGTTTACACGCAATATCTCCCTTATTTGAAAAGATAAAGAAATCAACCAAAGACTATTGTGAACGACTCAAAATGAACCTTCAGAAAACATCCTTAACCGCTGGTTGCATAGCAACGTTTAAGAGATCATGACAACTTGATTAATTTTTCAAATTGCACCCTCTGTCTTTTCTGGATGTATTCTTCAATTCATGCTGGATACGGTAGTATGCCTTACTTAATTATTTAATGTGCATTTAGGGGTTGAAAAAAATATTTTTTATAAATTGTACACTTCATATTCACTAACTAAATTATTTATTCAAAAAATATGATTAGAGCCGTGTCTACAAGGGAACTACTGAGGCACTTTAAAGCCCTTGTAGAGTCCACAGGAGGGCATTTTGAGCAATTGCTTTAAATTCAATTTATAAAAAAATATTTTTTTCAACCCCTAAATGCACATTAGATAATTCAGTAAGGCATACTACCGTATGCAGAATGAAGTTAAGAATACATTTCCGCGAAAAGAAACAGAGGGTGCAATTTGAAAATTTAATCAAGTTGGCGTGATCTCTTAAACGTTGCTATGCAACCAGCGTTTAAGGATGTTTTCTGAAGATCCATTTTGACTCATTCACAATAGTTTTTGCTTGATTTCTTTATCTTTTCAAATAAGGGAGATTTGCGTGTAAACAGCATTGTGGGACACCCTGTATAATGTATATTATTGAATTTAGCACAAATTGCTTGAACTTAAATCTTGTTAGTTAAATTTATATTGTTACGTGCGTACGTGTGTGTAAATGAATATGGCTATATAATATGCCTTTTTTTGTAATGTTTTGGTTATTCTTTGTGGACTTATACCTTTTTGTACCCCAAATGAATAAATAAATTATGATTAAAGTATTTGTACAAAGTTAACCAAAATCCAACCTCAATAACATAAACGTGAAATTATAGCATCTCATATTGAAATTAAAAACAACTTTTACTTATGACGTTTTCAGTTTAAATAACTGGTACTTTACTCGACACAATTTCACGTTTCTTGATATTTTAACGATGCTGTGTTATCGACATCATGACTTTGACTAGGGACTCTTCAAAACCCGCAAAACGTTTTATAAAAAATTACTTTTTCTCTAAAAATAACATACGAAAAAGTTTATAAGTACAGCTGTCCATGGATGGGGTTACAAAGAGAAAAAACTTTTTTAATATGCGTTTTACAGAAAAAAGTTATTCTTTATAAAAAATTCTACTTTCCTCAAAACGTCCAAAAACATATTTAGATTTGACTACAGACATACACTTCTTATAAATTCAATATTATTGCTAATATTGATGCTTTTATTTTTGAACTAAACAACAATCAGTTTTTAAAATAAACAACTTAATAAGTATTAATTCTTAACTTGAAACAGATCGAACGCTCAATATTCAATATAGCTGCCTCCAACTTGTACACATTGTTCTTCCAACTCTTACCACACCATTTAATTACCATAGCATTTAACTAGATAGATACGTTCTTCTTTAGTGAGCATTTTGGAAGTTAAATTTTGAGTAGGTATAATTAGACACAGTCTAAAACTAATTTAATGACAGTATAAAGCAAAGTCTACTTTATACTTTAGATAAATCGTTAGTATTTCTAGGTCTTAAACCAAGTACGCACATGTGTACCTGATTGGGTTCCAATGTTATGTTATCATTAAAACTATGAACCAAGTGTTATTTATAAACATAAACCTAAAATAGCCAATAGTACTTTATTAAGTTGTTTATTTCAAAAACTGATTGTTGTTTAGATGAAAAATAAAAGTATCAGCTGCAATAATATTGAATTTATAAGTAGGTGTATGTCTGTAGTAAAATCTAAATATGTATTTGGACGTTTTGAGGAAAGAAGAATTTTTTTATGAAGAATAACTTTTTTCCGTAAAACTCATATTAAAAAAGTTTTTCCTCTTTGTAACCCTATCGATGACACCCTGTATAATCAACTCTATCCGAGGACATCCTGTATACACTTATTTATTTTTCAAAATATTATGTCGTTCAAAATATTTAAAGTTCTTATTGGATTATGTCCATAGCATTAAGGAAGACATTGGTGGTACTGCTAATGTTAATTTTTAAAGGCCTTGAAAAATTCGACTCACAGGAACGGGAATGCCATAAAGAAAAACAAGGATCGGACGTTCGTAGACTTTACTTTAAAATCTAAGAGAGTTGTCAACATTGTAAAAGTTGTATCGATGCGATGTAATAAACTGTGCCATTTTAAATGTGACTGGATCGCGTTTCAGTTGATCCTGATATCGATATTAATAACAGATTAGTCAATTTTGATAGGTTTTGTGTTAGCTT
Source organism: Agrypnus murinus (assembly GCA_929113105.1). NCBI lineage: Eukaryota > Metazoa > Arthropoda > Insecta > Coleoptera > Elateridae > Agrypnus > Agrypnus murinus. Next base: position 84,609,494 of record OV816024.1, read on the forward strand.
ATTTTGAATTATCAAAATTAAAATGAATTTTCAATGGCAGATATTTTTAAAGTGTTTGAATTCATTAAAATACATTCTAATCAAAATTATTTAAAATCCTTGAAAGTGTTTAATACTAAGAACTAAAGAAATACAATAACAAGCCTTCAAAAATATTCAAGTTCTTAATAAGATTTAAGCAACGTATTATTCTGAAAAACTTTAATCTGAAAAGTAGACATCCTCTTGAAAAAGTTCCATTTAACGCGGCCTGCATTTTAGATGATATGATTGCGGAAGTTGATATTCCCTGTAGCATTCTCCGCGCTTGATTATAAACAAAGCAAACAATTCTTTCTTGATTAAAAAATGAGCTTAAAACATTTTTTTTGTTTTTATAGCAGGTTCAATCTTTACACAAACCGATCGATACGAAAAATAAGTATAGAAAGTTGTATTGAATGTGAGGCGTAATTTGTCTAAATGTCGAGTAAATATTTAATTATGTAACCATAAATCAATTATTCTGTCAGAAGCTATTTGTAGGCTTTAAATTAATTTTTAAATAAAAAATGTTTTATTGACTTAAGTTTTCACAATTTATGATATGCTTCGATATCCTTTATTCGATGTATTTCTCTGCTACATTTTAGCTCAATAAAAATATTCATACATGAAACACTATTTCAAATTAATCAGGTTACGATGTTTATAAACCTCCAGTAGTAAGCCGCCTCTATTAAGTAAAAGATTTACCAAGTAGCAACACAGGAATGGTTCATTCATAAAATAAACGTTACTGCAGTACATTTTTATTTTATAGTTTAAACCCATTTAAAATGTATAATGCAGATATGTTGCAGCAGAATATAAAGATTTCGTATACTTCCCATGAATAAAGTTTACAAGTTCAGAGCTTTAAACCTCAGTTAGAGTTGTATTTTATGTTTTTGCCTTTTTTAAGTTATGAGGTGATAAATGTTTAATGTTAATTTCCACAGTTCTTCGTGTTCACCTTCAAATAGTTTACATGAAAGTCTGCTGGGAAATTTTCATTTTCATGCAATCGTTTCTTTTGTTTTCTTTTTTACAGCTTACAAATTGCCATACTTTTTAAGAATAAAAGTGTTTCTTATTTCAAGAGATTTCTGGATAATAGTCGGGAACAGCATGAAAAATAAAAGACCAAGTGGAATTCGAAAAATCCAATATAGGAAAATTCAAGGAAAATAACAAAACATCTGCAGGATTTACGATTTGACATCAAATAGGCACCTCATTGTGGTTATTTGTAGATTTCATTCAAATCGCTGCCGTCTTTCATACTACGACATATGAATGTAGGGGATAGAAAGATCAGAGCCACAAGTATGTGACGAATGTTGTAACCAATACCAAGCGATATTAAAACATTCTTCCTGTAAAACCCCATGGCTTGATAATATTATAGTTTACGTAATAAAATACTTAAATAAACGATAGGAGAAGGAATTTTTAGTTTATATAAAATTTCCAGTCTGCGTGGGTGTAAATTATTATGGTAGATAAATACATATAGAGCTTCAATAATTGAATTAATTATGTATTTACACTTAACAGAGCAGCAATAAACTTAAACAAGCGCCTCTAGAAAATTTAATTATGAGCTCTACCACCAGTAAGAAAAATGATGTGTAAAGTTATAAAAGGTTAAACAAGCTGTTTATGGAGTATCAGAAAATCTCCACAAAGCAGCTTATTTTATAACAAGCGGCAAGTGAAATTTATATTCTTTCGCAGTATTTTGCAAGTGAAAAATGAAACAATGCTATAAAATGCAAGCAATATACAAGGAATATATACAATATTTTAATAAAATAACAAAGTATAAAATAGCAAAAGTGGTAGTAGAAGTGAATGTCAAATTTTATTTTTCTTGTACAGTGTAGTATGTAAACATTTACACAGAAGAAATTTGACATTATTGATAGAAAACAGAATAGAAAGTGAATTTTTCTAGAGGATAATAAAAAAAAATAAATCTACATGTGACGCAGTGCAGAAAACGGTATTAGAAGTCTAAAGAACTATAGTTTTAATTTTTTAATTGATATATTCTGCAGACTTCGTTGAGCATTGACAATGATAGAGAACCCAATTCATCGAGGCTAGAATACTATATACAGCGTGTCCGGAGATAGAACGCATTAATTTTAAGGGGTGATAGAAGACACCAAAAGGAACAAAAAAGTCTAATACAACTTTGTTCTAGAACGTACCACTTTTTCAGAAAAAAATAAGAAAGTTGGAAACTTTAACATCATTTTGCGGCGTTAATAATAGTACTTTAAAAGTATGGGGCTTTGTCGGCAGATGCATCTCATATAATTTTAAGCTTCATACTATAACGTATGTCTGGCGGTCGCTGGCTCTTAAGGTAAGTACTCACAGCAGCGGATCCGCAGGCGGATACCATACGATTGGTCGGTTTGAGTCGATTTGACTGATACCGACCAATCGTATGACATCCGCCTGCGGATCCGCTAGTGTGAGTACTTAGCTTTAGTCTACCGGTATTAAACAGATAGATATATACTTTTTGGAAATAATTAATAAATAGGATATAAATCTGCAATTAAACTTTCTGGCCATTTATCAAATGTTAAAGCTAATAATGATTATTTTATTAGTTTAATTCCAAAATTTGATTTGGGTAATTCCGAAATTAAAGATTTGTATTTTAATAACTAGGTAAATAAGATAATTGACAAATCTTACACATCAGCATACTATGTTAGTAACACAAACAATTATGTTGTCATTATTAATTTGTTTTCTGACATAAAGTGACAATTTTTGTGTGTCCAAACAACAAACAAATAACTTTTTTTGTCCGATCGGGCGTTTTCGTACATTTACAAGGTCTGCTTTCAGGGCGGTAAGTTTATCTTACCGTCCACGGCAAGTTAATAAAGTACCTCGTCACTCACTCCCATTCTAAATTGTTTTTGTTTACTCAAATCCATAATCACCAGGCGCATTAACCGACTTGATAAAATTCACATCTTCAGTGTGATTTTTTTAATGCTTACTCTATATGTTTAAAATTAACTCATAGATCCGATCGGGCAAAAAATGGTATAAGCATTACGGGCGTTAGGTACCACTAGTCTCGATTGTATGACACTAGACACTATTAGACTCGACTGGGAAAGTGTACCTACCGCCCTTAATAGTTTAATTACTATTTAATTTTCTTTAATATTCATATGTGAATTAAAATTTGTTTATTGTTTAGATTTGGTTGACTTTCTACCTTATTAAAAATTAATTTAGTTAAGACTAACATGTACACAAAAACTCTCTAAGCATATACAGGATATGTGGAAATCCTAATTTTCATAGAAAATAGACAATTTTTCTCATAACTAACGATTTCGGAATCGTTTATGCATTTTTTTAACTTAATCAAGTTTAGTTCATTTTTAATGTTCTGTTAATAAATAATCTGGTACAGGCAAAATATGTTGTATTGAAGGTGTATACGAATGTATAGCATCTTACCTACTGAAACATAAAATTTATGTTAACGAGATATGCTAATTTTGTAGTCTTCTTGAATTTTCATAATTTTAAAGTTAAGTTTGCTAAGTTGGTTTAGTGTAAATAAGTAGAGTAACATTATAACCAAATAAATGCAATCACATAAAAACACTTTGGCTTGTAAATCAAAGTTTTTGGCATTAAAAACATTCAGATAAAGTTAGTAACGATTTAATGTTTAGATTTGTGAAGAAAGGAAAGCATAAAAATGTGTTTTTCTGAGATTAAGTCATTATTTAGTATTAAGGAAATATTGTTTCGTCGACCTTAAAATTTAGGGTTATTGTTCTATTTTTCAACTCAAGTGTTGTATATGGTTGGATTCAGAATTTATCTTTTCTATAAGTTTATGTAATTAGTTTTTGCATTAATGAGTATATAAGTTATAAAAGTTACTACATAATTTATTTATTTATACATAAATTTATAAATAATTGGGTTATCTAAATTTTAAAGTGTAAAAATTGATTTGTTTTTTGAGAATGTTGATTTTGTTTCCCAAAAAATATATTAAGGGAGTCTATTTTTAACCATTAAGTAAATACATCATTAGAGGAACAAGGCGTTTCATGTTGCTTCAAAATCTAAACTTGTGAGGTTAGTTTTCAACTTTGTAAATAAAAAAAGTAGGTTTATGTGAAATGTTAAATTTAGTTAATTTTTTTAAGTGTTTGTGGATTAAAAAAATTAAAAAAAATGGAAATAAACGAACGGTGATGTCAGAAAGTTTGTTGACAAAATTGTTTGGAATAGAGAAGGAACGATATTAAAGAGTTTGTCAAGTAACTCGAATCTCAATAAATATAGGATTCATGTGGCGCCAAATATAAAAAGGAAAATTGAGTTTTTAAATCAAAATAAAATTAATTTAATTTAAATACCTACCTACTATTTAATTTATAATTAAAATTAGATTTGTGGTATAGATAATATTTTCAAATTTAAGTATTTTCATATAGAAATATTTCAAGATAATAATAAATGAAAAGATTATCTAATTAAATAATTTTGTTATTTGATTTGCTGTCATTTGTAATTTTAATTTAATTTAATTTATTTATGTATTATTTATTATTATGTAATTAATAATTTAGTTCTGAATTCTTTTCAACATTTATTTGGTATCAATTTTGTTCTTCTTATTTGTTTTATATGTGTTTAATTAAGATGTTATAAACAAGTAAAGACGTGTTTTTATTTTGTATTTTGCTATTTGTGTAATCTTATTTGTTATAACCAGCATTTATTTAATAAATGCTATTAAATAAGAATATTCTATATCCGCAACCCAAATCTGAGAGAGTATCAATGCAGTAGGATTATGTTACTCACTACAATACACTTGTAAAGCCGGAGCATTATATAAATATTTTTATAAGGTAGGAAGTTGTATTCCATGTTTGATTCTTAGTTGCAAATCGTCTTTTGTCTGTATTTATGTTCTTTTAAATCCACAATGCATGGTAATATGTACCTGTCAATTCACGCATTCCGCGGGGTTCGATACTTGGTCCCATTCTATTTTATGTTTATACTTCTAGTCTGTGTTTCTATATTAAGTACTCTCGGGCACATGTTTATTGTCTATGCTGATGATACTCAACGTTCTAAGTCCTTACATTTATATCTATATTTGTACTTAATAATGTCACTTATATTTTTTAAGATATTACCCATGCACTGATGATATATTTTTATTTTACTGTTTTGAAACTTTGCATTATTATATCTGTTGTCATCTACTGGCCAGTGTTAAAAAAAATGTGAAAAGATAAAGTGACTAATTTTACAAAAGCTACAAGTGTATTATACAAATCTGGTGTATTACGAACAAAATACTTTGCAATATGCAATCGCAATGTCAAAGTTCTTGAGGAATGAACTATTATTTTTTAATTTCTGGTACTTATTAAAATTTTTCGATTTTGGATTTTGTTATTTACCGATACTAGCTAATTTCCACCGCAACTATGAGGTTTATCCTGTCAAATTAAAACGTGTATGTGAATGAGTACTTCTTGAAATATTAATATTTATTTCTTATTTCTAGACTTTATTTCTATGTTTAAAATAATATTTTATCGCTTTTTCTCTCTTTTTCGTTGACTACTTCAGTGTTAATTCCCTTTCTCCCACATTTGTAATTCAAATACTGTTATGACATAGTATACTACGTCATATCTGTACATGTATAAACGCATTTCGGCGTTTGTATAATTTGATCATTTTTTATCTGCTTGTTTATTTGTATCTTAATCTTTTTAAATCTGCTAAAACTATTATCGTATAGGTAAGTATTCGTAAAAGTACTGTGAAACTTTTAATAATCTTTATTTATTTCATGATTATGGAGTTCCACAAAGTAAGGCTGGAAACAATAAACAAGATTATTTCGTCTTCGTTAGAAGAACAAGCCAAGCTATACAAAGGTTGTATTTTAATAAAACTGTGAAACTTTTAATAATCTTTATTTATTTCATAAGTATTGGTAAGTTGGTTTGAATACCCACTGTTCAGGTATTCACCATGGTTCATTTGATATAGTATGTATGTGTAGAATTTTCTATTTTTCCTCTGTTATGTAGGACATGGTTTGGACTGTATAGAGTATCTTGTATTATGTTAGTTAATAGTAGAGTCAATTTTTGCATTAAGTTCTTATTTTTTACTATCTAAAGATAGAGACTTGAAATGTTTTGTAATGCCTTCAGTACTGGACCAATATAAAATGTTATATGTTTAAAATGGGGGCACGCCCCCTCGGGGGGTTGAAACCCCCATTTTGTACCCCTAATTTAATAACGCAACCAAATTGCGCGAAATTTATGTTGGGAGGGTTCTTGGAGTCGCTGATTATGAATACAATGAGAAAATTGAAAAATTCAAAATGGCGGTCGTAAAGTAACGGCATTTGAGATTGAGAATGCGATTTACGCCATTTCTATTGATTTTAGAGAAAAACTCAAAGAGTCAAAAAGTGTTTAATATATGATTTTGCAAAGGAATACACTATTTTGGTTACCTTATTATGTAACCCCTTCGCTCTGCCCTAATAGTAGAGTCAATTTTTGCAGTATGTTCTTATTTTTTACTATCTAAAGATAGACTTGAAATCTTTTGTAATGCCATCAGTACTGGACCAATATAAAATGTAATATGTTTAAAATGGGGGCACGCCCCCTTGGGGGGTTGAAACCCCCATTTTACACTCCCAATTTAATAACTCTGGAAGTTTTCCATCAACTTGAGCGAAGTTCATGTTGGAGGGTTTTTGGGGTTCCTGATTATGAATTCAATGAGAAAATTAAGAAATACAAAATGGCGGACCCAAAATGGCGGTCTTTGAGATTGGAAATGCGATTTACGCCGTTTCTATTGATTTTAGAGAAAAATCCAGAGAGTCAAAAAGTGTTTAGATGTGATCTTGCATAGGAATACACGATTATGGTTACCTTTTTATGTAACCCCCTCCACTCTCCCCTAGTTGGCTTCTCAGTGAAGAGGTTGCATAATAAGGTAACCGAAATTAGATATTCCTATGCAGAATCACATTCTAAACACTTTCTGGCTCTTTGCATTTTTCTCGAAAATCAATAGAAACGGCGTAAATCGAATTTCCAATCTCAAAGACCCCCATTTTGGGTCCGCCATTTTGTATTTCTTAATCTTCTCATTGAATTCATAATCAGAAACCCCGAAGACCACCCCAACATGAATTTCGCTCAAGTTGATGGAAAACCTCCCGAGTTGGGGAGTGTGAAGTAAATTCGGAGTGTAAAATGGGGGTTTCAACCCCCCGAGGGGGCGAGGCCCCTGAGGGGGCCACCATTTTAAACATATTACATTTTATATTGGTCCAGTACTGAAGGCATTACAAAAGACTTCAAGTCTCTATCTTTATTTTTATTCAGATTTATATAGTTTACTTTATTTAGATAGTAAAAAATAAGAACTTAATGCAAAAATTAACTCTACTACGAGGGCAGAGCGAAGGGGTTACATAACAAGGTAACCAAAAGAGTGTATTCCTTTGCAAAATCACATATTAAACACTTTTTGACTGTTTGAGTTTTTCTCTAAAATCAATAGAAATGGCGTAAATCGCATTCTCAATCTCAAATGCCGTTACTTTACGACCGCCATTTTGGGTCCGCCATTTTGAATTTTTCAATTTTCTCATTGCATTCATAATCAGCGACTCCAAGAACCCTCCCAACATAAATTTCGCTCAATTTGGTTGCGTTATTAAATTAGGGGTACAAAATGGGGGTTTCATTCAACCTCCCGAGGGGGCGCGCCCCCATTTTAAACATATAACATTTTATATTGGTCCAGTACTGAAGGCATTACAAAAGATTTCAAGTCTCTATCTTTAGATAGTAAAAAATAAGAACTTAAGAACAAAAAGCTTACATGTTTTTATATTAATTAAACCAAATTTTTTTCTTTCATTTTTATTTTCCCTTTTGTTAATGTACATTTTGATTGTTTTGGCTCCGTTGTTTTTCATATTGCTACACCATATCACAAATGATTACTTTATAAATTGTTTGATTATAACACAAAAATTTACTAAAATATCTTAGAATTAAACGTTAACTATACTTTGCCATTCCTAACACATTCCTTCAAAATCACAAATTAGTATTATAGTTATGGTGAGTATCTTATTAAAAATATATCCATTACCGTCCTTTGAATATTTCTGCTCTTTTAAAGTGCGTTTATTCAGAATCTTGAATGAAAATTTTCGTATTCTCATTTATCGATTACCTTAAAGTACTCCTGGAAGTTTCTCTCGGAAACAGTTTCAACAGCAGGGAAGGCTTTGGTGTTTGTATGAATACATATAAAGGCAATCTTCCAATGCGACTTTTACCTAACACAAAATCGTCTGTTGATTGGAGCACCATTTAGATTTAATAATATGAATGACTTATGATTTTTTTTAGTTCTATGTATAAATATATACAAAAGAAAAAAAAAACAAAAATATATTTGTTTTATTTAAGCATTCAAATGCAATTTAACAAAATCAAACACATCCCAATTATAAAACATTTATTTCAACACTACGTTATATTTTTGTGTAAATATACAAACAAAAGAAAGCCTCAGTTCAAATAAAAGAAAGTAACGCAAAGCTCTTTGAACAATTTTTAGTTGAATTTCTCTAGGCGCTGCGTTATTTGCTTTGGAGTTAAAAGTGTTATCCTAATTCGAAGGGGTGAATACTATATCTGGATCTGCAATTTGCAAAATCAGTTAGTTCTATCAACTACTCTAACATGAGATTGGATATTAAAGGGCAAGTGCGTTTCCAAAATTAAGATGGTTTCTGGTTAATTTCTTTAAACTGTAATTTCAGTTTATCTAAGTTTAGATAGTTTCAAAAAGTTTTCAAATTTAACTTTAGGTAATGTAGAGGGGTAGAATATCAGGTTATGAAATTTTCATGATCAACATCAAAATTAATTCTACATAGTTATAAAATTTACGAAATTATAAGCGAAAGACGCAGAATGTACTGGTTCAAAGTTAAAGGTGGGTATTATTAAAATTCTGAAAGCGCTGGTTATTTTATTTTTATTTTTCCGATGCTAAAGAAAGGAGGAAAAAATTACGTTTTATGATATATGTTACATCATTTTTAGAAGATATTATATATCAAAAGTCTTATGCTGGATAATTTTTCCTTTCTTTTGTTAAAAGTACCTCATTTAAGAGCTTCTCTATTTAAATAAGAAGATTTTTATTTTTTAGAAAGATGGAATTAGGTTACAAAATTCATAATACAGCGATCAATAAATGTACCATTGTTCTTGATAACAATGTAGCTAATTGGGTTTCGTCCGCAACATTTACTGCATTATTCATGTTTATAAGTAGAAGATGATTTAGTTTCATGGTGATTAATCACAAAATATTTTTTTGAACAAGTAAAAAAAAGACTTGCGTATTGATTCTTAGAAATGGTATTTTTGTGATTTTTGGTGGGCACTTAATTTCTAATACATACCCTCATAAAAATTTCACATCTCATCTCCAAAAAAAGACTAATTAAAAATTCTTCAAATCATAAAATATTAATAGGGAAAGTCATGAAATGTAACATCAAAGTTTGAATTACCTGACCCTGAGTGTAAAATATATATGATAACAAGAACGTGGAAAGTGTTATCCACTTCTAAAAACCCTTCAAAGTGCGTGATGTCTACTCACATAAGTTCAAGTAAGTTGGTTCTGCTTTTGGAGCATCTAAAATTTGTTGTAGAAGGCCAACATAACTTGTCTTATTTTGATAAACCCTAATTCTAACTTGCGTACCTGAAAATTGAGTTTGAGATATACCCTGTATGTTCTATCTCTATGTTGAATTTGCCTATTTCCCCAGATAGTAAAACTTTATTTTTGTTTAACGATTTTACAAATATGTACGTACATACTACTAGAATAAGTAATGCAGAAATGAGAAGGGTGCATACAAAATAATAAAGCATGAAACTATAAGTGGGCTTTCTTTTACTTGCTTTAGCATGTAATTTGCTAGTTATAAAGTTTCAAAAGCAGCAAAAGTTGAAATTTAGTGTTAGATAATTCCTTTGTTCATTAACAAACTTTACTTCAGTGGTTTAATATCTATTTAAGGTATTAAATTCAATATTCTACAGTTGTTACAGAAAATTATTAAACTAACTGTAGCTATACAATTCAACAACACTAAACAATTTACCTCAAACCGCAACAAGTCAGTACAGTAGAAATGTAACCAGACGCCTAAGTACAAAAGATTACGCATTCCTGCGAGACTTACGTTTGCGCTCCTCATATATACAATTATACGTAGGTAACTTTTTGTAAAAAATAAAATATGTAATAATTAATAATAATTCATTAGCTCTTCATTTTCTTGTATCTCTTTAACAAATTTGTTTTATACTGCCCTGCTAAGCCAAAAGATCGTATCTACAAAACATCGACTCAGAAATATACCATATCTTTTCTTAACACACAATAACATTCTACATAGTACATTTCTACATTGCAGTTTTGCAAATACGATCTTTTGGCTTAGCAGGGCAGTATACGATTAATGAGATTTAACCCAATTACAGTTTTTCCGGGCTTTAACGCAGGCGAATTGAACAATTAAACTGTCAAAATACACTGTTTTATTATTTTCCCTATAAACCTTCTTAATACATTTACTAAAACGTTAGATTATGGTTCGCCATCCGTACATGTTATATACCATTCGATGCGTCTCATCAAGCTCAACAATAATGTCCTAACCAAACCTAACCGAATCTAACCCCACCCAACCGAACCTAACCTAACCTAGGTTTAAGTTAGGTTTAATTTAGGTTTGCGTTATTCATCAATCCATACGTGTTTTAATTTAGTTTTTGGTTAGGTTAGGTTAGGTTAGGTCGCATGCGCATCAAAACATGCATTTTCAGGTAGAGCGGAGGAATTAAAATAGAAGGTTTTCTTTCCAAAAATGTATGTGGTTATTATCTCGAAAACTACTGCCCCTACCCCCAAATTCTACTACTGTTCAGTTCGATGAGATGTTTTGAATGGTATACAGCATGTGCGGGTGGTGGACCTAAACTGGAGAACAGCCATACATTTCTCCAAAGATTATCAATCTGTTGTCGCTGATCCAACAAATCAGCACATTTATTTTGAAGATATCCACAATATCCTAAAATAATTGTTTTGAGCACAGTGTACATCCATAATTCCCTTTTATTATTTCATATAATGTTTTTTTTACCTCCAATGCTTGTTTTAAAATTTCTATTCCCAACGAAATAAAATTTCACCAAGCAGTGCCCTTCGGAGGGTTGCTGCGCCCCCCGCGTCGCAGGGTCTGCGGGGGCAGTAGTTACGCCACTGAATGTAACTAGTAAGTTAGTTACCTTTTCGAACCAACTGCTCAAATATACTTGACTACGTTTTCGATAAAGTTAACCAGTATTGAGACAATAACCGTGTTTCTAGAATGCATTTAAATAGTATTTTCCAAATAAGGTGGCGTAAGAAGGAATAACATGATAAAATAAGATAGTGTTGTCCTGCAATGTCTGTCTGTAACTAATTTATTAAACATAGAGTAGGTCAATTCTAAAAATTAATACACAATGTGGCACAAAAGTATGGAAACCTTTATGTATATCTCTGGAAAGGTTCAAATGATCGCGGCGACTTTTGGAGCACTTCATTTAAATAAGATGCTGATGTCGACAGTGTTGCCCAGATATTAGTTTTTCGGAAGATTTACCAATATTATTATTTTTTAAATTCGTGTGTATCTTAAATAGGATACCCTGTATATTTCTATTCCTTGAGTTCCCTTAGTAATTCTACGCATAACCGGTGTAACATTATCTATACCTAAGTTCAACCGTTTTCGAGATATTTTAACAATTCATAGGTAGCATATGAATTCGGAACTTTTAATTTTTATTATTAATTTTGTTATTTATTAAAGCAGAACTGGTCTTTATTTAAAATTTAGATTTTATTCCATGAGAAATTTAAGCTTTACTAGATAATTAATAAATTAATTGTAAAGTTAATTCTTGTCAAGTTAAGGTAGAATCAGGTTCCATTCGTAGCGGTAGATAAAGTTACTAAATGAGAAGAGTAAAATAAAGATTGATTTTCAGGACTTCATTGTTTTTCAAGTACAGCTAAATGAAAAACAAGAAGTTTCTGAAGCCTTTCTTTTTCACACGATTCACTTTAGCGAATATACAATATTTTTAATTCAAATCATATTTATTTATAGAAAACATGTTTGATAGTTACTTTCAAGAATCTACAAGGATATATGTAGGCCTTTGAAAGTGAATGTTAGAAGTGTCATCAATTATTTAACAGAAACACCATAAATAATTGGGATTAATCTGAATAAACTTGATTTTTATCAATATGACTGATTCCCCACAGGTATTTTTAACATAAGGGGAACGTTGGGTAAACAAAAATCCAGAGCTTATTAAGCACTGGAGGTGTACAAACGCCACTGCAATTTATATAATGAGTGCAGTTTATTTGACCAGCTTTTATATCTGCAAGAAAGCAGTTGAGATCCCATTGATTAGATAGTGCACTAAGTGATGAGGTGGTACGGTGTTGTTCAAGCTTTATCAGCGATCTCTTCTTTTGTAGTTTAAAAGCCACGCTAAGTCTTCGAAAGACAACCCTGGTCTTGTTGTCCTAGGTAATCATGCATCGCACTGCAAATGAAATCTGTGGAGTTCTACCGAACGAAACATATCTATGTGTTGACCTTGAATATGCAAGCATAAATGGCTATAAAAACTGCCCAGGTAAAACAATTACGACGCACTAAGTAGCGTCTCTCCCTACTTGAAAGCGTCTAATCATTAATCCTGGTGTCTTCAGCGAGGAACATTTTTTAGTTAGCAGTGTAATAACACAGAGAGCTATTACCGACAAATTTAAAACTATACCTACTGTGACAGAACTCAAGTAACATATTCCACAATCGTAGAGCCCAAGCCAGCTAATATATCTGGTCCGTCAAGAATATTAACTTTAATAAACTTTGCGAATAAAACATCTTCTTCCAAAGCCAATACAATGTAATGATTGAGGTAGCAGAAAAAGCAGTTAAAGAAGATCTGGACATGCGCTGGCTGCCAACAGATATATTAGGTACAAAGAACCCGTAAAAAAAAACTTGATTGGCTGTTCTGAATGCCAGAAATGGTAGTATGAAATGTGCACAGGGTGTTTTGGGTTTTGAGTTATTTACTTGTGACTGATTATGTCCCTATATCTAAAATGATATCTAAAAATGCTTAAGTAAATATCTACGCGTACGATTTCTGAATTTCTAATTTTTCTCTAATAAATCCAAAGATGATTGTGTCAACCGTTCAAACTCTATGGCAATTTGTTGACTGGTAATTAGTAAGTTTAATACATACTGTTTAATGTTTGCAGAGTTTTTATTACTTAATTATAATTGGCTGTTTCTAAAATGCGCACTCTTACACTAACATGCCCTAAGGTTATTATATGCAGCTCATTTTGTTTTACTAAATCGAATGTTGTTTTAGAAACCATTTATTTAAAATTAATATCAAGGTGGTGCTCCTACGTTCGGATTGTTCATGAAGACTTTCATGATTGGCAGAGAGGTGTCTCATATTGAATTATATCATTGGTGTTGTAAAGCAAGAAGAGAATAATCATTGAAAAATCTCAGATCTATCGCTTACGACTTTAAAAATGCAAAATCATTAATATTGAAATAAGGCTTGCAATATTGTAGAGTAATGGTGCCATTTTATTTAGAACGACAAACTCCGTATGGAAAATGTCCCAAGTACTGACTGCATCTATTATTCTAACCAGCGATAAAATGTGCCATTACAGCTTTAAAAGAAACATTTATATTATTAACGGTCTTTTTTCATTTTGATCTTGTTCATATTTAGTTTCATTTGAATACAAAAGTAATAATGGCTAGAGGTGTCATATTCCTGGGGCGTGTGAACAAAGCTTAACAGTTTGAAATATGAAGGGTAATACCAAATCAGCGTAAATGTGCTACAGCTGGCGTTAGAGAGATGTGAACAGAAACGGGAATTGCGGGTTGTATTCGAGGTCAAATTGTAAATTTCCACATTAATTTTGACAAGCTTTTCACTATATACATGTACAGCAGCGTGCATGTTGCCAAGGTAACGACCTAATGCCTGAATGACTAGTTTAATGGAACTGCTTACTGCAGCGCATGTAATAATAGAAAGTTGCAAACTTTTTTTGGCTAGTATTAGAGTTTAATAAAACGATCAACCTGTTAAACAAAGCTCGAATAATTAAATTTTAGATGCTTAGATTAAAAGTGAAGTGCCATCATTCTAGTAATTAACACATCGCAACTAATATAAATTACATGTGAAAATGAATATGGGAATGAAAAGCAGATTATGTTTCGAATAGTTTATTTGAAATGAAGCTTAGCCTATATGAAAGGTATTCTACAGGTTGCCATGATATAGGGGAAAGCTCTTCATATTACCTGATTATAATCTTTTAAGCGCAGTAATATCCCAGTTTGACATAGACTAATTTATCGTGTATTGTTTTTTATCTGTTTTTACCTATCTTATAAATTGTCTCAAAAGATTTGAGTTTATTATACACAGAGCCCATAATGGTAGTTTTAAAGGGAGCTGGTATAGTTTATAGCGGCAGTCATAAATTCTAACACCAATCAGGGCAATCATTTCGTAGCACCATGGCAAGCTTTATTCTTTTTCTCTACCGATAAACATGCAGAATTTTATGAGGCTATAAAAAAGAAATCGCCTAATGTTTAGTACATATTGTTATACATACATTTTGATAGTTTATAAAAATATAGAATGGCAGTAATAAATATTACATTATAAAATACATGATAAACTCAGGGTTGCCAGATTTGACTTAGCACTTCGCGGGACACTTTTTTTTGTCATCCTGCATTGTTTGCAATCACAATACAATGTACATTTAGTAAATGCAGAGGCGTAGCTGGAGTTTGTAACGCCCTTGTGCAAGGAAACGCAAGGTCGCCCTTCATATGAAAAAAAAAAATCGATTAAAAATATAAGCTATATTTTATTAGTAAACTTCATCCCATTCATATTTGCAGATATCGTATTTAATTTATATTATATTTTACTGTCAGGGGGCTAGCGCCCCCTAATTGCGGCGGTATGGCAAACTAAAAACATAATAATAAAATTCATATTTTTTTTATGAAAACCCGTTTATATTTTTAATAACAAATCATGTCAGATATTTTAAAATAAACACCTAAAAAATATTTTTTCTACATTAAAGGTTACTCTACGTACTTTAGATTGAATTTGATTTTTTTTTCAAATATCAGCACCTTTCGTTTTTAAATAGTTTCGCATTTTTGGTATGTCATATTATAATTAAGTTTTAGGACTCTACAGACTGACATTACCGACAAACAGCAATAATTACAAATTAAAATTACTTTTATATATGAATAACCAAAATAATGTAAATATTTTTAAAAATACATATAAATAGAATAAATATTTTTTAAATTTTTGATTACGGGATCAATAAGTTTAATATAAAATATTAATAATTTTAATATAAAGATAAAAAGGAATTAAGTGTGTTCATTTAACAAAGATAACGACAATTTAAGAATGAATTTCCATCAATTTACGGAAAGGATGATGAACTGAAAA
This sequence comes from Agrypnus murinus, assembly GCA_929113105.1. Lineage (NCBI taxonomy): Eukaryota > Metazoa > Arthropoda > Insecta > Coleoptera > Elateridae > Agrypnus > Agrypnus murinus. Next base: position 84,625,312 of record OV816024.1, read on the forward strand.
TGAAAATTGTCTTATCTTTGTTAAAACTAAACGTAAGACTTAATTTTGTTTTTATTTTTTATAATAAACTCAAAACTTTTAATCTTGTTATTATGATATTAAAATGTTTGAGTCTATTTTAAAAAATATATATTTTTTATTATGTTTAAATTGTAACTGTAAATTGTGAATGTAATTTAATTAATTTGCATACATATGTATTTAGTATTTTGTTTTGGTAAAATGTTGAAAATTGTAATAAATTTTAAAATTGGAATACTTTTAAGAAAGTATGCATGACTTTTTGTAGATTGATTACGTACGTATACAGTCTGTTTTTTGTAAACGATAATATGGGGAATCCAATGAAATTTTATCATTTTTTTCCTAAATTTGTACCCTTGCAAATCTAAGTAGAAATTCTGATATCAATCTTAAGAAGAATTCATTTTACGTCAAAAACACATTAAACTTTATGAAGAAAACCAAAAACTATTTAGGAAAATTCTTAAAAAGCTTATTGATTTATTGCTTTTGGTAATAAGGTATAAAGGAAAGTTGGAAGCTGTACGCCGATTGGTCTAGCGGTTAACGCATCAAATTCGTAATCAGAAATCGCGGGTTCAAGCCCCATCCTTGTATACTATTTTTTTAATTGTATTGCTTACTACATATAATTTTAAGTACATTATTAGATTATTACAATTATTATTAGTTTTTTTTAATTATTAGATATTTTTGCTACGGGGGTTTACCGTTACACAATTTTTTTGTACAATTTTAATTACCTATCAGAAAAACAAATTAAAAAAGGGCATAAAACTAATAATAGTTGTAATAAACTTCTAGAAACAATAATTAGCAAGAAATACAATTTAAAAAAGAAGTATACGAGGATGGAGCTTAAACCCGCGATTTCTGATTATGAATCTGATGCGTTAACCTCTAGGCGAATCAGCGTACAGCTTCTAGCTTTTCTTTATAGCTTATTATCACAAGCAATAAATCAATAAGCTTTTTAAGTATTTTTCTAAATAGTTTTTGGTTTTCTTTATAAAGTTTAATATGTACATACCAACATAATCTTTAACCCTTTATACCTTTCGGTGTCGAGATGCCGGACGCACCGAGCCACAGAGTGGATATCTGGGCGTGAGACGAGGCAGCGAAGCCATGTAGGCAAGTACACTGCGCTCGTGGTTCACCCATCTGAGTACTTTCCGGAGAAAACTCGACTTAACTCCGTTAAGCGGTATAAATCCACTATAACCACCCTGCCGTGCTGCCGGCTTAGTTTAATATGTTTTTGACGCAAAATGAATTCTTCTTACGATTGATATCAGAATTTCTACTTACATGCAAGGGTACAAATTTCGAAAAAAATTGATAAAATTTCATTGAATTTCCTATATTATCGTTTACAGAAAAACAGACTGTAGAAGTATCTCATAACAAGAAACATTGTTTTGCGGGACAATATGGTTATATCGCGGGACGCGGGACGGGAGCCTTAAACGCGGGACAATCCCGCAGAATCCGGGACGTCTGGCATCCCTGGATAAACTGTATGAAAATTAAATTAAAAAAGTAACTGGTTTTTTATATCTTTAGCTAACAAATTTTAATTTTTTCGTCAAGAACATTTCATATACAGACTGGAAACGCATGGGCATGATATAGGGAAATAAAAGCGTTCCTAAAAGTGGTAGTGGGATAGTGAGAATTGATAGGAAGGAAAGTTTTATTCTACTGCACTACTTCGTCTAACCGAAGAAATCATTTTAAAAATCCACAATGGCATTAAATGACCGTCCAGTGAAGATACGTGAGCTTCATGATTTTGCAAAAATCGTGATAGATCGTGTTCATAACATCTTGCACGAACATCTGCATATGCGAAAGCTATCAGCGTGATGGCTACGGCGTTTGTTAACGGTCGACCAGAAACGCATTTGAATGAACATTTCTCAGAAATGCTTGAACATGTTAAAACGCAATTCATCCGAATTTCTGTAGATGAAACGTGGATTCACCATCACACGCCAGAAACGAAGCAACAGTCCAAACAAAGCGAAATGTGCTCCATTAGCGGAAAAGGTGATGACTACAATTTTTTTGGGATACTCAGGATGTGGTGCTCATAGACTATTTAGAAAAAGGCGAAATCGTCAACGGAGAGTAATATGCGGCATTGCTGAGCAATTGAAAGATGTCATCAAGACCAAACGGCCGCATTTGACAAAGAGAAAGGTGCGTTTTTTTAAATAGTAGTATATGCGTCCGCACACCGTTTTTCGATTGCAGTCGCAAAGCTTCATGAATTTCGCTTCGAATTGCTACTCCATGTACCCTACTCATCAGATTTGGCCCCAGTGACTTGTAACACAAATCTGATGAAATGAAATTTGACATATAAGTTAGTCCTGGGACAATCTTAAGTAAATATAAATATATTTCTGGCGTTTAGTTGTTTTCAAGTGTTGATGTCGTCAATTAAGCCATTCAGAATTTTGTAAAGTGTCATAATATTATGAAATATCCTACGACGTGATAATTCATTACAGTTATATATCACAAGTAAATCAGTATAGGGCAAATCTGTAAATATTCTATTTTCAAAATAATAACAATATTTTAAGAACTTCTTTTGAATATTCTCAATTTATGTATGGTATAAAATGGATTCCACACAAGACAACAGTATTCTAGTTTAGACCGTATAAAAGAATTAAATAAAGTTGAAATGTTAATAACATTTCTGTATAAAAACATAACATTTTGTTAGAAGAAGAAATTTTTGTTTGTAAATGGTTTCTAAATGATAATTGTGGATCAAACGTAACACCAAGATCCCTTAATAAGTTCAACTCTTTTTAAATTGCTATTATTCATTCTATAATAGTATAGTAAAATATCATTTTTCTTAGTATATGTAATGACTTCGGACTTGTTTACGTTAAAGTATAATTTATTCTTTAAAGACCAGTCATGTATACCGATTATATCAATTTGTAACTTTTCACAATCATCCAGTGCGGCAACTTTTATAAAACATTTTAAATCTTCATCAAAAAATAACTTATGGCTATATTTAACAACATTCACAAGTCCTAAGTTAGAGCCTTGGGGTACCCCAAATGTTACAGAAAAACTATCAGATAAACGTCCATTTATATCTGATGTCTATTGTTAAGGTAATATTTAATGAGACTAACAAGATTATAACCAAATCTCCAGTGTTCCAATTTCTCAGTTAATAAAATGTGATTAACTTTGTCAAAGGCCTTAGAAAACTTGATTTTTCCTTACAAAGGCCTCGAATAAAAATTGTGTAAAGTTACATAAGTTAGTTACTGTTGATCGCTTTTCTATAAATTCTTTTTTAATGCAATTAGCTTTCCATAATAGATATTTATTATACCGTGATAGTTTTTCATTTATATAAATAACAGAATCAGAAACATCATTTTCAGTTCTTTCTTTTTATAAGATTCAAGCATTTGGTCCTGAACTTTTCTGCTTTGAAATTGCACAATTACAGGTCTAACCTTATTTTTATTACTTGTTGGTAGCCGGTGTATAGCCTCAATCTCTAAATTTGTTTGTAAATTCAATTTGGTAACTATCTTGTATACTATCATTTCCAGATTTTCACCATCATTTCTTCCAGGATTGTAAATTTCAATGTTATGATTTCTTGAATACTGGTTCATCTTTTTCTATAATTCACGAATATGTTAGTAAATGCACATCTTTTAATTATGTTGTCTTCAAAATACATCTCAGTTGCTTCTACACAGTCATTCACAAGACTTGTTCACTTGAAGGCAAACCTTTTAAAACTCTTTTGCAACCAATTTTCTCCCTCCATTTAAAGAAATAACCAACATAATTGCTAGTACGTGGAATATCGTCGGCAACTAATGTCAAAAAACTACTCTGCATAATAGCAGTGGTATGAGGGCAGACACGGATAATGAAGAAAATTTAAATAATAATGGAAAAGAAAAAACTAAAATGAAAAAGAGAATATTTAAACTAGTGACATGCAATACAAATACTCTGTTAGTACCAAGTACCCAGTAATTAGTAAACGAAATAAAAAGGTACGAAATTTATATTGCAACAAATCAAGAAATTAGATGAACTGTAAGAATTAGTTGGTTAGGTTAATTGGATTAATTAGTTAATTAACAGTAGATGGAGGCTGAAACTATTAGAAGTGACAAATTGGAAAAGGAAAGCACTAGATCGACAAAATTTGGAAAAAAGAGGTGAAAGACCCACCAGACACTTCAACGAACTAAAGAAGGATGGGGTGTGATCCACCTCAGAAAATGGGTCGAAAAGCTCAAAAGGGGTGCATCAATATTCAGTTGGAATTGACCAGTGATGATTATGAGGACACCCAACAAATCCCCTGACCTTTAACGAGTGGATTATCTTTTGATTATATGAGTTGCTTATTTCTAAAAAGCGACTAAATACATAGATTATAAATAGATTTAGTCGCTATAGACAACTTATTTGCTCCCTCAAATAGTGCGACATATCAAAAGTCGCCAATGGATTACATATCCAGATTATCTCGAATAGTTCGCATAGAAATTTTATGCAATCTACATCAGAAATGTCTATGTTTCATGTAAATTTTCGTGAAACTTCTGAAATTGTCTCAAAAAATATTTTTCATGCCAATGCAACTATTTCATGTCTTGAATGATCGACACATTCGTTAACATAACACTACACTGCATGGTCAAATTATTAATTGCTGCTACATAATCAAAAAAGCCGAACATTATCCACACATAAGTTACACCATGAGATCACGTGGAGGTCAAATCTATTTCCGTTTATCTTAGTTTTAGTTTTGCCCAGAAAAATAACTTTTGATTCTGGGATTTTTGCAAATAAGAAGTTTTTTTTTAAATTTCACTCATATTGTACGTGGGAAATTGTTATCAAACATGATTTATAAAAATTCTAATTTTGTATTATGTTAATTAAATTTGATAAAAATTAGTTAAAATTCCAATGCTTAGCCTCCACATTATTTCGGTCGGACATAAAATGGATGATGAAACATCCATCGTATATCTAAGCGCCGACTGCAATAGTCATTTAGTCGGTTCCACTAGTAGGTTAATCAAAAAGTTTAACATTAACTTTTCATTTACAATAATAGTAATTTATTCACAATTAATAGTTCTAACCTTGAATAGTTAATATTATAGAAACTGAAAAAGGGGCACACCTAATGACACAAATCGCGCGCCAGGCGACTGTTGGTCATCTCGCTCCTCAGGACGCGCTAGCTGGCGATGCTAATGGATCTTGCTTGTCTTAATAGTGTCATTGCAGTCACTTAATGCGGTAATGCAATGATGATATATCCACGCTGACAAAGTCGCGTGTTTTTGCAGTATTAAATAAAATAAAGACTTGTCTTGATGTTTTGAAGTAGGTTCTTCAAAGTATATGTTAAAAACCTTTTATTCACAATCATATTGCAATAGGTACATTTCATATGATGTAAAAACCTTGGAAAGTAAGCTATTGCTATAGCAACACCAAAGTGGTTAACAATTTCCTTTACATGTCTGTAAAACTTACATGTAAAGTTATGGCCAACTTTTTTTTTCTGAATAATTTAAAACAGGACGTTTTATCCGATTTAAATTTAAGTTTTTATAAACATATTTAACGCTAAAAACATATTGTTTATTTAATATTAGTTTTATTTTTATTTTTCTGTATTTTATATTTAATAATTACAATGAAATTAATTAATTTCTAATTTTAAAATACTGAACGCATACACTGCCATCTAGCGGCGAAGAATGAAACCTTACTTAAAATTTCTTTTGGTCGATAGATGGCTCTGATTGAAATTATGACAGTTTATAAGAAATTTATTTTAAAATTTAAAATTACTTTTTATTTTGATTACGTCTTAAGTCTAATTATTGTAAATAAAATAGTATACATGTTTCGTTGGTAAAGTTTCCACGCCTCGCGATATTGTTTGATTGTAAAGATGTCCTTTACCAACTCAACATGTAATATACTATTAAATTAACTTTAGCTCTCCATTAAATTACTATAAAGTTACCATAAAAATAGTTATGACTTCATAGAAGCAATTAGTTAATATTTCTTATCCACTTGCTTCTGATAGTATTTATTGCTACGAACTTCCAAGTATTACAAGATTGTATTCTGCTGTTCAAATCCTACTTCGAAACTACTCCATTCTAACTACACCTATTTGTTTCCTGTAGTAAATACAGGAATGTAGTAATATTCAGGCAGCGTTAGCATTATGATAAAGTTAATATAGACAGGATAGATCCGTTGTAAATCTACTAATACCTATTTCAAACTTGACATAAGCAGAATTGATTTCAGGAAGTGTAGGTTGAGCATCATATAACTGTTTTCAAATTACATATATTTCGGTATTAAATGCAATGCAAATAATATTAACTATACATTTAAATAACTATGGTATGTTTGTTATTAGCATGCTTGAATAAGCTTAACATGTCTACACAAAAATTTATTTCTTGAGTGGAACCCAGTTGCACATTGCGCATGATTAAAATAGAACATCGGACGCTTAGGAATAATAAATAATCAATTAATCACTATTACTGCATCCTAAACGCCTAAATGTAACAACCCGAAAGCCTGTATAGTTCTACTATTTAATAAAATACAGTATTTACTTAACTCCAGGATTTTTGTTGATCCACATTTAAATGTTCGTTAACATTATTCTTTTCTGTTTCAACTAAAATTAGAAACACTGTTGGTTGTATACACACGTGACAAACAATTTCTTTCATACTTTTACTAGAATTAAAATTATAAATGAAGTGATGTCACAGTTCGATAAAAAGTAGAAGTGTCACGCACTTGAGCTTTTTCTACCGACTACTTCTAATCTGATTTTGAAAACGTGAACTGAAACGTGAGGATATCATCAGAATTGTTTTATGCATTCATGTAAATTTACCTTTTATATTAATTAAAACTATAAATATTACAGTTGAATTATAAATTTACTCACATAATTTAAGCATGGTTTTTAAGATAATTTATGTAAATCTACATAAAAGTAACAGCAATTTTCAGATAAGACCTTAGAAAAGTTATATTATAGTTATTTGCAGTACTTAATGGATACAAACGTTTGAAGTCGTTTGCAACTCAACAGTTTCTTTAGTACCTGGTTTTTAAAACAAAAGGTAGAAATGGAAACGCTTATAAAATGAATTAGTGAATATTAACCACAAGTATGTAAGAGCAGAAGACTACAGCTACGGACGTAATCATAAGTACATGCCATTATAAAATCAGACAGAAAAGCGCAACGGCGTAACATTATATGGAAATGGGTAAACCAAGTCGGCCTCTTGCTTGTTTGAAGAATTATAACTTGAATTTAAATGTATTATAAGCACGACACTGACTCATTAAGACCAACTTTAATTCCTTACAAACGCAATTCACGTCCCTGCTGTTTATATTAAAACATAAAAACCCGGCATATACAAAAGAGAAGTTTAAAATACCACTAATAACAATGTATCTGCAAATGCACAATTTTGTAGGTTTTATAAAAAGAGAAACAGAAAGAAGGGGACCTCGAACATTCTTGTCGATGAGTATTGGAATTTATAAAATATTTAAATGAAAATATTTTGTTAATAATCTTTTAGATGGAATATGGATTATTTCGTAGCTACTCGCCTCTGCAATTTAACTTTCGCTTGGCTCAGGACTTTTCATCCCAGGAGTATTCTTCCTGGGTGTTTTAACCTAAAGGTTAAATTTTTTATGTATATTTTGAAAAAGGCCTGAAAGTATACGAGAGGTTTTAAAATATGCTAAGCTACATTACATACTTAATAATGAACAGAGGTCCAGGTTGTCTTTCTACTACATGCACTTAATAACAAAAAATCTCTCTTTTTTTATTATACAAAAAGTATGTATGTGTAACCAAAATTCAATAAAGCTTCAACCTAAGGGGTTAATGTGTAAATTGTGATTTATCTTAATTCACTTTATATTAACTAAATTATAGTGTGCGTTATGCGTTTAAATTAATGTAAATAATATATTAAAGTATTAGTTTCATAAGACATGTTTTTAGCGAACGCGTCCAAGTTTAGAAAACGACCGAGTTTTCTAAAGGACAAGTGCGCTAAAACGTCTTATGAAACAAATACTTTATACTATTTTTTCTATTTGCCTTACTTTTAATCATTTTAAAAAAGAAATTATTTAATTTTAAATAAAAATTGTTAGTGGAATTTTGTTTAGTTTTTTAATAGCTGGCAACACTGAAAATTCAGATTCTGCATTTGTTTTTCTTTACAGCATAAACAAGTTTGACATTTTAAGAACAGCTGTTCAATACTGGTTATCAACTTAAAAAAATAAAATGTTATTGTTTTCCGTATTCTAATAAATTTCTTTAGGACACGCAAAATGCGCGTGCTAATGGCTTCATTAGGACACGCAGATATAATAAGTATTATATGGTCTCTTCTATTTGTTTAATGTACTGAAAAAACAATAAAATTTTTAGAATCAAATTCCTTAACATTTAAAAAGGATACATGATAGATTTCGAAGTCGAAATCTTTCGACTTTTTACTCCGACACACTTTCTGAAATGGTTTTTGTTTTTTTAATGTATCAAATGAATGACACTATTTAGACAGGTTATAAATATGTATATCTAACAGACTTTTTGTGTAATATGTCATTCATTAATTAATGTTTGTTACAAAAATCGCATTTCATACGGTTTCAAACAATTAGAATCTTCTTGTTATATACGTAGTATGTCGCAGCCTTTTGGTATAATATGTCATTCCGCGGAAAACCTAATCAATACCGTAATGCCGACAAACACTATAACGATTTTTAAATTACGCCGTTTGACTGTAATATTCCGTCATTGCAAAGAACGCGATTTGAACAGCAGTTAAACAGAGTAACCGGGTGCAGCATTTCAAGTTACAGTCTTTAACGGAAGACAACAAACAATTCTACAAATTTTCAGCTCTTATTTTGTACAGTTTCAGGAAAATTCTTCCTTCCGTAGGATTATTGGTTGCTTGCAGTGTGTACAAGTTACTATTTCGTACGGACCCAAAAATCGGACTATCCTCTACAAATATTTTTATTGAAATGTGATCGAAAGATGATCTTGATGAGTTACTTTCAAAATCAAAAAGATTTTACCTCTATACAGGGGCGTCTTAGGTACGGATCAGAGGGAGCACCCTCTATATAGAACAGGGGGCCTCGCCCCCCACCCTTGAAAAAGAGTGAATGTATAAAACATACGTATGTATTTATTTTAATTAAACATTAGGCGATTGGTTTGTTTTTACTTTACTAAGATTTTCTTTAATTTGAGTTTAATTATTGTTTATTTATTTTTTCTTAGTTACTTATTCTTAATAATTTAAAAATTATTATTTTAATTTCCCGCTCAGTCATTTGATTTATAACAGCAGGGATACCAAATCTATTAGAAAATCGTTTTTATTTTTCGTATAATACAGTTCCAGTTAATACTCGACTTTATTTATTGAATTGTATGACATATCGCCGAATGGACATAACGCCGAATCGTGGTCAAAACGCCAAAAAGAGTCAGTGAACATATCGCCGAAGTTGATCAAAATGCCAAAAAGACAATGTGGACGTATCGCTGAATAGATCGGAAACAAATCGGACAAGTCTCCGAACGTAGTCAAAACGCCGAAACTTATCTGTGATCAAATCACCGAAACATATCTGTGCATAAACGACCGAAGGCGGTCAAATCGACGAAACGAAACGAAAGAAAATGGATAGAGCTCTCTACTAAAACTATATGTTACATACCAATATTGGAACTTCAAGTTAAACATTAGAAAATTAAAAAAACATCGTGTCCCAAGTTTTCGGCATTATTTCACGGCTTTAATTTTAAGAAAAAAAACTATTGTATTTTAACGTTTCCATATATTATGTAGAATGCTCTACACGTGTTTCGGTTTGGTAGACCTTTTTCTAGAGCTTGCCCGATGGTATCTGCCAGAGAAGCCAAAGTATCCGACTGATGTAGCCAACCGCCCCTAGTAATCCTTACCATTTGTTTTTAGAAGTTTCTTAAAAAAATAAATCTATTATGAGGGTGTTCGTGAAACTTATTTGGTCAAAGACAATAATTATTGTCTAGCTATTTCTGATAGGACGTGAATGTATGTATTACTTTATTAAGCTGTTCTAATATATTTTAAAGTCTACAATTGTTACGTATTACCAAAACTTTCCTGAATTAACATTATCATAAAATGATGAAATAAATAAAGATTATTAAAAGTTTCACAGTTTTATTAAAATATACCTGACAATATTGTTTCGAAACAGAACAAAACAGGGCTATAAACTTTCTAGACTTAAATATCAAGATTAACGCAGACAATCTTTTTGAATTTTCCATATACAGAAAACCAACACAAACAGACATAACAATACCAAATGAATCTTGTCACCACAATACACATAAAATAGCAGCATACAGATCATTAGTACACAGAGCTTTAACTATTCCACTAACAAAATCAGATTTTAGCAAAGAGATATCAACCATTAAACAACTAGCACATGCAAATCATTATAATCCGAACATGATTGACACTTTAATTAAACAAAAAGATTATAGGTTAGCTATCAAAAGAATATATCCCATTGACAATCAAACAGAAGACACAAATTACATATCTATACCATATTTTGGCAAAATATCAGAAAAAATTGCACATATACTAAGAAAAACCAACAATTATAAAACAACATTTAAAACCAACACTAACACTTTTTCATTTTTATTTAATGCTAAAGACAGAACACATGATATCATGAAATCGGGCATTTACCGTTTAAATTGTTCTTTTTGTAGTTCGGTATATATTGGACAAACACTTCGAAATTTTGACATAAGATATAAAGAACACGTACGTCATTACAAAAATAAACATCCTGAAAAATCGAATTACGCCAAACACCTTTTAGAACAAAATCACACAATGACTCCTCAAAATAATATTAAATTCCTACATTTTTGTAATAACAAACGCAAATTAGACATTTTAGAAGCCTTTGAGATATACAAACACAAACTCAGGGTACCTTTAATGAATGAACAACTTGAGCTCAGTAATTCTCCGTTACTGGAAGTATTAGATGTTTAATTTTGATTTTTTTATTATTAACTTTTATTATTATTATTATTATTTATCTAGTTACCTATTTTGTATCTACCTTAGCGACGTGTTTGTTTATAATTATATTACCTTTGATAATGACAGCATAGCTGTCGAAACAATATTGTCAGGTATATTTTAATAAAACTGTGAAACTTTTAATAATCTTTATTTATTTCATGATTATGGAGTTCCACAAAATAAGGCTGGAAACAATAAACAACATTATCACATTTTATATTTAAATTGTTTAAGCTAATAGAAAAATTTGATTTCCAACATATAGCAAACTTCTTCTATGCATTTACTGTAGTAGACCTGAGGCGACGCCCCGCTACAACATTAAATAAAATATTGTTTAGTAGCTTACTTCTAGATACTTTTGTTCGTTTACCAATCATTTTAGCATTATTTTAGGATTAAACTTTATCACAAAATTATTTTAAACAATAATCTTATTTACTACATCTTCTTTATAGCGTTTTTAATATTTTGTAATAAAATAAAAGTCATGAAATAATTCCGAAAATTTTGGCCAAAATGTTTTTTAAATTAAATATCCAATATTGGTATGTAACATATACTTTCGGTAAACAACTTTTCTATTTTCTTTAATCGTTTAATACTTTCCGACGTTTTGTCCACGTTCGGCCGTTTGTGCACAAATACGAGGATGGTCTGAAAAGTTTCCGACCTTAACGTGAAGACGGCAGCACTCGTCAATAGAAGCTAGGGAATGTAGTTGTGCATCTTTTGACAGGTACTCACCAAAATTTCAGCTATTTTGGACGCGCAGTTGTTATTTGACAATCGTTTGAGTGAGTCGATGTGAGTGTTTTTGTGAAAATGGAAAAGATCGAGTATCAAGCTGTCATTAAATATTTGTTTTTGAAAGGCAATACGCCTACGCAAATCAAAGATGAGTTGGACTCTGTGTATGGGGACTCTGCGCCATCATTTACCACAGTGAAATTTTGGGCAGCTGAATTTAAACGTGGCCGTACCAGCTTGGGAGACGATGAACGTTTGGGACGTCCAGAAACTGCAACCACTGACGATAACATCGCTAAAGTTTACCAAATAGTGCTAAACAACCGTCGAATTAAAGTGAGGGTTAGCAGAGGCTATGAATATGTCCAAAGAACGTGTTTGTCACATATTGAATCAAGATTTAGGCATGAGAAAGCTGTCCGCGTTTGTTCACGTTAGACCAAAAACGTGTTCGAATGAACATTTCCAACGCTCTGTTGGCGCAGTTTAGGCGCAATAAATCAGAGTTTTGGCGCCGATTAATTACTGTAGATGAAACTTGGATACACCATTATACGCCCAAAACAAAAATACAGTTTAAACAGTGGACTGCGAAGGGGGAATCGGCTCCAAAAAAAATCAAAAACTGTTATGTTGGCTGGGAAAGTGATGGCGACTGTTTTTTGGGATAGTCACGGAGTTATCTTAATCGATTATCTTCAAACAAGAAAAACCACTACAGGAGCATATTACGCATCATTACTTGACAAGCTAAAGGCAGAAATTGCGGAAAAACGGTCACATTTGCAGAAAAAGAAAATTCTGTTTCACCAAGACAATGCGCCGTCTCACACCTCCACGGTTACCACGGCGAAAATCCACGAATTACGGTTTGAACTGCTTGACCATCCTCCTTACTCACCAGATCTAGCCCCAAGCGACTTGTTTTTGTTCCCTCATCTAAAAATTGCGCTTGGCGGACAGAGATTTTCGTCAAATAAGGAAGCAATCACCTTCGTGAACAATTATTTTGCAGAGAAAAACGCCGAGTACTATTTGGACGGGTTAAAGAGACGGGAGCATCGTTGGGAGAAGTGTGTAGACTTACAAGGAGACTACGTAGAAAAATAAAAATAAATTTAAAGAAACAATGTCTTGTATCTTTGTTAGGTCGGAAACTTTTCAGACCATCCTCGTACGTTTCGGTGATTTGTACGCACATGTGTTGCAGCGTTTTGCCTACGTTCGACGACTACTTTCAACGAATTGTCCTCATATGAGTTTCGGCGTTTTAACCTCTTTCGGCGATTTGTCCACAGATGTGTTTTGGTGTCGTAACCACGTTCGGCGGTTTGTTACCAGATGTCTTTCGGCGACTTAATCTCTTTCGGCAGTTTGGTCAGAGCAGCTTGTCTGTGAGTTCGACAAAGTTGAGAGTTCGGCATCCAAGTTTCCAATCTATTCGGCGTTAATCTTATATGTTTAGTCGAAGTTCGCCCCTCCCCCAAGTGAAAATACTCCCGAGGTCACTTCCTCTATAATATGACTTTCTATAGTCATATAATTCTATAGTCTAGAATAACACAATCCTAACAATTTTCATGGCGTTTTTCAACGATTTTATCGGGACTGGTCGGAATCTGAAAGATGCGTATATACGTGAAATAACCTCTATGTCAGTATTGGACAACACTGGGATAGAAGAACAAGAGACAGAAGTGTTGAGCAAATTTACATATAATATCTTGAAAGGAAGTGTTGCGGTAGGTTGTATTAGAACGTTAGCCTTATTAGCGCCAGATGTTATTAGAAAAATACTGAAAAAAGACTGCAACCGAGTGGTGAATATAAGTGATAATATGAGACGGTCTCGATTATTTCTCTCCGTATCTCAGTTATTTATGGTTAAATGTAGTTATTTAAACATGTGTAGGTCTGCAAAGACTTTTTTGTGGTTGCCGCATCAAAATTACGAATTATTTCTTTTTGTTTTCTTTATCATCTTTGGCATTTCTAGTATTTCTCGACTTGGAATCATTATTGTGTTTTTGAATGCTTCCCGTTTATTATTTGAGTCTCCATCCGGGTTTACTTCCAGCTTATTTAGCCCCTTATTAATTTTTACTGTTGGTTGATCTTTTGTTGTTTATCTTTTTGTTCTGTTGAGGTGTTAATTTGTTTCATCGTACTTTGAATTCTATTATCACTGGATTGTGATCAGTTGCTGCATCTACACCTGGGAGTGCTGGATTTGGATGATCAAATGGAATATATCGTTTAGTTATCGGCACATAATCCATTTGGCTTCTAACGATGTTGTTCTCATTATCTGCTGATGAGTTCCATGTATAAAGTCTTCTTTTAGGCTGTGTAAAGAAAGTATTTGAAATTATTATATCCTGTTTCTCTCCCCTTTCATTTCTTATTCCTAGCCTTATTCCTGTTTTCGAATTGAGATCCCCATGATAATAATTGTGATATCTTTATTTCTGGAGATATCTATTATAGCTTGTTGAACGTCGTTACAAAACTGTTTAAAACTGCCTCTTTTAGGTTTGTCTGTCCTAGGGGCATATACCTGTATTATTTTATATTCCTTGGACTGCTTGTGTTCTTATCATCACTACCCTATCTGAAATAGGTATAAAACTAATTACTGACGTACAGAAGTTTTTACCCGGGAAGTATAAATTTGCATTTCTCCTGAATTATGAATGAATTATATTGGAGATTGCTGAAGAATTATTCTATGGTAAACAATACAACGGCAGCATACATTACGATCATCAGAAGTAAATCTAGTTTAAATACATTATAAAGATTTTATTATAAAAGGAACCTGGCCCAAGAATATGGAAAACTGGACTATGTCGAATATAGAAAATTTCTAAATATTATATTGTAGCTCATAACCTTTCAAGTAAAAGGTCTCAGGAACCCAAAGCTAAATATTGGATTGCTATACAGCTATATCGCTAGTCGTGCTCCATGAATATTGCATTGTAAATATTGCAAAGAGCATAGTAAAACTTATAAAACATATTCTCATAATAATTCATAAAATTTCCCATGAATATGTATTTAATGTGTTTGAAGTATCATGGATGTCGTGATTCTGTAAATGGCGAAGAGTATGAGAGAATTTATAGAACATATTCTTCTGCTCATTTGCTCAATCTTCCAGAATGTGTATTCAATGTGTTTTATTTGAAGCATCAGTTTACGGTTGCATCATGTATATTTGTAAGAATACTAAATATTGTTATTAAAAGAAATTATAGAAGATTACATATTTTTTACAATTAGGAATCGTCCTAATGTGTATTAGGGTGTTTTATGGAACACGGTCAACAAAAGAACATGAAGAATTGTGAGAGCGTAATATCTTAGCAATTAGTATGAAAGTTATATACTCCTAATAAAGTACATACAGTGTTAAAAAAAAAGATTTGTGACAATTTGCCGTTTAGTGGCAAAGTGGTTTTAATTTTAGAAAATGTAATAGACTGGAACTGTTGCCACTAACATTTTTTTGTATTCTTGAAATAAATACATCAATGCTACAAACACGTAGCGCTTCAAGTCAAACATCAAAACAATATTTGTACACCACGAGGGTTGCAATACCGTTGACTAAACGTAACTCACTAACCATTAGTACATTTTTAGATTTAATGAACGTTCAAAAACTTCTACAGTTACCTAGGTAACTAGACAAGCTCGAAGTATAATATTTGCTTGCTGTAAGTTATCACTTAAAGTATTAGACATTTACATCTTACACATTTTCATCTTATTTTGTTATTCACTACATGTAAATAATACAATTGTTATCAAAATCTATTGTTACTGCATAGTGATAAGAGCAGAACAAAATACACTTTGATAACAAACATATTATTCGTGCTTCACGAAGCTTCAATTAATACGACCTTCTAAATGTCGTAGAAAATTCTCGTTACCATCAAAGGTATAGGAGAAGAGGAAGCAAATATACAAGGCACGCATAAACTAGAAAATTAAGGAGCATGACGGTGGAAGTTCATTAACAGCGTCACGAGTGATTTGAAGCACGCACTTCAGATCCTAATAAATTTTTACTATTTGTCTCTTAAGTTGCCTTTCAAATAAAACTTCTCAGGAAGATTCATTAAAAAGTTTAAAATAAAGCGTTGCAAATGAAATTAACTTTTGCAGACTGAACAAAAGCTCTACATCTACTGCAAATAAATATTTTATCATTTCGTGTACTAGTCCTACTGAAAGGGATATTTGATTTCTTGTAACAGTTCATAAAGTAAAACTTAATGCAGTTGTGATGTTTCCCGTACACCTGTCATTCAGAAACAACTGTCTGCTACAATAATAATCGATAGAGCAGGAGATAAATTGTATTGAATGTTGCATATACTCGAAAATATTAAATATGCCGGAAAAGTAATGACGTTCCATTTTTCAAACTGTGACTTTAATATCAAAATGAAGTCAATACCTCTTTTAATGATCCTAAAAATAGCCTTCTTTTCATAACTTTCCAAAGTAAAATTCCTTTCTTTTATGGTATTCAACAGCAGAATTATCTCAAAGTATACATTAAAAATCCATTAAAACACAGATGCGTAAAAAGGTAAAACAAGTGGGTTCTGTAACTCTTAGAAATTTTCAGATGATGAAAAATCTGAACGAACAATTTCCCACTTCATAGTTCGGCAAAATTAAAGCAGATTACATTCTCATCTCAAATCCCACGCCTGACTGTTTCAAATCCCCAACCTTTTGTATTCCGCCATCTTATTTCCTTGGCTTAAGATTATATATAATTTATTATTTATAAAAAACAAAGAAAGCAGAATTTGGTAGGGATACAAATACTGTACATACTTATACATACGTATTGGATTACATCTGAAATTAGTTACTTCAACTTCATTGACTGCTATTGGGCACATTTTTCATTGTACTTAGTTTTCTTATTACTCTTATTAATTAGGTCAAGGTAAAATTGATTAAAACATGAAGAGGGTTCATTGTGTATTTAAAAAATAAAATCAATTCCGTTCTAACCCTTTGTCAAAGTCAGGATATATGAGATATTTAACATGTTACATAAGTCATACAGTGTAAATAGTGCCCTAATTTCTCATTAAATTATCCACACATAATTGTTATTAGTAGGTGTGTGCTTGACATACGTAATCGATAATGGCTATTAAATTATAATGTATTTTAGACTATCCGCCCATTTACCGATTTAAAATAACATGTATTATTTTGTAATATAAAACAGATTGTATTGACAATTTAAACAGGTTGCGAAAAGTTTATTAAATACGATTTAGAAATTAAATAT
This sequence comes from Agrypnus murinus, assembly GCA_929113105.1. NCBI lineage: Eukaryota > Metazoa > Arthropoda > Insecta > Coleoptera > Elateridae > Agrypnus > Agrypnus murinus. The sequence goes on from OV816024.1 coordinate 84,642,670, forward strand.
CTATGCAGGCGAAGACAGAATTAGGTTTTCCAAAATAAACCAGTTAAGAATTCGCAAGATGCATTGCCAGAACGAACTTAAAAGCAAAAAATCTTTTTCGATAGTGAGTACGTAGAATAATTTATTTCATTTTTTCACTTTTACCACCATTTTAAGAGTGTTTCTTAAGAAATAGGAAGTTATTGTCTACACATTTTTTCTACTGTTACGGAGCTCTTTCCGAAACTGAAATCAAAATTTTAAAGTTGAAAGTTTGAAGAATGTGTACGGACGGACAGACAGAAGTTTTAACCATCACTGTGTACTTGAGTCAACAAGCACAGGACAACGTTCTTTTAACCTGGCACACCTGGTTGCCTAATTACTACGGTCCCCCTTTCGGGGACACAAATTGGGATACGCCCAATTAGCGCGCATAAGCTGTCAAATCGACAAAACAGTGCTACCAGTAACTCACTGGTGGGAGCGAGATTACTATCCATTCTCTACTAGCTCTCCAGGCTAGTTCAGGAGCAGCTACGCGCTCATCCGTCGGCGCCTTCTCCTAGGAGATGGCCCCTCGTCCAGCATAGGACTATTCTGCAACTCTTTCAAGTTGGGGCCACTGCCCGATCGAATCCAACTTTAATTGTGGCGGGACTTGGTTTTTTAATGGTTTTGCCATCCCGACCACCCAGTTATAGGCCTGGTGCGCCCTTGACAGAGCTTCGTTCGTAAGTTTACACGTTTCTGACTCCCGGTATGTACCTCGGTGAGTTAAGTTGTCTTGAGTGTGAGATGCTATGTATTCGCTAAAGGTTCTAGAGCTTCTTCAGATCACAGTACTCAGTCTACAGTCTCAGTCATAGGGTTGTCCGAATAGCTTCCTGAACACAGTTACCTGGTGGCTTGCAGTTTCCCATGGTTAAGAACTTCCCCTTCCTACTGGGATAAACCTCACTCCAATTCTCCTTCATAAGATTCAGTTAAATAGCGGCGCCATGAGAGACCTTGTCCAAGGTAAGAATCAAATCCACCCATACCGGTTCTCATGTTACCAGAGCTCCTTATGCTCGGTGGTGAGTAACCGTCGAGAATTCGTTAACCGTACTTTCTCTACCACACATTTTATTCTGACTGTATCATCCGTTGCTCTGTCGTGTTGCTATGTCCCTTTATCAGGTTCCAGGGATTGGGTATATAGGAACCAGTTCTATGGGTGAACGCCGTGTGGTCTGCACCGTTCACCCAAGAGACCAATACAGACAATGGACGAAAACGCAAAATTAAAACTATTGCATGTTCAGGAATAAACAAATTACAGGATTTTTTTATCATATGTGTCAAGATTATTCCCAAAACTGGACAATTAATAAATAGTGGCAATGCTAGCTTGCCCCAATTCTTATAATTCAAATTGTATGTTGTTATCTCATTTGGAAGTAATCTGGGAAGTTAGAATGTGCTCTTGACGCTACCTCAGTGGAACATGTACAATTGTACAGCTGATTTCAAATAGTACTCTTTTAAGCCGTTTTATTTTCGTATATAGGGTGGCTAAAGGTAGAGCAAAAAGTTAAATAACAGATTTGTTTAGCATAACCTGATCAATAAAATAGCGCAAAAGATTATTTCGTGGCCAGAAATTTATTTTCTGGAACATCTTGTATGATAGCCACTTGTGATATATTATTGTAAAGAGAAGTTTATTTAGAAAATATAATGTTTAAAATACACAGGGTGCTATTTAGAAAATTTAAAAGATTTGATATTTTTCCGGAAAAAAGTTAGCCAAACAATTGCGCTATTTTATAGATGAGATTATGCTAAACAAGTCTCTCATTTAACTTGTTCCTCTACCTTTAATATGTCAGTAGATATAACCTGGACAATGATAAATAGTCAGCCTGTATAGCTAAATGTCAATTGTCAATTGGTATTGCCAACATAAATACGTCATTATAAAACTCCCATATACAGTTTTTTCAAATACTAGAGTATAAAAAACATATTCCACAAGCACTTTTTGTGCTTGCAAAAAGCTTACCCGAAAATAATTTAGCCTTTTTAATGTACATTACAAATATTCTATGTAATAAATGAAAATGATCGAAAGTATTATAAATATTAACATTAAAAGTACTTATAAATGCTTTGTCGTTTGAAGTTTAAGCATTATATACAAAGAGTATTTAACCTAATTCGGAAGTACGCAAAGTCAACGCTCGTTAACATGACTTTAAAATACAACTTGGTATAATTTTTAAAATTTAAAACATAAACTCCTCTTACCACGTTTTATTATTTGCCGTAGTAAATGAACACCGTATAATTACTACCGAGCTGTAGAACTTGTGAAGCTTTCAGTTGCAGGAAAAAAAGAAAATATGCGAAGCAACTACAACTTGAATTGTGTGTTAATAATGCACACAGATTGAAAGCACAAAAGTGACAAGAGAAAAAATTTAAAAGTTGTAAATGCTTCGGGATGATTATGCATTAACGTCGTTTTTGTTCTTTAATGTCTACCTCTATTCCGAAATTGAGAAACAAACCCTTGAATTAAATGAATGAAAATTCAGTACCGGATGCAAAAACAAGTGTCAGCAAAAGTTGCAGGCGAACAATGAGATTGGCTCTATTTTAGAGTAGAAAATATCTGCTGAGTGGTTTTTCCGAGATATTCGCAAAAACAGCAGTCATTCATTATGCAAAACAATTCTGCACTACAACAATGCAAAAAAATTATTAGTAATTACGTCATCAGAAGTGTAAATTTTTTTATGGTTTTCAAGCTTCAAACTTACAATTTGATAAGTTTAGATTAGAATTAAAATGGGATATGCTAAATTCGATTTATTGAAGATACGATTTAAGTTTTATTATCCTGTCTTGAATAATAATTTAGACAATACGTCTTAACCCATGCAGTAGGATTCAATTTTTCTAGTTGCGTTCGTAGTCACTACAAGACATATAAATAGAAAAAAGTGAAAATAGGTATAGTTCATCACATCACGATCTCAAAGGCAGAGCAGTAACATATTGTCGCTTCTGATCTGTATATGTGTATATCAAGGGTGGCAAACTAAGTCGAACAAAAAAACCTTTCCTTCTTTGATCATCTATGACTTATCTCTGTTGCTCTCTCTCACTTTCTCTTTACATTGGACGTGACAAGACAAGTCCAATAACAAAAATCGCATCTATTAAATATATACGATAAGAAATAATGGCGACAATTTTGTGGTGTTTTTCGTCTCTACTATTTAGTTACTTATAAAGCCTTTATAAGTGTTAGCGTTTACTGTCTCCAGCGTTACTTTGTGGAACTCCATAATCATAAAATATAATCAAATTAAAAGATTAATTCAAAGTTTCACAAGTTTTATTAGTATCTTAACCTGACAATATTGTTTCGACATTAAATGTCATTATCAAAGGTAGATAAGATTGATAAACAAACACGTTGCTAAGGATAAATACATACAGAAAATAGGTAACTAGATACAATACATAACAAAAACTAAATATCTAACACTTCTAATAAAGGAGAATTACTAAGCTCAGTTTGTTCATTCATTAAAGGTACTGTGCGTTTATGTCTGTATATTTCAAAAGCTTCTAAAATGTCTAATTTGTGTTTGTTGTTGCAAAAATGTAAGAATTTAATGTTGTTTTGAGGTGTCATTGGGTGGTTCTGTTCCAAAATGTGTTTGGCATAATTCGATTTTTCTGGATGTTTAAGTCTATAAGAGCGTACTGTAGAGCCTCCGCTGTTGCTCAGGTGATTTGTGATGACTCATTTCTTGTATTTACAGTTTAGGTATAGTGCTAGAATTGGTTTGAATAAGCATTTAAAATAATTAGTAATTGAATAATTGGAATTTATCTTAACAAAAATTGGTACAGTTATAAACAGGTAGATAGCGGTCCTTAAACGGTTAATTTTTGCAGTGTTAGATCCCTTACTAAATTTTTGCATAAACGAAAGTTTGTCTCTTTATTATTTTACCTACGATAGCCATACCCAGTGTTAAACGAAAACAGTTTCTTAGGAAAAATTTCAAAGGTAGTTTAATACAGTGTTTCTCGAACTGTGGGACGCGCAAAACAAGAACAGATACATTCTGTTAATACAAAAATAAAATGTTAACCTTAAAAATCGGCAAATACATTAATAATTAACACGCTAAACGCAACTACATTTGGACCATGTTAATCAGAAACGGATCAAGCGACATTTTTACGAAAACGAATTTAAGGTACCAAACGCCATAAGAAAAATATAAAGAATGTTATTCAAGAAAAATCCAAACGCGATATTTTTCTGTTACATTGAAATATACCGATGAACTAACGGCCAAAGTTATCAGAAGCATGTACGCGTGAAATTTTTCGTTTGGTGCTTAGTCCCTTTCTGATTAACATGGTCCATTTTATATACTAGCAGGTGCATCTCTAGGATGTTCGAGACAGATCGGAATTTCTCGTAAACACGCGAGATATACGGTGGAAGGTGACAGTGTTGCCAAATGTGGCGTAATTCCGCTATACGTATGGAATTTTAACCTTGTTGCCGGGTATTAGTAGCAAAAGGAAAATAGATATAGAAAAAAATTTAGAATTCCAAAAAATCTATGAAAGTGGGCGCGCTTAAACCTAATATAAGAAGTTGGGTCGCAAATATTAAAAGTTTCAGAACCTCTGGTTTGAGATGATATTTATCTAAAGGGCAATGAAATTACAATGTTGCGTATTTGACTTCTAGTATTTTGTTGTTCAGTTCAGTCGGAATATGAGACTACCCGTTATTATATTTTTGTTAAGGAGAACTAACACATTTAGATACAGAATTTATACTGATGCAAAAAGTTTAGCTTTGTTCGACAAATCTACTTTGGTCTATAAAACATGAAATGATTTATTTTTATGGACAGTTTTATTTAATATAAATTATCTATTATCTATTACCTATATCTATTATCGTGGTATCTAGTTGGAACCCAATCATCATCTGTAAGAAACAAAATTTATTTCTCACGCTAGAAATTTTTCTTTAGGCACCTATTCTTTAAAAAATTGCTCGAAGACAATAAAACTGGATACAAACGAAACCTAATCTATTTTATGATTGTATTTTGTATAAATAATCCATTAACTTTCCTAAAATTTCATAAGAAAAGAATCATTAACTCATTACTCTTATTTGGTCAGACCTTAGAATATAAAACTGTAGGAAGGAACATAATCATCTATCGCATACGACCGGAATGGGGTCTCAATATGGCGGAGTAGATGTTTCCGGTTTTGTAATGAGATATTTTCATTGGCGGTTCTCACTGTCACGAAATCCGCACATAAACTACATAACCTCAATTTTAAAACATAGTATTTTGAAATTAATCTTATAATATAAATTTTCAATTTAATATTTTAAACAAACGAATATACTTACTTTTGAAATGTAATTCCCATCTTCGTATTTGTCGGAGTTTGAGAGAAAATCAAATTTAGGTGGTGTCTAATGGCGGACAGTGTAACGTCATATCCGTCGCTTTTAAAACTCATTACGCCGGGTAGTTACGCTCCTTCCTACAGTTTTATATTCTAAGGGTCAGACAGTTTATTGCTGCAAATGTTGAGCTTATTAGCTCTGTGCACCTTTAGATAAAATAAATTAGTCTAATTTTATTATGAGTACGCATGTTGTTATATTTAAGTTTAAGTGGTTAGATTCATATAGCCCCTCTTAAAACTTAATAAAAATAATTTATTCTTCTTGGGGGAGCTAAAGTATACTCTAGTACAGTCTAGCACGGGGTTGAGTTAACTTGCGGAGACGCGGTCTCATAGTGTGAGTTAATACACGCGTCAAAAGAAGTCAACCTGTTGAATTTGTGTAGAGAGGAAGAGCGCAAGTTTGGTTAATTTACCGGTGTACTGTTTTATCCGAATTTGTTTTACGGCTTAAACCGAGTATTTGTGCTAATAAATATTTTAGTGATGCTATCTGATAATTGGTCTTGATCGAGTTCTAGTTATTAATATATACAACGTTTTTTCGAGAACGTTTGTGTCTAAAAAAAGTGCAAATTGTTGCAAACGCTGTATTTTTTACAACAAATTAAAATCCACTTTTTCCGTACTAAGCGTCATTAAAAACCTTAAGAGTCGAAATGTTTTTGAATGTCGTATAATAAAAATTCAATCTAAACTGTAAAATTTAAAGAAATAAAGGGTTACTAGGATAGTAAAACTTAAATTAACCAATGGTGCAGCATTGATATAGCATCTTGACTGCAAGTTATTTCAACAATTTCTTCATGTTCTTATCTGAGTTAATTAAGGAATCGAATCCAAATGTATTTAGAATGGGATCCCATATTAAGGTATAATGTAGTAAATAACAATTCGAATAGGTTTTCAATCACCAACAACAACTATGAGGGTTTGCATTGTGTAAACGATTTTCTTTTTAATTTACTTTAATATACAGAATTCAAAATTAAAATTCAATGCTTAGTTTGGTACGATAAAGGTAATTTATAACAAATTTTAAATACTGATAGTTATTAATAATTAATTTAACATAAACCACAAGACCATTTATCCCGAATTGTAGATTCTCACGTAAATATGGAACAATAACATCGAAAAATTTGGGTGGCCCCCTCTATCTTCTTAATTTTCCTGATTTCTATCTAAAATCAGTAGGCCTATGCAAATTAACATCCACGACACCTGAAAGAAATTTAAATAAATAATACGTCTTTGTCGGGAGATTTTATTATAAAATTTTGGTAGCTTTGATTAATTTTTTAGTTTTTCTGTATAGTAGTGAAGTGTAAGCCCCTAATAATTTCAAAGGTCAGAAGCTCCTATTTCATTATTTAATTAATGTATACCCATTAACATAACCTACTACAACTAGAGTTTAGGTTATGCTATAGATTTCTAGTTTGAAATGGTGTTAATAAAATGTACATAGTATTAAATATTCCAGAATTTCAAACGTGACCGTGGTATTCAATTTCACAATAAATATTTCATACCAACATCATTCCCTTCATATTTGTTGGTGTATAGAATTTAATAAATTTCTCGTTATAATTTAAAAAATTTTATGAGGAAATAGCTATAGTTATCCAAAAATTCTCACTTCAATGTAGGCTATCTTAATCGAGACGCGTTAATATATGGTGCAAATCAATGATGTCGTGCAACAGGGAGTGACGCGTAAGAAATTGCATGCAGCCAATGTGAGATTAACCAGAGCTGATTACGACGGGAGTGGAAAAACGCAATTATGAATTGCCATGCTACAGTCCTTTATAAGCGAAATAATGCAGATAGAGTACAACACAGCCCTGTTTAACTGTTTTCCTGTTATTTAACGCTTCACAATATAAATAAAAACAATTATTGCGAAAACAACTTTTGCTTTTAAATGAAGTTGTAATTAAATAATAATACCTTTTATAGTGTGTTACATAAAAAGGAAATGACCGAAAAAAGGAAAATCTGTGTGTTTGTCATGTCAATACCACTAGTCTACGTATATTATATAGCAGGGTAATTTTTAATAGAGCTGCAAATGTGAGAATTGTATATGTATATACAGATATACACCTATGCGATAATTATATGAGTAAACGACTTGCATGAGCGAATGAGATTGTAGAATGTAGTTATGATAAATTTTGAGAATATTTTACAATAATGGTGTTTTGTAAATTCAGTACTTTATATTCATTTGGATTTATGCGTTGGACATTGTGATGTAATATTGCATTTTAGGGTAGCAGACTATGAAAACAACTGTAAAATCGAGGCGAGAAGTTTCATTTTGGGATTTATTCCAAGTGGATCCTGAATTTTAAAATGAAATTATTATTTAAGGCTTTAATCAAAATTTTAATGTTAGAAATAAAGTAAGTGGATTTAGTAATCAATGGATGTCGGATATGAAGGGTTAAGTTTACTCTTTGCAATTGGGTAGGGCAAAAATATAGAAAACATAAGAGCAATAATAGAAAAGCCAATTGATTTATTATAAATATAGCCTGAGCAATATAACCCAATCTTCGGCTCACATATCACATCATCCTATCCATTAGGAAGTTGACGGGTGCGTTGATAAACCTAATAGTTTCCGAGAAAAACGACAAAAGCCGTTAGGGGGCGTGGCTTACCCTCGTTATTTCTTCGAGCTCACGACCTACAGGCATTGGCTTTTAGGGGGTTATTTAACAACTCACAAGGAAGGCCTATGCAAAAATCCACAGGCTTACCTCAACTTTCCGGTATACATGAAAATTTGTTCTAAATTGACTGGACTATAAATAACAAATTGCAATTTTTACTAAAATATGCATTTCTAGATATTCTGAACATGTACTTACCTGATATACAACATATGAATTTTTAATTTATACAGGGTATCCGAGAAAGAACCCCTTAGTTTTCAAAGAATGGAACACACAACTAATATATATCATGAAAGGTGATATGATCTAGGTTGCTGCCGTCACCAGTACTAGTGTCACTGCAATGGCTACTCCTCCACAGAAAGCACAAAGTGTTATTTGGTTAGTCTAAACTAATTCTGTTATTACTGTGCACTGGAACCTCAGACGTGAATATGGAGGTAATGCACCTGATCCTAAGACGATTTGTAGGTGGCTAAAACAGCTCAAAGAATCTGGCAGTGTTTTAAAATGTAAATCACCAGGTCCCGTTTCAGCAAAGACTGTAGAAAGAATTCGAGCTTCATGTTCTCGCAGTCCTAATAAATCATTAGCGCGACGTTGTCTGCAATTGGGATTACCAAGAACAACCAATTGTTTATGACGTGGTACGTAAAAGGCTTAAGTTACATGCTCATAAGATCCATTTGGTTCACGAAATAAAATCTAATGATAAAGTGAAGAGATTGGAATTTGTTGTCAAATTCTGGCTAAAATTGACGAGAACGATAATCTTCTAAACAATGTCACATTTACTGACGAGTCAACTTTCCACGCAAATAGGACTCTCAACCACCACAATTGTAGAGCTTGGGGGGTCTGAGAAACCACATGAAATCGTTCAACGTCAGCGAGGCTTGCCTAAAGTAAATTGTTGTTGAGTTCTCGGACCTTTTATTTTTGCTGAGAGCACAATAACCGGTGATATCTACTTTGATATGTTAGAACATTATGTGTTTCCACATTGAGGCGTAGATGGTACTAGAGTCATTTCAGCATGATGGTGTTCAAACCAACTATAGTAACCGTGTTCCTGAATTATTGAGCGCCCGTTCTCCAGAAAGATGGATAGGTAGGGTTGGGTCGATCGCATGGCCAGCAAGAAGCCCAGATCTAACATCTCTAGACTTTTTTGTGGGGTCATGTAAAGAACACGAGTTTGCTGAAAAGATACGCCCATCTTCGCGAGATAATTGAAACAGCGGTAGCATGGGCCACACCTAACATATGTAAACACCCAAACTGTAAGCTGACCGCATCGACCCCCCGGAGCCTTGTGTTTTTTGTTGGGTTATTTCAACAGGGTGAAGTGAATGATGTCGATATAGTGTAACGAATGGAAACATATCGAGGGCATCAAATAAGATGGTCGTATCCGTCAAATTGGTGATCTTCAATTTTTATGGCTATTGATTTCTGGTATCGTACAAACGGTCGAATGCTTTGTATGGCCAGATCGATACCAGAAATCAAATTTGGCGGATACGACACTCTGATTTGATACCCTCGATATGTTATTATTTTAGGTTATGTAAAACAGAATTCAATATAATATTTAGTTAGTATTATTAATACCTTCAAATGGACCAGTCTTGTGGTTTAAGCTGCAATATATGTATTTAAAGTTTGTATTAAAGAGAGAATACGCATTTCAGTTTTTGTGTGTTATTTGTGTGAAATGGGTGTACAGTTTTTACATGTTAGTAAAAACATGGTTTACATGTTAGTAAAAACATGGAAAGAAGTCGAATACCAGTTGGACATCTGTAGGGCAACGAATGGGTACCACATCGAGGTGTACGATACTAGGAGTAAAAAAAACTTGATTATATCACCTTTCAAGATATGTATTAATTGTAGTAATATGTTTGTGTTCCATAAATAAATGTCTTTTAAAACTAGGGTGTTCTTTTTTGGATATCCTCTATTTTTAATATAACACGTACAAAAATACCAATCAAAAAACATATTGCTAAAGTGGAACTGAAACGATATAAGTTATTTTACAAACATAACTTAACCCAGCTCTTGTGCAAAGCAAGTGTTGCTGGTATTAGAGTTATTATAGGAACGAAATTGTATATAAACGGAATTACTAATGAATGAACGACCCGGCAGAAATTACTGTCTGACTAATGACGCAAAACACGCATGCTAAAGAGAAATTTATGATGATTTTGATTCCATAAAAGAAAATCATTAGAAAGCATGTAATATTTTTATTAAAACGATTTTAAATAATATAATTCTATAAGCAACACGCTAGTTCGACTAAAAATAGCAAATTGTACGAACTGAATTTAAAGCTATTGAATTTCTGAAATTGTCTCTTCAGTTTCCCGAGTTTCGTATTTGTTCGAATGTGCGAATATGAAAACCAAATCACCATCATTCCACACAAATTAGGGTATAGAATTTTCATCTCCTGATAAAACACCAGCCAAGGGAGAAATCGTTCTGTGAAAGCAAGAAAGAGATAACGTAGTATGTGTTATTGCACTCAAGCAAAGACTAATATAGCAAAATTAGAAACCGTGTGGGGTTCTAAGTTACGATAGGATTACTGACCATTATCATTATAAAGGTTTGCGTAGAAAGGACAATTTGCAGAAACATCACGTAGAAAACGAAAGGGACTTTTGTGTGCTACTAGTAAATACTGCAACAAAAAAGAATGTTTGCTTAGAATTGGAAAGTTTAAACGCTTGTATGTTGTCATACCCTCCATTTTCCAAAGTGTAATAATAGTACTCTTGAGAGATGTCTATGCTCATATATTAATTAAAATTAATCATCTCCGCAAATGCATATTAGACATGAAGATGTTAACAACCTAGCCTCTGCAATTATGCATAGCACCTAATAAATGCATCCGTACTTACGATTTAATACAATTAATAAAGCTTGTAGGTATTTATTAACCTTCCCTTACGAATCATAATGTATGCAATTACGGTGAACTGTAACGTTCCCGTGCTGCCTGTCCTATTTGCAAAGGGAAACTGCAAATGGCGTCGGAGAGTTTTAGTCAACACGAGAACGCACTTACCGAAAATTGATGTACCATTCTAATATTGTATGGAAGCTTTATGGTGTGCACTACAAATCTTGAGCCATTGGAACATAACCACTAACAAAATAATCTGTAATTGTCGAATAATAAGCGAGCTTTACCCAAGGATGAGGTTATATCGATTATTATTTAAAGAATTTACAGTAAGTATTTGGTGGTGTTTTTAGTAAACTCAATTTGGATTCCGTTAGGAATACCTTTTATACGAATTAAAAAGAAATTGATTATTTAATTAATAAGGGAGCTCACCCACACTTTCGTTTTATGTTTGACCTTTTGAAAGGTTCGAAATTACTTATTTATTAATGTCATCATCAACTTACTATAATGTCTGAGTATGAATTTTTTTAATAAGTTACAAATTCACTGAAAATGATTAGATTAACCTGTTTTAGATAAGTCCTAAAGAAATCAGAAGACATTTAAATATTAAAGGGTACGATTTTTATTTAAAAACCAAGTAAAAATAAGAAGAAATTCTGTACCTCATTTTATGACTGAATGATGATTGAATGCTTGAACAGCCGGTCATTCTTTATCTTCAGCGTTTTCCGATAAAAGCTATTTCTTGTGATGCTTTCTATATTAGGATACTAACTACTAAGTAGAATTTTTACGAAATGGAAGAGATGTGGTATTTTTTTGAGATAGATTTTAAGCTAGATTTATTTTAATGGACTCCGGAAGATAAACTGGGTCAAGTGACGAATCTGGTATTGTAATGGAAGCAGTTTTTGCACTATGAATTAAAATTTTCTAAGAATATTGATACATAACCATTGAGAAGCTATTTAGGAAGTGTTTATATGTATTATAGTTTTCAAATTCTTGAAAATAAGAATAAACTGTACTAAATAATGTACTAAATTTTAGTACATAAAAGCATCAAGACTAGTTTCTAAATTGACATTATCACCGGTAGGGAATAAAAATTTAAAAGTCTAACTTATGTAACTATCTATTGCTACTGAGTTCATAATGTATTATCAACAGTTTTAGCCAACACTGAAAACATTCTGCAAAATATATCACTTTTCATTTTAAATATTCATGTTATCCCGCTTATTAATTTTACCAAAATGTTTTTTAAAATAGAATTACGTAAAAGTATTTATAATTTAATTGACCAACTTCTCAAACGAGAAAATGTTAACATTTCTCGAAATTAAAACAACTTCAGAACCATTTATCGCAAGATTTAGGAATTGTGAAGAAGAAATTGTAAATTTACCGAAAAGTGGTCTACCTAACACTTACGTTCAGTAGATGATAACAACCTATACATAGAACAAAGAACACAGTTGGAGCATCAACTAGGAAGATATGCCGCCTATTTCAAGTTTCCCATGACCATCAGCAGAGAAATTGTTAGAAATGGTTTAAAATTTTATAAACAAACGAAATGTCCAAAATATACAGATGCCTCGTTACAAAGGCTTCCAAGGAGTTGTCGGACATTGAGAAATGTTCACTTTTGCAAATAACCAAGTGATTATACCGGACGATTATCCTATTTTTTATTTTACTTTTTCAAACTCCTAAATGAAAGAAAATGATAGATTTTAAACAGACAATTTAGTGGACACCTCTGAACATGTAACATTTTAAAAGGCGATATTTTCCGAAAAAACCTAGATTGGTATTATGTATATACAGGGTATAATGATTTGATAGGCAAAGGTCTCCAGTGCAGTATTCTGCGAAAACGAACTCACGACGAAAACTGTGTTAAAAACTCTTATAAAAATGTTTTTTTTACCTATCCAAACATTACACTTTGGATATTGAGTTGTTAGGGGTAAAACTGTAGATGCAAAAGTATAATTCCGAAAATTCTGCCCAAAATTAAGAGATTCTGGACCGACCTGTCATCTTACCATTATGCCCAAACAATCAGAGAGTACTTGCTGGTCAATTCCATTTGTTACTAATAATTACAATCCCCCCAAGAGTACCACAGACGCGTCCTTATTGAAAACTCTTGGGCTTTATGGAGCAGAAAAAATTATGGATGATTGGTCGAGAAGCTCAAAAAAAGAGTACCAATAACCAGGTTGCATATGTCAAAGGTTTGTGACGTTAATACTTTAGTAATCAAAAGACTAATTCGTCATGTTCAAGCTAACTGCGTGCTATAGAAAACCATAATATCAAGATTAGTTAACAAAATTTTCAAAAATTTATATTTTTGTACTTCTTCTTTTTAAGTAAATATGGATCAAAATGATTCGCGAAAGAAGTTCTAATAGCCATAGGATGTGATTTGAAAATCGCGACGTCAGAACTGTAAGTCTGAGGTAGGTAAGTGGATTAAATCATCTGACTGACCTGATCTTGTCTTGTCAAATTCCATTAAAATAAATATGTTATGTGAGAATTAAAGTAACAGTAGTTGCCATAAGTTGATCCTAACAGTCATTAAATTTTAAGGTTCATTGAAGTTTTAAAATTATTAAATCAACACCTTAGAGAACCAGATCTTCTATTTCTAGAGTCTGAGTCCATTGTCTGGTGTTATCAATGTATCAAACTGTTAAAATGTTATATGTTCAAGACTACCATCCTATAGTCAATTATTTTAAATTTTCAAGTTCTCCCGTTTTCAAGTGCTGAGTGTCATATATTTTAAGTTTGAGTGATTTATCATTTAGAGTTCAAAACTTTTAAGAGCTTCGTAGTTTAGAAATCCAAAATTCCTAAAATTCTAGACGTCTAAATACCTTTAGTTTTTTGAAGTTAGAACTTGATAACGTTACGGAAACTAGAAGTTTCTTTCCACATTTCAATTACTGAGTTTTATTTATATTACTGAGCCTAGAGGTTTAGGTGTTCCACAATTTGAAGTTGTGAAGGCGTTAATAAAATTCCAGATACATGTACTTACAGAATCATAATTGAAGGGTTTCAAACTTATAGAGATTATTTTAAATTCAATTTCCAGAATTTTACAACTATACAATTTTGGAATTTAATGTTTCAATTCCTAAGTTCTAAAGTAAATCGAACCTGAAACGTTAGTAATTAAAGTTCAAAATTTTCTTCCGTTTAAGTTACAGACATAAGATTACGTATGTAGGTACCTTTAAAATTCAAAAATTAATATCAGATTTTCCCTGATCGCGCTTTCGAGACTGTTCGCAAGATTTATGTTATCAGTTGGCCTCCTTATACTATAACAATTTTCAGAATTATTTTTACTTTTCTCGTAATTTTTCGTATGTCCACCGAAATTCAAAATAATGTACTTGCACCCATCTGCTTATTTGCTTTATCCTTATGGGATTATCGCACTGTACCTTTATTACAGCAGTGCAAGCTAATTCTCTAGTATTCGTTTATCCAGCCCGGACAGTCTTGTTGGTCCACCGAAATTAATTTTCTGGTTTGCTTCATACTAGAATTCTGCTTAATTACGATATCACGTAATCAAGTCACGAGCATTCAGTTTGCTTACCGAATGATCGTCCAGTCGCTGTTATAACCAGTTCATTTCTATGTGCAATTACTTCTTATTAAATCATGCAAACAACGCTAAAGTATAACATTATTTCGTTAAAATTACAAATTTACTACTTTGTAAAAATAACTCCGATATTGCCATATCCGAACTGAAACACTGATATAGAAAGATGAGCCATTAATGTAAAGGGCACCAATAAAGAAACACAAAAAATGAATTAAACATAGCTTTGCCATAATATTTAACAGTATCAAACCTACAACGAATAATAAGAAATCGAAATTGTTGATTACCAACTCAACTTAATGGTGCTCTAATAAAAAAAATCACCCCAGCATTAAGTACTAGTACATGATGGTCTTTGATGGGTAAGTATAAGTATTTAGAGCAATATTTGACAGTTATTTACGTTATAAGTTGAAATAGTAAAGCATTTGCATGTGTAAAAGCTACTTTTTTTACGAGTTACGAACGAATATTTTGTACAGCAAAGTACAGGAAAATATCATAGAGATAAAATCAGGATCTAATGACGTCATGATTTTTTTAATGTATAGGAAAACAATATTTCAGTCAATGCTAGTAGATTATAAGTGCATGATTGTAAAAAGCACTGTTTGATCAATAAGTTGTTTAGTAAATTACTAGTTTTTGGCAGATACATAACGTGAAAAGTGGTGTATAACTAAACATTAATATACTGTTGTGAATAAATTTTTATTACTACACCTTGTTGTTGATAATTATAGAATTTACCTTTTTATAATATAATACCCAGACTATTTTACGATAGAGACTTCAAGTTCTTGTTAATTTAAACTTTTATGCATGTATGTTAAAATAAATACATTTTACATTTTGTTGATTTCTTTGTTATTATTTAAAAAAAAATAAGATATGAAATTTCTTCAAGAAGGCCAAGGTTCTTCTTCTTTCTAAAATAAATTCAAATTTTAATGCAAACAGATCTAAAGTAATCTGTGCTAATAATAATTTTAGCGCCCGCTATTTAAATAAGAATTATCAAATTAAAAATCAGTTTATTTTTGATATTTTTGACAGGTAAGAAATAAAGTTTTATGATTTTTGTTTTTTTATAAATTTACTGGGTTTTTAATTCTACTTTAGGAAATCAATTAATTATTGAATCGGCTTGCAGTTTACCAAAACAAACCGTTAAATTTATTTCTATGTTACACTCTTCCCGAAGAATTATTGAGTAAGAGATTTCTTCTCCTTTTCCAATTCGAATTTTGATACCTATTCGTACACTCACTTTACTCTGCTATTTTACACAAGCTAACTACACTGATATTCTTGCTTAATATGAATCAGCTTTTGAATTTATTCTTTTATTTTTCAGCTCAGTCCTACCTTTATCTTTATCATGAAGATTGGTTCGCAGCTTAATATCTCCTCAGTCTGTTGATTCTATGAGCCCGAAATTTATTCCTTTATATATAATTAACTTTTCCCTCTCCAATAAATAAAATGGACAGACTCTCAATGGTAACTTTCTTTTATATTTTCATTTCACATATTTTACAGTAATTATTAATATATAAAATTTTATTTTTAACATATTTATTTTATAGTTTTACTAAATTACCTTTTAGACAAATTTTAATTTGATCTTTTTTATTTGAAAATTTTCTTGTTGTATTTTTATTTTGTTTTTCGGTCATGGGAAATGTTGGTTAATCATTTTCAAGATGATCACGTATCATCATCCATTTTCTTGAAAGATAGTTAATACTTGTTATCTTTTACTGTATCATTACTGATTATATAAAATTTTCAATTTCTATGCCCACTAACAACCTTCCTAATCTTATTTTGAGTGTTTTGTCATTTATGTCATTACATATTTATACACAGTAAACACTAATCTATTACAACCTGCAATCGTGAATGGACAGGGATATTCATAAAAAAATGCTTTCAAGACAATAAAACTCCACTATCATCATTATAACTGTATTGATTATTCCAATTTTACATGAAATAATATCAATACCCTTTTTTATTAATATTGATGTATCTTTTTTTTCTTTAAATTAATAACTTTAAAAATTATCATTGCAATACCTAATTTGACATCTGTCAAAGTTAACCTCAAAACAATAAAGTCATATTTTTTATAATTCTGAGTAAACGAATACAAAAAATTATGTTACATGTTACAGATACATCTGAAAATATACATATGTAACATCGTACTGGTATCACTTGATAGTGTAAAAAAACAAACACAAAATCCGTGACAGATTGTACACTGTGCATTTACATTGTGTTGCGGATTAATAGTTGGATTTTGATATTTGTTAACTTCCAAATTGAAATGAATACAATAGAAATCGTCTGATTCCTGTACGATTGTCAATTGACGAAATAGAGAAAATAACAAGGCGAGAAGACGACTTATACTTAGTTGTCTAAATGCTTGAAGCAGAAAAGACATCCAATGAAAATCAAGAAAAAATAAAGTTTGTTGTACATACAACCTACTTAAAGGCAGAAAAAGTACGATACCGCCTATTTAAGACACCTTTGTGAGCTACACAAGCTACTGGCGCGCGTAGTAGTCTTTATAGTTTATCAAGTTTTTCTTGCAGCATCATTTTACTTTTTAGCACTATATAGTAGATGTTTTTGTGCAGGTACCATGCTGCTCATACGCTTGAGATGGTTTTTGAGACTTTTTAAAAGTTTAGTAGAATGAAACGAGTAAAAACTTATGTACATAAAATTAAAAAAAATCAATACACTTATTTAAATGTCCCTTAATTGAAAATAAAGACAATAACGGCAACACCAATTTTGCTATATTACAATTCATTGTTTCGAACAATTTCAAATCTGCACAAATCATAGTTGAGAGAAATATTACTGTTTTGTGGTTAGCATATATTCCTTTTTAGTTTTTATTCTCATATTCACCGCAGCATACAATTTTTATTGAATTTCTTTTCAGCGTTCTCCATATTTACGCATACGTTGTCACTATGCTTCCTTATGTCTTTGCAATATTCATATTCTTATACGTCTACGTTGTAGGATCTTGCATCATTTTATCTACCTCAGTTCCGGTTTAAATATTCTTACTTTTATTCTCCTTGAGGAAATATTTTATTTCATACTATTACCCATCATTACCAAAATCATAAACTTAGAATTTCAGAAACTAAGTATGAATTTATAAGACAATGGAAAGTTATTTTAAGACTGCTCTGCTTAAACTCATTTTTAACACAAGCGTCGTATTTAGTAAACATGTATAAATGTATATAAAAAAGGATTCCAAATTAATTAATTTTCGAATTTTATGGATTTTAATATAAGAAGCTTTATATAACCAAGGTGTTATATAAGAGGACATAAAGTAGCTTACGTTTGTAAAGTTATAGCGCTCAGTGATACACAGTAATCATATAGCAGGGCTGCAAATATGGTAAAAAATGTAAAATTTATGCTTACAAGGTGAACAAAAACAATTCATAACTCTGCTTCTAATTACTCTAGAACTTTCATCTTAGGCTTGTTTTAAAGCTAATAGAGCACAGTTTTCATAAAAAACGTTTTAATATAAAATATTGAATTTTTAATTTCAAGGTCACATAATGCGACCGATAATAAATTCTTTTAGGAATACAGTAAGTTATAAGGTATATGTGGTCTATCTTTGGTGTAAGTCTCATTCTGGAAAGCCTTTGGGACACACTTCTTACACAAAACATACATCTGGAAGTTCCAGTCAAGAGTATTGTATCTTGCATTTAGGATATATCTGTGCAGAAACCTGCAAACCGTATCTACTGAGACAAGTATAGGTATGATCTTGTACCTGTACTTGCAGATAGACAAAAATGACACATTTTTAACACCGAAAACTGACTCAACAAAATAAATTATGCGATTTTCACGATTAAGTTTTATTTTGTATTATTGTTTCAGCTTTGTTTTCCCCCATTTCTACAAGGTGTTATAAAATAATTGCCTATTTTCAAAGTTAAACTCTTCTATTTTACAAACATCTATAAATTCTGACCTTGCTCTTATGATTAGAGAAGTCATTAAAATTTATAAGAAAATAATAATAACATAAAAAAATAAAACACAACTAAATCTTTTGTCAAACTAAATATTTTAATATAAGTTACCATTTTTTAGGTTAGGTTAGGTTAAAGGTTAGTTAAATAGTTAGATTAGATGTACAACATCGTACATACAAAAGTACGTATGAATATAATTACATATGTACTTAAGTATATAAGCAATAAGCACATAAACACGTAAGCACATAAGTACACAAGTACGTAAACACATAAGTACATAAACTGAAGAAAATTAGCACAAAGTAGTAAAAATCACATAATTCCATCTTAAATATTTTGTTTAGTCAGGAGTCGGTGTTAAAATGTGCCACTGTTGGCTGGGACACCCTGTATAGCTACCGGTATCTGCAGGTACAGCTACAACATCGTAGCTATACTTGTTTTAGTAGATAAAAGTGCAGATATCTGCACAGATAGGTATATACTAAATTCCTGATACAATACTCTGGCCTGAACTGCCAGATGCATGATTCGTGTAATAAGTGTGTAACTACCACATTTAACAATGTTTTTACTCCTGTTCCCATAGGCTTCCCAAAATGATACTTACACCAAAGGGAGACTGAGACTGCAAATAGCTGTACAACATATTGTATTCCTAAAAAAATTGAAGGTACACTTTCTTAGATATTAAAGGTCAAAGGTCACATCATGTGACCTTAAAATGAAAAAATTAATATTTTATTATAAAGCTCCTTTAGCTTTAAAACAAGCTTAAGCTGAAAGCTCTACTATAATTAGAAGTAAAGTTATGAATAGTTTTTGTTCACCTTGCAAGCGTAAATTTTACATTTTTTACCATGTTTGCAACCCTGCTGTATAAATACCTTGTATCATTGAGGGCTATAACTTTACATACGTAAGTTACTTTATGTGCTCTACGATCCTACCACGAAAATTAAAACGAAAATCTGAGATGGTCCGGCTGAAAAGTTAAGTTTTTTGTGATGGTTTGGCATGGAATGACCCTCAAACAATAACAGCAATAAACTCATAATTATTAAATCAATGAAAATCATCCAGTTCGTGTTTATTAGACAAAAGTTATATTTTGGTATTTTGTTGATATATATATATATATTGCTGTGGATTTTAGTCTCAAAATTTTGGAGATTTTTGAAAATATTGTGAAATTTTAAAATTTTTGTTAAAAACTAACACTTTAGGAATATTTTATCAACTTTTCCAGTTAAAAATAAATTTAAGTTATTTAATGGTGTGTCATTGATTATACAATCAATGTGTATACTTTTTAATAAGGTTAAATAATCCATGTTTCGTTATTGATTATCAAACAGTTTACTCACCAAATACTTAAGTATACGTAACATCCAGTTATGCGCAATTTGTTGTTATTATGTAATTCATTTATACGTATAATTTCAAATGAGTAATATCAACGGCAAATGAGATTTTCTAAGGGTTTTGTTTATGTAAATAGATCATTATTATTGCAAGTGTTGTATAATATACTGTAATAGATTGTGTCAACTATTATAATTATGTTTTAATCTGCTGTTATGTATTATATATAGTGTAGTCATTCTATTAGGTGGTAAGGTGACGTCAAATTGTATAACGTGATGATGTAAATAGTAAGTAGTATATAAGCTTAGAAAATCATAATTTTAGGACACTTCTGAATATAAAGTGACGCAGTAAAGTCGTGTTAAAGACAATAGTAAAAATGTGAATAGGCAGTTCCTGATAGACGACGAACGTGAACGTATGTAAAGTAAATAAAGTGACAGAGTAAAGTCGTGAAAAGTAATATTGTAAAAATTTCAATAATCTAGTCTTTATTAGACAGTTAAGTTGCTAAATTGAATACGTCGAAAGTGTATAGTTGTTATAAAATTATAAAAGTGTTTATAAGGCTATAAAGAACCACCTAATTAAATTACTAGCTAAAGTTATTGCTAGTCAATAAACCTTCGTTAAAACCATAAACTGGTGTTTTATTTATTTAAACACATAAACAAATATTCTTCGGACAAGGGAAATAGTACCCGCAATTAATTAAAACAAAGTGTTTTACCAAAAGTGAGCTATCAAGATTAAGTGTGTGAATGGTGTTATATTGGAAGTCCATGCAAAGGAAAGTCAACCAAAATTGGAATCCAGGATTGGATCAACATAAGGTGCCAATGGTATTGGAGAAGACCAACTTTATAATAAAGGTAGGAAGTTATTTCCTTCTGTAGTGGTATCTGCTGAAGAAAAGACGTTTGTGTATCGTTTGTGAGGTGTAATTATTTGATTTGAACAATTTAGTAATAGTTAAATTTAATTAAGAATTCAATTTTAAAAGTGATTTCAATTTCAATTTGTATATTTTTAAAACCACAAGAATCCACATTCGCCCTGAGATGAGCTTTTCTTATTAATTTAATTCAGTTATTTTATGTTATTTAATTGGCGCCCAACTCTCTTACGTAAACTTGAGTTATTCAAGAACTCGCATAATATTATCTTTACATAACTATTGCATTGCTTAAAACTATTAAAAGGTATTTTCTAATCATATAAGAATTTATAAAAGAGGGAAGTTGAAAAGCATTTCCAAAGTACACAGTCATTTTAAAAATCAATTTAATTATAAATAATTATCTACAATCTAACAACAATTATTCGTTATTTGAAAGTATTCTGATGAAATTGAATATAATTAATTTTTATTTTTAGTTAACCAAATTCATCGCATATATTTATATTTTGCTAGCCAATGTGGGAAAAGTTCAAATCTTTCTTTTTATGCGAATTCACCGCAATATGTATCTAAAAAAAAACTTACTTTTAAATTAAAAAAATTGAGGGTAACATCAAAACTTTTTACTTTAAAACATGGGCAAACAAAGTATTTTTCAAATTTAAAAGTAGCTCTACTTTTGAAAGTGTTTCGAATTTTTAAATCAATGTAGTGTGCGTTTAATTCAAAAAGATATTTAATTTAAAAGTAAAATAAACATTATTTGAATAGTAGAGTGTAATTAATTTAAAAAATGCTTTTAAACAGGGATTACCAATATTTATTTTTAAATGCAGTGCTTATTATATGAATGTCAGTTTGTTTTTAATTTAATAAAATGCTGTTTTCCTTTTAGCTGCATCATTCTTTTAAGTTAATGGCGTTAAATGCAGAACACTGTTAAATTGAATGTATTATATTCTTTCAGTAAAAAAAACAACTTACTGTTATTAATGGTTCATTGACATCACATCACACCTAATACAATAATAAAAGGTAAACATTTTTTGTTAATACAATAAAACAATAACTTATGAAAAATGCAGAACAAAAACAGTTTGCTTATACATAAATAATCTATAAAAATATTTTCTGGTAACATTATAGATTTATGCATCGGAGGACTTGTGAAATAAGTTAATGATTCTATTATAATAATATATTATTTGATAGTGATCGTACTTTATAGGATATGTAATGTTCATTAAGACATTTAATATTTAATACTAATTTCAGTAGCTATTACAAACATTTTATTACAGTTGTTTAAGATGATATCTATTATTTTATATAACACGCTTCCTCAACGTTCAGGTTGGATTTAAAAATCCGTATTATTCAGGCTCTCTTTGTCGGGGTTCCTTATATGCACTAATTTCAATGGGAGCATTTAGAATCTGTTCAAAATGTTCTTATAATAACGTACTATAACACTTGCACTAAAATAAAACACTTGTTGCGAATTTCCTTCCATTTTGTTCGGTACGTAAAACAGTCACTAATTAATTTAACCGTGTGCACGTTTTAACGATATAAATGAAAATGCCGAATTAACTCAAATTGGAAGAATTGCTGTCAAAACAAAGCCAAATATCTTATTTCAAAAACATTTATTTAAGCATGTAACAACGTATACTTTTATTTTAAAACCACCCCACTTGAATTAAAATCCCCTATTCACTTTAAAGGTAGTTTATCATTTCTATGTATAACAAGAGCATGTACACTTCAATTCAAAGATTTTATAAATAAATCAAAATAAATGTAACGTATAATTGAGAAATTTGTCTAATAAGTCTTGATGTCAAAGCAAAATCAAATACTACATATCTTGTTTAAAAACATATATTTTGTTTCAGAAGGAAAACATTCTTATTTTAAACACCACCCCTCTTGAAATCTAATATACTTGCATTTAAAAATTTTATTTAAAAGAAAGCATTTGCAGTTCAAATAAGGAATTTGTAATTAACATAAAAGTAAAATGAATTTCAAATTAAAAAATCAATTGAAAGTAGTAAACAAAAGCAGAATCTAGTCATTTCATTTAAATCTACCTGCATTTTTTTAAACTCTAAAGTAAATGCATTAACGTCGAAAGTAAGAATTCTTGTTGTAAAAACTGAAATTTCTTTCAGTGTATCAATACGTATCTATCAAGAATTTATATATACCATAATATTAATTATTTATGGATGAAATAACAGTATTTTCTGAAAACAACCAACAATAAAAGAGAATACAAATCGTGAAGTATACTGCTGAGCAAAACTAGATAAAAACAGAATGAATCTCTCTGTAGAACTAACAGAAGCAAGGAAACGGCAGCTTTATTTATGTCTACATAAATTTATCCCACTTTGATTCCTGTTCGTATTGACAATCTCCAACGAAAAGAGGAACACTAATGTATATTAATGGATCAGCGTGGCCAAATATTGATGTCAACATTCTCCTAACAACTTTTCTTTAAGTTTAACACACCAATGTAATCGACGAACGAGATAAAATCGGTTGATGCACGCTTCAAAACTAAATATTGACTTGTTATTACTGTCCGAAACCCTTTTTTACTTCAAACTCTCAATTTTTGATTGAAACATTAACCGGGACATCCTCTTAATTATATCAAAGCTATCTTCCCTGTATTGGAAACGCAGCTCACGCTTGCTAATTGAAATTCGAAACATTTATTCACAAGGTTGAAAATACTTTATTCAGTTCAGTTCGAAGCTAACCGTTTATATAAACCCACGAGAACCTAAACCATTTGGAAAGTTAAATTTATTATTTATTAAAGTTATCTTTAAACGTATTTAAAAAAATATTAGCCCATACTGGGATCGTTACTCTTTATAATATAATCGATTCGTTAGAAAAAGAGTGACTCCCAGAGCATTTACCTTTTCTTTACAAAAGATTCATTTACTGAAACAGTTTTGAATTAAAATTAATTTATAAATTATTTTTTTACAAAACTGTTTTGTTAATGTTTCCTTAAGCGACTGTTGTGTGCTTCTCATTATCTGAAACGATTTAACTAGTGCCTATGTAGTCGATAATGAAATAAGGCATCACTTTCCAAATTAAATCGCTTAATCCCTCTCGATTATACACAGACTGAACCTGCAACTTTATCTACGGTTTAATATCTGATAATTGAAGATACAATAATCGATGTAGCCCTTAACAGATAAACCCAAAATGTTTTTAATAGACATCAATTAACCGAAGAAGAATTAAGCTGTATGTATGTTTCATAGATATAGTGCGATGCCGATAGTACGACGGCGTTTTAAAGTGACGCAACATGCTGAAACTAATACCCTTTTTAGTAACTAATATCAAATTTTTTAATATCAGTTTTTTAACTAATATCAAGATCTTATGGAAATTAAATATAAGTGGGCATTCCACAAAGAAAACTCGCAAATCATATTTAATGAGAAATCGTTTTCTTCATTATTCTAAAGGTTAACTGTCTTTTATACTCATAAAGAAAGGTCAAATCTGTATTATTATTTTTCTAAAAATCCTTACTTGATGCTTGCTTGATAAAACTTTGCTTATTTAAATAAACAGCTGTAAGAATTAATCCCAACAGAAATCTAGCCTTTCTCTTTAACGTCACCAACCATTTAAAATCTAGGAGGGTTTTACAATTTGAACTTCATTGCAAATGCGCATCTGCAGTTTACACGTTCGCGAACGTGTCTAATGAAACATTATCGTTGTTTGCTGGTTACGTGCTGTATATGATTGGGCATACAGCATATGATAGCAATATTCATTGATATGGCGTGTATGTGTACAGCTTTACGAGTTTGACCCATTTGGTTTCATGATATATTGCTTTGCGTTATTTTTTAATTAGTTAATTTGTTGTTCGATTCATTTACATATTAACGTTTAGATTTGTTGATGTATGTAAATATTAGACTATTTAATGCACGGAAAATCCTTTCCCTCGCATTTTCAACCAGTTGCATTTTGAGGTTGTCTGGCAGCAAGCCAGAATTAGAAAAAAATCAGGATAATATATTCCTGTATCAAGAGATCAACAGATATTTGAAAGCGTATCAAAAGGGAAACCATTTTTCTTTCACCAAATTGTTCATACATTGCAGCTGTCGTACTGGATATTTACATGAGAATAAAATGCAATAGCTAGCCTATAAAACATCACGTACAATCACAATGAATAACTTAATTTTCAGGCGAAAGTTTTTCTTGTGAAATATAATATAGACTTGGGAAATCTCGGAAAATCCTATGCGGTAATGAACTAAAGCTACTATCGTTAGATCAGTTTCGAGAGCTTTTTAAGTACTAATTTCTGTAGAGTAGCACACAATATTGTCAAATAAATGTTTCAACAATAACTAATTATTGAAGACTATTTTAAGTTCTACAATATAATAATGTATGTCACGAATGTTATTTACATATACAAGATTTGAAATAATCGTAGATTAAGAAGTTTTTATTTGAAAAGAATATTTAGATTTTAAACATACGTGTAAATTGTTAAAATGATGTTTGGGAATATCAAAAATTTAGTGTAAAAAGGATGTTTGGAAGACTATTCAAGGTTTTAGTGAATGAATGATGTAGTTTTAACTGATTAAAAACCAAACCAAATTCGATTTTCTACAGGTAGTTTTTTGTCGTATCTCGACCAACACAAAAGTTTTTATAATAATATAACTATCAACAGATTCCAATACATTCTGTGTTTGTGATTCTAGTCTAGATGCACGTAAACAATTTTGTATTAGTTTGACCCACACGCCATGACGAATCAAACCAGTAATTAGTTTTGCGATTTTCGCTTTATTTAAATAAATACAAGATAATAATTCCTTCGCCACACCGTGACTTCTTGAGACGTACAATGTAAAATTAGCCTAAACTAAAATATTTAGATTTACGTCTGAAGAAGCCACTGTGTGATAACACAATAATTGTTATGCTATACTTATTTAAATAAAGTGAAAATCTTAAAACTAATAACTAGGTTATTTTTAAATTACTTCGAAATTATTTATTATGGATTTTCATTAAGTACAGGCCGAATCAATCAAATATTTTAAAGAATCAAACCTGTATTACATTCTCTACCACAGCTGTGATTTTAAATGGTACGGATTCCTTTATCCCAGCCAGCACACTGACATCATTATGTCACAGCCCAAAGACGTCAATATAAGACGTCATTAAAACGTCCTATACGAGGACTAAGACAGGAATTATAAATAACTAGTTGAATATTAGAAATAACATTTATTATATACTACAGTCAAAACATTTCTAAATTGTGACCACCTGCTTAATATGACCATTATTCCTTGGCCTCTATTAAAATAATATCTTTTTAATTAAACTTGTACGTATTGTATTGTACATCCAAAAGATGTCGTTTCAAAGACGTCTACGTACGTCCCATTATATGATGTGTTATGACATCATTTATTAGTCGTATGACGTCGTCGAGCAATATTGACTTAAAAATAACGTCATTATAACCTCAGTGTGCTGGCTGGGACCTTGTATACAAGTTCTGTAATTAGTATATTCGGCTAAGCCTTACAGCTACTAAATGTCAGTGAAGCGCGGTCTGGCCAAATTGAAACTCAAAGCATTAAGTTCCTTCAATTGAAGGACAACAACGCCCGTAAAATCCATAGAAAAGATTAGGTTACCGCGTATGATGATATCCATCATCTGATGATGGTATCCATCATATGACACAGTGAGGTGGAAAAGGAATTTTCAATCTGGGCACATGTCCTTCAAAGATGAACCTCGATCCGAGAGACCGTCGATCAAGGATGATCTTGAAATCGTGAAGAAAATGAAGGCTCTTGTTCTCCAGAACAGAAGAATAATCATGGAAATGATCATGAAGAAAACTAGTCTTAGTTATGGAAGAGTATGGAAAACCATTCATGGTTTTGGAGCAGGATGAAGATGATTTATTTGCGCGCATAAATGCTGGGTCTACCTGTACAATCCAGAGACCAAAAAAATGAGTAAGGAATGGAAACAATCCTCTTCTCCTATTCCCAAACAGGCGAAGGTGCGAAAGAAAGCATGCAAAAGGCATGCTGTCGGTTTTTGAGATTGTCGTGGTGTAATCTTAACCGATTACCTTCTGAACGGTCAGACCATTGCTGTAATTATTATTGTAATCTGCGAAAGTTACGAGTTGCAGTGAAAGAAAAACGCCTTAGAATGATCGGAAAAGGCATCCGTCTTTTAGGCGACAATGCACCCGCGCAGTCCGCTCAAACATCCGTTGTGAAAGCCGAGCGATGTGGCTATGAAATTTTGGCCCAATTCCCCTATTCGCCTGATTTTGAACCCAGCGACTTCTTTCATTGCCTTAAAATTAAGAAACCAATGCGGAATCGGCGATTTGATGTCGTTATGGAAATGGAACAGTGGTTCTCCAGGAAATCTTTTACATCGTTGGGTTGAGGAAGGTCAAGAAACGTTGGCAGAAATGTGTAACTTTGCAGGGTGACTACGAGGAGAAGATTTCATTTCAGTGTACTGTACTTAACTTTCTTGGTAAATCTGTTTTTGATGATAATTAAAATATTACGATAACCCCTTATATGTGGTAGTTCCTCTGTCTTTTTCTTCTATTTGTAGTAACATAGTTGAACCTTAGGGACTGAAATGAACCTTTAAATTTTGTTGTTTTTTAATTTTTTATACTGAATTCTTTTCAGTTTGATAAGTTAAAACTATAATTAATCAAAATAGAACAGCAAGTTGGCGAGTACCAATGCTGTTTTAGAAAATGTAGTGAAGGATCAGTAATGAACCAGATTTTTACCTTTTTACAAGCGGAAAGTTATAATTATGGTAAAAAACATTTGTGATTTTTATTAACTTTAAACAGACATACGATAAAGTTAAGAGCAACCAAGTTTATAAGGTTCTAGAATAATTAGAAATAAATTCAAAATTAATTAATACTATGATAAAAATTACTTTAACTAGTAAAACTGACAATAAAGTAAGAATAAATGGAAAGCTAAGTGAGATATTTGAGGTGAAAGAAGGTTTAACTTGTTCAACCTCGTATTGCAAAAAGTAATAAAAGAAGCCAAAATAAATAGATCAGGCCGATTATACCATAAAAGCCACCAAGGTTTAGCCTTCGCGCCGATGTCGCCATATGATCAAGAAATATCAAGGAACTGAAAGAAGTAATACTAAGATTAGACGAATCAGAGCAAGAAATGGGACTATAGATTGATGAAAGGTAAACGAAGTACATGGTTAGAACAGATTACGATTTTAAAGAAGGTAGAGTGCTAATTCTAACAACTAACAATGAAAGAACATGGGAGTTTGTAGAAGTTGAAAAATCCACGCATTTGGGAAGAATATTTAAAAGAAAGCCAAGTATACAGTAAGAAAAATGCAAAAACGAATTATGGCAGGAAATCGTTGTATCTGTGTGTTAAATAAACTATTAGGAAGTAAAATTACTAACTAAACTAAAAGTGCGGTTTATAAAGCAATAATCAGACCTGTGGAACAAAAAGGTTGCGGATATGGGAGAGAAAAATGAAATTTTTGGAAATAAAGTCAACGACCAATGGGAAAGAAGAACAACCAAAAACTTATACAAAAAAAAATTATACAGGGAGCCAGATATACAGTCGTGCAGGCATAAAGATTGAGAAGCTTAGTCATATTTCATAGATTGAATTGGGATAAAAACCCTAGAAGCATAGAATATGGGACCAGAAAAGGCGAGAAAGACCGAAGGGCAGATAGAGGATGGATGTGAAAGATTAGGAAGAACGCACACATACAAAATGCCTTTTTAGCCTATTTAGACACTGATATCTCATAATCCTTAGATTCGGTTAATGTGTGGTTGAAAGTTTAGACCGCAACGTAGGAACAATGATTATTAACTAACAAGAAAACCTACGATCTGGAACGCTCAGATTTTAATGCGGATGCAGAAACTAGATTTCCTATCAATGAAAAACAAGGCATTTTCTGAGTGGATCTTAAGTCTCGAAGGAAGAGCTGTCCAATTTTTATAAAGTATTTATCTTCCACAATATTCAAAGGGTTGGGTTGGAGGTGGATGGATGGCTCAAAACTTACATCTTATAAGGACTGTGGAAATTAAATTTTCAAAAAAAAGAAAAGCTGTACTATCAGCACCAATTAACACTCGCAAAAATATCTTAGTAGTTTTTCATTTCTAGGGATGCTGAATAAGATTGCCGAGTTCCATTTGAATCTGAATCTTACAGGTTATAAAGTTGATTTGTAAGTTTTCACATCTCTTAAATATAACTGCCATTTTGATTTAATTGAGTAAATGTCATACGTTGTATATTCAAGGCTACGACGATAATTGAGCATTTGCTTCACATATTCTGCTTCACTGCATTAGTATAAAGCGGTTCGCAGTCAGCCAGTACCACACAGTTCAAAACAGCTACAGTCAAGCTAGGGTCACTTCGGTCTTGCATGAAGTGTGAATCCAATTATCATTTTCTCACCGTAACCTCACCAAATTCAAGATTACAATATTTGGAATTTGCATACTGTACTGCTTCATACATCGCAATTTATGCAGGTTCGTAATTCTATTAAAGCTAATAATAAATAAAACCAGTGAACACTAAAATTATTGCTTAATACAAACCAAACAAGAATCTAACTATTCTGAGCATAGTGAAGCCTCTTACTAGGCCAATTAGCAAAGACAGCCTAATTAAATTTCTCTTTCTACAACCGGAAATCCTTAGCAAGGCATTTACGCCATTTAAAGTTTTCCAAGAAAAATTATTTTTAAGACTCTGTTTAGCCACACTTAGACATTTTCCAAAAAGTCCGCAGGAAGTGTTTCTCTCTACTCCATGCCACGAAGACCCTAATGTCGTATTTTATATTATGCGAAGCTATTTTGTTTATATTAATGTGTAAATTTCTATTTGCAAATATGGAAACTTACAATAAGCAAATCATATGTTAGAGACTAGTAACACACTAGCGTTTACTAACCAGCTAACTGACATATTACCCCTGTCGGATTTTTGCTTGATATCACGTGCGAGCGATTAACAATGAGTGCAACAGTAAATGATTTCGCTAGATCTGAGCTTCGCACTGTGATCCGAATTTTGAGCTACAACGTGATAAATAACTGCACATGAAAGGTTGCGGTAGAGCTATTTTCAATTTTTTTTTGTAAATCGTCGATTGCTATGCTCTTCGTCTTGGATATTTGTTCGTCCTTATTTAATCTTATTTAAATAACGCACCTCTTAAACTAATTTATTTGTGTGATTTTAGGTTAGTACATACTTATGTAAGTATAATTTCCTATACTAAAGCTTTTATATTATAAATTGCTGCACCACCGACGTAACTATTTTAGTAATTGGGGTTTATTTATTTTCAATAGGGTAATATTTCCTTTACTTAAATTGTGTTTTTGGTAATCTCAGCAACATCAGCACTTTGACATATCATTTTTCGTAGTTACAAGATATATTCATATTAGTCCTATATCAGATATTACTTAAAACTAGTTAGCTGCATATAATGTATTAGAAGCGTGAGGCATTTCGAGCACTGGCTCACCTCTGCTTAAATCCGTCAATCGGAAAATCCATTAGATTTTATATTGATGGGAGAAAATTTGTATTTAAAGTCTATTCATATTTTCTATCCGAAGAGTTCATGTATTATGTAGGTACTTCACAATTAAACTATAAGCTACCAACCAACAAATCCGAATCATCTTATGACATGAACCATTGAACAGCTATGTAGGTTTCGAGAGATACTGTAGATCGGTTTGTAAATTAAGAGGTAGGATAATTTATTATTAATTGTAATAAGATCTTTACCTCCCACAGCATCTCCGAGAAATTTCTACAAGGCAGTATCTTCTAATTTTACTTTAATTATCGAATATTTAACTGATTTTCTAAAATTATTTATTTAGTTTACTGTTTACTTTTTAGTATCAGTATGTTAATATTGACATTAACTATTGCTTCCGAGTTAAGATAATCGTAATTTAATTTTGTTAACACTACTAATAATACAGTCATATAAGGGGTAAACCTCGGAATGAAAGTAGAAAGCTGTATTTTTGCATGAGCCTTTGTTTTGAGTGGCACGCGCGCATATGTATATAGGATAACACTGTGTAAACTGCGGAGCCAGGTATATAGTTCGCTATACAAAGTTAATTATTGAATAAAATGGCACAATATTGAAATTATTATTTTAGTATTTACTATCAAAGTAGCATTAATTGTGAAGTAAAATTGAAAAGGCTGATTTCAGTATACATTAAAAAAAACAAAATACGATCCATTATTAAAAGATTCAATTTGGAAAAAACTAGAAAACAAATAATAACAAATGAACAATATTGTGTTAATATTGCTGGAAGCGTTATAAAAATCCGGGAAAAATATTTCTGGCAGTAAGTATAAAAGAATGTGTCAACAAAAGTTGTTAAATTCTAAACAATGAAACCTGCCAATTCAGTCAGAGTGCCATCGAATAACGTGACATACATTTGAGAAGTTATTTTTCACCTTTTAGTCTCTTTTCTTTTTTTGAAGTCAGTTTAAGTATTTTTTAAATTAGTTTCTTAGTTTGTTTAATTTTTATAAGGATATGGGTAAGCTTACAAACAACTGTTAGGGGGCCATTGAAAAAAATCCCTATCGAATAAAAAATACACCTTTTTATTTTAATCCCCTTTTTACCCCTGTAAGGCTAAAATTCAAAAACCCGTTAAAACAATTTCAAAGATTTGAAAAACACACCTATATGCGGAATAAAAACTCAACGAACACAAAATATAGATTTGCCCGTTTAGGGGATGATTAGGACAAAATCCTGAATTATATATTGTTTGTGAAATAAATACAGATTTTAGAACAAAATCACACAATGACTCCTCAAAATAATATTAAATTCCTACATTTTTGTAATAACAAACGCAAATTATACATTTTAGAAGCCTTTGAGATATACAAACACAAACTCAGGGTACCTTCATGAATGAACAACTTGAGCTCAGTAATTCTCCGTTACTGAAAGTATTAGATATTTAATTCTGATTATTATTGTAGCCTTGGTAGTGTAATGTCTAGAGTGCTGGACTTTCACCCAAGTGGCCCGAGGTCGACTCCCGGTGCCGGCAGATCTGGTTAAGGTTTTCTGCAGTTTTCCTTAGCTGTGACACAAATGTGGGATTTGCGCTGTTCCATCTGTAAGTCGGCTGCAGACTCACTTAGGGCCTACGTAATAATAATAATCGCCCCCTCCCTCCCGCACAAGCTTATAGCTTCTGGGGCCTGGTTTCCAGGCTATGGGTTGTAGAAATTATTATTATAATTATTATTATTATTATTATTTTATCTAGTTACCTATTTTTGTATCTACCTTAGCGACGTGTTTGTTTATAATTATATTACCTTTCATAATGACAGCATAGCTGTCGAAACAATATTGTCAGGTTATATTTTAATAAAACTGTGAAACTTTTACTAATCTTTATTTATTTCATGATTATGGAGTTCCACAAAGTAAGGCTGGAAACAATAAACAAAAAAAATATATTGTTTGAATTATCTTTATGTATTTGTATGCATTAATCTGTGGAAACACATTTTTCACTCTCTTAGGGGTCAAATTTTTAAACATCTCTTCTTGGTGGGTGTTTACGTCAAAGAAAGAATATGCTCCCGGAGTTTCATGATTCTAGGTCCAGGAGTTTGAGTTGATCAAAAACAATTATACAATAGGAAGAACATTTACGTAGACGAATTATTGCAAAATAACAGAAATTAAAATTATTAAAGAATCTAGAAGAAGCAGAAGAAATCCTGGAAATTTCAAGGTATGTATAGGGAGACAAACACCAGAACTTTTAAAGTTACAGGAAATTTTAGATATACAGAAATAACATGACAGAGAAAAAAATGTTGTAAATTTAAATAATACATTAATAGACAGAGATGCAGAATTTCTTAAAGAAAGTATTGAAGAGCACACCACAACATATCTCGCGTTTTACATTATTGGAGTTTTGTGCAAATGTAAATTAATGAGTCATTAGTTATGTCATAGATAATAACCAACGATTTAGTAAAAAAAAAGATAAAAAATAATTTATACATCGTCTATCTTGGCTATAATAATTTACAAAATCGTTCTATGCCGTTATCTGTAATATTTGAGATACTACTTATTTAAAACAATACCTACTTAATGAAGAAAAATACCACTGAAAAAATATGGGTTACGTGTTTATTGGAATTTAAATAAAATGAGTAGTTAAATCTTTAAGTCAATTAAAATTTTTGTTGTTTCCTTGTTCGCTCACGTAATAATTTATTGCTGGAAGCGTAGGTTGTATATTTTATTAGGCATGCAAAAGCTTTACTACTATTTCTATGCCGTAAAAACTATTAACAGTATTACAGCTTGTATAATACAAATGTTAATGACATTCCAAGCGTGGCTTTGCAAAAACAAGAAATTGACATGTAAAACAGCAAAATGGCAGCTTCAATTCTTTGCAATTGTACTTACGGTAGTGTTAGGTTTTATGTTCATATAGATGATAGACCTATTTAAGAAACTGAATGTTTCATTCTTACTTTATTCTTCAGTCTGAAATCAGAAGTCTCATTATCCGATCCCCCATCGGTTGATGTATCATGCATTAATAAAAGAGTGTAACTTTTATAAATATCTTCAAAAGTTATTGCAAAAAGTAATCATTTTTCGTAAATGGATTTCCGTATTTTTTCAAGATACGTACTTCTGATAATAACTTACTTCATCATACAATTTTTGGTAGGTTTAAAAAAAAGTTCATATAGTTTGAGGCATTGAAAAATAAAATATATCTACAAACAGTTTTTAATTGCATGACCACTTTTACTGTTATTGTTTTAAACTGCTCAATGCAACAGTACTTGTTTTTCAAAATCCCATTAAATTGTAAAAGCGAAACACGAAAATTGCAAAATTGTTTTATTATTATAGCAGCAAACTGTTTGTGAACAAATTTTACCACTATTTCCAGGCAATCATGTATTCCACGCACTTAAAATGTTACACATAAAAGCTTTTATATATCACTTTAGGTGTTTGTGTAGACGTGTTTAATTTGTGTCTGTTTGATACGATCTCGATAGAACTATTATAAAAGTACTATTTAATTTTGGAACGAAAGTGTATATTTAGTTTGGAGTAGGTGATAATTAAATCGGCAATCGATTTGCAAACACTGTATTTAGTGAAAACCTACTCCGCGCGTTATTGAATTGGAATAATAATGAATAACATTAGAGTTAACTCAAGGGTAGTATTTAAACACTACATTTGAATTTATAGGGTATTTGTCGTAGAAGGCAAACAATATAATTGTAGATGTAATGTGGGTTTATAGAACTAAAGTACTTTTCACTTTACTATATTACTTATATATGTGTATATATGTGTGAAACCCGACCAGCGGCGCAGCGCGCGGACGGGTTTTATTTATTGATAAATATCTTTGCTTGTATAAATTAAAAAATAATATAAAAACACCACTGTGTATGGCATGCAATGTGTAAAATACATTAGAAAAAATATTTTGTTTACCGTGGGTGAGACGCAGTTTCATGTATGCATATTAGTGTGCTAAAGTCCCTTTCACTTTACCAACAGCAAAAACGTTGTTTTGCACATATCTTCACTTGTATTTTATTTATGACAAAAATAAAAGCGCCATTGTAGTCACTGAAGATTAACGCAAAACGTTTATTCCTCACGTTTATTTTTCAAAGTATGTACTAGATTTGAAAATATTAAGTGTTAAATGTAATTTTGTTGAACCTTAACAGCGCCGTTTTGAGAAAATTGACTTATAGGAGTTCTCGTAGAAACAATGTAAATGTATAGATCTTAAATGTTTTTTAACTACTTAAATATCGATGTAATCATTCACAGTTTTTCACAAAATAGAGAGTGGTGTCCTGTAACAAATAACATACAAATTCAATTTGACTCCTTTTTTACTAAAACCTCCCTCTACAGCCTCCACCCTACGCATGGTTACGTTTTTTGACGGCAATCCAATTCTGCTTAACTTATTTAGACTACAACATGAGCTGGGTTGGAAATCTTTACAAGGTATGCCCACGAAAACAAAAACTTTTTCCGGCTAATTAAAACTCTACTATACGTGAGTCAAAATTAAAAAGCCACCTAGGTCTGTACAATTAGGCAATGCAAGAAACATCTTGATCACTTAATAACGTGAGTTATTAACATTTATCCCATCATATCGTGATTGACTTCCTGATAATTCAAGTTAAACCACACCTTTGTGCTTATTGGGATGTGTACATTTCTATCTGATTAGATAATGTTATTGTATTTATCTGTTACAGAGAAATTCCTGCAGCATATCCTTTTATGATCAAAATTTTCTGGTTACCAACAATTTCCACAAAGTTCAATACAAATTTTCAAACGATCCCCGAAATACCCTTAGACTCGATTATGTGACCTCGTTACGCATATCATTACATAAATATTTAGTGGTTCGTAAAATTGTACTATAACAAATCCCTTTTGTGCAATTTCTGATCCAATTTAAAAATTTCACGTAAAATACAAAGTGTGGAAGTGAAGGGGTTATGAAATACTACACGTGAAAAGTGCTAATCAATAACTTATCAGTACCGTTACTAATTTATACCCCAGTGAACAGGAAACCGGATTGCGATATAACATTCAATTAGTCAAAAGAACATTAGAATTAAAAAGTTGGGTTAGGATAATAAAGTTATCAAATGCAATATTTCTTTGTGATCTAGTTTACCTCATGGTGTGTATTTATTAACTTGAATTTTAAAACGATATATCTTTGCTTTTTAAATATCGAGGGTCGAAACTGTATTTTGTGGGTTCCAGTCCGAAAACCTAAATACTTATCTCGGTGATTATGTGCTTTATAAATATTGAAACTTCTACTCACGTTCTATTACATAAAAGCGTTTTGTGTTATATTTGATGTCCCATTAGGCTGCAATGTAAAAAACGAAGAGCTGTGATTTATTACAGGCAGCCTACTTTTACTGCAAAAAATATCGTTTTTTGTTTATTTTCCCTTTTTTATTTGTTATATAAATACATGCGCTATAATGTAGTTAAAAGCAATTTCTTTCTATTGTGTACACATAGATACAAGACTCTACGAAACTATGTACAAAATGGCTTTATAAATTTCAGGAAAGTGCAGAATGTATTGATTCCCTTGTGTTAAAAGCGGCTCTAGAATTTACCTAATTCTCCAAGCTAACACAATAAGTATCTATATAAGTATCTATAACAATTATCACAATAAGTATCTATATAAATAATTGCGTCACGCTAACGAATTTTCTTTTATTACTAATTTAAATTGAAAGATACACTTTAATAATAATATTCTTCCAGTACCTGAAAGTTTCAATGCAGATTGAAAATTCATGATTTATACATCTAAAAACCAATAAAAAGGTATCCCTGTTGATAAAGGCACATTTCAAACCGAAATAGCTGTAAAATGCAAATACGTGATATATGTAGCATGCTCTGATCAAAAATTGCGTCATACATCACGACAAAATTTTCTTAATGCTTAAATCAGTATATTGAAATATCTGGTGTACATTTTCAGATGGGTGCATATTCTTAGAGAACGTAAGCAAAACTTTTGATTGAAGGATGATGCGACTCGTAATCTGGGACGTGCTTTGTTGCTCTATGCAAATTAGATTTTGCCCTGAAAATTCGTGGCAAGTAGCACGGCTGCATGAAAACTGTGGTAAAGTGTAATTTCCCGTATTTTAATAATAACTTATATAAGGTATGTTTACTTATTGTATTTTACATTATATTTTAAAAAGCGTTTAGTAGAGACTTTATGTAATCATTTTAGGATGGTTTTAGAAGATGCTTTTGTCATAAATGAAATTACAAGTAGCTCTTCAGAGGAATTTTTTACTGAAAATCTAAAAAAGAAACTACTATATAAATCACATCTTTACACAACGCCATTTTATACACTTACTGGGTATAAAGTACCTATTGTTACTAAGCATTTGAGGAACTTTAGAAAGTTAGTATCTGTAGTACGTTATTAGTATTTTTACAGTTTAGTCTTGTTGTTATGATATCTCTGTTTAGGTAAGCTAGCTAGGTCGATCGCTTTCCTAAAAATCACATTACCTTGCTTGACTAAATTTCATGAAAAATTAAAATCAGGTAATATTATTTCTTACTTTTATTAATATACATACAGTACGAAAAGAGTATCTGCTGATCTGGTGCCGAAATCCTCGGGCTAGTAAATCTTAATTTTTGACGGCTCATCTTTTTACATTAAACATTTTTTTACTTTCATCTCTCTTTTCTGCAGTGACGCCATTATATCTTTTTAAAATAGCAACCCCTACTTCTTTTATCAGAATTCGATAGAGTTTACTTGTCTGTTACGGACTGGCCGAAAATATCTTTTTTCCATTTACGATGGTGTAGGTAAAGGAGGGCAATTTCAAGTTTTTCAAATTATAAGTAATAAATTATAAGGCCTAAGGAAACGTAGTTTTCCGCATACGACATGCAATTTACATATCAATGACCTGGTGAGAACCAACGTTTGATAAAAAAGAACGATCGTCTTAGGGAGTGTATGTTTTCGCCATCTTGAGGAAATAATTGAAAATTGCTTTTTTTATCGAATATTGGTGCCTATCACGTCACGAATATGTAAATCGCATGACGTATGCAGAAAACTACGTTTCTGTAGGCCTTATAGTTTCTTACCTATGATCATCTGAAATTTGAAAAACTTGAAGGTAAATGGAAAAAACAATATTTTTGGCCAATCCGCAACAGAGAAGTAAGCTCTATCGAATTCTGGTTAAGAAGTAGGGGGTTGCTATTTTAAAAACCATGATGACGTCATTACAGAAAATGGGGGTGGGAGTAAAAAATAATGTAAAAAGATGCGCCATTGCAAACTAAGATTTATCTGTCCGAGGATTTCGACCTCGGATAAACCAAAAACATTTTATTCAAAGTATTCAAAGTATTCCACAGTCGGCGTTCGCACTGTATACTTAAATGTTGAGGCATTGATTCAACCGTGGTACCATGCTGGAAACTAATGCAATTGTTAGATTTTCTACTGTATTAAATATATGCAATATTGGAAATTTGTTACCCCTTTTAGTATTTTGAAACAAGCATAAGTTCTTATAAAGGATAATTTCTTGTCTTAAAAAAAATAAAGAAAATTTCGAAAGGCATCTGGGGACACTATGCAATAAAAAACTAGGATTAATAGAGACTGTTAAAGTGCAATTAAAGTAAATTGATGCAATTAAATTCGAAATAATAAATATTAAAAGACTGTCAGTATATGTAGCAACTTTCTCATAGCACAAAAAATTTCGAATATTGTATGTATTATTATGGTGAAATCATCTAAATAAAGAGAAATATCACAAACACTTAACCCCTAAACTGCCAAGCCAGCAGGGTTCAAATGTACCCCAACGACAGTTTTTTTTTTAGTTGAAAAAGTCTTTAAAGTATTTTTAGCAACATGATCATTTTAGTAGCTGTAAATAATTGATTTTTATGTAATATTTGCCTGGTAATATTGTTAAAATGTATTAGTTGCGAAAAAATCCGGCATTTCCGGCAAGGATAATTAGTTGGTATTACGATCTCTATGCTTTTCTCGTTTAATAAAGTATTACCTATATATTTAAAACACAAAGCTTATTCCAGTTTGTTTGAGAGTTTCACTGGGCCGATTTATGTGATTCTTTTTTATATTTAAGCTTTCGCTGTGTAGATTCGTCAACACTACTTTATTTTTATATTTTCTTAATTTTTATATTCTTGGGGCGCCTTCTTAAATTCCAGCGTGACAATTTTAGGAACTACGTTTATACATAGACTGCTTTCAGTACTTTTATTAGCGTCAAAAATCGAAGCCGTCGATATCTGCTTCGGTTGTTATCTCATTATCATTATCTCTAATCTTCATATTTTAGTCATTCAGTGGTTATACTTTATAATACCCAAAAAAATAGAAAAGTCTTAAAACAATATACAAAAATGAATTCAAAATAGGAAATACATGTATGTTAATTCTGTATTAAGGCACCAAAGTTTGAGTTTTTATCGTTTTTATCGTAGTGTTGGGAAATGGATATACTTCCATACTTTGGAAATATTTCAAGAAGGAAACATTGATAAATAGCGGATAAATTACTGCCTTAACCTTGAATTAATGTACGCTGAATTCAATTTTTACTTTCATTTTCTGAAGTTTATACACCTCATTTTTAAACGTTGTGCATCGTCTTTTCGCAGGTTTTAAGTTTTAGTTCCAAACACTAAAAAATTATCATCAGTCATTCGTCATCAGTGATAAACGTAAATTTCATGAGGATCGTTAATGTGCCATATTAAATTTCATAATTATTTATTATTTATTTTGTTTCATTCTTCCTTGGCATGATTTCTTGGTGTTGCAATTTTCAGTCATTTATTGATCTACCTAGATATCTCTTAAACTGCGTTTGAATGTCGTTAAATTTTTTTTGACATTTACCATTTCAATAAGTTTCCGGGAAAGTTTCTGGAAACATGTTAAAAATGTTAAAAAAATTTGCCAAAAATTGATTTTAAATTTTATTCTTATCATTTCTTAATTTGTACGCATGCAGCATTTAAAAGTACTTAAATACTGCAATAAATTATTACCAGATGCTAGAAATAACCTTCCATCATCCATCATTGAGTGTTGAATAGATATTCGAATTGTTCTGATGTATAGACAGACCCTTGCTTGCCCCCATAGTTCTCCTTTACGCGTTCTACAAGACCGATTTGCAAATTCCTTTTTATAAGCTTTGACATTATATTTTATTTAGTTTTAAATTTTTAAAACCATAAATTTATAAATACTTTATGCCTATTACACAAGACTTATTTTTGTTACGTTTCGTTTCAGAGTTCTGCTGGGCCGATCCGAGCAATTCCAAGTTAAAGGTTTTAACCTGAGATTTGTCAGCTCTCCTTAATTTTGAGATTTCTTAATTAGATATTTATATTTTTAAACGCGTTATTTGTAATCGATGCATTTCTGTACGCTCGAGACGGATTGTTTACTTACATCACTCGCTTCGTCACGTTTCGAAACTAAATATCCTCCCTATACTTTTTCACGAAATTCGACACAAGTGTCTGTCTCTGTCTATCCGTTTTTTTTCGAAATTTTTCAACTTTCATTTTAGATTCGAATATTTGGTGAAAAAGTATAGTAGGAATGTCTGAAGAGCCAACTAGAAAGTTGGTATATTAAGCATATGATATATGGATTTCAATGTAGAATTTCCGTATGTATGAATGTAGAATAAACCGGACGGGAGGGAGAGAAAGCCAGACAGGGAAATATGTCGGAAGAGAGAAGTTTATCTGAAAGAGGGGAGTGCTAGGCTTAGACTTTTCAACTGGTTATTTTTGGTTGCGTTTATTTAAATAATCACTCACGAAAATCCGAAGGATTGTAATCACACAACAAATGGATGTATATAAGTATAAGGAAAGCCTTCAATTACTTCAATCCTTTTCACCGTCATGTCTTGACGAGGTTTCCCTATTATTCTTAATTTTGACTTTCCTACATCTCAAATTTTACATTATATACAACAATTTATTAATTGATAAAGAATAAGTACATGAGGTGCAAATGCACCCCGCTTGGTAGGGCATGTAAGCAAAAGCGCTTGGTAGTCTAATGATTAAGGTATTATATTTAACAAATGTTAACTTTATTTGTCACATTTATATATGTTAAATTAGTTTTTCTCCTATTATTGTTGCCTAAAACTAGTTTTCCCTTTTAAAAATTAAATTTAGACATTTTAGTTTTGAAGCGTATTGGCTAATAAGGACTCTGCATGTGATATACTCTGGATAATTCGAGATAATAGGATATACTGGCTGTAGATTGAGATTAATTATGGAAACTTCGCGCACACTTTTGTTGATGGATGCTGTTTGTCGAGTCTGATTTGAATATTGTTGTGCGACTCGTTTGAGGCCAAAACAATCGAAACAACTATATAGTAAAATTTGTATAGAAATCTAAAAAATTTATTGTTTTCTAATGGAACAATAGAGATTTGAATGATATGGTTTCTCAATTATTAATTTCAACGGAAACACAAAGCCATCTAAATTTGGTATCCATTTATCTACGATAGGAATCGAATATTTAAAAAATAAATCTATTTCTTACAACTTTAATGTAATTTTATTTTTTTTATAATAACTTTCAATGTAACTAAACAATAAAAATTGGAATTTCTTATTTATGAAATTTTCTATTGAAATTGTATTGTTCATCTATTTGTTAAGTTTTCATTTTTATTTCATTCTGTGTTTGCCTACGTATACATATAAATAGCTCAGCATTCAGAATTTTATAAATGTTGAAATCTCAATCGATTAAACTTTAAAGATGGAGCTCGCAAAGCATTTTTAAGCGTTCTAGTTACCTAAATCATGGACATAAATATTAAGAGGTTTATAATCCTAATCCTGGCCGACCGAAGATCAAAATCACATAAAATCTTGTACTTTGGCTAGCTAGAATGGTTAACGTGCATCATGGCCGACCAACGAAATTGATTTAGGACTTTACGACCGTAACATATATTTAATAACAAGATGTTAAAATCGAAAATAGAAATAAAGAAGACAAACCGACTAAAAGAATGAGTGTAAAATCCAGGAACGGCATTTGGAAACTCGAGTTTCGAGCTGTTTGGCTCTCATCAGTCGAAGGTAGCTCACTTGCCGAAAAATTCCATCACCTATAGATGTGTGTGTGTGTGTGTTTGTGATGCCTGTTAGATGGGTGACATATGACCTTAGCTGTAAGTTCCTTAGTGTAGGCGTGAAATTAAAAAAAAATCTTTCTGGTTATAAATACTTTAGGAGGCTTCATAATAGAAGCGTCTGAAATACGAAATAATGTGCTATCAACAAGTGGCGAATTGCTTCTTTTCGCTACAGTCTGGCAATTGCGTATATATTTATGTACAGGGTGGCCGAATTTGCTCATTACTATTGGGGGAACTCGGTTACTGTTACAGATAGAGGAAATTGGATTGCACATTCTCAGCGTCTTCTCTCGAGACAAACTCAATCATTAATTTTTGCTATTGTTTTTTGTTTTCGAGGTATAACCAATAATTGGATTTTTCAGTTTTTTGATGCTTGACGGTATTTCGGTTAATTGTGAAGCTAGAGAAAAGTTACTTATATGTTCCTGAGGCACTTTTTGGGCGGAAGAAAGAGAGCGGTGTTAACAGAATTTAGATGAATTTATTGTATTTGGAGCCCTTAAGCCACCCTGTACTGCTTAATGCTCTTTGCCGTGAATTTTGTCATTGAGAGAGCATACGTATTTTCATCATATTTTTATTTAAATCAATCTTTAAAACTATGCAGCATCTTAATCAAGTCATGCACTTTTTTCCACCATAATATTTTTCCAAGTTATTTCTAGTTTCCTATGGTATCTTGGTGGATTTTACCTGCTGCTGCGTGCAAATACATGCGTAATAATTTATTTTCGGGCAGGAGAAAAACCTTGATTAGTTAAATAAATCCCGTATTTATATTTTGATTAGGACTGCTTTAGAAATTTCCAACTCTTCTGATTAGGCTTACGACAGTTTGTGTAATACGAGTAAGTATTTTTTTTAATTGTTTCTCAAACGTTATGAAAACTGATTAAATATAGAAATCCAGCCACTTAACAATGTGATAGACATTCTGCAGACACTCCTGGAAACAAACAGGCATTCCTGCTCAGCCTGCTGCAAGTTTGGGAAAACCTACAAATCCATTCAAGGAAGATTTATTAAAAACAAAAAACCGCGTTTTTGCTCCAAAAACATGCTAATAACTTAGTTTTGCTGCAGAAATGTCAAAACATCATCAAAACCAAACACGCAATTTTACTTTTACCACAACAAATGACAGTCACAGAAGTATCAGT
Organism: Agrypnus murinus; assembly: GCA_929113105.1. Lineage (NCBI taxonomy): Eukaryota > Metazoa > Arthropoda > Insecta > Coleoptera > Elateridae > Agrypnus > Agrypnus murinus. Next base: position 84,685,944 of record OV816024.1, read on the forward strand.
TGAAATTAATCTACAACCGCTTTTAAACAAGACTGCGGACAGTTTACTTCAAATAGCAGATATAGAATACAGCGAACATGTAAAATTAATTTATAAATGGGGTTTCGATGGAAGTGCGGTCCACAGTATTTACAAGCAGAAATTTTAGGATAGTTCACAAACAGATGAATTTTTATTTTTTATTGCCTTTGTCCCACTCAATTTAGCGGATAGTGTTACCGGAAGAGAATTGTGGGTAAATACTCGAACTTCTTCGACTCTATTTTGCAGCTCCATAAAATTTATATTTATGAACCAAAACCCTGATTTAGTTCGAAATGAGGAGTCCAAGATGAATACTGCCATCTGCCAACACGTTTGTCACGCATTGAATCTTAACGGAAAAATAATTTAAGCCGAATTTGAAATGTTATGCACTGTGATTGATGGAAGCGTTAGCAATGTTTTTCCTGGCACAGGTTGTGTTTCCAAATGCTGCATTTGTGGTGCTACTTCAAAGGAGATGAACTTACAGTGTTACCAATAGACCTGCAAACACTGCCCATTATCGCTTTGGTGTAGTATCCACTTTACACTCATGGATCAGGTTTTTCAAGTGTTTGTTGCACATATATGTATATATCGTCTTCCATTAATCTCAGTCAGAGGTGTTAAAAACAAGAAAATCTTATAAGGTAACGAAAAACGAGTTCAGGCCGACTTCAAAATGGTAATAATAGTGGATAAACCGAAACAAGGATAATATCGCCAGAAAGTTTTTTAGCAATGCACAGCTTAGTGCCGAAATTACCGGAATTGACTAAGAAATGATAGAGAATTTTTCCATGATTCTAATAGTACTGGCTAGCGATGCTAAAATTGATAAAACGAAATTTAATGTTTTGTTAGAGGAATCTTTGTTTAACATTATATAATTGGTATTACATACCTAGTAGCGTTCATAACTTATTAATCCATAGTTTTAATGTAATTGACTTTATTGTCTTACCAATAGGGCACTTGTCTGAGGAAACTCTTGAAGCCAGACATAGGTTATCACAAAGAACCGTTTTCATCATACCCGTAAGTCATCAAGGGCGAACAGAAATACAAAAATCAATATGTTGTTGCTTACTTCTGATCGGTTGTTATCTCAAAGAAAGATAACTTCTACAAATCTAGGGAATATGATAATGAAATTCAGAAGTATATAATAATTGCAAAACCATTAATTAAAGCAGTAAATCCTTCTGAAGCTCTGCCGAATCTACAATTGAGTAATAGCAATGAAGAATTGATTATTTTGATTAAGATTCATAATAGTTTATCTTTTATAATTCCATTAAATAATTTTGTTTCTTTGCTTTAACTTTTATGTTCTGCATTAAATTGTTTTTTTCTATGTCTGCCTTTATTTGTTTCATTATCACAATCATTTCTTTAGGTGTAATTGAATAATCCGTTTTGGGTCAACATTAGTAAACATTGTTTTGGATTTCTTTAGTATAAGACTTATTATGACTTATCAATAGCGTTGTACACAGTAAAAAATGCAGTGTTGGTGAAAAACATATTTGGTGTGGTAAAATATTTGAGTGTAGATTCCTACACTCATGTGAATGAAATTAACAACCAAGATTAACACGCAGCACCAATTTTCTTATGAGTGTTATCTTAATTAGAAAAATGAGTAAAAATAATGTTTTTGGTGTACAATTCATTTGAATTTGGTAAAGATATTCTCGTTAGTGTAAGAATCATCTTTCAAAAAATGTATTTCACTATTCTAGCATGTTAACAACAGTAAAGAGTGTTAATAAGATTGCCAACGAACCGATGAGTGTCGTTAACCCCCGTGAGTGTCATCCACCGAACATCCACCTCCAACGCGAATAATCACGATTGGACATGCCCTTTCATTTGCTGTTTGTGTTTGAATGTAGTTAGTTCTCTTTGAAAGTGACAACAATGATTTTTAAGATTCAACTGGCCAATAAAAGTAAATATACTAAAATAGAAGAGGATGCATCTTTCTACGATATTGTGCAATTAGGTAAGTACCTTATATGTATAGATTTTAAAACGATTTTTGGTTTACAAAGAACCATGTAAATGTAAAACCGTTTCTGGTTCCTGCTATGTAGTACCTAAGCATATAACTATTCAAAATTAATGTCTATTTCCTAGTAGTAAAACTCACTTTTTTTATTATTTTAATATTAAATGTTTTATATACTATAATATACAAATTATAACATTTTATTTATAAGGTACTCTATAATATTTACATATGTGTTTACATTGGATTGTTTAGATTTAGAATGTACTTATATTTTGCATTTTGTTTTAAAATAAAACTAATAGTTGTGTGCACTATTTTCTTACTTTTTTATTTTATCATAAATTACAAAAACATATCTGAACCAAAAAAATAGAAGTATATAATCACACGAACAGAATAGTTATTTACACTAGAATAAATGATTGTAACTACTACAGTTGGTTCCTTTTCCATTAAAAAAATGTTCCTTACCATTATACGCAATCATTTTTGCACTAAAAGAATGGAAAATTAACACTCAGTTCGTGCATTCTTTACACTCAACAAATGTTTTCTCAACAATATGGTTTGTCATTTTTACACTCGTTAGTGTCTTTTTCATTTCTGTATCGTGTAATATAGGTATAAACAATTCATGACTTTAACCTACATTGAAGGTTAAAGTTGTTATATATTTTTCCTACGACCACATACGAAAGTGAACAATAGCAAACGCTACCGATATTAAGAAAGTGAGTCATATAACACGCGTATGTTAGGAACATAACACACGTGTGTGTTATGAAAATACGTCACGCTAAGCAATACCTAGAAATCCATGAATTTTGTTTACATTAAAATGATGACATTAATGTTTAATCCAATTTTAAGAAGCATTTTAACCATTATGTATCTATTCTTTTCTTATAAATATAACTTTAATTAATGTTTAATTAGTTATTTTAGCTATCAAAAAGAAATATCTAATAGATTACACCTAACGTAACCTCACTATAATACATGAAAATTATAGAAGCAAGTTTGCCAAGATTAAAATCAGCGATGCCAAATGGGAGAAAAATAAGAGTAATAATGTCAAATAATTTAGTTAGGCAACCTCTTTCACACCTGGCATTGTGTTATTAGTTGAAGTTATATTTGTTAATTATGGGGATATTATTAAATATAAATAAAAAATAAATTATGTGCCTCTGAGATTATTATATTATAAATTGTAATAGTAATTCATTTAATTAATTTTGCTGCTAAACCCACGGTTTAAACCCAAGGATTTTATACTATGTTTAAATAAGTTATGAATATATGAGTTTTTAAAATTGAAATTTATATTTAGTAAAAGAATCTATTAAATAAATGTTAACAAACACCCATTCACTTTAACAATTGTCATAATTCAGCTCCAGAAACATAAAATTAAGTTGTCAAGATAGCTTAATTTTATTTTTCTGGAAATGTTTTGATAGAAATTTCGTTATAATTATTCATATTGTGAAACTAAATTGTTTAAAAAATTAAACTTTATATCCTAAAAATAAATGGCTTAAGAAAATTAGCTTTAAGTGTGATTTTCTTTGTTAAACCTAACCATGAAAATTTTGCTTTAAAATCTTCAAAAATTGTATTCTTGAAAATTTTAAAAAATCAAAATTTCTTAAACATTTGAAATTTGGGAGGTCGTAGGAAAAATATTGTACATTACACGTTGGAAAGTAACTTTTCTGCACTCGTGTGATTTCCGCACTCGGCTTACGCCTCGTGCGTCAATTCACACTCGTGCGTACGAAAAGTTTCACTTTCCACACTAGTAATGTAATATACTATTACCACTTTTAAGACCAATGTTATTTACACTCATCAGTGTGGATAAATAGGAACCACTCTGGGTGTTATTTGAGTGTAAGATTAAACACTCCATTTTTACTGTGTATGTATTAGCTGTAATTTGCGTTGATTTTAGAAATTGTAAAATAGAAGAAAAACAATAAAACATTTTCATTTACTAAGTTTCCTCAGAAAATATGTAGCTAAAGATACCTAGATATTTCCAGAAAAAGTTAAATTAAATATTGTAATTAAAATGTGTATTGCATTTATAACATTCCAGTGAAGGCTTCATCAGTTTACGTAAGTAATGTAAAATTTATATCTGCAGACTGAAAAATTATTTTCAATGAATAAAAGATAAACAGATATCTATTCTTAGAAGTATTCTTTTAAAAATAGCTGTTTTAAAACAAGTAGGTATGCAGGAAATGCAATATCCAGAAAAGTTTTTCACTAATCTGACGTAAAGTTATCTTAATAGAAGAACATTCTTTGACAAACTTCAAGAATTCAAATATTAGTTTTACTGGCTTCCTTTTAAAACTAAAAAACTCTTTTCTAAAAGTTTAAAAACTTTTTCAAAACTTCTTATATTTAATTACATGATGGATATCTTAATTACATAAAAATTCTAATAAGTAATTTTTACATCTAAAAGCGTATTGATTTGAATTTCAGATTCTTTCATCAAATTTCATGAATTACTGAGGGATTTACGTTTCATTGATTTTAAAAACTTTATTCAAGTTATCAAAATGCCAAAAGCGCTAAATAGCTTCAGGTGGTTTATGCTATAGATATCCTGCATATTTTATTAACAGAATGAAAGCTTTGCAGTCTCATAGAGTTTACAAAACAAGACTGCTTAGTTATTTGCTACATCAATATTAGAAATTACAGTACTCTGCCATTACACTTCATTAAAATTAACATCGTAACCGATAGGGTCAACCCATTCTCAATTTATAGTATGAACAGCTCAACATACATTTGCTCAGGTAAACATACTCTTCGGATGAATGCATTCTTCAAAATTAGATTGTATAATTGTTTATAGTGTACTATTATATTGTCGTGAAATGTTTAAATATGTATAATGTAGTATACGAGCCCTGAACGCCCCGCATTTTTCTTTGATATACGCCTGAGCTGTTTCTTGTCGTTAGAGTGAAGTACTGTCTTTGCACTTATTCCATGTTAAGTTTCATGAAATTCTATCGAAAGGTTTGCTCACGCCGCCCCTTCAACTTTGATCAATCTGCAGACGCAAAGAGGCGATAAGAGGCATCCCTGCCTCAGTAAAATTTTATATAACGTGACATAAAGTAGGTGCCGAAGCAATACCTTATTTTAACAATAAATAACAGTCACCTTGAAGACCAAAGGAAATTTTGGGAAAATGATTGTGGGGTGTACCTTGTTTTAAAATATAAAATATAAAATATAAATACACAACGAAATATAACAATAAAACAACATAACTCATAATATAGGAGATCAGTACTTTACTCTAGCAACAAGAAATAGCTACTTCGAAAACCCAAAAAAAATCCAGGGTGAAAATTGCAGGGCTCTGTCTAACAGAAATAGAAGTGAACTTCAATGAGACGGGGCTCGTAATACAGTCGCAACAATGTGAACGGAAACAATTATTTCTGGCTTAGGAAACTTTCTTCAAATTTTCATACTAACATAAGTTAACAACTTTTATTATTTTAAAAATATTAAAAATTATGGAATTATTTAAGTTAACTCGTATTAGATTCTACATACTTTCTTAGAAGTTATATTCTGTAATCAATAGTAATTAGGGTTATGTAGTCAAATTAGGGTTGTTTACGAAGACGTTACTGATATCTAAATCAAGCACGAAAAGCTAAAGTTTTACTTGCCTAATGCCTATGACATTCATATGCACTGTATCAAACATGATACATTACATTGCAGCATATGTTTATATGGATATGTAGTTGGTATATTACATTGAAGTACATATATATGTTTAAGTTTCATTCTGTAAATAAGAAAAACACTTAAGTTTCCGTTTCTATAAGTACTAAAATGATGAAAACATTGTGTAGACCGTTTCCTAGTCTAACATCAGCGAACACTTTACCTGCTACCAACAAAGCTTTTAGGATTATCTAATGTACAAGCACTTTAAGTTTCTAAAGTTTGCGCTGACTGAGAGAAGTAAGAGCCTGTGCTGGCAGTCCGGTACAGATTAAACTGCTATATGTTACAGGCGCAATATGAAAACGAAGATAACTTTAAGTACGTTTTCACATAAACAAAATGAATACATCTCTTGTTATGTAGTTAAAAAAATATAGAGCATTATTGTAAAAGGTCTGAAATTAATTTAGTACTTTTTTTTGTTTGTTATGTACATATGTCAAATCTTATGTATTTAATAAAACTATTATAACATAAAGGTACAGATACCCGATTATCATTAATCAGTTCTGAACTCTACAGCATATAATGAGCAAATACAAACAAAGATATTTAAAGGGAGTTCTCAGATTTAATCTAAATTTTATCGTGTATATGCATTTTATCTCAAAATTTGTATGGCTATAACAAAACTTTAAACAGTCTACAAGATATTTCATTATTATTTAAACAGTCTATCTAAACTATCTACACGGTTTTAGTTGGATATAACATTTAAAGAGTCTCAACTGAATTAAAATACTAAAAGATTACCTGCTTATCTGAAAGTGATCTATTTATTTGAGATAGTTGTGGCAATTTATTTGGCAGTTTAGTAGTTTGCATTCCAATAGTGGCATTTAAGCCATCCTTTACGAAATATATTGGTTGCGTGCTTTGAAAGACGTCCAATTTATACAAACTTAATATGTCACAGGACTCCTATTGAAATTTTTATATATGTCGGAAAACTATTTATTTAACTTTCTACATTCTTTCATAAGAAACGTACAAATCGTGATGTAAAATGTTTTTCTAGTTTTTTCTTTTATTTATGAAATTTTCAAGAGCTTCCCCTTTTTTACGCATGAACAAATTCGAACCTTTTCACACTAATTCTTCGACAGCCACATATCTCTATTAAGGAATTTTCGGATTTTGAAGAAATCTAAACCTGAAAGCAAGGCCGAGAAAAGCTCATTGCTAAATCAAGTAGTTTCTCGTGCCGGTGCTTCGCAAAAGCTCCTTTCGTATCGACCGAACCTGGCAGCCGTTCTACGCCTGACGGGGTGATCGTCGACGCCAAAAAGTATCTCGCACAGTCAGGATCGTCCTTAACGAGTTCATTCGGCTTCCACTTTTATCAATAATGTATCACTTCTATTTGCCTTGAAAATATAGGCGAAACCCGAAGATGCAAAAATTATTCTATTTGTAATTAATGTTAATTGATGAGAAAGATATATTAATTCCGAAAGTTTGAAAAAATGGCTAATAACTTACTGTTAATGTTAATTTATGAAAGTGGTTAAAAAAGTCTTTGCAAGGATACTAAGTTTTAAGCATAGTGTTGCATCAGTGACAGTAGTTGAGGTTGGTTATTTCTTATTCGTAAGCTGCTGTAAAATTACTAACACAGTATGTTATTTCTACTTGCGTTTTTTTTTGTAAAGTTACTAAATTGTATAAAATCCTCTTATATAAAATATGTAATAGAATAGATATAATTTAGATCATTTCTACCATATTTTATTTTTAATAGTATGACATAAAATTGAATTTCCCTTGAAAGGTAAATTCAAAGTTATGAATGCATATAGTATCGGAATTCTCGTCAATGCTTGAGAATGAGAATAGGAATATACTGCATAAAAGATCTACAGTTTCTATTTATGACTACTGTACTAAACATTATTCACTAAAACCAATTAAATCATGTAGGGGAAATATTCCCCAACAAAATATTTTGTAAATCTGCTTGTAGAACATTGTTTTCACCGTTTTCAATTCAGTCTTCAATAACATATCACACAATAGTGTTGACTGAAGCTTTATCTACAAAATTACCGATCACCACATGACATGCCAGACAAATTTTGAAGAATCATCTTTTAACAAAAGAAAAGGGCGACAAACGAAAGTTAATCATGGAACAATTGAATGCAGTGAATTTCCTTTCTAGAAAAATATTTTGTTTTCATATTCTTCGACAACCTCAAAATTTTTTAATGCGAATTTACTACGTTGTAGTATTCGTATGATTAAAAATAGTTAGGTGTAAATTTTCGCCATGTATCATATTACAAAAGATAAATTGATAAAAATATGACATTGATTTTAGTAGTTTTTTTAATATGTACTTAATATAGACTATGAGTGTCCTTTAATTCATTTTATCCATTCGAGGCCGCTGTGGCAGTGGAAAATTCGTTACGCGGAAAATCCAAGGAGCGGTACAATAATATGAAATCTTCATGGAGTGGAGAAGGCGAAATAAAGTACAGAAGATATCAGAAAATGTGCTACTTGGTTATTTTTCATCGAAGGCATAGATACTGAAATTATCCAGTTTGTGGTCTAAGATTCAATGTTGAAAGCGACGTTGAGCTTGAGAGAGGTAATATAATTATATTACCTTTGATAATGACAGCATAACTGTCGAAACAATATTGTCAGGTTGTATTTTAATAAAACTGTGAAACTTTTACTAATCTTTATTTATTTCATGATTATGGAGTTCCACAAAGTAAGGCTGGAAACAATAAATGGAAACTTAAGATAATTCGTTCCGCAATTATTTCGTATTTATATAAAAATGATACACAAATACAAAATACAGTATTGTTTCAGCACAATTAGACCCCGCCCACATGAAGCGTTAGCTAAAGCGCGATTGCTAACGCGCGTTAGTGACTGCATAGGATTGCATAAGTTGCGTACACATTCAAACGCGCAATTTTCAAGAAGCGAATTGCAACGCGCAATTCTAGATTAAAAGTAGCTAAAAACCCAAACATAAAAGGAAAGCTCAACCCCGCGCCAAATTGTTCTATACCCTCCTCTTAGTAAGTGATAAAAAGTTGTACGACTCAGAGCGTCGGGTTTGGTGGGAGGGGGTTGAAGAGCCAGAAGGAGTTGAAAGTCTTGGTTCAAGAATATGGGGGACGGAAGGCGGTGAGTTAAGTGGTAATAAAGAGGAGGGCCGGCTAGACCATTTCACCTTTCACCGGATGTGATAGTGTCTCATCAATCTATAAAGAGGGAAAAATAGCGCCTTTAAAAAGTGCACGGCAACAAGGAGCCTCGCATAAAGCTACTACCATTCAATGACCCGAACGCAGACCCTGATGCAGTAGCTGATGCTGGAAAGCATTTCTTTCTTTCGTTATTCGCATCTAAAAAATGCTGAAGATTTGGATACTCTACGCCATCAATGTTATTTGCAGACCATCGCAAAGCAGCCTGTACACGCGATGTTCAGGTTGGCTGTACTTCCCTCCACTTCAGCAGCTGCACAACAGCACTCACACAGAGTTTACCACCAAGTGCAGCAATGGCTCAATCTCAAGAAAGATCCACTAAAATGGAGTTGGAAAAATATTGGTGGTCATCTCCGTCCTATTACCACTACAAAGGCTGCTGCTTCTGAGGAATTACTCTCCCTCATTATTTGCACTTTGCACACAAAAAGTTGTACGACTCAGAGCGTCGGGTTTGGTGGGAGGGGGCTGAAGAGCCAGAAGAAGTTGAAAGTCTTGGTTCAAGAATATGGGGGACGGAAGGCGGTGAGTTAAGTGGTAATAAAGAGGAGGGCCGGCTAGACCATTTCACCTTTCACCGGATGTGATAGTGTCTCATCAATCTATAAAAAGGGAAAAATAGCGCCTTTTAAAAAGTGCACGGCAACAAGGAGCTTCGCATAAAGCTACTACCATTCAATGACCCGAACGCAGACCCTGATGCAGTAGCTGATGCTGGAAAGCATTTCTTTCTTTCGTTATTCGCATCTAAAAAATGCTGAAGATTTGGATACTCTACGCCATCAATGTTATTTGCAGACCATCGCAAAGCAGCCTGTACACGCGATGTTCAGGTGGCCTGTACTTCCCTCCACTTCAGCAGCTGCACAACAGCACTCACACAGAGTTTACCACCAAGTGCAGCAATGGCTCAATCTCAAGAAAGATCCACTAAAATGGGGTTGGAAAAATATTGGTGGTCATCTCCGTCCTATTACCACTACAAAGGCTGCTGCTCCTGAGGAATTACTCTCCCTCATTATTTGCACTTGCAAGGAGGGATGTGTCCAAAACTGTGAGTGTCGAAGGAGTGGCCTAAAATGCTCAAACATGTGCACGAATTGCTCAGGACACGGGTGCATCAACAGAGATGCACTAACTATTGACGATGATATCGATGAAGATAATCCTCAAAATGAAGAAGAGCTTGAAGATTTGTTTCTTACTACCGATTAGTGACTTTCTTAAGTATTTATAACAATATAATAAGGGGATATTTATAACGAAACGTTACTGATTTTCAAGTGATTTCCAGAAATTCCAAGCAAACTAAAAAATAATAATATTTTACTCCCTCCATATCTCCGTAACCATTGCCTTCAGTACAAAAATCCGTAGAACCATTATTGTTCGGAATTTAATGTTGATTAATTTTGTACATAGTGAAGTTTGGGCTAGATCTCATAGTTTTCGAGATATGTACGAAAAACTGTTGAAACATACTATTTTAGCCCCTTTTTCACCCCCCTCACTCCAAAGCCCGACGCTCTGGATCGTGCAACTTTTTATCACTTACTACGAGGAGGGTAAAGAACAATTTGGCGCGGAGTAGAACCTTTATTTTGATGTTTGGGTTTTGACCCTAGTTTTACTGTACTAAATGTGGTCATTGATAAATGCATTGCGTCCTGAAACGGCAGGACCACGGCTAAAAAACCAGAAATACTGAGTAAAACTCAAATTTATCAGTTGCTTTTGGAAGCACCGGACGAACAATATTTATTAATAAAGGTAACGTTTGTGTAATTTTATAACAAATATATTTATTTCTGTATATCCTAGGTCGCTCTAACTCTCGGAGTATTTACGATGCCTGTGATTAAACAAAGATTTCCCGTACATTTACAGTTGCCGGGAAAATAGAAGGAACAGAGTGAATCGGAATTTATAAAAAGTATGTTACTCTAAGAAGTCCATCCATTCCTTTTCAAAAATGCCTAGTTTGATAGTGAAATATCTTAAACTTGAAGATGCCGCTATCTTCACCGGTCACTGTTTTCGCCGATCATCGAAGCGTCGTTGAAGCGTCACGGATAATGGAGGTCCTCGGTGGTGGTCGAGGGATACGTAGACCAATCGATTCAAAATAAAATTAGTATTGCAAAGAAAATTGGGGGAAACGCACCGATCAGCCAATTAGTTTATCTATTGCTACCAATAATAAATAATTTAACCTCTAACTGTAACCTTAACCTGTAAATGAACATTTTTCTAATTCCTCCACATCTTGTGTAAACTTAACCTTGTGTAAACTTAACCTTTAAACTATTCTTGTGTAAAATTTAACCTCTAACTGTAACCTTAACCTGTAAATGAACATTTTTCTAATTCCTCCACATCTTGTGTAAACTTTAGCAACATTAGTAACTGCACTTGTAACATTTATATTAACGATAAAAATAAATAGACCTTACTTAATTTTGTACCTATGTTCTTATTTTTGTAGTTAAGCCTTAAGAGTCAGGTAAAGTCTTTTCCTGACTGCTATGCCAGGTAAAGTATTGTCCTGGTTAGTTTTGTAAAGGCCTATTTTTACTAAAATTTGCATTGAAAAGCTTACGTCCAATAACGGTTTCAGAAAAAATATTATCTATTATTGTTATTCGTCGTAACCATGGAAAACTTGTTTACAAATTATCATCATATTAGCCTTGCTGCCCTAGATTATTATGAAACCGATAGTACATTAGATTTTTCAAAACACATGGTTTGGATTACTTTAGCAGTTGTATTCTACATCGTTTTTGGAATATATTCTTTGTAACTGTCCCCGTTCTTTCCTTCCTACTGTAAGCCCTATCCATTCGCTCGTTTCGATTTTTATAGAATGCACTAAACTGCTTCCAAATCTAGGTTTCTTTATGTTTTCTAGGATAATGTTTCGTTTAGGACGTATTCTTCGCAAATATATATCTGTTCGATTTAACGTATTTCTACCTATTAACAAAATAATTACAACAATATATATATATATATATATATATATATATATATATATATATATATATATATATATATATATATATATATATATATATATATATATATAATCTTTAACCTCATATACCTTTCGGTGTCGAGGCGTCAGACACACCGAGCCGCAGAGTGGATATATGTGCGTGTGACAATTACACGAATATATAACGCTAATTAACTACAGTTTCCCCCATTAGAGCTATTGGAATATTTAAAAAAATAGTACAGTTATCTTCAGCACATTTTAACGTTTTAATCTTGTATTCTAAAATCAATAATGTGAGATATTTTATTAAGAAGAATTCGCCAATTGTTTAGTGAATCTTAGCTTCTATCATATTTTCAGAATAAGCTTGTATAACAACAATACAACTTACTTTGGTCTTTCTCTTGGGTTTTCTCGTCAAGAAGATAAAGCGGAAAATGTAAGCTACTTTACGTAACTGTATGATATTCAACACCAGATGAGATCTCTAGATTATCTTAATATAAAAAGTGTATTACGGATTATGTTGACGTTGTTATAACTATGAATGTGTCGTTCTTGAATGTTACAAATCGTATAATAAAGGCTGAAGCTTTAGTAATGTTATAAAACAAAAAAGCGTATTTGTATAGATGTCTTGAATATGTTGAATAAAAAGCTCCTAAAATGAGATGCTTCTTTTTTATGCATATTTAGGGTTGACAAATTTCTAAAAAGTATTTATTTTTTAACAAACCCTATTATTTAGTCTCTTAGAAAAAGTAGAAGGAAGTGCAAAAATAACAAAAAATATGAATCTTTAAGAATTTAAAGTGCAGTTTTCAGTAGTAAGAAGCCACTTAAAAAGCATCTAAATGAGTTTATGTAGGTAATTCTAATAAAAATATATTGGTACTCATTTTTTATGGAGTTGACAAGGCTCTACTTTGTAATATTGAATTATTTTAATAGGTAGTTTATTGTTTCCAACCTTATTTGATGAACCTCCATAATCATGAAATAAATACATAAGATTATAGACGGTTTCACAAAATTATTTTATTCTACCTGACTATTATTTCGACAGCTATAAATATAAACAAATACGTCGCTAAATAGTAGAAATTAAATATCTGACGCTTTCAGTAACAGAGAATTACTGAGCTGAATCTGTTCATTAAAGGTACCCTGAATTTGTGTTTCTATACCTCGAAAGCTATTAGAATGTCTAATTCGCATTTGTTATTACACAAGTGTAAGAATTTGGTGTTATTTTGGGTTGTCATGGGCGTTCTTTAAGTAACTGTAATGATTCTTTAATGAACGAACACATTAAGTTCAGTAATTATTCGTTATAGGAACCTCCATATATTTAATTTCTACTATTTTTATCTACTTATTGTATTTACCTTAGCTTTATTTATTAATGAATTGAAACAATTGTCAGATGGAATAAAATAATTTTGTGAAACCTGCTATAATCTTATTTATTTATTTCAACCTAATACTTCTTATTACTGCACATTTCATAGCTCTCATTAATTAATGAACACTGCTATTTGGAGAAATTGCGTTCCCAACCTTTGTTTAATTATTCTAAAACGATTTTTCAAAATTTAATTTGTTTCCCACTTTCTACTAAATTATGCTTTTTACATACTTTAATATTAAACCGAGAAAGCAATTCAATTTAACTAAACAAAAGACAATGACATATGTCCAGAAGGTGAAGTGGAACACAGTAGTGATAAATTTCCGCCCCTTGCAACTGTTACTGCTGTTGCTATAAAATACGGACGCAAACGTCTAATTGATGGCTCTGACAATTATTACGTTATACCGTAATTGCTACATATACAAGTTTGCAATAAATTTAATATTCACAAACATACACTCCGTGTAACACATTTATGAAGCAATTGAATGTTAATAATCGCTATGAATGAATTACTAACTAAATGATAACTTGCTCGACATACTTTAAAAACAATCTCTGTTACATCGGCTACATATGATAATGGAATATTGACTAGTACTTAATCTGTTATTTGATGTACCGTTTACATTAAACTATATTTGGCAGTTTCGAAAATTAAAATATCATACGACTTTGCCTTAATATAATTTTAATTCTGTAATATTCTTCACAAATTTACTGGCTAGTTCAATACTGCACTGCTTAACACAAAAGTCGTATCTCAAAGAAGCAAACGTTCTACGTTATGAACCGCTTTGAGAATGTTTTACTATCCCCTAGTTTTTGTACATATCCGATGAGTTCTTCCATATCTTTTTTTTTACTATTTTCGTCATATTCTTTAAAATATCAAGTTTCTTTTGTTTAAATATGATATTCAACATTTCAACATAGTAAAACTCATTGAAGACAATAATAATATTATGATATAATATTCTAATATAATAAAAATTATAATATAATACAATATTACCCTTCTTTATCACATCGTTTCACTATTTTTATAAACGCTTTTATATCCGAAAAGCAAGCCCATGCGTTTCCAACCGGTATATTGTTGAAAACAAAACTTGAAAATAAATGTTTGTAGTTAGTACAAAAAAAGTTAAAAAAAGAAATTTACGAAAAATAAATCAGTTAAATTAATATTTATAAAATATTAGAGAAATACAACATTTTAACTTTCATTAAATTATAATATCACAAGTGCATTTATTTTTTCCGGAAATTTTTTTGAGTGACTTATCTGCATCTTAGTTGCACGACACTTAAGTTGTAGACATGGCTCGAAAATAAAATTTTAGAAAGAATAAATTCACGAAGGCATAATCGGTAAGAAAATCGAGAATTTGTATGACAAGGCAAATAACCATAAAATGCTTTAGTTTTAAGATCAACACCCACTGACTTTTTTTATTAATTTATTAATAATACATACAGGGTGAAGAAGCGTTCCATGCACAATACAGTTCTACGTGCATTTTGTTTTAAACTCTAATATTATCTCCCCTAATTATTCGACAATAAATCTATTAAGGAATGCTATAATGGTATTACGAATTCTATGATGCCTTTGATTACGGATTGCATTTGATTGTAACCGGAAAAAGTAAAGGAAATAAAACTTTCTGGTTACGACGAAAGGCAATCCGTACGGACGGGTATCATTCAATTCATAAATCTTCTTACTACTGTATGACGCAGGGTCGTGTGTTTCAGAAATGTTAAAGTTCTATATATTTTTTTCAAAAATTTTCTTATGTACGGCGGAAAAATTTGTATTACACGGTCTATATAATCACGAATCATCATTTATATAATTTAAAAAAAAGCGCAACAATGCCGTAGCATCGAAACAAATGGATGCTGGAAATTGCATTTACAATAAGAATTTATAAGAATTTCACCCTGGCGGCCCGGGTCGATTCCCAGTGCCGGCAGATCTGGTTAAGGTTTTCTGCAGTTTTCCTTAGCTGTGACACAAATGTGGGATTTGCGCTGTTCCATCTGTAAGTCGGCTGCAGCCGCACATAGGGCCTACGTAATAATAATCGCCCCCTCCCTCCCGCACAAGCTTATAGCTTCTGGGGCCTGATTTCCAGGTTATGGGTTGTAGCAATTATTATTATAATGTATATTTTTTAAGGTATGCAGAAAATCGACGTGTTTGAGGATTATTACGTTATATACGTGTATGCTAATTGTATGCATTGAGTAATGCATACAATTATTAGACTGTAGAGTTATAGTCTCACTGTAGTATAATATTCATAACTATTTTGGAATTAGTTTAAAAGACTTTGACAGTCCTTTTCTTGAATGCAGAATGTAACGGTTCGACAAAAAGCAATTGAGATACGTGGTTTGTGCCTATGACAAAAGAATATGCCAGTTACTAAATTAAGTTACAAATATGCCAGTTACTAAATTAATTAAATCTATTATTATTAGGGTGCAGTATTAAAATCTTTTTTCATAGGTTAGTGGAGAATTTTTAAGTTAAAAGCTCAAATAAGTGTAAATTAAATTGTATGGACTACATGATGCTGTGATTTCCAGCACTTATGATTGAGTATGTCGTTTGGGTTGCCTATAAATTTAGGGGTTTAGATTGAACTTGCCCAAATATTATTTAAAATAAATTAATTTGTTATTTAGTAGGTAAAGGATACACTTTACATCACTTGATAATAATAAGAAGTAGATCTTAAAAGGATTTTTCACTTAAAACTAAAAAATTATTTTGACAAGTTACGATTTGCATATCGTTGGGTCGTTGGACTTGGTTTTTCATAATTGAAACCATTGTAAGGTGTAGTGTCACTTGAAAATTATAAAAGGCATAGATGGAAAGGTGTATGCAAGCAATCACCACAATACTCACAGTTTTTGTTGTTAAATTTCAAGCAAATCCCTTGCTGGTTTAACGATTCATCTAAATCCATGATGAATGTATAATTTTCATTAATCTATGCATTTGCAGCCAAAATGTTTTGCTGCAATATTCTTAATTAGATTCTAAAGCACCTTTAGCAATAGAATTTTCAAGTGGGCAGCTCTATATAGAGAAGGTTTAGCCTGTTGAAGTTTATAATTTGTATCATTTCAACCTTACCTGGCAATATGGTAAAATCTTGTTAATATTTAAAGTTTTGGTGTCAAAATTGTTGTAAATATTGTGAAATAGGATATGTGGATTCAGTTAATGATTAGAAAAGGGAGTAATAAGGTGTGAAAATGCTATTATCTGTAATTTTGTAAAAACCATGGTCGACAGGAAACTCAAGATGGTTGCCATTGAATCCTGGAGTTAAAGTTGCTTTTTGTTACACATGCAATATACCAAAGTGTAGGAAAAATTATCCTCTTTCTGATTAGATTTGTTTAAACATTTAATTTAAATTTTCAACCATATTTTGGTTATGTAGTTCTTATTAGGTTAGATGTTCAATTGTTTCTAGTTACTTACCAAATTTTGTTGGTGGACAAATGACGTTCGTCATTTGTTTTACAAAAAAAAAACATAAAAAAAACAGTTAAAACTGGATGTAATAAGAATTTTTGGAAAATAGACAATTGATTTATGTACTCACGTATTGGAGGTAAATTGTTCAATATTTAATAGTTGTAATAAATTACAAAAGAAGACCCAAAGAAGAATTATATGAAAATGCGTCTTCACCTACGCTACAAATAAGCAGGTAAATTTAATGACTATTACAGAGAACTGCCAAATAATAATAGTGTGTGCAAAAATCCAAGAATGGCGCAAAATTTTTGGATTTAAAAATTTATTTTCAAAATTTAACTTTGTTTTTATTTCGTTTCTTTTTTTTTAATTATGATTTAAGATTGTGGGATTGATCAAATAAAAACTGAATGAATCGAATTGGCACCAATAATTAAATGAATTCATTTTAGAGAATAAAGATTTTTTTTGTTGTTTTCGTTTCTTTCTTTTCATGTGTTTATTAATATAATATTTTAAATGTTAAAAAGCAGATTCATTTGTGTATTTTTCTTGTTTTGTTTCCATTAATAGAATTTCGCAGGTATAAGTTGAACAATAGTTTATAATTAATTTGTCAAAGAGCGACCCGCCTGAAATTTTCTCATCTAATTTTCTTGAGCTTGTCTTTGGATTTTAAAATCATAGCCGGAGCAAATTCTCTTTTCATCACAAAGGTAAGTGGTGTTTGTTTTTGTACAACTTTTCAGTTTGCCTTGCTACACTAAACATAAGTGATGGTCTTTAAATTTAAATAAATTGATGATCAAGTATTGTAAAGTGTATAATAGGACGGCGCTTATCACCATAAAATTTTATTGTCGCACGAATGTGGTGTTTATTAAACATTATTATATACCATAGCAATGAGTTCAAGCTAATTTAAAGGTAGAACCATTCTGAATTATTGAATAGGTATATTCTAAGTTTGATGGTCTCAGGCAAAAGGTATTTTAATAACTATTCGACAGCTTTGCACAGGAACATGCATACCTCTTAAGAAAGGCAATTTGCATAAATTTATTTCTAAACACCCGAGTAGTGTTTTATCTTATATAACACCAAGGATACATATTTGAATAAGTCAGTTTGTTGAGAAACTTATGTGTAAATGACATTAGAGTTTACGTTTCACATGCAAACAAGTCCTTTTGCGGCTTTGTAAATGAAGCCTTATTATTCCTAGGCAAAGAGTAACTACCTCGAAATAAACTTTGAAATAGGGCAACCCCTTTAAATTACTATTCCTTAGATTTGAATACAACTGGACAATCGTAAAATAAATTATTCCAGACACGGGAGTTTCATTTGTAACTAGTAAGTACTCCACGAAGGAGAAGTTTAACACCAGAATGACATTACAGATTCATTTGGATTCTGATCAGAGGTATGTATGTGCAAAACTTGCATGCCAAATGCACCAGAAATCTGTTTCGTAATTTCGCCGTGAAATATAGAAAGGTTGAATTTGAATTTATCACATCCCCTCTCGAGTAGAAAAACAAGGTTTTTCAGTAGTTCACAAAATATTGATTTTTTATTACATGTTACTAGGATATATGGAAGCACAAACACGTGATGGATATGTTCATCGATTTAAAAATTACCAGTATGGCTAGTTAAGTATATAGCGTGTAACTAAAAAGTAAACAAAACTTGTTTATTTATTTTTCAATACAAATCTAATACTGTAAATAAGTACTAAAGTTGCCCAAACTAAATTAGATTGAAGAAGACGAACATAATCAGTTCCAGTAAATAAATCCTACAACTTTATTAAATAATAGATGAAGTAATTAGGTTTTAACATAACTTTCAAACCAATATTTTATGAAACTATGCAAGACAATCTAAACTTTAGGTACTGGAAGCTTCGCCACACAGTATTTATTTCATTTGAGTTAATCTCATTTTGAATTAGCATTCTCAACTCTACTAGGAAATGAACTAGATTAAAAGTGAAGCAAACAATAAAAATGCTTAGCAATTGTCAGTTGATCCATACGATGGCAGCGATTGTGATGTGCGGATAATTAGATGCAAAGACGACCAGTCATTTTGTACGATAAAACCTCAATTTAGGTGCAAATGGGTAATCTGTGTTTACAGCATCGTTCCGCAACATAATCGAATTAATCAACTGCTCTAATCAGAAGCTGCTTCACATAGAAATGCACAGTCAACCTAAAAACAGATTAGACTCATACTTCAAGATCGATAATTTCAAATATTGGTTTATTAATACCATAATACTGTATTAAGGTACCTTGTAAATTTGCACCCCTAATTTTGCATGCGTAGCCATGCCGGTGGTAACGCGTTAGTGTAGGTATGCTAATTATTATAATCAATAGCAGGATTTACACGATAACTACAGACATTAATTAACGTTATCCCAACATGTTTTGTAACAAATAAGTTGGAAGTTAATTGTGAATTAAGTACTTAGCAAAGATTTTATTTACTTTCGAAATTTGTGGCTGAGTTGAGGTTTATTTAAAATTTGACATTTTTAAAGAAAAAGTTTCAGATGTATCGATTTTGGAATAAATAAACTGTAGAATATTTAATGGTTGAAACATGCTTTTATAACACAAATTGTAAGTATAAACAGGATAAGAGGGGAAAAAAAAGCTAACAGTCAGCTTAAGGTTTCTAAAAAATGTTCATATATAAGAGAATGAGCAGGTGTGGATAAGCAGAAATGTTTCAGCTATGCTTAACAACACCTTCTATTGTCCATTCCCTGAAATCAATAGTCTAATCCTGTTTAAGTCTAAATAACTTAATGAAATTGGTGAGTTTTCAAAAGGACCAAACGATCGTGTTAATTTCATAGATTCTCATAAAATGGTGGAATTAATACAAGAATTCATTTAATGTCAAGTGTAATATTGGACTATATATTTAATAATTTCATAAAGTGGCTATTTAGTGTAACATACAGAACATATTACAATAAAGATTGCACTAAATATAACTCAAAATTATGAAGCTGTAAGAATTTGCAAAGCAGAATGTCATTCAAATCCAAGTTTCAAAGTTGCCTACTAAAGCAGTTTCAAACAAACGTACACACAAACAGCACAATTCTATCTTGAACTTAAGCTAGACTATACAGGCAAACCAAATTTTACACTTCTCCAGAAAATTATTGACTCTAGTACAATCCCATCTTATATCTATCGTTAGGGAGTTGGATTTTAGCCAAGACCAATATAAGATAATTGTATATCAGATTATATATTTCTAACAGTTTAATTGTTAGAAGACTTTTGTAACAGCGGAATTAACTAATAAAGTAATTAAAGAAAGTTTGTTAGAACAGCTATATTAAAATTATCTGCTACGGGTACTAAAGAACTTTTTCTTACCAATACTTTAAAGAAATCGAAACATATATATATATATATATATATATATATATATATATATATATATATATATATATATATATATATATATTTAGGCACTTAATTCAAGCAAATAATTGCAAGTAAGTAATACCGCTTATCATTTTGAAGATACAGAAAATTCTTCGAGTGCAGCGTGCAGTCGTGTAAGGAATTTTTACAGACAGCTTTTAAAGGAATTTTAAAATTTAGGTCATACAGTAAGTTTTGTCAAAATCATTACAGCCGTTTTGGATCCAGAGGACATTAGTAATATTTAGCCCGTATGTTTTATGTAGAGACTCCAACCTCTTATTTTATAAAATATCTTGGTTTATACTGTAAAGAAAATAAAACTTAATATTTATATGCTTTTCTTTGTTTGTTGTTAAATTCTCATTAACTAGAATGAGTTATAGAGGGTATAGCTAGAATTTTTTAAAAGCACGGGCTTCTGTTTCTCGTTTAAAAAATCTAATACACCAATTCAATATCGAAAGCAAGCCCTTTATCGGGTTAATCAAGAAAGAATTATCACGCTGTCAATAATAACATAACCCGACTTTATTAGGTAAATATTGCATTTTTGTACTTGATTTTTATAATCGATTAAGTGAAATTTAATTTTAATTAAAGGAAAACTTTTAATTATTGGTCAGGTTTGCAACTTACTTGACAAAAAACCTAAAATTAATTTACTATACAAAGAACCAATAATATACAGGTAAGTACTAACAATTCTGTTTTTCTGGTAATTTTTGATTATAATACTCACACTTTACCTTTGCTTTAGCACTAAAACATCATCGGCTTTTCAAAGAATGATGTATGGAAATAACTTCCACTTTTACCCTCTCTTCGAAATCAGTTGACTTTACCTTGCCCTTCGAGATGGGGTCAGGTAATAAGAAACTTAAATTTCTTTTTCAAATAATTTCTGCGAGCCCTAAATAAGGCATGCGATGTCCAAGATAGTTTAATCCAATGAATAATCCCGAACATCTTCACACTTACAGCATTATAAGTATTTATATACAGGTATTTTGCACTTTATAATAGGGTCGTTGCATGGAATTTAGATTTTGACATAACTTGTATATTTTATTAGTATAACAGTTGTCTAATAAACAGGTTCACATAAAATCTATAAATGCATTACAATAACTTAATAATACGAATTTAAAGTTTAAATATTTTCCGCCCTTTTCTACACCGCTGACGTCATCATACTATTCAAGATGGAACGCGATTTACATTCGTACCGTTGGCGATACTTGAAATCTATGCACGTTAACATCGAACGTAAGACGCGACGGGACCCGATCAAATCAGCTGTTGTACTTTAAACAAAGCGCGCGTGTTCCACGTTTTTTCTTAAAAGAAAAAGGGATAATGCAGGCCGGTTTTAGTCAAGCTACAAGCAAAAACAATCACGAAATAATTTATATAATCGTTCGAATAATATACTGTACCAGAATTGCATAATAAAATGTTAGTTCTTCCAATGGCTAACCACCAAATTTTTTATAATTTTTGATCCCAGTAAAAAGCAAAGAATTAAAATAAAATAAAACTGTACTGCTGTTCAAAAGCGCGTTTTTACACGACAGCATGAAACACTTCTTGAAATCAATATTAAATATTAATAAACCTCTAATAAAACATATTAATTCAATTAATCATTTACGTATATATATTAATAAAATTCTCATTCCCTTTCCGCTAATTAATAAATACTGCAGTCGTCGCGATGCTTGTTTTACTGAACACGTATAGTAAAATAACAGATAATTCAAACGTATCAAGTTGTCAACACATGAACGTAAATATAAACACAACACGACTGTCAAACAATTTCGTATTTCCAACTTACATATTTTGTTTTAATACAGCGCATGCGAGGGCTGTGACGTTGTTGTACTAGAAAAGGACAGAACAATTTAAAATTATAAATTGAATATCGCGCTAACTGCTGCGCTAAGAATTTTGAAAAAAATACGTAGAGTTATTACTAATTATATAGAATATAAAAACGTTAAGTTTCAAAATTGTGAAACGACCTTATTATTTAAATTTTAAATTTTATGAATTTTCTCTTTATAAAATTTTTATTTGTACTCTTTTGTTTTATCAACCTTCTTTTGTTTTTCAACTTTCCCTGGGAAAGGTTTATTGTCCAACTACCTTTCAAGACTACACTTCAACATTCAATTAATTGTCTTGAAAAATAGTTGGATTTTGTCATCTTTATACGATGTTTATTAATTTTGAAGTGAGATCAAATCTTCATGCATATCAAAATTATTTATAACCTTACAGTTCACATTGTTTGACTTATGTCAAAACATGTATAAAAAACGTAACACAAAATTTATAATTTCTTTTTATTTTCTTTTAGTTTGCTCCAAATTTTAGATGTGTCAAAATACTAAGGAATACTTTTAAATAAAAAACCAAACTTCATACGAACAAAATATAAATGATGTTAGTTAAGTTAGTTCAGTTAACTTATGTTGATAATTATCTTTTTAAAAATGAACGGAATGTAAGAAATTAACAAATAACTTTAATATTGTATCCTTTTTTATTTCATAGTGGCTATGCATAAATAAAACAACCTGTAAAAGTACCATTACAATATCTATAAAAAGAAATCACGAATATTTACCGAAAACTTGAGGGGATATACCATTATAGTATATTATTATAGAAGTTTTCCAAAGAAAAATGTTTATATTAATACATAGCTGACAATGATCTGTACCTACAATTTAAAAACGAATCCACTTCGGATTATGGTGTGGGGGTATGTCATATAAACTCATTGTTGCTTACTGTTAACGTTTGAGATGTTTCCAGAATCAAAAAAGTCAACAAATATAATTATCAAATGCGGGGTGTGCCGATAAACAGCGATAGCCAAAATGTCTTCAATGTTTGATACATTTAGATATAACCAAGTACAACTAAATTGTTAAAATGAGTTGTTAAACTCAACCACCTTGCAAGATGACCTTTAATTCCATGAAAATGCTCATATCTGCTTCAGCATACTTAATAATTGTTTGTAATGGTTAAATTTAAATAGCGTTCTAAACGTTTGTACTGCTTTATTCGCTAAATTAAATTACATACAGTTTCATTATATATACATACCAGACATATCTACAAGTGTGATTAAGTATTTTACTACATTTTAGAATTAAGCACTTTCATCCTCCCAAAATATCCCACACCACCATTTTGTTACTTTGACGACTGCTTGTCTAAAGTGCTTACTAAATCACCACATACTAAGTGGTTCCTTGTAACTTTGTCGCAATAAAGTCTAGATCATTAATTGTTTATATCTTTTATTATAAAAACCAAACATTATTCACCTTGTGTCTGGTAGGAATTACTACGAGGACATAATTGCGCTTGTTGCATCTTAATGCACCGAATCTGTAATAAGCTTAAAGCGGCTTTAAGCTTTGCGTTCCCGTTTCTGTGCAAGACTGGAGAGTAACTAAACAAGATAGTGAGTCTGTTAATGTCAAATCCATTGTACTAAATCGTTTGCTAGTAGTGCTCGTAGTGCTACCGCAAATAGCACATCACACATTGTGAGAAGGTGGTCACTAGGAAACAGATAAACGTTCTTGTGAGTACTGAGCGACTTATTTTGCAGTATCTGGATGCAAAATTAATGCAAGGAAAATGAACACTTTTTTAAGATAACAAACATAGTGGTATCTGCGAAAGCTTTAATGTTTATTTAAGTTTAGTAGTTTCCTAATAACTAATTATAACAAAGTTATTGTCACTTCAAGACTTCTCTTAGCACTATTTGAAATCACTCTGGGATACTTTGTGTTGTTAATAAATGTTCAAAGACGTCTTTCTATTCGAAATTAATTTTTAAGGTCCAATAATCAGCTTCAAAGAGCAAGAAACAAATTAACTTTTAGCGTTAAATTCAAGAGGCAATAGATTGCTTGTAATGAGTTTACAGTTAAGTTTGATTCTTTTAAAGCTTTTACTTAATACTTAAAAATCATTTTAATAACAAAATCATTTTCTTATTTCGTTAAATACTAGAAAGTATTAAATTACTTACAATGTTCGCTTGTGATTCGAAGCAACATTTTAATTTGAATAATTTTAAGCACGTCGGTCGTATGTAAGGTAAGGTAAGGTAGATGATATTATTTTAAGTCTCTAGTCGAACATTTCTACCAGAAACACACACAATTCCTTTAGTAAACATGATTATGCACACTTTCCTTTTCACCGTAGGCTTTTTCCCGGTTGATGCGCGCTTTAATCATCACTGCAAACTTCTTAGCACAAAACAACCTCCAAGTAAATGAAAATACCTTCACTTAGCAAATTTAAGTCTTCTTTACAAACTTAAATCGATAACCTCTGAAGCGCAACCTTT
Organism: Agrypnus murinus; assembly: GCA_929113105.1. Taxonomy (NCBI): domain Eukaryota; kingdom Metazoa; phylum Arthropoda; class Insecta; order Coleoptera; family Elateridae; genus Agrypnus; species Agrypnus murinus. Next base: position 84,710,784 of record OV816024.1, read on the forward strand.
CATCTCTCTCACTCACGATACAAACGCGAAATTATTAGTAAGGGTTGCAAGGTAATGTGAAATGTGGGAGTCACTTAATATGCCCGTATTTCGCTAAGGATTTATGTGAACAAGGTGAAACAATTAAACAACAACGATAACATTTTATTGGCACACAGTGTGTTCAAAGCATAAAATCAACGTCTGATATATGGCGCATTGTAGTTACATATTAAGTCAATTGAAATCTTAAATATCACTGTGTTGATTAAATGTCAGGAACAAACTGTGTTCGATACAACTAGCTTTTAAGCGTTAGTAACTAGTTAAAATATAATGTAGCAATTCAGAATTTTTAAATGGACACAGTTACCACCAGACCAGTATCGTTTCCACGTTTCCAGGTAAGAAAGCTAGGATTATTCTAAACTAGAAAAATTATCAGCTGTGGAAACTTAGTGAAGGTCGTTATTAAGATGTAGCTGTAAAAAGCGTTCTGGTACTAATTACAAAATTTTATTAAAATCTGCATTCATGACCGTCCCGTCATAAACTATAAAACAATGTTGCGCGAAAGTACATAGATGTTAAACACAATCTACACTTTAATGTTTGTGCTTATAGCAGCGATAAATCTGTTTATTCCTAGTAAACATCTCATGAGTATAATTTATATTCTTTGAAATAATGTATCTTATATTAAAATAATAAGCATGACACTAGATTGCATCAAGCCTTGTTGAATAATCCAAGAAAGGCGATTTATAATGATTTGGTATTGTTAGACTTATAAAAGTCCATAAAACCAGGATTTATTAGGGCTTCTGATAACATAGTTCCTTTTGCTATATCTACAATTATTTCATAAATGTTGTCGATTCATTTCAAATACTTTTAATAATAATGAGACAGAAAAAGATAGTAACGAATTTCATAACACGTTTTACATAACTATCTCATTAATTTATTTTTTGAACCCATTGGAAGTCAATAGGAAATGGTGAATTTACCTACTCCGTATAATCGGCAAGGTCACGCACGAGTCTGGTTATCACCGTGTATGAATAAAGTCGTGGACTTTGATGAAGTTCAGGGTTCCTCAGAAATACTCAGAGTAGATTCTAAGAATTGTACCAGAAATGAGAATAACATTGATTTGTAGAGAGGGAGGGACGATTACGTGGTCTGCTTTCTTATTACCTAAAAGCTAGATCTGTGTCTAAATCCTGAAAATGTTCTTACACGTTGCTAACACCTGGGCTGTTTCAAACTTCGTGATTGAACAATCCTCGTCTACAAATATTTAACTGTTACACTTTACACAGCTTACCTCTTGTTTCCCTTTATTACTATTTACTTTTTCTAACTTGGTGTGTGCTATAACTTAATAGTTGCTTGTCTTCTGATTCTAGTTTTTAAACTAAGTAAAATTATATCTTGTAAGTTATATACAAAATTTATACACTGTTGGCTTCTTTGTTAGCTTTGACTCATATCCTAACTTGCCCAAAAATAACAATATAGTAATTGGAAAATCAATAGTAATAGTTTTTTATTAAACCTATAAAGTAGGGAAATTATAAATTTTAGCGAAAGGTGTGGTTGATCGTTCACACAGTATAAAAACTCAATAAAATAGTACAAAATGAATTTTAGGATAGTAGGCCTCAAAGGCTGAAATTTGACGTTTTAACAACTGATAGAGGTAGAAAATGTGAATATTTCATATAGGCTATAGAAAAGAATATTATACATCTAACAGATCTTATACAGACCTTATAATTTTATTTCATTAACTTTAATCTTTGCTTTGTTGTTGCTACTTCCCCTTTTTCTTTTGATTTTCCTAAAAGAAGCTCTACTAGCAATTAAAAGGATAATTTAAATTAGCCGACTCCAAGCAATAAAAATCATTAAGAAAAAACCTTTTAAAATAATTAGAGCTTTAATTACTTATCCTATTTCCTAACAGAAATTAAAGTGCCTGTTGAGATGTAGTCTTTAAGAAAATTTAATTCTTTGTAGTATTAAGAGAAACAATATCAGCGTATGAATTTTGACTTATTCCATTTGCAAAGAAGTTGCGCTTGTATTTATTATATGAAAATAGTCAACTTTTAACAACTGATGTTGAGTAGTAAACACTCAGGTTTAAAGAGTAATTTAGTTTAAAGACTAAAGTTTCCACTCTATTTGCTCCACCTCACTTCTGAATTGGGCGAGAAAGCTCGCTAGAAAGCTTTTCAGGATCAAAAATGATATCTTGTATCATGAAAAATTATAAATCACAGACTCTAATCGGATAATTCTGGCTGCTTTTACAATGTTCTCGAAATTTGTTTCAATTTTTACCGCGTTACTTTCGAAGTAAAATTTACCCAGTTCTTCCAATTTCATTATTTCTGCCGTTTTATTTTTCAATTTTCTCTTCTTACGCTTTCTTTGAAATTGTTTCTATTTATCTGAGAATATATTTTTACAGCGTATGATCAAGGCAATTAGATTTAATAGAAATACGCGTATCTGCTACTATTGTTTTGCTTTGTCTTTGCGCATCGTTGCTGTTTTTGAAGTAGATTTGTTCCACAACGGAGATTCCTTTATTAACTTTTATTTGGAAGCAGACATCTTTTCAATAGTTTTTATAAAAAGCATAATTAGGATACGCTTCTTGGTAGTAATCCCATTTTATGAAAATGTAATTAGCTATGAATAATAATATGCTTTCTAAACTGGTGTTAGTTGTATAATTAACTAAATAAATAAATACGCAGTTTTGAAGAAGTGACTTTCTCAGTAAATCATATCATTTTATTAATTTTCATTTGTAATCAATTCCAACCAAACTGAAAATTAAGAAAATTGTCCAATTTTTCAGGTCACAAATCGTATTTAAAATACCATAAAACCTAATTTCGGAACAAAACTTTCTGCGTGCAAATTAATTGAGAATTTAATAAACACAAATGTTGTTCAAATTACAACAAAAATACTCTATCAATTTCCCTAGAATTTCTTGGTTCAATATATGTTAGAAAAGACTTTTATTATTTTATCACAATTTAATGGTAAGGTTCGCGAATACATAGTTAAATCGCTGATCCATAAACTATATTCATGGATCTAACCTCAAAGTACCAAATATAATACATTAAGGAATCAATTTGACTTATACTCATAAACAAAAGATACCACAATATACTAAGCGCAAGATCTTACTTCGGAACCGATATCGGATCAGTCCACAACCCAGTTACATAATTACAAGAGTATTACAAGTTTAAAAAATCGTGAAAAGCAAACACCAACTAAGATAAATGTAGAAAAGCTAAAGAACTAAGCTAAACACAAACATTGCTGAAAGAAAGAACGAATCATTACAAATCATTCTCAATGTTGAAGAGCTTCTCAACCTTTTGGATTTGGGATTCATCTTCTTTTATCAGTGTTAAACGCATTTTAAACGCGTATTTTTTAAAGTCCTAATATGTTTTGCTATATCTATTTTTCTTTTGCTGCTGATACGCGGTAACACGGCTAGAATTCCGCACAAATAGCGAAATTACGCCACATTTGGCAACACTGTCGTCATCACCGTATTTCTCGCGTTTTTACAAGAAATTATCTCTTGTGTTACTTATACAGCGTCCGGCAAAAAGTATGTACCAAATGGAAAAACTTCTTATTTTCCATTTCTAGAAAAGATCTATTCTTGATAAAAGTGTCTGTTCAAATACCAATTATCAAGGTCCGACCTTGAAAAGTAATTCTTTTTCATTTTCAATATTTTTGAATTTACCTGCTGTATCATACAGCATATGTCTTAATCCCTGTTAAACCTCTCTATAGCGTGTCATTGTAGGTCCAATTTTAAGCAGAAAACTCTAGTAAGAAAAATTTCTATCAACCATACTTTCTTGTTATAAGCCCTCTCAAATGCAGTTATAATGCAAATATCTCTGTATACAAATAAGTTTAGAGGACGAAATAGCAAAGCTGGGATGATATCAATTGATATTTTGTTTATCATAAGCTTGGAAACATCTTCTATAAAAAAAAATTCTTCATCCTGCTTCACCTATTACTTTTTTAAAACATGGCAACCTTGTAGGCACTATCTGCAGGAAGCCTATTAAACTTTTTTCTAAGTATCTTCCTTTTTTATGTATGGCTATCTTAGATGAATATTTAAAGAGTTCACCAAAAATGATTCGATAGTAGCAGTTTTGAAAATCTCAAATTTGCTTTATCATGTAAATTAATAATAGGATGGAAAAATATTATTAAACTTTTTAATCTAGTTTTTTATATAGTGTAGCAGCACAGTGTAAAGCTTTAACGGAAATTAAGATACATGCTGTAGAATCAACACTTATATTTTAGAGGCCCTAAGCACTAACGACTGTGGGCCCAAAAAAATCGTCTTTAATTGTAACGGTATTTTTTTATCCGTTCTGAATAAATGTAGTTTTGTCTACATTTTTACTAAAAAAAATGTAAATTCCGGTCCTGCAAATTTACGTTCTTCTTGTAACTTGAATTCATGTTAGCATTTGGTACAAATAAACCTATAAAAATTATTTTAAAAGGTTGCGTTTCAAACTTTCATAGAATTGTAAGGACATTTGGGTAATAAATTATTTCTTTCAGTGTCTTATTTACTCACGTGTGCGCTAGTTAAAATGGCTTCGTTGTTAAAACCTTGAAAGCTTATAAACGTAGTTCGTGGTAAATCAAAATTTATATAGTTCTCGAAGATATTGCAGTTCTGCGTTCCGTGAAAATATTATAAAGAAATCTCCTTTATTTAATAAATGATGCTTGCTACTTGTTAAAAATCCCTTGCGGTTATTTACATCTGCGCCTAAAAACATGATACGTCTGCAAAACTTGCTTTAAAATATCATTGTGTTTCTATTTTCTGCTTCGTGAAGACAAAACTGCGTAATTTCTAGCCTTTTAGGGTAAAATCTAATATTGGAATCAAGAAAACTTCCCTTATTATCAACACGTGGACTGTATAGCCCTGATTCGTTTAGGCCAAACCACGCGACCCCGGTATTGGTTGAAGTCGACTTGCATTTAAATAAAAAACATTCTGACATAGAAAAGAGCCAGCGCCTTAAAAAACAAGGAGTTCACTTGACTTCAGTTGCTGATTCGAGACAGTACAGCTTATAGATAATAATGGTCTGAATACAGTACAGTTTATAATTAATAATGGTCCGATATTTCGCGACAGACCACTAAATAATTATTTTTACCGTTCCTGTTGTTAATTAGTGAATTAATGTTATTAAAAAAATTAAGTGGTTCTTAAAATTTTCCGGAATTATAGTTATTAAATTACAGACAATGTATTTGTTTGGGATTATCGTTTATTTGTAGACGGACTCATAATAAAACTAATTAATTCCCGTTCTATACGCCGACAAGAATAAATAATTATCGATTTTATCGGAAGCAACTAAATTAGCAAGTGCTAAATAATTTTGAATTGTTTCAAACTTTAAAGACATTACCGTTAGCTATCGGACGCAAGTTATTATAAATAAAAATATTTAAAAAAACAGGATTATTTTAACTGTGATTTAATAATGAAAGTTATTTGAACCATATGGTTGTTTCGAACGTTTTGTTTGGTTGAAATGAACTACTAAAAAGTTTCTTTGGACCTGGTGTAGTAAAACTTAATTCATCAAAAGTCAAATTCAGCAACTATCATCCAATAAGAAGCGTTTCCAGTTTCTATCAGTTAATAGTAATGGTTTCTGTGATGTAAGTAATTATTGGCTTTGTATGAAATCGATCTAGTGGATCAAGGTATTGTAACCTAAGAATTATCTGTTTTATTGTGTAATTTTTGAGTAGTTTCTTTATTCTTGTTTATGGATTATTTGGATGTGTTGATATTGATTATTAACTATCGCAAGAGAGCGCTTTTGTAGAATACTAGAATGTTAATTTCAATAATATTTGAATATTTTAACTTCAATAATAACTGAATATGTTAACTTCTATAATGTTTGAATAATCTTAAGTTCAATAAATTTTGAATATTTTCAGTTCAATGATGGTTGAATAATTTAAGTATAATGATACTATAATCTTTTATGTTCTTTGGTTATATTTTTATTTTTATTATCCAATAAATATGTTTTCAAGTTTAAACAAAGTGAACTAAATGGAACCATATAATTATGAATGCTTTATTCACCTTTTCTAATTTTGATATTAACAAGTCTAACAAAATTTTCTTGATCAAAACCTGGTAGATTTGAGTTCATTTTCTGATTAGTAAACTCAATATTTTTTTGGCTTAATTAATGTTATTAAATTTCATAATCAGATGGCGCCCTTTTAGTGTATCTATTTGAGTTCTGAAACCTTTATCTACTCCTTTTATAAATAAGACAACTGCAGAACCAATACCTACGACCTGAAATTAAAATTTGTAAGATGAGCTAAATCTCGAGCCGTGGTAATCTTGAGCATCTTTTAACGTAAGTATAAATATTTTACTATTTAGTTTGTAGAAGTTTTCCCGTTATAAATTGGCGGTCCAACGTGGGCCAGGTATTTTGGTCGTTATAAATTGGCGCCCGCCGCGGGGCCTAGGTATTTTTAGCGTTATATAATATAGATTTCTATAAATTACATTTACTTGTATTTTATATGCAGGACATTTTTTGCCTTAGGGCCAAGTGCTTAGGCCACAATGCTTATTATGGCGGATAATTTAAAATTGTATTCTGAACTTAAATGTTTTCATTTTAAGATCTTGTACCCATCGCTGAATAATAAATTGCTAAAATATAATTTCATAACATTATTTAGAGTTATATTTAAAAGAATGTAATGCTTTGTACATAAAATTGTTCATTTCATTAAAAATCAGGTTTGTGTATTTTCAAACAAAGTTTAAAAACTTATTTGTTGTAGAATTGAAAATTAATAAAAATGAATTAAAGAGAAAGAAAAAATGTTCGGTAGCTGAGAGCCCCTATTTGGCTGGGAACCTAAGCACGTGCTTAGTCTGCTTATGCATTATTCCAGACTTGAGAATCAATCACATATTCCGGAATAATTAAGTTAAAAGAAATTGTAGAAACTCAAAGAAAATTTGCGAATCAAAAAATCATCAATTACAAGTTTATTATAGTCAATTGCAGTTTAGAATTTACGCAACTTAACAGCATGCAGCAAAAATTAGAGAAACTTATTAGGAAAAGTAATGGAGTTCATTTTTTTCTGGACGGACCTACATAATTGCAAATATGAGGATAAAACATTATTAAAAATAAGTTTTCTTAATAACATTTCCTGCAATTTTTCTTAAGGACAGTTTACTCTTGCCGCTATTTCAGTTTCTTGAACTTACCTGTTATCAAGAATAAGATTTTTTTAAAATGGAAAACAAAATTTTCCCATATGAGGCATACTTTTTGCAGGTCACTACATGTAAGCTGGATTGTTTTGTCTTTTTTCATGTCTTCGATCCCCCCTTTTGTTATTTTGCGCCCCACAGGTTGAGAATCACTGATATCAACTGAAAACCTAACTAATTGAAGTAACGATAGTCAAAAACTAATTAAGGAAAACAAGTTAATGAGTCAGAGCAGAACACACAAAAGAAATCTAGAAATTTTGCATGTAGGTGTTGATGCAGAGAACCGCAGGAAAATGCGTGCCTGCGATTTCTCGAATACGAAAAACCATTTAATGAAGTAAGACACATCAAATTCATAGAATTTCTGGAGAAAGTCGGACTCGATGAAAGGGATATAAAATTCATTAAAAATCTTTACTGGAACACATAGGCCAAAGTAAACGTAGAAAATAATAATAGATTGTAAGGACTGTGGTCTATCACAACACTACATTTTAAATGGTGTCTCCTAACCACACATTGTATTTGACTAATGCCAATACGTATCATAATATAGAAACTAATCGCTGGGTACGGCAGGGGTGAATGTATAGTGTCTCCAATGATTTTGAAACATGAAACCAAGATTTCTAAGAGCTTTACAAGTAATATAATCGATATGTTAAAGTAAGTTTATTATTTAAAATTAATGAAGTTTATAAACGATATTATTTTTAAGACGCCACTGTAAAATAAAAGCAAGATAAAAATGTCTAAAAAGTATTCATGTTGCCAACGCGACAATAATTGAACGTGGCGGTAAATTCAAACTGTCTTCAGTCATTTTGGATCACCCTATATGTACTAGTAAAACATTAAGGATATGTTGTTCCATAATAATAAAAAAGAAAATATGTTTAAGATTTATGTTCGACCATTTTAGAAGTATATAAAAGTTTAATCCCCAAGAACGCATTTAATGGAATAGCAAAGTTATGCAAAGTTGTGTATGTCAAAACTTCTGATATAGTAGAACTGCTATGTAGAAGCGTTGTGAAAGCAGGCTTTGTCAATGACATAATCAGTTTCCCGTATACTGTAATAAGCTTATCATTTATTATGAAACCCGAGCTACGTAGCTTGTGCGCTTATTAAAAATTAAGATGTTTGGAGTTTAATAATTAAAATATTGTAGGCGTAGTATTTAGTTCTTTACAGAAAAGTAGAAAACCACAACAGTTTAAAAGCTTCAAATTAATATAACCAACTGAGTTAACTATAAACTGTTTGTACTTGTATTAGAAATGTACTCGTATACAGTCTAGAACTGAAAGTAGTTATCCTCTTTGAAAACATAATACAGCTCTAGCTGTGTGATGAAACGCAGCAAATTTAATATTTCTTTGTCGCACACGTTAAAGGTTTCCTTTTTCTATTGTTGCATTCACTTGTATCAGAAAAAATAAATAATCAAATAGAAATTCCTTCTTCTTTTTCCTGTAGATAAAAATATATTTCAAATCTCCCTTCTAGACAGTGCGGATGATATATTAAGTGTCAGGGAAATGTTGGGAAATATTTTTCTGGTTGGAATGAACGAGAAAATAATGGTATATCTTTGATGATAAGAAGCACAAACTGAATCAATGAAAAGGAAGTAGTGCTAATTTATAGAGGTATATGATAATATATTATTTGGTAAATGGACTAATTTACTGTCCTTTAATTGGTTAATGGTGCAAATAATATTACATTATATGAGCAAAGGTTTTAGTTCAAATCTAAGTAAATCCTGCTGTAAATGTCTCCTGCAAGTGATTAATGTGCGATTTTTACGAGGTAATTTAGAAATTATAACCTAATGTTAGGGTTTACCAAATTTAGTATTTAGTTCAGCCCATTAAAGTAGACTAAAGATCATTATCATTAACAATCCTATTAGGTATTCAGTGGATTTGTAAAATTAATGTTAACCCAAGTAATTCTAATAAATATTTAAAAAAATATTTTTCATAGTTATGTATGTGAAATACTTGGAACAATCCATTTGCTATTACAATTTATTATTTATACGTGTTTAATATAAAGTTTGAGAAAGAGGTCAAGCATATACTGTTCAAAAAACATTATGTTCTAAGATGGTGTACAAGATCTACCCTTTGACCTATGTTAGATTAACGAAATCCTCGATACACGTTCACCAAACGATATTGGATTCGGCACAGAAGACTTAATCCCCGTTCGTTAATCCGCAGTCCCTAACGAGTAGCCAATACAGCATAGGATTCTGCTTCTCTCGAGATTACCTTTGACATAAATAATTTCGCAGATTTCCGACAAACTACCCCTTAAAAATATCCCTATTAGGTAGAATTCTTCTGTTTAATAATGTATGTACACGTCAAGCTGTCGGGTCACATAATACAAAATGTAACTGTTGGCCATGTTCGTGCTAATATTTTATTTCTCAATTATTAAAATAGACTTTTTTAAGGAAAAACTAACTTATTGATTAAGGGTCGATCTTTTCCTTGTAATGTGTAACTTTATCCGGCAGTTAATTGTCATAGATACAATTGTGGAAACGATGAAAATAATTTGTTTAAAAAATTAACTACTTTAAATGATTGTTACTAGACGTTATGTAATGTAGAGAATGAATTCCTAGACCAAGGTTAAACCTAGCAATTTCTCCTGGTAGTGCGAAATCTCCGGAATGCGCCGCTGACTGTTAGGATGAATTATATTTTGGTTAGGAAAAAACAATTTGATTTGATAGGTGCTTTATAGAGAGAAGGCCATTTACAATTATTACATGGGCACCTTTAAACACCTGCAAATTTATTAAGTGTGTACTTTAGTGAGGTGTGTAGGCGGGCTAGATTTGCGCCCAGGATGGTTAAAAATCTTTTGAATTTGGCGCTCCCTTGAAGATGAGGGTCGGTTCGGTCACACAATCAAATGAAAAGTTGTAAAGTTGAGAATGATTAGTTTTAATTTAATTATAAGCTCTACAAATATGGTAATTCATTATTATTTAACTATAAACACATTGCGTTATTCTAACCATTGCACTTTATGGAAGACTTAATTTTATCAGGATTCCTACTATTTAACTATTTGATAAATTAAATTTTACCCTTTAAGAGATTAGTCTTATTGTTAGTTTTTGGTCGATGATCACCAATCCAAGCAAAATTGTTACTTATTAAAGGAAATTTGCATGACCAAATAGTAATTATAGTTTTAGCCACAGTTTGCTTCTGGCGCATTTGCATGGCTAGCTAGCTTAGAATTTTTTTTTAAATCTATTTACTAGCCTCAACATGAGGGTCATATATGAGATTGATGCTGGGGCTGAAAAATCTTTTCTCTGATCGAGATTCTATTACGTCATTATACTAATAACTCGGCTTGCCACAATTAAGCAATTGTAACCGGATTCTAAGATCCTTTCGAAACATCGGTTTGAGGAGTAGGTGACATTAAAAAAGATACAAAATATTAAGCTAGCAGTAATTTCTGGTAGTAGTGACGCTTTCTTGTTTGAAGTAGTGACAGTTCTGCTATACTCTAACAAACAAATGAACAATCTAGGTCGCCGCGTGATCACCACCTGATAAACACATAAAATATAAGATCAGATTTTAAGGCTCCGTTATCGCGTAGGTAAAGTACCGCTTAAACAGCTCTGAAGAATTTCATGGCAATTTTTAAAAATTGCATTTGGTTTACATTTATTGTGCATGAGATCTGTTCTTAAGAGTGAAATCTAGTTTATATTATGCTTTATAGCAAATACAAAATTACAATAGTTATTTGTATCACTAGGCTAGAAAATGCAGTTTTGCAAGTGCGAGTAATATTGGGGGCAGAGGCGAAGCCCAGGCCCCCAAAATGCGAGCACTTGCGAAACATTTTCTGGCCGTGTAATGCACAAAACTTTTTTGGTCGACAAATTTTTTAAATTAAAACTTAATTAATTTATTGTTAAAATATCTCCGGCTAGGGAATTTATTTTCTTCTATTGGCGGTCCTAACTCCATGGTGTAATTATTTGAATTTAAACTTATTTTATGACATTTGTCAAATTAAAACTTTTGCAAACAAAATTCAATTGCATTTTGGTTGAAAAATGGATAAAGAAAATATACCACCACATATTCAAAAAGTGGCAGAAACCGCAATTCAAAATTTATTGCCAGAAAAGTCGTCCAATCGATATTGGAAAGAATACGAACTATTCAAAAAATGGGCTTCTGATAATGGAGTAAATACTTATAATGAATATGTCTTGGTGGCTTATTTTGAAGAAAAGTCGAAGTCCTTAAAATCGACGACGTTGTGGTCGGTATGCTCAATGTTGAAATCGACTTTAAACATTAAAGACAACATTAATATAGAGAAATACACAAAATTAATAGCTCTTTTAAAGCGCAAATATGACGGGTATCTCCCAAAAAAATCGAAGATTTTAGAGATGACGGATTTAGAAAAATTTATAAACGAAGCTCCAAATGAAGATTACCTTATGATAAAAGTAAGTAAAATTATTCTTTTTATCCTAACTAATTAAAAAATATACCTACTTGTAGACAGCTTTAATATTTGGCTTATGTGGCGCTTGTCGAATTCAGGAGTTACGAGACATAAAAACTGAAGATGTCATTGATAGAGGGGATGCTATAGTCATAGCTATTCCTCACACCAAAACTAAAAAACCTCGTACTTACTGCGTGACAGAAGTGCACTGGCTTGACCTTATTCGAAAATACATGTCCTTAATACCAAACACTGAGATTAAAAGTTTTTTTTTTATTTTATTCAAAAAACAAGTGTACAAGGCAACCTGTGGGGATTCATTCGTTTGGAAGTATGCCCTCAAAAATAGCATCATATTTACAATTAGAGAATCCCAAAGACTATAAGGGTCAGAAGGAGCAGTGCTACAGCTCTGGCAGGGAATGGGGTAGATTTAACAACCCTGAAGCGACTGGGGGGCTGGAAAAGCAGCACAGTCGCTGAACAATATATAGAAGATTCTTTGGGTGCTAAAATAAACATTGCAAATAAATTAGTGCATCAAAACAGTTTGGCACCACAACCTTCAACGAGTAGATCAGTTCCACAGGAAAGTTCAACACCAGAACCTTCTTCTTTGTTTAACGTTTCAAATTCATCTACCGTTCATAACGTCCAACTTAAATTACAAGATAAAAATTTGCCAAATGTTAACCTTTCCAATTCCCATCTGGAAAATTGTACAATCAACTTTAACTTTAAATAATTTCTTGTGTATTTACATTTACTTTTAGAGGATGTTTTCGATTTCGTTGTTCGTGTTATTGTTCTTATGTTTCGTAACAGGTTAATTAAATTTTGTTCTATCGACTTATTTCACTCTCATTGACTGTTCATGTCATAACCTAAAAAGTAAACATGCATTTTCCGAATGAAACATCTTTATAGCTTACCTACCCCTCAATTACGTGGATATCATTTACGATTTATTAAACTGATAGATACATTTAGCTATATAATAGTTTAAAAACAGTGAAACGGATTTATCATTACTGAATTTGTAAAAGTTTTGACATTTCAGCAATCAGCGTCGGTGTCGGTAAGTCAGTGGTACCAATCCAAAATATTTCAAAGTCGCTGTTTCATTTTCTTGCCTAAGCAAGAAAAAGCCATTTTCAAGACGATTTTGTCGAATGGAAAATCCGTTTTTCTAGACGGAGGCCGAAAAAAGCTATTTCCTTAACGAATAAAAAAGTAAATTTATAAAAATAACTATAGCTAGCGAGCTTTTAAAAATGGTAAGGTGTACTTCCTAAATTATTGTTCAAGTGTTATTTGAGATAAAAATGTCCGAATATACAACAGTATAAAAGAACTGTATGAACTAAAAAAGGTCATATCCCGCGTTTATTCAAACATTTTGGTAAATGACAACTATCATTCTTAGTTCAGGCTTTTGCTCACAGAGTTAAAAAAGCGGGAAGTTTCAACGAGTTTGATTTGACTGTTAATACATTTAACGCATTTTCGTTATTGTTACATATATTTTTGTGATTGTCGATGTAAAGTAACAGATTATTGTTTATATCCCTTCCCATATTTTAACTTTCCTAATCTTTTATTATTAGTTATAATAGTTATTATAGATTATTATTTAATAAATTACCAAAGTTTGTTTTTCTTTACTTAAGAGCATGTGATGGTTAATTTTTGAATAAACTATTTCACTCTTAATTAGTCTTGATTAATTTCATAAAACGAATATATATTTTCAATATTTTAATACTTTTAGTATAATAGGTAATACTTTTCTTTTTCTTAAAACTAGCAAGAACAACTGATATTTTTAAAGATATTTAGCAGTTTTATATTCCCCTTTTTAATTTTAACTACCTTAAATTATTCCTTGGCATTTAAAAATTAAATTTTTAGTTAAACTTAAAATATTTTGAAAGTTCGCGCATGTCTGGCAACACTGTGAGCAGACAACTGCGATTATCAAATTTTAGTTTTAAAGAAATTAATTCCCATTTGGAGACCGTAGCGCCATCTTTAGGTGTTTATGAATGAAGCTTCCTATTATGAAAACTGGCGGCGATAACGGGCCCTTAAGCAACACTGATATTATTTAAGCTGTTAAAACTGTCAGTGACGTACGTTGCCCGCGTGATTCGCGATGCGGTATGCAAGTTAGCCCTTGTGATTTCGGCGACCTAGATTCTTCATTTGTTTGTTAGAGTATAGTAAACTGTCGAATAGGGAGAAGAAGTGCATACGTCATACCGTGCCTGACGTCATAATTCTTTCCTCGCAACGCGCATGTACTTCAATAAGGCACATTATATTTTCATTTCTGATTATTGATAGTGTTAAAAAGGATGTTTACAAGCTATAAAAACACTTACCCAATGGCTTTCACCCATTGTTGTTTCAATATTTTATTTGTGACAGTACCTATCTATTATTTTAACCTCACAAAGTAGCGTCACGTTTTCTCTTCCAACTGTCAACAGTGTCAAAACTGTCAAACAAACGGTTTACAGCGAAGTAGAGCGATGCGAACATGCGCGTTGCGAGGAAAGAATTATGACGTCAGGCACGGTATGACGTATGCACTTCTTCTCCCTATTAAGTACATCTTTCCTACAAAAGTGAGTTTTCAAACAAAATTTTCAAAAAACAATATTCAAGGAATATATGTCCATTTTCGTGATCTGAAGGCGGGATTAGCATATAATCCCTAGTAGAAAAGTGATCCTTTAAAAGATGTAGAATGGATAAAACATCTTAGATTATCCATGAAAACATTTTAAAAATTAAAAAAAGAGTCACTATATCAAAGACTGCTTAAAATTAAACATAACAGAAATAATAAAAAAGGTACATCAATTTCATCTATTATCAATCTTAATCGGGACCATTTAATTACTTAAAGCAACAGATTTTGGTTTGAAATTACTAAAACCTTCTACAAGACCACAATAATGATATGCAGTTGAGTAGTTGGATATAAACAGGCAATTAGGAAGACATCTCCCGGCGATTAAATTACCTCATCGGAAAGACCTGCCCCCTCGACGTGATTTAATTTAAGCGAGGGTGAGGAAATTTAAATCCTGGGATATCTAAATTCAATAGTTTAGATTTTTTGTACACTGTGGATAAATTAAGTTAATATTATAAAAACATATACATTTGTGACTATTAAATATCAAGAACAATAATTAACAATTACAAGTTAAATTAACATAAACTACAGCAATGCATAAAATGCGCCAAATTATAAAATAACTTAAAAATAATAAATGAACAGTTTGCATGAAGGTAAAAATTTAAAGTGGTCGCTTTAAATGGAACGTCTGATAAGGAAAGGAGCTTTCAAAAGGTGTTTCTCACTAAATAAACCCTTGAATGTAATTTACTGTTATCAACAAGTACAACTGGCAACAAATGCCCTTCTAAACTGCCCTTCTAAAAGCGTGCCAACAAGTTATTGAATCCATGTGAGGAATGTAATAAGAGCTTATGCCAAAAACGTGACGTCACATGCTTTTAAGTAGATATTCAAAAAACCACTTGTTGGTAGTATTTCTCCACTTAAGGTTTGGCAAAGAGCTGTTATAAATGATATTTATTGTGGTAGAAGTAAAGCCAAAGCTCAATTTTATCTCTAGAACATCTGTTGCGTGAATTTCTTAGTTTATCGTTAATCTATTGTAGTTATTTATTATATGTTTAATAAAAAGTTTTCTTTTTAAAAAATTAAATAATTGCTGCTTAAACATTTATTGGTAAATAACAGAAAGCTATGTTAGCAAATAAACTATTAAAAAGATGTTATAATTTGTCATGGAGAGTTCGATTCTAACGAAACTAAATTTTTACTATTATTAACTATTAATTAAATCGATAATTACATGTACACTGTAAAAAATGAGGTGAAATTTACCTTAGGAAAGAGTTACTTTCCTCTCTTATTTGCGGTAGTTTTACTCTAAAATTTAACTTTACCTATACGTTAATAGTTGTTTTACTATTTGTGGTAAAATGTTCTTTAATTGTGTAAGATTACACAAATATAAGTAATGCTACTACATTTAACTGGTTAAAACCACTCTCCATAAGGTAAATTTACATAACTCAGAAATTTCTTCCTTGGAAATGTATTATTACTCAATAACTTGATTCATTATTAGTGTAATATTAAAGATAATATGAAACAAGTACAGTGTAATTTTGCCCTTAATATGTTTTTAACCGATGAGATACTATTTCGCTGATTTCACTTCTTTGCTGGTGAGTGGTGACCTTCGTTTCGTGAAATAATTTAGGAACCCATTATGAACAGTCCAAATTAGGCTTTTGGGGAATGGTCATAATGGTGTGTACCAATTCTTTTATGATTCCTTGTAATAGGTTGCGCAATCGGCGAAGCGTACCTCATCGATATCGAAGTGTTCATTGCTCATTAATATTTTGTTTTTCGTTGTAGTGTAGTGCAGATTTATTAAAGACAAATATTTACACGTATGACCCAAGGTGGGAAGAATTTTATTTTATAGTAGAAGTTAAAAATAATAATCGGTAGGTACATGTTAAAATTAGAAATAAATCAATAAAATAAAAATATTTTATTTAATGTTTTACTAGGATGAATAAAAAATTGAAGAATTTGAAATAAACTAGCATAACTGTAATTGAGAAAGTTACTCGTGTAGAATTGTTTTTATAACTTATAATTTTTAAATCTTCTAGGTGGAATCGAAACATTATCTGTTGTCTTCGAGAGACCAAAAATTTTTGAAAGTCCCTTAAAAAAAACTGTGTTAATGTCTAATATTTTATATAAGTACATACGTTCAATAAAAATTACTTTGATTTTATTTTATGTTTCATACAATCCATTTAGCAATGGAAGTGATAATCAGAAGTACGATTGCATTTGCAAATACTCTTGTAAGTCATCATTACATTCAAGAAGTATTTTCACATTTGTATTTTATGAAATATTAACTTTGTCGTGTAACTTTACACAGGTGTTTTAATGTTAAAATGTAAAATTACATCGAGATTGTAATTTTAATCTGTAGATTTATATAAAAAGGAACATTTCAATGCAAATTTAACCTAATATTGAAATTCCACACTTCCTATAAAAATTACACTTTGAAGTAAATTTACCCCAAAAAAATGGAGGTAACATAGTTGCTTCCATTTTTTAGGGTAAATTTACCGGTAGTTTTTTAGAGTGTAGAACTAGTTCTAGCTTAGAGATTCTTTAGTTTCACTATAATTGATTTTTCTTGTTTTTCCTTTATTTATGGTTTTCATCAACATAGCAGAACTAAAATGGAAAATAGAGAACTTTGGTTCTTTCAGTATAAAGCATAAATAGTAATTTTTCAAAATAAGGAGGTTTACTGTTAAAAGGAATCATGAATCACTTCGCTTTTATTTTCTTGGATTGAGTTTAATTTAGATATAGTAAAAATAGATTATTTTATATATTGAACTTTGCAACTTTCTATTTTTTACCTTCATGAATACTTTTTTAAGTAGTTATATACGTAGATGTATGTATGTAGTTATGGATGTATGTAGATGTGTGAAGTCTATCTTTTACGTAAACCTTTTCTGAAATTTAAAAATATATGAAACTGTTATTTATATTTGTTTTAACATTATTAACATGACTGGTCCTATAGTCAAAGCAGGGACGGATTTACCATTGTGGAAGCTCCAAGCTAATATCTTTTTGACCCCCCCCCCTCCTCCCCAGCACGGTCAATAATAATGAATAATTATTTTCCGTGATAAAGATTATCATTGCATATTAAAATATATGATTAAAAAATTATTTACTTATAATACTTTCTTTTTCAAAATTATTGAAAAATTTATGCAAGATTTGCACAAATCTACGAGCGCTTGTGCAATTTCTGCAAATTTAATACAAATGCCACTCACATAAATAAATACATATTGCATTGCAGTCTAGTAATTAGGGTATTTATTAGGGTGGCCGTTATTTTGCAAAAGTTACAACCTTTTAGGTCCCCCCACCTAGATCTCTTTAAAATGTCAAAATGCAGCTGTGTGGAATTTTAGTCGATTTGGTCAATATTAACCCGTGCCACCGACAGGTTAAAGTTTAAATGGGATTTAGCATGCGTTTGGTGCATTTCTAGAGACTTTGTGGCGTAACTTTTTATCTTTCTATGGTTTAATTTGAAAATTTATATACTTATGTTGTTGAAGCTGCTGAACACGAATATGATAAAATTCAAACTGTCAGAAAAACATTTGGTAATTTACAGCTGTCAAAAAATCGAAAAAATTCGAAAAACTTCACTAAAATCAGCATTTTGGCGAAACTGCCAAAGTGTTTTTGGCTTCGAATTCGTGTTAAGCAACTTCAGCAACATAAGTATACAATATTTCACGCTAAAACATGGAAAGATAAAAAGCTATGCCACAAAGTTTCTAACAGTGCACCAAACCCATGTTAAATCCCATTTAAAACTTTAACCTCTCGGTGGCATGGGTTAATATTGACCAAATGAATTGAAAACATACTGAAAAGAAATAAGTAATTAAGTATTACTCGTTTATTGTTGTTAATGAATTATTCTGCTCAGTAGTATCATCTTAGATATTGGGTCTACGCTAAAATTCTAACAACTTTACGAACAAAACTCAAGAACTTCAATTTTTAGTGTCAGTTTATCATTAATCTTACTATACAAGAAGCATCTTTTGAGTAGTAAAGTAAATCAGTATATGAACAATTTTACATAACCCTTCGTATAATCACAAACTACACTATCCATTCACAATATCTATTCAAATACACTATTTTAAACGATTGTATAACCTGAAACTAAATTAATCACAGATATTACGTTTAATCTGGTTATCAGTTATACAAAGGGAAGTACAAAAGCCAATTCCACATAGCTGCAAAGTGGAAATTGGCGACACAAACAGAATGTGTTCACTGACAACTACATTTTAATATTTACTAAATTATTGGTAGCCAAATACCCGCAAAGTGCAAAGCAGTTGAAAATAATTGAATATAATAAATATGCAGAGTTAACATATTTTCCAAATATGAAAAAAGCTCCATCTGATGAAGATATTACAAAATGGAACATACGATTTTTTTTTAGATCATCATCTTTTTCTTTAATATTAGCAAGAGTAAATATTAAATGTTGTTGCCTTTTAAAATTACAGGGATTTTATAATGTCTATTGGGATAAAACCTTGCCAGTGAAACGAAATAATTTTGACGGTGAACAGCTTAAAACAATGTTTTATTCAGGGCATAAATATAAGAGAAAATGGATTTCTGCGTGAGTGTATAAATGTATGTAAGTATAATAACAACTGAAGCTGAAAATCCCACTATACCGAAACACTTTTAAAAGGCCTCTAATTTATCTGGGCAACTACAATTTAAATTCCCTGCCGTAAATATTTCCCAAATTATTGTTAAGGGAAAAGTTCCTTGAACTCACAGGATTAACTTAATTTACAAATTAAAATTGAAATAGCGGAGGTTGTTATATTAGAAATAATTTTTGATATCAGTCTAATGGAATTTAATTTTGCTGCAGAAGGATATTGAGGAAAAATTCTGTTACAAAATTAATATTTTCAAATTATATCCTGAAATGCGTAAATGTAGATCGTAAAAATTAGTGTTTTAAGTAAAACAGAACAAATGACGAATATAAACAAGACATAAAGAATAGAATAATCTTTTAAAGAAGCCAGACTGCGGAGCCTATAGAAGCAAAGGTTAAAGATAGTGACATGAAAGCTTTTAAAGTAAATTTCGAAACATGCATTAGCATCAATTAAGTACTACAAGATTTCTACTCTGAGTAAATTTAAAATTAAAACTGGAAATAGCACAGATGTAGCTCAATAAATGTCATAGAGATGCATCCATATTCAGAAGAGCGGAAGAGGTCGTTTAACTAATATTTGTGGAGTAGTAAATTGAGATGTTGCTAATTCGTGGCTTTCTCGTATTTCTGATTAATAGCCTAGACAGCAGAATTTAGAAGCTTTCTGGAGCATAATTATATAATAGTAGAAACATTATGTCATGTTCAGCGATCTTTAAAGTTGAACTTACATAGGCTTTAGGTTACATAATAACAAATTATTAATAGTGTTAGTGATTATTAAAATATATTCACTTAATATTTTGTATACTATATGGACTATTATATTTGCATAAACAACTTCGTTGCTATTAATATTTAGCTTTCGTTTTCTAACCTCTTTTTGTAAACTAAATATGTTTTCCAATTTGCCATGAAGAATACTTTAGCATTTTTAAATTAATACAAAATCTTATATTGAAAAATAAATTCCAATAAAGTGTTATTTACTACACTTCCAACACCAACGAACGTTTTAAAAGTTGTTTATACAGAAAGTTTTAAATTATTACGAAATGTATCATGGTTTTACTTTTATTTCTCAAGTATCTCTTACGTCAGGTTATCAGCATGTAATAATAAAGTTTACTAGAAGCTTTTACGTACTTTTATGATAGAAGATTTTATTCATACAGATTTTGAAAGCTTTTGCAAGGTCACCATAGAGAAAGCCCGAGTCTTTGTATATTTTCTGGTTCAATGAATGAGATAAGACTAAAAGCACCCTGACCTGTCGTAATGCTTTAGTTGGGCATAATAGTAGAATTGAGTGACCCTTGTTATACTACACTAACTTAGTTTGTCGGAGCTAGATAATAATTCACGCTATTTTTCTTTCTTTGTCAAGAAAAATAACATTAATCAGTATTAATGGGATTGCATGTATGGGTTTTTTAAGCGAGTAAGTGGTTTTCTTACATCCTGTTTATTTTATTAAACTTCAACTCCTTTTATTACATTTTTAGTCTTCCTAATAGACCTGGACGAAAACACGTATCTTACATTTAGGAATTAGTGTCACCATGTGACAATTAATGAGTAAATATACAATGAAACTTTTAGTAACTCAACAATTTTCTTAATTATCTTACTGTCCTTAAAGATTATTTTACAGACTTTAAGTGTCATATTTTAAAACTTAGATCTTTTTTGAAACAAGGCTGAGCTTTTCAATTAAAAATTTCATATTAAACTGATGGAGCTGGTTAACCTCAAGTGGAAAAGAAAAATGTCCTAGAATTAAAATTATACTCCTATCTCTTCACAACAATACTATCTTTAAAAATATATTTCAATTTATTTGATTTGGCCGCAACAATAGTAAATGGTTTCATGGGCCTACATGGAACATTTTATTCAAACCAGAGCATACTTTGCCCGATCAACAGTTTGTGTGAAATCCTACCACGTAAGCTATTTTTAAGATCAAAGTACGTATATAAAACTGACGTCCTACCTTTTCAAAGGTTCAAGGGATTTTAAAAATGCATTATAAAACAGCACCCGGAGTGTTTTCTTTAAAATGAAATTTTCCAGCTGAATTCTAACAGTTCTCTTATTGCAACAAAGATTCTACCTTTAGGTTTTTGAAAAGGTAAAAAGAAAATTAAGCTAAATCTGCAGGTAAAGTATCTAAAAAGAAACACCACTTGAACTTTAGGCAAACTTTTTAATTTGCAATTCTTTCAAATACTTTGAACCTAATTCCAAGTATTAATTTAATTAATTTACTCAGAGATTCTTGATACAAAAAGGGGTAAGAAAACAAAATTTAAAATTAATGAGAAGCAGTGTAAAAAGTACATTCTTTCCGCTCAGAATGCTTTTCAGTGTTTCTCCATAAAAAAGTTCGTTTAATTGACCTTTAATTCTTTTTTAAATACCTTTCTTTTTAAGATTCTTTTATAGTGAGAGCCAATACAGAAATCATTATATCTCTAAAATGTCATAAGTCATATCGAGTTGTTGAATGAAGGAATCTTATTTCGATTGCATTATTAATGCGTAGTATTCTTGAGAAACTGGCATTGCTATTTCATTTACATAATTTAAACGAGAATATTGTCCGTTCCTTCTAGAAAATTCATCGGATAAAAACTTTAAAATATATATTGATTTTATGTTAAAAAATTCCAGATAGGTATTAATCAAGAAAATTTTATAAAACGCAGTAGTAAAAGTGAGAAACCACTAGACTATGTTATGGACAGCAAACAATAGTAATAACAAAGATGAGGGTCTAGAGTTTAATTCGAATTCCTTTAATTGCCATACTCTTTTCTGAAAGTTAATCCAGAGGGCTTTGACAGAGGAAGGCTGAAATATAGTGCAAACTTACTTGATGTAGTAACATTTGAGCAGTGTCTTTATTTTTAATGCACACTTAGTCCGTGGAAATCCATAAAAGATTTACGTTTTTAATTTTTCTTTTTCTAATTTGCGCTTGTAATACGTTTACTAACGTCTATCAGTAGGAGTCGTTTATGGCTATCTATAAAAGTACACTGTACTTTAATGAATTATAGGGTTATTTAGTTTTTAAGGGTTGGGTGGGTAATGCGTGGAATGTGACAACTTCAAACTGCAAGTATCTGTCAAAATTGTCAACCTCCGATAAATTTTTAATTAATATCGTTGAATTGGTTCACTGTTTGTTGATTGTTACTTACATGAAATTTCACTTGAAGTTATGGTCTATTTTTACTTGGAAAGAAGGTTAGGTTTTTGATATTCCTAATTAGTAACATAAACAATTCTCGTACCTACATCAAATCTGCTTGGACAAATCAGTAAGTCCAATTCATGTTTGTAATTTTATGGTACTATAAACAAGACACGTATCATCGATTTAATCATCTTTGCTTTTTTCGCGAATTTCGGGCGGAGTGCAAATTAAGTTGTCTTCGCTCATATTTTATTTATTTGTAACACTAATAAAGTAACAAAAGTAATAACTAATTTATTTGAAGTGACGGATGATGACAAATGATTCAAAAACTCAAGTGGGCGCCGAGTGTTACCAACTGTTACCAAATAACACAAAATTCTCTAGACGACCAAAATATTTTTTTTGTATTAAAATAAGAAAAAAGGGGCACAAATTAGAAAAAATAGCATAAAATACTCGTTTTATAAGGGCATTGGCGCACTCATCCCATAGAAAACTTGGGATTCGTGCGCCAAATCAACCCTTATAAAACTTGTTCTTTAATATATTATCAAAGATGTGTACTGTTAAACTTTCTGTTTTTGCACCTGGTTGGTAATTTATAATAATGCGTCAAAATTAATTTTAAAGCTCACGTCATTAGTATGCATTATTTCTACCCTCTAAGGATTTTGTATTAAGATAAATTTTCTATAAATGCTTAATATTCTTCTCCATTCACTACAGTTAGGGTATCCTAAGAAGCTAGATATCTGTTACTAGTGGGTGAGTGGTTGGAGATTCTACCCTCTAGGATTGGAGAGGCAAATGATATCCTCGGTTGTCACATTGCTAGAATTTAAACTTAATTTTATAAAATCAAACTAAAATACCTCAGTCAACTAAAAGGGACACACGCAAAGGATGTAGTAATCTATACAAGCATGATTCCATTGGAGCCGGAATTTGCTTAACGAGAAGTTGTTAATTCTTTGTTAATCTCTGTTGCAAACGCGAGTCTGGCAGCTGCATTTCCCTGGCATGCATTGTTAAAGCACGTCTGTATCTAACACCCGTGCTCTTGCAAAATGAGCATTGCAGTGCATTTGCATGGTGTATTGTGAGAAGCGAACTTAATTGCTTAACAATAAGGAATTATTCAATTTTGTGTTAATTGTAAGTAAAATCTGACACCAACCGGGAAACATCAGAATTTATAGTAAAGAGTACAAGAAAAATAGACACAAGCCAACGATTCATTCACCATACAGTCAGTTTAATCGGAAATGTGAGGGAATATATAAAACTGTTTAAAAACGTGGAATATTGAGGTAAAAAAGGTTTTATCTTAACGTTTTTGAGTAATCAAATTTGACGTCTATTTACTAGTGAGTAAAAATTCCTTTTTTTCATTTTCCAATAGTTACAACAGCAATCAATCACCAGCCTACACTGGATAATATTATTAAAGTCCAATCCCCAGGGTACAATGTCAAATTCATTACTGTCAAAAACTATATACATTTAAAATTCAAAATTAGAGCTTAAATATTGAAGTGTTGGTAATGATGTGATAGGATCTCAATAACATATGCTACAAGTGAATAAAGAGCTTTTATCCACTGAGGGTGGGGGTGGGAATGAGCGACTTTTGCTTTGTTTATTTATTTTCCCTTTTTGTTTTTATTTCTTCATAAATTCACACTAGCAGATAAATTTTTGTATGCAAGTTGTCCAGGATACCTGATTCGTCTTTAAGTGTAGGTATTTATAAATGCCAAGCACACATTTACACAAGAATTTTAATTGGCAAATGACTAAGCAAGAATAAACCTATTCCCTAAAACAAAAACCCTTAAAATACTTCTCATCGTGGTCATCAATTGAAAATCATTTGCAACATAATAAAATACCGTATTTATCTGTTGAAAAATTAGAAATTAAGTCTTCCGAGATTTCGGCTTTTAAAATTACCACGCAGATTTCCTCTGTAAAAGCAGTTAACAATCCACAAATCTGGCCAAAATTTACAATCATACGGCCCTTTCGTAAACAGAAAGCCGACCAAATCAAGCCATATGTGTGTTAATAAAATTGACAGGCAGAATAAAATTAAAATTTCTACATTAAAAATTTTTCACCTTAATATACAGTGTGCTACAAACAAAATGGCATCTCTTGAAATTATTTCCACTCAACACAAACTAGATGTAATATGCGTAAGTGAACACTGGTTTACTAAAGACAACTATCAATTATACAATCTTAATAATTACAGTATGGTTAATTGTTATTACCGGATAACAGCTAAATGCGGCGGTGTCTGCATTTACACCAGAAAAGGTATTTCAGTGCAACCACTAAAACTGATAAATGAATTTATTTCATACTGTGTCACATTTGTCAGTTTTACGTCAAACTTTTTAGTCCAGAACATGCGATTTTACGGTCTAGTATGCTTGTAAAAGATTTTACAGGACTTGTGACTGTAATAGTTATTTACGTGCCAACCTTAGTAAACTAATATTTACGGGCGAGTTGGAAAGTTTGTGGGGCGAGCGACAAAGGAGCGAGCCTCCATAATCCAGCGAGCCCAGTAACGATTAATTGCAAAGCGTGTCGCGTACAAACTTTTATTTCCACCTTCACCAGCATTTTTGTATGAATTGCATATTTTTTATAAAAAGACATTTTGGAATCTAAGGCGGTAGCACAATTTATAGCTAGGCGTTGCCATGGTGTTGTGGTTAAGCAACATATTAGTTGCCATAGCTTTTTGTTGATGAGCATTGTAAAATTCTCTTTTAGGAGCCCGTAAAATTTTACAGGGCTGTGGCTGTAATTACTCATTTACTTAGTTACATAAAGGCCTGTAAAGTGGCATTTACATAGAAGGGGGAAATAAAAAAATTTTACCGGAGGCAAATACAATCAATCAAGTGGACAATGTTTTAGTACGTAATCAGTTACCATGGAAACTCGTTCTTCATAGATGTCCATATTTTGCATTCGGAAATTTATTTTACATAATTTTTTTTAAATTAAACCAATATTCCAATAATTGCAGTATGAAATAAAACGCATTACGTCATACGTCCTGGAAATGGTCGGCTCCTTCGTCGCCTTGTCCGTAACATCTTACTCGACTGTAAAATTCCATTTCCAGGACTTATAACGTAAATTACTATTTCTCATGACCTGCATATAGAACTCACGGCAGTGATGATCGCAAAACAACATCTCATAATAATCTGTTGTTATCGATCACCCAACGGAGAATTTGATATATTTTATAATAATTTGGAAAACGTTCTCCAAAGAGTTTATTATCTCTATCCGAACATGGAAGTTGTTTTTGCTGCTGATTTTAATGTAGATTTTCTACCACAATCTTTTCAAACCAGCAGTATCATAAATTGTTTCTATAGTTACGGTTTAAATAAATGCATAGACCAAGCTACTCGACATGGGAAAACATGTGTAGATAACATTTTCAGCACAATTATTCCCATCAAAGCTGATGTAATAAATACAAATATATCCGATCATGATGCTCAAATCTTGGAGATTCCGACAGAAGATTTGTCAAATCGATACACAGAAAAACGTGCCTTTACCACAAATAATATCAAAAAATTTAATGATAGACTCTCTGCCAGTAACTGGTCAATTTTATACAATGAAACAAACTTAAATAGAAAAACAGAATATTTTATGAATATTCTGCTAGACAACTTCGAGAAATGCTTTCCAATTAAGCGTTTATTAAATAACAAAACAACTTTTAAACCTTCAACCTATCTGACCCAAATAAAAGAAACTCTAAATCTCATACGAAGTATTTACAATCAAACACAGGATGATTATATCAAACAGATTTTTCTGCGTTATAAAAACTTTTATATCAATTGTGCCGAAAAAGAAGCTAAACTCAATAATATCAAATATATAAACAGTTCTAAAAATAAACAGAAAGCTGCCAGTCTCGGTGGATTAGTGGTTTGCATGTTTACTTCATAATCCAAAGATCGCAGGTTCGATCCCCGGTCGAGCTAGGTAATTTTTCATAGCGGAGAAAAATTTAAAACATGCCTTCTTTTCGGATAGGAAGTAAAACTGTAGGTCCCGTGTCAATGCAATGTTTGGCACGATAAAGATCCCTAGTGGGGGTGGAATTCCCCCAGATTCGGCTAAATTCTAGTAGGGTCGGCCAAATGATCATAGCAATCGGTGCCATGAGGTACGAAGGATGCTCCGCCATCGTGATTCCTCGCCCAAAAACAAACAAACAAACAAACAGAAAGCTATCTGGAACATCATTAAAAATTCCACATGTCCTTCGAAGACTCCTCCAACTGATACACCTGACTGTAACAATTTCAATCAATATTTCTCTACTCTTGGAAATCAACTACTCTCACAAACAAAATGTACAATGTGCTGCTCAGATATCGTTGCAAAAAGAGTACCTGTAAACAACAGTACAATGTTCTTTAGTCCAATAACAGAAGAGGATGTGCTGAAGGCTATAGTCTTCATCCCAAAAATACTCCGGACTGCTATGGCATTACTACTAAACTGCTGAAGACAATATCTAGATCTATTGCCTCACCATTAACTGATATTATAAATACATCACTTTGTATAGGGATATTTCCAGATTATTTTAAGCTGGGAAAAATTATACCCATCTTTAAAAAAGGCAATAAAAGTGAACCACAAAACTACCGTCCTATTTCGATCTTGCCATCTGTTTCGAAAGCTATAGAACTTATTATCTACAATCAGATAGTTCAGTTTCTAAACAAACATAATTGCTTGGTTAAAGAGCAGTTTGGTTTTAGAAAAAACCTATGTACAACTGATGCAATTAAATTTTTAACAGATCTAATCTTAAAAAATATGGAAGACAAGAGTTGTACGGGAGCCCTATATTGTGACTTAACAAAGGCTTTTGACCTTATGTGTCACGAAATCTTTCTCCTAAAAATTGAACGGTATGGATTCAGAGGCATAGCTTACAAGTTAATTGAGTCATACCTCTCGAACGGAAAACAGTATGTACTACACAATGGCCTTCAAAGTGATGTAATAGGTCAGAATATTGGCATCCCCCAAGGTTCCATACTGGGCCCTTTATTCTTCATAATGTTTGTGAATGATCTTCCGGCTAGCCTAGACTGCTACAGTATTTCGTACGCAGATGATACAACCCTTGTGACATCAAACAAGAAAAGAGAAGACATTCAAAATCAACTTACAATTGTATTAAACAATGCCAAGAAATGGTTTAGCACAAATAGATTTCTTTTAAATGAAGAAAAAACTCAACAAATAGTGTTCACTACCTCCAAGACCGAACAAGTTCAAGTGGTAACTTTTTTGGGTGTTCATATGGATAACCACCTAACTTGGTAACATCATTGCAATATATTGTGTCAACAGTTGTCCAAAGCTTTATATACCATCCGCAGAATAAAAAACATAATCAATCAAGACGCAGCCAAAACAGCTTATTTTGCGTTGTTCCATAGGAGAATGACCTATGCTCTCTTAGTATGGGGACACTGCCCATCTGCACAAAATGTCTATCGACTACAAAAGAAAGCTGTTCGAATAATTGAAGGGGTGAGTGAAAAAGAAACATGCACACCCTTTTTTATTAAAAATAACATTTTGACGCTACCAGCAGCATACATATACACCCAACTGATCCACATCAAAGAAATTCTTCCTACTTGTGAAACAAGGAAAGATGTTCATGGCCGCAATCTCCGAAGTAGTGGTACTCTACAAATAGAACCATTTCGACTGAATACCTCCATGCCCTTGCGCATTGGTAAAATGTTGTATAATAAACTTCCTGACACTCAAATTTTAAACTTGAATTAAAAAAAATTCTTATTCAAAAATGTTATTATAGTGTTGCTCAATATTTTGATTAATTGATAAATTATAATGTAGAAATTATTATTTATTAAATCACTATGTACTATGTACTGATACTATTATTTTTAATTGTATACAGGAATAGAGCTTATTTCTCAAATTTTATGATTGATTATAATTGTAATACCAGATAAAAATATATTTTCATTAACCCATATACGGAGAATTAATTTAGCTACTTGCAAAAAGGATTTATACACAAATACATATGCTTGAAATGCTATGAAAAATAATACCATTTATCTAAACTGTATGTACCTAATTTCTTTATTGTGAATTTTTAGATTATAGACTTTTGAAATTGCCTATTTTCTTTATTTTTGTCTTGCTTGTACCATGCAATGTAAATTGCCAATTAAACTTAAATTATTATGTAACGCCTAAATTATTATGTTAAATTAGTATTGAATCACTATGTACTATGTACTGATATTATTATTTTGCTATTGTATAAAGGAATAGAGATTATTTCTCAAATCTTATAATTGTAAAACCAGGCAAAAAACATACTCTCATTAACCCATATACAGAAAATTAATTTAGCTACTTGAAAAAGGATGTTATATAATGCTTGAAATGTCATGAAATAATAATATAATATAATTTTTGTTAACTGTATGTAGGTAATTTTTTTATTGTGCATTTTTCGAGTATAGACTTGTGGAATTGTCTATTCCCATTATATTTGTGTTTGACTTGTACTAGTATCACGCAATGTAAATTGTTCTTAGTATGCAATAAAGTTTCTATTCTATTCTATTCTATCAATATGCACACAAAATGTGTTTATGGAAACTGAAGAAAATAAAATTACAGCTTTAATATAAAAAACTTTTATTTTATTGCAGATGTATTTTAATGCATTATTCTGTTTACATTATGAAAAACAATTTTCAGCGAAAAATCTACCACAATATTCTCTGTTAATAATTCTTGGTTCTTCTATATGGTAAATATTGGTAGTACATAACTAAGTAATATTGATTTGTTATTTATAAAGCTTCAAGTCAATAGAGGAAAATATTTATGACAGGAATTATTGAGTAGCTCTGTGAAAAAAATAAAAATTCACCTTCATAAATTTCTTGTTGTTCATTTCTCTTGACTTTTTCGTATCAGCTCTACTTAGACGTTTGTAAAAATTGGGATGTTGCCAAGAATATCTGTTAGATAACAGGTACTTAAGAACCCTTTAGCAACTGAAAATTTTATTTTTGATAATAAATACACACCGACTAGTGTGAAATAGATTATATTTTTTTCTACAACTCTCTTAAATGTCGTTTACTAGTAAAAAACGTACTTTTAATACAAGGAAAAAAAGTAACTTCTATTTACATGTACAGTGACACAAAAAATCGCTGTAACTACTGAACTACTTTCAAAAATTGCTAAGTGATAAAGCCTACTCGATATAGATTTTTTAACAAAATGTGTTAATTATTTTAAAGTTATGAGATTGAAGAAAAAAATAATATTGTCATTCGGATTAAAAGTGACTTTGTTTGACTCGCTACATAAATTGCTCGTCAAACGAAATGCACTAAATCAATCTGTCTATTTGAGGTCTATTCAAAAATTACTGTTGTTCTATGTAATTATATATCTTTTTCAATTAAACACTTTGATCAACTCTTTGTAAATATTTAATATTTTATGATGCAAGAATAAGATAACTGATTGATTGGCATAATTTATAGAAACTTGAGAATTTTAGAAACTGATATCAGTTCAATCAGTTTTTAGGTAGATATGTCTTCTGTAATTACTAATTTAATTTTTTTAATAAATTCCTCAGAATCGACGCTTAATCGTTGTAAAAGAGTATAATGCATGTTTGACTATTTTTTAAATTCGTGCTCATTCATTCAAGTCTTGTGTTGAACACAAGCATTGATATTCTTATTGCTGTTTCATGAAAAGCACCACGCTCACTATCGTTTTTGTATAGTTGACCTGAATCTAGAATCATTCATACTGGAGCTTAGAAACATCTTTTCAAGAGAAACAAAGTCGTTATGGATGAGCAAAACATTACATATGTATTTATTATATCTGAAGCTTTTACACATGCTGCGATGGTGTAACACACGACGCTCTTCAACAGATACACCAAGCCATGAATTTAAGCTGACTTTGATAAATTGTTGTGTAATTATATTTTTTTCTTAAATCCTGTAACAAATTTCCATAAGAGAAGGAAATGAAGTTTTTAGATTGTGCTATGACTACTGTTGAACATCGATCCTATTTTCTTTGGAATCGTTACTTTTTCTACTGACTGACAAAACTTTATCTTATCAAATTCCTTCATGTTTGTCGTTAACCTACATATGTGTTAGTTAATGGCACACTTCTTGCTTCAGCATTGCTGTGGAAAATTGTATACCCTTGTTTTATTAAACGTTCTTCATTTCATGATCATATATTAACATTCTCATATTCTCATATCATTCTGTATATATTTGTCTACTAAACTTAAGAGGAAATATAATCAAATATAATCGATTTACTATGATTAAGTTAACTTTCACTAGTTAACTGAAGTGTGATACTCCATTACCAATATTAAATCAATAAATGGCTTGCAGGGCAATTAGACAACATATGTACCTTCTGTATTGTATGTTTAAACGTATGTCCCTGTACTTTGATGGTTTTAATAGCCAACCTCCAACTGGAATGATTCAATTATGGAATTGCTCTCTACTAAACCACAAAGGAATCGTCGGGCGTCTGTTGAAGAAGAAACAATTTACCTAGTTTTGGAAAATGCCATAAAATGAAATCAGATATTGTTTATAAAGTAACGTAAAACACCTCTGATTACTCACTCATTTCATATTCAGTTAATATTGTTGTGCTAAAAACTAACTTCAAACAATTGATCTTGAACAGTAAGTTGTAATGAAATACGCATTTTTGGTAAAATCTTCAAAAAAATGAACAATTTACATAAAACCTGCCAGAGCAATTTTAGACAAGTATAAGTAAAATTCTATAGTATTTTTAGACCTTCTTCTAGTTTCAAATAACTATTTTATAAACGTTATATGTTAACATTTATCAATTAATTATACTGTTGTATTGAAATGTCGTACTTTTTATTTGTATAGTAAATAGAGAGAAAAAAGAACATCAACATACAAACACCAAACTGACCTGAATTACTTCTGAGGTATACAAAAAAACACAAAACCAACACTACATTATTAATTCACTTGATTTGTGGTGGGTATACAGTCTCACTTACTATTTCCAATCGATATACTTTCGTTGAATTGAGCTTGAAGAAATATGCTGACCTTACCCCGTCAAATCTTGAGATAAAGCAAAGTATAACTTGTTATGTTTTGTGATGTATTGTTAAAGTCTATGGTACACTCTGAAAACCATTATTTAATTGGGTTAGATGAAAGAGTAGCTTGTTTAGAAGAAAAAGTGTATTTATAAGAGAGGGCGAGATTGGCATGTTTTTTGACTTTGTGATTTCCTAGAAAAAGTGCGTAGAATCATTTATCATAAGTATGTCACATTGTCATATATCTTCTGGTGTAGTGGCTAAATCATTTTAATATAAGAAATGAAGAAGTTCGTACGATTCAATTTGCTGAAAATACCAAAAAATCTACCGACTATTAAACTATTAAATAAGCATACGAGGAGATCGATTAATGGACTGTTTAAATTTACTCACTAAATGTATACGTCGAATAATTTGTCACTGAAATTGATATTTTTACATTGAAAATAAACAAATTTGGTAAACGTGACATTTCAGAAAACGTTGACGTTCAATAGTATCTTCATAAATGATTAAATCTTAAAATCTTTGGGTATATTTAAACGAAAAAAGCATTTTTGTGTTTCTGTTGAAGTCAGAAATCAACAGTCATTAGTCATTAATATCATTCATTTGCTGCAAGGTATCTAATTTTATGGTATTACAACCCGGTCACGTAGAACAAACAAAATTTAACAAACAGTGTTTTGCACGTGCTTCTATTTTTTTCTAAATAAACTTTTCGACGTATCAGATTGAACTATACAAACTTCCAGCATCGTGTACCAAATGTGTGCATCGAATTTTGGGTATAAATAACGGTCTAAATAAAAAGAAGAACTTGAAATGGTAAAATAAAAAAGTCGAAAATATGTCTTGACAGTACTTTACAGAAAGCTGCTTTGTTGGCACTTAATATTGGATTACACGTGACCTAAGCATTGCTAAACGTCGATGCACTTTAGTCAGTTTGAATTAGCTGTTCAGTTATTCTAAACTACAGCAAGCACACAAATTTCACATAATAAACTACACATGCAATGAATCGTTCTGGTGATATCGTTCTATAGCTGGTGCCAATGCGGATGCAATAACCGAGTGGGGCGAAGGCAGACTGGCGCTTGCCGGGCTCACGGGGGCTCAAGCCTGCGCCCCTACAAGCCACCCCTCATATTGATTTCGCCTGACCCCGCGCGCGCCTTCTTCAAAGATAGCTCGCGTTTGTTGCTTATATACATTCCACAAAAGTACTATTCTGGCTCTTTTGTTACATTTTGGCCCTAATGCTAACAGCTTTTCATTATTAAAGGTCCTTCTAGTCTTAATGTAACTGTTGCCGTTGATACAACTCGAAAAATTAATAGTTTTACTTGAAGTTCGTCGCAGCCGTTCCGAATATTATAATCTCGAATTCGTCTTTTCTTGGTCAAACAAGCTTCAACTTCAAGCTTTCAGAAAGGCACGTCGCGTTGTACAGTATTTTCAGATAATGTAAGGTCACGTGGAGGATGGTTTTAATATTGCATAGAACTTCAGTTCCATCCAAATATAGACGGAAATATGGCAATCACAGCGGGCACATCTATAAAAAGCCATAAAATAACCAGAAATTTTCCTAGATTCCATATCCATTGCTAATGTTTTTTATTTTGACTCTTAACATGAACAGAAATACTTCAAAAATTACTAACAAAAGCTTGGATTTCTTTCAATTTTGTATACTAAGGCACTGTTTTTACATTTCCATGTGATATTATCTTTGATAATAATAATAATAATTAATGTTCAACATGTAATGGTTCCAACCGTCACATAATGTGAACATAAAAGAAAAACAATTTAATAAATTCTATATATCAACCACTTAACAAGAGAAATTTGAAAACTGGTCATAAAACTACCTAAACACATTTATGTTGTCATCATCCTCTTTTAATGGGTATCGCGGTCTGGTAACATTTTGTATTTATTGGAATCTTTTATTGGAAATAATTGGAAAAATGAAAAACAAAATTAATGCCGAAGTTTATGTTTGTTTTATAAGGAAGATAATAAATTCAGGAAAACAGTTTATATACTTTAGATGAGTTGTATAGATAATTACAAAACACTTCCTAAGGCCAGCTAATACGACTTTATCGATTTAGGCATCCAACTGAGTTTAATTTCTCCCTTTCTGAAGTTGTGATATCAAAGAAACCAGATAACGAAAGGACCTCCGGGTTATATATAACACACCAACCACGTGGGTAGCAGAAATATATGAAGACAGGTAGAGTGTTTGTTTTAAAATTTAGCATTGTTGACTTGTAATAAAGTAAAGCTATAAATATTTTATGAAAAAACATTAATAAAAGAGCACAAACAAAAAAAGGAGACGATATTTCAGCTTGAATTATGATAATCGCTTTGAATTGTGAATACTAGATTAGAACAGTACTGTGGATGTATGTTGACAGGATTAACTCAAGAAGAGGTGGATGAATTATATTATTTAATAATTGTAATAACGACCTTGTACAAAATTCTGATTTAGAATGTAATGTCTCGAGTTTCCGTCCGATATGCAAGCTTACCGCCTGCAGAGGTAGATTTCATGCAAAAGCCAGGAGTTTATATGCACACGTTCCTTTAAAGTCGTCTGGGCAGAGTGGGAAACCGCGAAGCTAACCTCAAAGTCACATAAATCCAAAGTTGCAGAGTTGCAGACTCCGACAATGATCCATTTTACTGGACATGTAATTATTTAGATATCGCTGCTTTCAAGCCAGATAATGAAAATATTATACAAGATAGCATCTAAACTAAAAGTACATATAAATATACTGTTTTCCTAGTTGGTGAAAAGGAGAAGGTGCGCGGACGGCCGTGAATAAGGGTGATTTTCGGTGACGCGAGTTAACGACGGTGTGACGTATGTACGACGTAAAGACGACGCATGTGTAAGATTTGCTTAAAAGACGTAAAGACTAAAGACTATTGTACTAATTCTTATTATCTAACCTGTTAATCTTTTATTTCGTTTTATCATAGTCCATAATTGTTAACATCAAATAAATAATAGTTAAAATTCAAATTGCTAACTACCTTTTATTTTAAAACACCTTTACCTTTTGAATTAATAACCTATATAACTTTGCTAGAAAAGCTGTTGTGTATCAGAAATAAACTGAAATAACAGTGATATTAAATTAAAATGCAATATACTCCATTACTCTATATTGCATTTTAATATCCAAGTAAAAGCATTTAGTTAAATTGATTGGTTGTTGCAAATACTATGCATTTTACTACGAATAGGCGCAGTTTCTTATAAGAAATACACTTTTGCATCTTTAATTTTACAATAAATGTAATTAATAATTTACGTTTGTATTTTTTAATAAACTCCGTTAGTGTTAGATTATCCCCAAATGAAATGAAAAGGTTAAATAACTAGGGCATTTTTATCATTTATGTATTGTTCGTTGCATAAACATACAGTAAATGCGGTGGTTTGATATGATTATTTTAAGATGCAATATAGCCAGTATATTGCATTTTAATTTAATAGCACTGTATACAAAAAAAGTATTTTTTATAAACATCTGGAAAAGTAAGAAGAGTATAAAAGATTTTCTAATATTTTATATTTTATTTTAGCGAAGTAAAAGTATTTTTGGATTGCTTTTACTTAGAATAATAATCGTCGTACATACTATAATGTAACGAAATGGGAAACCTCGCGAGTTCTCGCCGTATCGACAGCTTTCCACAGCATTCCAGAACTCGCGTCGGAATGTATGACGCACAGTGCACGAGAATAATTCTAGCGTGTTGCAGCAGTCCTGTATACGATATATAAAGCGCCGCGCAAGGAGAGCAGATTAGCCAACCAGCTAAACCGAATACGCGCATCGTGGGTAGTATAAGTAACAGTGTAATATAAATGTTTGAAATAAATGTCAGTGTATATAAATATTTGTGTAATCCGATTAGTCTAAGTTGTTAATAATACTTTATAGTTGTTTGTAATTAGTGTTAGTGTAAATATCTTCTTTTGATAATAGACAATTCAAACAGCTCCTTTAGTATTACTTAAAAAGAGCGTTAAACTAATTATACAGTCCTATTTATTTACTATGCAATATATGTAAACCGTATAAAAGCACGTGCTGTATAATTGGTTGTCTATGTGTGCTTAATGCTTTGACTCGATTATTTTCAAATGCAACATATGGGAATTACACATATTGCAATTTAATGGTTTAATTTAATTGGTATATCCTTGATATATATTCAATAACACAATGGGAAATAACAAATCCGAATACACACAAATCAATAAAATAATAACTTTACCATTCATACCAATATTATCTAAAAAACTAGAAAAAACGTTAAAAGCTTCAAACTTTAAAATAGCATATAAAAATAACAATAATAAATTAACAGCAAAAAAAGGTTCACAAAGGTTCATCTTTGTATTTATATTATATTTCATAAATGTAGTAGGTATTTCAATAAGCTCTACACATCTAGAGTTTTTTTTTATAAAATAATATTCAATTGTGCCTTAATTGCAGCTATATAAATACAATAAAAACAAAAATATCAGAGTAATGTTTTCAGTTACAAAAATAATTTGTTTATATGTTGTTTTGGTTGGAAATTACATTTGTGTCAACTCTTCCGTTTGTTATTTGTAATTAAGACTGCAAAGCAAAATATTTTTTATGAATTCGTTAAACTATAAATCTCTAGGGATAGTGTTCCAACATAGTTATTCCTCGAAAATTTCAGGCATTTTGCGTTAATGCCGATATCTACATGCAGTAGTGTAACTAAGAAATCGGATTCGGAAATTAGGATATCTTAATTTGAATACCTATCACGTAAAGGTATGATATCTAAACATTTCCAAAGCGGAATTCGTCGGTGAAACGAAAACCAAAAAGGCTCCAAAACAAGTTATTTTTTAAAAGTTTAGTTAGCACCTTAAGTAAACTGTAAGTAAACTTTAAAAAACACAAGAACGTGGACACTCGATTTGTGGAAGTTCAGGACATTTCACTGAAGCTAATTGTAGCTAATTGTGCCCTACAACAGTCTACACTATATAGGCTAGACTATATTTTAGATAAATGTTACACATAAAATGAGGAAAACTGTAGATGCATAACAAAAATAGAGACCCTGTATAATACTTTTGTAGGAATTGATCCAACGCGAATGTCAAACCCACATTTTGGATCCAAAAATACACATTGCAAAGATTATTGTTTAGGTTTGTCTGACAAATATCAAATGTTTCATAAACTGATATTTATTTCCTCACAGTTTACAATAGCTTATTTGAATTAATTAAATTAATAAGATTACTAAATAATATTTTCATTTTAGCAGCAAAATAGAAAAAAAGAGAAACTACTCTCAACTATTAAAAAACCTGTTAATGCCTCTTGTGCTCTAGTAAGTCAATTTCAACTTTAATTATTTCCATAATAAAACCACTTAATTCTTAGAATACATTTATACAAAAATGTCTTTCGCCATTTATTTCACTTTATAACACAGTAAAGTTAAGTAATGCCTAGCAATTTTAAGGGTGCTTAATTTTTTTAAATAATTCTGAAAGTTGTTTGTTGTTTGTTGAAGTTGTCAAACTAATAAGTTTTTTGTAAAGAATCCTCGACCTATCCCACTCAAGTTGACTTCATTTATAACTTATTTATTGACAACTTCTTAAAAAAAAAGTAATAGTAAGTAAACTCAAGTTTTAACTATTTTAGTAATACCTAAAACGTTTGAAAATACCTACAATGATTTTAAAAAACTGTAGCTTTAATAATAGTTCTACTTTTATAATTAAAAATAAATATTTAATCATTTAAATAAGTAGGTACAACCTACTTTTAAAATAAGTGTAGTACTATTACATTCGATAATCTTACAAACATTTTAATTTTTAAACAAATATTTTAAAAGCACGGGTTAATCCCTATATTCGATTTTGAAATGAGACATACAACTCATTTTCTAATTGTTTTGCTTAGTTGAAGAAAAAATATACTGTACAACTCGAATGGAGTGCCCATATCGCACGACGACGAAGTTGGAGGGCATCATTTCCACTCACGTTGTACAGACTACTATTTTTTAAATTAAGTTTAATAAAAAAATCTATTTTTGCAATTTTCCTTCAAAAGCCACACTTGTCAAACATCAAAATATAGGATTGTGTGAGAATTTTCATAAAACTGTACATATTTACCATTATTAAAAAATTCAATCTTGAGCTAGTGCCAAAACTTAATTTTATGAAAATTTAAGAATTTAAGAAAAAAGAAAATAAAATAAAAACACTACCACAGTGTACGATATGCAATTAGTAAACCTCATTAGAAAATATACAGGGTGCATTATCGGCTTTATTTCATAGCCGACTGTAAAAACACAATTTCTCAAATATTGCCCCATAATTATTTTAGATAAAAAGTCACCAGAGCAAAGTTGTAGATCTTATTAAATACTGTTTAAAACATCCCCTCTTCACTGTTCTGTGTTAAATAGTTTCCAAGGTGTAAGTGATTTTCTCTTATAGGAAATTAACATTGTAAATCGGAAATTTGCTAATTGCAATTACCATGTGAGATTTAGTGTCAATATAAAAATTATTAAGCACCGTGTCATGGAGCAAAATCACTCATCAGAGTTTTATGATTGCTACCGATGTGGAAGAAATAGATGAGAATTCTCCAAGGAATTTATTTTACTAAAATCTTGTTAGCCATGAGAGCAGTTCAAATTATTCTAAAAAATTGCCACTAGATTGTTATTTAAACTATTCAATTATCAACTTTATTGATTGATGAACTGTTATCATGGCTAATAAGATTTAAAAAAAATAAATTCCTTAGATAATTCTTATCTGTTTCTTCCACAATGTTAGCAATCGTAACATTCTGATGAGTGATTTTGCTCATGAAACTGTGCTTAATAATTTTTGCATTTAAGCCTAATGTCCCTATTAGTAAATTTCTGATTTAGTTTGTTAATTTCCTATACCAGAAAATCACCTATATCTTGGAAACTATTTAACATATGTTTGCATCTTAGCGTGCTAAACTCCCTCTTCCTTTACCAACATCAAATACGAGACGCGGTACTCTTTACGTTGTTTTACAAATAAAACCACCATTAACATCATCATATAAAAAAACGTTTATTCCAGTCATTTTTTAAAATATGTATTATATTTGTAGACATGAAATGTTAAATGTAATTTTGTGAAACCTTAAAAGTGGTGTTTTGAAAAAAATTGAGTTCACGTAAGAAACAATGGAAATGCATATCATTTCTTTAATAACGTAGATATTGATGTAGCCATACTTAGTTGTGTCACAAAATATCGAGTGGTGTTCTGCAACAAATAAATAAAAATTGACACGGTTACTTTTTGACGACAACTAAATTCTGCTTAACTCAGCGATAGGCTACAACATGAGCTAGTTTCGAAATTTTTACAATGTCATTATTGGATTCAGGGATATTTCATATAAAAATATTTTATATCCCGCTTATTTATATTTGAACTCATATTCTTACTGACGTCATCTATTGGTTTATTACTCAAAGTCTCTTTTTATTTTAACAACCATAAATTGTAACAGATGACATATTATTTTGGCATATGAATAATTTTGTAATGTC
Organism: Agrypnus murinus; assembly: GCA_929113105.1. Lineage (NCBI taxonomy): Eukaryota > Metazoa > Arthropoda > Insecta > Coleoptera > Elateridae > Agrypnus > Agrypnus murinus. The sequence continues at coordinate 84,750,182 of OV816024.1, forward strand.
TAATGTTAGATTAATTCTACTGTCTGGGTATTCTCATTTGATGTGGAATGTAAGTAGGAATTATTAATTACATTAAACAATATTTTATGGCGACAGTACAAATATTAAAACAATATTTTAAACTGTACTCAGGTTTATTATACCACACCTTGACTAACCTGCCATATGTTTGTTTTGTGGTGAGAAATAAGTACACACTCACAATTAACTATTTGCTTCTCTTCTTTATTTGTTCCAACCAAACCAAAATCTCTAGAGTGACACATTCGTTTTCTCGATCGACAAGTAACACAGTCTAAATCGTGTCATGAAGACATAACTCCACCTGGACTTCTTCTGGGTAATTAAATTTACTTCGTTCTTATTTTCTTCCATATCAACTATACAATGAAACAAAGGGACTAGTAGCTTGCATGAGATTTTGTATTGTATATTGTGACCATTTAGTTTTTAAATATAATAATAATAATAATAACTACTACAACCCATAACCTAAACCAAGGCCCCAGAAGCTATAAGCTTGTGCGGCAGGGAGGGGGCAATTATTATTATTATGTAGGCCCAATGTGCGGCTGCAGCCGACTTACAGATGGAGCAGCGCAAATCCCACATTTGTGTCACAGCTAAGGAAAACTGCAGAAAACCTTAACCAGATCTGCCGGCGCCGGGAGTCGATCGCGGGCCGCTTGGGTGAAAGTCCGGCACGCCAGACATTACACTACCAAGGCTGTATAAAGTTCCACAAGATAAAGTTTAATAACATAATTTCTAACAGTCTTTTCCAAATTTATAAGTTTTATGTAGATTTTAACATGTTTTACATTTTAAGAAGTTTTAATGATTTTAAGATTTTCTCGTTATTTTTATTCAATTATTTTTATTATTATGTATTTATGTTATTCTATACTTATATCTTCCTGCCATCAATAGATAGTGTGGACTAACAGAGGACTTGTTGGTAGGTTAAAAAGGCAAAAACCTTTTGAATTAGTGTATATTAAATTAAGTGAGTAAAATGCAAACAAAACAAGTGAAAGAAGTGTTTAACATATGTGGAGTACGTCAATAAAACCGTTAAGGCTTGCCTAGATTTAAGTCTGTTAACCTTAGACTTCATAAGATTCATTCAAACCAAATTGCTAGATAGTATTAATTAGTTGTAATGTATGCGCCAAGTGTGTGTTAAGATAAAAAATAGATAATAAATTATTATTTTAATTGTTTATACTAAAAAACCTTTATTTTAATGTTCACTATAGAAAACCTTGTATTCTTTTATTGCAGGTGTTGGTAGATAATGATGCTTATATCTAACGAAGATTTCTTCTGTTTTAGCATATGTAATTTAGATTATTTGTCATATAGTCATTTGTACAACAAAATCAAATTACGTAAAAATTTTCAACAAATTAAAATATCCTTTTATATGAATATTGTATGCCTAGCAAGATACCATAGCAGTAAACACTAAAAAATATTTGTTCATAAATACTCAATGAGAAGTTACCAATAAAATATTTATTTAGTGAATTTAAAAAACAAAACAGAGACATCAGTTCCTATTTATATTAGTAAATACGACAAACCATTAATTCAAATTCATATGACATCAGCTTCAGAAAAAAAAGAAAAATGATTTTAGGAATAAAAGAATAACCTGAATTACATATTTCACGTTGCCCTAATTCTCCTTGACTGATTTTAAATCAAGATAACAGCCAAAGATCCAACATTCCCTAAGGCTTTACTTACCCTGCTTTACTCTATGGAATATGTGACCTGATTTGCCTACTGCTTTAAAATGGAAATAGTGTCAAAAGAATTTAAGACTTGTTGCCTACTGCTCGGAGAAGGATTTCGCTTAGATCATTGAATAATATTTACCAAATAATTATATTAGTATCTTAACTAGTACTATCTTATAAACTTGAAAATAACGTTAAGTCTGTCTAACCTTTGAAAGTGAGTCTTTAATGACAGTGCAGCGCTTTAATTATTAAATTCCTTTTCTGATATACGTGGAAATTCAAGTCACTCGTCGTTAATCAATTTAGATATTTTAAATCATAACAGAAAGGAAATTATAAATTAATTATGCATTGCCGAGTTTTAATGGCACAAACTTCCTGAAGTATTTGTACTGCACGAAGGTTTTGATATTGCTGTTGAGGAGTACAAGCATTCAAAGGAAACTGAACTAGCTGTGGAAATGTCAATATATTGAATAGCACAATGCAATATCAAGCAGTCTGAAAGTAATTTAACAGCCGGTGAGATGCGGCTACTCGACTGTAAAAAAACTGTCAGAATATACGTGCAGATTTATTAAAAATACGTTTCAAGATATAATTTTCACAAAAAACAAACGATAAGCTGCGCTTTGGAAAATAGTTTATCTTGTTAAGGAAATAATATGATTCTTAACATTTTCCAGCGCTCGGATAGAAAACATTAAATTAGTTAGGAAAGTTTTCTATATTAAATTTAAAGTTTCACAAAAACAATAAAACTACAGCGGTTGAACAAAAGCTTAAAGCGCAACTTTAACTAGGAAGTGTGACTCTCAAGACTTGCCAAGGTAATTATAGAACAGGGATTATTGCTTAATACATTTTCGAATGATGAACGATTGTTTGAAACTAATATAATAATAAACACGGTATTATGAACAAACAAACAATTAAAGCTAGAATATTTATGAATATACGTAAAGTAGTTAGTTTACTCTAATAATTAATGTGAAACAGTCTGGACCGTAAGCCTTTAATAAAGTAGCTAGGGGATCGATAACGAACATTAATTGCTACTGGAAGTTAATGTGGCTCTAACGTAAAAAATATATCCCATTAATTGAGAAAACGGAAAGAACGGGGTGTACCATTGTACTAGAAAGGAAACTTATTGGAGTTTAATGGAAACTTACTCATTGCAGTTCGACATCGGTACTATTAGGTCACCAGCTAAAGCTGAACTTAATTACTAACTGTGTAGTCGAGGCCATTCTTTCAAGAGAGAATAGACTTTATTAACAAAATTGTGTTTTGTAATGGACTAAATTAATCTTGTAACACGATTATTATATATCTATGACGCAAGTAGTCATCCATAATATTCAATTTAAATTATAAAATTGGGAGTATTTTAAGCCTTGGAAGATATCTACTTTTAAATAAAATTACATTTTAAGGTTGACCTTTATTACGTACAGTTTTTCAATTATATAAAGAAATTAATCACTTAATGTGTGTGTTATTTGACCATATAGAAATATTAAAAATGCATTAAATAATTCAGTGATTAACCTTAATATATCTAAGATAGAAATAATATGCCATTTATTGTCTTCCAATGTTAACCTTTTACTACATTCAATGTGGGTGGGTTTAAGTTATTGCGTCGTTTCAGTAATTGACGCTACTCTAGGTATCTACTTACCTTTATATGAATTGATGATTTATTTTAAAAAGGATTAATAATTTACAAAATTCTACAATACGGATCTATATAAATAAAAAACAGGTACTAAAATATATAAATCTCGATTTGAGTTCCTTACGTAGTAAATCTAATCAAAAAATTAGGTTAGAATGTTAGATGATAGGTTAGAAGGTAAGAACTAGGGTCAAAAGTAAGCTTGAGATTAAGCTAGACCGTTAGAGATTATTTTAGAGGTTAGATTGAAGGTTGAGTTAGAGCTTAGGCTCGAAACTACGTTAGAGGTTAGATAAGGGCTAGACTTATAAGTTAGATAAGAGGTGAGGGTAGAATAAAGATTAGGTTAAAGATTATGTTTGAGGTTAGATTATAATGTTAGATTAGTTCAAGTTTAGTTCATATTCTGTTCTGCATTGTTAATTGCAAAAACTACTAAATTATAAATAGGAAATTACTAAAAATCTGAAAAATTGACTGAAGACGGTATTGAATATAGTTTCAGTACGTTTTAAAATATTCTGAGTGATTCATAATTGAATGGTCGGCCGGAACAACGTTGTAAGTCGCAAAGACGGTTTTTAGGGAAACTTTGTTATATGCATGATTTTAGGTATATGCTCTTGTTTATTTAACTGTTGCTCTAATGTTATTATGTAATATAGTAGTAGGAATACATTAACTCACTCAAAATTAGATTTTGGGCAAACAATTCTGTGTGTATATAAATGTATTTTTTGTTAATAATTTAGTTTTTACTTTTTTCTGCTTACAACGTTGTTACAACCGACTATTCAATTAGTGAATCAAATAGAAATGGTAGAATCCTCACGCAAAAAGAAGACTAAACAATCTAACTTACACCTACATACCAAGTTGCACTCCGGAGCAGAAATAAGCAGTAAGTTGAAATGTTTAGCAAAACTACCAGTATCCATGAGAAATAAATTAAACTATGCAATTTATTAAAATTATGCAGAACAACATTATCGAAGTGAAAACTTGCATTTTAAATTGTGTTTAATCTAATTTTAATTAATTAAAAAAAATCTGCCACCTGGAATCGAACTTGGGGCAGTAGTGACTTTGGGTTATTATCACCCCGCTCTGGCTAACTAAGCTATGCTTTCATGCCAATGCTCGAGCATGCCACACTTATTTTAAAAGCAGGTTGCACTAATTTAAATGGTTTTTTTCGCTTGAGACTAAATGTAATTTTTTTCGTGATGTTCACGAAATGAGTACTATTTAAGCTAATAAACAAAACGATAAACAGAAATAATAACTTTATTTACTGAGAGAGATTTTACATTTTTTAAGGAGATTTTTTAAAGGCACAGGTCAATTCTTATATTTTTTTTTCGAATGAGACATACGGTATTATAAACAGAAAATACATTCTTACAGGAACACAGAAAAATGGGAATATGTAGGTATTGAGATGTGTACACGGCGTCGTACAGCAACAAAATTAGACAAAATAACGTCGGTATACGGTACTTGAGCATGCATGCAACCAATGAGACGTTTGCTTTAGTTGTAACATAACTTTCAAGCTATCCAACATTTTGATAAAGTTCTGCTAGGAAGAAGGTCAATCTTTGGCGAGTCTCAATAATATTATAACACTAATAATAACAGTTAACAGAAGATATTTTGAAAAAAACACTTTTCTTAGAGTACCACTTCTTTCAATGAAGAACATATTTGCAATTTATTCTATGTCTAATTCTTTAGCAATGCTTTTAGGCATAGTTTCTTAGTCTGCGTAATGCAGAAAAGAATCTTTCAGCTTTACATGTAAATATAGGTATGGTCATCAAAAATGTAATAAACTCTAAATTTTTTTTGTCTTTTCTGCAACAAATAATACAAAAAATATTTCAGTTGGATAGGTGGGTAGATTTTCATTTTAGAATTTTTATTACCTAAAATATATTAACAATGTTAATGAGAGCCACAGCCTTCGAGCCACCACGCAGTCGACGCCTAAAGTACAATGTCATTTATATTGCGACGGGTATTTAATTTGTTTTAGTTATTAAAATTCTATTGCTATGTTGCTATTTTCATTGGCAAGGGTGGAATGTTTTCAAATTGGCATCCTGTATGTATTTCACTATTTGCTCAAAGATTGTAATGTCAGTTAATATATCGCAGTGGGAAGAGTGTGCTATATTGTATAAACAAAAGAGCCTGCATAGCCACTAGAAATAGAAATAAAATTATTTTAATTCTATGTCAAAACACAGTTTAGGGAAACTATTGCAGAACGACATAAAACAAACAAAAGTATGTTGCATGTCTTAAGACAAAGGTCAAGATATAAACATTAAGGTATGCTCATAAAGATAAACACTATGGTATAACTTATATTTATTTCTAGTAAATACTTAACTTTTACCCAAAAACCCTAACGACATTGTAATATAACAACCCAGTAGTGAGAAACTGTGTTTCGTTTACATTAGCATTAGTGTTCGTGCTTTTTAACGCACAAATTGCAGTTACCTCATAATATTTTTTAATATCCATCCATTCTACAAGAGCACATAATGTTAACAACATATATTGAATTTTAAAAATGTTAATAAAATACCCATCTGCGTGTTGGCATATATCAATAAAGTACCATGCGAAAACAAAATAAAAAACATTTTTTACAAAGGTAATAAAATATGATGACTTTTAATAATTTTTTAATTTTTGTATATTTAATAATTTAATGAAGTCCTCTACTATCCATTTTCTTTTCTATAGTCTTCTGTTCTTGAAAGCGTATTGCTCGTAAACTCCTAAACCAAATTAAATATTTTAAAAGCGAAAATGAATACTAAATTTATTTCTACATATAACAGTAAAATAATATTACATTTCTAAGTGCAATACTTTTGTTTTTATCGGACGATACGTAATAAAAGGTATTCATTTTTAGGGACAATTTTATTAAAAGTAAATTAAATAATTTTTATCTCAGAAAGTATATGCCATACATTTGTGAAATTGTTGTAAAGGTTAGAAAGAAACCTCGCGGTTCTTATGCTATTAATTTTCAGACATTTTTCCCGAACTGTTTGTCACTAAAAATCTTTTTTTGTTACTGCAGCATGTTTATTGTTAAAATTAGGAACATTTCTTTGAGGAAAATAATGCCTATATATAAAAAGAGTTAATTTAACGAAAAACATCTTGATGCTATTTCTATATACATATAAACAAGAAAACATAGTTTGCTATTTTTTCATATAAATCTTAAACAAATCGCTTTTTTATCTGAAAATTAATAACATAAGAATCGCAAGGTTTCTTTCTAACTCCTACAAAAATCTGATAGATCGATAGCGTAAATACTTTCTGAGATAAAAATTATCTAATTCGTTTTTAATAAAACTGTCCCTAAAAATGAATATTTTTTATTACGTATCAACTGTTAAAAATAAAAGTATAGCACTTAGAAATGTAATATTTTACTGCTGTATGTAGAAATAAATAAAGTATTTGCTCTTTTTTAAAATATTTAATTTGGTTCAGTAGTAGAAATGAATAGTAGTTTTCTTTTTAGACAGTGCAATGTTAAAGTTGAATGCAGTGGTTTTATTTTACGGTCGGTTTAACTTTCTTTGAGTAGATGTCGTTAAAGTTCGTTGCAGTAATTTTCTGTTTTAATTACAATCGTATTTTTCTCGGGGAAATCTACATTATTAAATTTTACACTCGGCTTTGAAATACAGAAGTAAGTTACCACTAAATAAACGCATTACACGTTTTAGCTGCATATTTTCGTTTAAATTATTATGTGCTTATTAATTGCAAAGAATTTTTCTTTTGTTTTTACCCTTACGCTTTTCAGGCTAATAAATGTAAATATACTGGTAAATAATAAAAGTAATTTGCAATAAAGACAGTTATATTCATTGTAACGCGCTTCAGGGCCAGATTTCAGTTATTGGAGGACCCGGGTACAAGTTTGGTGGGGGCTTTTTATTACTATATAGATTAATATAGCAAACATACGAGTATACAAACATTAAATGTCTTAATTATATTATATCGATACATCATGCGAAGAAGGTGTCGATTTAGAATTTCTTATGTAAAATTGCATTTGAAATTTGGAATCAGCATGTTTTTCACTACAAACCCGAATCGGCACCTTCTGCGGACGAGGTATCGAAATTATATTGATTTCAGAATTCTATTGCGAAAAATTATATATACAGGGTCTGCAAACAAACGAGCAATAACTCAGAGGCTTAAACAGCGTCAGAATTAGAATCTAAAACTGATGAAAAAAAACTTTAGCTTGAAAAAATCTTTTTAATTTGTAAGAAATTGCTTGCAATACTTGTTGTTAATACAGTCCTGTTATGTTTTGCTTCAATTTAAGTAGTAAATAAAAGTCGTCGAGCATTGAGATAATTAAAACAGTGTAAGATGATACCTATGTGATGTAGTTTAGCCTGCCGAGTTGACAGGAAATTCTGAGGAGGAATATTGGTCAAGGACAAGTCTTTGTAAACGATGACTCAACGTAAGTGATCTGGCTATCATAAACTGATTATGTTTATTATCAAAAGGTTATTCGATGGAGTCTTAAACAAAATTGATTAACATCAAAAATCACCTACACTTCATTTAGCACTTTACTTAAACACATACTTTAATAAAAATCATCCTTTTATTTAAGATTAAAAGTAAGGTTTTATTCTTCTATATTCTTTGGCTTACTGAAAACGATTACTGGAAACAAGTAATTATTCAGGTTGTAAACAATCTATTAACATCGCAGATTAGAACTCGTGATGTAATTTGCTTATAAAGTCGAATGGCTCTTATGTTTTTTTAAATTAAATCTAAAGTCTTTTTCAATTTAATAAATACCATTTTATATGTATATAAATCCCTCTTTTATATGAATCCTTAGTACGGTTCTGGCAGTTTAGCAAATTCAATTGCAACAAAACTGCAAATATTTCGTTAAGTAAACAATGCTTTCTTTCAAGTATAAAAGAGTCGCCTTTGTGTATTTATAAATAGTATTCTAAAATCAACAAAGTTTTCGTTAGTGCGAACATTCATTTTGAGGCGTTCCAATGTATATAATCTTAGTTTCTTCGAAAAATACATTAATAAAATGCATTAGGTTTTTATTTATGGCTTCCTGTACGTGGTATTTGAACAAATTCTTCTTAGCCCAGACGTATAAAAATACATTGATAAACACGTGTAAATAGTATAGAGTTATTCCGACGATGCATATTTTAAAATGGGTAAAGTCCCGTGGATTTAAATAATTTGTTCTAGAAAGATGTGACTTTCTTCCTATTGAATAAAAAAGAGCACGCTATTTTATAATTGGTTGATTTAAAACTCCCTCTTAATATTATTTGTGATAATATAAAATTCGGATCCCTAAGTTCAGTTGAATTTTCAAGTCAGTCGGGCAGTGGGTCTCGTACCCTAAAGTAGCGTCCGTTCCAACTTAGCGGGCTTGTCCCAGCATTTTATTTCCCGTATTATTATCGAGTAAAATTAATCCTGTGGAAGATTATTCCGCAACTAGAGTTCTAGTTGAAGTTTTTTTAGTTAAAAGTCCGCAATAAACACTAATAGAGTGCGGAGCTCTTCTGTTTACTTCCGTATACGTACAGAGGTTGTTTTGCCGACGGCACTTCCCAACATACAATAACGTGTTTAGTTATTGTGAAAAATACAGAAATCTAATTTGATTTAATTAGAATTGTTATTATAAATATCGCACAGAAATTTAATAATTAGTTCCGTACAATTTAAAGATTTATAACTAATGTGTAACAAGCATTTTGTTACCGCATTCCAGTTGTTTTAATAATCTTTATAGATTAATAATACAGATATTATTAACGAAAAATTATAATTATCGACTTAAAACATAACGTGGACTAAGCTTGAAAAAGGAAAAAGGAAGTCCTAAAATTAAATAACTTTTGAAACGACACATTTAAGTGTTGTGCTACTTTTCAATAAAGAAAATCAATTTAATAATTGACAATATTAACCAGAGGAGGTTTAAAGAAAAACTTTTACTTAACAAATGTACTAACAATTAAACTTATATGGTTGTTCCGGTTACCCTAAAAGGGAATTTGATTGAAAATAGTTTTAAAACAAAACAATTATTATGAATTTCAATTCTTTGGTCTGAAGCAAGAAGTAATCAAGGTGTTTTCCAGATTCTGCAGCTTCATCAAGTTATTAATTTTGGTATTTAGTGTTACAAATGTGAACAAAAAGGCACTAAGTGTTAATTATTTTGTGAAGTGGTATCGAATTAAATAATTTGATCACTGTACTGTAAATTGAAGGATATTATTTTGTTAAAGTTTGAGTTAGTTGCATAATTATTCATGTATCAATTTTTATTTTCACTTGTATGTGCATATATTTTCCCGCCGTTAACAATTCTTATGTTGGGTATTAATTTTTATAAAATCTACAATTATGTTTTAAATGAAAACTTTTATTTTTATTTTGTTTATAAATAAATCTATTTTTGAATCTAATCACACTAGATAATATTGGACCATATATTTACGAAAGTCTTTATAAATATATTTTAACTAATTTGATTTTTAATATAACTGAATATGACTAATAATTGAATTAAATTTAATAGATTTGATACCGGTTTCTGTTTACGAGTATCTTATGATTACTTTTTTTTTCACAATCGCCGGACTTTCCTAAACAGATGGCGCCCAAATATACTTATTTTTGACTATAACCAGCCTTATTCCTTCTTTTTATAATCTGTGAGCTATGGAAACAATAGCCGTGTCCTGAATTTAAATGTGTTAAAGAGATGTCTTGAGCAGCTGGAGCATTTATGAGTTATACAGTAAGTATCAAATATTTTGTGTTAAGAAAAATATTATGTTACAAGTGTGGGACATTTATTAATTTTTGTGTTAAAAACACGTTGTTACAGGCATAGACAAGATCGTGCTTTATTGACAAATTATTTCATTATTTTATTGACAAAGTTCAACAAACTACAATTCTCGGCATTATACGACATAAGGAAAAAGTCTAGCAGAGTGCAGTACGTGTGAAAACTTGAACTTTAATAACTTGGAAGGTAAACATTAAAAAAAAAGTTGTAAGGAAAGTATTCTTTACACATCATCAGCTATATCGTATTTAAGTATTGTTCGTTAATTTTGAGATGCCTTGTATATATAATTATGTATTATAATATTTTATTATTGTTATATTGTTTTATGAGCTTTTGTTAGAAATTAAAGTTTTCTTAACGTATAAAATACGTTTGTAATTTGTTTGACTTAATTACTCAATGCATTGATTTGAACAATATAAACTTTTTTATAAACTAATTGTTTAAAATCAATAAAAGCTATGTTATATAAATTATATAAATATTTAATGTTGAATAAGGTTTTATAATTTTATTTATTAGACTGTATATATTCGGTCTTTTTCCCATATATTTTTTTAAATATAAATAAATACAACAAAAACAAATTCTTAAATTTAGAAAAATTGTAATGTTTTTCGTATGTTAGGTGCCTTCGGATGGTGGGGGCCCTGGACTGCAGCTCACCCAGTTCCCCTTAAATCCGGCCCTGGACGGGCTTATGTATCTTGAAAATCTGATAAAAGTTCTATAGGATGAAGCTCTAGTCTGTATTTAAATATTTCGATTTGACAAGTTTGGATAAAACGATTTGGGTCATTGTAATCATAATACTTATATACCAGTTATAAACTTTATATTATTATTGTTGTCCTACTTTCATGTATATGCAATAAATTATTAAGAATAGACATAAAAACCCTCGTAATCATTAATTACATACTTCTCTAGAGAAGCGTTCTAAATAACTTTGTTAATAAAAGAACCAAGAAAGTATAATAAATAGCCCGCAATAGAGCAGTTTTATTTTCAGTTACATCACATAAGTTACACTCTGAAATGGTATTATACAAGGGTAAGTAATCTAAAAAGAAAATAAACACGATTTCTGCTTTCCAAACTGAAAAATCTGTGTTTCCTGAGTGCATGCGAATACAAGAATTGATTAAGACATCGGCATCATTACTGTATTTCCTTTTTGCCAACGATACTTGAATTGTAAAGAACATTTACAGGTTGCGATCGCTACTTCCATCAAGTATACGTGCAACAAAAGAGCCTTTGGCACGACTCCAGCGTTCTGCCGTCTGACAAATTAATGTTGTTATCGGTGTTATCATGTGTTGCACATTCTAAGAAAAACTATTCAAAGGAAATCTTAAACAGCAATCGTAATTAGGTAATTACCAACTTAACTGGCAGTGTGGTAAGTTTATGGTAGTGATGCCATTAAAACCAAACTGAATAATGAATTACGAATAGAACTTTCCGTTTTGATTATTTACTTAAGTAAATAAGTTTTGCTTACAACTTCACAGGAGATAAACGTACTGTATATTTTAAATTAGTTTTCATTTTGGTATTTCTTTTATTTAATTTCTGTTTACGTTAATTCTTCCTCAATCACTTTTCCTTCTAAAATTAAATTATCCTCATTACTATAACGCTGACATAATTTACGCACCACTGAAAATGAAGAAAATCTTACTGAAAGTTTAATGATATTTCTGAAACTTTCGACATCTCATTCAACTTTTTCATTTTAATAAGTTTTATTCAAGTGAAACGAAAATTGAATTTAAAATCAAACCTAATAATTAAGAAATAAGTTTGTATTAACATATCCGGTATCGAATAATGAATTGCTGATTACCCTAAATTCACTATATCATACAAACCTTGGAAGGACTTTATGCAATATTTTTTATTTTTTGAAGTTAAAAATTTGCCAATCGCTTCCGCTTTGCTAGTTAATGACAATCCATGTATTACTTTAAGTTCTGTTCATAATCTAAATCACGTAATTTAACCAAATTAAATGTTTTCTAGAAACTTTGAATACCATTTACACGGTGGTGTCATATAAGCCAACAATGAGTCATAATGAAACTCCCACAAGTGCATACTCTTGTACTTTTAGAATTAAGCCATTATTTCGTTTGTTAATTATATTACTTGCACTTGAAAATTAATTCCGTGTGTAGCTACCTCGAAAAGAGGCCAGTGCATTGCAAAGATTATAAAGTGAAACAGTTTGTATAAAGAGAATGAGTTACCAAAAAACTACGAAACATTTCAAAAGCTCTCGGAGTGCCTATACTAGGGAATGTAGATTAAAATAGTTAACAGCAACAGAACAACAAAAGAATAAAAACACAGTGCACAACACACCACAATTAGGATCTAGAAATTCTCATCTTCATTTGCTAAAAATCAAAAATAGGATAGTTTGATTAATTGTTTTTGCGCTACGGCTGTGTAAAAGCTTTATTCGACTTATGTTCAGCTAATTGCAAATAAGTCTAAGACAGGCTTTAAATTATATTTTCGTAGGTCACTACATAAAACTTATTAAACATCAAGGAAAAGAAAAGCAACATTTACTCTATTGAATTTTGGCTTTTCTTATAATAACTACATATCTGATATATGATTCTGGTTGATACAGCTAAAACTTTATCATTATCAATTAGTATCAATTCCGATACCCAGTCAACCATAGAAAGCCAAACCGTAGAATGTAGGAAAAATATAGAAATGCAAAACATAGATAGCCACAACATAGATAGCCACAACAGAAAAATATTATAGAAAGCCAAAACATAGAATGGATTAAATAAAAAGAAAATTAAAGAGTCCTACCAAAACCTAACCTAAACTAATCCAACGTACAAAAACCAAGTCTTACCACTATAGTCCAGTCAAACTGTACGAAAAATGGGCTTAACTTGGAAAATGGAAGTACATAAGATTTTTTTCTTCCAGCATGTATGGGGGGGGTCTAGAAAAGCTTAATTTGAAGTTTTCGACCTCAAATTCATATGAACTTTTCCCGCCATTTTGAAAAGAAGGGATGAAGTGTTATTTTGGAATTATCTCTGTAACAGTAGGTCCGACAAAAAATTTGTTTAAACCATTTTTGTCGGCAATACGATTGTCTACAACTTTTATTTGAAACTTTTTCGCGTAATATAAAAAATGAAGAAGTTGTGAAGGAAAACAAAAATAAAAATTGTGGTGGCCGATTTACCTTTCGCCGGTTTCCTGGAGAACACATTACATTTATTGTCTTTGAAAAGATTTTTTTCTACCAATATGCAGGGGGGGTCTAGAAAAGCTTAACTTAAAGTTTTCGACCTCAAATTCATATGAGCTTTTTCCGCCATTTTGAAAAGAAGGGTGAAGTGTTATTTTGAAATTATCTCTGTAACAGTAGGTCCGACAAAAATGCTTTATACAAATTTTTTGTCGGACCTACTGTTACAGAGATAGTTTCAAAATAACACTTCATCCCTTCTTTTCAAAATGGCGAAAAAAGCTCATATGAATTTGAGGTCGAAAACTTCAAGCTTTTCTAGACCCCCCCTGCATGCTGGAAGAAAAAATCTTATGTACTTCCATTTTCCATTTCAAATGTTTAGTTTGACTGGACTACTAGACGACTCGACAATATTGAAACTTTCTATGTCAGAGTCATCTAGTGGTAGGATTTTCTATGTTTTGGCATTCTACATTTTGGCTTTCTATGCTTTTCATTTATATATTTTAAATTTTCTTTGTTTTGGTTTTCTACGTTCTTACAGTTTTCCTTGTATTTTATAGAACAGAAGGTTGTGAATTACAACATAAAATCAGTAAATTCCACCGAAATGTTCTATGAGCAACTCTGAAGATCAATATCGCTTGAACTAGCATGTTTTAAACAAATTAAATTTACTACCGCAACATAATTTATAACTATATCAACCATAATCATATCCTACTATATTAAAACGCCAATTGATCTCGGGAACGAAAGATCAAATTTACGCGGCGACCTAGATATAAGCTAGGGGCAACGAGAGAAGCAAAATAACACCAAAATTATGGTTCCTACTTTTATGGTTTCTGAGATACAGAATTATTTTAATATTAGAGGCTTTTGTATGGTTTTTGTCTGATTGGGATGATCGTCAAAAAAACTATATTTTCCCCTCCCGCCCAGACCTTTTTCAGAGTTGGGAATTTTTTTAAATTAACTGCGTTAATCTGGCATCTCAAACATGGTGAATCGAAAATGATTTTTTAATCATATTTTAATCAATATTTTATAATTAAATTATCGCGCGTCGTAGGCGCTCGGACCCCCGATTTTAAATTTGTTATAAGGCAAGTTTTATTCCACGTCAGATTTAGTCGATTTAGTAGTTGTCTACATTAGGATCTCAAACAACTGCAAGCGTTATGTATTATTTAAAGAACTAGTAATTTCGGTATTAATTATGGGACAGTATGTAAAAAATTCGCAGTCTAGCTTAATAGTTTACAAAATAGTCATGACATCCTAAATAGTAGCAAAGAAATGAATACCATTAGTTTCTTTTGAAAGTATACACTTCTCCTTGTGTCTGTGTCTGCGAAAGAAGTGTAAACTTTCAAAAGAATTATTATTATTATTGATTATCAATAATTGCTTATATTATTGAATTTATAAAACATATATAGAAGTAGTTAGATCAGGTTATCTCAGAATCATTATTTTCTTTATATTGATTCTAAGGAAATATAATCCAGAAATTTTTTTAATGGTCAATATATATTAAAACATTGACCTTCAGGGTTCAGTAGAGCTAATTGCATTAGGTTTTCACAGAGCTCATTTTATTAAGTGGCCTGTAATTTAATTAATTAATTAACACAAATTAAAGATTTCAATAAAGAACCTAGAGCACAGCAACGTTTCAAACATTGCGGATCAGGTTACTTTATGGCAAGTTATTTCCGACAGACGATATTTAGAATTTGTAAATTCTATTTTCCGTGTCTTAACGATAATCCAGCTAGTTTTGACATACTGTGTTTTAATTTTTTTTATTATTTTTTAAACTGAAATAATAAGACAATGATACTAAAAAAATAATACTAACTAAATCACAAATAAAATAGAGATAATAATATAATATAGAAGGGGTTTAACTTACTAATTCAGAAAGTGTACAGGTAACAAAAATTCAGACCAAACAGTCAAGTTAAGTCTGTCACAATGTGATATTTCAGTTTGTAATTTCTATTTAAGAAATAACATCAACTGCACAACGTTCTTAAAATCACAAATTTGGTTAAAATGGTAAGTAGATGCTGTTGTTCATACCAATCCACCCTTTATGTATGTAAGTTTTGCGAGATCTATACATAATATGAGTTCCTAGGTTTGATCCGTTTAGATAAGGTTAACGAGTAAGACCAGTAAAATTAGATGCAAAAAAGGTCTGCCTTCCAAAAACGAGTGCAGTTCTGGAAACTGTTTTAATCACTCAATCAGATGAATAATCTGAGTTTGTCCCGATTTCCGAATGGAGCTTCAACCGTGATGTTAAAAAAACCTCGAAATTTTCGGATTTTTTCTGGTCTTTCTCTAATTTCTCCGAAACTAAGCGTTTAATAGAAAAGTCCAATCGATTTTTCCACTTTTCGTCCCGCACTTTTAAAAAAACACTCATTACGTCTCTATAAAACGCACAATATCTATAAATCGACAAACTTTAATGCAAAATGTTATAAAACCAAAATTGTAGAGCATCGAATTATGTTTTCAGAAAGTCCAAAAATGTGCCAAAAAACGTAACCTGTTTCTTTCGAATGAATAAAATAGACAGCTCCTCATTTCTTTATTGAACTACTTGAAACTGAGCACTTCAATGTTAAGCAAACTGCTGAGGACGCCGATACTTTAGTTGTAGCCAGTGATGTTGACGTTGTTCAGCAATCTGACTGTGTGATTTTCGTTGGGAAGAACACCGACCTTCTCGTAATTTTAACTGCTTCAGCCTCAATGTCCCTCAACAAGACAATTTTGTCTACAGCCCCCTTGAATTTCAAGTTTTTAAAGACAACATATTATTCCTACATGCATTCAGTAGCTGCGATACGACTGCATCGTTTTTCAGTGACGGAAAACTCGAGGATTGGAGTCAAAGCTAGTGCTGGTGAGGTTGATAAGGCAGGACCAAAGTGCATAGCAGTCCGGTTTTCTGAAGATGAAAGAAACCCATTAAATGTGATAGGCTATGAAATCTTTAAAAAATCTCTATCAAAGACATCATTCAACCTCGCTACTTTACCTCCTACAGAAGCAGCTGCTCCACAGCATTCCCTGATTTGCAAGTGCAAGCAAGGAAAAACCCATTGGACTCACTGCACTGGAGCACTATTAAAGAAGCAGTACCTCAGGAACTCCTGCAAACCATATGCAGCACATGTTCGAAAGGCTGCCATGGAGGTTGTTCGTGCAGGAAAAATGGCATGAAATTTTCCATTATTTGTAAAATCTGCAAAGGCTCGTCATGCACAATGCTCAAACTGAAATCCCAATTTTCAGTGCTGATGACTACGACATAGATTATGATGAGAAAATGGAAGAAGAAAAAGGAAACTTCGACGATGATTTGAATACCTAAGAAATAGAAGAATTAGAATTCATGTTAATGGGATCATCATCCTATATAACATATTAATCTGTTAATTTTATTGTGTTCAAAACTATTACTTCGATAACAAGGTATAGGTTATAGTATAGTGGTAAAAAAAACCGAATGTTGGAAAAAACCATTGCATGGGAAACCAAACATTGATATTTGCCAAGAGCTATGCTATTTCCAGAAAATCGAAGAAGGTTAATATATACTTACTGGTTAGCTTTTTTGAAACCTTGTTGGACTTTCTGAAAACACAATTTAATGCTCTAACTCTGTTTTTATAACATTTTGCGTTAAAATTAATCGATTTATAGATATTGTACGTTTTATAGAGACAAAATGAGTGTTTTTCAAAAAATGTGGAAAATTGGCGTTCTTTGACGTAGCTTTTCTACAAAACCACTTCATCAGATTCCAAGGTATTGGACTCCATGACGCAGAATGACGCGAATGACGCAGAATTTAATGCTCTACATGGTAATAGTAGACTTTTCGATTAAACTCTTAGTTTTAGAGGAATATCGAGAAAAACCGAAAAAAGTCCGACAATTTTAAGGCTTTTTTAGCATTACGGTTGAAGTTCCACTACGAAATTGGGGCAAACTCAGATTATTCATATCAGAGACCTATTTTATTGATTAAAACAGTTTCCAGAACTGCACCTGTTTTTGAAAGGCTTACCTGCTAATTCTTGGTAAAACAGCTTTTATGAAATAACACTGGCTGTCAGGAAATAACAAAGAGTGTTTAGTGTAAAAAATAGAATGATGAATATGAACATAGCGTAACTCCTAATTACCAACTAAGTGAACTTACTGGAGACAAAATTTACATTTTCTAAGTTTCACTTTTCAATAAATTTCTACATTTCTTCAGCTTCAGTGTAATAGATAAATAATATCAAAATTTGTTTTTTATAGAAATTGAAATGTGAGTTTTGCAGTAAGCTTAAGTTTCACAACTACATAAAAGTATATTCGAGATTAAAAAACACTGCTATCATTACAATGTAGATATACAACGTAGGGATACTTAAATTAATGTTAACTTAATAATGTACAATAACAATAACGTATAGCTGTTATAAGTAGTATGTCTAAAGCATTCGGCATAAAGTATGAGAAAGTGATTACACTACCAAAGATATATATAGCACACAACACAAATACTTACCCAGATATAGTTATGCCTTAACGAAAATCAAAGTTGATGTAAACAGGGCAAGCGATATGAAAACTTACCTGAAACAAAAAGAAAAATGTAGTTAGAAACATTAATAACAAGTTTTTGTAAATCTACAGAAAAATAGCATACGTAGTTCTTGAACTACTTTGTGAATAACTTCGTTCGATGTTAACACATAAAGTTATTCACAAAATAGATAAATCGTTTACAACAGTACAACATATACATAACCGTTAAAGATTGTAAAAACCTACTCGCATCATGAATCTCTACATATTAGCTTAATGTGTGATCCCATTCTAAATACATTTCAAGTTAAATTTTTTATCTAAAAACAGTTATCTACAAATGAATTTTCAACAGGTACAGTTACAAGTAGGTAATTTAAGTAATAACTACAAGTAATCCTTTGCGTTATTAGCACTCCTTACATGTATATATTCCACTTTCCAAACATAATCCAAATTGCCAGGAACAAGCAACTGATTGAATTCTGAACGAGTTGTATTAAAAACTAAATCTCCGAATGTTGCAATAATTTCTTTTATGCACAGATGCATTATAATTAGACTATTATTGATAGATCTATCTAAACATAACTGTCTCTTTATGCCCCAAGGGCCTCTTTATGATTCGACGGGCAATAATGAAACGTCAATTAAATGTCAGAGCTGTATTTGTAGAACTTGATTGGTTCTTAATATAATTTGTAAACTTATCACCAATGAAAATAAGCTGAAATTAAGTATTTTAGATAGTAACTATAGTAACGTACTTCGTATATATGCACATAAGTATACGTACAGCGGCTTGATGTAACCTACGTACTCATTTAATTATATTTTTTACACAATAATAGATTTGAGATAAAAACAATCTGTGCATAAAATAGTGTATGCATTTCGGGCATAACTTGCTTTTATGGCCCTACAGCCTTTTCCTAGCCCTCGGCTGACGCCTCGGGCTAGAAATAACGCTTCTGGCCATAAAAGCTTCTTTATGCCCTTAATACATAAATAACTATTATTAACCTAGATTTTATTATTAAATAGTTTTGAATTAAACTGTGGTCTAAATAATAATCTGCAAGGTGGCTTAAACGATTAGTAAGCTTCCTTTAAAGGAGATGATGAACGTTAATAACGTTAACTGGACGTTAACTTGTTAATATTAAAATACGTAACTTTCCGCGTTTCACAATATCTAATAATTCAAATAATTTCGCTTAAAGAACACTCCACCATTAATCAGTGTAAGCCGATTAATGCCCAGTTAGGATAAATTCTCCAACTTCTCGAAGTGAACTATGTCGTACGATACATAGATTAGTAGATTATCATACAGATTCTCTTCCCAAAAATGTCTCTCCTTAGACCTGTGATATGATACGGAACTTCAAAATATACTCTCGTCACAAAAGCTGGTCCGTAACTGAACTCACGTTATGGAATTTCCAAAAATTCACTTCACAAACAACCAAAATACGTAATTCAACAACCGGATCTAAACTCTTTTAGTAGAACAGCGTGCCTAGAAGTGAAACGTCCGAGTTTATAGGCTAGGTCAGACTATTCCTCTGCACTTCGAAGGGATAAACCCTGCATTAGTGTTTTTAAGTTTTAAGAGGGGCTGTATGAATTTACCCACTCAAACATAAGTATGACAACGCGCATCGCCAATAATAAAGTTAAACGAAATTCTTTTTTTATTTTATTAAAGATGCATAAAAGCTATTAAACTCGAAAACAGGAACACCCATATCAACCACCAGCTGCTTTATACCGCTATTAAACACTTTATTCTTTTATGTGAATATTCAATATAACTAAAATTTGTCTTAAACTAGTAGGTGTTTGCCTAGAACATAAACTGCTATAAAAATGTTAAAATAATTTACGTTCGATTTTATGTCTTTTTATATTATAAGAAACAGACGAATGTTTTGCGTACGGGATTGGAAAGGACTGTAGTTGTAGAAAAAGGTTACACGTTAATACAGAACATAATTTTCTTCGAAGACAGGAATAACTAATTTTTATACCAAGAGTTGAAAATTTAAACGAAATGTCATAAATAACTTCAAATTTGAGTTCGTGGCAAAGCTTTAGCATGATACACAACAATACACTATACAACTTTTGATTGTAATACAGTCTGGTTTTCTGTTAGTTTAGCTGAATCATACCTAATATTTTAAATACTTCGATTGCTAATTATGTAACTATTCAAATCATGATTTGCATTGAATGCTTTGTATATGAACGTAAAAAATTAATTACGCTACGTTAACTTTAATAACTTAATTCTGAGCTCGAAAATAATACAGTTTTAGCAACTTCAAAAGCCCTATGTTGTGACTTGATAACAGGCTCATCTGTTGTTACAATTGGCCTAACCTATGGCTACGATTGTTATTACTGTATATAATTAGGATGACCCCGGGTTCAGCCAACAAGTTATTATAATTGATACAAATAAATTGATTTATATGAGAGTATATGCAAATTATACAGCAACAGACTTCGGTAGTTGCACAGTGATAATAGATACAAAATATAAACCACCAACTCTGCCATAAAAAATTCTGCCTTGGCTAATTGCAAACGTGGTGAAACTTCAAAAACTCCACCACACTGAGACCTTCAGGCGGGTCGTTTGAATAGGGCACTAAATAAACTAAATAAATATAAATCTAGGAAACACAAGTAATGTACTACAAAATATAAACCAAATTTTCTTTAAATTAAAATGACAAAAAAATATTTACATAAGAACACACACAACAAAAGAATTAAAATATAAAAAAAATAATTTTGGATACCATGAACAAATGAAAAATCAATCCTAAGATAGTGAAATGCCTTTTACCCAAGGGGTAATATAGCTGGCATCATCGTAATCTTAATTACTAAATTCTTATTTAAAATTAATTAAATGTCTTAAATTCTTAAATCAATCCAATATTTGGCGCCAACAGTTTGCCGACTGAAATTGTCCAGGAAAGGAAACAGCAATCACCTGTTTTCCATATGGTTTAAATACTGGTGGAAGAACAAACCATCTACCGCCCTTTCAAATAATATCCAAATAAATAGTATTAAAAAATAAAATTAAAATCCAATTGCTTGTTTTAAATATGGTAAGTCCAATTAATGAATAATTAATTTTTTCTTTTAAATTTCTTTCCAACATCCAAATTATAACGAAGATTAAAATTCTATTATCCAAATAAATTTTCTTCTGCTGAATAAATATTATTCCACAAATAAATTCACAGCAATGATTATTATATTAATTAAATGTAATTATTATTTAAAAAATTGTCAAATTCAAAGATCTTCGATGAATATTTATCACTTTGACATTTCAACACATTTTGACATTTGTTTACATTTTTCAAACTCACAACATAACCGTAAAATTTTAAATTTTTGCTCTCAACACGTATGCCCTGTTTGAAAGTTCTCAAATAACAGAGAGTTTGTTACTAAAATGGCCGCTCTTTTTTATACCCTTTCTCAAATAAAATAAGGCTATAGTGATATTTTTGGTTAAAAACAAAAGAATCTTTAAAACTAATTACAACATAACCACGTAATTGTTAATAATTATTAATTATTCTTTAAATAAATTCAACATATAGTTAGCCAAAACATTTCCATTCCAATGATATATGACACTTGTACTGCCATAAAAGAACAAGGTCATTAGAAAAAGTCAACCAAAACATCTTTCCTATACAATTATCAGATAACTAATTAACAAATAAACTTAACTACAAGTTAAGAATTTATATTTGTTAGTTAACAAGTTAACTAACAAATCCCATCTATCATCTCGTTGAAAAAAATTTAGCTGGGAGTGCATACTTTCTAATGCATGCCAAATATCATGACATTATGTAGGTACTCGGAATATGATATGTTGAACAAGTATCTTTAGGGCACCTATCACAACGCCACCTGTAGAGTGAAATTAAATCAATTCACGTTTAAATTCAGGTCACATTCGTGGACATTCGAATTTCACTTTGTTCAATTTCAATCTTCTGTGACTAGGTAGGTTAGATGTTGATTTTACTTTTTATTAAGCAATTCTGAAATCTCGATACGTGGTAGATAAAAAGCAAAAGTTGTTGACTTTACTGCTATAACATTTTTCAATATGCATATGTTCATAATACGCAAAAATTACTTGTTAGATGTTTAAGCATCTCACAGTATTCTGCAACTAATTTTGTGATATAATAAAGTACTAGCTATCTATCTGTTTATTTCTAGCAAAAAACAAGTAGACATTTCTTAGTGTACAAAACACTAGAATGCAGTAAACACGACAATAAATGTAGAAACGGTTATAACTATTTTTGTTCAATTTAAGAGTTTAAAAAATACGCTCGAGAATATTTTGAATTGTTGGTATCGTTCGGTTTTTAAACATACCTATGCAAATATCTTTAAGACGTTTTTAAATAAAGATTCTTTAAATGTTCGTAACATTTTATCTACTTTTTGATAATTTGGAAAAATTTAATATTATGGTGGTTTAACTTGATGTTCTGTTATGAATGGTTTTATCGTACAAATGCGTATGAATTCTTGTAGTGTAAACTGTGAAACGACGGTTTTTAGCCTAACTAAAATAAACATAAAAATGTCCCGCGATTGGGCGACAATTGAAACAAATGTTTTTCTGTACGACAAAATAACAATAATAAACAAAGCTTAAAACTTCAAACGAAGAATTCACATTACTTAAACTAAATTTAGGACATAAATTACGATACTTACTGTATATAGAAATGCTCAAAATTGCCGGCTTGAGATTTAGCTCTTTCTTACAAATTTAAATTTTCAGGTCGCAGGTATTAACCCTAAAAGCTCCTAATTAAATAATTGATTCAGGAATAAATAATAGTATGTTGGTCGCCACCAAAACTGAGGATGTTTTTCATAAAACATTAATAAAATTTGGAAAAAGTGAAGGTTATCAGCTAAGGAACTAACCTCTTTATTAATTTTGACGTTAATTTAATTAAAACATTAATCAAACAATAAAAGATCTTGATTAGCCAAAGAAAACAAAAAAACATCAGCAGTCCGTTTAGCCAAACTATGTCAAGTAGTCAATTAAATTTGAAATCTGTATATTAAAAACAAAAGAAAATGGTACATACAAAACACATCAAAGAAGTTATACATTAATGAAAATTTGTAAATTCAAAATACAAAGCACATCAAATTAAAATAGTTATTGTTCCAAAAAATGAATAAAATTTCGGGATCCCAAATGACTAAATAATACCTAAACAATACATTATTAATAAAATTAAATACCTTAACAGTTTTTTATCATCCTAAGTAGTGTTCGTACAATTCTTTTCACAAGTTGAAGGATTCGAACTCTTGACAATCAAAACACCATAAAAGCTTTAAACAAAGCTACAATAACAAACTGCTCAGCTGCAACGATGCGGGAAGAAGTCTTCTGGATTTTGAACTGAACGTTATTAGTGAGATTCATCAAACTTTAACATATTTACTTGCAATAACTGCCTTCGATAATAAATTCTTTATTACTCTTCTGACTGGAACGGTACTCGTCTGTTGAATCACTTGAATGTTGCTCGAAATAATTGTGGAAATTATTATAATTCGGAAAGACCAATGTAACGGTATGAAAATCCTCTTTTCTTATACGTGGGAATTAACACTAAGTTCTAATGACAAATGTCCGGCAACTAAACCATTCTTCAATAAATGAAGAATCACGAAATAACTGTATTTAAGCGGTACTGTAATACTATATGTTTATTCGAACAACTCGAAAAACTAAACGGCACTTTAAATAGTTAATTTGTTATTTTATAATAAACAAATCGAACGGTAATCACAACATACTCAAACGGAAAATTACTAAATTCACTTAACGGGACTAATATTGTACCCCGCCGAGGCACGAGGCACGCCGCACAAAAAACTTTAGCTGGACTCTCTGCAACTATATTCAATAAAGATCGAAACTGAAGTCACTCGGACCAGCCAATGAACTGAAGGTCGTCTTAAAACTCAGGGTTCTTTTTCTACGTAGGAATACATTACCAGATGCAAATCGGCTTCAACCAATAGCGCGGTCGCGTGGTTTGGTCTAAACGAATCAGGGTTAAACAGTCCACGAACCATGTTATTTTTTTGTTTCAACCAAAGTACACGTGCACAAATGAAATACAGAAAAGAATAATTTATTGTCCAAATGCTTTTTATAATTCTAGGAGGATTTGAAACCAACCTTTTTAAAATAATTTTTATAGGGTTGTTTGTACCAAATGCTAACACAAGTTTACATTTTAAAAGAACGCAAATTTGCAGTGCCGGACTTAAGATTTTTAGTGAATATGTAGACAAAACTACATTTGTTCAGGACTAATAAAAATATACCGTTACAAATGACTTTAAGAGAAAAACGTAATTAATCCTTGTACTTCATATTTGGCAACAGAGCCTGTTTTTTTCCTTAAGTTATACCTTAACACCAAGTACTGGTGTTAAGTACTGATCGTATCGTTTGGAGCGTTCTTTTTGTAATTCGGTTTATATTAGAAAACACTTAGAAATTTCGACATAAGATACAAAGAACACATACGGTCTTATATAAATAAACACCCAGAAAAGTCTAATTATGCCAAACAACTGTTGGAACAGAATCACCTAATGACACCTCAAAATAACATCAAATTCTTCCATTTTGCAATAACAAATACAAATTAGACATTTTAGAAACTTTTGAAATATACAAACATAAACGAACAGTACCTTTATTCTCTTTTATTAGAAGTCTTAGATATTTAGTTTATGTATGTATTGTATCTAGTTACCTATTTTCTGTATTTATCCTTAGCAACGTGTTTGTTTATCAATCTTATCTATCTTTGATTTAAACTTAAAACAATTGTAAGGTTAAGGATTTATTAAAATTTGTGAAACTTTAACTAATCTTTTGATTTTTATTATGTTTTATGATTATGGAGTTCCAGTAAGGCTGGTGACAATAAACTTTAAAAGATATGCTTATGTAAATTATGATTTTTTTATCCAACATAGATAATAGCTTAAATTGCTACTCAAGTACATAAATGTTACATCAAATAACTTAAGATACTTATTTACCTTGTTTCTGTTAACTTTTGTGTTTGGTAGAATAAGCTGAATTGTGCTATCCAATTTAAGTTGATTACTTTGAATTTGAATATGTTTATACTGAATCTAAATGTGTTTATTTTCTATAATAATTAAAACTTGAAATTTCTTAAATAATAACTAAATAATGATAAAAATATTAAAATTATTATTATTTCTTATTTTCACAGAACATATCTGGTGTACATAGAGTGGGGTATTATGCCATTCACTCCATTCTCTTTTAGCCAGTAATATTTAGGCACTTTCTCAATATACGTGTGGTTTCGAGAATCACAGACTTTTGAGCGGTAAGTAACGTTGGTATTATCTTTAGACCTATTTTTTCTATATATTTACTAAAATTTTTGCTTACTAGTCCATGTACAGTAATAATTACCGGTATTGTATAAACTTTTTCGAGTTTGTATATTTGTCGTAATTCTTCTGAAAGGTCGTAATATTTGCTGATTTTGTCTCTTTCAGTTTTGGTGAGATTATGGTTTCCCGGATGAGATACGTCAATAAGGTAAGCAATTTTATTTTTAAAATCAAATAGTGTGATATCTGGTCTGTTTGCGCCTATAGGTTTATCGGTATGTATGGGCAAATCCCAGTATATCTTCACTTGCTGATTTTCTATTACAGGTTCAGGTGCGTAGCGATAATATGGAGTTCGCTGTGTGCTAAGTTTATATTTTAATACTAGCTCTTGGTGTATTATCGCTGCCGTTAGGTTGTGTCGACGTAGATATTCGGTGTTAGCTAAGGCGCTACACCCGCATATTAGGTGTTCAACGGTCTCAGTGCTGGCTTTGCACATTCTGCATTCGTCTTTAACGTTAGGTAGTTTTTCTATATATTTCTTATAGTTATTAGTTCCTACCACATTATCTTGTGCTGCAATAGCAAATCCCTCTGTTTCTGCGTAGAGTTCCCCTCTTCTTAGCCATAAAACCGACATCGTCTTATCTGCATCATCAAGGTGTTGGGGGTATCTTCCGTGTAACGCTTTTTCTCTCCACAAACGTTTCTTTTCATGTTTCGAAAATCGATTGGCAACTTGATCTTCTACGTTGCGGATAGGCGAGTATTCGTCGCAGGTACTGACAGCTGCAAGAAGAGGGGATTCTTGGGCTGTTTGCGTAAAATATTTGTGCAGATTTGTCAGTTGTATAGCGCATAGGTATGTTAGATCTAATAAGCCTCTGCCCCCGTCTTTCCTGGATATGTAAAGTCTTTCCATGCAGGCTTTAGGATGATGTGCTCTGTGTTTAGTTAGTAGTACTCGTATTTGTCTATTTAACTTTTCGGTTTCTGTGACTGACCATGGTATAACCCCAAACGAGTACGAGACTACAGGGATAGCCCAGGTGTTGATGGCTTTTATTTTTTGCATTGCTGTAATGTGGGTGTCTAAGATTTTTGTTACTCGTTGATTTAATTTGTTATTATTATTATTATTATTATTATTATTTATTTATTTTTTTTTTCTTCACCTTATTGGGTTATGTCATACCTGTGTGCGGGACTGTGTCCAAGCAGTACAGGTGTTATTATTATTATTTCTCTTCTCACGTTCTCAACGGTTGTGCTGGAACCTTTTTCCGCCTATTCAGATGTAACTGGAGTAGGCTCGGATGTTATTAAGGTTCTAGCGGAGAGTACGGCTATTCAGCAAGTACATCTCTCTTATTCATAAATATTCTTGTCAGGTGGCAAGTGTGTAATAAGCATGCCTTTTGAAGCTCGATGTATAGATTGTAAGGTAGATTGAGATCTTTTAAGGACTGATGTAGTGTTTTGGGTATCAAACCAATTGATGATATTATAATTGGTATTATTACTACACTGTTCATTTTCCAGATGCGTTGAATTTCCATCGCTAGCTCTGTATATTTGCGCTTCTTTTCGTCATGTGCTGTTTGTAAGTTTCTCGATCCAGGTATAGCAATGTCGATAAGGTAGGTTTTCTTTTTGTTTTTGTCTATAACGAGAATGTCAGGCTTGTTGTGATTGATTGTTTTGTCAGTGAGTACGGTTCTGTCCCAGAGAATTTTGTATTTTACCGATTCTAGTACAGGTTGCGGATTGTATTTATAATAGGCTATTCTTTCTTGAATGAGTTTACAGCGTAAGGCTAGTCTCTGATGTAATATTTTTGCTACATTGTTGTGCCGAGTAAGATATTCCGTGTTTGCAATGCTGGTGCAACCATTTAGTATGTGTTCAATGGTTTCGCCTTGTTTTCCGCACTTTCTACATTTATCTTCTATGTCGGGTATTTTCAGTATATGTTTTTGATAGTTTCTGGTTGGAACCACTTTGTCTTGAATGGCCATTAAATAACCCTCGGTTTCACTGAAGAGGTCTCCGCGACTGAGCCATTTGTTCGACGCTTTCTGATCGACAATATCTTGGTTCAGATCGTGGTAGAAAACTCCGTGTATAGCCTTTCGACCCCATGCCTCTTGAATATCCTCGTATGTTATTATCGGGATGTTGAGGTCTCTGTTTCTTAAATTTGTCGGCGTGTATTTGTTGTCAGCTTCCACTACAGTTCGATGTAAGTTTGAGTCCGTTGAGTAGAAGTAACTACGGATGTTCTGTATCTGATTCGAGTGGAGATTTTTCAGATTTATTATACCTTTTCCTCCTCTGTTCCTTGGTAAAGTCATTCTTTCTATGCATGTTTTTGGGTGTTGATGTCCGTGTTTTGTTAGTGTTGTACGAATAATTCTTTCTAAGTTTTCAAGATCAGTTGTAGACCATTTGATTATTCCGAAGGAATATGTGAGAGTTGGTATGGCGAACGTATTGATAGCTTTTACTAAGTTTCTGCCTGTTAGCTGTGTTTTTGCAAGAATATTGATTCTTTCTTTAAAAGTTTGTTGTAGTTGTTGCTTTATATCCGTATGTTCGATTTTTAGCGCCTGATGTATTCCTAAGTATTTGTATTGTTGGTTTTCTGTCATGGATTCAATGCCATGGGTTATGTTTTGTTCAGCTGGAATTGTCAGTTTTCCTTTGTTTATATGTAGACTTTTACATTTACTAAGCCCAAATTCCATTTGTATATCTTGACTGAACTGTTTTACCACGTCTGTTAGAAGTTTGAGTTGTGTTTCACTGGAAGCAAAGAGTTTTAAGTCATCCATGTACATGAGATGACTTAATCGGTGTTGACTGTTGGGTGCTTTTATGACGAATCCGTAGTTGGTGTCATTTAGTAACTTACTGAGGGGATTTAAAGCCATTGTAAACCATAGTGCACTTAAGGTGTCCCCTTGAAAAATGCCTCTGCGTATATCAATGTCCGGGATTGTGATTAAGCCGTCGTTTGTCCTTAGGGTTAAGCTAGTCCGCCATTGTTTCATGGATTTTTCAAGAAATTGTTGGATTATGGGGTGGATTTTATATATCTTTAAGATATGTGTGAGCCATGAGTGCGGTACAGAATCGAAAGCCTTCTTGTAGTCTATGTAGGTTATATGAAGGTTTCGTTTTATTATTATTTATTATTATTATTATTATTATTATTATTATTATATTATTATTATTTGTTTAATCGATTCCAAATTGTTTAGTTCCAATTTAAATGGTTTTATTTTCAATTTGAAAATAATTAGACTCAATTTGAACTGAAAAGACATAGTAGTTATAAGTACAAGATAATGTTTTAATCCCACTAGCTTGAAACTAGTACAAGAAGCAAATGAAATTAAAACTAAACTCTGAATATCACCTTAAATGTTTTTTTTCCATACTTACCATATCTTATTAACCTTAATTTCCTTTGTTTAATTCTAGAGTTGCTAAAGCTGGCGCTTTTATGTAAATGCTAAATTCGCACTCGTACTATTGCTATAGTTGCATGAAATTGCATTACATGCTTACCAGAGCGCAGTTGCAAACAAAAGAGAATCTAAGATTTCCTGACGCATTTGGAAATAGAATAATTTACCCTAAATTTCTCTAAACAGCGAAATTGATTGTGTATTGAAGCGGAACCTGAATCACATTTCCTAATTTTAAACCCAAAACTATTATGAAAAAGAAGAAAAACTAAAAGTATTTACGAAAAATAAATGCATGGGGAATATTACTGTAATAGTTTTAATCCTTCGCGTAATAATATATAGAATACATTCCTTCGATAAAAAAAGTCTATTGATATAATAACACGAAGAAAATTCTTTATGCATAGTATACACTGCATCTGCTCCAGCCGACACATAAAATAATAAATTATTGTTGAACGTGCCCCATTTCGCATTAAAAGACCTTTTCCTTTTTGATTCGTTTTCTCATTTATCGTGGATTACATCTTTCCGCTTAAATCATTTAAGCAGTTTTTATTATAAAATCGATTGTCGCTCCTTTTTAACCAATTATTAGAATAACCCCTGTCGCTTATTTGTAAAAAGGGATATTGTAATTGAATCTTGCAAGTGAGATAATTTTTCTCGTTTTGATTTTTAAGAAAGTAAATGAATTTTCCTTCTTCTTAAGCATTTCATTAATTTCAAAGGATACCTACAGATACTACTCTGTAGCAGTCTTGATAAAAAATGGTTTTGGGCCTGTATATAATTATATATACCTACATTATAGTTATATTCCGCAACATGAACTCATTGTCTTACAGTTTTGCTATACGAATGAAAATCTAATAGCTCTTGTTGTGAAGCAATACAATCTATTTTAATCTAAAGAAAATTAGTTTCAGAAAATCATTCAGAGATATTAACAACAAACTACATATAATATTCGTATAAATCAAATATGTGATATAGTATTCGTTAATAGGAACCAAAAATCCTTATGCTATTTTTGACTTTACGAACATCTAAAAAAAATTGCTAAACGGCTAAAACTGATGATGATGGTGATGACTGAAAGGAATGGGGTGTTTACATTCATACAATACTTTATTATTGCATTAGGGAAAAGGTTTGTTTATTTATAACGTAACCATGACATTCTCTTTGAAAACGAAATACTAACAAAAAATAACTCAAATAATTCAGTGTCACTTTTGTTCTAACATAGACAGAAAAGCCTTGAATAATTGTTAATTATTAACAATTATTAATTAACAATTAATTAATAACACTTTACCATTGTGTCCTACAAAGAAAATCATTCTTAACTTTTTTGTAGCGCAGAAAATTTACTTCATTTATCTCCATAACATCTTTTTCTAAACCTAAACAGAGCTTTAGTGGTACGAAAATTCTTTAAAATACGAAAAAAACACAATCTTTGTCATTTAACTTTTATGTTTTCGGTTCATGTGGGGTACCATTTGGACAATGGAAGACGAAATTCTGCAATAGCCTTCAGAAACACCCTCATTTAGTTAAAATAGCCAGTGTACTTAGAGAGCCAGAAACTACTTCTGATCAAATTGCTGAAGCAGGTGAGAAATTTCTTGAAAAATACGGTGGGGACATAAATACTCAAACACTAGATGACCTTTGCTATCAGCTATGCAAAATCAGTGATAAAAAGTAAGTTTCACCTTGCCACACTACCACCAACACAAGACGCAGCCCGATATAACGGCTTTCCGCACCTACCATCAAGTCCAAACATGGTTCGGGAGAGAAAATAGTCCTTTGGATAGGGGTTGGACGATGAGCACACAAGGGCTGACTCCGGTTAAAACTACAAAAAATGCAGCTCCAAAGTTTTTGTTGCAATTCAATTCTTGCCAATGTAAGAAAGGGTGTACTACTACGACCTGGAGCTGCAAAATGGTTGGTTTGAGGTGTTCTAATATTTGTAAGCATTGTTCTGAACAATCATGTGAAAATGTTCCTGAGATTATTCTAAGCGAGAATGACACTGAGGAAGAAGAGGTTTGTATAATTGATCAAATGATCGCCTAAGCGGATGAAGACATTGAAGACTTTACCTTCGTTATAGAAAGGGATGAAGGTGATAATCCATATGAACCTACAAGATCAAAGTTAAAAGACAAAGATTGTGGTTTTTGATAGTTTTCCGTAACCTTTGAAAAATTTTCGTATCATTGGAGCTCTGTATTTCGGTAAGTATGAGGTTTAGAAAAAGATGTTGCATGGGTAAATTGTGGGGAATTTTCTGCTCTACAAGAAAGTTATGAATGAATATTTTTTGTAGGACGTACAGGTAAAGAATTATTGAGCAAAAACCAAAAAAGTCGAAAAATTTAGTGTTTTTTTTTCGCCATGCCAAAGCCCGCACATGTACGAGAAGGTTGAAACTTGGGTTTGAATTAGTGCTTGGGTACATACAACATACCCAAAAATCAAAACTACACGACCTTTTATGAGGCATTATGTACTTGGCGACTGGAATAATAATCTTTGGTTCTAAAAAAAACGCAAAATTTTACTGGAGCTAGCTGACACGTCTTACGTTTATTTGGAACTTGATACATTGACATATTGATACATAGGCTAGATATGACTTACAAAAGTCAAGTGTTGCATGTCCACGTAAATAATTTGGAAATTAATTAAAATAAATTTGTAATAAATGATTTTTATCGTAAAAGAATAACATAATTAATTTAATTATGTTATTAAAATTAATTTACAATTTTAATAACATTATTGAAATTACGATTTTAAAACTTTCCGTGAGCTGGGTTTAGGAAACACAAAAAGTGTGGTAAGTACATTATCTGTTTTTGCAATGTTTGCCAAACAAGGTTTTAGCAAATTTTGAAGAATTATATTACTAAGTTCCTCTTTGTGGTCATGGCAAACAAAGAACTGTGAAGAAGCAATTGAAGTTAGAAGTAGTTTCAATTTAAATGAGTTTACATGTACTAGATGTCAATAACGCATTCTGTAATGTTTTTTTAAAAAAGTGTGAAAATTAAAAACAAAATAAGTTTTAGTATTTCATATGTAAATGTGACCTCTCTGTATGACGTTCTCATTGACACGTCGAACACCTTCATTTAACGTTCGTTCGAACATTTAATTTCTTCAATAAAGGTTACACTGAACTTATATCTGATAGCATGGTATCTTGAAATGGTTCAAACTGTCTCTACAGTTAACTATATCAAATTAATTATTTTTAAATTATCCCTTCAATAGATTGACTATCTCAATACTAAAATATCATTACAGTAACTACATTACTTTAAACATGGAGAATAATGAATTAATCGTAGATCTAATTCATTAGGTCAACTAATCTATGCCGGTAATATTGTTTTTTATTGGTAATTTTATTTCTTGAGATATAAAGTGACCAAATACTTAAACAACAAACAAAAAATACAAACGGTTAATTATCCCTTGTGTTATAGGTACATTACTTTTTTAAACATGTAGAATAATTAATTAATCATAGATTTAATCAAGTCGAACAAACCAAAAATTAAAACGCTACTGTAAAATCTACTTCCTGGAAGATCGAAGTGATGAAAACACGTTTAAGTACTTATGTACGTATTTAAACACTAGCTATCATTGAGTTTAGGTTTTCATAAGCTAATTACAAGACAAAACAAAAATAATAGTCAAAACAAACTGTGACATCACCTATCGCCAGTTGTGCAATGTACCAGTTATCATATTCTAAAATACAGTTAGGCACATTTCCTACTGTGATTCTTAAACCAGTGATCACCAAACAGATGTAAAAATACAATTTTTTGGGAAATTACAAACCTGCAATAAATATTAAATACTGTTATTATACAAATAAATTTAACAATGGCAAATTTTTCCGTTCTCTTTTATCGTTTAATAAGTTATTGGATTTTTAGTTTATTAATTTCTAAAGATTCTAGTAAATTTAATTTTGTTGCTTGAGTTTTCCTATTAACAAATGAATTCTTGTTTACCGATATTTTTTTCCAAAGATATCTGTTTGTACTACATATTCCTTTGGGCATGTATTGCACATGAAGTTATAGACTCCCGATTATTTACTATTTGTTGTTTTGTTAGTTTTAAATCCTACCTGAATATCCGGCTTCCTTAGAAGTTTTGCTATTTTGAAGCCACATTTTTACCAACTACATTGTATTGTGACATACACATACAGTTATATAGTTGGTTCTGTATGTAAAGTTGACTTTTACCCAGTTCAATTCCGCTTCAGGAGGGTAAAAGATTTTCCCCATTGTGTTAATATCAGTTTTGTCACTCCAAATATATTTGTGTTTATGGACACACCTTTTCATTGGTTCCTTATTTAGGTATGCTTTTATTCAGACTTCCTCAATGGTAAATTCGGCTTTATCACAGTTTTCCAGTAACTTTTGATAAAATAACCATTTTTCTTCCCTTTTGTTCAGTTAAACCTAAGTTATCTTATGAGTAGTGTGATTTCTTTCATGCAAGAAGATTCTCTCTTTTAGAGTTTTTTTGTGAATGAAATTAAATAATTACTGGTGATTAGTTAGTTTCACGAAGGTGATAGTTATAGTCACAGGAACCCAACTTGTTGATCTTTAAACGCTACAAAGTACACTTCTAAACTAATTCATTTCTCTGACAATTTCTTGTTTTGTAGAAATATCTTCCAACTATACAAAAGATAATAAACATTTCTCTGGGCCTCTATTTTCTTAAGCCGATGAAATAATTATTCCGGTAGGTCATAGTTTAGCTGGTGTAACTGTTAAATTAACGCAGAATTCCTTTCTAGTCTTTTTAGCTTTGGTTTGAATGTTCGTACTTTTAACATCTTATACATTGAATGATGTCCTTTTAAAGTTGATTTCCTAAACATTTTTGTTGTTTGTGTTAAGTTCCAAATCCACAAAAAAGTGGGAACGGATCCTTTCTTACTTTGTGTCTGATGTTCATTATATTGCAAAATTTGTGTCTCAGTTGTTCTTATCCCTCTAGGACTATTTCAGTCGATATACGTGCTTAGATTGATGAAGATGCCATGCATAACTAGTCTATATGGCCTCTCCTCTTTGGGTTGGTATGTATGATATATGACCTTTTTCTCTCTTAAACGTCTGATACCTTTATAAGTGTCTGGGATACGTGCATTGGTTTTAACCGTATTGTTTTGCTGTAGTATTGTTTATCTGAAGCAACTTTAGCAATATCTTCGATCATACTGTTATAGTTAGTACCTCCATAGATTATACATTTATTATACAGAAGAAGTTTTAAAGCTCTAATCGTACTTTCATTGTTTTCAGTGTGATCTTGGTTTAGATCTTCGTTAACTGTGTTAGCTAAGAGCACGTATCTGTTTCGAGTTGGAATGTTTTAGTGATCCAAAGTATATTTTCCGCTTATTTGTTCCTTTTCTCGATAACTTGCCATGGGTGGCTGCTAGCTTCTGGTAATCAAATATGCTGAACTGCATACCGTAGCAGTTAGTGATAGGCATTAAGTGGATAGACATTTAAGTTACCTGTTTGAACGGGAAATGTTCTGGATGTTACATCGATGTTAAAAGAAGTTTGTATCAATTTGCACTTTAATCGATTAAATGTGAATGAATAAATCGGTGCGCTTGACCTTAGTGTTCGTGCACACCCAATGCGCAAGAGGGCGGAAGAAGGAGTACGCGAGCGGAAAGATGCTTTACGTAACCGAGAGACAACAGTAAAAGATTTGTGTGCATACTAAATGCTATCACAGTCATTTTCTATAAGTTGGACAATTTTGATGTTATTAATAGAAAATATATTAATAAGATGCCATTTTGCAAACAAAAGCAGATTCTAGATACACAAGATCAACGCCACAAGGAAACAAGATAGAGACTTTAGTAATTTATTTAAAAGTTTGCAAGAAGGTCCCCATAGATTCTAAGTTCCTTCGAATGAGCGAAAGTATTTTTTCATATATTTTAAGCGTTTTTTTAGATCCCCTCTAGGGGATAGTAAGTAGATTTCGTTAATTAATCTTTCTACATCCACCGTTTTATATGACCGTATTAGCACAGTCGCACCGTTCAAGACAAACTGATTTGTGTTTGAGCGTCAATAAGCGAAGCTCTCGGTCATGTATCGCTGACAGGTTCGAACACGCTTACTGTATGCACACCCACATTAAAATATTGTCACTTATGTTTTCCGCTCAGCTAAGCTACACTTGGTTAAGCTTTGTATGTGCACTGACAGACGTTCACTAAGGTACAACGCGCGTAGTTGTTGATATGGCATGAATACTTCGCACATATCTTTATCCTTCAAAACTCAAACGAGTGAACATCTAATCTATGTTTTGTTTCTAGTATATAATTGTTGTAAGAACCTTTATTTTTATTTTAACACATTATAATTGTACATTAAAATAGGACGTTTGCATTTAAAACTTTCTTTACAACTAAAATTTTCTTCACAATGTTGCAATGAAGTAATTTCATTAAATTGGTAGAACATCTAAACATATTCTTGGTAATAGTTATCTATCTATCTATATATTTAAAACACCAGGCTTATTTTTGTTCCAGTTCGTTTGAGACTTCTACTGGCCCGATATACGTGATTCTTTTTTATATTGAAGTTTTTGTTGTGTAGATTACCTAGTCAACACTACTTAATATCTGTAGTTCTTTAAGTTTTATGTTTTTAAATAAATAAATCTGAAACATGTATAATGATACGCACGAGAATAACCAGCTACTTGCAGCGGCATCTCACTTTCCAGGGTGTTAACTATTAGCACTATTGACGATTATAAAAATTTTCTGAGTTTGGTGCAACCAATTGCATCATTAAAGTTTTTAGTGTTTGGTTTGTTATTAGGTTACGTAGACAAACCCGCATAGTTGAAAACAGATTGTTTTGAGTTTTGGACAAAACAAATCACTGTGAGATGCGTTTGCAAGTTGTTATAATTGGCTGTGGTGATTATTATAAAGATTTCATTATTGGCGATCACACTTACTATTGTGTTCCCATTAACACTGCTTTAGATTATGAAAATCTTATGTCCTTCGATAATGAATACATCGGTCATATTGAACTTTATTGTATAGGTTAATTACTATTTACTAATCTACATATTTAAAACACAGCTCATTTTTGTTCCATTTCTCTGCGAGTTCTACAAGACCGATACGTTTTATCCTTTTTTATATTAAAGTTTTGACTTTGTAGATTAGTCAACATTACTTACTTACTTTTTATTTTTATTTCATTTTTATATTTTTAAACGTTCTTTTTTTAGTCTGTGGAGTTTTAGTTTTGTGATATTTTAATTATTTATATTTTAATTTAAAAGGATTATTTGTAATCATTTCCATGTGTCTAAGGCCGACTGTCCAGTTACAGCGTTTGTTTCGTTATGTTTAGGAACAGTCGAGATTTATAGTATTTGGTGTGGACGAAATTCGATATCGTCGTCTGTCGCTGTGCGTTTTTTGAAAAATTTTAAATTTTTCAGATTGGGATATTTGATGAAAAAGTAGAATATGAATGTCTAAGAACTAATGTTTTATCTCTTAAGGAACGGTGGCTAACAAAGGCAGGATAAATTGGGGTTGATGGTAGGGGTAAGTCGGAGATGTTTGTTAAATTACGCGTTTAAAAGTTCGTCTAAGAATAGTAAGCTTAGTATTTTAAACTGTTTTTGTTCGATTGCGTTTATTTAATAAAGATTAATATTAAATAATCACCCTTGGAAACCCGAAGGATTGTAATCACACAACGAACGTTTTATATAAGCAAAGCCTTCAATAAATTAGCCTTTTGACCGTCATGTCTTGATGAGGTTTCCCTTGTTTAGTATTATTTTGCTATTTTCGTGCTTTTGAAGCATAAATCTACGGACACAGGTTTTGTAACTGATATGCAGATCCTGAAAAGTTATTATTAGTATGTACATGGTACCTACAGCGAGCTAGTTGTTTTAGACGCTCCCGGTCAACCTGGTATCTCGGAGGGTCAGATCGCTCGCTTCGGCCGTAACATGTACGTACAACGGGGTTCAGGCACGGTATGTATATTGTATATATTTTTTTCAAATAACTCTACTAGAGCTGAATATACTCAAAACGACTTGATATAAAGTCGTTTCTTCTCGTACGAACAGCGCGCTAGTAACTGTAATACTAAAACTGGAAAACAGATTTTTACAAATTATAAAGTATTCAGTTGCATGAACGACTATCCTGTTGATACAAATCTGTTGCTCGCTTTCAAAGAAAACGAATGATCAAGCGACTGCACAATTTTTCATCTGGAAACAATATATAACCGAGCCAAATTTAGGATCGCTTCGGTTTTTTCTAACGCAAAAAGTAAAATATAAAATAATGTTGTTTTTAGAAAACGTTTTGTTAAAATTCGTATACATTACAGTGTATTCCCAGATTTTTGCTTTATTTCTGCTGTGATTTTATTTTATCTATTACTGTAAAATTTATTTCTCGATGTCGAGAGTATTACAAATAGTGAAGTCCGGAACTCAATGAAAGGATCTCCTTGTGGGACAGGTGAATAAGTTTGTACACGCTACTCTACAGTTAGCTCAATAAAAGAGAGACAAACGGCGAAGCTACGAGACTCTCAGCCCTTCTATTGATCCTGGCAGGGGGTGTGCACTGCCTTGAAATTGTGGATCTGCTAGCAGTACTTTGAGGTTATCTGTAATCCGTTTTTCTTCACATTTTTGGGAGAATTACGATAAATTCAATCATTTCTTTCGTTTATTTGTAATAACTTACAAAAGAAACGATGATTACGAAAGGAGAATAATGAATAAGATTTGTGATAAACTTACTGACATTTTAATTTTAGTTTGCAAAAGTCGTAGATTATGAAAACTACTTTAAATCCCTTTGGTATCAACACGTTAGACTTGACAGTTTTTAAATAGAATTTCCAAATATTGATTAGAGATAGCAGCATGTAACAAGAGGGAATTCATAAAGACACCCTTATCCTCTGGAGCTGAAAATGACATGCAAGTAGTTTTTGCTTAATCTTGTTCATATCCTTTTTGTTGAACATTTATAAATCAGAAAATGTGTTAACATAGTTTTTTTGAAATAAGCTGACTGTGTCGCCATGGAGAAAAGACATATAATCTTGAAACAATAGCACCAGACAGAATTGTCGGAATATAAACATTACAAACGAAGCATTAAATCAGAACTGGCAAAGTGAGTTGGAAAGGATGCAAGTGGGTCAACTTATACAATTGATCCTTTTTCAGCGAAGGATGTGAAATTGCCAGTAAATCGTTTTAACATTTTATTATTTGATTTTGATTTAAATTTGCCTTTAGATTTTAAATATGATATCCTTGAATAGGTTTTAATTTTCATGTTAAGTTAGTATTAGGAAAAGCAAATTAATTAGTTTATTAATTAATTTCAATTAGTATGCATTGCTATTTAAAAAAAACTGTTTCAAGAATCTATTTGCTATTTTGTATGACATGAAACATTTTATTATTAAAAAAATTATTAAAAGTTTTATGTAGTAATATACTATAAGGAATACATAAAATATTATGAAAAATCACTCCTTAATAAAATCTTAGTTTATATCACAATAAAAATTGCTCGAAGTTTTATATTGTTATAGAGCTTCAATAATGCGGTCGGTAACTAAAGTTTATTAACTTTCTATATCGGATTTTGAGTGGTCATTTGACCGCATCCTAAAATTGTATACTTTTGGTTACAGTTTAAATAAATTGTTGCACGATTTCTGAGTGTATAATATTTTTTATCTACGATCATACAAAAAGTGATTACTTTTGACACTGATTTTCGTGTAAAAAGTTAGCATTTATTGAGCTAGTGTTTATTTAAATTAAATTTAAAATTTTATTGTGTTTTTATTGCACGCTAATGTCAACAAGAGATATGATAAATGATGATTTAAATATATATTTTACAAACTGGTTGCTAAATAACTTAGCACATAAAAATCTAAGCACGTTAATATAATTATGTACATGACATAAGTCACAAATTAAAAAAAATCAAATACAATGAATACTTTAGTAAAGCGTTATGATCGTAGATAAAACGTTGTAAGATACACGTGTAAAAAGTCTCTTCATTGCACTCACGTCCTTTAAGACACTCACTCGTACGTCGTTCGTGTGTTAAATCGTTCGCTCAATAAAGAATGGTTTTTTACACTTGTATCTTAAATATCTATATGTCAATTTGCTCTGTATTTTATAATATGCATAGTAAAAGTTGCAATTTATATTAGTATGCAAATTCATGATAGTTATTTATGTACCAACGGCGTTAGAATGATGATAATGCCAGGAGAGCTGTTCCAGCCCGAGGCCTTGAAGCCTTGAGGGATGGAAGTCGCCCGATGGGCATTATCATCTAGTAACGCTCGTGGTGCTTACAAAATTTTATTTTTCACGAGACTATATCGTACAAGTACAAAAAAATTAGTTTTAATTTATAATTGTTGGCGTTGCCAAGGACATTGGTAATATATTTTAAAGCTAGGAATTTGTATGTGTGTCGGATGGTAACAACTTTTACTAAATTTATAAAAGTCAAACAGAGATATGAGAAGTTAAATTCAAATGTTTTTGTTGTTACCAACATGAAAATAAAAAAATCCTAATAGCACCAATGTCATATAAAGAATAAGTTATAATCTTATTTAAGAAATTTCTACAGAAATCGGCACAAAAGAATTCGTGGGCCACGCATCCAGAAACTACGTTGCAAATACTCGTTATTTGTTGTGTCGCACATTGTTTTTGGCCTAATGATCCAAATTACTATAAAACGTAACACAGGCTCCGATTGCAAAGTAAACGTTGAACGGGCGTTATAGACTATAACGCCAGCTTATAATGCCCTGGTTGTTATGGACTTGTTTATATAGTTCGTATCAGAGGTATAATCACCAAATAATATGCAAGTGAAACATAATAGTTATTTACGTATAGAGGGCCGAAAGTGTAAGATTGCGCCCGCCGGCTAAAGGTTGAGGCCCGACGAAGGAGGGCCTTAATTTAGCCAAGGGCGCAATCTACTTTCGGCCCGAGGTACGTACAACGTTTTACGCCCAACTGCAAAAGAAATATTAACTTTAAATTATCGTAAAATCATCTATCATAATTCATAATTTCACAACGTTAAAAATAGGCGGCGTGATGGCTGATCGTAACTATGACTTCACGCGTAAACAATAAAACCAAATTGTAAATTTTACTGAAAATATTGTGACATTGCGAGTAAAAAGTGAAAAAAAGTGCGAAGAAATGAGTATTCCAGAGTCTGAAAGCATTTCAGACGAAATCATAGCCTTATCCAGAGAAGCGGTCTCTGGATTATGCCCCAAAAAATCGAGAAATCGGTATGAAGCAGAATTTCAAAATTTTCTCCAATGGTTGCAACAAAAGCAAACAAGCACAATTAATGAAACAGTGTTGTTAGCGTATTTTAGTGAAAAGGTATGTTTATTCATAGCATAAATTCAGGTTTATTATTTGAGCAATTTATTTAATTTTCAGTCTAAAGTATATCAAAGCAGTTCACTTTGGAGTAAATATTCGCTGCTCAAGAAGATGCTAATTATTAATAAAAATGTGGATATTAGCCAGTTTTGCAAATTAATAAGTTTTCTCAAAAATCAAGCTGTTGGGCATGAACCGAAGAAATCAAATATTTTGACCAAAGAGGAGGTTACCAAATTTATTGTTGACGCTCCAGATGACGTCTATTTGATGCATAAGGTAAAAAATAGTTTTAACCATATCTGTCTAGCTGTTATAAGTTACTTTACCTATTTTGAAACATAGATTGTTCTTGTCTTTGGGCTTTTTGGTGCCTGTCGCCGAGGAGAGTTAGTGGACATTACCATAGATGATATCGAAGATAGAGGTTCAGTTTTGGTGGTTACACTACCAAAAACCAAAACCAATAAAAAAAGAATATTTACCATTGTTGAGGATGACTCTGTGTCGGGATTGAAATTATACAGAAAATATGCTGCACTGAGACCAGCAAATGTCACACATCGTCGTTTTTTTCTACGATACAGAAACAACACCTGCTTTCCGCAACCTGTAGGCAAAAATACTATTGGAACAATACCAAAAGTAATTGCAACTTACCTCCATCTTCCGAATCCAAACAAGTACACAGGCCATTCATTTCGCAGGACCAGTGCAACTTTACTGGCCGATAGCGGTGCAGATATTACTAGTATAAAAAGACACGGAGGGTAACTACATAGTAATTTTTTTAATTACTTCTATATTATGAATATTTTGTTCTAGATGGAAAAGCACAAATGTCGCGGAGGGCTATTTGGAAGATTCGATAACTTCAAAAAATAAAATTACACGTTCAATTCTGGGAAAGAAGTCACTTCCGCAATACGAACGTGGAAGTATGAGTTCTTCAGAGGGAACATCATCGGTAACATCGGTACCATCACATGAATCATTAGCTAATATGGCAGCTAATTCTTTCACCGAAATTGGAATTACAACAGCTGATACTCCGATTGAGATGTCGTCCTCTCCCATTTCAAGGGAACTCAAAGCAGTGGCGCCATCAAGTTCTTTTTCAAATGTTTCTAATTGTACTTTTAACATTTATAATTATTATAAATAAATTTTTATAATAGTTTTTGGATGTATGTAGGCGTTTTTTTACAGCGGGCGTTTTTTACACTTTAAGGCGCGCGATGTATTGTCAAATCTGGATTATGCGGGCGTTTTTTTTACAGTAGGGCGTTTTTTTACACTTTACCGCCCGCGATTTAATGTCAAAGTTGGATTATGCGGGCGATTTTTTTACAGCGGGCGATTTTTTTACACTTTACCGCCCGCGATGTAATGTCAACGTTTCCGCCACGGTCACCAAGATGTAAAGTACCCTTTTCGATGCAGTAGGGCGTAAAAATATTATGTAAATGCGTATTGTTGATGTACAGTAGTAAAGCCCGTCCCGTCTAATAGAGCGGACCCATAATTCTGTCAGCCTGTCCGTCCTTCCTTTAATACAGATTCTGACCTTTTCCAAGGCCACAGCGAAATAAAAAGATGTATGGTTAATCTTTACGATTAGGGCTTGATTTGGCGTATTTGTCGTCTTTCTGCGTTAAGTAATTACTGAAGAATTATAACGGCAGATTTGATGAGAACCTGTCCTTCCGTTGAGTCCAGTTTCTGGTCTTTTCCAAAGTCACGTCAAAATGAATGGTACAGTATGTACATTGTACATAGAAATCTTCAAGGTTGGGGCTTTCATTTGGTCTTCTTGTCACGTTTCTACGTTCACTAATTACTAGGATCACATAAAAATGAAAAATATAATGAAGAGTCTTTATGGTTAAGACTTTAACTTGATATATTCTTCGCCTTTTTACGTTGAGAAGTTCTGGAGAGGAGTTTAGTGCCAAACTTAGTAGTTGTTTATGTACAGGATGTTCAAATTATAGATTCAAATTTTAATATCCTAAAATCAAATTTACCCAGTTTCTTCAAATGAAAAATTAAGATTCCGATTAGTAATTTATACCATGCAGTAATCATGACGTGGGGTGTTGTTAAATCAATAATCTGTTTTTATATTATTACTTTGGAGAAAATAGCCTTATTCCAGTAATTATGAGTTATTTTACAAAAAAAATAACTTATTTTAAAGAAATTCTTCGAAAAAATGTGTTTTGGTTTAGGCACATCTCAAGGCATAAATAAAATAAAATAAAATTTTGACCGACATGTTATTAATGTCGTCTGTGTAATACTTCGGAAAACTTTACTCATTCTTTCTTTCGTATCATCTCCGGCGTGGCAGCAGGAAAGTTTGCGTATCCGCATAAAAGACGAGAATCTGACAGGCCAATTAGTTGGTGCTTTGATCTATCAATTCACTTCAGAAATCTTTATCAAGATGGGACTGTACTCCCCTATAGAAAGTACAGGACCACCATTTAATTGAAACCACACATCTTCTTTAACTTCCACCAATGCAACATGCTGGAGTAAATCTCTATTTAGTAAATTTTGAGTAAATGCTGGATAGACATGTTAGTAAGGGTATAGGCTTTTTTGTATACCATAAATATTGCATGCTGCGCAATGCTTACGAAAAACTTTTATGATGCGTTGTAACCACCACTCACGTCTAGTGGAGTAAAAATTTCACTTTTGATTCAAGAATTCTAATACCTGAGAAAAATGGCATCGGCATGAGTTATTGAAGTACCAAAAATATTTTATTTCTGGGTTAATATCTTTAGGTGCCGCAATCGACTCAAAAATCTAGTGATTTATTGTATTC
Organism: Agrypnus murinus; assembly: GCA_929113105.1. NCBI lineage: Eukaryota > Metazoa > Arthropoda > Insecta > Coleoptera > Elateridae > Agrypnus > Agrypnus murinus. Next base: position 84,793,777 of record OV816024.1, read on the forward strand.
TATATGCATTTGGTTCATAACCATGTTGAGTTTTCTTTCAGATGGTACAGTGACTAATACAAAATGGTAACTTTGAAAACACACAGTCCACTTCTTGTTTGATATTTGGAAGTTCAATTGAATTGCCTGAGCATGTTCTACCCACACATGGAGACATTATGAGGTATTATTTGTATGCGAGGAATGACATGAAGACGAAGACATCCAAAGATCCCTCAGTTGGTGATATTGATGATGTTGTTTTTTGAAATTAGAAGAAATATGGCGTAAGGCTTCCATCCCTATAGTCTCTCACACTTGTATGATCTAACTCCTGAGGTTATTCCATGAGAAAATATAGAACAATTTTTATATCAATTCACCGGAAAGATAGCCCATCTTTTCAGCAGAAACATAGTTCTTTTAAAGGTAAGAACAAAAAACCTTTTGATGTTGCTGCTTGCAAGTTTACTGTTGATCAACGCTCGTGTATGAAAGAACACAATGTACTTGCCATTGAAAATAAATTAAAGAAGATGTTTATTGGTGGTATAGATTTGGTCGATTCGAGAAATATAATAGAAAGGCAAATACGAAAGAGAAGCGAACGATCCAGAACATCACTGGAACTTTCTAAGCAAGAAATGACTGCCGAGGAGGAGGATTCGGAGCCTAAAACATGTGAAAGTGGCGATGGGTTCAGTCCTAGCCCATCCTTCTACAAGATAGACACTGCTAAAAAGAAAGTGAAGCATATGCGATATTTTCTCCCAAGTGTTGCCATGACATCACATAAGTTTGATGTTTCTGATAAAGAAGTAATTGCTATTTCAACAGCCTGTCTCTCTGATCTAGCTTACTATCTGTGAACGATAGTTCAAAGATACAACGTCTGACCTAAAGATCCAAATTATTGTTGAACACCACGCCGGCTCCGATTGCAAAGTAAACGCTTAGCGGGCGTTATAAACGATAATGGCCACTTATAATGCTCTGATTATTATGGAATCGTTTATGTGGTTCGTATCTCTGTTATAAAGAACAAATAATAAGTGACAACAAATCAGTTAAACATAAAATTAATTATACCTAAACCTGTTTTATAACATCCCAACATAAAAGCCGCGTTCGGTATTTCAGATCGATTTACTCGAAGAGCTCGGTTTCTGTGTTATCCATTGTTGTAAAAAGAGCTGAAATTGTGAACCGAGCAAAAGTAATAATAAATTATTATCAACGTCGTTGTTTTATGTTTAATATTATTTTTAATTTGTAGGTTATCACCAATCAATTCTTTATACTAAGAAACTCACAGTTTTCTTAAATTTTAAAGTCCATGAGACAGATTATTATTGATAGCAAATTAAGAAATTCTTCAACCTTCACGACATAATCACGTCCTGCTGTAATTACTTTTTTTATTTGATTGCATGGTAGTATCTACCTAACCATAGCAACCTAGCCTACAACTTAGGAGCAATAGATGTTAGTGTTTGTTATCCTTTAATAGCTATTTAAGTGAGTGTTAAGAGCGGGAAGTGATAGATTCACCAATCAATTCTTTATACTAAGAAACTCACATTTTTCTTAAATTTTAGAGTCCATCAGACAGATTATTATTGATGGCAAATTAAGGAATCCTTCAACCTTCACGACATAGTCACGTCCTGCTGTAATTACTTTTTTTACTTGATCGCATGGTAGTATCTACCTAACCCTAGCAACCTAGCCACAACTTAGGAGCAATAGATGTTAGTGTTTGTTATCCTTTAATAGCTATTTAAGTGAGTGTTAAGAGCGGGAAGTGATAGATTGCCGATCGAGAGAGAAAGAAGACACGCGACGTGAAGCGGAGAGTGTATAATTATCGAGAGCAGCTGTAACACTTTCCGATAGCAGTATACACAAGATCTCTTCTAACACAGCAAGAATATTAAAGAAATTTTAATCTATCTAAAAGCAATACATTAAAAGTAATCAATAGTATGATTAACCTGCGTTACCTTGACAAAACAATGGAAATTATCATTGTTGCTATTTTTTTGCACGACCTGTTTTATCAGTGGTTAGTTTGACACTCAACTGACATACCGATAAAGCAGGACGTGGTGTTGACTGTTGAGTAATAGAAATAAATCTTTCCGCGCATTGCCATTTGAAACAAGTCGAAAAGTGTTAATTCTTACTGTTCTTCAGAAATGTCAATTTTCAATTATCTAATGACAACTGATAAAGCCTACTTTCAAATGCCGAAGTAAAAAAAATGATTTTAAAATAATAGTCGATAATAATAGTTTCATTTCGATATTGTGGTCTCTTCTATGTTGCAATTTTGTTTCAGTGCTATGTCTTTTATAATATTTTATCTTAATTCTCAGGTCAATTGCTTGGCTTACCTATACTTGCTTTTTCTAATTCTTCTAGTTAGCCCATGTGTAGATAGTAGATTTGCAAAATCTACATATTAAAGAAATTAATTTAATTAATTATAATTTACAGGTGTGTAAATTCATACTTCGCAAATGTGCGCACAGTGCAGCTTGAATGCATAACTTTTGGACTGCTTAAATATACAACTTATCGGACTCCTGCTAAGGCAGAGGTCCGTCTGAAGACAAAATGAGCCCTTGGTCTTCATAATTTTGCACCCCCTTCCCCCAAAAAATATATTTAAAAATAAAGTAATAATGTTTATATGGATTTTAATCGAAAAAGCAATAATTTTATGCAATGTATTTTATATTTAATATGCATAAATAAAATACCTAAAACTGCTTTATTACTTTAGTTATAACAAATACTTATAATTGCTACCAGTATCAACCTTCACCTTCATTCCTTCGAACGGTATCAATACAACTGTTCAAAGCAGGAATCTTCGGCTGCAATTAGTCTGGTTGCGAGATATGTACATATAAGGAGATTTAGAAATGATAACTTTGAACGCGTCTTATAATAAAACTGTTTCAAATATTTCTTTTATAATAACATCTTTTTACCTTTTTTAAGTATATTACTATAAAAACTAGGAAATAGACAGTAACTTAATATTGATATGTCTTGCTATTGTTATGACTAGGACATACCTATGTTTATATCAATTTTTCGAATCTAAATAAGCTGCTTATTTAAAATTTGAAATGATTTTGGAACACCCTGTATAATTTATATACATATTTCCGCTTATATCAACACGATTGTTCAATTTATTTTTATTTAATTACATTATACACTAGTTTTCCATGTTTCAGGGCTCTCGAAGGGGCACTTGACATATTAAGCTCCCCATGAGCTGAGCGCCTTTGTGCAAAGCAGCCCCGTTAGTCCATGTATACAGCCGGCTCTGTGCTAAGGTATATATTAAGCATTGAACTCTATATTATTCATAACTGAAAGGGACGAGCAAGCACGCTAAATTAGAACACGTTTTGCCGGGTGCAAGTGACAAAATGTAGTATTCCCGTTTCTTTCTAACTTATGTTACATGCATTCGAAGAGCACGTGGTGAAACTTTTTATTGACTTTTAAATTAGATTATGTGCTAGTAAGTTTTATCCTGTGTGAGACCAGATGTTTAATCTGAATCATTGAGTTAGAAAAGGACCAGGATACTACATTGCGGCGGGTTGCATAAAAATTCATTTGCCTCAGCTATTTAATGCTGCAACCAATGCACCCCTTCCAGTTATTTATAGGAAGTTCAATGATTTTAAGTGCTAGATATGACAAAATTTCATTTTATTGAAAGTGCACTTTAGTAACTAACTTATTAAGTTACCTAAGCATTTTTTCCTATATTGAATATTTTAATTACTTAATCTTTATAGCTTTTCATTTCATTTTTAGCTCTGCTTGAGAAAATTAATTTTTATTTCGACTAACATTAACTTTTCAAAAATGCAAGAAAGTTAGTGTAAAATATCAATAATATATAATATACAAATTTAATAAAAACCTTGCTAAATAGCAACTTGAAAAATCTTCTCATTTAACCTTATTTGATTTTCAGAATGTACAAAAAGTTTAATTTATCAAAGGCATGAAGCAAAACTGCAATGTATTTTTTAATGAAACCCGCATATATTGCACCCTACTTTAGTTACTTATAACCACAATCGTGTAAAGCAATTAAAGTAGAAAAACCCGTGAAAATTGTCAGCTGGGTCTGGTCCCCGCGGCAACATTTCAATTCGCAAGCCACACAAAGTTTTGTTGTTGGAGTATGTGGTTTTCAATGGCTGGACTATTCTCAACTTTAGTTTGACATATTCTTGTGTGTTTTTCGTACTATACATTTCTATGCAAAAATATTGTCTAATTCCTAAACACATTTAAAATATTGGGAGTAGTTGTAAAATTTAATGTATACCATCTTTAATCGGTAGGGTTCAATTATAAAAGTTTGTTGTTTCATTTCAGGTAGTAGCAGCAAAATTGTTCTCTTGAGATAATCGATAATATAGATGTAACATATTTATAGCAGAAACAATTCAGAAAAAAATATGTTGCAGGAGAGTATGTTTATAATTTGTTTTGAGCTTATAATTTCGTATAATTTTTTATTATTTCTTAAATCGTTAAATCGTAAATGTTATTGTCGAGGGGTCAACCACTCGCCGCAATACATGTACATTTTGGCGGCAATCGCACGCAATCCTTAGCAATCACAAGGAAATCATCAGAAATCTCGCAGTCTTTATTGGCAATCAGCGAAATCTTCCGCAATCCCGCAATCATCATCGCAGTCGTCGAAATCGAATATACTAGAAGTGGTGCCATCATTAATTTGCGGGAAATTCGATAGTTATTCATACTAATTAGCAGTACTTTTGCCAAAAGCGGCATTTTGAGAATCGGTACGTGAATACGTCAATAAAGCTAACACTCCCACTTCAAGCAAAACGAAAAACCCGCCTATAATTTAGTGCTAATTAAAGACAAAGTATCAAACAAAACTAATTTTTTTGTGGCTAAAACCATTTAGAAACAATTCGGATTTCAAAATTGGCGGTGCTAGTTTGAGCTCAAGCCACTTCGAACAAAAAAAATAATAAAGCCATAATTAACTACTAATTAAGGACAAATTTGTACCACAAAAACTTTTTTCGCAACTATAACTCTATAGTCGCTATTCACATATCAAGACTGGCGCGCAAACTGGCAACCAACTTTCATAAAAATGAAAATTTCCTAGCTGTCATTTAGTGCTAATTAAAGACTAATTTGTAACTCCAAAATCTTTATTTTTGTACTTTGCGTTCACAATAGGCTCATTATGACACCGAAAACGATTTCATAATAAAGGTTATTATAATATCGTTTCTGGGGTCTATTTGTTTTGTAAGATTGGTAACATTTGTTTTATATTACATATACACACATTTAATTTTGACACATTCTAACCTCACAAAACGTGAAGAGTCATGTTATAGCTTTACCACATGTTAAACGCAAAAACCACTAGATTGTAATGCAATGTTTTTAATAGCTTGAATTTACAATTTCTATCAAACTAATGACGCAAAGTATAAAGAATAGTATATTATACTTGTTTTATAAGACGTATTGTAGCACTCATTCCTTTGGAACACTCCTCGCTTCTCTCGTCGTGTCCCAAACAACTCGTGCTACAATAGACCGTCTTATATAACTCGTATAATAATATACTATTGTACCATGATTAAAATGTTTAAATAAACGATTGTTTAAAACGTGTGCCATCTGTTTCGAGATTATTAGAAATTAATTAAATATAGCTAATGTCACCTGTCAACTTTGACGTGGCTTATCGCAAGTATTTTTGGAAGCAGAGGTGATTGCCTCACAATGTCTTCAAATCAGAATATTAAAAACTTTCCCATGCGGATACAACTTTTAGATGATCAAACATTTAAAATAAAATTTTTAAAATCTAAACTAGACGAGTATTAATATTGAGCCAAAGGAAGGGGATGTGCAGATTGTAAAAATATATTTTTGTTTTATGGGCCTATCGAATTACATAGCATTGAAGGATAATCGAAAAGACGGTTAACAGAACCATAGGGAATTTTTTAATGAAAAAAATGTTTTTTTTTTCTCAAAATTGTTTTATTTTTGGAGAAATTATATGTATGTAGTAATAGGCAATAGTCCATTTCGTTTAAAAAGCCACAAAATGGGTATTAAAAAAGAGTATAAAAATTTTGAAAGAAATCAAAACTAGTTAAAACTCTTATGTAACGTTAAAATTAATAATCGTATATAGTTCTTAAATGAAGCATTTTATTTGTGAAGTGATGTCCTTCGTAATATCTTTATAAACGAATTTACACAACAAACACATTTTGATTAATAGTACTGTTCTTGTAAAAAACGAGTACAAATACTATCGATTTTGTTCTAATCTTTAGTAATCACATTGAAAAGCACTTTTCAAATATTAGCACGTCAATGAAGAAGCAATCGCATTCTAGAAATCATCCCGCAATTCTCGAAAATCATAGGCATTGCGAAAGCAATCCTTGGAAATCGTAGAGATTGCGAAGGCAATCCTCGAAATCGTAGAGATTGCGAGGAAATCTTGGATTTCGGCAATACATGTACATTTTTTGGAAGAGTGGTTGACCCCTCGGTTATTGTTAATAACTTTTGAAATATCAATATCTAGAACCTACTAAGGAAGCTAGAAAAATTGTATTACATAGTATAAAATAGCTATTATAAATGATCATATAATCATGTTTCAGATAAATATATTTCATTCTATAACGCCTTCTAATAGTAGCTGGAATTTGTTTCAGAGGTAAATGTACACCGAATATAAATTGATTAGAAAAATGGTCCACCTCAATAGAGAAGTCAAATAATTTAATGTGTTTTTATAAATTGATTATTATTTATAAAAATTATCATGTTCGATAAAAAATATTTATTTCTTCTTAATCTTTATTCCCTTATACAGAATTTTGCCAAATAATTTTAATTTTAATGCTTTAGTATCTTAGAAAAATTAAGTTTTTGTAAATCTTTGCATAAAAATGTTATGGTTATTAACTTTTGAAAAATTAAGAAATTTATAAAATCAATTAAGGATCAAATTACTACCATTAATTGACATATGACAATATTTCTATAGAATAAATATAAAAATATTAATATCGTGTATTTGATTTCTTATGGACGTACTGATTATATAAGTACATATCTCACTCAATGTCTTGATTTGTTCCTCGATTTTTACATTAACTAGCAAAAAGTCAGTGCGTTGGGTTTTCAATATTAAAATATTCCAACTATGTACATATAAAATTAGACAAAAAAATTTATTTATGCTTAAACATGATGTTCTTTCTTTGTTCAGGGTAGTTCACATTATCGTGTTACAGATCTAGTTTACAAAGCAGTTTTTTTCTACTACATAAATAGAAATATAGAAATCGAAGTTTAAAGCAAAATCTTTGTGTTCAATTTGGAATCTGAAATTATTAAAAAGTAATTAATAATCTTTCACGACCAAAAAATATTAGAATTTTAGTTCAGTATACATTAATCAACGGAAGAACTGTGTAAGCAGCTAATTCAATTCGTACAGTAAACCTGAATGAAATTCTATTTTTTGTCATACTCGAAAAAAAATGATCTTGTTGCACTATATAAGAAAAATATCTCAAATACCCCTGAGGATGAAAGGTTAAAACGGGACATTTCGTGTCCAAACAGAAAGAAGAAGACATAATGACCATCCTCCAACGAATTTCGTCGGGAATTTAGCACTAAACTTACTTTATCACGAAAATAGGAGATGAATTCCCTAACGCTTCCTCATAACTTACAGAATAAAAGATACCTTCGTAAAAAGAGATATAGAACAATTAATATCAGGTTCACATACACCGACCAGAAAACTTAATTCAGCAGATAAACGGACCATTTTTTGTTTTAGTGGATCAAAGACCGTTTTATGTGTACATAAATAATGGGTATACGGACCTTTGACTCAAACGCCATTTGTAAGCTTAATACCAGGGATGCCGCGACAAAATTCTCTAGCAGTGCGTGCCGTCCAACTGTCGCCTCAAGTTCAATTATTGTAGGCCGTCAGCAGAAAAGAACGAAAGCTGCATCATGAATTTTAAATTAAAGACAAGTTTATAGCTTAACTTTATTTGCACATGTTGGTACCATTAGTCTTTGCTTTGCATTGTTCCCATATCCACATTAAATCGATCACGCAGCATCTGCTGTCAAATTTAACTAATGAAAGTGCGAGAACATCATTGTTTTAAAATGTGTCCTTTTATTCTTTAAACTCCGACTTAATAGACAGACGTCTAGAGATGATGGATAGGGCTGATTTATTATAAAAGATAAAAGCTATTCCAAAAAATTGGAAATAAATCTTCAAGCCAATTTTGCTCTGCAAACGTTTTTAAATAGGCAAATATAATGTGGTTGTCAATATGTACTCATACAGTGCTAGTAAATTAAAATGCAAGATACTCTATTACTCTATATTGCGTTTGAAAATAATCAAGTAAAAGCATAGGCATTTGTTGTGGTTGGTTGTGTCAAGTAGGTACTCATCATCAGTATGTCATTCTCTGAACATTTCTGAAGAGAAACAGAGTAGTCCGGTTGAAAAATATTGATTTTCTATGATTCTATACCAAATCTATGAAAAAGTGTTTTTTTCCATATAAAATATATGGGAAACTTTAAGGGCTTTGAAGCACCCCTAAACATAGTCCGATTTCAAAATAAAAAAATAGGGGTACCTTTTTTATTCGATATACAATAATTCTAGGGGGTGAGAGCATAAGATTTCCGACTTTGCTTTTTTGTTGAACCGCCCTAATAAACATACAGTAAATGCAATCAAAGGTTTGATATAAATGCAACATATAATATACACCAGCATATTGCATTTTTAATTTAATATCACTGTATACTGCATATTTCCAACAAATGATCAATATGGATGGAACCACCAAGCTGCATTAGAAGAAACATTGCATGTGGTGGTTAGTAAATTTGAAGTGACACATCTGCTATCTGTGAGCAATAGACAAGCGCCTTTGTCAGCATGACAATTGTATCGCAATAGAAGGGGACATAAGAGAGATAAATTAAAATTTTATTCATTTCAGCAGAAAAAAAGGTACTCAGAATGTGATTATTATGGCATGAATTGATTTAGATAGATTTTGTTTGAAAACTTACTAAAATAGAAAAGTGTTAGTTACATTGGTATGGCTAACTTTACACATCGAAATAAAAGTTAACGAGAAAAAATAAAATTGGGTTTTTGATATTTTCTGGTATTCCTTGTAAGAATAAACAAACCTAGTAACTTAAACATTTAAATGTATTGTGGAGGAGATAAAGATCTTTTTTTTATTTTAAAGATGTTGTAACACTTGTATTTTGTTGGAAAATGGAAAAGATACCATTTCATCCAACATTCAGAGACAAAGAACATCATTCGTTAAGGTCCAAGTGTACCCAAAAACGTGTGTTATTTGTTTCATAAATAATATAATAATGTGATAACTTTGGTTTTAAGTTGCTAGTCTAAGAATGTTAAAAACTTGCTTACCTAACTTGTTTTGGAAAAAAAATTTTTTATTTAAATTATTTCACATGTTGTACGTGAAAAATTAATTTTGGAGAAACTGTACATTCAAAATTAATCAAAATAATACCACTTATATTTCATAGTATTTGAACTATTTTCCCAGAATTTTAAGAAAATCGTATGTCTAGTGACTAAATTATTGCCAAAAAACCTGCTTTTTGCCAAAAAGAACTGCTTTTTTTGGCAAAAAGGAGGTAATAGTTTAGTCCCTAGACATACGATTTTCTTAAAATTTTGGGAAAATAGTTCAAATACTATGAAACTTATGTGGTATTATTTTGATTAATTTTGAATGTACAGTTTCTCCAAAATTAATTTTTCACGTATAACATGTGAAATAATTTAATTAAAGATTTTTTTTCCAAAACAAGTTAGGTAAGCAAGTTTTTAACATTTCTAGACTATTAACTTAAAACCAAAGTTATCACATTATTATATTATCTATTAAACAAACAACACACGTTTTTTGGGTACACTTGGACCTTAAGCAATAAACTCAAATCCTATTACTTATGCAGTCTTAAATTAACTAATATTGTGTAAATTACAGTGTGTCTTAAATTATTCCATCTTTGGCACTTCTCATCGGATGAATACTAAATTATCAGTTATACAGTTGCATAACAGATATGCTATCTTAGCTTTGGAATTTGCGTTAATGTAAACTAGGGGCCAGCAACCTGCGCACACGGGCCACTTGCGGTCCACCGAATGGCTTCATGCGGTCTGTCAAGTAATTTTAACGAATCACTGCCTTATTATTATTATTACGAGGGTCACTGCTAAAATTCACGGAATCTTGTACTCTTAGTATTGCCAAGGTTCTACAATTGTCAGATTTGTAAAATTTGATATTTTTCACTTATAATTCAGTTGACAATTCGATTTCAAAGTTAGCAGTTTCGTTTCTACAAAATTTAGCAAAGTAATAATTGTGTAAAAAAAATGGAAATTTCGAATCGTGATTTTCGAGTGATAATTTTTTATGATTTTCGATACGCTTTAACACCACAGTAATGTGTGGAAAAACTTAGTTCGTTATTAGGGGATGCAGCACCATTCGTAACCATGGTTTACAAATGGTTCGCAGAATTCAAGCGTGGAAGACTAACGTTCGCGATGGTCGTTCATTCACCTCTGTTGTGGCGAAGAATAACGACGCTGCGAGTGAAATGATTTTGCAGATCGGCATGTGACATATAGGGAGATAGAAGAATCATTAGGCATTGCGGCGAAACAAATACAAACATTTTGCATGATCAATTGCTTGTCAGGAAGCTTTGCAGTCGATGGATATCCAACAATTTGAGAGACCCGCAAAAACAAGCACGTGTCAAGTGGTGCAAGGAAATGTTAAGACAATTCAACTGTCGGCGTTCAAATTCTGTATGTAACACTGTAACAGGTGACGAATCATGGATTTATTCATATCAGCCTGAAACTAAACAGCAATCGACTGTGTGAGTGTTTCAAAGTGAACCTAAACCCACAAAAGTGGTGCATTCACGAAACGTTTTGAAAAAATGATGGCTTGTTTCTTCGGAAAAACGGGCCATGTTGCAACTGTCCCATTAGATAATCGAAGGCAAGTTAATGTCGAGCGGTATACTTCAACTTGTTTTTTGGGAGTTATCGCAGAAATCAGAAGAAACAACGTAAACCGGCGAATCATTGTTTATCATGACAATACAAGCACACACAGCACAACAAACTGTCGAGTTTTTGACCAGTTACAACATCTAAGTAATGACTCATTGCCCATATTCGCCGGATTTATCGCCCAATGATTTCTTATTTCGATACATCAAAATCATCGCCTGAAGAGACCGTTGAAGCACTTAATTCGTTTGTTTCGGAGGCACGTCGTTTAGAAAGGAAAAAGTGTTTTGAAGATTGGTTTCATTGAATGCAAAACTGTATAGACGTGAAAGGCGCATTTTTAAGAAACAATAAAGCAATTTACATAACGTAATGTGTGTTTTGTTTTACATTTTCCACGAATTTTAGCAGTGACCTTCGTATTACCGCCGCACCACTCAAGCAGATCCGCGAGTAAATCTTGCACGAATGCGTAGAACATATTGTCATGACAGGGCATGCTTCAAGCATCAGTAATTAAATACGTGTGATTGGAGGTTGCCTAACTTCCAGGCAACATATTTAAATCTATTTAAGCTCAATTTAATTTAATTTAAATATGTTTCTATTATGATAAAGAAACACTCTAAAACATAATAAATAGAAAAAGGATAAATTTTAACTTGATTTTTCTCTTAATTTTTGTAATTTTGTTTGGCATAGTAAATGATCTTCTGTCGTTGTGTGGAATTTGTACATAAATATGTATGAGCAAGAAGTAACTCCATCCAAGGTGCCTTTGGAATTTTTAACTCATGTGTATTATAACACCAGAAAATTATGACAACTGTCACTGTCAAAGGACTCTGACAGTCTTCTAATATAATGACAGCCAATTCCGATGTCCGGTGTCCCATGTCCGATGTCCACCGAAAAATATCTCGAAAACTAGAAGACTTAGGAAGCTGAAATTTTACAGGCAGATGGACCTTGCCCCAAAGGGGTGCAAGAGTATATTTCTAATCCTAAAAACCTCAGGGAGGGCATTTCTTAAAAAATTATTATGGCTATATATCTCTTGAATGGCGTAAAATTTTCAATTTCGGCAAATTTTCACAGATTATACTTGAAGCAATTCTGAAGATAAAAAAAATACAAGTATTACAGGCATTTAATCCAGGGGCGGAGTAAGGCAACATTCCAGGGGGAAAAGAGTTTTCCGCAAAAATAACTATTATAAAAATCTTGATTGTGAGTAATCTGTAAGAGATACGTATATGCCATCCGGGACTTTTTTGTAGATCTTTTTGAGAGCTACAATTGCGATAATGCGAAAATGGTAACAGATAAAGGCAAACTGTAAGCGAACGAAGCGTAATGCGTTTTGTCTCTGTTAAAGTCAATTTTCATAATTATGTATTTTACACTTTGCTCATTACTGGAGTTTCGAAAAATCCTCTGAATAATCTGTATATAGAAATCTTTGCTGAGAAATAAGCTATCAAATGGTGAAAACCGCATCAAAATCTATTCAGTGGTTCTCGAGATTCACCGGTTTTGACAAAAACTGGGCTTACAAAATCTACAAAGTTAATGGGGGCACGCACTGATTGTCAGCGACTGTCGCGTTTCAGCTGCGGTGCCTCCACACGCCGTTGATTTTCCAACGAATATTATGCTATATAAAGTACATAATATATTAATCCTACATAGGTATATAACTAGGATAATGGGCCCTACGCGCCTAAGCACTTAAGTATGATAGAAATAGCATTTATCGATTTTTTTAAAGTAGGTCATTATTTATATGACCTACATAAATCTCCAATCGATTCTCTATCGATAGAGCACATATTAGTACCAAATAACACTCAATAGCACTAAATAGTACGATAGAATCAGCATTTATCGATTTTTTAAAACCTAACCTAATTTAAAAAATTTTAAAACATAACCTAATTTAAAAAATTACGCGTCGAATGAGCCCAAGCCCATCTCTCCAGCCCTTATAGAACGCGAGAATGGGGCTCGGACACACATACAAATCAACTTTAGTAGTATTGGATTAAAATAACTATATTATGTATTCTCTTTGAACACACCTACCATACCTTTAAAGTTATTTTGAAAAAAGGCCAAGGTGTTTTTATAGCATTTATTTGAGCCAAAAAATGGTGGGACTTATTAGTAATTACAAAGAAAGGCATTGCTAATTATGAATCAAACGTTTTTATATTAAATTATAGTTACTTTTTATGATCCGATTGACATTATTATTAATGAAAATAGAAACTCCACTGCAGTAGCACATTCTGAGCTACGGGATCCCAAAAAATTAACTTTTTTAAGTAGAGCTGTTTTCTTATTTCGTGGATAGCTGACATGATCAGACAGTTGATTTTTCAACGGGTATTATGCTAGTTTTGTATAATTTTCTGGTATTATAATACACATTAGTTTAAAATTTCAAAGGTACCTTTGATGCAGTTACTTTTTGCTCATACTATAGATAATGAAGCCATTTCAAGGCTTGTTTTCACCTCAAACATATTAAAGGTATACTTGTGAAAATGGACACAAGTACTTGTCGCTGTGCTTACTGTTTTTATTGGTAAAATTGAAGAAAATGTTCTTCATATTCAACGATTTGTGTATGTTCATAGTAAATATGAGGTGTTCAATATTATTCAGATTTTGAACTAAAATATTTTATAGTAAGGTGGTCAAGTGAGTTCTTGAGTATAATTGAGACTTATATGCCAAATTTGGGGTTTTTGATTATAGAAGATCGGGGCAATTAATTATAAACCAAATATTGTTGCGCTTTGGCATAGTTTGCTGAAAGATTAAAAATTAGCCTCTATTTATGATTTGAGTACATAAATTTATGTAATAATTGTTCCATAGGATGTTAGGATTAATTATATGATAAGAAAAGGAAGTATCAATGTGTTAAAAACATTTATTTCAAATTTTTAAAAATGTATTAATTTAGGGAAAAACCAATATGGTTGCCATTGAATCCTGGGTCAGTTTAACATTTATTTATAAGTGTCTGGTACCTGCAGAGAGAGGAAATCTCCCTCTATTTTTATAATATTATTATTAAATATTAATTAAATTTTTATTAACAATTTGGTTATGAAAATTTAGTTTATAGATAGTCTTTTGTTTGTAGTTTAAAATTTAGTTGGGAACTAGAAAACACACTAAACAATTCTAGTTGTAACTAGGAGAAACACTAACTTATTCAACTGTTTTTCCAAATCTTTTATAAACTGCAGAAAAGCCGGTGACACTCTCATTTTTGTATTTGTGCCGAACTCGCGTTTCGTTGGAAAGCAAAATTTAGAAAAGATTGAGGTTATGTTTTGAGTAGAAACGTCAAACGACATTCTCCTGTCAAAAATGTGCGGTTATGTCAACTGACACAGAAACTTTTTTTAATATAATGATAAAGTGTTTAGAATTTAAGTGGTGCATCTAATAATAATTAAATTAATTTGAATGAAATAAAACAGTGAAATTCAATTAATGTGTGGATTTTATTTGGGGAACGAAATATTATTGAATAAATTTTGGACTATCTTATTGGAGTTGGGAATGGAAATTAAAGATTCATTCATGAATAAAAAATTAAAATGGACTTAGATAATAGAAGAAAACAGCTATTGTTTATACTATTTATAAATACTATCCTGTATTATAATTTTTTTTCACAAAAGATGGTATTTCGTAGCCTTTTATTGAAATTAATCTTTCCTAAATAGCTTTAATAGCTCAATATATTTAAATTTATATATAATATGAATATTCAAATGGTAGTTTAGTTTTAAAAAAGCTGTATTTGTTTAAATAAAAATCTTTAAAGATAAGAACCTAATACAATCAGCGATTCGATTAACTCTCAGTACTAAATAGAAAGTGAAAAATCAAGGAAGTAAAAACCTGCCAATTCGACAGAATTCTTGCAAACGGTATATTAAATTTTGACTAAGATCTATGTACGAGGGTGGTTTGATAAGTCAGTGACTTTTTGAATAAAAGATATGTATTTCGGCAAATAAGCGTTTTATTTCTCAACATAGTCGCCTTTTAGCTCGATACATTTAGTCCAGCGTTTTCCCAATTTTTTTATTCCTTCCAAAGAATAGGTTTTCTCAAGGCCCTCAAAATAGGCGTTAGTTTCGGTGATGACCTCTTCATTCGACCCAAATCTCTTACCGCCCAGCCATTTCTTCAGGTTTGGAAACAGGAAATAGTCACAGGGGGCTAAATCTGGAGAATATGCTGGATGGGTAGCAGTTCGTAGCCCAATTTATGGATTTTTGCCATGGTGACTACACACGTGTGCACCCGTGCATTGTCTTGATGGAACAGCACTTTTTTCTTCGCCAAATGCGGTCGTTTCTGCTTGAAATCAATATCGAATCTGTCCAAAAAGTCTGAATAATATTCGCCGGTGATCGTTTTACCCTTTTCAAGGTAATCGATGTGAATGACACCGCGTGCATCCCAAAAAACACCTTGGCCTTCTTTGGTGCACGTTCACCCGGAGAAACCCACTGTCTTGATTGTTCCTTGGTCTCTGGTGTAGTGTGATGGATCCATGTTTCGTCTACGGTAACGAAACGCCGCAAAAACTCTTTTGGATTGCGGCTGAACATCGCCAAACAATCCTTTGAAGTGGTCAAACGGTTGCGCTTATGATCGAGTGTGAGCAATCGCGGCACCCATCGCGCGGATAGCTTATTCATGTCCAGATATTCATGTAAAATGTGATGTACCCGCTCAGTTGAGATGCCTACAGCCTCAGCCACCTCACGCACTTTCATTCTCCGATCGTCCAATACCATTCCATGGATTTTATCGACGATTTCTGGCGTGACGACCTCTTTTGGGCGACCTGAACGTTCGGCGTCACTTGTGCTGGTACGACCACAACGGAACTCGGTAAACCACTGCTTAACCATTGAAATTGATGGTCCCCATAGTATTTATCAAGCCTTTACTTGGTTTCAGTAATGGTTTTTTTACGCAAAAAAATAATGCTTAATCAGCACGCGAAATTCCCCTTTTTTAATTTTCGTTAAAATTCACGTGGTAGTTTGCTTTCAATGGCCGTCAAACACAAACTAAATGCCGCAGCCTTCTCAAAATTTTACAGTAGTCTATGCATAGATGGCAGTTGACGGGAGCAGTGTTGCATTTAAAGTCACTGCGCGGGAAATTCAAAAAATCACTGACTTATTAAACCACCTTATTAAGTAAGTACCTACTTCTAAACTAAACTTTTGATCATAGATTAATTTAATCATAAAACAGAGGTCCGCTTTGGTAGTTATGGAAATACACCGTATTATTAAATAATTGAATAAACTCGTTATATACAAAACAAAAAAGTAAATACATAGGGTGAAAAACCACCTTTTGGCAACTTAATAATAATTAGTTTAATCTCTCCAACTAAATAAACAAATAAATCACTTATGATATTAAGCTCGATCATCGCCCAAAATGACTAAACTTTGTAAAATAAAATTTTTAAACAGCATAAATTAAGTGTAAATAAAAATAGCTTTTGGGGCCTGGTTTCCAAGTAATGAGTAGTAGTCGTTATTATTATTATAAGTGGAAAATGTTGCTACTTTCGGGACTAGTGTTTTCTTAAAGAAAAAATTCAGAAATAAAATATAAATACAAAGATTGATTGAAGTTTCACAAGTTTTATTGGATTCTTAACCTGACAATATTGTTTCGACATTAAATGTCATTATCAAAAGCAGATAAGATTGATAAACAAACACGTTGTTAAGGATAAATACAGAAAATAAGTAACTATAGATACAAGTAAAAGTTCAGAGTCCACAGAGCCGTAAGTGCTGTAGCCTTTGGATAAATGATGTTTGTGATTATTAAGTTTTTGTTTATAGCGAGTTTAAATCTTTTTAAATCTAAGGTGAACTGAAGTAATACTAGATTACTAATATAAAAGGATTACTAACACATTCATTTTCTATAAGTTATTTGTAATTATATTATTTGAGACTTCATTTTTCTGCCAATGAAAAATACATATTGGCTTTGATTAAGTAATTTAATGCACATGTATTTAGAACGGGAACTCAAATTAAGTTAAAATGTAGAAATTCCCAAAGCGAGTAGGTTTCAGATGAACTGTAGTGTCCATCCAAATTGACAAATTGACAAACTTGTTTTAAAAATTGTAAATATATGTTTCTACAATTTAACATCAAGCTAATTAAATATCATAGTAGTAGAGTGTGTAAAATTAAATCAAATAAAATTATTGGTTTATATTTAATATGTCATAATATTTTTAAAAACATAAACATCAGTACCTAATTTGCTATATAATCAATATAGTAATTAAAGCTATATTTTATTAACTGACCGTAACTAATATTTTTGTCCAATTATCCAATTATGTATTTAATCAAACAATTTAACTGTAAAATTATTTTAAATGAATATGTAAACTAGAAATATGTAATAAAAAGTTATTATACCTTATGTAAAGGTCAATATATTTTTTTAAATTATAAAATATATATTCATATTAATTAAAATTATGATTATGACAGAAAATAGTCATCGTTACCGTAATTGCTTTATATCAGACAATTTCTGTCTAGGACAGTGATTAAACGATTAAGAAGTTAACTGCTAGATATCCGCTAAATTGAATCATCAAGAAACGTCGATAACATCGGCGAAGGTGCTGATTTCTACGACGGCAATTAAGTAATTCTTAATTTGAACAAGGTTAATAGAGACAACTTGAATTCATTAGATATTCCTAGGTAAATTCTAGGAGAAAATACAAATCCCGTGGTATTTTAACCTTTGTAATTGGCAATAATCCCACCTAGTAACCACACAAAACTGGTTGGAATTTACGAACCCTACGCTAATTAAATGAAAATATTTAAATGTATGTGTACAATAGAGGAGAGGAGAAGTGAATTTTTAGGCTTGCTCAAAATGTTATGGCAAGGGCTCCACTGACGAAGTTATGCTAAATTAAATTTAAACCAGGAGAAGTTAGTCCTTCAAAATTTACGACTGTTTTATAGCTATGAAGTTATACATATGAAGTGGTAGGAATATGATGCGAACAGGGTTTTGTCAGTAAATTTCATCTATATTGAGGTAAGGACCTACAAGTACTCATCTGTGTGGAGTTTCCAAATATACGACAGGTATAAAATACATTTTATTATTATTGTACAAACTGTAAGTAAAAAATATTATAATGTTAGAGAAATGAGATGTGTAAATTTGCTGCAGTATTTTATCTTTTCAGTCCTGACTGATTACAAATATTTCACAAATTGTAAATAAAATACAAGAAATTTAGCATTAGTTAGATAAGATGAAAAAAGGAAACCACTTGCATTGAAAGGTGTATACTGGTATCGACTGTCCAAATAATCTTTATTTGAGCAAGTGGTAAAATCCAAGATTGGTAGACAGAATGACGTTTCGATATTTGGCTTAAGCCTTTTTGGTTTAGAATGGCAGAATACTGCTACCTGAATCTGGTCAATGGCAGTGACAGAGAAGTCCCGATTCTTGCAAATATATGTTTATTTTAACTTTATATACTTTTCCAATGTTACTGTCTGACGAAATAGAGTTTACAAAATAGTGATGTCTAGTGGTGGTCTTGTTTTATTTCATATAGAGTTTAAATAGATGTTTAATAATATTTACAATCTAGAAGAAAGAATTTGATAGTGATGATTTGTTTGTTGGCATTTATATTGATACTTAATCCTTATTGGAAGTGTAAATATTTGTATCACTTAGTAACTGTAAATACTGTAAACTGCTTGAAGTGGCCGGATAATGGTTACCGTGTTTAGTAGAAAAACATTTTCAGATGAGGAACTGTACCTTTTTCTGTGGACATCGGGACATTTCCCGTGCCAAGTTCCAAATTCGTCTGAAACCCAATAATTCATGGGTGTGATTATTCAGGATTATTGTTGCCTACTTATGACGAATAAAACATTTCACATGAACAGCATTTGAAACTTTTCCGAGCGAATGCGCTCATATGTACTGTACTGGTCTAAATAGTCTGTCTCGTCTCTTTGTCTTGTAGAAATTATATTAAAAATATCCGACGTTGCAATTGTAAGGAATTTATTCAAAATTTCAGGTATATTTATGTAATTATAATAACTAATGAAACCCCTCAAAATATGGCATGGTCAAAAAGTTAGTAGCTTAAAGGATTTTCTTATACACAATGTTTGTTGTGTGATTACAGTCCTTCTGATATTTATGAGTGATTATTTAAATAAACGCAACCAAATATAACCCGTTGAAGATTCTAAGCCTAGCATTGTCTAGCACTCCCCTCTCCCAGCATACCCACCACTCTTTCGACATATCTAACTATTTGGCTTACCCTCCCCGCCGCACCGGTTTATTCTACGTACATACATACGGAAATTCTACATTGAATTCATATATCATATGCCTAATACACCAACCTTCTACTCGATTCTTCTATAACGGGAACTTCCTGACCGGCTAGCCCACGGTGTTAAAAGAAGTCCCAGCTATATTAAAATTTATTACACAAAACATTAACCTTAATCTGACTGAATCTCTGGGTCCGGCAAACGTCTGCACTAAGATAGCAGCCGCCGTTTGAACTCGGCACAAGCGTTTGTAGAAAGGAAAGACACAGATACAAAAGAAACAGAAGGTTATTTATATTAAAACATAAAAAAAATTGTGCGGTTCACACCACACACCAAATGCAATGTTTATACAGAACACAAAATTATTTGTAAATAATCCCCTAATAATAATAAAAAAATATTATATTATGAAATCAGTAATTTTAAACAATTCTACATTCAATAAATTTACATAATCAAAATAACAATAATTTAATTACATATCTTAACTAAATTGAATATCTGAATCAGACTTACGCTTTCTGCATAAAAGTAATACGGGACTAGTGGCAACTGCGCTTTTAATATAATCTGTTAAAAATTAATTTATGAAGTTGTTACATAACCTAAAAGTTAAGAAGGAAGAAGCTGTATATCCTGTTAGGTGTTAAGTTCTGTGTTGATGTTGGTGTTGGTTTGTCCTCTTTTTACACTTGTAGGTAGCTGGTAAAAATACTTTGATTATAGGTAGAACTCTGCTATAACCAGATCATGAAGAAGGAGGTAAAGGTAGAGGCCGGAGGAGAATAGCAGCCGGAAAAGGGAAAAAAGCCTAGAAAGAAATTCTGTATAAATTAACTGTCTATCAACATAACCACCTCTTGTTATATTTGTATTGAAAGTATTCCTACAAAACAAGGAACTGTTAGAGATAACCATAAAGATAGAGTAATGAAAAGGTGTACCTTGCAGTAGACCTTAAAAGACCAACAAGGTTTGGATTCCTGTGATATAAAAAATTCACCACTGTGAAAAACTGATCACCAGGAATTGCACTAAATTCCACATTAAACTCATAAAGAGGGAAGTTATCAAAAATTTCCTAAAACTGGAATGAAGCAGATACTCTATTTGCAAGTCAAATTACAACTCACCTTTTAAGAAGATAAAAGTGATTATCTTATCAAAAAGTTCAAGAAAACCGAGATGATAAAGCTGAATTCACCAATGAGGTAGCCTGAACAGAAATATAACCAGATAAGGAAAAGCCAATAAAAGGGTATGCCCATAAACACTACCATATTTGGAATGACAATTCAAACAACAATATGATAAACACACTGGAGAAAAGCCTTTTAAGAAAGAAAAAATTTAGGTTAAACATTAAGTGAAATTGAACTGGGGAAAAGCCTTTAAAGAAAAATTGTAACACTTCAAACATTAGTTTTTCACACATTCCGATTCTATTTTTTCATCAGATATCCGAATCTGAAATGAAAATAAAAAAGTTTTGAAAGATGGATAGACAGAGACAGGTTCTCGTATCCAGTTTCGTGAAAAGCTGCACATCAAATACTATGACATTTGGTCGAGAATTATTAAAATAAGTCTTTAAGTGTTTTAAATAGGTATAAAGTATTTTAAATTTCTGGTTTTAAAAATCTAAAGACTACAGAAAATATAAAGTCAAAGTTTATGAAAAAGAATTAGCAAATCGGTCTTGTAGAACTCGTAAAGGGGAATTATAGCAGCATGCAGGTGTTTGTCTATACATCAGTTGTCTATACAGGCTACGCGTTGTAGTTGGCTATACAGGCATACGACGCGACATGCGATATTTCTAGTATTTGGAATTCATTTATTGTAGTACTTTTAAATACTGCATGCGTATACATTAAGAAATGATAAGAATAAAATCTAGAATCGATTTTGTTTAAAAAATTCTTGAACACATCTAGTAGTATACATATTTCAAAAACGACAAAAACTCTAAAAACTTTAGTGCCTTAATACAAAAATAACTGCATATATTTTCTATCTTGAATTGAGTTTTGTCTATGGTTTTAAGATTTTTATATTTTATATATTGAGAATTATATTGAGTTATAACCACTGGAATAAAAATTATAACTGCTAGAAATAGCCGCAGCACATATCAACGGCTTCAATTCTTGCCGCTAATAGTGATGGAAGTAGGCCTGTCCATAAATGTAGTTCCAAAAGCTAACCCGCTTATTTAGTTTAAACATATAAAAAATAAAAATCAAGTAGTGTTGACTAATTTACACAGTGAAAGCATCGATATAAAAAAAGAATCACGTAAATCAGTGAAGTGGAACTCTCGATCGAACTGGGCCCCAGAAGCTATGAATCTTGTGCTGGATGGAGGGGCGATTATTATTATTATAATACAAGACTATCGTGCGGATGCAGCCGACTTACAGAAGGTATAGCACAAATCCCACATTTGTGTTACAGCTAAGGCAAACTGCAGAAAATCTTAACCAGATTTCCCGGCACCGGGAGTCGATCTTGGGTCGCTTAGGTGAGAGACTAGCACGCTAACGCTACACTATCAAGGCTACTACCCGTGGATATCAAAATTAGCCGCTTCTATTTTTTTAGAATATAGTATGCCTTATGGTAATGGCTAATTCGTGAATACATGAATGAGGATTACTAATGTCACAATCAAACTATCGAGAAATGAATAATTTAACCTACCCTTTAAAGCCATACTCCAACATTGGAGTTGGAAGAACCTTGAGTCAGTAAGGTCGTGCACAGTGTTATTTAGCAAACACCGATGATCAGATAACACATCAGCTTTACTACAAACTGTGTTTTGCAGTCCATTAACCAAATAGAACTGTAAAATTTTGTTTTAAATAATAAACAGTTTATAAATTTCTATAAATTATACGAATATCTTTCTTTTTAAACTTACCTTATTAAAAAAATGTAAAGGATATTTAAATTAGGTTACTGCAAAGGGGAAATTATGAAGACAATACGTGTTTCCTCTTAAAATACATCTTTAAATACAGACATTTCTTTACATTTTTTGATATTTCTAAAAGGAACTATCAAGATAAAAGTGATAATCACAATGATTAATCACAACCCCATAAGAACCATTTATTTCGCGTTAATTCTTTTATCTATTTCTCTACTCATTTTCAGCTACAAGAGAGATGATCTACAATGAAAACATGATAGATTTTTTCAAATGCATAAAATTAGGAAAAAAATTAATGGAGTCAGAAAATTTCCTCATTATTTCTTATGTTTATCCAATCAATCCTGATGATTATAATTTGCCCAGTCAACCTTACTAAACCCTTCCTTGAATAAACTCCTGAATATATTTCCTCAAATAATCGTAAAATTTACATTCACTTGGTTTACCTTAGTATGTAATTATTTAACAGGTAATCTGTTGTTCTGGCACAAAAAATGTTTTAACAGTATTTCATCTCTCTAATCGAATCTAGGTCCCTGTCTATGTCCTAAAACGATATCAAGGTGGAAACTACAATAATTACTAAAGCAACCTAGGTATTTACTTAGCCGAATGCAATTACGAAGTTTCACTAAAATGTGGAAATACTAACAATAAGGTCTGAATTAATTCATAAACAAGAACAATTACAGCAAAATAAGTACATGCGGTTTATTAACGTTTTACACATATACGTATCTCACCATTTGATTTTCATTCGACATCGATTGTTAGTTAAGTTACAAAAGAATTCTAAAACCTGAAATATACATGAAAATTTTTGAGCCTTTGTTATGTTGTTTGTAAAAGACACGTAAGCAATCTCTTCCCAGAAGCAACAATCACAGAGGCTGTTTGCTATTCGATTTATTCAGATCGCCGTCACGGCAAACCCTTATCGAGAATACTAGCAACAACTTAAGTTATTTCCTTTTTATAGACGCAATCATAACAAATGTGTATGTGCAAACTACCCTCCGCAGTCCTATTTTATACGATTTTATATAGGTTACACTAGAACTTGTGCTAGATAATTTTATTTATGTACTCCCTAGATTACAAACTATGGTTTGAGGAAATAGTTACCGTTTAACTAACGCAATGAAAACGAGACACCTTATTTTTTAAAAATGGCAAAACTTGATAAAATTAAAATCTAATCGACACGTTTTTGCTTAAAGTAAACTTACATCGCTTATGTATATCTTGATTTCCTTAGGTACATAACCTTAGAAGCTATTATTTACTGTTTTAGTTAACGTTAGTTAATATCAGTTAATATAAAAGCAGAATAGCCCATACGTTTTATACTTATAATTGTTTAACTGGTTTAAGAATTTGCTATTACATATTGTAATGATGATATAGAGATATAATATAGGGTAATACATACACACTGACGGCGGTAATAATATTACAGATGCATATAACATACAAATCACTACTCTCTTACCTTAAATTAAAATAATGCCTGCGACTAAATAAAATTGCTGTGAAGAGTCTAACTTAAATAATTATACAAATCTAGGATCACCGTAAAATGCAACAAATATAAAGCAATTTTTCTTTTTTTATACAGCTCAAATTTGTTTAATAAACTTAACACAAACAACAAAAATAAAATAAAAAGGAAATTTAAACTTGGATACCAAAATTCTATGAAATATCAATCCCAAAATAGTCTAATTCTCTTTACCTGAGGATTAATACTTCTGGCATCAACATAGTTCTTACGTACTATAATTAATTATTATAACTATTGTTAATAACTCACGTTTAAATATTTAAATGTTTGACGCCATCAGTTTGCCAACTGTATTGTTCCATATTTGTTTCCATATTAATGGCTTTAATAAATTGAATTCTAAATCTAGTTGATTGTCTAATCGTGGCAAGTCAATTAATTTTATAATTATAGTTCATATCCATTTACAAAATCCAATCGTAACAAAAATTTGATAAATCTATTATCAAATAAAAAAAATCCATTTCTACGTAAATTGTCACTTGAATAAATGTAATGCACTTGTTATTAAAAGAAAATCACTTTGAAAGTGATTTGAAAGTGATCACAAAAGAACTTTGTTAAATATTTAAACACTTCAATGTTTTGCAAACATTATAACCTAAAAATTCTGACATTTTCTTTTTTTACATGTTTTTTAACTCAAAACATAACCTTAAAATTAATTTTTACTCTTCAACAGGTGTGCACTTTTCTAAAAATGTAAATTGAAAAAGAGTTGTTACAAAAACGGCCGGGTTTTTATACTTTACTGGTGAACAAACTCTATTGGAAATTTTGCATGAAACAAAGAACTCTGATTTATAGCATAACCAAATTATTATGTATAAATTTTAACTAATCTTAAAACGAATTAGATAAACTGTTAAATTATTAAATCCCTTTTCTAATGGGATATAACATTCATGTTTTCATTACACAACTATTTATTAACTTATTTACATAAAAATACCTTTTCACACCTTCCTATCTTCACAAATTTTAACCTTATATGCTAACAAACATTATTTACAATATTTGAGATATCAATAATATTCAAGCCAATTACATTTTTTTAGTGTACGATGCATAACCGCACATACTTGTATGTTGTTTTACTGATATCATTTGTAAAAAGCAACTCCTACATTTCAGATAGTTTAAATTATATAGTAAAGAAACAATTCCAAAATCCTACATCGAATTTTTTTACCCAAGAACTGTAAACTTTTGAAATAAAAGAGATTTAATGAAATCAATAATCTCATTAACTTGGAAACATATTTCTTATAAAATGCTCAGGTAAGGTAATAAATACTTGTAGACACCCCCATTACAGCACACCTTGTCTGTTTTAGGTTAAATCTTTCATTAACTAAGGCCTGATCTTAATTTAATGCAGTTTTAGATGATTGTCTCGCAGATTGTTAGTTGGGTAAGAAAAATTAACTAAATCTATGAAAAATCAGCTTTACAAATATCCCTTTTCTGACTTTAGTGTACTTATAATAATAATAATTTTCTAGCTTTATAAAGATAAACTTTTCAAAAATACTAATTTAAAAAGTGTGGTTAGGTAACCAATCTAATGTGTCGCTCTAAAATCTTTATCTAAACTTGCCTAAAACTATTGAGAGGGCGAATTCCTTATTCTGTAGGTCAAAATAACATGACAATATATATATATATATATATATATATATATATATATATATATATATATATATATATATATATATATTTTTTATTGAAAGAATTTTAATAAATCAGTTATTGTGAAGGAAGGTATACGTTATTATTGTTCCAGGAAATATATCCTCCATAACACAAAGTATAACTATTATTTCTTTTTGTTTACTTAATAAATAATAAAAGCTACATGATTATCTTCTCCGATGATGCTTTAACTTTTATTTACAGAAACCTAGTATTCTGTAACATCAGAGGCATAGAATAACGACTCTACAATTTATATCGAACTACCTAATGGAGAACGTTCCAAAGTGCTTTTCTAGAAGAAAAACACTAAGTATTGTTAAAAACAGTATTTACAAAAAATTTAAGAGAATTATATAGCCCTAGAAAAACATTGCCCTAACTTTAAAAAAAGCTTCTAATCAGATTTTCACTGATGAACAAACATCTCGTTCTGTAGGTCTACAATCGAAGCACCATCACTTTGTACAAACAACTAAACCCGGTTAAACTTCTATTGGTAATCCTAGACAATTAAAAGTTTACGTTCGTAAATTAGAGGTGGTCATTTGCTAGAATATGGTGCAGTGCTGTAACTCCTTTTGTATAAAATAGAAGTTTCATAGAACACGTAATACGATGTGAAAGGAAGGGACTATAAAAGCTTTTACAAATTAAATGAGTATAATAATTTACCTGAATTTTACGTTTAGCTCTAAATTCGAATTATAAATTAATTGCTAACAAAAATTGTTCAGTTTTTTTTTTGTTAAAGTTCCCAAATTCTAAAAATTTAGTATTATCTACTGAGGTTTCTTTTGCATCATCACCTTTACTTCTGCTTCCGTGAACTTGTAAATATTAAAAATAATGGTTGCCTGTAACGTCTCCCAAGAGCGCATTTTACACTTTAAAATAGTGCACCATACATTCAAACGCGAATTTTCACATGTAATAAACTGCAAATGTAATAAATTGGGATGCGCCCAATACGTTTAGGCTAGAGGTGTTTTTAATTAGTTTTTTTAAATTGAAGTTGTTAACAATTTTATTTTGAAATGAAAAACTAGGATATTAACATTACCTAAATAGGAAGTGAAAAATTAAGGAAGTAAAACCTGCCAATGCGGCAGAATTCTTGCAAGCGGTTTTTTATCGATGCAGTAAATCTTGACTGAGATTTATGTATTAAGTAAGTACCTATTTCTAATTTGTTGAGTTGTGACAATAATTAAAATTTTTCATTTTGATCATAGATTAATTTAAGCATAAAACACAGGTCCGCTTTAATTACGCAAATACACTGTATTATTAGGCACTAGAATAAACTCACTATATATAAAAAGTGACTACATGGTTTGAAAGACCTTCATTTGGCAACCTAATAATTTTAATCTCTTCAACCAAATAAACAAATAAATCACTTACTTTAAACATATCTCCCGGCAGTGATATCTTATTAATTCAAATTGTTTTCAGCAGTCGTGGAAGGTAATTGCAAAGACTTACTAATTTCAGATAGGAAGCAGAAATTATTCAAAAATAGAAGAGTGTCATCTAAATCGTTGTAGGTATTAAAGTTTAAAAGCAGGATAATAATCCACAATTTGGGAAAAGACTCCCATTTAAATTACGTTAAATTCTTAATCATGTGTTGCCATTCCTTTATTTCTAAGGTTTATCATATATAATTATAGAAATGAATAGTAGTTTTAAACTGATTATATTACATTAAATTCAAGAAAATCGTTTACTACAATTCAATCCACACTTCATGTTATAAAGCATACACTACAGTTCATCTGAAACCTACTCTGTGAATTTCTACATTTTAACTTAATTTGGGATCCCGTTCTAAACACATGTGTATTAAATTACTTAATTGAAACAATTTTCAATAGGAACGAACTTTTTCAGACCACTTATCCCGTGTGCAAAATCACGTCACATGACTATCAGCATTCTCTTACAGTCTATGTTATATTTAATCTTCAAATTTGCTGGGACAATCTGTTCTAGGATACTTCAGCCAATTGCACCCAATTGTTAAATGTTACATCTTGCACTACCAATAATAATTTTAGGTTCAAGTCTCTCTCTGGTGCTTTTATTACCGGATGCTAGAATCATGAAAATCCAAGGCCAAAACATTCTTACCAGAAACCAAACCTTACAAGCTATAAAATTGTCACGCGAAATATGAATTATACTTCGCAAAAGCAATTCGTTTTTTTATAAACCTTTGAAATTCAAAGAAACTTGAGACAATACAAGGCATTATTTGTTTCAGAGTGAAATCATAAAATAGATTATCTTTCTGTTGATCCCAAATTTATTGCATGCAATAAGATATTTGTTCGTTTTTTAAATTACTTTAAGCAGAATTGCAGTGAATATGTGACTAAAACCACTATTCTATCTCATGAGAAATAGATTTTGTTTATACTGGGTGTCCACTCTCAAAGTCGATCATAGGCAATTAACATTTTACATTTTACTTTTATGTATTTTGCTGTATTTCTACTAAATCAATACATATTAAAGTATTGAACAGTTTAAATAGTGTTTATTCAGTTCAGTCATACGCTAAAATAAAATAATTTGAAAAGCATTGTTTGTTATACTTTTAATTTAGTATTTTCAAATAAAAATCGCACTCTTAATATAATTATTAGCATTATTTAATGCACAATAACTTTCTCTTTCAATTGATACCGTTATCTTTCTTGTAGTTAAATTTGGCGAGCAGGAGTTACCAAAAACGCCCAATACAATGTTAAATGCATATGTTCGAGTTTGAGAACGAACAGGCTGTATACAAGTTAGTGTTAACTTGGTAATTTCTTGAAATACAGCTGTCTGTCGTGCCCAGAAACGAAAATCTCTACATCTTTATGGAAAATTAAATTCAAAACAAAGCAGAATAAATATCCACAATGTTGAGCTCGTTACAGTGTGGCGTGAACGCAATTATAATTGCATGGAGTTGAATTAATATACCGGAATTTTATTTAATGCCTGCAGGACAAATTATGTAGCTAGTTCATAGTTACTGGTACATATCTTTATTCAGTCTGTTTGGTTTTTTAGTCAACATTGAGAAAAGCATTTAGTAGGACCAATTAAATTTATGTAATTCAACTAAATATTTAGTTGAATTAAATAAATTTAATTGGTGCAACTAAATGTTTTTCTCAAGGAAGGAATCGAGGAATTTTAACCTGCCAAATATCGCATTCACACGAAACTTTACTTTCGTATCCGAGAAGAAGACTTGTTCTTGATTTTCCTCAGGTAAAAATTACCAACTTGATCAAGGAACGAGCCTGCAATCTTGTAGAATTCACGAAGAATTCACCTAGCATCTGTAACGGTATGTTTTTATCAGCTCTAGATAATTGTGGTTTCGTCCACATATTTACAAAAATCTTAAGTCTGGTTCTGCAAATTTACGTTCTTTTCATAATGTAAACTTGCGTTAGCATTCGATATAAACAACCCTATAAAATTATTTAAAAAAAAGGTTGGTTTCAAATCTTAGAATTATAAAAAAATCTCTTTGGTTACTCATATAAGTGTTTAAAAATAATAACTTGAGGCGTTTGCAGTTTTAGAGAAAAAATCAATACTTGCTTTTTAGTTGCTGTGCTCTGATTGGTTAAGCCAAAACACGCGACTAGTGCAACCTTCAGCTTTTAAGAAAAAATCAATACTTGTTCTTGAAGTGAGACCTCGCTATTGGCTGATTCCGATTTTGCATCTGGTAATGTATTCCTACGTGAAATTAGAACCCGGAGTTTTAAAGCGGACTTCCGTTCAAGGGCTGGTCCAAAAGACTTGCTTCTGAGTGGTAGTAAAGAGAAGACACTTTGTTTTAGTTGGTGGTCCGAGACGCACTTCAGTTTTAAGTTCTGATAAAGTACAATTGCCGGTATCGGATGCCGTGCACTGTTATTTAAGAAAATTTACAGTTAATAATCATACCGTTTAATTAAGTGTCCGGATATTAATCAACAATTTCCGGTTGATAAAGTACCGTTATACAGTTAAATACTTTTCCGGATGTTTGTGTTTTTTGAAGAATGGGAAATCTAGTTTTTGCTATTAAAGTGTACCGTATCGTTTATCGTTTAAATAACTCTCGTACCGAAATATCATTCAAATATCATATCATCATCATATACAGACTTTCTCTTCAGTGATCGAAATCTCGATTAATAATAAAGTTTGAGTTATGTGCCTTATACATCCAGTTCAGATTTAAATAATAAGTGGATTGTTTTTGTGAAAACAACAAACATTTGCCGATGGTTATCAAAACTAAATTAATAACCAAATCTTGTGAAAGTTTATGGTTGTATTCAGTTACTTTATTTTGGGTGAATTCGTAAATAATGGTTCACCACATACAGACATTACGAGGGTTAATTCATTGCATCCTTGAATAATGAAAAGCAGAAATCCATGAACAATCCAGTTTCTCCATTTGTCCTGCAGTAATTATTTTGATGCATGCAGAAATCATATTTGTGCAGTTTATCGTTGGTTTGATTTGCGAATTATTGACAACTACAGGTACAGTGATTTATGTATTTTTTTTGAGTGTTAAATATTTATGTAAATTCTCTTTGAATCCTTGAAATATTTTTACAGTTTGTTTTTCATTTATATGTAATTTAATATACAATTTTTATTCATTAAAATTTCATTAGTCAAGAGCTCTTAGGTAGGGAATTATTATTTGAATTATTTTGAGTTTAAAATTTGTAATCTTTTTATATTTTTTTCTTGTGTTTTCTCAAATAAATATGATTTTAAAGTTAATTAAAACCAGTAAGACTGAAACATATAATTATGAAAGTTTTTATTCATACCTTCATTAACATAAAAAATCAAACATGATATAAGTTTATGACATCACTTTTGAACTCAGTGATCTAAGCAACTTGAAGCTTTTTAAAAAAAGTAACTTTTTGACTTTATTATTGCATTTTGACAGTTAGCTGATTGATAGGGGACAGCTGTAAAGTCAAAAAGTTACTTTTTTTAAAAAGCTTCAAGTTGCTTAGATCACTGAGTTCAAAAGTGATGTCATAAACTTATATCATGTTTGATTTTTTATCCACAAAGTTAAGCACAAAAAATAAGTTACTTGCTCTATTATTGCATTTTGACAGTTAGTTGACAGCTTGTTGACAGCTGTAAGCTGATGACTACATAATTTTATATCATATTTATATTCACTTATCTAAAAAACTTGAAGTTATAAACAAAAAATAATTTTTTGACTTTATTACCGGACTTTGAAGAATTGTTGACAGCTAAATGACAGCTACCGATAGTCATTGTTATTGGTTTGATATCATCTTTGAACTTATCGAACTAAAAAAAAGAAAGATAAAACATAAAAAAACAAGTTTTTGGCTTTATTATAGCACATTGACAGCTATTTGACAGCTGCCAACTGTCAATTTTGAAAATCTAACAACAGATCTGAATTCAGCAACCTCAAAAATATAAACCTAGATAATAAAAAAAATGAAATAGGCTATTTCAAAAGTCTATACACACTGCGCATATACATAAATCCGTGGAGGATACTCGGAGCTTTAAAGCTCTGTACCGGCCAAACTATCCATTTTTGAGCTTTGTGGCCATTGAGACAATTGACCAGTATGATGAACTCTATCACATATCAAAAATTCAGCGAATTTGACCGGGACCCAATTTCCATAAGATTTGTGCGGGGTCCTTTGGAATTTATTGAAATTAACTAATACTTTGCACTAAATTTATATCGGTGTGATTTCATTTTCTGATTAGTGATTTCAGACAGATTTATTAGATTCATTTAATCTATTTGATCTATTTAATTATCATTATTAAGCTTCATAATCAGATGGCACCCTTCTTGTGTATGTTTAAATAATAAGTATAATAATTTGATAAGTATAATGTTTATTGTTGTTTATTCAGTCCGGCAAAAACCTTTGTTTCACATCTACCTATAAGTATGAATATAACAATCCCGCTTAACAGCAATATAAAAATACTATCCTAGAAACAATATTTTCTCAGTAAAAGACAACTGTACTGAAGCTGTTTCTACCTATCGAGCATCTCTTCATACAAATTAATATTCTGCAAAAATACTTATCACAATACCTTGTCATTCAGCTTTCTTTCAAAATTTTTCCAGATCTCGTTTCCTATACCACAAATTGTTATAACTGGTAATGTTTTCCTTCATTTGATTATGTAACGACTAGTGTTAGGTTATTATGTTTTAGTAAAACATTTATTTCCATGATTTTAGGAATGTTATTTTAACTGGATTCATCTAGGTTATGTATTTACTTATTTTAGCAAAACCTTAGTTTAAGCAGTTTAAGATGCTGCTGGACAAAGCAATAAAACTGACTATATTATATGTAACTAAATGAATATGATAAAAACTGATGGAGGAATTAATAAGTCACCTGTTCACATTATGCATACTGCAACAATTAAATTTTCAGTTTTCCACGGATATAGTTAAATGAAATAAACGGCAACAAACGATTTTCAATGCATAATAGGACCATAAATCTAACCCCTTTCTAAAAGTAAATTCTACAGTTTTATGGTATTCTACCAAATCCCTATAATAAAGCTTTAAAATTTCATGCTGTCATTTTATTGCTGGAATCCTGAAAACTTGCTGAAATAAAGTTAGATTTTATTTCTAGAAGACTAAAGCAGATATAAGAATATTACTGAGGAGGTGAAATTTACTTAATTGCTCTTCAAAATTAAATTTATTTATACATTATAATTAAAGATGCATCAACAAATTAAATAAGAAAACTATGGTAATAATCGATTGAGAGCGATTACTGAACTTATTATTAATAAGAATGTTAAAAACTGTTTGAAAGTAAAATGTTGATAAGCATAGTGCAAAATAAATAAATTCCACATTATTTTCTGAAAGGAAATTAAAAAACGGTAGTTCATGTAGTACTGTAAATAGGAAAATCTGTAGATAAGTTATTAAAAATGTAGCCCTCGTTGTAAAAGTTACCTTTCGTTAAAAACGAACTTGTTTGAAACTGCTGAAACTATAAAGTTGTTAAATATGTCGTTCTGAATGTATCATTTTAAACATAATGTAAAATCTTTTCTGATCTAAACTACATAAAATGAAAAGTAAATTCAAAGTCTAAAGTAATGAAAAAGTCTCTATTACATTAAACAACCTCAAATTAACTTTCGTTTATGAGGAGTATAGCGATGTATTAAAGGGTTATAAAACGAATTTTATATATCCCTAAAGATATCTGGAAATTTAGTTACGTTCCTCATCGCTTTATGCAGACGATTAAACATACAAATAAAAGATATAATAAATGAAAAATGGAAGCGGACGAAGCGACGATGGTTTCACGCCAGTTACGTAAAATTTTTAAAGAGGATATCGTTTTTGAGGTGCAAATCTGCTAACTTTGATGTATTATGCTTCAAATATATTTTTGGAAAATTAATATGCAATGTTTGCAAAATCTTTTGCCAGTAATCAAGGATCACAAAATGCTACTTGTTTTGTGCAGAAAGTACTTAAACTGGTAGTAGGATTAGTTATTGTAAGCAGATTTGAACGGCGAAAGCACGCGACTTCCTCACCTGTCTCGGTTGCACTTTGGGTATTAATAATTTTGTAAACATATTCCAGTTTTTTTAAACCTTTAAATGTTATAAAACAGATTGTTAACTTTAATTTGAAGCATAATACATTAAGGTTTCCAAGTTTTTACCTCATGGACTATCCTCTTAAGATACAAACAGTCGAAGATGTCCAAAACAATAAAGTCAACGAAAGGAAGGAATGCTCTTGGTAATTCATCTTTCAAGTAAATAAAAATAGTGCAATTAGAAATTTCATAAAATTGAACTTACTGTTGCATCGTTTACATGCAACAGTTTTTGTTTTTGTACCAAGTACAAAAACAAAAACTAGGTACTAGAACGTTTTTCCATTATTATCCAGAAGGTTTTACTTCAGAATTTTACGATTGTTGTAGCGACATTAAAACAAGGCATGGCTGCAAGTAAAGAGAATATCTTGGCTTTTCAAAAGCACTTATGAAAGATAAATAAAATTCAAAATTCAGTAAACGAACAATATTAGGAGGGAAGCATTACAGACATCACGGTGAGCATTAAATACCATAAAAACTGCTAAAATATAATCTTCAGATATAATTTCGAGTCAGTATGATTAATGAAAGATAAATATTTTGTTTGTTTAAGCAAAGCTCTCCTAATGCAGGCTCGAATCTAGGAGCAATCCGTCCCTTTTGTACATGATTGAGAGTAGGCGTTGCTTTCAGATTAGTTGAAGTGTAGTAGTATCTTTACCAATGAGAGAGATACCAGTAAGGTCATTTTGCCAAATACTTGAAACGTTCACTTGTAAATCATTATAGTCATCACTAATTATAGTTTTCGATATCGAAGAGCGTTTATTTTTTCATTAAATCTTGTTTACACTATAATTGTCATTGTTGTCGCAATTGCAGCTGATTGGCTATTTTTTGCACGATATGCAGTCCTTAATCGCAAAAATTGTCAACACAATTGCGAACACAAAAAAACACATAGTTTCAGGATAATAGTTCTTAGGTTTATCATAGAAACACTTAACTTCCTAATAAAACTTCCTTAATAAAACAGCTACGTTATAACTAGCTCTTTTGAGGGAGTACTTTTGCTACGGCTGATTAGCAAACCGCCTACTTTTAAGTACTTTTGCTGCCGACGACAGTAATAGTATATTGTGTTACAAGTGCAGAAAAGTGCTAATCTCTCACGAGATGTTGCGGCATGAGACGGAGTCGAATGCCGCAATCACACGAGTGTGAAATAGGCGTTTTTGCACGCGTTACACACTATACTTTATCTATGACAACAAAAAAAGTAATAAACCACCAACAGCTAAGAGAACTTTTTAACCTAGAATTTATACTCGCATTCATATTTTTTACGTGAAATATCTGGCAATAAATTTAGGTAATGTGGGCCGCTTCCGCGATGTTTGGAGGTGTACAAGTGTACACCCCATTTTCCCATCATCGGATTCACTCATGATACACCTAGAATTTCGAAAACGACAAAAGTAATCATTAAATTTGTAAAGAAAATAGTAATATTACGTTTACAATTTGTATAATTTCAGTCAATCTACTATTTAGTACTTACAGTTAAATAATTATACGTATGTACTCTCGTTTTCAAAAAAATAATTTTATATAAACAATCACAATTCAATTGTCAACTTTCTATAGTAGTCGTAGATAAAAAAAATTTGTCTATTTCGCGTATACAAAGATTACTTTGTGACACTGTTTTTGCGAAAAACAGTTACACAAAGTGCTACTTTGTGCAACTGAAAGTAGTGATTTTTTTATTTGTAAGGCTGGCAGTAGTAAGTAAATTTTGCTGCCAGCCTACTCTGTCATGTCATTCTGTCAACGAAGTCCAGTGTCAGACGTAAATGCATAATAAGCAATAACACAGCTATATTCTGATTTCAAGATCAAAATTAGATTAAAGAGCCAAAACGTATATCGCTTGTCGATATTGAGGTAAGTTTAATTGAGTTGAATGATGTACACCTCCATTTCATCAAATATTTTTTTCAGTTTTTACCTACTAATGGGAACATAACCAAGGTGTTAGGAAGAATATAAAAAGGAAAGGAATAATGCTCGACAACCAACCCGCGGAAGTATTTTGGGGGCACATTATCCAAAAGAAAAGCACTTTCCCGTGATAGGTACTAATAAGTATTCATTAACTGGCGCCGTTTTGAAAATTTGAATGTTATGATGCTCAGAAATAACAGCGAGAATAATGAAACATATTTCATTTTAAGAAGCTTTGAATTAAAACAAAGCGCGGTTAATAGCGGATTTCCTACGAAAATGCGCTGAAAAGCTTGTTGGTTTTCCGGATCAAGTTGATGGTCGTGAATCCCGTGTCCGTCCCTACTCAAATTTCATTTTCATTGTTTAGATTTAGAGGTTAGGTTAGTTATTTTCTATTGTTGTATGTTAAGCAGTTTTGATGTATTAAAATGTTTATTGTAATAGAAACAGTAAAACCTTGATTGAGTACATGATTGTCTTATCCAAATAATTATTTATAATAAAAATACATTTTTATCTTATATCAGAAGAAACAACTAAGCTGTCACCTTTTTTTAAACTTGAATTTTTCCCTGCCTACGTGATTTTTTCAAAATGACAGTGGATGTCATTGTATGCGTTATCAGTTATTACCAACATTACCACATCAAAAATACCCGCGTGTACATTTTCCCATTTCTTTAAAGTAAATTGTAAATTAAGGCGAAATAGACAAAGTAGTATGTAAAACACGTGTTACAATTCCTTTTTGTAATACTCGTATATAGCTTAACTCGCCGCTTCGCGGCTCGTTAAGCAAACTTATACTCGTATTACAAACATCGTCATTGTATCACTAGTTGTACAATATACTATTGTCCAATTTTTCCCAAACTGAAACCGTAGTTACGCTCTCCAAAGCAAGCTAAATTAATATTTCTAGTTTTTACATTGAATCTGTTTTCGACGTTTTAAGAAAAAAAATAAACGTTTTATTCGGAGTAAAAGCACCAACACCTAATAACACACACCTAATAAAACAATATACAGTCAAGAACAAAAGTCAAGAATATTGAGAATATCTATTGATAAAGGTGTTCCGTAACAAAGTATTCTCGGGCACCTGTTATTATAGCTAGTCTCTGAAGTATTTATTGCAGGTCTCATCAGTATGCTGATGATATGCAAATCTACTATTCTTTTGCTACTTTTAGTTCGGAATTAGCAGAAGAGCATAGCAACCACGACCTTAAAACAGCATTCGATACTTCAAAACTTCATAGACTAGTTTTAAATGGAAAAGATCTCAAATCATTCTGTTTAGTAAAATTCAGAAAGTTTTACACAATCATCGACAAGAGATCAATGCTAGCGCCTATGCTAAAATTTTAGGGAAAGCTTCTCTGGTTTATGATTTCTACGTTTTTAAATTACTACATAATGGATAATCCAAACTTTGTACATTGTATATGCACAGAGAGTATCTTTTGAGCAAAATAAAATAAAAACTATGAAATACCACAATCCTTTCTTATGTGTATTGACCGGTACTGACAGCAAAAGATAGAAGTAGTCTGCAAAAATTGCAAATATTCTTATAGTGTTCGTAAATATAACCATATTACTACACGCTTCTTCTTGAATTGAAGTGGTCGAATCTTGACGATAAATTCTTTTTACATTTAAGTTGAACTGTTTTTAAAATAATTGATTAAGGTATGCTCTGCTTTCTTTGATGTTCATGATTTCGTGTTTCATTGATATTCTGATGTTCAGAACAGAGTAACTTGCCATTACTCAAAGTATATTGTTCTTCGAGACAGTTCCGTCATTTTCCAACCTTCGTTGAGCTATAATGCAGTGAAAAATCTGTGCTACTAAAAGAAAATTTTGCTCTGTAACCAGCTTTAAAAGGTACTACGTTAAACAATTTCTCATTGATAAAAGAAATTCAGGGTGATCGGTCAAGCAGTCGTTCGAGATGTCGAACTTCACTAGTATCCGAGACTAGCCCGAAGATAGAGGGAGGGCAGTCGTTAGAGGTGTCGGGAAGCACTAGGGTTCGAGACTAGCTTGAGGGCAGACCACACGACGTTCACCTTTAGAACTGGTCGTTGTCTACCCCATCCCAGGCTTGTCTGGGTAACGGATGACGCGAACAGAATCAAATGTGTGGTAGAGTTATGCCGAGGTGTTGCGTTTACGTTTCACCGGAGTATTTCTCGACGATAACCCTAAAACGTTGCGGTGGGAACTCTGCTAACAAGGGGGTCCGGTATGGGTGGATTGAATCTTACCTGACGTAGGGTCTTTTAAGGAGCTAAGAATCCCGCTGTCTGTCCTAGACGAATGGAGGAGATTCAAGTGAAGTTTATCTCGGTTAGGGAGTTCGCTCGCCAACCCATGAGAAACTGTATGCCACCAGGTAGCGTTTCAGAGGTGACAGTACGGGGGTCTGGCATATGCTGTCAGTTCCAGCGTCGGATTCCCCGAAATCGTCTAGAGACCTACACTTAAAGAACGTTGATGCGAAGAGACATAACCTCTCACGTTCAAAACAACTTCACCTTAAACGGGTATACACCGGGACGCTGCTTTAAAAAGGCCCCTTTAAAGTAGCCTCGAAACGAAGCTCTGTCGAGGGCGGACCAGGCCTATAACTGGGAGATCGGGGTGGCGAACCCATTGAAAAACCAAGTCCCGCCACATTTGAGGTTGGATTCGATCGGGCAGTGGCCCCAACCCCTGTCTCGGGGAGGAACTTGTAAAGGTATGAAATAGGACTGGAGAGTTCCCTCTATCAACTGAGTTATGTTGGGGGAATAGTCTTATTGCTGGACTAGGTACTTCACCGCGAAAGTGAATGAAAAGGTCGCCCGTGGACGGGAGGGTGCTGGCGGGTGAGCACGTGTTAAGTCAATCGCTCCGGTACTAGCCTGGATAGATAGTAGAGGGTGGATAGGCAACCTCGCTCCGACCAGTGAGTAACTGGGAGCAATTGCTATGCAATTCGCGCGCTGATTGAGCGTATCTCAATTACTTCCTCCTTTGGAAGGAACGTGGGGGTATGTTAGCACGGAAACCCCACGTAAAGCATTCAGATAATACCTGATAAAAGAAATTAATTTTGCATTCTATTGGCCGGTTTCACAAAGCTTGATTAAGTTCCGATTAGCTTAATCGTGATTAAATTTGAAATCCAGAAATTTCATTGGCTGAGATTTAAGAGACCTGAAATTTTATCCAATTATATTTCTGGATTTCAAATTTAATCATGATTAAGTTACTTAGAACTTAATCAAGCTTTGTGAATCCGGCCATGTGTTTCTACTAAGTAATATGTGTGGAATTATCTACTTTCTTATTACCCATGCACAACTTTTGGTTATTATGGGTAATTAGGTTTATTTACATGTTATATAGTTTATAATCATAAGAAAATTAAAATTAAACTTACTAATAATTGTACCTTCTTTTGTAAATTGTAGCAAAACAAATAATAAAACACACTAGTTTAATACATTTATTCGCTACTAACGTTGTATAAGCGTGCACCCTCTTACACGGCATGCGCTTGACTGCCGAGGTCTGCATGTTAAAGCGCAGACGCTACCTGGAACTTGGAACTAACCAACTTATATTAAGGGGTGGCCGGTGACGTCAACCGGCAGGCGCTACTAACCACTATAAAATAAACATTATTATTATTATTATTATTATTATTCTTGTATGGTAATAGTGCCTTAATATATAAGTATAATTTTAATTTTTATAACGGTTCGGTTAGATAGACAGGCGTAGCTAAATCTCGTCGCTATTGATAATATTACTTTGTAACATCTTATTCTAAGAAATAAAAAATACTTTTATATATTATTATGTTACATTAGGTATGCGTAAAAGATATAAATATCCAAATGTAAGAAAGTGTGTTGACGAAAAACATGATCAATGATAATAAATCAAAATTCAAAGTAGGGTCGGGCGAAATTGGACACTCTTGCAATTTTTAATTTTCTTATAATGATAAAATCATAAAGCAGACCTACCAGAATTGCTAATATCTCTTATAAAACATTAGAATGTAGCAGTAACCTTACATTTGTTACAAATTCTACTAAAAGCTCCTTAGGGTCATTCCATGTGAAATCCATCACTAAAATGGTTCGATCTCACGAATTTCAATGAAAATCAATTATGAGGTAGCAATCAACTAAAGAACATAACTTTCATTCATCAATTTGGTAGATTACGCAGCACTTCGGAAATATTCAAACTGAAAAAATTATCAAAATTGCTTCCATGTCTTTAAAGAAATATAAATATCTCAAAAAGTATTTATAGTATTATTAATATCCTAGAACTAACAGTTTTTGTATACGGCTCACAAGAAGACGGGCTTTCTGGACTACCTAATAATGTTTTGTTACCAAACGTATTTTTTTTAACCGAAATATTAAAAAATTCGGTGTATTCACATTTTTAAAAATCTGAAAAAAATTGTACAGATTTTTGTCCACGTTTCGTTTTTGTACACCATTCATAGTCCACAGCCTACTGGCGCAACCCGCGTTCGCTACCCTCTAGCGCTTCCAGTTAGTAATAATACGGTCCCGTAAGTCTTAACTAGTGTAGTATTCCGGCAGGAAAATTTAGATTTTTCTTAAAATTTAAGTGAGTAAGAAAGACTTTTCATATATTAAGCTTTGACACAATATCATAGACGCATCAAAAATAACTATATTGCAATAAAAATAAAATCATATTATTGACGAGTTGATATTATTATTGATATAGAAAAGGTTTATTTTGAAAAAAGATTTTATACCAAAATACATCATTTTCATTTAAAAACTACGTGCACAAAATAAAATATAATAAATGGTGTATTATCACCTTATCAAAATGACATTGTAAACAATAATGCCGGCGAGTTCAAAATTTCAGTTTAACATGGAACATATTATACATAAACGTAATATAATAATACTATTTGGGTAGAAATAAACTGAAATATTAAAAATAACTTATTAAATTGTAGATATTCTGTATTTTTAATTGCAGTAGCTAGAAAAAGCACTCGCACAACAACTAAACTTCAAATTTATTATTGTCATTTCTACCAATATGAAGAATGAAAAATTTCAAGAATTTTACATTTAAATCTTGACCTCGAAAATTGGCAAACAGAACAAAATCAACTTTAAGTACTTACATGCCATGGATATGAGACCGCTTACAAAGAGAAAGGAATAGAAACGCATATCTGTGTCGATATGATTATACTGATAGTTACATATGTAGAGCACACACGGTCGTCCGCGACCACATCCAGGTCATGGGGATGTGGTCCAGAGAATGATGGAATGTTTAGTTTTGCATAAACAACTTGGGCTTCGAGATGGTTTGTATAATAAAATTATAAGTATCGTATTTCGTTAAAACGTTTTTATCACAATGAAAGACATAATTGACTGCATAATGCTAAATACTTCTAACTACAGAAAGAGATTTCAGTAGACATTTTATTATGAACTCAATAATTATTACTTTTCATTTCGATATACACGTTTCTAAGAAATACGATACTTAAAATTTTATTGTACAAACCAGCTCGAAGCCAAAGTTGTTTATGTAATAAATTACAGCAAATCTAAATATTTCCTCATTATCCGGACCACATCCCCGACGTGGTCGGCGATGTGGCCGCGGACGACCATGTGTGCTCTACATTAATTGCTTATGTATTTTAATTGATTTCTTCAGCTGTGTTACATAAAATATTTTTCTTGTCGTTAAAGACCCTAAAATATTATAATGCAATAGCTTTCTTAATTTAAGTTTTATTAAACATCAGAACCTACAATAGAGGTCGGTTATAGTTATTTATGGTAAAAGTGAGGTAAGTAAGATATGATAATTTTTTGGTCTGTGATGAGAGGATAATATCGTTAAGCCACTTATATAACTTATAACTTTTTTAGCTTCAGAGTATAGTCAAATTCAAATTTTAAAAATTGTCGCCCTGTATGTTGCGCATTCCGCGAAAAGGTCAACCTCCACAGATATTAAATGTTCAATAATGCTTAAGACGACTTAAACCAATGCATTTTAGCATGTGTCATATTCATGTTATAACACAAATTACAATTGCCGCAGCCAAACTACGATGATAATGGCTTATTTGTTAGACTTTTATGCAAAAATGTGTGCTGTAAAATGAAAACTGCCCTTCGGTGCATGTAATTACGGTAGTGGTTAAGGACAATAATGTCAGTAAGTAAAGAAATTGTGTCTGAACTTCAATAATGATATTGAAGGAAATATGCAAATTTTAGCATGTCACAGTACGTAACGCATGTGATATTATGCGTAACGCCTTCAAGATTTAAATTGACCATTAAAGGCATTTCAAAACAAAACCATAATATGGCATTATTTTTGGTGTTTTTTCTAGTATTGAATAAATAATCAACTTGTAAGTTCTTTATGAATAGTTCGCAGAACTATTGCAAAACCTATAATTACTTCTTAGTATTTCATGTCTCCATTTTGTCGCTTGTACGTAACGTATTGACCCTAAAATATTATAATGCAATAGCTTTCTTAATTTAAGTTTTATTAAACATCAGAACCTACAATAGAGGTCGGTTATAGTTATTTATGGTAAAAGTGAGGTAAGTAAGATATGATAATTTTTTGAGGGAGGGGGCGATTATTATTATTCGTAGACTCTACGTGCGGCTGCAGCCGACTTACAGATGGAACAGTGCAAATCCCACATTTGTGTCACAGCTAAGGAAAACTGTAGAAAACCTTTACCAGATCTGCCGGCACCGGAAGTCGATCTCGGGCCGCTAGGGTGAAAGTCTAGACATTTACACTACCAAGGCTGTATACATTTGACACTCTAGCTCGATGGCTGCACTTTAATAATATCATACAACTTAAGCTGATGATTGGTTTCTGATAAGATACAATGACAGCTGATTGATGAGATACAATAGCAGTCAATCACCATCTACAGTCAGTGGGTAAAAAGTCTTTTCTAGTCAAAACTGAGTAAACTTCAACTTTAATTAAAAAAATAATCTAATATAGAGCTCTTTTTATATAGAGGTGTTGGATAACAACTTTTATCAAGTCAAAAACTATACACTGCAAATTCAATATTTGAACTTAAATAAAGAGGTGTTGGATAAGACGAGGTATGGTACACGTGAGTTAAGAATACTATAAACTCAGAAAAATTAACCCTATTAGGCCTACTCGTGCCTAACGACCTCGGTCTTCTTGTGAGCAATATATAAAGAAAATGTTTGCTCTGGGATAAATACTTTTCAAGATATTTATATTTCTTTAAAGACGTGCAAGCAGTTTTTTTCAATTTAAATATCCGAAGTTCTACGTAAATCTTGATGAATGAAAGTTCTGTTCTTTAGTTGATTGCTACCTCATAATTGACTTTCATTAAAATCCGTGAGATCGACCCATTTTAGTGATGGATTTCGCATGGAATGACCACTTATTAAAAAACTAAAATGTGTCTACTAATTAACCACCAAAAGAGGCAAAAAGTAGACACAAACGGGGTAATCAAAATACATGTTAATATCTGTTATGTACAATTTGCTATTTTTCAGGTTTAAGCAGACATCGTAAGGCAACTTGTTCG
Organism: Agrypnus murinus; assembly: GCA_929113105.1. Taxonomy (NCBI): domain Eukaryota; kingdom Metazoa; phylum Arthropoda; class Insecta; order Coleoptera; family Elateridae; genus Agrypnus; species Agrypnus murinus. The sequence continues at coordinate 84,836,928 of OV816024.1, forward strand.
GAAGTATAAAATTTTAGATAACTTACAATAATAGCTCCGAAGAAACAAAAAAAAATCCAACTTGAGTTACTTTTATACAATCTTTCATAGCTTTTGATACTGTTTTTTCGGAATAAGGTTTATTATGGTGTTTATAATGCACCATGATGGTTACAATAACATAAAATGCATTGTTTATTTATTTATTTATTTTTGTGCAAGGAATTACTATGATCATTTGGCCAACCCTACTAGAATTTAGCCGAATTTAGGGGAATTCCACACTCAGTAGAGATTTCTATCGTGTCAAACATCACGGCACCACTAACCCATCGATTTAGAAAAATGAAAAAGTTAGGTGATGGCGTGGTGTAATACACATTGACGATAATTTTAAATAAGGACGTAAGCATTAATCGACTTGATAAACGTTTTTTATATGCAGAGAAACGTGTTTAATCGTTTTCTATCGCAGACAATTTAGAAACTAAAATGTTGTTAACGACGAGTTAAGTATGAATCAATCAAAGGATTCAATAACGTTATTCAATAAAAAACTATGTAACCATTAGTATTTTTTTTGTTTATGTGTAGAAAATGTTATTTTTCAATTGTTTGTGCCTATACAGTATCTAAAATGGTTATTATTCGCCCATACTTGATCAGGACAATGATAATTTGAATTGTACCTTTTTCCAGTGAGAAAGTTCTCTAAAATCTTACACAGGCTTAGAAAGTTCTAAAGCCTAAAGGCCATACTATACTAGGCGATACGCATATGAATTGGAAAATAACACTCCCTGGAACAAAAAATGTCCATAACTGTTCATTTTAATTTGTTCAGCATCAAGGCTATGTTTCTAAAACTACTACTGAATTATGAAGAAAGCTTTAGTATAAAGTGGAAAGTTGTCAACAATCTGCGCTATGCTAATGATCATGTCGATTATTAGCAACTTGTGAGTCTTACAAAATTTAGTAGATCGCTTGAATAACAACTACTAGTACGGGCTAAAAACTGCAAAAGTTTATACGATAAGAAGCACTGCTATGCGATTTGCTGTAATAAATATTAAAATTTTATTTCTTATATTCTATTAAATTCGAAATTGAGGTAAATTATTTATTAGATTTAACTAAAAAAACTTAGTAGATCTAATGTCTGTATATACTTTTAATACTAAATGTATTAAATGTATTTTAAGTCCCAGATAATAAGAAGGAGATCTGTTTTATGCGTCTAACATTAAAACGTTACTCTACAGCCTAATTTATTTGGGCTGTTATATTTTCCTTGAACAATTATAATTGTTTTCTAATTAGATTAAATTAACTAATGATAACAAAATAACGAATGGTGCCATAGATGTTACGGTCGTTACGGATGAATAAAATCACCCCTTTCCTGTATCGATTTGTAATTACAGTGTCAAATAGAATGGAATACGCCGACTACGATTGTAAGTACCTAAATATTTCATGTCGGAAAATACGGGCGAAAATAACAATGCTAGTGGGGCTTTGTTTATACGATCTGGATTTAAAATTTATTATTGTTGTCAATATGTTTGAAAGCATTTAATAAATTACACAAGGATATATTGACAGACATTGTCAATCAAAAATAACAGTATACGACGCAAAACACTTACCCAGATGTAGTTATGCTTTAACGGAAATTAAATGTAGATACAAGGAAGGAAAATTGATGTGAAAGCACTTACCTGAAACAAAAAGAAAATTTATAATTAGTGACATTAATTCTAAGCTTTTTGTAATTTATTGAAGTATTCAGAAATAACAGGAGGTATTATTTTTATTACTTCGAAGGATACAGTAAGAAATTGTTGCTTGTTTGGTAACGATGGTAATTTGTTGTGTGATTAACAATTCTTTCGAAAGAATTCACAATTACGATTAGAAAAAAGAATAGATGTGTTTATATACATTTCTAGTCTAATTAATGTTAATCGTTTCCTAAGGTAAATATACACATATACGTTAGAAAACAAAGCACCCTTTCTATTTATTGTAATGATATTAATATCTTTAGAAGTTGTCTCACGGAAGCTTTCTACAAAACTAAATTGTCTATCTAACTGTTTTGTTTGAATTAATTTGAGCTGTTAGTTTTCTTGCTATGCGTATTCAAAATCTTTTGCAGACGATTAGTATAACACAACTAATGATATATTTACCAGTAAAGTCAACCAATGACGTCATGTAGCCGTCTCTCTGTTCTCTTCCATTACTATTAACATGCGTTGTATAGGGCAGTGAGACAACTTCTCATATAATAACTTTGCTTTATCTATATTTGGAATAATGACGGAAAAAATATTGCCTGTCAATATCATCTACTCACTAAAAAATGAGTCGCGATATCTTTGATGTCTCGTGATTATGAGCAAAGGAGCATCTACTTGAAACCAGAACTTTTTAGCAAACTGGAATGCTTCTTCTTGTCATTTCTTTTTCTTCTTTCAGACTTTTCTTTAAAGGTGATTAGATATTATATTACCATTAAGATACCAAGTAATTGCTTGTGTAATTTTGGAATCTCTTGTACAGTTATGCTCAAATTTTGGTTCTTTAATGTAGCTTGTTTCCATAATTAAAAAGATGCCGAAGCCAATAAACAATAAAAGTACTACAATAAAAGATTGTCTCAATGTTTCAGGTTTTCCTTAAACAATATCGCAAAACGTTTCCTGTTTAGTGTTATTATTTGTGTGTAGGGAAATTTCACGTTTTTTTATAGCTTTTACAAAAGGTATTTTTCTGGAATATGATGTTTAGCAGAGAGAAGTATGATGTTAATAATTCATTAGAAGTTTCGATTAAGCAAAATCACTTTGTTGCTTACTATAAAAAGTACCTGGAATCGAGCCCAAAAGTTTTGTTTCTGCTTTATTGACTAGTTATAAATATTTCTGGAGTATTTGACAGCATAAACATTTCTAGAATTTTTTTCAATAAACCGAAAATTGATTGTTTTTAATCGTCATCTATACTGTGTAAAATTCTCACACGACGTGTCCCTGACTAAATCGTTTCTACAAGGCTAACTTTACTTACCTACAAACTAATCAGCCTATTACATATACTCATTGATACTAGAGTAAAGGTAAGGTTTATCATTTCTGAGAAAATTCTAGTTGCCTTTTTAAAAAAATGAGTACTACAAGAATCTATCTATCTATCTCGTATACCAACTGAACTCAAAGTTTAAATTGTAGCATTTCATGAGGACGTATGATTTCAGAGAACGGGAAGTGGTAAATGGCTTATAAAAAAGTCAATGTTATCATAGTTTGTATTCGTTTATAGTTTATAGTTATAGTATAGCGTTTATAGAAGTGGTAGTGGGATAGAAGCAATTGAGAAAAACTTGCAACTGCATGTTGTATACTGACTGGATATGCATGCACTTGGTATTAATACTTTAAATCTATTCATAAAAAACGGTGCACGTTAAGCACCCCCACCCCGATGCTTAAGTTCGTTAGCATTTTAACCCTATAAATGTCTACTATAAATCTTGACGATAGAATAAGTCGTACAGTAGACTAAGAGTTTTCCTCTTATTACACTTTTAGCTATCCCACTACCACTTTTATAAACGCTTTTGTATCTCTATATCAGGCCCATGCATTTCCAATCTGTATAACTAAATATATAAACTTTATGTACCTATTTAATTTTACATCTCTCAAAGTTAATGTTTATTTTTACAAAGTTTCAGATTTTTTACACTTTTTCCTTTTGAGATACGTGGGTTCAAAGTAAGGATTTTTACTAAAAGTGCGTACTTTATGCTGTTATTAGAAAAAAAGAAAAATAAATTGTAATGTCCTGTGATTTTAACAAAAATCTTCTATGCCTATACTATTTAAAACTATACAATACATTTTGTTTTCTTTATCATTCCAATTCAACATTCAACAGAAAAAATATAAATATTTAGTAATTTCTATTGCATCATTTAAAAGCTTCAAATGTAAGCTTTAGAACCCGGACCAATACGACTTTTGTATCTTTATTATTTTTTGAATTAGGTATCGTAAAAACAGTAAATGCTATTTAAATGCAATTTTGTCATGCGACGTCGGCCATTTTGGTTTCTAATTTCGATACGGTCTAAATGAATAATAGAATAAAGATTGTTTTGGACTCTCCACATGACTTAATTAATGGGCAAAGTATGATTTTTTAAAATCTGTTAGCAATCACTTTTTTTAGATTGGGTAATTTTTTATGACCCCCGATTTTGAATGACCCCCACTCCAACTCAATAATGTAATGCCCATAATGCAAAAAAGAATAAATGGCTGTTTATTGACAATCATATAAACAACCAATAAAAGGATCCAATTTTCGAGCAATAGCACACGAAACAAAGAAAAACAGTAAATAACCCCAAGTAGTTTAAGAAGAATCATGGAGCAAACAACCATAGATAATTAATGAAGGTCCAAGTTATAAATAATAAAGGTAAATCTAGTAGGATGAGTATTTAATATGAAAATATCCTACTTATTAGATATTAGATAATAGAAATAGCAAATAACAGTGTAAACATATAGATCAATAAACCTATCAACAAAGATTTCGTGTTTCTTATACAAAAGAAATTTAAAATTATATATAAAAGGCTATACATTCCTGATAGGAATTGAAGCCGCCCTTTTAGGGCTCTTTTTACTACATTACATGTTAGTGGTGCGTCACTCCACTACACAGGTTAGGTATTTACTAAGGTTATTAAATAAGGTTAATTACCGAAAAATTCAATCGTCAAAATATTAATGAAAATAGCCACTACAGCCGTATTCACAGAAGGTAATAAGAATAATATAATACTAATAATCATTATAATAATAATTGCTACAACCCATAACCTGGAAACCAGGCGCCAGAAGCTTATGAGCTTGTGCGGGATGGAGGGGGCGATTATTATTGTTACGTAAGCCCAACGTGCGGCTGCAGACGACTTAAAGATAGAACAGCGGAAATCCCACATTTGTGTCACAAGGAAAAACTGCAGAAAACCTTAACCAGATCTGCCGATACCAGGAGTCGAACCTGATCCACCAGAGTGAAAGTTCAGCACGCTAGACAATATACTACCAAGGTTGTAATAATAACACCATATTAGACTCTTTTTTTACTATAATGATACATCGAACACGGTCTTTCACGGTCAAAATCAATGGATGAGCATTTCGGGATTTATTTGTGTTTTTTCAGTGCTGTTAAAATTTTTTAAAAGTAGAACGTAAAATGGGAGCACATTAAAAACAAATTTAACATGTCAACCAGGACAGAAGTGAAATTCTTCTATTCCTATAGTGTCACACAAATTCTTGAATGGACAACTCCTATTGTTTTTTGGTCTCTTTGCAAGATGATGTTTGATATTGATGTTAAATTGATAAATAATTAATATGAAAGACTAAATAATATTACTAATTACTAATACTGCAATAAGTACACCTTTTTATTGCAAATCTCAATTTAAATAATTTAAAACTTTGATATTAACAAGACACAATGACGCTGTGTTTATATCCTAACCAGGTCAATAAACATTTGCTTCCAGTTATATACAAACATATTTACTTAAATAAGTAACTTACTTTAATAAATAATTACTTACTAATAAGTAATTTACATAAATATATACAAAATGAGGGTTTTTATTTTTTTTAGAAATCAGTCTGTTATAGAAGTACAACGAAGTATTTTTTAAAATGATACTAAATGAACTAATGAAACTGATAGATATTTCACATAATTCCATCCAATTCTCTTTTCAATCAAAATCGAAAGTAACGTTAATGTTGACATTAACCTTTTCATTGATCTGCAACTATAATAAGTTTAGAAAACTCAAAATCGAGAAGAACTTGATTTTAGTTTAGAACTGTAAATACCTAGAAAAAACTAACCGTAATGTCAATGGCGAAAGTTAATATGCGTGACAATTTAAATACCAAGGATGTAACCAAAACAGCACGCAGAAAGGAGAATATAAACATTTAAATAGCCTCCTTGTTCAAGTTTAGACCAAGCTGCCTGTCCCATTCGTTTAAACAGTACATACATCTAGAAACAGTCAATATCATTAATATCCCTTAATTAGCAGAGAAAAGGGGTAGGCATTACGTAGGGACTTCAATTGGTACAATAGTTACTTGTGTGTTACGAGCGCAAAGTGATAGATTGCTGATTGAAAGAGAAAGCTCTGTTGAGAGAGAGATTTTTCTTCATCAAGAATATTAAGAGAATATTAATTTATCTATCTGAACGCAACACATTTAAACTAGTCAATAATAAAACCAATCTAGATCGGCTTGGCAAAGCAATAATAATTGTTGTCGGTTTTGAGCAACCGCCAAATATTTGTTGCACCTGTCCCATAGTAACGTGCGACAAAATATCAAAAACGGTCACTCCTTAAATACAGATTTTCAGTTTCCATAGTTAACAACAAAATGTCGGTCGCTCATCTACAAGTTTCTACAAATATATTCTGCTGTATTTACCTTATTAAATAAGAATATCTTGTTGTTTTAGATATGAGTTGTATCAATAAGAAGCTGTAAAGGTCTAAAGTTAACTTTAGCATTTTTACGCACACCGTAGTCCTTTCTGTTGAATCTTTTACTAATGTTTGAAGATGCATAAGAAAAAAAAAACATTTATTTCAAAGAAATAAATAAATCATTGTTCAACAAAATCTGTTTATATGCAGAAATAAAAATGTTGCCCCAAATTAAGTAACAAGCAAGTTAGATCTATGTGGATTTATCTCTGTTATTTATATTTGTATATTTCCTAAGTATTATTCCCAGCGCAACGAGAGGTACTGCATATTTCACCCGTGGCATATGGATCAGAATCTGTAAATGGCTAATTTTGTACAGATATTATCTCAAAAATAATTATCAAAATGAAATTTCATAAAATCTTCTATAATGATTGATGTTAACCGTCTTAAGGTCCGGACACACCTGGCATACTGAAAGTTGAATCTCGAGAGCGGCAATGACACTTTGTGCTAAAAGTTCGCATGAGACTTTAGCTACGACAGCAAGAATATTAAACAAATGGCAATTTTATATCTCTCTAGTAAAAGCACATGCACAATACGTACGTCGTTTTGGCAATCCAACACACATTATCGTTGTTTGTTGTGAACAAGCAGATAATTTTTTTTTCACGAAAGTTCTGCGAGTGTGACTATGACTGTGACAGACAATGTCAACTTTCAATAACTGAAAAAGTTTCCAATGCTATAAGTTTCCAAAGATTCAAGTGTAAGAAACCGCTGATGAGCATTAAAGTTATTTAACAAAAATTTATTCTCGCGGAAGTCTTTAAAATTAGATGTCATTTACAGCTTAATACTCTTCAAATAACTAGCTGTCTTGAGACAGATAGATAGTTATTATTGTATCAAGTGCGCGAAATTAATCTTTTTACCGCATAAGAATGGACCTCATTAGAACGCGCTAAAACTTTCGCATACAAGTAATGTTTTTTTCTACAACTATATTACCATATAAAAAATAAATAGCCTAAAAAAGTGTTATTGAAAACCATAAAAAAACGCTTATCAAAACCATGAAAAAGCTTTTTCTTCATGGTCTTGACCAGTTACTAAAGTACGAAATTCGACGGAAATAGAAAAAACAAATTATTAAGATCTCTTTTGTAGGAGATTTTCTTAACTTTAACTTATACACAAGTATTTTTTAGCTACGACTTGAGATACTGACGATATTTGGGAAAAAACCAAACCAAGTAACCTTTTTTCGATGTAAGAACTTTAGCTCACCTCAAAGTCATCAGGACTTTTGATATATTTATCACTAGACACCCCCAAACAAGCGTGCAAAATCGCAAAACTTTACGAACTTTTCCGCAAAAACGTTAAATTATCAAAACGTACTAAATTAAAATATGTCTTTAATTTTTGATATTCAATTAAAATCGGCATTAGTTTATTTAAAACCTATATTTCGACCCATTTTGGGTCTTCGTCAGGGTACACTAACATTATGGTGGAACTTAATAGTAATAGGTTTAGATGTCAATAACAAAATAAAATTAACTAAATTAAACTTCAAAATATATGATGAGGAGTTGGCCCACAAACATACTTCGTACCTCAAGCGATTATCCACTTGGCATAGTAAAAGCTAAGCAATTGAAAATCTTCTAATACATCTCTAAGATTCCTGAACAAGTAGTTCATAGAATTAAGCTTTTTAATTAAATTATCACAATGAATTTTCCAATTTAAATTTTAAGTACAATCAAAGTAACACACAAAGTACTAAGAATTTTACCTCACTAATATTACTTATCAGTTCACCATCAATATCAACTGACAATTGATTGCATTGATTTGTCTACAAGAGAATCGCATAATGTTAGTTTTACTCTGACTAAAATACAGGTTATTGCTATTAAAAAACTCTACTAATTTTAGAACATTAGCACAGTTATCTAATCGTCATGTTGTACTTGTTCAAGACATAATCAAAAATCATCAGCATATGCGATTTAATTATTATTATCGAGAACAATGTCAATTTACATAAAGAATTAAAAGAATTGGTCCAAATATTGATCCTTGTGGGACACCCATGGATAAAGTAGAAAAACTGGATTTACCCACAGTGAAGCTGTCATTGCTAGTGTGTTGTATAGATACATATTGTATACGATTGTATAAAAATTAATTAAATCTTAAAGCATTGTCTTTAATTCCATATAATTCTAATTTATCTCTAAGTTTATAATGATTTACACAATTAAAATTCCTACTAAGATCACAATATATTGCTGCAGGGTAGTTGCCAATATCCAAATAATATATGACCTTTTCATAGAACTTTCAGTTAAGTCAGTCAGAAGAAGTTAATCGACTATTTCTAAATTCATGCAGCTGATAAGATGTTGTATTTAATAATAAAATTCATAAACCGATTGAAGAAAGCATACTCAATAATCTTTTTTAAACCACAGGGTGCAGTCACTGGTCTGTAATTTTCTAATAAATGAGGATTCCTCTTTTCATAAATTGATGTAACCAGGACCAACTTTTAAATCCTTTGAATAAGTTACTGAATTGAAGTTGAATGAGAATGAGAAATTAACTAAGTAGGTTATAGGTAATATAACAATTTTTAAAGCCCTTTTAATAATGAATGAAGGAATGTCATCTGATCCCGATGATTTACTATTTTTTAATTTACTAATTAATAATTCTAATAATTCATCTTCAGCACATGGTTTTAAAAACAACGTTTTTATGTTATTAAATTCTGTCAAGTTGGGCTCTTGGCCTGTAATAGTATTGATTCTTTTGGTTAATAAAATTGATGTATTCACAAGGTAATTATTAAATAGTAAACAAACATCAGCAGGGTTAGATATATCATTTAAACCATCATTTATCACAATATTTTTACTAATACTGTTATTATTGTTCAAATCGGACACAACTTTCCATGAAATAAATAAAGATTATTAAAAGTTTCATAGTTTTATTAAAATATACCTGACAATATTGTTTCGACAGCTATGCTGTCATTATCAAAGGTAATTATAAAAAAACAAACTTTGAGATATACAAACACAAACTCAGGGTACCTTTAATGAATGAACAACTTGAGCTCAGTAATTCTCCGTTACTGGAAGTATTAGATGTTTAATTATGATTTTTATTATTAATTTTTATTATTATTATTATTATTTTATCTAGTTACCTATTTTGTATCTACCTTAGCGACGTGTTTGTTTATAATTATATTACCTTTGATAATGACAGCATAGCTGTCGAAACAATATTGTCAGGTATATTTTAATAAAACTGTGAAACTTTTAATAATCTTTATTTATTTCATGATTATGGAGTTCCACAAAATAAGGCTGGAAACAATAAACAAAAAAAAAACAACTTTCCATGCCTCTTTAATTACATTATTGGAACTCTTTATTTGATCTTGATAAAATTTCTGTTTAGTGTTTTTTATCAACAATGAATGCTCCTTTTCCTCTCATTATAAAGGGAAGAATACTCTGGAATCCTTTTAGAAAGAGAAAAAAGATCTTTGAGTCTGGCACTTAACAGCCTACCATCGTTTTGTTTTTAATTTGAACATTTAGATAACGCTTTTGGCTAGGAAAATTAGTATTAATATGAAATAAAAAGATTGAGTAAAAATACTTAAAAGATAAATTAAAGTCATCAATATTATATAGGTCATCCCACATCTAGGATTGAAGAGCCGTTTCAAAATTAATTACATTATTTTCAAACTGACACATTTCTCAGTAGTAAACTGATGAAGTACTGTTCTGTGATCGGAATATATATTATTTATCACACATGTAGTTTGTGTTTTAATATTAGTAAATATATTGTCAATAATGGTGCAAGACGAACTAGTGACTCTAGTGGGCACTTCACAACATGTCTTAGATTATATGAAGCAAGAATGTTACATAATTGACGAAAGTTACAATCATTACTTAACAGTCAAAATGAAAGTCTCTACATATAATAATTAGATTGGGTTTATAAATATAAGTTAATAGATCTACTTATAAGTAACTACTACTTATTTTACTAGTACTACAAAGAGCTACATTATAGCCGCAAAATTATGTCATAAACAGTACTTTATAATGCAGTCGTGCATAATAGATATTTAAGATACAAGTGTAAAAAGCCATTCTTTAAGACGCGAACGATTTAAAACGCCAGCGAGTATATTAAAAGACGTAAGTACAATGAAGAGACTTTTTACACGTGTATATTACAACGTTTTATCTACGATCATAACGCTTTACTAGAGTAGTCATTTTATTTGATATATACTTTTTAATTTGTAATTTATGTCATGTATATCACTTTGGTTTGATTTTTACGTGTTAAGTTGTTTAGCAACCAGATTGTAAAATATTCATAAATCACTTATGTATAAATGTTAACTTTTTACACGAAAATCTGCGTAAAAGGTAGTAACTTTTTGTATGATCGTAGATAAAATCTATTTAACTTCAATTTTCCCACAAAAAACAACACACCTTGACAATAATTAGTTAATTTACTAATAAATTATTAAATCACGATAAAATTCACCGCCTAATTCTCTGTGATCTGTAGACATGTTTAAATTCAAGGTTCGAAGTGAAATAAAAATACAAAGTAATAAATGCAAAAATGCAAAATATTGCTCATTTTGAAGAAATTAATTACTATTACTATTTCACTTTACGTTATACATTGACAATTCAAGCGAGTCTAAAGCAGGTGAACCATAAATAAAAACTTTACAGGCGAATCTCTTTAGGGTGACACCCTGTTTAAAGCTTTTCTGCAAACTTTTTCTATATAAACTTTAACTTTAATTCAAAAAATATCGGGAGTGCCAATCTAATACATTACTTCAAAGCTGTTTTTTAATAGCTTTATAAAAACAAAATATATATTTAGTAAAACCATTAGCAATGGAAATATTATATATATTTATATAAACATAAAATCTCTTCTACTATTAATGTTCTGGTAACTCTCTTTTCAGTCTTCACTAACCTTGTTAAATGAATACTCACTGAATACGATTTTGCAGATGTAGAAATACTGCTAAAATAAGGTTTTATTAGAAAGCTAACGTTCTCTGTTATTCTTCAGCTTCGAGAAAACCTACCATATGCTGAAAATTGCGATTAGAATAAATCTCGTTGGCAATGTGAAACATGGTATAGTACTTATATAGAAGTATTAGAATGTGTACAGTGCAGTGGTGTTTATTTTATGTTTGTACCTTTAGGGACAGGGCAGTTTTATGTCTCTAGAGGAGTACAAATAAATTTTCATCCATAAAGTTTCAACATTGAATTTAGAGAGCTACTGCATTTTCTATTCAAACAAACCAAATTCTCAAATATAGAGGTTCTATTGTAATATGAATGAAGTCAAAAAATACGAAATAAAATACAGAGACCATAAAGAAAATAATGATTTAATGACTGGATATACATTTACATTAAAAAATGTTTACTTAAAAAGAAACAAAAGCATGTAGGATGAAATATGTGGTTCAAATTTATGTAACCCCGGTTAAGTTAAAACCCACACAGAAGTTATTACATGACTGCGTTCTTAGCTTCCGGCTGATTCAGCTTTATAACAAGGGAAATAAAAAACCAAACGTAAGTTCTTGATCGTAGACCGTGACTAATTGAATAATTCAATTTTTAATGAAAAGAATTTTCCTGTTCAAGTGATATTTAATTGCAACCTCCTTGCACGAACATTCTTTATATTTTACTAGGGAAACCTCGTCAAGACATGACGATCAAAAGCATTGAAGGATTTCCCTATATACAATATTCGATGTGTGATTACAATCCTTCGGATTTTCATATGTGATTATTTAAATAAACCAACCAAACATAACCAGTTGAAAATTCTAAGCCTAGCACTCCTCTCTCTGGCTTACCCCTCCCTGCCGGTTTATTCTACATAAATGTATACATACGGAAATTCTACCTTACGAAATGATAAGAACAAAATCAAAAATCGATCTTGTTTCAAACGTTCTTGAAAACGTCTATTAGTACATATTTCAAAAACATGACATAAACATAGTGTTGGCAAATTTCCTGCCTTTTGTACAAACAATATGAAACTACTCTGAATAAGCAATTGCCATCAGCTATTTTATTTGTATAATTCGTCTGTTCATAATTTTCAACTATGCGGATTTTATCTACGCTTATTAATGATGAAAGTGGGCGGCTGCATCACCCTTTATTTTTATAAGTGAAGAGTACTTACGAAACTGACCACCGTGAAAGGTAAGAGGGCGCCCCTAGTGAATGTCCGATTCGCCCGTTTCAAATTAAACATTTTAGAGTTTTTTAAATTAAAAATATAAACATTAAAAATATATAAAAGTTAAGTAGTGTTAACTAATCTACACAGCGAAAGCTTTAATTTAAAAAAAGAAACGCGTAAATCGGCCTGGTGGATCTCTCAAACGAAGTGGAACAAAAATAAGCATTGTGCTTTAAATATATAGACTAGTAAATGGGATGCTGGACGGTATGTTTCTATTTATTATCTTAGTAAACTAGCCAGCATTAGAAAATATAATAGTAATGATGATGATCAATGATTACTTTGATACTTTGATTATTTTGAGGACTTTAGGTATTTTCTCTTTTAATGAATATCATAATCTTCTTTAAATAACTCGATCGAAAGTAAACAAATAACAATTTGCAACAAAGATGGTCTTCATTTTGAAGTGTAAAATGTCCACATTCCATAAAGTGATATTAAGATAGCAGCTTGTCACAATTGGCTATTACAAAATCCAAGGAATAAAACGAATAATTTAACCCTTCTAATTTTAGGGAAATTGTCTGATCACCTACAATTAAAGGTTACTTTTAAGGTCAGCAATGATTTATATTAGATGTTCACCGCAATTTCCGGTGAGCTATATTGGTTTCAGTTAAAACAAGACATAACTTTTGCTAATTGCAATAACCTCAGTAATCTATCTATTAAATTTAATAAAATTGTAATAACTGTGTTTATTACAAAGTGGTATTAACTAATTTTGGAATTACATCCGTAAAACAAAACTACGAAAGTCCGCAGTGTATCTGATAAAAAACTATTTATTATATAGTGTAAAATATGGTATAAACGTTTTATTTTAAGCAGTTTAGTTAGTATTAAATTACTAAATACTGTGGTTGGGAACAGAGCCAAATTAATTTTATAGTAGGTAATAAGATTTGCTAGTTATATTACTACCATAAAGTTTCAAACCGGAAAATGAGTTCAGACTGGAGATGAGTCTTGAACTAGCACATTAATAAAAATTCAAAAATTCAGAAAAGTTACATATCTTTTTCTTATTCTGTGCTAGATTAAAATAAAAATGAAATGATAATATTTGTTAATGAACCCATTGAATTATTGTAATATTTTCTATTCCAAACCCATCTTTCAGCAGTTACAACTACGTTTTAAAATATTTTTTATGTTATTGGCTCATCTATATAATATTTATCCATTGTAGCATAGATCAAACAACTTTTTAAAAATTCGAAACTTTAACTACCAAAAAACTAAAATGTTCTACACTTATAAAATTAAATATATTTTTAGAAAAACTTCGTAGTGTTGTCAGACGCAGACGCAGGGTGATAAAATAAAATTTTGAAACTGCAAGCAGCTGAAATCCTTTCGATTCGGAAAATATCTTCCATCTAAGCTTTTGCATCAAAGTTTTGAATATTTTGCTAGAAATCGCTCTATAGATGTCACAAATTAAATAGTTACCTCTCGAGACTAGTGTTATTTATGGCTTGTAAATCAGCCTGGATGGTGAGTGTAGGATTTAATTTCACTTGATAAAAGTACCACATCAGAAAGGCATTGAACACACAAGCAGGTTACTATGCCAATAATAATAATAACAATTTCAATAAAACCATATGCAAACCAACGCGAGTCTTTTATTCTTCTGCTAAAAGATAACGAATTTATCTATAAATATAGTGTTCATCTCTTCCAATAAACCAAAAAACTCTATAAATGGCGACCCTGAACGCAAACAAGTTATTTCAAGATTTTGCTTCCATATCATGCTGATTGATTATCTTGTCATCAACTAACTTCAGCATTGACAATTTGGAACCCTGACAGTTGCTGGATATCGCTTCCAGCACCAGCTGTTTTTAATCAATTAAAGCAAAGCTAAGTATTTTCCATTTAATGAATTGGTTAGCTTTCAATATGGCTAACTTACCAGCTAGTTTGATAAAATTTTCCATTTTTGACAGTTCATATGCAAAAATATCATTTGCACTAATAGACAGGTATTACAATAATAATAATAATAATAATAATAATAATAATAACTACTACAACCCATAACCTAAACCAAGGCCCCTGAAGCTATAAGCTTGTGCGGGAGGGAAGGGGCGATTATTATTATTATGTAGGCCCAATGTGCGGCTGCAGCCAACTTACAGATGGAACAGCGCAAATCCCACATTTGTGTCACAGCTAAGGAAAACTGCAGAAAACCTTAACCAGATCTGCCGGCGCCGAGAGTCGATCGCGGGCCGCTTGGGTGAAAGTCCGGCACGCCAGACATTACACTACCAAGGCTGTAACTGTAACACTACAAAGTTCTCTATATTGAAAACAAGCTTCAAAAACATAACATATCAATTTGCAACTTACCATGTAGCGGTTTGAAATACCATTTTAATCTTATCATGTCCATCAACAATAAACATTCGTTTAAAACAGACATTACAAAACGAAATTCTGGACTATTATTGGAGTCCACGTCTAGACCAACCCTTTAACCAATCTCGATGCGACACAAAACCAAGTAATTCATATCAGCACAAATCTTCTAATCAATTTCCAATACTAAATAAATACTTCTGTGAAATAACAACTTGACACAAGACTAACCACCTCTTTACTGGAGCAGAAATTCGACATATTGGCAACAAAATTAGATAGTATTCTAAGCGATGTTTTTACAATTCAAGACGTTCATATAAGTTCAGAGAGGCCAGCCATGGTAATAAGCACCCTGTTTGATGCTCCATTAAACTACAAAAATCATAACCTCCAAACAGATGATATCACTAAAACAGTCAACTCTTCGCCATTGACAGACCTTGAGAGTCCTGTTTCTGCTGAACCTGACTCCAATAACAACGTTTACCACTGACTCTTCAATTCCTAAAGATAACTTTTCACAGATTAGTAATTCAATAACAGAACCTAACCAAACTACTCAATCAAGCCTATTGAACGCTAATCAGGAACCTTTAGCACCAGTAGACTTTTTCCGGACATTAGGTGTACTTGAATATGAACGCACCAGTTCAACACCAAACAGTTAGTGGCCAGTATTCAAGGATCACTGTCCCAGACAACCCCATAACGGCCCTAGCAAACATTTATCAAAAAGAGGAAGATAAAATATTCTCCAATAACTTCTAGTTCAAGACGATGGATTTGGGATTAAGCAACGCGCCCAGTTGTTTCTTTTTAGGACCACATTTTAAATTCCTTTCTTTTATCTTAATGTTTAGTACAAATTACCGTTAAAAACTTAAAACTGTTGCGAATTACTCATAATACTCATTATCTGCTAATCAAAAACGATGCAACACTTTTGCAACACTACCAAGATTATTACCAATTGTTTTCACGCGAACTTTAGCAATTCAGTTTTACTAAATAAATCATCATATATATATATATATATATATATATATATATATATATATATATATATATATATATATATATATATATATATATATATATATATATATATATATAATCGCTTTTATAGGTGTTTGAGGTCCAAAGCTTTGTTGGAGACAGCTCTCCATTTCTTCCTATCTTCTGCTTGTTTTCTCCAAACTTTTACTCCTAATTCTTTCAAGTCGTCCTTCTCACAGTCCAGCCATTGTCTTTTTGGTCTGCCTCTCCTATTTGGTCTTTCTGGTTCTTTATGTAGTAGTATTTTCGGGATTCTGTGGTCTGCCATGCAAACTATATGTCCTAACCATCTAATTCGGTTCTGTTTAAGTATATGTACTATGCTTGAATTCTTATATAGTTCATTTAGCTCAGCATTCGTACTGCGTCTCCAAAAATCATCATGCATTATATGGATTGTAAATACTTTCACATACACTAATCATAACCATTGTGTACAACGCCACAGTAGTGACGTATTTATGCTACGCGAGTCCCGTCAACTGGAAGAAATTCACAGACATTAACCCCACTGACAGCTTATCAATCCATTAACCTTCTCAAAACAATGCATATCACTTTACCAATCATAGGATCATAGAAGATTCGACCTCCAACTCTGTAACGAACTATTCACATGGTATTTTTTTTATCTATTCAAAAGAATATTGCTATGGATACTAACTTGTCGAGTTACAATTAACAAAGGATACATACTGTAACGTTCTTTTTAAATAATACTAAAGGTGGTGTTTTAACTGTTTATAAACAAGAGAAATATTAACACTAATTACAAACACAATTATAAACTATTAACGAGCTTAAACTAATTTAATTACAGGTTATTAATACTACAATATTTTATATACACAGATATTTGTTTCCAACATTTATCTTATACTGTCACACGATGCGCGTATATAATTAACTGATTAACTGTCTCCCTTATGGCGCGGTGGCGTTTATATATGCACTAGCATAATACCAGTTGAAAAATCAACGGTACTCTTCTGATCATGTCAGCTACCCACGAAGTAAGAAAACAGATCTACTTATAAAAGTTTTCTTTTTGGGACCCCGTAGCTCAGGATGTGCTACTGCAGTGGAGTTTTTATTTTCCTTAATAATAATATCAATCGGATCATAACATGTAACTATAATTTAATATAATCACGTATGATTCATAATTAGCAATGCCTTTCTTCGTAATTACTAATAAATCCCACACTTTTTTTGCTCAAATAAATGCTATAAAATCACATAAGTTGGTTTTTCAAAATAACTTTAAACAAATGGTAGGCGTGTTCAAAGAGAATACATATAATATAGATACTTTAATTATATACCTATGTAGTTTATTATTAATATATTATGTAACGGGTGTTCATTTAAATTCGTAATCTAGCAACCTTTGGATTATTGCCTGTCTCTATCTGCGACGTATTATATCTGTCGCTCTGTCTTCTTTCATTAAAATTCCAAAGGTTGCTAGATTACGAATTTAAATGAACATGCGTTACTTTATATAGCATAATATTCGTTGGAAAATCAACGGCGTGTGGAGGCACCGAAGCTGAAAACGCGCCAGTCGCTGGCAATCAGTGCGTGCCCCCATTAACGTTGTAGTTTTTGTAAAAACCGGTGAATCTCTAGAACCACTGAATAGATTTTGATGCCGTTTTTACCATTTGATAGCTTATTTCTTAGTAAAGGTTTCTATATATACAGATTATTCAGAGGATTTTTGGAGAGTCCAGTAATAAGCAAAGTATGAAATATATACTTAAGAAAATTGGCTCTAACAGAGACAAAACGCATTACGCTGCGAAAATGGTAACAGATAAAGCCAAACTATAAGTGAACGAATTGTAGCCCTCAAAAAGATCCACAAAAAAGTCCCGGATGGCATGTACGTATCTCTTACAGATTACTCACAATTTTGCGGAAAACTCTCCTCTCCCTGTAATGTTGCCTTATCCGCCCCTGGATAAAGTGCTGGTAATTTCTGTATTGTTTTTATCTTCAGAATTGATTCAAGTATAATCTGCGAAAATTTGAAGTTTGCAGCTTACGCCATTCAAGAGATATATAGCCATAATGATTTTTTTTTAAAATGCCCCCTGCGACCCCCTCGGGTCTTTTAGGATTAAAAATATACTTCAGCTTCCTAAGTCTTCTAGTTTTCGAGATATTTTTCGGTGGACATCGGACATTGGACACCGGTACTGGCGATTATTATATAGAGATACGTCGATCGCTCCGGAAGATTCCGCCGCCTGTCTTATATGTTCAGAAGGCTTTCGATGAGCCGGGAACTCTCTCCAGGTTTCCCCGTTCATTACAATACTTACGCTAATACCTATTTTTTAGATTAAGTTAGCATAACTTATTTTTAGTTCAAAAAGCTACAAGTGCATTATCGGAAGCATCACTTGCTCGAAACGAAATATTGAAATATTGTTTCTTAAACTTATTTGATAATCCTAACTCTTATTCTTCCTTCATTCTAGAAATAAAATCTAACCCCTATCAAGTGATCCCTGCACTCACTAATTTTAATTTGAATTAGAATTAAGTTTTGCAACATAATTAATCCGCATTCTATTGCTATCAGCACCACATGCTTTTCTCTTGCCCTGCGGATCCCTTCTTTTCCTGTCAGTTACTAGTTATTCTAATTAGATTATAATGAAATATTTAAGTAGGCCCATTGAAAAGACCAACTAACTCTTACAGTCTTTTGCAGCTGGAATTTATTAAAAAGTCTTAATAACGACACGTCGTTAATAAATTCTATCTTTTTCTTTACGAAATGTGTTGAACGTGTTGCAGCGCTATTAACCTTCGTATGCAATTTATTTTTTCACCGAGGGGTGTAGCGTAGTGATGCCACTACACATTAGGAAGACATTAAACACACAAGCAGGTTGATATGCCAATAATAATAACAAATCTTAATAATAAAAACAAATCTTTTATTCTTCTGCTAAAAGATGACGAATTTATCTATAAATATAGTGTTCATTCACTTCATTAAATTTGTAGATTTCATTTGATTTTACTTTTTTATTGTTAATTAGTTTTCAAGGAACAATTTTTTAAAGTTTTGTTTTAACGCCTACTATTAACACATTTTAACACAAAATGTACTTTCTTCATTCAATTTCAACAGTTTGATCATTTCACACCATTCTAACGCTCTGCTCACTTGTACTAATTGTTGTGTTAATGCAGCTCTCGCAATCATTTCAAGCGTGTTTTTTTCGCAAATCTAATTAGTAACAAAAACGTCAGTGCTAGTCAGAAGTAGCTGCATTTATTAATGAATCTCTTGTAATATCTTGTTTTTCCAGCGAAACCGTGAATTTTATTAGCTCAATTTAATTTCTTGTAAGTTTCTAGTATGACAGTCTGTTTTTATTACTACTGAAAGAGCTTTTACACAAGATTAATTGTTTAGTATTATAGCATTATTCTTGGGTAACTACAATTGCAAAAATATAATTTATAAAAACGAGATGCGAAGAAGATGCTTTTTTTTGACGTTGGAACTTTAGTCATGCAGGCAAATTCTTGTTGTTTTATTGTCTAGTAATCCTAGCACAAACTAAGTAAATTGACACTAAACATAAGGATAGAAACAGGGTAAGAAGATGTTTGTTTGAATAAAGAAAATATAAAGAAACTGAGATGTTTGTTATACAATTTACCTGCAAGTCGAGAAATGACCTTAAAGTTTGAAACATAAAAAGTCATTAAAAAAACTTTCGTAATTGTGCCTTTCATTAATACAAATGTACTTATATTTGTTGAATTAACAAAACATAAAATACTAGCAGCTTTTCATTTTAAAAGCGGAATAACTTTTGTGGTTGTTATGTTTACATAACTTTAGGTGAATAAATGGGGTTTTTGTTGCCTAATTAGAAATAGGATTCAATTTACAAAATAACTATTGAGTGATATCTATTATTCGAAATAATTTCTTTTTGTGAATAATTAAATAAATTTTAGTTTCTTTAAATATTACCACAGTTAGTATATTAACCAGTAAGTGCACTCACGCAAACATTTTCAGCCGGCCGCTTTATATTGTCATATAAATATAGTAAAGACTATTTAAATATAATAGTCTTTATAGTCCACTTTCCATATTAAATTTCATCTCTCGTGGGTGTATTTTCAGATTAAGGTGGGAAATCACTATATAAAAATATGATATGCAGAATTTCTCTATTTCATGATTTTAAGAAAGAAAATATCATTGATCGTGTATACCACATTATAAACTTATAGATAATAGTTATTTATGGTACAAGTGAGTTAAGTAAGATATTATCCACGAACGAAAAATTTACCCTCGAGGGCCGGCAGGCCCGAGAGGGTTAATTTTTCTGAGTGGATAATATCCTTAACTCACGCGTGCCATACAAAATTGTATCCAACACCTCTTTATTTAAGTTTAAACATCGAATTTGCAATGTATAGTTAGTCTGTAGTTTTGACGGTAATACTCTAGCACGATGACTGGATTTTAATAATATTAAGTAACGTAAGCTGGTGATTGGTTGTTATCTTTGAAGAAGTGAGTTTTTAAAAATAACCCACGTTGCTAGGGGCATCGTAGGTTATAATGTAAATAAGAGTAAACAATCACTTTCCTTATTTAAAATGACCATAGTAAACATGATATTTATATAGAGGTGTTGGATAAAAGTATGAACTATGCTTTGTGAGAAAAATTATTAAAATTTCTCCTAAAATAACTAAATAAGCATAAAAATCGTAACCATAAGTATAAATATTTTTTCTTTCTTAAAACTAAAATATCTTTCTCTATTAGCATGAAAGTACTCGAGTAGTTCACAGATCAAACAAACTTAATAAATAAATAAATAACTATGTTACAGTTTCTGTTACCATTATTAATTTTAGGCCTGGTCTTTCCATATTCTAATAAAGTTGTTATTAAAATTTATTCAGCTAATAAGTTGTAAATGGTTTTTTTTTCCTCATAATAATAAATATTTGTCTAATAAAGCGTTTTATTTGGCAGGTAACTGCTAACCTAACCTAACCTAACCTAACCTAACCTAACCTAAGTTATTAGCTGCTCAAACTGCCTAATAATAGGAAAACTTACCAATTAACTTAACCTCAAATACTTTTTCAATCTTTCGTATTTTTTACAATGAATATATATAGTGATTTTAAATTTATTGAGACGCGCCAAAGATTGATCTGCACTCACGCGACAAGTTATTAAAAGAAATTATGCGGTAGTTCTGTTGCAATATGTATAATCACCAGTAGAGTAAACATACTATTGAGATGAATTTATTAACGGCAATTCCATTTTACTGACATTTCAAAAATTATAAAATATAAATATTCTGCTTAAAATTATTATTAAATTTAATATGTCAAAATTACAATCACCATTAAAATACAACAAAGCAAAAACAATCGCTAGAAACTATGTCATCAATTGCCGCATATCGAAGACATTATGATGTTGTACAACGCCATGTATATTTATTGGCGCGTCGCATTTATGGAATTGATCTGATTAAGTTAGTGGAATTGGTAAATGTGGAAAACAAACAAACCTATACTGTACGAAATCGTACTGATCATTTCAATGGGAAGATAAAGTTTTTGGAAGACGATTTTTAATTGCAATTGACATATTAATTGAAACAAAGTTTGATTGCAATTAAATTTAGTTGCAGTTCGCAATTAAAAAGTTAGTTGCAATTAAATATAATTGCAATTGAAATGTTACAATTAAATCTTCAATAAATTGTTTAAAATTGTAATTGATCGATGCCCTATGGACCAACCACCTGCTGAATTGTTATTTACTTATCCTTTTCTTTTATACCAAAATAGTAATGATTGTGTCATTGCTTAATCAGTAGAGTGAAATTTGCTACAATATGCCATGTGTACCAACCAAAACAAACTAGATTTATTTTGCTAATACATAAAATTCAAATAAGAGGAGTAGGTCCTTCAAAATTACTGATCAACGAATTATGGTGGAGCGGACCACCGTGGTTAAGAAGCAACAACATCCAAGACGTCATCGGCAAATATGAAAGCCCTACTACTGAAGAAGAAATAAAGAATTACAAATCATTTGCCACATCAGTAGTTATAAATTACGACATTGAGTTTTTTGCAAGATTTTCATCATTACGAAGAATGGTCAGAGTTATAGCTTACTGCAGAAGATTTATATCTAAATGTAAAAAGCAAAGCATCACCACCAAGTTTCTTACAGCCAAGGAATTAAACAATTCGTTACACCAAATTATAAAAGTTGTACAACAACAGAATTATACGGGACTGCAAGAAAATAAGGCAATAAACAAGAAAAGTCCCTTGAAAAGTCTACATCCGTTTTTGGATCAAAGTGGCATCATACGGTTAGGAGGAAGACTTCAGAACTCTTCTTTAAGTAACAACGAAAAACATCCGATTATACTACCGCATCACCCTCATCTAGCAAGACTCATCTGTGAGTCTCTGATTCACACCACCAAACTTTACACGGAGGAATTCAACTAACAATGGCACATTTAAGAAGAAATTACTGGATAATTCGAGCGAAAAACTTCTTACGTGAAATAATCAACAAGTGTTTACCATGAGTTAAACAAAATGCACGACCTCTCGAACAACTCATGGGCGAATTACCAGCCGCAAGAGTGTGTCCATCTCATCCGTTTACTCATACAGGAATAGACTATGCTGGACCACTCCAGATTAGAATGTCTAAAGGTAGAGGAAACAAATCCTATAAAGGATATATTGCTATATTCTTATGCCTTTCAACTAAAGCAATTCACATCGAGGCCGTAAGCAATATGACCACAAATGCATTTCTTGCTGCATTTCGAAGATTTACGACAAGAAGAGGAAGATGTTTACATATATACAGCGACAACGGGACAACCTTTGTAGGTGCCAATAAAATACTACATAGATCCAAGATTGTTTTACGTGGGGTACCCGTGTTAACATACCCCCACGTTCCTTCCATGAGGAAGTGATTGGGATACGCCCAATCAGCGCGCAAGTTGCACAGCCGGCAATCGTGCAATTGCTCCCAGATTAACTCACTGGTAGGAGCGAGGTTGCCTATCCACCCTCTACTAGCTAAGCGTTCACTAGTGACCGAGCAGTTGACTTAACACGCTGCTCACCCGCCGGCACCGGAGTACCTCGTCCAGCATAGGACTATTCCCCAGCTATGCCCTCTTGCAAAGTGGGACCACTGCCCGATCGAATCCAACCTCAATTGGGCAGGACTTGGTTTTTAAGCGGTTTTGCCACCCCGATCTACCAATTTTAGGCTTGGTGGGCCCTCGACAGAGCTTCTTTAAAGTCTACACGTTATAGACTCCCAGTGCGTACCCGATATTGGTGAAGTTGTCTTAATAGTGAGAGGCTATATATTCGCTTCAACTATCCTTAAGTGTAATGGCTTTCGGAGCTTCTCCCAATTACCGTACCCAGCTGCAGTCCGGATCAAAGGGTGGCCAGGACAGCTCCTAAGCACATTTACCTGGCGGCTTGCAGTTTCCCAGCACATGGGATGAACCTCACTTCTAGTCACCGCACTAGAGATTCCGTCAAACAGCGGGTTCCTTTGGTGACCATAAAATACTACAATCAGAAGATCTCAGTTCCATAGAAATAAGAGAAACAACAGAATCCGAAGGTGTCCATTGGCATTTTATTCCCCCGGCAAGTCCTCACTTTGGAGGATTATGGAAAGCTGGGGTAAAATCAATAACATATCATTGAAAGCGAATTATTAGAGAAAAACTACTTACATTTAAAGAATTATCCACGCTGTTATACCAAATAGAAGCCTGCTCAAATTCAAGACCATTATGGCCATTAAACAACGATCAAAACGAGTTGTCAGTCATTACTCCGGGGCATTTCCTAATTGGACAAGCTCTACTAATACCATCGGACTCAGCAGATGCATCAATTAACAAAGACAATTTAAATAGATGGCTTTTAATCCAGAAAATGAAGAAAGACTTCTGCAAATCATGGTCGACAGAATACTTATCAAGATTGCAACAACGCAAAAAATGGTTGCTTTCCAAACCAAACATAAATGTTGGAGAGGTAGTTCTCTTGAAAGAAGAAAATATTCACATATAATAACTGGCCATTAGCAAGAATTACAAAAGATGGAATCGTTAGAGTTGTTACCATCCAAACAAAAAGAAAAATTCAGTTAAAAAGACCTATAATAAAAATTTGCCTTTTACCTGTTAACCAATCTTCAGAAGAAATAAGGCATAAAGAAAATAAGTCCAAGGAATCTGCTGGAATGCTGTCTACCGTTACCAAGATCATTTTATTTTTAACGTTGTTCGGCAGTATTCTACACAAAAGTCAATGTAGTTATATAATTAAATATCCAGAGTCGGAAATCTATGTAGAAAATACTGGGAGTGCGAAAATAAACAGAGGAACAGTTCGAATAGGATTAAACTTCACGATCTCCAGCATTAAGATCGACGAAGAAACTATCAATACCACTTTGAGCCAAATGTCAACATTATGCAAAACAGCTAAGCAACTTACAGACAACGCTATTAACTGCAATGAACTTCTTCGCCATATTCACAAACAACAAGAAGCAATAATGTTGAACATTAACAGCATCTATAGCAGATCTAGGCATCGGAGCAAAAGAGGTGTCTTAGGGAAAATATTAACTGAGATCTTTGGCGTTAACGATGAAGTATACAAAGATATTGAAGATTTAGACAAAAATCAATGTCAGCTTATCGAAGCGTCCAAACACCAATCAAAACTAATGGAAGCTGCAATGTCGACAATTAACGGTACTGAAGTGAGAATAGTCCAAAAATTGGAGAATTTCCGTACGAAACTAAATCAAGGACTTCAAGCAATCACAGAAATGCAAGCCTGGTATCGATCTATAGATATAAATAAGTTGAATATCCATATATTGTTATCTTACCAAATGGCAAGTAACTATATCCAAGAAATGGAGCAAAAGTACCAAAAACTATTGGATGCATGTTTTAGAAGAGGTCATTTATTCGAATTCATTCCACCTGCACAGTTTATGGAGTTGCCCAATAAATTAACGGAGAAGTTACCATCAAGTCTAATAGTATTACCTGTCATGTACAAAATGGATGTAAACCAAGACGATCAAATTATCAAGATTTATGGTTACTTCCACATAACGGAAACAACAAAGTACAACATCATAAAGATTACTCCCATTCCCAAGAAAATGGAAGATGAGGTGTTCATTACTATTGATGTGCCCAGCAATTTTCTAGCCATAGATTACAACAATCAGAAATATTTCGGAATCCCTGAAGAGGAATTGGAAGCAAGTTTCCCAGTGGGAGAAAATCTGTACTTATGTTCACCAACTGTGTTAAGAGACATTGAAAACAATCCGAATTGTCTCATTGACGAACTGTACAACCGAATAGAAAAACCAAGATGCAACACTCGACAAATCAGAATTTCCTCGATAATATGGAAACAGCTGTATATGATCAATACTTGGCTGTTTATAGCAAATAAACCAATCAGAGCGGCAGTCATCTGCAACAGCATCCGCGAAGATGTGATTCTCAATAATACTGGTATTATCAAGATATCCCCAGAGTGCATCGTAGAAACCAAACAGAACACATTGCACCCAACAATATTCAGCGAGGTGCCAGTATTGACCACATTCAGCAAACCTGTAGTATTCAAGATCAACACCACAGTAGAAAAAATAGCTCCAAGTATTCGTACCATTAAGAATGAACCTGTATTGAAAACATCCGACAAGATAACACAAATACTAACCGAAGAACGAGAGGTAGACGAAAACCTGGAGGACAAGCAATGGCATCAAGTTCACGTTCGTTCATCTGTGACCAGTGTCCTTACCACAATCCTGATCATCCCTCTTTGCATCATGGCATTCATCATATGGAAATGGTGGACCAACAAACCAAAGACTCAACCCCCAGCGGCGAACGAAGAATTTGTTCTTCAACCCCTCTACGCCGTCTCCGACAGTAATGTTCAATTCTCCTTGAACATTTATTTTAATTAGATTTAATTTAAGATTTTTTATTGTAATATTAAAAAAAGGAATATTTTGTAACTTTCTATTAAGAAATAATTTTGTTTAATTAACTAATATGTAATACGAAATATCGTTCGCTGAACTGCAAGTATGTCAGTAATAAGCATTTCTTAACAAAAATTGGTGCAATATAAAACTCGCGTCAGGTAAAATTTGTAGTAACTACCTGGTTTGACGTCATAAAGGAGCACACTATTTTGCTGTGATCATTACATCCAAATCATATAAATACAATAGTAATTAAATTTAAACTGGTCACAAATTGACCGTAAGTGGCATAGACTCCTATCGCTTTAACCTTTACTTGAGTCTGAGTAAAGGGCTTACGGGTGACCAAACGTATATTTTCTTTGCCTGTTTTGTGTTTTGTTTTGTTTGTGTACTAATAAACATGTCTTTTTTTTGTTTTTAATAATATTTTATTCAAGCTAGATCCTCTACTAACCGACGTATCACGTATTGTGAAAATTAGGGTGGTGAACAACTACCGAAATTATTTTTACGGCTGTATTGGTCGTAACACATTCCATGGAAAGACGGTGCTAGGCTATTAGATAAATAAAGTGTGGCCCATAAGTTATTTGAACGATAATTATTGGAAACTTTATTAGGAGATGGAAAGACCGGGCCTTAGGCAGATTTGGTGGACTGCCTAAGGCACATAAATTTGGACTCGTGCAATAAATCTTGCCTTATGAAACTCGTTCTTTAATATACTATTTTCTATTTTGCGTCTATAATAAAGCTGTTAAAGCAACCAAAACAGTGCGTTAATGGCTCATTTGAGTGCTTTAATGACCCAATTTTTTCAAAGTTGGTAGCAATGAAAAAAAAATTGAAAAAACACCAAATTGACAAAAATTTCAATTTTCAAATGTCACATCAATGATGTCAACTACCACAAAATTCCCTAAATTTTGAAATTGCGATTTATTTAATAGGAATAAAAGGCGCAAAATAGAAAAAATAGCATAAAAAACTCGTTTTATAAGTCATTATTGCACTCGTCCTTTAGAAAACTAGCCGCAAGCGGCTCGTTTTCTAAATTTGGACTCGTGCAATAAATCTTGCCTTATGAAACTCGTTCCTTAATATACTATTTTCTATTTTGCGTCTATAATAAAGCTGTTAAAGCACCCAAAACAGTGCGTTAATAGCTCATTTGAGTGCTTTAATAACCCAACTTTCTCAAAGTTGGTAGCATTGAAAAAATAATTGAAAAAAAACAGAGAATTGACAAAAACTTCACTCAATTCTCTGTGTCAATCAATGAATTTTCAAATGTCACATCAGTGTTGTCAACGACCATAAAAATTCCTAAATTCTGAAATTGCGATTTTTTATTTAAAAAGGGAATAAAAGACGCAAAATAGGAAAAATAGCATAGAAAACTCGTTTCATAAGTCATTATTGCACTCGTCCTTTAGATCGAGATTTAAGATTTAAATTTGGATCGTGCAATAAATTTTGCCTTATAAAACTCGTTCTTTAATATACTATTTTCTATTTTGCGTCTCTAATAATGCTATTAAAGCACCCAAAACAGTGCATTTATAGCGCATTTGAGAGCTTTAATAGCCCAACTTTTCCAGAGTTGGTAGCATTGATTTTGAAACGTCATGTGTCAATGTTTAAAAGAAAATTTATTTAGATTTTCAAATGTCACATCAGTGTTGCCAACCACCATAAAATTCCCTAAAGTTTGAAATTGCATTTTTCTTATTTGATAAATAGTAAAATAGAAAAAATAGCATAAATAACTCGTTTCATAAGTTATTGTTGCATCAGTCCTTTAAATTGGACTCATGTAATAAATCGTGCTTTATCTACGAAGTTCTATAATGATTATAATTATTATGTAAAAGAAAAAAATGTAATATATTTAGTAGTTCATACTTGTAAGACTAAATCCATAAACGACAACCAGTAAACGGTGTTGATAGAATGCGAAACTTGAATTAATGTAAGTACTGTTAACATAAATGAAGTGGAATGTTTGTTGGTTTAGCGATTTCCATATTTACTAAAGATAAATATACATCTAGAACCAATAGATAAATCAACTTTGTTCTACTTTGTGGCACTAGAAAAACGTAAATTAGATTAAAGTTGGAACAAATCTATGCGGTTCAAGTTAAATAAATCCATTCGGTGTGGCTTGAATAAATTTTTACAAAGCTTTATAAAATCGATACCGTTTTATTTTATTTTCATATTCTATTTTAATTGAGTGTATTACGCGAATTAGTAAACCTTTTAAAACGAACAAGGGTGCGAACTATGTAGATGAACAGGTACATTAATTTATTTTGTTCCAGTAGGTTACCACACTGAACTTTGTATAGCAATATTTTATATGTATATTATGCAAGTTATAGTATATGTAGAATGAGTTATTTACTAAATAATACAGGATAGAACTACACTCTTGCAAATAGCGATATAACAAAGACCCTTTGGAAGATAATGTAAAAGTTGTAATTCCTTCCACTGCCTAGTGTTACTACATGCATGCATAATTTTGTCATGTCATTTGCATTTTCATTGTTTCCTTTGATGGCTATCGATTCAAAATCTAGATAACTGTATTACCGGAAGCCATTTGTAAATTAAACAGATAATCATCTGCGTATTTTGATTAAAGTTTAGTATAAATTAGAAGCAATTGCTAATGGCAATTCATCATACAAGCACTTTGTTATTCAACTTGAGATTAAAATAAATGACCAACTTTTATGGCAGCTATTGATGATCCTTCCATAACTTGTACAAATTATTTTTTTAATAGATCTGTAGACTATTCTACAGTAGACTATAAAGGTAAAACTAAAATAAAATAAAACGTTTGTGCAAGAGAAGTTTTGGCAATGCAACTAGATATTTCTGCTTATTTTGGTTAAAACTTCAATAAAACTATGTAGATGGGAAGTGATATAATTCATAACAATAACATCATGGATCTGATTATCGGATTAAATTATATCTTCGATAACACAAAACAAAACAAATAGAATGAACATATGAAAACAGCACCATACAATGCTATCCCAAAATAACATCAAGTTGGTGCCGAGCCATCTAAAAACGCAATAAATTGCATACATGCCAATTCATTTACAGAAAAGAAAAATAACTATAAGCTTGACCGTAGTTCCGTTGTGACCTGGTATACTAGAGTCATTTTCAAGTTATAGACGTCCACTAAATACACATCTCTGAAAATGGCTTCTAGCAATTCTGCTGCATTCTCGACCATGGGGCCGTCATCGTCTATTTTATCCAGAAACTCTAGATATAGACAAAATCGACACGAAGACTCGGGTAATTTGCAAAGTAGCCTATAACGGGAACTTCCTGACCGGCTAGCTTGCGGCATTAATAAGAAGTTCCACTGTATTAAAATTTATGAAACAAAACATTAACCTGAAACTTTACTAATTGTTGGGTCCGGCAAACGTCTGCTACAAGAGAACAGAAGCAAATAGTTATTTACATTGCGAGATACGTAAGTAAACTTTTCTGCAAAGGAGACACTTTAAGGACCGGGACGGACAGCCGAGGTCCATGTGAAGAATAGAGATTACGCATCGTTCATTGTATTAAATTTTTTCTCCTGCCCCCAATATTTAATTGATAATAATGAAAAAAAATAATTGATACTAAAATCGCTATAATCGAAAATTATGAGGCGGCTAGTTGTGAGACCTTGGTAACCATATAGTGACCCGTGAAAATTCTCAAACAGATTTATTCGCATAAAAACTTGGATATAATTCACTTTTTTGTCCTGGCCACGTAAGTACTAATTTCGTACCTAACAACGAGAATCTTGCATGTTTCACTTTCCAGTTGTCTTGTCGGAATAGTAAACTTGACTTACGTAAGGGGAAGAAGGAAAAATAATGTACTTCTATGATGGATCGAGTACTCAATACAAAAATGAGGCATTTTCTTTTCAACCTATGTTTCCATGAAAATGACTTTCAGATTCGCTCTGAGTGGCACCTTTTCGCTACATTGCATGGAAAAGGATCTTGCGACTGCATGGGGTGCGGTTAAAAAGCTTGCAATTAAATCACATCACCAATTGTTTAACTGGACAGAGAAGAACATCCATCCATATATAATACAACGAGCTTGTTCGAAGTTTATATCCTACAGAGTGGTCCTGATAGCTAGCGCCACTACGCGGGCAAATTGTTAGAGGTAAGTAATTAGGGCGGTGATTTAAGACAATAATGTCAGTGGGTTTAGTTTTAAATTGCAGTTCATTGTTATTGAATCATAAAAAATGCGTTAGACAAATAAAAATCGATTAAATTAAAAGAAGTTGTGTCTGAACTTCAATAATAATAATATTGAATGATACATGTAATTTTTAATTATGTCACATGTCACAGAACATAACGCATATGACATTATACGTAACGCCTTCAAGATCTAAATTGATCATTAACAACATCTTAAAACAAAACCGTAGGTATAGGATTATTTTTGGTGTTTTCTCTAATATTGTATAAATAATTAATTTGTAAGTTTTTGATGAATAGTTCGCAGAAGTACTGCAAAACTTGTAATTACCTAGTATTTCATGTCTGCATTTTGTTACTTGTACGTAACGCACGTTATAGCAAATATTTTGCAAATGTTTGCAAGTCAAACACAATAACAAAATGTTTTCATGTTTAATGCGTTACCTAAAAAGGAAAGAGAAAATAATTTTTAGAAGGATTACAAGATGAGCAATAATTTGTCTAAGCATGTTGTGTAGTCTGTAGGTATCTTAGAAAAAAAAAAACACTTGATGTTTTAGATGCGGCTCCAAGGGTAGTAGATAAGTAAAATCCAACGTTCCAAAAACTTTCAATAGTAAGGGTAAAAAAGTTGCGTAACGAAGAGACGTAACGTAAAAACGTAGCGAAAAACTAGCCTAAAAGGGAATCTTGCGATTAATTGAAATGTTATCACTATAAAGATAAATTCAAATTAAATATGTCAAAATATCCCACAAATATACTGAAGTGTGTGTAATATACCAACACATTCAATATGATACAATTTTTTGTATTATAATTTATCACTATAAACTAAAGCATACCAAAATAGATGGTATCGGCTTCAACAAAGAAATCCAAAGAGATAATAATTGCCTCTTGTATTTAACTAGGTAAGGTCGTGGTACAACGAATTGTAAGAATTAATCCCAAAAAATAAATTAGTTAGAGGTATACGTGGAACATAAGTAAAATCCAACGTTCCAAAAACTTTCAATAGTAAGGGTAAAAAAGTTGCGTAACGAAGAGACGTAACGTAAAAACGTAGCGAAAAACTAGCCTAAAAGGGAATCTTGCGATTAATTGAAATGTTATCACTATAAAGATAAATTCAAATTAAATATGTCAAAATATCCCACAAATATACTGAAGTGTGTGTAATATACCAACACATTCAATATGATACAATTTTTTGTATTATAATTTATCACTATAAACTAAAGCATACCAAAATAGATGGTATCGGCTTCAACAAAGAAATCCAAAGAGATAATAATTGCCTCTTGTATTTAACTAGGTAAGATCGTGGTACAACGAATTGTAAGAATTAATCCCAAAAAATAAATTAGTTAGAAGTATACGTGGAACAGCAGCGATTAAATCCCAATCAAATTTGATCTCCCGTGTTATCAAAACATTCACCTACGTGAAACAAACTAGATCCACAGAAAATAGTTTAAACTTTCACTTACTTAAAAACTTCAAAGAGGGAGATTATACTTCAAACTTCACAACTGATGCACAATGCGATGCACTGAAAGCATAACACTACTTGTTCCAAGAGAAATCACAGATAAACTAAGGAATAATTATCTTTCGCAAAGTTTAAGAAAACATTGCCAATGAAAAATTCCAAACTGAAGCATAACCAAGTATGTAATAGCCAATAAAAATGTCTAGTCAACTACATGACCAAATTAGGAGCAACAAGATTGATAACACAATGGGGAAAAAAACCTTCAATAAAAATTCTAGGTAAAAAAATTAAAATGAAATCGAACTGGGAAGAAGCCAAAAAACTTGTAACAACCCATTAAGTTTTTTTTAGCTGACCAAGTGGACAACTACGAAATAGAAAAGATTAATAAAAAAGAGAAGATAGAAGATAAAATACTAATGAAAACAGAATTAATAAAAATTGAAAGAAATAGATTAATAATAATTACACTATTGAAAATAGAACATCGTTGGCGAGTATTACAGCGTGCATAACCTAATATACACAACATTAAAAAATGACTTCGAACTCGAATCCGAAACAATAATATTAATTATTACTTAGAAATATTTTTTTATTCTGTAAGTACTTAGTTTTCATGAAGCATCCAAATTTCAGGCATTTTTGGGCAACATCCCTTATTCTTCCACCAAAACTTGCCAAAATTTGTTTAGGTAGCTCTTTTAGGGGGGAGGGGTGCAAGTATAATTTTCTTTAAGATTCTATAGATACGAAAAGAAAGAGCATAACATAATGCAACCGATAATAAATCAACTAAATAACGATGGTCTGTGTAACGTCGTACACAATCTCCGATTAGAAAAATAAAAGATGTTTTCTTTCACTATAATGACTTATTTACATTATATGCAGAAGTAGATTGTCGATGTAACCGAATTGATAATTAACTAATAAGCAACCGAATATGAACCGAGTAAAAACATCTAAAAGCGAAGTATACGTACGAATCCGGCTCCCTTGAGGTGGGGACGATGCGTCTCTTAGCGGCGATGAGCTTAAGAGCGGCAACAATCTGCATCATGATAATGCTGAGAGTTGCTAACAATACGTTTTTATCAAAGCCCGTTTACATGCACTTACATAAGTCGTGTTTGAAAAAGCCTTAATTTCTTGGACAGCTGGAATGGGTAGCCCTGTCTAATTGTAAGGAATACGTAGATAATTTAAAAAAACAACTAGCAAATAAAAATATTCTTGAGCTACCAATTATTCTTTCGTTTATTTTTATATTCTTGGAAATTACATGTTCTGCAAATAGTAGAATATAAGATATTTTATTTTGAAAATTTTCAATTGGAATATACATAATGGCTGATAATGTGAGAGGATTATATTACATTACATTAGAAACATATTAGTTTATCTGTGTTACATAACAAACTTTAAGTCTGCTTATTCTATGCTATATCCAGTTGTACAATAATATATTTCAGCTTTAATCAAATAAGGTTTCAGCATTTAATTATTACATTAGGTGTATAAAGCTAATATTGTTTATATCACAGTGTAAATAAACACATAAAGCTAATTAATCTCTAAAATAAACAGCAACATGATACACAAACAACAACTCTTTTGATGTTTTGTAGATAATCTTCAAATTTATTAATTGTATATCTATATCTACGAATATCTACACTAGAGGATATTTAGGCAAACTGTAAGAGTACCTCTCCTCTCCAGGTTCCAAGAATTAAATTAAATTTCTGTATCTTTCATGTCATAAAGCTTAAAGTAACTTTCCTTTACTACTAGTATTAATCTAAATTAAGATCTGTATTTTCTTTATCAAAACTTAATATAGGATAGTATGATAATAGGGAAATAATATAAAATATACAGACCTGTAGGTACAAACTAACTCAATATAATGCTTTGCTGGGTTAGGTTGACATTTTGTATTGAATTGCACCAGTAAAAGCTGTAGTAAAAGCATAGGTATTACTTCTCTATTAAAATAATATGTTACTGATTATTAATAGTAATTTATGGTATACTGACTCGTAAACATATCTTTATTGAGCTCTGTCTCTAGGGGTAAAGATTCTTTTTACAGGCCGGATTCTTAGCCCGTTATGAAGCCCGTAAAAACTATTAGGGGCTCTATATTATCAATACCATAGCAACATACATATTTATTCAAAACATTAATACACTCGAGGACAAAAAAAAGCACCAAAAATACCAAAATTTCAAACAGTCATAAAATCGATGAACCTTTGAGTGCTAAAAAGTTTAAAGTGTCTAGTTTAAGGGCGTGTGAGCGAATGTTTCATTTAAGCCTTTCCGCTCCCCGCCATTACCCTAAGAATAAAAAATGTTTTTGATTCAAAAAATGTCAAACTTTAACAGCTTGTACGGTGTACCGAAAAAATCGTGGACCCAATCAACCATCAGGGCAATAAAGTTCAGCCCTTTTTCTGTCAAGTTCTCAAAATTCCGAGTGCCTACGATGACTTGGCGCGATGTTATGAATTTTTGAAATTTACCCTACATTTTGTCGGGAGTCTTTCGTCTTCTGCCAGCGACATTATTACCGGTTGAGTTTGAACATTTTTTCCCAAATTCAAAAATTTTGAAAAATGTTTTTAATTAATAAAAACATTTTTTTATTAACTTTAATTTTTTAACGTGTAACCGCCGACATCAGCGTTACCCGATGTGCACCATGAGCAGGTTGTTGGTCGGATTTTGCACATCGTGTGTGTGTGTGTCGCATACTAACTCCTACCTCCAAAATATCAACATTTCGTGCACGTTGAATGTCTGTTAATTGCGGCATTGTTCGAATAACTTTCTGATACTGGTTAATTTCAAATCATTAGTGAAATAAAAATCAAAACATTAATTTAGGCACTTGCACATCGGGTAACGTTGTCGGCGGTTACACGTTAAAAAAATGGACGTTAATAAAAAAATGTTTTTATTAATTAAACATTTTTCAAAATTTTTGAATTTGGAAAAGGAAAGATTCAAACTCAACCGATAATAATGTCGCTGGCAGAAGAGGAAAAACAGTCGACAATATGCAGGGTAAATTTCGAAAATTCATAACTTTGCGCCAAAAAATCGTAGGCACTTGAAATTTTGAAGAATTTACAGAAAAAGGACTGAACTTTATTGCCTTTGTGGTCGATAAGGTCCACGATTTTTTTGGTACACCGTACAAGCTGTTAAAGTTTGACATTTTTCTAATCAAAAACATCTTTTTTTCTGCGGTCGGTCGCGGGAGGCGAAAAGGCCTTTACGTAACATTCGCTCGCACTCCCTTAAACTAGACACTTTAAACTTTTTAGCACTCAAAGGTTCATCCATTTTCGTCAAAAATCCGCCTAGTTATGACGGTTTGAAATTTTAGTATTTTTGGTGCGTTTTCAAGTGGTGCGTTTTTTTTGTCCGCGAGTGTATATACGAGGGTGGTCCCAGAAGTACCCGACCCAACAAAGAAAACACCAAAATTTTGGAAAAAGATTTATTTATTTTTCAACGTAATCTCCTTTCAGCTCTATACACTTTTCCCAGCGGTGCTCAAAAAGTTCGATACCCTTTTTACGATAAGAACTGTCTTGCTCCTCAAAATAGCCATTTACTGCTGACATCACTTCTTCATCGTTGGAAAATCTTTGACCACTGAGCCATTTTTTCAAGTTTGGGAACAGAAAATAATCCGAGGGGGCTAAATCTGGCGAATATGGTGCATGAGGTAGCAATTCAAACTTTAATTGATTAATTTTGGCCATTGCAATAACGGATTTGTGAGCTGGCGCGTTGTCGTGATGAAACAACACTTTCTTTTTAGCCAAATGCGGCCTTTTTGCTTGATTTCTTCGCTCAAACGTTGCAATAAGTTTGCATAATACTGGTCGTTGATAGTTTTTCCTTTTTCGAGATAGTCAATAAAAATGATTCCACGCGCATCCCAAAAAACCGACGCCATAACCTTGCCTGCAGATGAAACGGTCTTCGCCTTCTTTGGAGCCGGTGCTCCCTTTTGAGTCCATTGTTTCGATTGTTCTTTTGTCTCGGGTGTGAAATGATAGACCCATGTTTCATCCATTGTTACGAAACGGCGCAAAAATTCTGCTTTGTTGCTGTGAAACTTCGCTAAACACTCAATTGAAACATTTTCACGACACTGTTTTTGCTCGAGTGTGAGCAAACACGGAACCCATCTTGCACACAGCTTTCTCATGTTCAAATTTTCAGATAATATGCGATGTACCGCACTTTTTGAAATGCCCGTAATGTCTGCTAGCTCGCGCACTTTCAGTCGACGATCATCAAGTACCGCTTTGTGGATTTTCTTCACCATTTCTGGAATCGTCACCTCATTTGGTCGACCACTGCGATGCTCGTCTTGGAAGCTCGTACGGCCTCGTTTAAACTCAGCTACCCAAAATTTAACTGTTGTAAACGAAGCAGCAGACTCACCCAGAGTAGAATCCAGTTCAGCTTTTATATTGGTTGGGCTGAGGCCTTTCAAATAAAAGTATTGTATCACATAACGATGACCAATTTTCTCCATTTTCACAAATTCACTGGCGCTTTCAAACTTGAAACATATGCTTTATAGACTGCGTACTTTCCAATACAGTGATATTTTCAAACAACTACCGCCACCTCTTGGTCAGGTCGGGTACTTCTGGGACCACCCTCGTATGTTACTTATTGTGCTGTATTGCTTTAGTAAATGAAAGAATTATTTATTAAAGATTTATGAGTCAGTATACCATAAAACGTTCTACAATGCTCGACCGTTATATGAACCCTACGTGCTTGCACGAATAACAAGTTCACTATTTGCTCGCTTGTTAGGTACCGTGCTCGCACGTAGAGTTCTAAGTAACAGTCTTGCAATGTAAATAACTATTACATTGCAAGACCGTTACTTAGAACTTTACGTTCTAACTTACGTTAGAACTAATTAACTAACTTTGAACTTACGTTCAACCACGTAGGGTTCGTGTAACGGTCGAGCATTGTACAATGTTTTATAGTATTCTGAATTGTAAATCTATAATAAATAATTCTTACATTTACTGAAACAGTACAGCACAATACGTAAGATATATATGAATATTTTACATAAATATGTATGTTGCTATGGTAATGATGATAAAGAGCCCGTAATAATTTCATAACGGGCTAGCCGGTAAAAAGAATCTTTACCCCTAGAGACAGAGATCAATAAACAGATGCTTACGAGCCAGTATATTATAAAAACATTAAGTAACCTAGCATAGTTAAAGCAATGAAGGTCGGTACTTTTTATCACAGTAACCTTAACTCAGATTGGACAATGTACGAATTGTTAATTACAGCAACTATTAATTTCCAGTTAAAGATAATTCTGGATGAACATATGATATCATGAAATAGGGCATTTACCGTTTAAATTGTTCTTTTTGTAGTTCGATATATATTGGGCAAATACTTTGAAATTTTGACATAAGATATAAAGAACACGTGCGTTGTTACAGAAATGAACATCCTGAAAAATATAATTATGCTAAGCACATTTTAGAACAAAATCACACAATAACTCCACAAAATAATATTAAATTCCTACATTTTTGTAATAACAAACGCAAATTAGTTAGACATTTAAGAAGCTTTTTAGATATACAAACACAAACTCAAGGTACCTTTTTTTACTGGAAGTGTTAGATATTTAATTCATATTATTTTTATCTTTTTATCTAGTTATCTATCTTTTGTATTTATCTTAGCGACGTGTTTGTTTATATTTATATTACCTTTGATAATGACAGCTTAACTGTCGAAACAATATTGTCAGGTAGATTATAATAAACTTGTAAAACTGTTATTAATCTTCTGTTTATTTCATGATTATGGAGTTTCGCCATTTAAGGCTAGAAACAATAAATGTGATTTATTTACTATGACCTTACAAAACTAAAAAATATATAAACTGGCAACGTCACAACGGATTAAAAAATAATATATTCTTTAATAAGTAACTGATAGGAGAATCAATTCTGAGTAACATATATAGGATTTCGTAGTTACGAAAAACATAGTTTTATTTGCCCCGCTTTTGTAAAACACCCTGTATTGTTGTTAATATTTTTTCCTACGACTCCATAAAACCAACATTATCTAACAATATCAAAGTAGGCTTGAAAGTTGGCGATATGAATAGTTTCCGCACACTAGTGTCATTAGTTTCCGTACAGGCACATTAATGTCACTGCCCAAAGCAAAGTTTAAATTATTCCATATTTGATTAAACATTTACCTTTCTAATGAACTTTCTTTTATCACGCACATAACCAGGTGCGTACATTTATTTAATAAGAATAAACAGCGTTAAACTGTCAAAATAATTTTAATTCCCAGATCAGTACCTATTACTAAGACTAATATTAGAACTTTTATTAATAAATATCAGGAGTAACTAATAATAAAACACTCGAGCCCGCAAAGTGAAGGCAGCAGTCAAGTAAGGACTGCAAATACTTTGATGTTAGTGATATACATGAGCTGTTGGCGTTAGTCGGTGAATGTAAACAGTAATAGTACCTAAATATTAATAAAATATAATAAAATATTAAAATATAAAAGAAATTCTATATTACGTATTTATTAACAAACCATTACCATAAATATATATATGAGAAGAATTTTAAAATCACTTTAAAAATTGTTACTCTATAATAATTTCACTTTGTTGTAATTTAAGTTAAAAATTGAGATAAATCATATAGGTTCAAATGCATCGTTTTTCTGAGGTCGTAGGGAAAATAGTGTACACAACTCGCTAGAAAGTGTTCTTGGCTAGCGCCTCTTGCGTCTACATTTACACTCGTGCGGAATATGTCACTTTTCATGCCCGTTATGTAATATGCTATTAAAGTATGCATCTTTGGCAACCAGGAAACTTTTGTATTGAAAGTTTTTCTCGATATTTAGTAGTTTAGAATATATCGAATAATTTTCCAGTAAATCGACACCCTGTAAATGTATTAATTTTATTAATATTTTAAAAATTCTTTTGCAAGCTTTGGTAGCGATGAGCTGCAAAAGCTTCTATTATGATATGTTACCTCAAGTAATATCTTCGACACATAAGTAATTTTTTGTAACATTTATAGTAGAAACTTAAAAAATTATAACTTACTCAATTTAAAAACAGAAATAAAGAAACTATAACAATTACCTTGAAAACTTAAAAATTTTAGTGATTGACTTTAAGAGTACTTTTAAAGTTCTCGACAGTGGATACATTAGAATTTTCAGTAGAAGCAGTCATTAACGTACAATAAAGTTAACACAGATTCAGGGCCGGCATCAGCTTTTGCAGGGCCGGGTCCAAAAATACGCTTGGCCTGAAAAAACCTATAAATAAATAATTTATTATAATCACATTATTACCTATTGCAGTAGGATCATATAGGATCATTATAGTTAATTACGAAGTATGCAAAGCTTTTTCGAGCATGACCGCATTAATCTAAGCGCGGATGCATCGAAGATAACTTCGGGCATCGAGTCTTTTTTTGAAACGAACTTTAACAATAAAAAACACAATTAAGTTCTAGACAGTGGATAGATTAGAATTTTCAGTAAAAGCAGTCATTAACGTACAATGAAGTTAACGCAGATTCAGGACCGGCATAAGCTTTTGCAGGACCGGGTTCAAAAATACGCTTGGCCTGAAAAAACCTATAAATAAATAATTTATTATAAACACATTATTACCTATTGCAGTAGGATCATATAGTATCATCATAGTTGTTTACGAAGTATGCAAAGGCTTTCTTTATTCGCGCATGAGCGCATTAATTTAAGGACTGATGGCTCGAAGATGACTTCGGGCATCGAGTATTTTTTTGAAACGAACTTTAACACTAAAAAAACATAATTAACCAAAATCTTCGAAATCAAAGTAAACATAAAACCAAGTAGGCAATAGCATTCTCTTTGAAATTGGGGAGTCACTAGCGATTACTAATCTCTCTTTTGTGATATCTAATATCCAAATGAGAAAAATTACATTTTTAAATTAAATTTTAGGTATAATAAAGAATTCTCCCACCAAGCATTTTTTGACCAAACTGGTGTCATTTTAACAGAGATTTTATACTGATTTTGAATATGTAAATCATTTTTCATCATTTTCGTCAAGGCCACAAATTAGGGGATCAAAAGTAAAAAAATGCCCTATTTCCATGGCAATGAAAAATAATTATATTAAGTTTCTATGACTGCCAAATTGTATAATTTACAATTACACAATTAGTTAGGTTAGGTTAGGGCAGGTCTAGGTTAGGGCAGGTTTAGGTTAGGTTAGGTTAAGTTAGGTTAGGTTGAGAAAATTTCGAATTTGCTTTTGCATAGCGTTTTGGTTAGGTAGTGGCGTTTTTGTGAAGATTGGGTTGGTAGCAACCAATTTTGAAGGCTTAGGACGGTTTGTCCCAAAAGTGCTAATTCTGAAGATCTAAATCATTTTCGGAGCGAACTCCCTAAAGGCCCCAAATCGTCTAAACCGTGCGGCCGAGTTCTGGGGCGCTAAACCCGCCTCACGCCGGTCCTGTACAGGTTGATGGTAAATATTCCATTAACTAGTTGTTAGAAAAACAAACATAATTTTTATTTGATGTTTTCCTTCCATTAACATCTACACAACTATTAATTAAATTATTTACGTAAAAAATTAACGCTCTCTAGAATACGGGCTAAATGGAAAGTGTGCAACCTGTTTAATGTATGTATTGGTCTGCATATAAAATACGTTTAAACTTCCACATTAAAAGCTTTATTTAGTAAATATTTATTACGGAAATTACGCAGACCGCTAATTTTCGCTTGCTGGTAAACTCCTGCCGCTTGCTATATGTGGCTGCTTACACATATATCTCAAAATTTAGCAATTTCACGCGAGATTGTCAGATTATCCCTACGAGCTTTTAGCGTCGCAGTCGGTTTAATTTAACATTCCGCCTTGGACGGACATTCAGGCACTCCGTTTTGCGGTTAGACGCCAGAATATGCAGATTACTCTACAGGAATAGCGCGTGCATGTTTTAGTAGAAAAGAATTTTTGCAAAATTAAAAATACCAACACTTCAAACGAATATATTATCTCCGGTTTTCCTTTTGAAATTCCTTCAAGAAGATAAAGAATATGTTAAGATTTGTTTTGCTGGAAAGTTTATAAAGTCGAAGATAATATTTAAATAAAGTATGAAAAATGCAACATGCTACGCAACGTGAAGCAGAATCGTCCAAAATAGAACACAAACGTAAGCCTAAATTTAACCCTGATATATTAGAATTCATGCGTGGATTTAGGGAGAAACTTGGGTTAAAGGTAAGGTTGCTCGAAGGTAAATACATACAAAGCCGTGTTTTCTAAAATCTTTATCAAATTATCAAGTATCGCTTTGAACTGCTTCCATTATCAGGACAAGGTTAGATTTTAGGTCAAAGTGATGGGATCTTATGTTTTCCAGAAGAGTAGGTTTCGGATAACACTCTAAGATTCTGATAAAATACCATTGGCTAGTCAAGTCATGCAACTCATAGTTTCTTTTCTCTTTTTTCTTGTGGAATTGTCAAACAATTTCAAACAAAGTCATCAGATTGAAATTCAACACAGAAGCCGCACTCAAATTCATTTCTTGTTTTTATATGCTTTGTGTTTTCTTTGATAACTTTTTTTGAGGAACATGACTATCTATCATAAATTGAACTGACATATTTCTGTCGAACAATCTTTTTTACATTTCATGGAAGATCTACAACAAAATTTATCATAAGAAAGCGTTTTTCAAGTCCGTAATAACTAATAACATGGGTAATATTCCGGTACTACTTACATATATCAACAAATAATATTGACAGTGACACATTACACATTTAACTAGTGTTAAATAATAATAAATTATTTGATGATGACTTTGGCAAAGTTTGTCTCATTTGAGCAATTTAATTATTCCCATTATCAATGACAATCCAACTCGAAAATTTTTAACCAATCAAATTACAGAATTTTTCAAATTGGGACCAATGAAATTAGTATTATAGTGAAAAAACCACTAGTGGTTTTTTCACTAAGAAAAAACCACTTGTCAAAATGAAATGTCAAATTTAATTAAATTAATATTAACTACACACGCTAAATAAAAATTTGCTCGGTGGATTGTCTAGCCGAATACAACTCGTGGTCTAATTTTTTCTTGCAAAATTTACCGTTTAAGACATTCGTAGCTTTTGCTTTTGGAAAATTACACTCGTCTCTTGCGTCGACTCGTGTAATTTTCGTTGCAAAGCTACTCATATCTGAAACGACAAATTTTGTCGGAAAAAATCAGACCACTTGTGATATTATATTTGAAAACAATCAAAAATGGAGTTTTCTCTAGTTGAAAATAAAATATAACATGGGAAAAATGAATAAGATCAGAGCTTGCTGTGGCTGATTATATACATCAAATTTAACAAAGTGACATTTATGGCAAACAAAAGAATAAATTAAATATTACTACTATCCATTTTTTTCTCTGACTGAAAGCATATTGCTTGTAAAGTACTGAACCAAATTAAATATTTTGGAAACGAGCAAATAGTAAATTTATTTCTACATACCAAAATAAAATATTATATCTCTAATAAATAATATACTTTTGTTTTTATCGGACGTTTCTTAATACAGGGTGATTCAGAAATAACTGATATCCTTTAAATGGTACCGGATCCAAAAGTTCAATAAAACTTTAAAATACATTTTTTGGCAAACTTCGTTTTTGACATATACTTGTCAAGGTAAATTAGCTCTGCTGCCTCCCTTCTACCTAACATTTAAAGGATATCAGTTATTTCTGAATCACCCTGTATAAGGTATCCATTTTTTAGGGACAATTTCATTAAAACACAAAGTTAAATAATTTATTTCACTGAAAGTATGTGCTATATATCCATGAAATTTTCGTAGGGGTTAGAAAGAAACCTTGTAGTTCTTATGCTATTAACTTTCAGACAAAAAAGTGTTTTATTTAGGATTTATATGAAAAAATAGTGTACTATGTTTTTTTGTTTATTAATAGAGATAGCGTCAATATTTTTCCGCTAAATCAAAACTTTTCATTAGTACATATTATTTTCCTCATAGAAATGTTCCTAATTTTAACAATAAAAGAGGCCACTAATTGATGTCAAAGGTCAAATTTTTTAAATTATTGCAAAAATATTATGTTCAAAGCGGTAAATATTTAGAATGACTCCGGGTAGGACTATCAGAATCACTAAATTCAGATAGGATTATTGTTCGAACAGCAAAAATAGATCCTATCCTGACAACTTCGGAAATTAACTCAACTTAGCAATAATGTAAGTACAACAACTATTCGCTAAAAATGGGGCATTAGTTTTGGCACAAACTTCGCAATCGCTAGATCTCCATTGAGAATTTATGGAAAGATCTTAAAAAAACTGTAACAATTCATAAAACAAAAAATAAACTAGAACTGTGGGAGGCTGTTAAAATAGAATTGAATAATAGACCTGTTGAACGATGTCTAAGGCTAATAGGATCAATGCCAAGATATCTTGAGTACTAAGAAATATAGGATACGCTACTAAATATTAGAAAGAGCCGTTAAAAATTGTTATAAAATTAGTTTTAATGTAGAATTTTCCGCCAATAATAGTGTTTCTGTTTTTTTCAAATTTATTAACTTCCTACGCCTTAATTACTATAATTCTTCGTTGTATGTCATTGTCAATTTGTAGAGAAACAAATACTCTTACATTACAATAATAATAGCCCATTACAATCGCGATCGTCGGGCAAAAGCCTCCCCCTTGTTCTTCCACCATGCTCTATCCCCTCTATTTCATTCATCCATCTTGTTCTTGGACGTCCTCTTGTTCTTTTCATACGCGTAGTTATCCATTTAGTAGTGTTGACTGCCCATATATCTTTTGTTCTAACCAAATGGCCTGCCCACTTCCACTTTAAATACTTACAACTTTCTATTATGTCCCGAGACTCCTACATTACTTGGAAAACATAAATCAAGTTCTTGTTTGATCTTGAAGATGTAATTCGTTTAATTCATTTAAATCCTTAATTCGACGTAATAAGTAGAAATAGGTAGGTGTACCTATTATTTTGGCCACCACTGTATGTCGATTTCTTCAAGCAAAGGGCACTAGAGATTTGTCAAATCATTAGTTTCTAGTATATAACGCGTTTCTAGTCACAATGACATCGATGTAATTGAAACAAACCAAAAAAGCTATTTTTGTGTTATT
The DNA here is from genome assembly GCA_929113105.1 of Agrypnus murinus. NCBI lineage: Eukaryota > Metazoa > Arthropoda > Insecta > Coleoptera > Elateridae > Agrypnus > Agrypnus murinus. The sequence continues at coordinate 84,881,480 of OV816024.1, forward strand.
GTGTTACCGACTTGCTTTGATGTTTCCATATTTGTTATTTGCCATAGTAAGTTGATGTTATCGATTCGTTGCTGGTTGCTATGAGAACATAGAACTGTTTTAATTCTTAACGTGTCTAGGTGCTGTTATGGAAATAAATGAGTATAATAGTTATTTACATTGCAAGACCGTTACTTAGAACTTTATGTGCGAGCACGGTACCTAACAAGCGAGCGATTAGCGAGCTTGTTATTCGTGCAAGCACGTAAGGTTCATGTAACGGTCGAGCATTGTACAACGTCTTATAGTATACTGACTCGTACATCTTTAGTAAATAATTTTTTCATTTACTGAAGCAGTATTGATGATAAAGAACCCGTAATAATTTTTATTTCCACTTTCTATGTAAATGACACTTTATAGGCATTTATGGTAAGAAAGTAGATGAGTAGTTACAGCTACAGCACTGTAAAGTTTTACAGGCTCCTAAAAAATACTTGTAAAGTTCTACAATGCTCATCAACAAAAAGCAAATGGAAACTAATTAGTTGCTTAATCACAACACCATAACAACGTCCAGCTATTAATTGTACTACTGCCTTTGATTATAAACTGTCTTTTTATATAAAATATACAATAAATTAATAAAAAACGCTGGTGAAAATGGAAATAAAACTTGGTACGCTGCACGCTTTGCAATTAATCTTTACTGGGCTCACTGGATTATGCAGGCTCACTCCTTCGTCGGTCGTCCCACAAGCTTTCCAGCTCGCCCGTAAAGAATCATTTACAAAGCTTGCTCCGTAAATAATTATTCACAATGATATTGCAATATGTACGTTTCTAGCATTGTAAAAACCTTGGAAAGTAAGCTATTGCTATAGCAACAGCAAAGAGGTTAACAATTTCCTTTGCATGTCTGTAAAACTGACCAGTAAAGTCTTGGCCAACTTTTATTTGTAAATAATTTAAAACTAGACGATTTATCCGATTTTAGTTCGGGTTTTTATAAATGTATTTAACGCTAAAAATATCTTTTTCATTTTATATTAATTTTATTTTTCCGTGTTTTGTATTTAATAAATACGATGGAATTAATTAATTTCCAATTTTAAAATACTGAGAGCGTACATACGAGCTACTAAATTCATATAAGCTTTGCTTATATACGGCCGTCTCATTTCCAGTTTTTTCATTGTTGAAATTAGAATCCAAAAATTACAGATTCGTACTTTAAGTAGCGCCCACTGACGGTCATTTTGCAACAAAGATGGTTTGTAGTGAGACTGCAGTTATTAATTTTTAGGTTAAACATCATGCCAGTAATTGTCATTTCCTATTGTGTAATAAATACTTTATTAATTTATTGGCATTCGTACATACATATTTGGATATAATGTACATAAATATGCCAGAAATATGCTACAGTAGGAACTAGAAAATCAAAATATCCTACATAGTATCATACAATTTAGAAAATTATACTGAGGTAACACAATGTTTACTAATGCCCCAATTCTTATACTAGAAACATTTAATAACTACATGATAGCCACAGTATAATTTCATATTTCGCAAATTATAAATGCTCTTTTGGGTTTTGTAACACTTGAATTACCACACCACAGCATATGATGAAAACAAATAATGTTAATGCACGATCTACGAACTGTAGCTATGATTAGAAGTATTAGAAGTAGGTATCCATAGAATGATGAAATCTGACTGTGGCAGTCATTACTAAGCCTTTTTTCGACATAAGAGCTGATGAAATCTACTTGAGCTTTTAAGACCAATCGTTCCCGTAAAATAAATATAGAACTGACAAAACTTTTCTCATAAGGTATTATCTTTATATAGGATTTGGTTTATATGATAAATCTACAGCAATGTCGGAGAAAGTATTTAGAAATTTTGAGAGCGGTTAAGCATCTAGGATAACAATAGTTAAATAACGATTTTCGTATCATGTCTTAACAGATTTTGTAGTAAGAAGGTAGAGAAAGTGTTCCTGGTAGATGGAGTCTGAAACTTTTCTAAACTAACTGAATGCATGATCTAAACGGTATAGAATCAAGTCAATACTATTAAACTTTTACACACATTCATATTCGCATTCGTATACGGGTCTGAAACTTGTACAATAGCAACGAGTGAAAACAGCTTATACAGGCTTTCGAATTGTGGTGGTATAGAAAGATGCTAAAGGCGAAATGGATTGACCGAATATTGAACAATGGAATACTAGAAACAGTAAAAAAGAAAGAAGGTTAATAAAGGAGACCACGAGAAGCAGAGATAAATTAATAGGGCATACTTTATGGCATTCGGGTATTATCTAAAAATGATAATAGAAAACATGATCGAAGAAAAGAACATCCTAGATAGACCTAGACTACAATTTATACTCCAAATAAAAGAAGACTGGCAGCTTTTTTATAAAAATAAAGACGAATTAATAATAATATAAAATAATAAATAAAATTTTAATGTAACTTTTGTAATGTAATATAATATACCTATTGTTTTTTAATGCATGATCTAATAATATTTACTCGTTGTTAAGAAATTTCTTATTATTCATTACTGTTAATATTCGAGTAAACGCTCTTTAATCGGAGGCAGTTTGACACAGTTGACATAAAGTATAACCTAAACATTAACGATTGAGCTCGACTTTAAATATATTTGTTGTAAAATTACCGCCAGATGGTGCTACTTAACGTACGAATCTGTAATAATTTTCAACAATGAAAAAACTGGAAATGAGATGGCCGTATATAAGCGAAGCTTATATGAATCTAGTAGGCCGTGGCGTACATTGCTAGTGGCGGGATCTAGTGTCTAACATTTAAACCTTATTTAAAATTTATTTTGGTCGATAGATTTATGGAATTTAGGGAATTTATTGACAGTTACAGAAAATGTATATTAAAATTTTCAATTAAATTTTATTTTGATTATTTAAGTGTAATGATTGTGAATAAAATAGTATACATGTTTTATTGGTAAAGTTTCCAAGCCTCGCGATATTGTTTGAAAGGATGGCCTGGAAAATTTGGATTGAAAGGATGTCCTTTACCAACTCAACATGTAATATACTATTACAGGTTTCTTTACAGGTTAGCCCGTACAAAGATTCTTTACCCCTAGTGACAGGACTCAATAAACAGATGTTTGCAAGTCAGTATACCATAAAATATATTATGCCTTACCTTTGTAATTTGGTGACAGCTAACACTTAGAATTTCACATTACAAAAGTAAGCAAAGTAACGTTTCGCAGCTAACGTTTACGACCAATTAAAAGAAAATTCATTACGAGGATTATTCGGTAACTACGTGGCCTAACACAGAGATGGCGCTAATTTGCAGGAATTTTCTTTATCATTCTGTAGAATCATCCTTTAATAGGTTAAATGAGTGGTCTAGAATCAAAGGAAGCAATATCCATTTTTAACAAAAATGAGATAAGTATACCTTCTTGTCCAGGTTTAAATTATCTATTTAATGGTAATTTTCTTTTATGCTAAAGCCAATTAAATTGCTTTCATTTCTCAAGGCAAAACTGGGGTTGGTTTCAAAACGAGCAATATCCAAGGTAGTTTTGCATTCATATACGGCAATATTTCATTTAACCAATCCATACAAACCAAAAATGGAAGTTATAGAAACTCTAAAAGAGTACCTTGATATAGCATCTAAAATGTCATGTATTTGACTGGAAAACAGAAGTTAAAAAGGTTATGAAACCCCAGGTTCTTTCACTTCCAGTTTAAACTGCTTAAAAGATCCTATTTGAAACGTACATCTACTGGGAATATTTATTTCAGTTAAAGGCGATATTTACTATTATAATTCAGTGAATATGTGTAAACCTGGATTCCAAACGTGGATACTTCAACTAGTCCAAAGCAAATAAAAATAGGCGAAGTTGTAATCAATGATTCAAAACTATTTGATATAAATACTGTTAGGTAAGGTTTTGGCTAACTTGGAATGCTACAAAGCAATACTTCCTGAAGAAATTTCGGAAGCCAACATAAATTCAAATAAATTTCCTGAAACGACCACTGTTTGTAAATATGAAGAAGAATTGCCTACTGTAATGATTTAATTTTCTTTCTCTTTTTATTTTTGAAATTGTAATTTAATTTTTTAAGAAAATTAAATAAATGTTACTTTGAATTTAAAATAATTCTCTACGTTTTATATGAAAATAGATGTACTTTTTGTACATTACATATGATCATTTTGGAATCAAGCATGGCAATATCCTCTTTTTGGAATCAAATTCGGCAATATCCATAATTAAATTTAAAAATTCTGATAACTGAATGATGTTACAAATAAATTGATCACTGATTTTCAATATTACAGCTTTTATTAATATAATAACATTTGTTTTGCTTTAATATTTCCGTCCTGAAGTTCAGGATAGTTTTTTGCTCTTCCTGAAAATTAAAAAAAATGGATATTACTGCCTTTGATACCAGATATGACAGTACAAAGCTAGAGAAAGTATTACTTTAGATTTATCATCCAACGTGATAGCGTCGACGGACAATATTATGTGTCATATGTCGCTAAATACTTAGTCACTAAAAGTTGAGTCGATGGTAGGTAGAATAGTCGAGACTGCACTTTTACTGCAAACAATTCGTTATCCCACTCTCGTTTTTTATTAACGCTTTTATGGGCCTACACCACGCCCATACGCTTCCAACCTGTATATTCTTGTACTACATTATGTAATTAATGTAATTTAAAAAAGCAACTAACTTTCTAGTTGCTTGAGATAACATTTATTTAAATTTTATTGTAAAGAATCAATTTATGTTTCTAATAGATTTTCTAGATTGGAACATTTTTAATAGAGGTATTAGGAAATGCTTAAATACAAATATTTTATTAATGTTTCAACAAATTTTGGATCAATTCTATAAAAATTAAATGAATGCGTAAATGAAAAAGTGTTAGAAAAAACTGTCGTGCACAGTATGTCGAAATTATTGCAATTATTTATGCATGCACGTGTGGAAAGCAGAAATGTTATTATAGACAAATCAATAAACCAAAGTTTATATACAAACCTATATTGAGGATGTGATTAACATCTAAATAGCACGGGCATTATTTTGTGATTACTTGTCATTGCGATTGTTTACAGTTAACTAGAAGACATTATATTCACTACTTACCAAGTTTAGGTGCCTTTATTGCATACTTTAACAAATCAGATTAGTATTTAGTACCTTAAAGTGGAAACTATTTATCTACCGGAATTTAGATACCCCTTGGGTGCAGCAAACCGCAGCACCGAACAAAATTTTGGAATAGGTATACACAGGCCAGTGTAACGATTTCAACGCATACAAATTGTATCGAGCTGTTAAAAGCCTTTATAATGCATCTTTAATCTGCATACACTAGATTAATAAGAACTCGTTGAAAAATAGGATCTATTCATTAATACTACTTTTTCATTTCTGGAAGGCAAAGTTAAATAGAAGCGTTCGTATGAATAGAAAATCCAGTGAAGTATAACGAAGCAAAAGTTAACTAGTAAAAGTATGAAATCATTAGAGCCTTCTGTAAACTACAAAGTAAAATATTTCTTAAGGATTAAATATGAGAGTTCTTTGTGAGATGGCAGAGAATTATTATGAAATCATAACCTGATAAAATAAAAAATATTCAGCTGAAGCAGATTTTTATTTACATTTTTACAATGTTTAGCAATAAAAATAAAAGTACCAATAGTAGTACTGTAACCTTATTACAAACCCGGAATGCAGATACTTTTCTTATGTCCTATATAATAATAGCCAGTTCCGGTGTCCGGTGTCAGACGACCGATGTCCCCGAAAAATATCTCGAAAACTAAAAGACTTAGGAAGCTAAGATTACAGGCAGGTGGGCCTTACCCAAAAGGCGTGCATGAGTATATTTCTAATTCTAAAAAACCCGGGGGGGTCGCAGGGGGAGGCATTTCTTAAAAAATCATTATGGCTATATATCTCTTGAATGGCGTAAGCTACAAACTTCAAATTTTTACAGATTATACTTTAAACAATTCTGAAGATACAAAAATACAGAAATTACCGGCATTTCATCCAGGGGCGGAGCAAGGCAACATTCCAGGGGGAGAAGAGTTACCCGCAAAAATAACTATTATAGAAATCTTGATTGCGAGTAATCTGTAAGAGATACGTATATGCCATCCGGACTTTTTTGTAAATCTTTTTGAAAGCTACAATTCGTTCGCTTATAGTTTGCCTTTATCTGTTACCATTTTCACAGCGTAATGCGTTTTGTCCCTGTTTGAGCCAATTTTCTTAATTACTTATTTCACACTTTGCTCATTACACGACTCCTCCAAGATCCTCTGAGCAATCTATATACATAGAAACCTTCTCTAAGAAACAAGCTATCAAATGGTGGAAACGGCATTAAAATCTACTTAGTGGTTCTCGAAATTCAACAGTTTTTACAAAAACTGAGCTTACAAAAACTACAAAGTTAATGGGGGCACGCTGATCGCCAGCGGTGGCGCGTTTTCATTGCGGTTCCTCCACACGCCGTTGATTTTCCAACGAATATTATGCTAATATAAAATACATAATATAATAAAAAACTACATATATAATTAAAATAACTATTTTATCTATTCTCTTTGAACACGCCTGCCATTTGTTTAAAGTTATTTTGAAACATGACCAACTTATGTGTTTTTAAAGCATTTATTTGAGCAAAAAAGTTTGGGGCTTATTAGTAATTATGAAGAAATGCATTGCTAATTATGAATCAAACGTGATTATTTTAAATTATAGTTACAATGTTACATGTTATGATCCTATTGACATTATTATTAAGGAAAATAGAAATTCCATTGGAGTAGCACATCCTGAGCTACAAGGCGACATTTCTTTCGCTAGCCGCGTTGTTCTGTTCATATATAAAGAGCGACGCAACATCGGGCGAGTTTATTTCGACCGTTTTAACTTTTTTAACTTTAACTTTAACTTTTAACTTTTTTTACTTCGAATTTCCGTTTAGGAAACTTACTTACGGAATTGGCTTGAACTTGGTTTTCGATTTTGGATGGTTGGTTTTCACCTGAACTTTGTTTGTTACTTCGGATTTGGATTTAGCAAACTTTGTTACGGAGTTGTTAATATTTGATTTTTACAATGGAGAAACTGACAATGGAAGACGGTAAAGTCTCTCACCGCATTGTGTCAATGAGTGGCAATAGGAATTGTTTATTTAAAGCTATTGCACACTGTGTGTTGTTAACAGTTAGACAGAGCGCGAGGTGGTAAGGGACCTCATTGTCGGCCACGTGTGCAACAACTGGGAAGAGTTTGAGGTCCTTAGTTTGACTCCCGGCGGTGATAATTACCTAATTCCTACCGAATACCGGGCAGAGATGGGCCTCGGTGGGACTTATGGCTCGCTGTGTGAAGTTATTGCAGCTGCCCAAATCTTCCCATTTGTATTTGAAGTGTGGAGGGACGGCTGCCTCTTTTATCAGACTACACCTCACGTTCAAGTTGACCTCCACAAAAAAGGCTACTTTTCTCAGGGAGATTTTCAGAGGGTCACAGGAAATTGAAACACCACGTCAAGAAGGTTTAGTAGACGGAGGGTCTGTTCGAAAAAAGCACAAAAAAGGAAGTCAACAACAATAAGGGGCAAAGAGGTTCTAGTCAGAAAGCGAGATCGAGAGACAACGAAGAGTCTGACCCAAGAGAAGATCGATTGCAATAAAGAAAGAGACAAGTCAGGGATAAAGATTGTGAGGAATCAAAAAAGGAAAGATTGGAGGATAACAGAGATAGACATACAAAGGTCGAAAATAAAGAGGCTGACAAGGGAAAGAAGAAAAATGCTACAGAGAAAGAAGATAAGGAATCGAAAAAGGAAAGGTTGGAAGATAACAGAAATAGACGTGCAAAGGTCGGAAATAAAGAGGCTGACAAGGAGAGGAAGAAAATGCTAGAGAGAAAGACGAAAAATCGAAAAGGAAAGGTTGGAAAATAAGAGAAATAGACGTGGAAAGATTAAAAATAAAATGGCTGATAGGGAGAGGAAAAAAAATGATAGAGAAAAAGAAGAAGAGGAATCAAAAGGGAAAAGGGTACGACAAACCTTGTGTACGACGAAATATTCAATTAAGGAATCATGTCCGTTCTTTGGTTCCTGTTCTTTCGTCCGCCAAGGCTACTTAACAAAATGCTCAAGTATGATGCATATAAACTGGTAATTGTTTACGGTAGGGGTTAAGGACTACTAAAATAGGTGGGAGAGTGTTGGTGGTGAATCCCAAAAATTAACTTTGATAAGTAGAACTGTTTTCTTACTTCGTGGATAGACCAGAAGAGTGACATCGCCAGAAGGGAACCGTTGATTTTTCAGCGGGTATTATGCTAGTGATACAATAATAATGTTATTAATGAGAGAGATACGAGGATGGTTTGATAAGTCAGTGACTTTTTGAATTTCTCGCGCAGTAGCTTTAAATGTAACACTGCTCCCGTCAACTGCCATCTATGAACAGACTGCTGTAAAATTTTGAGAAGGCTGCGCCATTTAGTTTGTGTTTGACAGCCATTGAAAGCAAACAACTTCGTGAATTTTAACGAAAATGGAAAAAAAGTGAATTTCGTGTGCTGATTAAGCATTATTTTTTGCGTAAAAAAACCATCACCGAAACCAAGGAAAGGCTTGATAAATACTATGGGGACTCTGCACCATCAATTTCAATGGTTAAGAAGTGGTTTACTGAGTTCAGTTGTGGTCGTACCAGCACAAGTGACGCCGAACGTTCAGGTCGCCCAAAAGAGGTCGTCACGTCCGAAATCGTCGATAAAATACATGAAATGATATTGGACGATCGCAGAATGAAAGTGCGTGAGGTGGCTGAGACTGTAGGCATCTCAACTGTGCGGGTACATCACATTTTACATGAATATTTGGACATGAAAAAGCTATCCGCGCGATAGGTGCCACGATTGCTCACACTGGACCATAAGCGCAACCGTTTGACCACTTCAAAAGAGTGTTTGGCGATGTTCAGCCGCAATCCGAACGAGTTTTTGCGGCGTTTCGTTACCGTAGACGAAACATGGATCCATCACACTACACCAGAGACCAAGGAACAATCAAGACAGTGGCTTTTTCTAATATGTTCAATTTACGTTAATTACTAAGAGCGGGCATTTGAAAAGCTCTTGTGTAATAAGTAGGACAGTTTTACACTAGAAAATATAACAAATATATCAGTTTTTGTTTAGACAGCAAACAATCTGTACTAGGAGAAGTGCGGATAGCATATTTTTAATCGAAATGTGTCCCATATTGCCTATAATTCAGTATCGGTTTTGTTCCAGCCAACTATCTTGTGTCCATTTCTATCAAACTTCATAGGAGGTTATCGCATGGAAAGCGTATGTAGCTTAACTGAATTTAATGACTGAAGTTTTGATCATGACATGTATTTTACGACTACAATAATATTTATCTAATTCCGTTCATAAATGAACTACTATTAATAGAACCATAGTATCTAAGTAATCACAAAAAAAAAACACAAAAGAATGAGATTTTAACACTTTTCCGTAGAGGAATGATCTTAAAGAGAACTACTGAGAATGCGCAGAGCTAGCATTGCCATGACGAACAAAAACAACTGTATACTTAATAAACTAATTTATTTTGAAAACTAATGTTGACGTAACACATTAGTTGTCATAAAAACTAAAATTCCTAAGTCCTAAAATTTTTCGAATTTTTATTTGTTGTTAAAAATGTTTATTTTTTCGTGAATTTTTAAAAAAATACAAAATTTTTCAAAAATTTACCGAAATCTTCGGTGGTCCTTTTGACCACTTTCCTGAAGAGATACAAAAAAATGTTTCAACCAAAAGTTTCTTAGAATTTGATGTACTATAAGATTCCAAAAAGAAAAATTCAAAAAAGTCAACATGGAAAAAGGCGACAGACCGACAGACCGACAGACAGACAGACTTCACGAATTCAGAGACGAACTTTTTCTTCGTCGAAAATAATAAAGCCATGACATGTAAACAACTAAAATCAAAACCAAATTGCCTTTCCCATGAATTTCGTGATCAAGATACTGAATGCGTCATTTGCAGGAAAACATTTGAAGAAGACTGAATCTAATGATATAAATGTAAAGGTTGTGCTCAAGAAGCCTGCGTTAACATTGATCTATAAAATAATTATTACTATTGTGTAATTTGCAAGAACAAAAACGCTTAATAAGTATGTCCGGGGCTACCCGCCATCTTTTCCATTGTCAAAGATTAAGGGATAAGATATTACTACTTAAATGACTAACGGCGGTATTCACATTCGCTGATTACTTAAACTGGTTATTAAAAACCATGGTTCAAACATAAAGATATACATAAATTCACACGAGAAGAACCAAACAGGAAAGAGAAATCCATCATCGACTACGTAATAATAGAAGACAAACACAAGAATGAAATTACAGACACAATCGTAAAAAGAGGAGCCGAAGCAGGAACAGATCACTATTTAGTCACCTCAAAGCTAAAAATTGATAAAGTAGAGACAACTCACAAGGAAAAACAACGAGAGATACAAAAAGTGTATAAACTAAGAGAAAAGGGAAACCAGGAGAAATTCCAACGAAACGTCACAGAACTACTAGAAAATAACAATAAGGAAATAAGAAATGGAGGGATAGAACAAATATGGAAAATTCTCAAACAAACTTTAGTCATTGCTGCTACAAATATATGCGGAAAGTACAAAACAAGTAAGAAAAAACAGACACCTTGGTGGAATGAAGAAATAAGAACACAGACAAAAAAAAAGAAAGAAAAATGGCAAAAATACCTAACTACAAAGAATACAGAAGATTACGAGATTTATAAACAAGAAAGAAAAAAAGTAAAAGAACTAGTTCTAAAAGCTAAAAGAGACGAATGGGAAAACTTCGGTAACAAAATGGAAGAAAACAATAACAACAATCAAAAACTCTTCTACAGGGTCCTGAAAAACATGCGCCAAAAGAAAAACTGGTCACTACCTCAAATAAACGATAAATTAGGGGAAACATTAACAAAAGAAAAAGAAATAATGAACAGATGGAGGCAATATTATATGGAATTACTGACGGATGAGGGAAACAAGAAAGAAAATATGTCAAGAGAAACAACACAACAAAAGGGGGAAATAGAACCAACAAATAATGAAATCACTAGGGAACTAGAAGAAGCAATAAAGAAACTTAAAACCGGAAAAGCGCCAGGGTATGACAAAATTGCTCCAGAATACCTAAAATACATGGGAGAAAAAGGATTCGATGTACTACTACAACTTATAAACAAGATATGGAAACTGAAAACAATACCAAAGGATTGGGAAGTAGCCATTATCCTACCAATATACAAAAAAGGGGACTCTAAAAACTGCGAAAATTACAGAGGAATATCACTGATAAGTGTACCAGCGAAAATATATGAAGCCATATTAGAAAAACGATTAAGAACCAATGTAGAAGACAAGTTAAATGATCAGCAATATGGATTTAGACCTACAAGAGGTACGCAAGATGCTCTATTTACGATCAAACAACTAATAGAGAAGATGATAGAACATGACAGATCAATCAGTATAGGCTTCATAGATATAATCAAAGCATTTGATAGAGTGAAACGTACAGACATATGGCAAGCGCTCAGAAACAAAAAGGTAAACGAGGGACTAATAGCAAGCATAGGAAGTATTTACAAAACCACACGAAATATAATAAGAACACAAAATAATGAATCGGAGGAGTTTACAACTACAGCAGGCATCAGACAAGGAGGAGCATTAAGCCCATACCTATTTATAATATTAATGGATGAAATAAACACTAAATGTAAAGAAGAAACGAGAAAACAAACATGGGGATACTACAGACTAAATCCAATAAGACTACCAAACCAAATGTATGCAGACGACCTAGCATCATATCGAACAACCAGGAAAACTTACAATATAATATGGACATATGGAACAACGCATTACAAGAGAAAAAACTGGAAATTAATATCAATAAATCAAAAACCATGGTAATAGCTAGAGAACCACACTCATTAAAAATAACCATAGACAACAGAGAGATAGAACAAGTAAGAAGCTTTAAATATCTAGGCCACACAATAGAAGAAAATGGGAAAATAGATGGTGAAATAAACAACCGTATAGCAAGTGCAAATAAACTATTTCATGCCCTAAATAAAAGTTTTCTAAGTAAACGAGAAATTTCACGTAAAACTAAAATAAAAGTGTTTAAAACAGTGTTTGTGCCGATACTAATTTATGGAAGTGAAACGTGGGTCTTAAATGAAAATCACAAAAGCAGACTACAAGCAATGGAAATGAGATACTCGCGGAAGATTTTAGGGGTAAGAATAATGGATCGAATCAGAAACAGCGAGATTAGAGAAAGACTAGAAACAACAGACATCAATAAAATAATAGAGCAACGCCAACTACAATGGTGGGGACATCTCACAAGAATGGACCCGGAGAAGTCAACAAAGACAATCTGGCAGATGAAGGCAACGGGAAAGAAACCAAAAGGACGACCTCGATATACGTGGAATGACCAGATAGCCAAAATAATAAAAAAGAAAAACCTGTCATGGAGCCAAGCTGAAGAACTGGCCAGAAACAGAAAAGAATGGAGGAAATTCACAATGAAATAGAAGAAGAAACCTCTACACCTGAACTAAGGTAGAAGAGGAGCGATTAAGTAAGTAAGTAAGTATTAAAAACCATGGATACAACTGTTTCAACAAACGTATCTATAGTAATTAACACCCAGTTACAGTTAATCGGTGATTGTGAATACCGCCGTAAGATGTTTCTATTTTTTGTAGGTACTAAAATGTTTGAAGAAGTCCCAAAATAAATTTTAAGTATGAAAATAAACGTTGAAATTTTTTATTTTTGTAAATTTTTGGTATTTCATTTAAATGTCTGAGGCTACTCGAACTACCTCTATATTATATTATAGCAATGTAATACATTATTATTTGCTAGAAAACAATACGCATATAGAAGCAAATAGTAAATGGCAACTTCGAAATTTGTAAGAACGTGAGCAAAACATCTTCACAGATGCTTGTAACCTAAACTCTCTTTTTTTTGTTATTACGTTAAGGTTAGGTGTTTTTATTTGCTGTTTATCATTACTCATCTCCTATTCTTTAAAAAGCTGTCGTTTCCAAGACAATGTCGTTGTTGTTGGAGTTAGAAGTCAGTATACGTAAACATATAATTAAAATTGTAGTTAATTTATTTGATGTAAGCCAATTGTGTATCGTAGGTAATTATAATGAATATACCAAGGAAAATATAGTTTTGTCGCCCTCTAAAAAAACGGACTGCAAGATATTTTACAGTTGATGACAAAACTACCATTAGAAATATTTTCAAAAGTTATAGTGAAGATTGTTACCCACAAAATGGGGACTGCTTATTGGGAATCGGTAACAACCTTTAACCGCAGTTAAATCTGTCGGCTGCCAGCTAACTAGTGGGAGGTCGTGGGTGTCACTAAAGGTCTTCTGTAATGGGCGCCAAGAATCGTCTAAAATAGCTACAGTATTGGCCGGCAAAATCTGAAAAGAACAACACATTTGCGACTACTACCAATGTGGTCGACTTTTCCCAATAGTGGCTTCTCGATAGCTGAAAATATAAACTCCAAATACCAAACATATAAATAATAAGTCGTCAAGTAAGAGATGTACAGTGCTTTATTAACAAATAAACAAATAATCAAGTAGATCAATTAAAATAAATCAGGCAAGTAAGGTTATATTTTAATCAAGGCCAAATAGCTTTGGCAAAAGTTATTGATTTCTATTTACAAATTTGATCAGGGTGAGGATTAATGTGAGCAATTTATTTAATCCAAATTTTGACTTGACTTCAAGTCTCAAAAACGCAATAAGCAAAGGGCACGGTAAAATTTAACTACTACAGGTACAAATCAGATTGCGCAATCATCAACTCCAGTAGTGAGCTATTCAACTATTACCAAACAGGAATACCAAACAGAATCAACATTCCAAGACCCAACACATTATCATCGCAACATAGCTATTTTAGATAATGTATGTAGGGTATGAGCGTGGAAGAGTGGTATAAGACGCATAGTAGATTCATTTTATTTTCGTAATGAACCACCTACCTTGGACAAAATACACACTGTACTGTCTAGCAATGAAGAATTAGCTATAATAATATCACGAAGTACACTTTACAGATTGTTAAAAGAAATGGATTTTCGATTAGTACTAAATTTTGTTCTTATATAGAATAATTTTACTACAACGTATCTTCTACAGGTTGTCAAAAACAAAGCAGTCTAGCTTAAGTCAAGAAACAGAGGAGACAGTTGCATCAAGGCGTAAATATTTAAGACAAATAAAAGTATTTCGAGCTGCTGGTAAAACAATTTACTATTTAGATGAAATCAACGCAAATCATACGTTAGAAAAAGTAACGGTTGATATCACCGTTACATCACGCAGGCAGGCATTTTTACGTGGACTCTCACCGGGGTTCGAAACTCCATCAGGTAGTGTCCTTACTTTAATTGTTAGTTGAATGCATTGGTATATCTAATATGACTATTTACTTTAGGAAAGGAAAAACGCTTTATCGTTTTGCATATTGCTTCAGAACAGGGATTTGTAGAATACCAATGACTAATGTTTGAATCCAGAAAAACCGATGACTATCATAAAGCAATGAATGTAACAGTCTTTGAAAACTGGTTTGAAGCCATGCTGCAGGAAATAAAAAAAAGACTGTTCGTGATGGACAATGGAAGTATTATCCATCACTGAAAATCTTATACTGTGGTACGAAGATACCACAGCAGAAAAGTCGATAGAGTTTCAAATAGCAACACCCGAAAAGCAGATATTCAAGATTGGCTCATTAGAAAAGCCAGTCCTTTTGAACCCGACTTGGTAAAAGCAGAATTGTTTACAGAAGTAAAGCAATATAAACCTGATGCACGATATGGTAGATGACTTAACTAAACTACATCAAGCAACAGTTTTAAGATTGCCTCCTTACCATTACTAGCTTAATCAAATAAAATTAGTAGATGGGGCAGATAAAAGGTGAGGTATCAAGAAAAAAATACCATATGGCACATCAGCAGATGTAAAACAGATGTAAACATTTAACAAAGCTGTTAAACATGTAATTGAAGTTGAAGATGATATGTGGGAATTGGAAGAAATCATTGACGTGCAGGTTGACCAGTTATAAATGTAGACGAGGATTCTACTTCTGGAAGTAACGGAATTTAATATGTTAATATTGTTTTTTATTATAGCTACCAATATCGATGTAAAATCACATTAAAGCGGCAATATTAAAATATTTTCTGTCAAGTACATTATTGTAATATAATAATAAATACATAATTATTATCAAATAAAGAATTTATTGTTTTGTGTTCATTGTGCTGTATGTTTAACAGAATTATAGAATTTTTGCAACCATATGTATTACACAATTCTGTCGACTATAAAATGTTAATAGTTAATAATTATAATGGAATAATAAATGAGTTCTTTGCTTTTGTTATTTATACCTAGTTCGTCAGTCTAATGCAGAATTAGTCTAGGTCAATGTTTGCGAAAATTGAGTTTTCGATTCTAGCAGCAGTTTACAGTATTGCACGTTTAATGCAACCATCCTAACTCAATTCTTTATAATTAAGATATTAATTATTTATTACAGTAAATCCTTAATGTATTTATTAATAAAATAAATTATCTAATGTAAGATGTTTTTATGTTAGAAAGAACTAAACAAGCAACTTCTTTACATAATCGAAACTAAAATATGGCCTACAGAAAAAACGGCAGTTCCTTTAAATTTCCTAAACTTTAATCTTGGTATGTACTGTGCTCTAGAGACGAGAAGTAGATATTTCACCATTCTTGTTCGAGTTTTCCGTTAACATATTGCCTTAACTTAAATAAATTTTTGTCCAAAAGAAATACCTTTATTATTTGGATTTGCGTAGTAATAATAAGTTAGTGTTATTAGTGTAGGATTAAGTTTCCTCAGATTCTTTCTCAATTTAATGCCAGTTCCGAAACTTTTAAAATAAAGAACACCTGCTCAAATTACATAATTATCAGAAAAACAAGAACATTGCGTTTAAGTAATTTCTAAAGTGTATACAAGGGTTTTTATATATTAAAGGAATAACTGCCTACCGGTTTAATAAAACTTTTTATAAATGAGAATTTTACAGTGAAACTAATAAAATTTTGTGAAACCTGAACTTCAACTCGGCGAAGTTGATTATCGCGGACATTTATTCAGGTAATTTGAAAAAAAAGATATATTAGTGAACTTTTATGAGTAAAACGGGTAGAAAAGTGAAAGTGTTGCAGGGTATGGGCTTTAGCGATAAGGTTTAATCAAACAGACGAGACGATATCTCCCAGTCACTGGTAAGAGTTTTATAATTTCTATTTGAGGAAAATCTTAAACTGTTAAATAAGGTTAAAAAATATATACATTTTAAGTAGCAGTCCTTGGGTTAAATTTGTCTTGAATACATTCAAAACGTTCAAGAAAAAATTAACCGTACGCTTTCTAAACTGATTAAAGTAAGTAGCAAATCAATGCATGTAATAGAATATATTAAGTGAAATTGAATGCACAATTCTTATTTTTATTGCTTTAATTTTCATTCTATTATAATTCATTTCAGCTCTATTTGCAACATTGTTTTTGAAATTACGACCTTCATAAAGTAGTAGTTCTAAGGCATAGAAACCATGTCCTCATTTAACATAAAATATAACTTAGTAACCCTCTTCAAATTTATGCAAGGTTTATGTATTAAAACCAAACTTTATTACTTACATCCTTTCATGACGTCACCAAAAGAAAAAGTGACACAATTTTAATTTTTGTATATTTCGTAATATTTTCGTACATTTTTTTAACACTCTCTCAAGTATTTTTAATTTCTTTCTTCTGATCACCTCAAATAGAAAGATTCTATAAGCATATAATCTGCTTACGTATAAATCTTAATTCTGCCAAAAATTTTGAATTAAGATTTTAGTTAAAACCTTGGTAAATGACTCGAAGCAAAATCCATTATAATAATTGTGTTTTATTAAATACATATATCCTAATGTATAAGTGATCTTATCAAGTTTTGGTATACATGGATTAAATTACAAATTGCTGCTGTATGAACCGCCATTGAAAATTAGTTTCTAATTCGTTTTCTTTCTTTCAGGCAAAAAGTACAAAATTAACAATCAAGCCAATATAAAACTGGCGTTTCACAAGGTTCGATTTTAGGACCATTGCTTTAAAAAACAAATTAGGTTATACGTGATAAACTGAAATTCTTATGTTTCCGGATAAAACAGTTTTATTTTTTAACGCATAAATGCAAACATGGCACTAATTTGTGTTTAGAAATGTGTGCCTATAGCTAATTTGAAACTGTTGCAAAAATATTTTACTGTCAAGGTAGATTATTCACCTTAATAAGACCTATTAAACCTTTAAAAGCTGTTGCAATTGTTATACGGGTTCCATAGAATAAAAACGCTATAAAACATTTAGGCCTGTATTTAGGTAAGAGGAAGTTGGGTTTCCATAATAATAAAAAGATTTTTGGTTTGAAAAAAAACTTGTAACAGATCTAACCAGATTAAACATCATTAAATATTATAAATAGAAAAAGTTGTTAAAGATTATCAATTGCGCCTTTCAAGTTGTGGTCATTCAATTTGTGAGTCTGCCAGTAAAACTTAACAGTTCAGTCAATTTAGAACAAATATTCATGAATAACGGATAGTTGAGTTTTAAGGTTGTTCTAGAAGATTTTCTTAATCACAGTTTGGAAAAGAAATTGTTAAAAATTAGAGAAGACGAAATTAGAAAAGCTTTTCTACAAATAAAAGCTTTTCACTAATGCTTCATATTTATCTGTAAATTATAGTTACATTTGTAAAGATATTGTCCACAATATTAAATTTAAGCTACAATTTTTAAAAAATACTCCTAGTATATATTATTGGCCCAATATGTTGCCAATATATGTTTGATTTATTTAATTTTATTAATTATCTGTTTTACGTTGATACAATTTGTTTAACGTTTTAACTAGAAATCTAATAGATAAAAGTCCAATTAACAAAGTTTAATGCGTTTGTGTTTTTATTTACAGTTTTCGCAATGACGCAAATGAATTATTGTGTTAAGTACATACATCCAAAACGAGTTCTATATGGAAGGTATATCGATAGTTTTAAGTGTAAATGGACAAAATAAAAAAGTTGAATTACATTTAGTGGATAATAGTGCTTCATATTACGATGACCCTCTCTCCCTCCGACTTCATCTACAGTAGAACATTAATTTAACGATATGAACTGTGGGTTTATTATTATTATTATCGTCGTCGGTTATTAATATGATTCGGTTAAACGAACAGAAGATATACAAAGTGATTTGTGACAAATAGTACCTGTTGAGGGAGATCTTAATCGTAATAAACTGTAGATATCAACCATGATCACATTATCACATCAACATATTGTACCAATACTAGTACAACTATACTACACCAATATTACGTTTGAACGGTGGATGAATATTGACAGAAGAACATTGAACCATTAAATGTTTCAACGTTGGACCAATATTACCGTGAATATTCTATGCACATATTGTGCCAATACTATAAACGTATATTTAACCAATATAATTTTCTAATGTATGGCCAATATCAAACTGCAGTACTGGAGATATATTGCATCCGCATATTGTGCCAATCTCGTCAGTGTCTGTCATTTACAATGTTTGGCCATTATGTGGAAACAATATTTTTCCAACATGTGTGTGCTACTGGGGATGCGTATACTGCCCTGCTAAGCCAAAAGGTCGTATCTACAAAACATCAACTCAGAAATATACCAAATCTTTTCTTAACACACATTAACATTCTACATAGTACATTTCTACATTGCAGTTTTGCAGATACGACCTTTTGGCTTAGCAGGGCAGAATAAGTATTGTGATGCAAAGATATTAAATTTTATTTTATATTGCTGTGAGACTCTTTAAATGGATCTATAAATATAATTGTTAATTATATAAAATTTTAACAATACATGCAATGTCTTTTTGGGTTTAGGGATATTTTATATAATAGTATATTATGTATTAAGGGATTAATTGAGTGTTTTAGAGCTCGCAGAGTCGCTAAGACGATAAAGAGCTCTAAAACACTAATTAAGTCCGAGTCAGTTTATGTTTGATCTAAGTTGAAAAGTAGTAAGTTATGAGTAATCTCATAATTACCTATGGATCCATGTATGATGGCCCAAAGTAGAACAAAGGCAAGCCA
The DNA here is from genome assembly GCA_929113105.1 of Agrypnus murinus. Classification (NCBI taxonomy): domain Eukaryota; kingdom Metazoa; phylum Arthropoda; class Insecta; order Coleoptera; family Elateridae; genus Agrypnus; species Agrypnus murinus. The sequence continues at coordinate 84,900,932 of OV816024.1, forward strand.
ACTGGGAGCTAATAAAACTTCAGAGACTGGCCTGTTTGTGCATTACGGGGACAATGACAACTCCAACTGCAGCTCTAGAAACCCTTCTAAACTTGCCACTACTAAATATTGTTATTAAGGTGGAAGCTAGGAAGGCGGCATTCAGACTGAACTACAATGGTAACTGGAAACCCAGTTCCTCCACTGGGCATACTAGAATTACTACCATCATAAATAACTAACTACTAAAAATGAACAGTGATACCATGCCTGTAAGGCAAAACTATAATAAACCCTTCATCATTCAGTTTGAATGGAAGGAAGAGTCTTACAACGCTGTCAGGTGAATAACTTAATCTAGTACACGGATGGCTCTAAAACTGCTAGCGGCGTAGGCGCGGTGATATATGGGGAATCCCTCCAGTTGAATCTCCAGTTTGCCACTGTTTTCTAAGCTGAAACTCATGACATAGACATCTGTGTACAAGAAAACTTAAAAAGGAATTATCAAGGTAAATAAATCCTTATCCTTTCAAATAGCCCGGCTGCAATAAAAGCCCTAGCTAGCCACTAAATTAATTTGAAGTTAGTATAGGATTGTCTGCAAAGCCTTATAACCTTTTCCGGGGCACAAGGGGTCGCAAGCAATGAAAGGGCCGACTCCTCAGCAAATAAAGAAGCAGAGACGCCATTTATGGGCCCTAAACCTGTTTTCGGAATCACTAACACCACCGTTCGCAGCTGGTTAAAAGGCTGGACCAAGAGCCAGCATCAAGACTACTGGAACAGTGTCGAGGGACAAAGACATAGTAAACTCACTGCCTAGGACATTTAGGAGCGGCCGTTACGGCGCGAGGACAGTTTGGCGCTGGACAGTTCGGCGCAAAGACACTTCGGCGCAGGCACACTTCGATGCCGGGACACTTAGGCGCAAGCACACTTCGGCTAAAAGCAGTTCGGGGCATGTACATTTTTCCGCCGCAAATTAGGGTAAAACTTTCGGAGATCTTTAAATAAAACGTTTTTTAGACCATTAGTCTAATTTTTTGGGACAAGCTACCCTATTATCAGAGTAACCTTTTTTATTTTTATGTACACACGTACAACTTCTTAATTGGATTGGTTAAATTCCGTTATTCCATTGCTTTTTGTCTTTAAACACTGGACTATAAGCACTAAGCAGTATCCATTTTTAAGTGTTACCTAATGAGACAAAAATCGTGAAGTGGGACACGTATTTATCAATTGTACGATATTCAATGTTAATGTCAACTTTCCTATTTTATTTAATTGATTTTATAAAATTTTTGATTTTTTACAATTTATATTAAGATGATTATCAAACATGATATTCTTATAAACAGTAAGAAATTTATAAAAAACAAATTAAGTTCTTATTACAACTTATTCTCTTATGCAGAGGTTTGCGGAAAAATTTTGATTTTAATGCTTTAGCAGCTTAGAAAAATGATTTTTTCTTAAATCTAGCAGTACATACGAGCTTTTGTGATTGGCTCATATTGAGTTTTTTTCTCATCATACCGTATTTATCGAATACTGTATTTCATCGATCATACTGTATTTATTGCCTGTAAGTAACTACCTACAGATTTTATTCATTACAATAATACTACACAATTTCTCGCACAGAAATGTCCCTGCGTCTAAGTGGTCCGGCCCGAAGTGTCCCTGCGCCTAAGTGTCCTCGCACCAAAGTGTTCCGCGCCGAAACGGCCGCGCTTAAATGGCCGCGCCTAAATGGCAGCACCCAGATGTCCGGCTCCGGTAAACTCATGCTACGAAATCCATCTGATAAATTAACTGATGATATCCTGCGATTAAGCAGACAACGGATTGGGCCGGTAACCGGTCTAATAACGGGACACTGCAGCCTAAGAAAACACTTGCATAGAATGGGCATTATAAATGAGGAACCACATGCAGACTTTGCAATGGGGAGGAGGAAACTCTCACGTCATATTCGAATGTAAAGCCCTCACCCGATGGAGGCATTTTCTCCTTGGAGAAGTTTTTTCTCAAGAAACACTCATAAGAGAAGATCTGGCAAAGAGACTCTTAAACGTAATACGAATAATAAAACTCTCAAGTGATGTGATGAGAAGTAAAATAAGCCGATGGCTGCGGTACTGGGCCCTCCCCTATCATCAGTCACTCTAAACTAACTAATTTACAGAGAATTTAGTAAGAAGGAATCTATTTGTAGAAAAAAGTATTAGTTAAAGAAGAAACAACTTATCGTTTGCTTACTTTAGTTTAAATGTACAACAATTTATTAATAAACTTAATAATTCATCAAATCCAGCTTCCTGTTTCTCCACCTCTGCCCAGTTAACCCAATAAACGTAGTCAGTACATCAGTGAATAAAAGTTAGGAATTATATTGAGTGTTTGAAAGTATATGACATGTCGTATGTTATACCTATCCTAACGCTGGAAAAAAATCGTTACCTAATTCTTTTAATGAACTCTATAGAAATTAAGTACAGTAGAGTAATAATATTATAATTATTATACTATTATATACAGCTCGACCAGCATTTTGCGGCAAACCGGAATTGTATCAGTTGAAAAGTAAGGAAAACATCTATCTCTTAAAAGCGACAGAAATGGGAGTTGCAATTATTTTTGTTTCTACGAGTATACAGTTCACAACGTTTATTAGCTGAATTTAAAATCTAGAAAGTTACGTTAAATTTTGTTTTTATAATTCATTCTCAGAATTTGATACGGGTTATTTTTTAATTTTTTGAGGTTAACATTTTAAGTTAAACTTACTAATTAACGCTTTAAAAATAAAACAGTAATAAACGTGTTTTAGAACTATTTAACAGTTTTAGAATTATAATTAATTATGATAAATGTACATTGCTACAAAAATTAAGAAAATTAAAAAAAGGTTTAATACGATAGAAATAAAAGTCATATTATTATAAGTGTCAACACATAACGCATATATCTTTAAGTTGTATATATCTTTTTTACATATATCAATTCACTTTAATACTTAAACTGCAAATCTATTTTATGCAGTTTAATATATTGTAATTTATTCTACTTATATTCCATAATATATTATAATTTATTCTAATCAAATTCCACTTAATGTAAATGTTCAAAGTTCCCTTGAAACCGAGCACAAGCTAAATATAGCAACTTTATCAGGCCACGTCTTCTCGGAATCATGGGAGTCAAAGTGAGGACGAAGTCAAACAATGAAACTCGCATCCAGCTACACCCTGGAGGCACAACCTATAATTACAGCATCGAGCTGCAACCTTGTCAGAGTTAATCCATCCAGCAAGCAGTAACGTACTTGACCACCGAGCAACGAAAGTGTAGTGTTGTAATACCTAGAAGTCAGATTTGTCGACTTAGACAAATTTGTGTATTTACCAATAAATACTTTATTAAATTCGGATCTCTAAATCTTTTTTAAACTTAATTCGCAAAATATAAATTTATTTAACAGAAATCTTATATAAAGTATCAGAAATAACCAAATAAATAAATAAATTAAAATTAATAACTAAATCACAACAAATGTACTAAAGCTTCAACCTCTTTTCTACCATGTTTTGAAGAAATTACTTTAGCAATAAAAGTATTTCTATTGATATGACAATTGAAACAAACTCTTCCTGGTTATTTTAACAGGTGATTAGCTAATTTCTATTTTAAACCAGTTGTTAGCGAAAAGCTGGTGGATCTCTATCTACTATCTCTGTTGCTCTTCGAAGAATAATGTTTCTCCCACTTTTCACCTTATACTAGGCAGTTTGATAGAAACCCCAAATATGTCGCAACTGTACGAAATAAGTAAAGCATATATTTGAGTAAGCTTATTATACTTTAATAATTGTATTATTTCATTTTTATGATCAGATTATTGTCATCAATTCAGGACAAACATGGTAAAGTTAGCTTTAATTAGATTAACTTGGCTTTAGGTTTGGAGTCCTTGGCAGTGTCCTCGACGCGGCGCGTTGTGTCGTAGGACAAAATTCAAATCAACTTGATTACATGTAAGTAGTAAATCGACATTGATAAGAAAACTGTAAAACAAACTTTACACGGTCAATTTTGAATTACATTCTAGTTCTAGACTCCTAGAAGAAATTAAAAAAAAAATGTATTGAACCACAGGAAAATGTCGATAAATCCTACATTTTCCTATTGTGATATACGACATTAAGACAACGCTGCAGTTTTTAAAATTAATAAAATTTTCCTTGAATCGTTTAATAAAATTTAGAATCATTTTGTCAGTCACATTCGTTGTAGGTGTAGGTTGGTTAGAATCACATTGATTAGTATAACGAAAATAATTGAAAATTAAACGTCTAAAGGTCAAATCAGCTTTATAAAGCTTCTATAATCTCATCTACGTGTCGATAAATCTTGCAACACTGCATCATTTTTAATGATCTACATAAATAAGCAATACAATTACAAAATATACAATTAAGTGAATAATTTACTAGAAAATAAAAACATTTAAAAATATTGAAAAAGCTTTTCGATTGATTAGATCATCGAATTATGCACATAGCATACTACACATCGTGCATTATAATAAAAGGGGTTATATTTTAGATACTTAGATAATATCATTGTACTATACTCAATTGTGTTAAAAAATACATGTTTTCAAATTTTGCTGAAAGAGAAAAACAATTGTTCTTTGTATCCTTCTCCTATTGCGTTGCACAGTTTGGAATATTTTATATTATGTGGAAATTTCTAGATAGCATTAAATAAATAACACGCTATAATTCCAATATCTCACAAGGCCACCACAAAACACGTACTGCACGAAACCCTGGAGCTTCTTAAAAATACGCCACTTTAAGCTGAATTCCCTTAAGAACACTGGCAATTAAGATCCTTGTTTGCGGAAAAGGACATCACATCTGATAGACTTAATCGGATTATATGTCATGTAGTTTAGTGACTACTGCTTCGTAGTGTGTGGAAAGTGACTCTTCGCATTAAAGAACAACAATGTGGGGGGTTTTCTGAGGTGTTTTTGTTCAATTTAGCAGAATGGAGTGTAGCTGAGTTTGTATAAGTTAACAAGGTATCTGTGTGATTAGAGATGTTTTTATTTAACAGAGGAATGCAGGTATGCAATTTAATTTAACAAAGCTTTATAAGGTATGTTTCTAAATAACATGATGAAATTCTAAATATTTCGTTCTTGTATGTACAGTCTGTTTTTTTTGTAAACGATAATATAGGAAATCCGATGGAATTTTTTTATTTTCTTTCTATATTTATACCGTTGCAAATGTAAGTAAGAATTTTTCTATTAATCGAAAGAAGAATTTATTTTACGTCAAAAACGTATTAAACGTTGTAAGTCCAGTTAAATTAGAAAAAATAGCGGAAAGTTGAGATAAGTCCGTGGATTTTTGCATAGCGCTTTCTTGTGGGCTGTTAAATAGCCCCCTAAAAGTCAACACCAGTAGGTGGTGAGCTCGAAGGTAAACCGTAAATGAGGGTAAACCACTCCCCCTAACGCGGTTTTTGTCGTTTTTCTCGGAAACTATTAGGTTTATCGAGATCGTTTTTAGTGTTATCAAAGAAAGAAGATATGTCATACATAGATCAGCAATTTGCACCAGTAGATTTACTCAAGGAACTTTCGGGCTTAGCTTTTTGTGGTCTCATATTCGTCATGAAGTAGCTAAGGAAAATTTGTTGAGAGCTGGACGCGATCGTGGTCCAGTCATCTTTTTCGTAACTTAGCATCTCTTAGCAAAATCCATCGATATTATCGGTATTCGAGGTGCCAGTCGGCTGAAAAATTCGTACTGGAAAGTTAATTCTTAGGAGAGTATACTGTACTAGTCAATTTTTGTATTCAACCACAAACGTACAGGATGTTTCGCCTTTTTTGAAATCCTAGTTTTCTATCGAGTAAATTTTTTTCTTGAATGATTTTTGATGTAAAATTGAAATACAAGATTTAATTACTGACTTTCTTTAAATTATACGGGCCCCACACGGCAACAGTTTCGTTATAAATCGTTCATTTGAAATTTTACAAATCGATGAAGAAAAAACTTACTCGATACCAAGGTCTTAATAAATAAAGGAAATTAGTGTTTCAACAGAAGCAAAACACCTGTACGCAATGGGTTGAATAAAAAAAATGACTAGTGCAGTGTCCTCTCCTAAGAATTAATTTGCCAATACGAATTTTCCAGCCCACTGACACCAACAGTATCGATAACGTTGCCTGATGGATTTTGCCGAAAAGATGCTAAGGTAAAAGATGACTGGACCACTATCGTGTCCGGCTCTCAACAAATTTTTCTTAACTACCTCATGACGAATATAAGACCACAAAAAGTTACGCCCGAAAGTTTCTTGAGCAAATTTACTACTGCAAATTGCTGATCCATGTTGACATATATTTTTTCTTCGATAATACAAAAAGAAAGCAAGATACGACAAAGTATGTAGATAGTTTCCGAGAAAAACGACAAAAACCGTTATGGGGCGTGGTTTACCCTCATTATTCTTTCGAGCTCACCACCTATAGGTGTTGACTTTTAGGGGGTTATTTAACAACCCAGAAGGAAGCCGTGAATTGACTATACTATGCGAAGAAAATCAAAAACTATCCAGAAAAATGCTTACAAGGCTTATTGGTTTAATGGTTTGGGTAATATGGTATAAGGAGAAGCTTAAAGTTGAACACTAAATTGGTCTAGCAGTTAATGTGTAAGACTCGTATACTTTTTTAAATTGTATTACTGATTACAATTTAATATTTTTAAAATTTGATTTTAATATTATTACAATTATTATTAGTTTTTTTATTATTCGATATTTTTACTATTCGTTTTTGTATAATTTTAACTATGAGGAAATCAAAGAAGAACAGTGCATAAAACTAATGATAATTGTAACAATAATTAAAATCAACTTCTGAAAACAATAAATAACAATTAGTAATACAATTAAAAAAAGTAGACTTTGGTGGGAGTTAAACCCACGAGTTTTGATTATAAGTTTGAGCCATTGAACCAATAAGAAGACAAGCAAAGATTTCAGATTCAATATCAAAGTATCTATTACATAACTTTTCGTGGAAATAAAATCTTATGCTTTGCCTGTTGATATTAATCCAATTAGTTGAATACGTTGAAATATGCTACAGAACCGTATTTCTAAAATATTTTATGCTGCAGTAAGAGACTACTGCAAAGAGGATTACTAATATTAATTGGTACAGTATCCGCATGACAGACATACCTAGATAAACATAATTATGTTTTATGATGTATACGTATTGCATAAACGTGCTGGATACAGTAAGTGTTAAAGGGCTACGTTTCTATGAACTTTAACATTCGGATATTATTCTCTAAAGTTAAATCAAACAAAAAACCACTCTTCTCGAAAGAAAAACACTATATTTCACACAATTCTAATTATTTTCTGTTAACAATGTATACTGTATAATATCAGCGGTTTCTCAAGGGATCTTTTCGAAACTGTTTTCATAAACTTGAACGTAACCTAACTCTTTATTGATTGAAAAACTTAGAAAGTACAAATCTGTAGAATAGTTTAATAGTTATAATAAAAAATTAGAAATAAAGCAATTTGATTCTTCTTCTTCTTCCTCTTCTGAGGTCTAGGATTCCCACGCGTTGCAAAGTCTCACTGCAGTAATAATAACTAAATTCCACTACTTTGTCAAAAAATAAATGTCTAATCTGTGTATCCCATATTACGTAGTTTTGATTTAATTAGTAGTATTCCAATTAATTTAATTAATTTATAAAGATAACAACACTGCAAAAAAATGAGGAGTAAGTAGGTATTAATTAACGATTTAAAATATTTTACTTAAAAAGTATATTAAGTGATAGAAAGCTTTCCTGTTAAAGAGACCTACGTGCAGACTGGGTTTTGTACCTGGTTTTATTGAACTGCATCTTAAGACCTATTCTATAATCGTTTGAACTTGAATAGTAGGTGCACTTTGGTTCCACGCCTTATGTCACCATCTTTTCATGAAAGACAAATCTTTATTTTGCGAATCTATCCTCGAAAGTTTGTGATTCGATCAGAATTTTATATTATTTGATGATGAATTAGCTAAACTCGAATTCTCAGCCGGCTAACATTAAGGCGTAATCAAAGGTCACACGGAATTTTGACACATATTTTAACCTTCTGAATACTGAACGCGATTATACAGTGATTCGGTGTAAACATGCATTTCCCACCTTTTTTCACAATATTTCTTCCTACATATACCTTGATATGGTATACACCATAACATATATTATAATTGACGCGTATGGCACATGGTATCCAATCACGTGTCCCGTGTTAAAATACTGTGATATTTGATGTCTCCTGGAGCTCACCCGGTTAAAGATTTATCCTCGGTGTTCCATTCAACTGAACCAATAACATGACTCATATTCAAATCTTAAAACATTTTATGACTGCTGGAGGCCAAAAGGTTAAAGACTCGGGCTTGTTATTCATTTAAACAGTATTGACCATTCATCAATTTTTACAAATTTTGAATTTGAAAGAAATCGGTAACATGGGCTAAGTTAAAATATCGCATCCTTGGATGACCTTTGAGGATCAAATAATGCAAGTGCCAAAGTGGCAATAGTGTTAATTAAATATTATCCAGAACCGCCTAGAAAATCTAAAACTAAAGTTTTACCAAAATTTAACGAAAAAGCATTTTCCCATACTTTACAACCCAAGTCTTCTAAAGAAATCGACTGCTTTTTTAGCATAGTTTTTCATTGGGCAAACCGTTTCTAACAATTCTTTACCCCACTTCAATTAGTTACAATTTAAGACATCATATGTTGAAATCCGTTGAATCGTTTGTTAAGGGTAGTTTTGTCTCATAACTTTTAAAATTTGACCAGAAGGAATTAGGAAATACATTCTTGAGTCGAAATAACCACGAGATCATTTGTTCATACTGTTGAAAGGTATAAGGATATTATTGCGATTTGATTCTTAGACTTTGTTGATCATTTTCCCATTAAAAATTGATATTTGTCGTTTAATACTCGTCTTACAATCTTTCAATGGTTAAATGATCACACCAGTACCCAAAACATTCAATGCCTTTGAATCCCTGAATACCTTCATACATTGAATTTGGGCATTTTGAAGTTGACATTTAAAAAATCGTGAATTTTGAAACATTGTATTAGATTATATTGCATGAAACTACTTAAGTACGCTAATTAGTGGATAATTGGTAAAAAGTAGCGTGCAAATGCCGCTTTTCTGCGATTTAAAAAAATTCAAATTATTGTTCGGCCCTGTAACTCGTAAGTAACTCGTAACTGTAAGTCTGTCAAAAAAATGTAGAGGAACAATTTTGTAGCAAAGTTTCAATTGGAAACATTTTTTCTAAAGCAAACAGGAACCGAGTTATATCCGAAAAATTGATTATGGCCCCCATTTTTTCAACATGCCGGCGCGAGCGGCGGTCGCTCGAGGTCGCAAACTTAAATTAGGGTCATACGTTCGACCCCCCAAGTCTACAATCCTGGTAAATTCTAAAACTCATCAACCTTTTGCATCAAAAAAGTACCTCATGACTAGACTAACAAACGAGCTCATGAAGATAAGGTATGAAATTTGCTAACGGTCTGCTATATTACTTCTTCGCGGTTGTAAACGAGTAACTGATATTGCTTCTTGCTATTTGAAGCATGTAAAAACGTGTGTACACAATTAAAATTATTTTTTGCAGAAGAACATCAAATGGGACTCTTTGCGTTCGGACTTGACCTTTAACCGCCAGAAAATCTAGCCTTGAAGGTTGACCTTGGCAGAAAGCAGAAAGTGGTGGGAGGTGGTCCCAGAAACCCCATTATTTCCCTACTGTTATTCATTATCAGTCATTAAACATCATATCAATAGGTATATATCGGTATAGGTATACCCATACATTTTTCTTATGGTTATGTTGTTGATATAATAGTAACAAAATAATTTAAATACAGCAACAGAAAGTTCTCACACCAGCTCGACAAGTATGATGATATTAATAGGCAAAGCCATCTAAAGCCTATTTAAGTATTAAGGCTTGTAACGAAAAATTGAGAACTTTGCATGATTCTATGGATTGAAAACTACTATGAAATACAGCTGATTAAATTGCTGAAACAGTTTCAAACACTTTCAAATAAGCAAAATTAGATTGTTTCAGCTGTAAAAATGTATAATTTTCCAGCGTCTACTATTATCCATATCTTGTTTAGAAGATTTAATCTAGGAAGAATTAGATCAAATCAGATAAAACACTGCTTAAAGACACATTTAGATATTCATACTCCCGAAAAGAAAAACATTTCGTAGATTCATTCTAGAAACGGCTCTTATCGGACAAAACTCCTTGATATCTCGCGCATCCACCCGCTTTTCTGCGTAAAATCATATATCATAAAGCATTTGTTCTACAGCCTTTCCTACACTAAAATATTTACTACCCTTCAGTGTAGAAAACCTAGAGAAAACCCACGTAATCGTTGTAAATAACCAGCGTTAAATAATCTTTCTTTTATTCTACTTATTGTACTTCTAAAAAGTTCATTTTTTAATCACAGGTTTTAAACAAAATAAATACAAAAAATGAATAAACGTTTGGCATATAACGATCTCTGTAACAAGAACTTTATAAAGATATGTAACACAGTTATATCTCTTTTAGTATGTGTAAATATGATATGTCAATTTCTCTTTTAGCAACTTTTAGGATCAAGGCTGTTTGAATGTGTTTACTTTAAGTATTTATACATAAAGACCTTCAACATAAATAAATGATCAAGCGGGAATTTTTTTTAGTTTTGAAAGAAAGCAATACGAAAAACATTTTTAGATAAGCAAAAAGTCCCAACTAATAAACCTACAAGTATTAAATTTTTTAAAGTGAAAACTATTTCAAGAATTCGTTGTCATTATAAACGACAACATTTTGTCTACCGGTATTGGAAAATGACTAAAGTGGTACATACTCAAAAAATTAATCTTTCAACCATTGAACAAAGTATAATAATAAATAGGGAAAAAAAGAAAAATTAGCCGAAAAAGAATATTTCACTTCATCTATGTTGTTTAGTGTTGTTGTACAAAATTCTTTTTGGTATTAAAAGCCAGAGGAAACACATAGTTACGCATAAGTAATTTATTAAATTTAAAACATTAACACAATTTTTGGAAAACTAAGGTAATTCTCCATAAAAGTTTATTGCCGAATACTTCCATTACTTCACTAACATACGTATTTTATAACAATCTAGTTTCTAAGGAAAAGCGGTTGGTATGAGGCATGTTGTCCTAAGTATATAGAGGTAAGTACCTACAATTAGTTAATAGTATATTACATGTTGAGTTGGTTAAGTACACCTTTACAAGACGGTACAACGAGGTCAAACAATATCGCGAGGCTTGGAAACTTTACCAACGAAACATGTATGCTATTTTATTCACAAGAATTAGACTTAAATAATCAAAATAAAAAGTAATTCTAAATTTTAAAATAAATTTTCTGTAAACTGTCATAATAGAGTCACTACATCTAGTCACCTAGGCCGCACTGGTAGATCAGAGTACCACAAAACGCCGCCATAATGAGGCAGAGAAGGGTGATCTTTAATAATGGACAAATTAAAACCACATTTTACGTGTTTGACATATTAGAGGTTTGAACTTTCAGAATAAGAAAAGCCTTTTAAACTAAACGTGGATTTGATTAAACTCAATACAGATATAAATAACGGACAATTCCGTGCTTCTTTTGCCCCAATATGGCGGAGTTTTGCGGTACTCTAACCGACCAGCGCGGCCTAGGTGACTAGATGTAGTGACTCAATGTGATAATTCCAATCTGCGCCATCTATCGACCAGAAGAAATTTTAAGTTCAATGTTAAGGTTTCATTGCTCGCTGCTAGATGGCAATGTATTTGCGCTCAGTATTTTAAAATCAGAAATTAATTATTTCCATCGTAATTATTAAATATAAAATACGGAAAAAGATGTTTTTAGCGTTAAATACATTTATAAAAACCTAAATTTAAATCGGATAAAACGTCTTGTTTTAAATTATTCACAAATAAAAGTTGGCCAAAAGTGTACATGTCAGTTCTACAGACATGTAATAGTTATTTACGTGCCAAGCTTTATAAATTAATTTTTACGAGTGAGCTGGAAGGTTTGTGGGGCGAGCGACGAAGGAGCGAGCCTCCATAATCCAGTGAGCCCAGAAAAGATTAATTGCAAAGCGTGTCTCGTGCAATGTTTTATTTCCACCTTCACCAGCATTTTTTTAATAAATTGTATATTTGTTATAAAAAGACATCTTGTAATCAAAAGCGATAGCACAATTTATAGCTAGGCATTGTCATGGTGTTGTGGTTAACGAACAAAGTAGTTTCTATAGCTTTCTGTTGATGAGCATTGTAAAAGTTTACAGGTCTCTTTTAGAAGCCCGTAATGTTTTACAGGGCTGTTGTTGTAACTACTCATTTACTTAGTAACCATAAATGCCTGTAATGTGTCATTAACATAGAAAGTGGAAATAAAGAAAATTGTTAACCACTTTGCTGTTGCTATAGCAATAGCTTACTCTTCAATATTTTTACAACATATTGTACATATTGCAATATGATTGTTAATAAGAAACATTACACATCATACTAACTACGTGAATCACACTGAAATAAATAATTTGCAAGTTTTTCTTGATGATTAATCCATGAGCTCTAATCTCAAAGGTCGGCTCACGACATGTTGCAGGACACTGAAAAGTGTTCAGAGATTTTTCAGTTCTAAGATCGGGTCAGGAGTCAGAGAGATACACTTTTTAAGTTTTGACAAAGGTCATCGAATTCCTCCGTTACCAATAATCTGATCGGTTTGAAAATTTAAAGTTATAGCTTTTCTCCAGCTTAATTAAGTTTGGCCTGATATAAAACGTTCAGCACTGTTAATAATAGTTGATGTGACCTGAAAGGTCGAGCACTTCACAAAGCATTCAAAAAGCTCGGCATGGCTTCCCCTTAAGGAATTTGCTAAGATAAGATGTATTTTAAGAATTCTGAACATTCTACATCAGGTGGAATTTAAAGCTCGATCGGATCATTAGTAACAGAGGTGTTCGATGACCTTTATCAAAAAGAAAAGATATTATCTCTGTGATTCTTGAATCGATTGTTGAAATGGAAAATGTTTTGAAAAATGTTTGGTGTCTAACTTGTCGCGCAACGCTACCTCTACTTGGCAATCTTTGTCAAAATATATCCGACAGCTCATGAGATTAGTCTATTCATAAGTAGATAAGTACCGTTTTATTAAACTCAATTGCGTTTTTAGATAACCCTATCACTATTACCTTTCATTTCTCTAACGTAGGTATGTACATATGTATAGAAAAATTAATACATGTAATTACTTTATTGATATTTTAGAATATGCATACATAAATTCCTTTATCAGCTCTTCAAACGGTTCGTTAACAAGAATTAAAGTAATTAATATTCTTACAGATTAAACTGGAGTAAGATATTGTTTAAACACATCAATTCAACAACTGTACGTATTTGACAAAGTATTAACATAAAATTTAGATTTACATAAAACAATAAATTTTTCCAGTAATAATTTGTCTTACAGAATATTTCCCACAATGCTAGTTTCCGAAGCTTCTTACAAAGGAAACTCTCGTTGAACAGTTTTTCATCAAAAATGCGTTAGGCTAAATTGATACACTCCACAGCCTTTGAAATTAAGGTTCAGTTTATTCAATATCGTTCTCTAACAACTAATACTCCCTTTGAATGACTCAATTTATTCAGGTGTAGAAACGGTTTCGGCAAAGTGAGAGTTAGATAAGCGCCCATGTAAAGATATTTCCTTACATTGAAGATCCAAGTAACAAAATAACACCGCAAGACCTATAAATTTCATTTTATAACTCTATAAAACACATTCTTCATTATAAACGGCGTGAAATATTGTGCTCTTTTTCTGTTGAAGGATGGGTAATTTATATAAGGCATAAAAGTTTTAAGTAGATGCTGCTTGATTGTTCCATATATCAGCGTTCATGTAGGATATATCGGCTGACTTCATCTTGTTGAAAATTGAATCAACTTGAAACTTCATCATTTTACGTGAATGTTTAGTTGATTATAATGGTTAATTTGGTGGTGAAGTGCTGGTAAATATAAATGGTAAATGGTTAAAAAATTATTAAATACTTAATTGTACCATTATCTAACCAACAATATATGTACTATAAATTCCCATCTAAGTCTTATGTTAATAAAAAAAATACTTTTTATTCTCTATTTGCATTTTCAGGATCGAAGATGAGTTGTAGTTTAATATTATACTATTACACTGACTGAAAGAAAAGGTTTACAAGTTTCTTTTAATTGGAATTGTCATCCAACGAATCGTGAAACTATAAATTGAGTGCACTTTTCAAGCGAACTCTGAAGTATTTGATATCATTTCAGTCTTAAAGCTTCCACGGATTGTTTTAAAAAATGCTTGTTATTACCCTGTAGCTAAGAGCATCGAAGTAATTATATTCATTAGACACGTCCACAGTTTAGCAAATAACAATCAATATACATACGTTTATTTCTTATACTCTTTTAGGTTTATAATAAGTAAATCACTTATACTTCGTCAAGACATGATAACATTTTATTTTTATTTAAATATTTATTTAATTTTGTCTTTTATTTTTGTCATCTTTGTACATATTTTCTTTACAAGGATATTATGATTTTACTTTCTTATTCCACACAGTTGACACAGTAATCTTTCTGAACATAACGTTGTTGCCGTAATATTACTAGTACATAAAGAAAGATAGTAAGAAACGACGAAAAATTCTTGGTTTTAATTAAGAAATTTAAATGAAAATGTATTTAGAATGAGATTTCAAGTTAAGTTAAATGTAGAAATTCATGCTACGAGTAGTTTTCAGATGATCATTAAATGTTGTATATGTTTGTATTGTTAACGATTTTATTAAAGTTAATTAATATACAAAGTTTAAAATTAATACTTATTGCAGTATCAATATAATGTAAACTTAAGAGCGATCTTTTCCCGAATTGTGGATTCTTAATTTTTGCTATTATACAATAACATAAACAAATTTGAGTGGCGCCCTTCTATCTTTTAATTGTTTCTGTGTTCTATTCCAAATTAGTAAAGTAGTAAAGTGATTGATTTGTTTATTTAATTGAATAAATCCTATTCAGTTATAATTGAAACCCAAGTGAGGGATTATTTTTGTTACTAGGTAGTTGCTCACAACAGTCGCAATTCATAACATTTATTCAAGAAAATAAATACAGTCAGTCCAATGAAATCATTAGTATATTTTGTATTTATTATTTAAAATGAGCCATTTTACTTTACACTTGCAAAAGTATCAAATGTTTAAACTATCCCGGTGCCGGCAGAACTGGTTTTCAGCAATTTTTCTTAACACGCGTGGGATTTCTTCTATACCATCTGTAAGTCGACTGCAGACGTACGATGGGCATGCGTAATAATAATAATAATCATCCTCTCGCACAAGCTTTATAGCCTGGTTCACCACGCTATGGGCAGTAGTAATTATTGTTATTTTTATTATTCATTCGATAATTTTACGATTCTACGTACAACTCCATATTTCGAGTTTACGAAAATATAACAGTACAATTCTTCTCTTAATATAAAGCAACTAGAAAAATAGAAGTGTTTTATTATATAAATTCAAAAATATGTGAAATGTTATTTTCAGAAAGTGTGTAACCGAACATTTTTTGTATAGACAGTACAAGGTCTAAAGGTTTGATAGGAAATCTCCGCAGTACAGTATTCTAGGACGAAAACTGAGTTAAAAACTCAAATAACATTTTCTACTCCGATGCCTTCATTAAGAGATATAAGCTGTTTTAGATTTTTAAAAACTGGCAACAGTGTAGGTTCTTCAACGGCATTTGATCTCGGTCGACTAGGTGTTAATTGCATAATAATTAACTAAACAACATAGTAGACGTCTAAAAGATTCTAAAAGCGAGTATCTATGTGTTTCATCATACGTTGTAAAATTTTTAAAAAGTACGAAGTCAGTTTCGCGTAGGTATTTCACTTGAAATAGTTATAGTACAGCGTGGAAATAAATGATTTTCATCAAGTTCCCTTCGGAATTTTTTCACATGTAAATTTTTCTGTACCGCTCTACTCTTTTTGATTTAGTACTAAATTAGTTCTGTCAATAAATGAAATCAATCTGTCAAACAATTCATAGAATTTATTGAATTTATTTAATAAGCGTCTAAAATTGTTGTATATCTTGAGGTTATGGTACTGCCTTCTCTATTTTCGTAGAGCGGCACGTCGTGCTTTTACATGTGGAATGCAATGGTAGCTTGACGAAAATCACTTATTTCCACCCTGTATTAGATCAGTAATTTGATATTTATAATGCTACAACTTGCTTACGGAGTCTTGCATTTAGAAGATTTGAGTTCATAAGAATGAAGGTATCAACTTTGTAGATATCCATTGATTTTTCAAATGTTGGTTTTATTTTGATGATTTCCATTATTGTTTGGATGCAAGCACATGGAGTACTGTACTCTGGACAAGATTAGTGGAAGTTTGAATTCATTTATTTGGTTTATTTGTTTATACTTGCAAAAGCATCAGTTGGTGTCTAAAACGGAATTATTTTTTTAAGTTAAATTTTTCTTTGGTATTTTGTTATAAATTGTGTAAACTTCATATGTTTGAGTTACCTTTAGTAGTTAATATATTGTATATACAAGTATAGCGGGAGAGTGATGAGTCTTCAATGTAATTAGTTTTTAATGAGATCGGTGCCAGCTGATCGTTTTTATTGATTTTTTTGTTATTGTTTAATTTAGACCATAAGTGTCTCATGTCATTTTAATCGTCTCTTTGCCAGCTACCTTTCTGTCTTTGTGTGTGTTTGTGTTTTCGTTTGTGACGTCATGTCAGATTGTGATGTTCCGTTGTTTCTGAAATTTCGCTGTTTTTCAACTGGTTTTCGGAAATCATATAAATGGACCCCAGAAAAAGAACAAAGTCAGTCGATAAAGCGCATTGGAAGGATCCACGCTCGGCTCATATTCAAAAATCCTAAAATAAAGTTAGGTTATGATTAACCACGTGTTTACAATGTAAACAAACGTCATAATAATATGGAATTGGATTGTCACCTGTTGCGAAAAACAAAGATTTGTTTTTATTTTAATAATCACTGGCAAGTGTGATTGATTTGTTTTAATAAATCAAAGAAAATAATTTTATCGATTTCCATTTCTACAATTTGTATGGATTTGGTTTTCAACATTACTGGATCACAGCTGAATTGGAATAATAATGTTTAGATTATCTACGGAGTACAAAGATTATTCAAGGATAAATCATCAACAGATTTGGTTTGTTAACCATTTGCAAGGCGGGTCAAAATAAAGGATTTGTTTCACATTAGGAACAATAAATGATAAAGGCAATCAGAAAATAAATTCAAATTCATTTTTAATTTGAGAGGTTCTTTGAGAACAATTTGTGTATTGAGTTTTAACATTTTCATTTGAAAGTTTTATGTTTGTCTTAGTTTGTTCAAATGGAGACCAGTCACAACCCCCATGTCAGGTTGGTAACTAATACACAACATATTTGAGCAAGCTCAAGGAAGATTTTCCTTTTTTTTCTTTTCCATTTAAACAGTTGTTTTTATTTTCTCTTGGATAAATATTCTTATTTACTTTCAATAAATGAAAAGCTTCAAATAATTCCTTTTTGGTTATTGATAAAATTTCAGATAGGGTACCGTCTTTTGCAGTAAATCATCAGTTATTTAAGATCCCTAGGGATATGGTATTAGCTGATGAAGGGTTTGCTACTCCGGGCAAGATAGATATTCTATTGGGTTCTTCGATTTTCTGGGATCTTGTTCTTGGGGAGCAATATAAATTGGGAATAGGGAAACCTATAATGCATAAAACGAAATTGGGTTGGATCGTTGCAGGACCTGTCAACGGTTTAAATTATAGATTAGGTACTAGGATGCAAAGCTGTCATTTAGTATCAAATGCAGCTCTGCGTGACCAATTAGAGAGGTTTTGGGTAATTGAGGAACTTCCTCAAGAAAACAGAAGGTCTATGGAAGAAGAGAGATGCGAAGAGATTTTTAGGGAAACTACGAAGAGAGATGAAAGGGGTAAGTTCGTAGTAAATTTGCCAATAAAAGACAACGGGTTAAAGTTAGGATTTTCCTTTAAAATAGCTCTTAAACGTTTTGAGCATCTGGAGAGGAAGTTTTCAAAAAATGAAGCTTTCAAAATGGAGTATTCTGACTTTATGTCTGAATATATAGAGTTGGGTCATATGTCCAAGGTTCGGGAAATAGATAGGGTAGATTTAGATAATTATTTTGGAATTGGTACAGATGATTTGTATTTCATACCGCACCATAGGGTAGTTAAGAAAACATCATTAACTACAAAATTAAGGGTAGTATTCGATGCTACCGCACCTTCAGATAATGGGGTGTCATTAAATAATATTTTAATGGTGGGGCCGAAGCTGCAGGATGATTTGTTTGCCATCTTATTGCGATTTAGTGAACATCGGATCGTCGTTACCGCTGATGTAGCAAAGATGTATCGATAAATTTGGGTAAATGAAGATCAAAGGAAGCTTCAAAATACTTTGTGACGAGATCCAACGAATGGAGCATTGAGTATTTACGCATTAAATACAGTCACATATGGGACAGGTCCAGCTTCATTCTTAGCAGTTAGGTGTTTGCAACAGATGGCACATGGAAGTATGAAAGAACTACCAGATGCATCTAACATCATTCTCAGGGATTTTTATATGGATGATCTATTGTCAGGTTCAGATACGGTAGAAAATGCTGGAAAATTAAAGAATGATATAACCGAAATTCTTAGCAAGGCTGGGTTTGTATTGAGAAAATGGATGTCTAACGACAAGGGAGTACTAGATATGAAAATAATTTAGCACAAGAAATTGAGCATTATATTTCTGATGGATCTGATCATAAACCCTTGGGTTTGTATTGGGATTCAAATAGGGACGTCTTGCATTTTCAGGTTAGTCAGGTGTTGGATAGAGAAATTACTAAAAGGGGGATATTGTCTACGATAGCTCAGATTTTTGATCCATTGGGTCTGGCTGGTCCAGTGCTCACTAAGGCTAAGCTAATTTTGCAAGTTTTGTGGAGAAAGAGATTATCATGGGATGAGGAAGTACCATTAGAAATTAAAACAAAGTGAGGTTATTTTAGGAACAATTTAAAAAAATTGGACAATGTGTTTATTCCTAGAAGGGTATTGATCGAGAGGTTTAAAGATATACAGTTGCATTGTTTTTGTGATTCATCACAACTGGCATATGGGGCCTGCTTATATGTTCGTTCAACAGATATTCAGGGAAAACATGATGCTGGGTGCAAGATTAACATCAGAGGTATTAAAGGTACTCAATTTTACACCGAGTAAAATCACCTATTGGTGCGATTCTACTATCGTGTTATCCTGGCTTTCAACGGAGCCTCTAGAGTGGAAGGTATTCGTTGGTAATAGGACAGCTGAAATTCAATAGCTCACAGCGGGATATCAATGGCGTCATATACAATCTAATGACAACCCAGCTGATGTCATTTCGAGGGGGTTGAATCCAGATGAATTAGGATCTTGTAAGTCATTGTGGAATGGTCCGAGCTGGTTGTCATTAGATGAAGAGGTTTGGCCAGATTTTGAATATGCTGTGGATATAGAGATTCCAGAAAAACTAAAACAGCAACATACATTTTTGGTTAGAAAGCATTTTTCAATTTGGTTTTAATCAAGTTTTCAAATTTTTACAAATTACAGCGGGTAATCCTATTATCATATTGTTTAAGGTTTGTACATAGTTGTAGGGATAAGATTAATAAGAGGTTAGGACGTTTGACTGTGGATGAATTAACGAGTGCGACTAGGGTTTTGGTTAAGAGCTGTCAAATGGAAGCCTTTCAAATGGAAATAACGGATCTTGGCAAGGGTAAACAAATTTCAAGGGTTAGTAAATTGGGGGTATTAAATCCATTTCTAGATTCAGAGGGTATTCTTAGAGTGGGTGGTAGGTTGGAACATGCGGATTTATCTTTTGACCATCGCCATCCCATTATTGTTCCTAACCATCATAGGTTTACGAAGTTACTTATTATGCATTTTCACTATAAAAACTTGCACGCGGGCCCGCAAGTCTTGCTTGCAACGATGAGGCTTCAATACTGGCCATTGACAGATTTGAACATGGTCAAACAAATGTTGAGAAAATGCATAGTTTGCTTTCGAGTGAAACCTAAGGACTCAATATATTATGCGTAAATTGCTAAGATCTAGGGTAACGCCATCTAGACCTTTTACTAACTGTGGGATAGATTTCGGTGGACCATTTGAAATAAAGGTTAGTAAAACACGGGGACACAAAACAATAAAGGTTTATATGTGCGCATTTGTATGTTTGGCAACAAAAGCTGTTCACCTTGAGGACGTGAGTGATTTATTTACGAAAGGTTTTTTAAATAGTTTCACGAGATTTGTATCTCGTAGGGGGTTGAGCTTAAATATTTATTGTGATAATGCAACGAACTTTGTGGGCGCAAGAAACGAATTAGAAGACCTTTATAAATTATTAAAAAATTGTGAGACACAAGTAGCCTTCCATGAGCACTTTCTAAAACAAAAAATATCTTGGCATTTCATTCCACCACGATCTGCTCATTTTGGGGGTTTATGGGAGTCGGTAATTAAATCGGCTAAATATCATATTAAGCGGGTAGTGGGAGAACAACGTTTGACATTTGAAGAGTTACAAACTATATTGGCTCAGATGGAATCATGTCTAAATTCCCGTCCTTTGATCCCATTAACTGAAGATCCTAAGGACATAAATGTCCTTACACCCGGTCATTTCCTTATCGGTAGTTCACTGTCGGCCTTACCACAAGAAGACCTCCGACATGTGAAGCCAGGTCGACTCAAGATGTACGAGTTAATGACACAGATGGTACAGTGTTTTTGAGAAAGGTGGTCTAAAAACTATCTGACACAGCTGCAGCAAAGGCGCAAGTGGCAGACAGCTAAGGACACAGTAGGTAGAAGACTTCGTGATAGTTAAGGACGATAATCTGCCTCCTTTAAAATGGAACTTAGGTAGAGTAGTGGAGCTCCATCCTGGAAGTGATGGGCAGTGTCGCGTCATATCAATAAAGATATCAAGAAGTGTGGTTAAAAGGGGGTTAACGCGAGTTTGTGTGTTACCAATGAGTGAAGAGTGAGTTCGTACTTTATATTGTCGGGATCAAACCTACATGGTCCATGTATAGGTTAAGTTAGGTACCAAATAGGACTTTAAGGAAAAGAACATTGGGTAGTTTTAGTTTGGATTGGTATTGTAATGGGTATTGTTATTGAAAGACGAGGTTTTCAAAAGGGGTGGCATGTTCAGGGTGGCCTGTTAAGGGATACATCTGTTTTACGTTAAACTGGTGCATATGACAATGTAGGTGATGTATCCCTAAGGGCCTTGAAGAATCTTAAGATGTAAAACAGGAGTCTCTTCAGATCAACGGAACAGAACGGTCGAAAAGTGTCGCTTCCTCTTTAATTATAATATTTGTAGTTAAACTGTTTTTATTTGTTTATATTTTTAATATACGATTAAGGTTTTTACCGGCGTTTCAGTTACATTAAAAAATACAGTCCACTATCACCGAACAGAACTTAAAGGAGCCATTGGAGAAGTTTTCGTCGTGGAATACCGGAATGACGAATGAAGAGTTTTATTTATCTAACCTTTACACCCCGCACATCATGTCAGAAAGCGTGTATCTACTAATTTCACTTCATGTGATTACTCTACTTGTATAATAGAACTAAGTAAGGCTGAATATTTATTTTTTCAACCTCTATTCTGGAAAATTAAGAAAGCGGAGTTAACTGTATATATTAAACTAAGCAGAATCCTTAATGGCATGCTATAAAATAAGAGCAGAAGAATAGCTGAAAGCTTAAACTTTCAAAGGTTACAAGTCTACATAAAAAATGTAATGTACGTGTTATCTGTTATTTTTTCACCCTTAGTTGAAAGCAGTTGTAGGACTATCTC
The DNA here is from genome assembly GCA_929113105.1 of Agrypnus murinus. Lineage (NCBI taxonomy): Eukaryota > Metazoa > Arthropoda > Insecta > Coleoptera > Elateridae > Agrypnus > Agrypnus murinus. Next base: position 84,923,163 of record OV816024.1, read on the forward strand.
AACAGACAAAATAAATCATCCGTGTTTTACGCAAACCTTGTTTTGTTTTTCGCCCGAGATTGATAAAAACACCTCTTTTTGGCTAATGATTCCCATTTATTTTGATTTAATCTTAACTATACACGGGGTAAATACAGTAACTTTCCACAAAATCCATGAGGAACTGACAGCAAAGTTTAAAACATATTAATATAGAATGAAAAAGCTAGTATTATATTGTAAAATATTTGAGTGTTCTGAAAATTTCAGTTGAATTTAGTTTGATTTCTTTGCGTAATAATATTAAGTTGTTGCGAAAGTATGTTGTGGTAGAATATAAATCACAACAATGTCATGTTGCCCACCACATCACAATATCAGTAACCCACAACAATCGGAAGTATCTCGTTAATATTTTAGTACACAACCGCAAAATTAAAAGCTTTTAGGAAGTTAATCGAAATATTAGTTGGTGTTTATTATCGTGAAAAAATAAAGAACGTATTTCGTATACTAGATAAAAACCACCGCAGAAAAAAAAGTAATGACATTATGAGAACATTACATATACATATTCACATATATTGAGATACTACCGTCTTTTGTCAACTACTACATAATTATAATAATGTATCATTCCCTAGTGCACATGTAGAGTGAAAAATAGAACATAACTTATGATACGCACCTCGTTATAATTTGTCCACGGTTGAGAAAGAATGTTGATAGTAGTTCCTATATTTACTTCATCATTTCGAATGATTTTGAAAAATAATAGTTTTGCTATGAATAAAATATAAATCAAGATTCAATAAATCAAGATGAGGTAGCAAAATATAAATCAATCCTACACAGTACGATATTTATACGTAGGGTATTCCAAAATAACACCTACAAGTAGGATATGATGGACGGACAAATATTTCTTCAAATACAATCTTCAATTCTCGTTAGTTTATGATAGTTACGTTAGATAGACAGTATTAAACAAATCAAAATTTCCCACCGCTGCAGGGTCGAATTTAAGCTATGGCAATACGAGCCCCAACGCATATTAATTCGTCTCCTTTCATTTTCTGTAAAAAGTCACCACGCAATATTTACTCCGAAATTCTCTTTTGGTCTAGAAAGTGACTCTTTCCTGTTGCAAGTGAAGTACTGCATCTGCACTATACCATGCAACGTTTCCTAATATTCTATCAGGGGGTTTCCTTACACCGCTTGTTGCAAGGTTTCTGGGTACTTTTGTAGATCTAGAGACGCAAAGATGCGGTATGAGGAAACTTCCCTGCACAATTCCATGAAACTTGGCATAGAGTAGGTGCAGGAGTAATACTTCATAATACTTCACTCTAGCAATAGGAAACATCCGTCTCAAAGAACAGAAGAAAAATTCCGTATAAAGATTGCTGGAGACAAAATATAAAAAAAGAATACCTCACAAAATATATAGTATAATGAACAGGGTATCTTGTTATTTATACGGGTGCGGAGAAAGTCCCAGAACGGTGGAATATCTCGAGACATGCACGTAAGATTACAAAAACAAAAAACACGTCTTAAATATTTTTTAAAAAACTATCCAACGATAGTAGTGTCTAGAGTAGTATAAAGAGACCAAAAATGTATATGCGTATTTAATGATAACATTCGATTCGTATGTGACTACTATTAATTGTTTGTGACATGGCAACTATAAGCACTGTTACATATTAATTGGTTGTTGACATTATCAGTTAGCAACGTGAGGTGTTACTTGAATTGATTATTATTGCTGGCTAAGGTGTAATATTATTGTTATGTTAATTGTTAGCAACTTGTAAAATTGCCGTTGTTTTAATTGAGCTCTGTAAAATTAACTAAATAGTGTACTGTTTGCTTGGAGGTTCAGAGATCGGCTTATTTCGTCAGTCGATCTCGACCTGGGTGCCGATAAAGTCACACCAATGGATCTCGAGGAGGTGAGAATACATAGCGGTGGTCTGGTGTGTCCCCTGTAAGTTCTTTACTCACAAAGGCTCCAATCATCCGAAGCAACGTGACGGCTGGGGGATTCTAATCCCCCCCGTAAGTACCACTAAATCGCCTAAATCCGACCCAGTGGTATTTTATATTTTAGTTTCAACGTCTTGCATGTTGCAACTTTGATTTGTGAAAATTAAAAACTTTAAAATAAATATGTCGAAAGAAATCTTTTAAGAAAATTATAAATTATATTGAATTACAGTAAAATGTTTTGATTTGATTGTCCAATGACGATAAACAAATAAATTTATTGCTATCGAAATAGTCATTAAAATGTCTTTTTTACGAAGACATCATTTATTACTGGGCTAATGGAGGGTAAAAAAAATTAATATATACAGGGTGTAACTATTATAACTAGAAATTTCGTAATAGGGGGCAGTGGCTGTAGTGATTTAGAACATATTTTGCTTATCAACATGTGATCGCTATAGTTTTCGAGAAACTCGCATTTTAAATTAAAAAGAAATTGTTTTACTTGTTTTATGTTTTTAATGTAATGTTAGTACGATGGGAGTACTTGAAAGTTAGAATGCGATTTTCTCAGAAACTAGCAGGAAGTGACCACATGTTGATAAGGAAAATATGTTTTTGAATTTCTAGTTATATTAGTTGTACCCTGTATGTAGGTACATTTCTTTCACTAAAATGGGGATTCTTTAAAAATTAAACATAAGAATCTTCTCTTTTTGAATATATTTAGGTACATAATTTCGTATAATGTAAAAACCCAAAAACGAGAGAAATGCCCGTAGAGTTCTGACCCGTTTTATAAAGAAACTTTTAGGTTTAACAAAAAATTAGGTGTGAAATGCACGTAGTATAAATAGTATACTACGAGTCGTATAAGACGGTAAATGTAGCACAAGTTGTTTGGGACACGGCCAGAGAAACAAGGACTGGTCTACTTTACGTTGTTAATTTGACAGAAATTTATAAATTCAAGCTATTAAGAACGTTTCATTACAATCTAGCAATCTTTGCGTGTAATGTGTGGTAATGCTATCAAATAACATTTGACTTTTTGTGAGGTTAAATTGTGTCAAATTTAATAGTTATTTACATTACAAGCTGCGAAAGTTTACTTTTAGGTGCAAGGTGTTTATGAATAGCCGAGGCTAGTTAAAAACCGAAAAGGCTTTAGCAGCGTGTAATCTATTAAACTTTTCATTCTCCCCTTGACATTTAACCACCGTAAAGGAAAAAATTATAATAAAATAAAATCATTCAGTGATTATAATAAAATTATATCATAAGGTGACTTGTAGTCAACGTTAACTTAGTAACAATTCTGTTTTATTGTTCTATTTAATAGTATATTATGTATTAAGGGCTTAATTGAGTGTGTTAGAGCCCGCAGAGTCAGTTAGCGCCTGAGGCGAAAGCCGAAGGCGCTAAGACGATAAAGGGCTCTAAAACACTAATTAAGCCCGAAATGCATACGTTAGTTTATGTCCGACCTAAGTTTAAATTAATATTTAACTTTAAAATAAAAATAATTTGAACAGTGCAAAACTTCTAGTAGGTAGGTGCAGCGATAAAACTTGTAGGTGCAAGGGCTTATTTAGGGGGGTGCTTTTGGGGCAAAAGCACCCCCAAGACTTTATATTAGTATTATTAAGTTTTATTAAGATAATGAACAAAACAATTATTAAGAAAAACCATATCCTATCATTCATACTTCTCCTAACTCCTTTTTACAGTTTTACCTATAAAAATGGTGAGAAACTCCAGATGTCGGTAATCCCTTTTTGAATATAATTGAATAGTACTTTACTTAAGAAATAGCAGGTAGGTATATAATCCCCTTACACAATGCCTTATGTGCTCAGTTTATAATATCCTTTATAATATTTATAGACTAGTTTTAAATTATTGGTTTTGCATGAATACCTGTACTCGCTCTTTGTCAGTTTTCCAGTTATTTCTAATGTTGCCCTGGGAATTTTCTAAGAATTTTAAATTTGGAAATTTCCAGTTTGAGAGAGTAAAGTTGAGTTCACTTTACTTCATTCATAAAATGTGGTAGTGATCATAGTGTACTGTAAAAAGTAGCAGTTCATACAGTTCAAACAGTAGACATAGTGAGAAGTTTTCTTGTTATTCTTATCTAATGTTATTGTGCGGTTGCTGGTGCCCCTTAAAGTGGATTTATGTAAAAAACAAAACGGTAAGTGCATGCTGAAGATTATTATCGAATATCTTGCTACATACCATTTCTGGATTAGGTCATTGCTCAAATGAATGATCGCTTTATAAAACATAAAAGACATTTTAAAATCATTCTCATGCCTTATTCCTTCTAATATAGAACGCAATAATTATAATTCTCAACTTTAGAAATTTCTGCACCTGTCAGGATTTTATAGAACAGATATTGATTTTAATGAAAAAATTCTTAAATCAGAATATAAGCTAGGGGTAAAAAAATATCAAGATTTAGAAACGAAACCTACAACAGTCGTTGATACTTTATCAATATGTGATCCTATCCTCTACAAAAACATCAACACTCTTCTTTGGATTTTAGTAACATTGCCTGCAACATTTTGCACTCTAGATCGATCATTTTCAGCTCTTAAATATATCAAAAGCCGGCAGTACGACAGGGTGGTTATAGAGGATTTATATCGCTTAACGGAGTTAAGTCGAGTTTTCTCCGGAAAGTACTCGGATGGGTGAACCACGAGCGCAGTGTACTTGCCTACATGACTCCGCTACCTCGCCTCACACCCACATATCCACTCTGTGGCTCGGTACGTCCGGCACCTCGAAACCAAAAGGTATAAGGGGTTAAAGATTATGCAATGATGATGAAATATATCAAATCATATTTAAGGAACTCTATGAAGGAAGAAAGATTAAATGGATTAGCTTTATTGTATATCCTGTTAATGCTAAAGAATTTCTTGATGAATTACAGAAGAAAAGTAGTCGAATATCGTGTTGTAATTAGTGCTTTTCAATGCGTGTATGTATTTTAATTTTTATATATTGTTATATGTTTTTTATTATACATCTATTTTATTATTATATATCTTTATAAATAAATTCGCCAGTACAACATAAAGATCATACTGAAAAAATGATAGGAAATGATTAGTAAAGTTTCTAACGTTAATATCTTGCACAAAATTTTATTTTGAGAATATCTGTTTGACTTAGATTGTCGTGGAAATTTATAACTGTATTCTATGTACGTACCTTCAGTTATTTTTGGTACTATAATTTATTTTATAAAAAAAAATCCTCAGCACAATTTGCAGTATGGTTTTTGAATGTTGTTTATCCATTCATTGTAAATTCATTGAAAATAATAAATATTAAATCGTTACAAGAAAGTCAGCGTGAACAATTTAAGTTAAAAAGTATCCTTCATCAAATACCGAAAATAATAAGCACCCCCCAAGTTAAATTTCTGGCTACGCTACTGTGTAGGTGCAATGGTATGTAATTACTGTTATTACTATGGAGACGTGTAAACAAGGGTAACTATTTTTCTAGCGGGCTCTAAAAAGTTTTAGAGCCCTAGAGCTCTAATTTAGCAACTTACGCTCTGAAAACTGGCCGGTAAATAGGTCGTAATCGCCCGACCGGACATAATAGTTATTTATGTATTAAGGGCATAACGAAGCTTTTATGGCCAGAAGCGTTATTTCTAGCCCGAGACGTCAGCCGAGGGCTAGGAAAAGGCTGTAGGGTCATAAAAGCAAGTTATGCCCGCTATACATACACTATTTTATGCATAGATTAAGTTTTTATCTCAATTATGTTATTGTGTAAAAAATATAATTAAATGAGTACGTAAGTACATCAACCCGCTGTGCGTATACTTATGTGCTTATACGAAGTACGTTGCTAAAGTTACTATTCCAAAATATTTAATTTCAGCTTATTTTCATTGGTTATAAGTTTACAAATTATATTAAGAACCAATCAAGTTTTACAAAAAACTTCTGGCATTTAATTGACGTTTCGTTATTGCCCGTCTGACCATAAAGAGGCGGCCCTTGAGCCATAAAGAAACGGTTATGTTTAGATGAGTCTAGCAATAATAGTCTAATTTTAATGTATCTGTGCGTAAAATTATTTTATGACATTTGTCAAATACCTTCATAATTTTTGAATATTTGAATTGAAGTAAATATTTCCAGGGCCGTTGCATTCGGCATACAAGACTTTAATGAAAATTTGCCTTTAAATCTTTCTGGAACATACAGCAATTTTATTTTTTATATTTAATTTTCGTACAAAATAAATATTAATTAAATTGACATTTTTACTTTTTTGTCCAGGGCAGGAAAGTCTTTCATATCTAGCAACCACCTAGCAACTGATCGCCTATCGTATTTTACTTTCACTTTCAATTGTCTTATCAAGATAGAAAGTTACAATTTCGTAAAGGGGAGAATGAAAATGTGTTTATATATGTAGTATAAAACAAACAACATGTTATCAATCTTACAAAACAAATAGTTTCCAAAAACGATTTAATTCCTTTATATGAAGTTCCTGTAGACGGATTCTTTACATTCTTCGATATGGCGTAGCGAAATAGTTGCCGTTTCAAATAAGAAATTTTGTGTTATTTTCAGAGCCATCTTTGAAGAAAGTTATTTTATTATTTACGGGAATCTCCTATTTACAAAACAATAATATCAGAGAACAATCTCAGACAACATTGATCAATGATAAAAGGATTTTTAACTGTATATTTAGAACAGTTAAAATGTGTAAACTTATTGCATATCAAAAACAATAGAAATGTCAATTTAACTTTTAGCTCCGTTGCATCCACCATTGTTAAATCTTTACCCGCAATTGAGGCAACTTCTGATTTCGATTAATACTTAAAGAAACAAACATTTAACTTAATTGGAGATGAATATAGATTTACGCGACTATCATACAAACGATCACCGTCGTGTTGACGCTTTTCGCTTCGAGTCATGCATCAAACTTCACTTATGAAAAGAAATTTCATCTTCATAACGAAATAGTTATACAATATATTGACCATTTATTTTAGTAGTAAAAGTAGATCTGATTAACTGTAAAAAATAAACGCCGCCTGGACTGTTTTATTTGTTGTTTCTGGTATATAACACATACTATGCAAGTGAGCCAGCGCTTTATTAACTAAGTGGATTAAATCTACTGTATACGAGGGTAGATTGAAAAGTTTCCGGAATGGGCAAGAAAACGCAGTAATTGAACAGGTTTTTGTTTTTATTTTTCAACATAATATCCTTGCAGGGCGATACACTTTTCCCAGCGGTGCTCCAACTTTTTTAAGCCTTCAGAAAAATATGATTTCGGGAACTCTGCAAAATAAGCTTTAGTGGCGGCGATGACCTCCTCATTTGACGTAAAGCGCTTGCCTCCGAGCCAAGTCTTCATGTTTGTGAACAAAAAGAAGTCGCACGGGGCCAGGTCTGGAGAGTACGGGGGATGCGGCACCACCTCGTAGCCCAATTCAACCAATTTAGCATTGGCGATTCGGGATGAATGGGCCGGCGCGTTGTCGTGATGGAAGAGCACTTTTTTTCGCTGCAAATGAGGCCGTTTCTCCTTCAAAATGCCGTTGAATTGATCCAATAAATCGCTGTAGTATTGTCCCGTGATAGTTCTTCCCTTCTGCAAAAAGTCGATGTGTATCACACCTTGCGAATCCCAAAAAACGGTGGCCATGACCTTTCCAGCAGATGGGACAGTCTTTGCCTTCTTCGGAGCAGATTCGCCTGGAGAAATCCACTGTTTCGACTGCTGCTTGGTTTCTGGTGTGTAGTGGTGGATCCATGTTTCGTCCACGGTCACGAATCGGCGAAAAAAATCCGTTGGATTACGATTTAACAAGGCCAAACACTCTTTCGAAGTGGTCACACGATTTCGCTTGTTGTCCATAGTCAGCAAACGCGGCACCCATCGCGCCGAGAGCTTCCTCATGCCCAAATGTTCGTGCACGATATTTTGCACACGTTCATATGAGATGCCCGTGGTCTCTACTATTTCGCGCAACTTCACTCGTCGATCGGCTAACACGAGATCATGGACTTTATCGACCATTTCTTCATTTGTGGCCGTTTTTGGACGTCCACTGCGTGGTTCATCCTTGGTGCTCGTACGGCCACGTTTGAACTCGCTCACCCAGAAACTAATAGTCGAAAATGAAGGTGTGGATGTGCCATGAACTTTCTGCAAAATATCTCGTATCTCCGTCGCCGTTTTCCCGTCCATCCAGAAATGTTTGATGACTGCACGAAATTCGTTTTTATCCATTTTTGCAAAAGTGCCTGAATTGCTTCACAAGATATCCTAGTAAACATAAACGGAACGACGCACGTGTCTGAAAATTTGACAGCTTTCCTAAAATAGGTTAGCCTTGACAACCATCATAACAATTTCACGATACGCGCGCCATCTCTTGCCCATTCCGGAAACTTTTCAATCTACCCTCGTACTGTACACAAACTGCAATATTTTACTTTGATTCAGGAGTTTTGAAGTTGTAAGAGAAATTGGAGTTTTAATGTTTTTATTGAGTGCACTTTTATATAATAGACAAATATATCTAGGAATTAATGTACAACTGTTAATATTGTCCTTTGAAAGATATTATAGAAAAAACTAGATTACTAATATTTCATAATTTTTGTTTTAGTTTTTGTTAGAATTGTTTACCACAAAATTGATGACACAAAGCTGTTAGTGTCATGTTACTTACTTAAAGAAAAAAAATTGCTAGCTTCTTCTGGAATAAAATTTCAAGATAAACATTAGGTCAGAGCTTCTGTTGAAACTGAACTAAGACGTCTTGTAAATAATAATCTCAGAACTTTGTCTTTCTTACTAATATGAGACCATATGATAACAAAAAGTCCTCATGTACGTCTCCTAAATTTAACTTGCTTGGAGGAACACATTTATAACATTAAAGGATGCCGTAGGACGTTGTGTTTATGATGCGGCCTTCTCACAAACCATTTTGGTAAACATCACGTATTCTATAGTATAACCTAAATGGTTTGCAGTGTAACGGTGGAAGCTTATTAAAGTTAGGAACATTAATGTTATAAACAGTATTAGTATTTAAATTTGAATTAAGAAGCTAAACGGGAACATTTCAAAAATGAAAGTTAACGGGTCGCTTAGAAAATACCAAATTGATTCTAGTCATTCAGATAGCGTTATGATTCTCATATACAGGGTTAGTTAAAAGTATGGAGACGGTGATTTATTGTCGTTAATATTCATTTTAGGAAATAATGTTCTATACAAAAGTTTTTTAGGAAATTTTTATCTATATTTGAGAATACTTGAAAATTTCTTTTCTTCAATTGTTTTTGAGTTACGCCCTTCCAAATTTTTCTTTAAAATGGGAACCTGTTAGTTCTATGTTACCATTCGATAGAACATTTTTTTCTCTTTACAATAGTACTAAAAATTTTTGTATTTTATTTTGTTTTAATAGCATTTTTTCAAAACGCCGGTTCAAATATTTACGAATAGTATGTACTATAACTAAGATTAAATTAGGCATTGCTAATTTTGACAGCAATAAATTGCATACATTTATTGTATACAGTTATTGTATGCAATTTGTTGCTGTTAATATTAGCAATGGGGAGTTTAATTTTAGATGTGCCTACTATTCGTAAATACTGCAACCGGCGTTTTCTGTAAAAAAATGTTATTAAAATGAAACAAAATTAAAAAAAACTTTAATCATATTAAAAAATGTTCTATCGAATGATAGCGTAAAATTAACAGGTTCCCATTTAAAAAAAATTCCGGGAAGGCGTAGCTAAAAAACAATTGAAGAAACGAAGTTTTCAAGTATTCTCAAATATAGATAAAAATTTCCTAAAAAACTTTTGTATAGAACATTATTTCCTGAAATGAATATTGACGATAATAAATCGCCGTCTCTATACTTTTAACTAACCCGTATAAACAAAAATACAGACTAATATGATTTAGTTCGAACTATCTTTGCATCAAAATGTATTTCTGTATGCAGTTAGGTTGAAATCTAATTAAAAAAAACTATGTATTAAGAGAACAAGAAAACCGCAAAAAGTATTATTTCGTATTACACAGTGACTATAAAGCTCATCCAAACAACTCAAAAAGTTCATTAAAAGGGTATTCTTTAGTATTTCTCAGTTATTATTATTTTTTGTAGGACTTTTTTGCTACAATTTGTTCAGAGTTCATTAATACATCGATTTATACTGTATTATAAAAAGTGGACTTCATCTATAGTATACCAAACCATGCTTATATGTATAGGTACTTTTAATTGTTATACCTAATCTACTAATTAATTTTGAGAATCTCCTGAGAATTGTGTTATCGTAATAGTTGTAGAATTAAAATATTCTACAACATAAACTAATACCTGTTTACGTATAGGTTTCACTTAATTAATGTAATTTAGTTCCGGCAGTTTGGTCCTCTGACCTCCTAGCCCTTATTAAAATTGTAAATTTAGTACTCGCGGGAAATTTGTAGAGTTTGCAAATTTGAAGTTTCAAACTTTGTTCAATTCACTACTCAACTGGTTTGTAAATACTCGTCGTCCAAATTGAACCAAAAACTTTTAATTTATAAACCTAGGAATAATGAATGAGTGGTGATGGTGGTGCACCAATTGTGCGATATGAATATGGCGCTTTTCGCAGTTAACAGACGAACTAGGTAGAAATTTAAAAGGTCCATTCATCATTACATAATGGTTGAATAGGTATTGATAAACTGATATGATAAATTAGAAAATAATTCATTTTTGAAACAATAGTTTCTTAAAATGTGTGACGTCTCCGTTCGAAATTACACATTTTATTTGGCACATTTACAAATTTCGCAACTAAATAGAACTGCAAACGATGTTGTTCCAGGCTTTTTTTTAGATTTTTTTTAATAGAAAATCTATCCCAATATTTGTCAAACGTCTCTATTCGTCTGTAACAACTTTTAATTAAAGCATTCCTGTTTTTGCATCCTCGCCAGACAGAGAATTCAGAGCAACGTTTCTGCTTTAAGATAAATAATTTAAATTACTTATACAAAAGAGTTAAATTAACTGCTTATACGAGCCCAGTGTTACATGAACTGGGCCACTACATGCTTTTGTAATTAATATTTATCTTTCAACAAATAATTATTAGTGATTAAACAATTATGTCTTTAACTGTGCAAGATATTAACAAAGAATAAATCATTTTAATTCGAAATAAACTATAAAATGTCATTTAAAACAAAATTTAGTCCAATTCATGTGAAACAGGGCTCGTAGTCACAATTCCTTATTTAAGTATCAACTGGTCATTTAATATCATCATTGATCGATAGTATTATCGATTACACATTTTGTATTAACTGCGCATCGATCTGTTTCAGCCATATAATGTTTACTGATTAACTACCTTATCTGATTCTGAGTTAGGGACACGAAGCAATGATACCAATGCACTATGGGGCCGATGCATCTAAACTTGCGACAAAAATGAGAAAGATGAACTTTAATATTTACCCACTTTTATGTTTTTTCTTAGAAGTATTATAATTGTAGTACTTGGTAATATTGGTCACATCTGTAGGGGTTTATTATTTTGTGTACAGTTAGACGTTGAAGTTAGAACTTTCTAAAGGTGTGAAGTGGGTGCGAATTAAACGCCGTTTTTAGTGTTACAATTTTAGTTCTAAGTTTATACATATTAAACAAAATATATATTGGTAAGTATTTTACATCTCTCTATAATAAGTTGCCGGTTTTTTATAAAATTTGAATTAATATTAATAGACAAATTGACTAATTTTTCATGTTCATTTAAAATTTCGTAAAAATCATTTTCATTTTTATAATACAAAAAATGTCTACAATAGTTCACGTTTGCTACCTGCATTAAACGATAGCCTAAGGTTTGATCTTTCATGTCATGAAAATATTATTTCCACCTTTCTCCACTTTTTGGAGTTATTCAATTTTTCTACGCAGATGTACGAAATGGTGACTAGAAGGGAATTAGTGGAGTTGATTTCATTTAAAGGAGAACGAAGAGATAAAACACTAATAGAGTCTGTATACAGTTCTACCCTTTCAAAAGTTGAATACCAAGGAGTATCTGATGGAAAAATATTAAATGATCTTAAAAATATCACTTATACCTTTTTGAATTTCGTTAAACAAAACTACATACAAAGAATGCCACTATATAAAACTAAGGTTTTTAGAAAAATACTCCAAGCGGTTAGTTGAAATGTTTTTATTGCCAGATAATGAAGAGAGTCTTCATCTTCTTCTCACAGATCTTCTGCAGATGTTACTCGAAATGCTACCTTTCCCTTTGGCTTATTATCAGAAGAAACACTAGATGCTGGATTTAAAGATGTTAGAGCTTTTCGAGAAAAACATTCACTGAAAATTATTAGAACGGTAACCATCAGAGACTTAATACATAATGTACTCTTCTGATACTGTATCTTCGGATCTAGTCTGCACAGACTTACGACCAATTCCTCGAAAGAAAACAATTCGCGATACGAATGACGATATCCAGAAATTGTTGAAAGAACCAAATATGGGATCAAGGAAACGAGTTCTGATAAAGATGATGGTTTACAAAACGAAGATGAAGAACAAGATAGAAATTAAGATGAACAGTTTCTATGGGATTAGTTAGTTTACCATTTTTGAACTTTGATAATATATGTATATTGAAACTTCAAATTTCGGTTTTTGATGAAAAAGTCAAACAGAATACGCCAATGATGACAGAGAAATTTGACATTAGCTTACATATAGGATTAGTGTTAGCGATAGGTTTTGTTAGTTAATGATACTGGGGATTGACTCTATGGAGAACATTTTCATCAGTTTAAAGTTATTCTTCGGAGACTAAAATAGTTTTAACTATTGGATATAGTATGTATTTGTTCTGTACATATTTCAAAAAATATCATCTATTGTTTGATCCTTCCTGAAAGTGTTTGAAAATCTAAGTAAAACGGTACTTTCAATCTTCTTAAGTAGTAGGTAGGTACTATAAGAATGAAGCATTTCTGTGTGGACCCATATACCTTTTTTCAGTTTATTTTCAATTTTATATGTACAAAGGTTTGTTCTTTTCGTTCATAGAAATCGCTTTGCAACTATCTAAAATTTTAAAATAAAATAAGCTAATAACGGCTTATTATCACCAAAATATTCAAGTAACGTAATTACTCATCTTGTTACCAGATAAATAATTTCATTAAATATTGATGTACACAATTAATAAACTAAACAAAATAAATACTGTAAGTAATGAGTAAAGACCATCTAATATCGTAATGCAAGAAAATCTATACATATGTCCACAAATATGCTCCAATTAGAAAAATATTCAAATTTTAAAAGCACGTTTAAAGCAGGTATCAATATAAATATATAATAATTACATAAAATTTTAGTGCCCATCTGTATTGCAGTAATAGTTAATTATTAATCTCATAAATAATAAAGATCTTGAAAATGATGATGATCTTAAGAGTTACGTATTTATGACGTATCGGCCCCACAGTGCAATGGCATATCTAACTGTTTTACTACTTACCTATTAGTTATTTTTAATTTGCCTTGATTATTTTTTTTCCATTAAATTAAATTCCGAATCCAAGTAGAACTCCAATTAACTAGATGGCCAGTTAGTTAGCTAAATTGGTAACTGGAGCCATTCATTGTAAATCTTTGGAATATATATATATATACACTAGCCGAGTTACAAGTGGTTTGTTCTTAAGTTTGTTTAGTTGAGGATTTTGACATTTTAGTAGTTGGGAAGGCAGCAAGTGCTTGAACTTTCTATGATCTTTTTATTTAAAGCATCTAGCAGCAGTACTTCATTTAGAGTATTTTGTGCAACTTTCTGCTACACTGCGAAGGTATCACAGAATCTCCTAAGACGTAATCCCAAATATCAAACAACCATTCTAACCTACTTTTTTTAAAGGAACGTAGGTGTAGTTGCACCAGTGCAGGCCGATTCAGAACTAGTGGTCCCTCAGAGACCCTCCTCGGCTCTACCGAATTTACATTACTTCGGTAAGGGGTGGCAGTTCACAGGTTCTTTAGGTCTTTATTATACCATTATATACATTATTCTTAACCTACATGTATTCATTTCAATATATTCTTTCCGTCAATCTTGCAATTTCTTCCCAATATTATCCTTTTTCAAGCATAGTTTCGACTATGTTTTATTTACTATTTCTCTATGTAATCTGACATTCAGTTCTTCTCTTAGATCTCTCCACTTCACGCAATGAAAGAAGATATGTTCAGCGTCGTCCTTAATACAGTGAAAATAGTTGCACGATGCATTAGCCAATTTTTCGAACTTCTTTAAATAGGATTTAAAGCTTGCCAGATAATAGTTTACATTAGCGAATTTTCTCGTATATCACTCACGTAGGTCTATTATTAAGTTTTTCGTCCAAGTTCCTTTTCCATTATCTGTATCCCATGTGCCTACTCAGGTATTTAGTGTTTCTTCCTGCATTTCTTTCTTGTGTTGTTTATTTACTTTTTTCTTATTATTGTTATTATTATTACTTACTTTATTCAAACCTAACCTAGCCTAGCTTAACCTAACTTACCTAACCTAAGTTTGGCAACGATCAATAACCACATCTATAATGGATCGGAGGCATCCATGACACACCTGGGAAGGATTAACAATGATCCATAACCATGCTACGAATGCAAATGGAAAGTTGGACAACGATCAACAACGACTTACCGTAAAATATTTGCCTGTGATCTCGTTCCTCTTCTTCTTCTTGTCCTAAACCCAATACTAAGTTTTTTGGCGACATTTGCTTTAAGGTAACTGTGTCCATCGTATGTCACATTGATGTTGGCCTTGTTGGAAGGGTTAATTAACATCAAGGGCATTCGACATGACTACTTGGAAAAGTTTAAGAGCAATTAACAACCATAAACAAGACAGATAGAGATAACAAGTGTCACCATACCATTTTAAAAAAGGCTAAACACCGTGTAAGTATTGGGTTGGATAAGAAAATTGACTATTAAGTGTACTCTCCTAAGAATTAATTTGCCAATATGAAATTTCATCTGGCTGGCACCAGGAATAACGATAATATCTCTTGATGGATTTTGATGAAGAGATGCTAAGGCAAAACATTACTGGACTACGCTTGCGTCCGGATCTCAACGATTCTTTTTTTTAGCTACTTCATGACGCATATGACACCACAAGAAGTTAAGCCCAAAAGTTCCGTGAGCAAATATACTGGTTCAAAGTGCTGATCCATGTTTGACATATCTACTTTTTTCGATAACACAAAAAAAGGTGAAGTGGGAAAAAACATTCGGGCATTTTGGTAGGGAATTAAATAAACTTTATTTTCTTGTTTATTGTTTCTAGCCTTATTTTGTGGAACTCCATAATCATGAAATAAATAAAGATTATTAAAAGTTTCACAGTTTTATTAAAATACAACCTGACAATATTGTTTCGACAGCTATGCTGTCATTATCAAAGGTAATATAATTATAAACAAACACGTCGCTAAGGTAGATACAAAATAGGTAACTAGATAAAATAATAATAAAAATCATAATTAAATATCTAATACTTCCAGTAACGGAGAATTACTGAGCTCAAGTTGTTCATTCATTAAAGGTACCCTGAGTTTGTGTTTGTATATCTCAAAGGCTTCTAAAATGTCTAATTTGCGTTTGTTATTACAAAAATGTAGGAATTTTATTATTTTGAGGAGTCATTGTGTGATTTTGTTCTAAAAGGTGTTTGGCGTAATTCGATTTTTCAGGATGTTTATTTTTGTAATGACGTACGTGTTCTTTATATCTTATGTCAAAATTTCGAAGTGTTTGTCCAATATATACCGAACTACAAAAAGAACAATTTAAACGGTAAATGCCCGATTTCATGATATCATGTGTTCTGTCTTTAGCATTAAATAAAAATGAAAAAGTGTTAGTGTTGGTTTTAAATGTTATTTTATAATTGTTGGTTTTTCTTAGTATATGTGCAATTTTTTCTGATATTTTGCCAAAATATGGTATAGATATGTAATTTGTGTCTTCTGTTTGATTGTCAATGGGATATATTCTTTTGATAACTAACCTATAATCTTTTTGTTTAATTAAAGTGTCAATCATGTTCGGATTATAATGATTTGCATGTGCTAGTTGTTTAATGGTTGATATCTCTTTGCTAAAATCTGATTTTGTTAGTGGAATAGTTAAAGCTCTGTGTACTAATGATCTGTAGGCTGCTATTTTATGTGTATTATGGTGACAAGATTCATTTGGTATTGTTATGTCTGTTTGTGTTGGTTTTCTGTATATGGAAAATTCAAATAGATTGTCTGCGTTAATCTTGATATTTAAGTCTAGAAAGTTTATAGCCCTGTTTTGTTCTGTTTCTAGTGTAAATTTTATATTAGGGTGGATACTGTTTATAAGAATTAAAAATTCATTGATAACCTCAAAAGAACTGTCAAAACAAGCTAAAATGTCATCAACATAACGAAACCAGAAGATAATGTGTTTAGAGAGGTTTAATTCAAATATTCGATCTTCAAACTTGTCCACAAATATGTTAGCTAATAGAGGACTTAGAGAATTACCCATAGGTAAACCATCCTTTTGTAAATAAATTATGTTATTAAAAGTGAAATAATTTTGACTTATACAAAGGTCAAATAATTGAATTAACTCTAACCTTTTAACTAATTCTATATTACTATTGATCAAGAAACTATCTAATAAAGGAATACATTCTTGTGAAAACTTTATTTTCCTTTATCTCGATTAAACCTAATAGTTTTCGAGAAAAACGACAAAAACCGTTAGGGGGCGTGGATTATCCTCATTATCTCTTCGAGTTCACCACCTACAAGTGGTTACTTTTTGGAGGTTATTTAACAACCCGCAAGGAAGCCCTATGCAAAAATCCACTGGCTTACCTCAACTTTCCGCTATTTTTATTCTAATTTGACTGGACTATTTGTAGATAATCCTTTTCATGACTTTTTTGATCCGATCTAAATTAACGGAGATTCTGTTAAATAGAGTTGTTAGTCAATGTTTTAAGCTTTAATATGATGCCAGGGACATAATACTACTTCCCATAATAAGCGAGATATATACTATTATTTGTCCAAAAACGTGATAAAAGGAAAGAAAAAATTCTTGCAGACTAAAAGTAAACAAATTAATTGTGTTTAGATGATCTTTATGCAAAATAAATTTAATTTTAAGCATTTTTTGGGTGTACGAAGGTTTATTACCTTTTTGGTACCGAATTTTGGTTCTAGTACAGAGTACTTTTTAATTTTCAATTATTTAAATAACTAAGTTTTGCAAGTACCTAATATTTCTTTCTTAGCCGATTCTTTAATTACAAAATTGTTTAGTATTCTTTTTACTGATAGTTTTATTTTATCTTTCAAAAAATGACTTCTCAAATGTTAAATTGTGCATAATTTGCCAAAAATGGTCTACTAAATTCTTCTCAAATAATAACGGAGCAAATAATAACCTCTTAGACTTCTTAGAAGTTGTTAATATTAAAAAAATATTCTGGAAATAAGTGTTACTAAGGTTATACTCACAAAAAGTCAGTAAAGAAATTTGCAATCGTATGTAATTACAAGACTATTTTAACCAATGATGAATATACAACATTTTCTGAAAACAAAAGCCCCTTCGTCCTGCAATAAATTAAAGAAGTTGATTGCATTGATTGCATCATCTAAAACACGCGGAGACACACTTATTAAGCTGCAGAATAAATTAATGGCTCAAAAATTCATTAAAGGTTATATCCTTTTTAAGGGCAGAGTCTATGATAAATGTTCTCATCTGACTTTAATAAATGACATAACCAATGCAAATATAGTTATTACCAATACCTTAGGCGACAAACAGTAACAAAAGAAAAGGATACAGCAAGTAGGGTGACAACAAAGCTAAGATTGATGAATCTAATAAAAAATTAGTAATAGTAAATAATGAAGGCATAACAATCCATAAGTTTTTAAAAAATGGCCGGTGATCGTAAAGTGATCACAAAAGAAGTTAAAGAAAATACTGCTTGGTAATTATCAGACTAACATTTTATTTACTAAATGTGGACAATTAGGTTCATATATGCTACTTAAATTGTAATTAAAAAATAATCAGACTATTACACCAGAATGTATAATACAATGGCTAGATTATTACAACACTTACTTTATATTTATGCTATTTTTTCCTTTAAAACACTGTTATAATTAAATAAGATCTGTAAGGAGTCCGTAAGGGCTGATATTTATTCCGCTTTGTTTGAAATCTACTTTGGTGTACAAAACATAAAATGTTTTATCTTGTTTTGGAGTCTGAAAGGCAGCTGCATTTAAACATACATTTAGAAATGCAGATAGTATCGATTGATGTAAATTTCGTGGTATTTATTTGAAACCAAGTCGTCATTTGTACGAACAAAATCTATTTCTCACGGTAGAAATTTTGCTTTAGGCACCTATTCTTTAAGAATTCTTCTCTTAATGTTATTTAAAAGACGAACACAACGCAAAGTGTTGGCTTGTAGTTAATAAAATTGGGTACAAACGAAACCTAATCTATTTTATAGTTTTATTTTGTATAAATAATTCCTTACGCTGCATAAATTTTCCTAAAATTTCTAAAGTGCTCTCATGCCATTACGCTTATTTGGTTAGACAGTTTTATTGCTGCAAATATTGAATTTATGATGTAACGTACTAAAATTTCAAGATGCATTTTAATACAATTGAAAGTGTATTTATTAGTGTGCTTATTTATTAAAAAGAATCTTAGTACGGCCCTGTATATATGAATATTTTTGTCAGTTTAAAATAGTAGAATTTATTCCGTTCATAATAATGTTTTTCGGTAACGTAGAAGCAGCTGTAAAAAGACTTTCAAGCCTTCTCACGCAGATAAATTTGTTTTTAGCTTCAAAAATATCGAGATAAAAATTGTGTTATAGATAAAATAATACGTATAAATGCATTGAAACCAAATTTATGTTTCGGCTACGTGCTTGGATGTGGATGGTTGTGGATTTGCAGAATTTGTGCTAGATCGAAATATTATTACGTTAAAACAATGCAACATTCTGGTAATTAAAATTGTGTTAACATGAAAACTTAAATAACGAACGTTTTTATTGGAATTTTTAGTATTGAGTGACGATTGCCAAGTTATTAAAGACATAATTCCAGCAAACTTAAATCCAGTTATTATCTTCAGCATCTTTACCAGGATTCACAATTCTTCCTTCAGCGAAAAGTGTTAGGCACTTGGTGCCTGTAGTTTAAAGTTAATAAAAAAAGGCAAACCAGTTTTGTGAGGTTTTGTGTTTATATAGATTTTACAATCTATTAAGGATTAACAGATGAACAATATTTTTAAGTAAGTCGTCTTAGTTAATAAGATCTTATATGCACCTATTGTTATGACAGATTCTTTTTTATATTGAAAGGGATCCCTCTTATTATATTAATAAAATATGGTTCCAATGTTTTTAATAGAAACAAAAATTTTTGATCTACGAATAAATGAGAATTAAACTAGACATATGGTTGTGATAATGTTGAACCAATCATTTGTTGAAGCTATTCATTTACATTAACCTGTTTTAACGTCCACCTGACTAATTAAGATTAGTTTATTCAACTGAATCAATTTAATCGGAATCTTTTTTCACTTGTAGGTCCCGATCATGTATTGACGTCAAGTGAATGTCGCCCATATTTCTTATTATTTCGATAAACCTTATTTTTTCTTTACAGTCTATGAACTTAAGAAACCAGTACCTACCCTGAACGATAATTCGTCAAAAAGAGATCTTCACCGGAGCATAAGTAGAGTAAGTATTGTTCTTTTGTTTTCAGTATCTTTAGAACGTTACAATGTTGGGTTTAGAGAGAACTTCGTCTAATTTTATTATTGGCGACGCATGTTGTCATTCTTGGGAGAACTTTAGCACAGTCTAGTTACAGCCTAATAGCACAGGATTGAGTTCACGTCAATTTCCGGTGACGCGGTCTCGTAGCGTGAGTTGATACACGTGTTGTGTGGTCAAAAGGAGTCTACCTATTGAATTTCTGTAGAGATGGATTTTAAATTCCACTGTTTCTGTACTAAGTGTCGTTCAAAACCTTACGAGTCGAGTTGTTTTCATACTGCTTTTGAATACGTATAACAAAAAATAAACTTCGTAATAAATAAAACTCGTAAATAACCCTGAAATTAAGTAGTTTCAGAGAGGAAAGATTTAGTTTTAATAATAAATTATTCAGAATTCAATTGCTTTTATGTTCCAACAACTTTAACTGGGCTCGTTAGTATGTGTGTGCATAGTGATATTAAGCCTTTTTCTGTTTGTGATAAGATGATTTAAAGAAATAAGGGATTAATAGAATACTTTATCTCGTATCACAATAACTAAACATTTTTAAATCAAATGACAAAATACAAAACCTAACGTAAATGATACAGAGTATTAATTGAAAGAAGCGTGTCAGCAACAGACTCCTTCAGTAAAATAGAAAATGCGAATATATAGAACATTTTCTCTCCATCTAGGGCAGCATGTTTTTATAACATTAGAATTTATTATTCGTTTGTATTCCAGACGCCTAGATATTTTTCAGCAGTCACATGTTCATTTGCATGTTTATAAAATATTTTCCGGATGGATTTTTTGAGATGGAATTTCTGGTGCTTGATAAATAAATCAAAACCAATTTGCGCAACTTCGTGACATTCAATAAGTGCTGATACTATAGTTTTCGTTTAAGACTCTCTGATGTACCAATCATAATAGTATATGATGATACTAGAGTATAACTAAAACTGTGAAACACGTGGTGCTTTAACGTCGCTAGTGCGTTAACGGGGCTGATAACCATGTGTCATACGCTATTTTTTAGTATACTCATTATAATTTTGAATATAGAGCTGAAAATCAGCATTTTGATTTTGGTTAATTTTATAAGGTTTTTTGTATGATGTGATGTAATATCGTTAACATGGAGATTGGTTAGCATTTGTTAATGTTTAATATGTTTATTATTATGTAATTAAAGAAGTTGATGAGGTCGGTGGTACTTAGCAACTTTAAAGTACGCGCGTGTTTTAATGTTGTGTGTTTGCATGCTTGCTGATCTGTTTAACAAGGATTATGAGGCAGGTATAAGAAAATACAAATTAAATGTGAAAAACGGCAAAAAGAAATACTTTTTGTAATTATTATTTGAATTGTACGTTACTAATTGATCGTCTATAATTAAAATGACTATTCAGTAATCGGATAAGTTGACAATTACTATAAGAGGAGTGTAGATTGGATAGATTTTCATGAGGCTATGAGTATTTTAGAACGATGATTCGAATCAGAAATGACAAGTACCTGACACAGTACTTTCCTATTCCTAAAGTAAAAAAAATCAATGAATTTCACTATCAATATAATATTACGAGTGACCAATAAAAATCGGATTGCTACAGTATGAAAATAGTTCTTTGTATTTCCTGCTGAATAAAGGTCAAGCATGTTATTGGTTTTTTTTCTTTAATAGATTCTGTAGACCAAACGTTCGACATGTCTTAGAAAGTAAATATCTAAGGAAAGTATATTTTTGTTATATATTATATGTTTCTCAAATTTTACTTGAAGTTCTACGTAACTTCTTATAAGAGAATCCTTACTTGGTTCTAAGAAAACCGATATGTTTGCTACCTCATTTATAACTTTATTCATGCAATTAATAACATATTAGAATAATATAGACTATAGAGTGTAGAAACATGAAAGTAAACTGGATTTTTAAATTCTTTCAATTTTGCATATTCGCATATTGCCTTTAGTTTTCAATTCTATAAGAAGGAATCTAGTTAATTACAATCATGAAAATCGTTTGAGAAGTCACAGTAGGGGAAGAGGGAGGAACAGTGTTACACGTACTACATTGTTATATACAACGCAAGAATGTAAGAATTTTAACTTGTTCTATTAACATTATCATTGTTAACCTTTACTTGTAACTCTGTACCCCACTATTAGGATACAGTGTTACACAGAGCACCAAGTTGAATAAATCTTAATTTCTCTAAAAGTTGAAATAATCAAAGCAAGTTCAATGTCGAAACAAGTCGAAAGTTTGTAACTCTTAAACTAGGAAGCGAATAAATTTAAAAAATTTTATTTGGCTCTGAATTATATCAAAAAATACTTTTTTGTATAACACTGTTTCCCATCTTGCCCTAATACTTGAAATTAAGTTGGCAATAATGATGATATATATATTAATGTATAAAATAAATAATAAAGGCTTTTGAATGATATCCAAATCATGTACTAGTTACAAAATATACTACCTGTTATTATTTGCTTCTATAAGTTTCACAATATCAATTACTTTAATGAATTCAAATTACATAGTTCAAACAATAGAACCATTTTACGATAGAACGAAATATTTTATTTACAAGCACAGAGTGCGAAAGATAGATTGTTTAATACAAATTGCCGTTATCAGATCATAAACTGTACCTAGCGTTTAATGTTTATTTTTTCCATGATTGTTCAGTTTTACTGAAGATGATTACTGGAATCATGTAATTATTCTGGCTGTAAACAATCTATTAACATAGCAGATTAGAACTCGTAATGTAATTTGATTAATGGTTTTTACTTTTTAAATTAAAATTATATCCTCTTTAAAAATCAGATATTTTAAAGCTAGTTTCATCAAAAAGCTGGTTAATCAAGGTAAAGACCTTGATTTTTTTAAGATAAACATACTGAAACGCAAGTAAAATGGACATGTGTTTTATTTGCAAATGTATTTCGAGAACAATAATTTCATTCTGCGACATAAACAAAACTGTACTTTATTGACAAATTATTTCAAGTTCAACAAACTACAATCCTCAGCATTATGCAACATAAGAAGAATGTCTAGCAGAACGTGCAGGACCGGACTGAAAACTTGAATTTTAAGTAACTTGCAAAGTAAACATTTTAGAAAACAAAGTTATAAGAAAAAGTTTTTTTCTACACATCATCTTGTGTTCAAGCTTTGTTCGTTATGGCTTATATTTGAGACATCCTGTATACAAAACATAATTTCTTTTCTCCAGAATATGACAATATAATATCAAATTATTTTGTTTAAAAAAGACAAACTGCTACTAGTCACCAAAGAAACGCACAAAAAGTAATCATCTTTTTACTAGTACAAAGAATAATGTAATGTTACGCGTCACATATTATTTTTCGCGGTACTCTATAAAACATTTTCTTTTACACTTCGTGCTTTGTGCTAAACAACCCTCTCGCAGAGTTTGCTAATTACAAGCGGATGGAGAAAGAATAGTCTGTATATTTTATACAAAAAATGCAGTTTTTGAACTAATTAGACAAATAAATATTATTGCAAATAAGGTAGGTAGATTATATTTTTTAATAATTACACATATCAACATTTAATACAATAACCTCAAGATGTTTAATAACTAATTATTGTATTTCTGCTTAAAAATATATCTTAGAAACTGCCATGAAATTACATTGTTGACATAAAAGAAGAAACAAAGTAAATCTCTAATTAATGTCAACAGAAAAGAATGTTCTGACACGCATAAATTCATACAAGAAGAGTTTATTAGCAATTTACCTATATAACAAGGCTCGGTAAATGCAAACAACGTACAGAAAAATGTAAACAAAAACAAGCTGATTTTGTAAATGGATGGTGTTATGTAACAATGAGTTAACTTACATTTGTTAATAAAATGAGTTGAGTGCAGACATATTTCAGAAATACGTGTATTAGAAACACCCAAAAATAATTGTAGCCAGAATTTTCTTGTGCAAGCTTCTGTGGTATAATATTGTCAACCAACAATTATTTCATTGCACTTTTTTCTTCCAGATTTTGGAAGTATTCAAGAGTATTAAGTTCTTGCTAATCTTTTTTGCAACATTTACAGAAACATCCACCGATTTCGCTAACTGTCGAAGTGATACCATCTCTGCCGTAATGTAGGAAAATCTAGTAACTTAGTTGCTATTTATGTTATGACATATTATAGATATTTAAAATAAGCCCATAAGATTTGTATGGGTTTATTCTAAATATCTATAATGTTTGACAACATATAGTAACTAGACTTACTAGATTTTCCTATATTACGGCAGATCTTCACTGCATCATTTGTGCACAATCATGTTTTCCCTTATAATTCGTGGCATTTTGAATAAATGTAACGCAAACAGCAAGCACAAAATTGTTTTTTGACAGTGACAGATGCTCTATGACAGCCTCCGCATTCGAATCAAACTTGTGTCTATAGGAAAAAAAACTAAAATTAAATTGTGCACTTTTTTATGAATAACCCTCAGGATGCATGTAGAATATTCTAATTTAGTCTACTGCTTATTTTGTACTCTATTGTTTTATCACACTTAAATGGAAAGCGAAAAGCGTAAGTAGTAGAAAATGCATACATTTATTTATTTTTGGGCGATGAATCGGGGTGGCGGAGCATCCCTAGTATCTCATGGCACCGATTACTCTGATCGTGTGGCCGACCCTACTAGAATTTAGCCGAATGTGGGAGATATCATCTTTATTCGGCCAAACATCGCATTAACACGGGCTGTACAGTTTTGCATGGCTTTTTCTCCGCTATGAAAAATTACCAGCTCGGTCGGGCATCGAATCTATGACCCTTGGATTATATAGAAAACATACATTCACCGAAGCTGGCAATACCATACATTTATTTCCGTTTTTGTTGTATTTGTGTTGCTTTTTGTATCACCTTGTACAACTTTGTTTCAAAAAATTAGAATATTATATAAATTTTTGTTTTTAGTTTTATTTTTTTAATTACAATTGATTTATAAGAAGATTTGACACTTTTTAAAAATTGTGCAGTTTATGTAGTACTTTAGTTTGTTAATTTAAGTATAAAAATAAGCCTTTTCAATATATTTTATTTCAAGATCACACAATAACTGAAACTTAAAACTTTACAGATCTTTCTAGCCATCCTTTCTCAAATATTTCAATGATGTGGAGTTGTTTGTCTTCTAGAGGTGTCGGAGATCTTTGTATATTGAAATCAAGAGTGAATTTCGAAGTTTACATTGAAATAAAGGAAAACTACGTGATTCCATCAGAACATCTCTGACCCGAAAATTTTCCACGATATGGTGCATCCCGTACCTCTAAAACAACTTAGAAGTATTCACAAAATAATAATATTTTCACTGTCCCTTTGAAAACGATATTACCACCTCGTATCCGGTCTGTAATAGTTATTTATTTCCACTTTCTATGTAAATGACACATTACAGGCATTTATGGCAACTAAGTAAATGAGTAGCTACAACTACAGCCCTGTAAAACTTTACGGACTCTTAAAAAAAACCTGTAAAGTTTTACAATGTTCATCAACAAAAAGCTATGGAAACTACCTTGTCGCTTAACCACAACACTATGACAACGCCTATCTATAAATTGTTATACCGCCTTTGATTACAAATGTCTGTTTATAAAAAATACACAATTTATAAAAAAATGCTGGTGAAGGTGGAAATAAAGCTTTGTACGCGACACGCTATGAAATTAATTTTTACTGGGCTCACTGGATTATAGAGGCTCGCTCCTTCGTCGCTCGCTCCACAAACTTTCCAGCTCACCCGTAAAGATTAATTTACAAAGCTTGGCACGTAAATAACTATTACGTATACAAGATATAAATTAAGTGAAATAACCAGTTCTGTGAGTATTTTCAAAAGAGCGGGTGTGCAATACCTTTACCCAAGAATTAGTGATAAAAAAGTTGTTGGTGAGATGGGTGCCCCGTTTACTCAAAATGGAGCAAAAAAGTGTGGGTGTGTTTTTATCGCAAGAATGTTTGGACCCATTTTAGAAAAATTAATTAATTTTATGCGACGATTTACTACCGTCGACGAATCGTGAGTCCATTACTTACTATACTTCAGAAACAAAACTTCAATCTATGCAATCGACATAACCTGGCTGTTCGGATCTAAAGGAAGTCATTGCCATGAAGCAAGGGGTGATAGGGTGATGGAGTTACTATTTTGGGACACAAAGGGTATCCTGATGATTGTTACTTTCCAAAGGGACAAACAATAAATGGGGAGTACTACGCTAATCTTTTGGTTAAGTTGATCCTGAAAATCTTTTTAGAAAGAAGGGCTAATTTAGCTCGCAAAAAGATCATCACCATGGTAATGCTCGTCTCCATACCAGTGTCGTTTGAATGGCTGAAATCCATGAATTAGAATATGATGTGCTTCCGCGACCACCGTATTTACTCGATTAGGTTGCCTCGAACTATCACTTATTTCTAAAGCTTAACGCTTTTTTTAGGTGGATAGAGGTTTTTCACGGTCGAGGAAGTCAAACCGCCGTAGACGGCTGTTTTGCTAGACTCGTGGAAAACACCTTCCGCGATGGGATAAGAGCACTGGAGCATCGTTGGAAAAACGTTCAAGAGATTATATTGAAAATTAAAAATGCTTTTGTACACATAGAATTATTGTTTCATTGTTAGGTCACCTAACTGTCATCCTGCCCTCGTACATTTTTTGCGCTACTTTTAAACGTATATCGTACAGCGGTATATAACAGCCAAGTAGAGTGTCATTCCAAGTAATCATTACAGATCAAAAAATTTGTATGTTATTATTGCATAAATGTTAATTGTAATTAACATTGACAAACCACTGAAGTAAATACATATTTACTTGTGCATGGTATAGGGCGGTTATTTCTAACGACAACCACTAAAAGATGTTAATGTTATTGTCGAGACGGACTGCTTACCGTGTCGATCTAACAGCACGACAAAGTGTACTGAGGCTCTACAGACGAGAAAAATCGTCTCGCCGATTCCGGAGATCGAACTGCTGGACTTTTTACCGCGTAACCACCCACTTCACTTATCTGTAAAATATGCTAAGAAAATAAAACAGTTTGGGGTTTGCTTTTTTGAATTTTTTCATTATACATCTCAATAGACGATTTTGAATTCTAATCTCAATTCTGGTGTTACAAAATTCTAAATACTATCCTTCATGGATGACACTGAAAAATATGTCTCTTATCAGTACTGTTCAATAGGTAGAATTTGTTGACTTGTACAGATAATAGTGTACATAATATTGTCAAATCGCTTCGACAAAATGGTGTACTCTGACAAAAACAATCATGACAATCTTGTCATATCAACAATATTTAATAATCCAACAATACATTGAACAATTTGAACAATATCTCACAGACTTGTTTCATTTTCAACAATAGTGACAATTCCACAATATTATACAATATTACAACGATATTGTGTAGTTTAAAGCTGCAATACTGTCATCCAGATTGTAAAAATCTGACAATATTATAGAGAACTTAATAATCTTGAAAATATACGAAGAGTATTAACAATTTTATTACAATAATGACAGTATGAGTAATTTTTTCGACAATTTCAGAAATCCACAATATTTTGCCAAGAATCTCACAATGATGAGAAAAAATGACATTATACATACTAGTGTATACATTTTGAAGCGGTTTATCCCGGGTAAGCTGCTTATAGCCTGAAAAGCAAAAGAAATGCCAGTTATTCGTAACGGTGTTCAAAGGCGACAACAGTAAGCAACCAGATAATTAATAAGGAGTGAGAAACTCAAAAATAAGAAGGCCTGCAACAAGTAGACGCAAATTACCAAGTATGCACATGTCAAGCATTCAGATAATACCTTCGCTGGAGGGCGTCTTCGAAGTATTGTTAAATTGCTATCACAGTCGAAAAAGTCGGCGATCAAAGAATGATTCCTGCATAAAAATTATAACTCTAAGAGATGAAACGTAATAAATACAGTAATGACAAATCTTACAGAACGTGTTCCTAATCTCAAAAAAACTATAGTGATAAATTCCCAAAATGTATCCAAATCAAATGGAAATACACCGCCAAAATCCTCCAATATCTTTGTTTTGGTTGGTCAAGTGGTCGGCTAAGAAACAGGAATGAATAAAATAAGTAAACAAAAAAGTTCCCAAAAAAGATAAATGTATCGAATTATTCTGCTAAAGGTTCTACATATTTTCTGATTAAAAATATAACTGAAAAGTGTATCGGGTAAATTAGCCAAACAGCCTGCAGGAAATTCTATGTAGGAACACAGTGCATATTCTTATCCTGCAATCCTGATTGTATTTGTTATAAAAGAAAACGTTTTTCTAAGACATAATGAGAAAGTTTTATAAACTGAAATATTTGCTATAAGATCAATTTCGAAACATTTCAATCAAATTCAATTGAAAATAAGAAGCACAATTGACTAAATAAACTGCGGCAACATTTCCTATACTTTGGGTATTTTTATTTAACTAGTTTGTTCCAATAAACTAGCACTACTAACTTTTGAGGTAACTTGAATTTAACGCACTAGAAGTATGTTTTATATCGTTGAGATTAGAGATTTTGCAATTATAAAATGAAGACTATTACTAACAGGCTGTGACTCAATTGCAGACTCAGGAAAACAGTATTATTGGCTTGGAAATAACTGAAGTCTGCTACTTCTCGTGACAAGTTCCTTCCGGGATCGAAGATACAAGACACTTTTTATATCCTTTTTAGCTTCTACTTTTACTGAACAGATTTCATAAAACCGTTCATTAGTTAATTGAACTCATCTGTTATTGTTAATAACATAATAGAAATAAAATGCGCAAATCATATTGCAGAATGTACTACTTCAATTGAGTGTCTGAAATACTGTTTTTCTGTATAATAATTTATTTTATATCTTAGAATATACGGATTTTGATGAGCGATATATAAAAACTTAAATCATCTCTTGCTAATAAATTAGTCCTTTGATGGTTAAGTGAAAAATCATCGCCTAATAATTTGAGTTTTAAATTATAAAGCATTCAGAGAGTAACGAGAAGGCAAATGAAAACATCCTATCAGATTTAGATCTTTACATTTTTTTGCTTTTGAAAGACCATTTGTGCGGCAGCGTATCTGTAACGCGACGAGTCACGCTATAATTGACGGTCTTACAACCCGCCATCTCGAGCGGATGTTGCAGGCCTTCAGCGTTAAAGGCGCCCTTGCTAATTATAGCGCTCACTTCGCATTCGGTGTCCTATATTACATCACAAACTTAGCCATCATCCTTCATCATAGAAAATATTAGCTGGGGTAGGATAAATCTTAAAGATCAGCGTGACAATAATAAATGTAACTGTAATTCCAAATGTTTCCTCTAATGGATGTCAATAAAATGTTTGTTTAAAACGTTTCGAGCGTTATATACCAAGCGTTTAATTGCAGGAAATAAATTTTGATGAGAAGGATCGCAATAACAAAGAACGCCATAATGTTACACGTACGAAACCCTACAAAAGCAATTTATTGGAAAGTAGTTACAAATGCCATAATTTATTATATTAATTCTGCAAACAAAATCTCACAATATTACCAAGCATTTAATTCACGCAAGAATAAGTAAAGGCTTCTTACATTTAGATAGATCAGCATCAGCCCGAGTATTATAACGAAAGCGACAATTTACCTCTGTTTGTATATCATGCAACAACTGTGTAGTCTTATAAAAGGACACTGTGCAAGTCAAATAGCTTCCGGCATGACAAGGTCTAAGCAGGATTTATAGTGTTATAGAAAACCTTACTACTCAAGTACTCACCTAATTTAATGTTATGTCATTTACAGTACACAATCGCATAACTAATTCGTGTCACCGAATGGTTAGTTAGTAGATTGTATTTATTTCTGCACTAAGGTTTACAAACAAGTTCTAATTGGCGCTTTTGTATAGTACTGAAAATTTACGAACGCTTAGTATTCCAGCAGTTTAGTCAGAACATGATTTACGAACAGACAGAGCCGAACGTGCCTAACCTATGTGCGGTCCTACAATAAAGTAATGACCAAACTACAGTCGAATTTCCAGCTGTAAAAGTTTTTACAAAATTTAGCAGACACAATCTATCTGCTCATGATAAAGTAGAATACTTATGAAAACTATGGAAACCAAGCTAAAATATCTGCTGCGGGTATCACAGGACTATCTCTTACTACTTTACGTGTCTCGTTAAATTTATCAGGCCACCATTTTGTTGGTTTGAAGATTGTGGTTGGCAACAATACTTTGACTACTTACCTCTAAATTTTCTTTCAGATTTAGATTTAAAAATTTTTGTTTTGTAAGAGTACCCAGTTGTTCGGTTGCTCCTTTGTAAATTGTAAATGTCTATGCATGTTCTATACTAAATATGATACATGAATTAAGATACTAAGGGCCGGTAGTATAAAGCTTTTTACTTCCTAGATAAAATTTACTTTGAGAGTAAATTAATTTATTCTGGCAATTTGCATATTAAATTGACAGAACAAATGAATTTACTCTCAAAGTAAATATTATCTAGGAAGTAAAAAGTTTTATAATACAGGCCCTAAGAAGTCTACGTAAAATTCATTTTAAATTCTTAAACATGCTAATAAATAAAATAATAACATAAGTATTAACCTTAAAACAAAAAATATCAACAAATAGTAGCAGAAATTCAAGGTTGTGTATCATCAGAAAGTGAACCACACAATTCAAAACTACCCTAAAGGAATTCTAGTGACCACAAACGATTACAAGCAAAAATCTTATAACGGGCGAATTCAAGTCCCAAAGGGTTATCCTGTTAACTTCTATTTACCATAATATAGCTAATTACATTAATCTAAATCTATACAGTGTGATACATAGGGTAAGTTTTTGTTCGCAAGAGAGTTGTGCTTGCAATTAATTAGTTTAGAACGAATTGTAACGTGCTAAAAATTGGGGTATTCGTTTTGTGTAAAATAATTCTAATGCCATCCTTGTATAATAATGAAGTATTTCGTCTGGGTTAAAATTGAATGTCAAAATCAAACAAAAAATGTTTTCTCGCTGTATTCAGATAATAATCATTTAAAATATAAGCAGTTGACCTAATATAAAATCATGCAGTTCCTACGGGTAAAAATCTAGCTTGTAGACACGATTCTTTGAATTATCTTCGATAAAAATATGTTAAAACTCATTTTTCAGTAATAAAACTAAGCGCAGTTAAATTTATGAGTCTTTTATTCTTTCAAGCCTCTTTGTCTCAGTAAAAAAACAAAATTCTGTTAAGACATTTAAGGTATATAGGAAATTTAAGAGGCAAAAAGATAATAATCCTTTTTTTGCTTGTCAAGCTTTATTACTTGATATTTTCGTTCCATTGTCGCATGTACCTTTTAAATTATTATGTATAGAATTTACTGCAATCTTGGGATTGGATGAAATTATCGTCAGGCTTGTATGGTTGCTTCAAGTACCCCACATTTTTAAATTTAGAAAAATCATAAGATTTGCACCTCTTTTCAAGTCAGAGATTTTGTGTTGTGTGTCATCCTCAGTTTTTGTTTTAATGATTTGAGCAATGATATGTTAAGTTTTTGTGAAATTATGAATTGTTAAGGTAACTCTTACGAAGGATTAAGGTCACGCATGTAATGTAAGTGCTAAAGAATATTTTGTAGCACTGTTTTTGGTCAACATCAAAAATTCTAGATTGTCTGTAAGACATGTTTATTTTAAAAATATACCTAATTTGAGATCCCGAAAATAAATTAATATATATGGTTTAGTATTGAAAGGAGGATTTTTAAGGAATAAACAGTTATGATTTTTTTATGTGCGAAATAGATTTTTTATTTACTTTTTATTCAATATACATTATACAGAGACTTCAAATTTACTATTTATTGGTATAGTTCTGCACGAAAAACTTTTGATGTTTCTTTCATAGCCAAAATTTTGATATTTAAGAAAGATTTGTTCAGATCAATTTAATATAAATTTTAAGGGAAATCCTTTCCCAGATTGTGGATTTCCGGACGTTGTTTAATTATGTAACATATTTACAGGTTGGGTGGCGCCTACTCTTTATTTGTTCGTGTGTTCTATTTCTTAATCAGAAGCCTTTGGAATTAACACCCTCGACGCCTGAGTATAATTTGAGTTTATGAGATGTCTCCACTGGGGCAATAATTCCAAGTAAGTATCGTTGCAGAAGCATTAGTTATTTAGATTTGTATTGATTTTGAAAGAATTAAGTTATCGACAAAAAATGCCAGTTACAATTGACGTTAAAACAGAGCGTATCTTAATTAATCCGTTAATAATAAAAAGTATATAATATATGTACCGTTTTGCAAAATAAATATCTGTCATCAAATTTACTACACGTTGACAACATAACATCACATATTTACCAAGATAATTTACGTTAAAAGATGTATTCACTGTGTAATGCTCTTTTAAATCATTCTGGTAATGCCGAGTATTACCTACATTACCGGGATGACGTGAGTTTATTTCTTTTATGCTTAAGTATGTTTTATTTAGCAATTAAAATTAATGAGAAAGGTAACACGAAGCTCTTTAAAATTCAACCAACATCAATATAACAAAAAAGTGTAAAAAGTGAAGTAAAGTTATGAGTGGGCCGATTATTTGAAAATGTAAATTAATAAATGAAACGAAAAACGTGATTTTGTATAGACTGCATAAAACAGAAAGCAAATAACATGAATTTAAAGCAATCTGGACGAAAAAAGAGAATCGGTTGAAAATAGCACAAATGAAAACCACAATTGAAGAATTTCCAGAACCTAACCGGGAAAAAGTAATTTTATAAAAAAAATAAAGTCGGGTATTAAAGTCATATACATCATTTTGTTAACATAACCTATTTGGATAGTTGCTTTTAAGATCAGACTGCGAAACAAGTGTTGTGTTAAGCATGCCAATATAAATTTAATTGTAAAAAAAATTGTATTTAAGGAATTTATTGCACACGCCGGATAGTAGTAATATAGTTAATGAAATAGTATACAATAATCAAAGCAAACGCTGTACGAGGGGGTATTGATAAATAGTTGGCCCAAAAGGTGATATTATTTTGAAATTGTGATTAAGAAAAGTAAACCATGTCAGATGAAGATTGGAACTTCAGCAAAATCGAGTATCAGTCGGTTATCAAGTACCTGTTTTTGAAGGGATTGTCTGGTAAAGAAATTTATGATGACATGTTAACAACGTTAGGAGATCAATGTCCATCCTATTCAACCATTAAAAGCTGGGTTGCTGATTTTAAACGTAGAAGAAAAGATGTCACCGATGAGAAGAGGTCTGGGAGACCGATTTCTGTGTCAACGCAAGAAAACGTTGATGCTGTCCATGATATGATTTTGGATAATAGACGAATCGGCCTAAAACGCATATCAGAGACTTTGAATATCTCATACAAACGCGTTTTTCATATCGTTCATAATGAATTGGGAATGAAAAAGCTATCCGCAAAATGGATACCCAAATGTCTCAATGCTGATCAAAAGCGATTGAGGGTGACAACATCTCAGTGGACATGCAATCAATTTAACGATAGAAAATCAAACTTTTTGGATCACCTTGTTACAATGGATGAAACTTGGATTCATCATTATGATCCAGAAACTAAAGAAATGTCTAAGGAGTGGAATCATTCTGGCTCTCCTCGGCCCAAAAAGTTTCGTGTGCAGAAGTCTGCTGGAAAAGTTCTTGCCTTCATTTTCTGGGACAAAGATGGTATAAGTTTTGTGGATTACTTGGAACATGGAAAGTCAATCACGGGAGAATATTACGCATCTCTATTAACCAAACTTCGAGCGCAAATTGTGGAATCACGGCGAGGAAAACTTACCAAAGGCGTCTTGTTTTTGCAGGATAATGCGCCCGCCCACAAATCACTTATTCCCCTACAAAAAATCAATGAAATCGGCTTTGAAATTGTCGAACATCCGCTATATTCTCCCGATTTGGCCCCATCGGATTATTATCTCTTTCCGAAACTCAAAAAATCATTGAAAGGACGAAAATGTACATCAAACGAGATGGTAATTGATGCTGTGGAGTCGTGGTTTGTAGAACAGAATAAAACTTTTTTTCTAAAGAATTAGAATTACTCTTTGATCGATTCATTAAATGTATAGAGTTGAAAGGTGATTATGTTGAATAAAATACTATTACTTCGAAAACATGTAGTTTTTTTCTAGGCTAGGCCAACTATTTATCAGTACCTCCTCGTATGTATAGCTTTTGTAATATCTGTAACAAGAAACAGTGCAAAATCTTTGGAAACAATTTGAATGAATTCCACACTACCATCAAATTCAAACAGTGGGAAACTATAGGAGAAAATAATAACATCAAACATAAGTCAAGAAATACTAAGAGTTGTACAAGCAGAGAAGGCAGTTACCGTAAAGAACTTATTCTATGTATTAAATTCACAGCTAAACTAAAGTATATCTAAGGGAATTAAGCTGCTTTGTCTGCACATATGGAGAAGAACTCCGTGATTCCCTTTACCAGCCTTCTGCTATCAGTATTAGTCACAACGCCAAAATTATCCTTTACACTTATAACTTTAAGCTTGTGAAAATTTAGTTATTCCTATATTAATTAGGTACTGAATCTTGTTCAAAGACGCTAGTTCGCAGGTCAGTAGTAAAATCAACAGTTCCAGTAGTAACTAGGGCACCAACGAGACTTGTCAAAGAAGGTTGTAGTAGTTGCGAAAGCCAATTCGCATTTTGTTACATAAATAAATAAATTTCTTGGCCAATATGCAAATTGGTCTGGAATTGGTTGCAGCTGTAGATTTTCTTTAAGTATTAATTATTGAGAATTAAATGTAAAAGCTGCACTCTCTTTCTATTCTTTCTTAGACTCAAAGTATTCAGTAAATAGCGAAATGATACGGTTTAAAGAGGTATGCACAACTATTTCTTTTTAATTATTGTGTTTAATTATTTTCTATGATTAATGCTGCGCATTTTTTTCTTTTACGTTACTATAGTTTATATCATTATATAATATGTAATATGTACGTACTTGTTCAAAGACAAAATACATATTTAATAGTAATTGCTACTACCCTTAGTACCTCCCCCAGAAATAGTTTTGGCAACCAATTTTTTAAGCTTTCATACTTAGAAGTCATACTTAAAATACTATAAAAAATGGAGAAATAGACCAAACCTTACTTGCCAGTTCAGTAATACGTGTTGATCATTTCTGTAATGCATTACAGAGATGATATCGTGGTCAGAGGTGATATTGCGTTATCCAAATGACCAGAAACTTGTTTAATACCTGGTAAGTATCTTTGGTAATACTAAGTTTTTTTGCGGCCACTTCATTTATCTATCCAAATAAACTAGCACAACACAATCACAACACTCGATTTCGTCGACTTAAAAAATTTAGATATAAAACTTTCCAATTCGCCAGGTATATGATTTCTATTCTTACATACAACTATCGTATGGGATGGATTTGATCACATGATATATCAAATTTAATATTAATAAAAAACTCCTGTTGTTACTCTTCGTCTTCCTTTTTCTTTCTGAAAATGTACTTTCCTTCATATTGTATTTTCTTGAAACCCATTCAAGCAGCCCTAAGTCGTAGATCATACAGTAAGTAACATCCCGTCCTTACGTGATTTTAACCAAAAGTCTGGAGTTGCGTTTTAAGGGCAACATGAAACTAGATTTCAGATGTTTCAGAGTCGTACGTTTTACAATTATCGTCAATCTCAAGTCCATCAGTCCAAAATCAGGCTTTTAAATAATTACATTTAGTACTGAACCTTTTAGAGGTCCTATTCTTGATTTTTGAGAAAGTATATTCCATTATCAACAATGAACGTTTAAAAATAAACTCTTT
The DNA here is from genome assembly GCA_929113105.1 of Agrypnus murinus. Lineage (NCBI taxonomy): Eukaryota > Metazoa > Arthropoda > Insecta > Coleoptera > Elateridae > Agrypnus > Agrypnus murinus. The sequence goes on from OV816024.1 coordinate 84,959,108, forward strand.
ATTAACAAAATTTCTTGGCAATCTATCTTTTAGAACATCTATAAAGAAGCTTTTTAAGCGACATGTAGTTTTGTAGGAAATAAGCTCTTTTACAAAAAGCACTTACAAAATACATAATTTAGGAAAACACTTAGGTAAAGTGAGCGAATATTAAACATTCAGAAATATCGGAGTTAAGATGAGATTAAATCTTCAATAATACTTTTTTTTCATAATTTCTTACCTAATATTTGTTTATACGTATATCCAGTGCGGAAAACAGTTAGTTATTTAATGCCCGAACCGTATCTGTAACAGCTCTAGGGGTAGCCACCGGTTATAGCTGCACCGAGGATAGCAAGCATACTTTACTGCATACTACAGAACCGCATACACAATTTTATCTTCGATAAAATACCTACTACCATTCTAAAATATTTTTAAATTGTAGGTAAAGGTAAAATTGACAAAGTAATCATGCATATAGCTGTGGCAACAGGTAACCCGGTGACACATACATACCAGTAGGTAATCTATTGCTGTGTGTTATGAATATGTACCAAGGCCAAGGGTATAAAGTATTTGCCGCCGGATCATGAAGGTTATAGCTCAATATGTATGTATAATTGTATATGTGCTGTATACAAAAGCCAATAGAATACTGAACTAATTATATGATAAACAGGATAACTATATATTCTACTTTATGGTTCACAGGCCAACTTTATCACTCATGGGTAGTAGAAACGTACGTCAGCCTTTTAAATTACGGTAAAAAAAGGTGAGCTTTATAACGTAGTCACCGATGACAGCGTTTAGAAAATCAGTATCTGGGTGTTTCTCCCGAAATTCATAATTTGGATGTGAAAAATTCTCGAAAAAGAAAAATGTTGAAATCCATTTTTATAAGAAATAGTATGATTAATTGATTGTATATAACACATACTGTTGATTAGTAGAGCTTAATCTGGACATTTTCGGCCTTTACAGTGTTAAAATCCGCGTAAATGATCCAAATAACATGCAAATGACAGAAAAGATTATATTTAATAAAAAAAACTGAACTTTAATAATATAATAAAAAGATATTTCTAACACGATAATGCTTAATAATGGCTTAGTAATGGATAACAAATAAAATAAAAATTAGTAATTTTTATTTTACGCGATATGACAGTCATCATGTTTCAGCTTCTCCATTTGTTTCTTTTCTGAATCATTTTTAATTTTTTCTCTTCTGTTCTTCTTTTCCACATTTTCTTTGCACCTCATAATGCAAGAACATGAATGTATGTAGGAGTTGACATTTACGTGGAGAAATTGTATTACGTGGAATTATAAATCCACGCAAATGACACAATGAAAATGCCACGCGAATGACTATTAGAGCATTAATATAACATAGCGCCTAGACTATTTACTTTGGAGGCTTCATACTAGCTATAAATAAACAACACAAGTAGTGTATCAACTTACTAAAAATTCTTTTCTAAATTCAACACCAGTAAGAAATTATGATAACCACGTGAATGACGCGAAATAAATGTACTCTTACATCAAACCATATAAACTACCTCTATAAAGTTTATAGATCAACTGAACAAGACACTACATGTTGATTTCATTAAAATTACATATGCAAGCAATACACGTGTAATGCTGATATTGCAGAAATACTGATACTATACGTGAAATTTAATAATGTTTTCTCTCTTAGTTAGATTTACGCAAATGACAAAAATATCAGGGACAACATTTTATTGATTGTGTAGTAGTCGATGCTTAATATTTTATATATTAATTGACTCTGGATGAGAGCCCTATACTTGTTTTACAATTCTCCTTAATTAGAACAATAATGATTAACCGATCCTTAGAAAAACTGCTTTTTACTTTGAGAATACCTACTAGGGACATGCCACGTGAATGACATATGACATAATAAAGTTTACTTTTTATTGTTAAAAGAATAGGTCAGTTGTTAATATATACCTGGCTAGATAGACTGCTATTACATCTTCACTGTACTGAACTGACAGGTAAAAAGGTATTCGTAATATAATATTAATTAAGCAGCAACAGTAAATTTAATATTTCTGAAGAATTACCCATTTATAAAAAATATGGCTGGCTTAAAAATTAGCTTTTGCGATAATCCTTCGTCGCGTATATTCATATAATAATTATTTACAAGAGATTTTTCAAAAACAAACCCTTAAATACCAAGATTTAACAAAAAGGACGTTGAAAGCAGCTTTTGAAAAGGCTGTTTTGGAAAAACAAATCTTAATGGATTATTTGATTCTTGTGAATTTTCGAACGCCATGAGATCAGTAGAACTAAATGAGTTGATACGTCACCGTTCTTGTGGTTCGGGGATGAAAAAAATTTAAAAATATAGTTAAAACTTTAAGTCGTTAAATTGATGTGTGAGTGTGTGTCCCAGTGATATACTTAATTACTTTTATTAATTGAATGCTTTTCAATAAAGAGGTATAGTTGAGGTATAGTTGAGGTAAAATAGAGGAAATAATTGAAATAGCTTTTACAGGAATTATTTCTTACTTATAGCAATATTTATGTAGGTATTTTATCTTAGTGGAATCTACGATCAACCCTGCATGCTCACAGGCAAAGATCATTTTGATGGTTGGTTTGTACAGTCTAGGATTTAGGAATGTACAACCTAAATGTATTTTTAGCTTGTGGATTTAAACATGGTGGTAGCAGTTTTTATTCTTATACAAGTGCTCATATAATCTACAAATTTATTATAGTATTCACCCAAGAGGAAATAACTACTTTACTTGGTGTGTAAGATATACAGGACGTCCATATCTAAAACTCATATTGGAAAACGCTCTCAAAGTCAACATAAGACATGTTTGTAAATTTATTTAGCTTATAAGTAAATATAAACGAACTAGAAATATATTTGATGTTAAGAAACCCGCACATTTTTTTGCTAGAATGCTACCCATACGCATAATAAACTTCAAAAAAGAAACTTGTCGCAGTGCGGGGAACATTTGAAAACACTTGTGCTATGTACGAGTACATCTTCGAATCTAATCTCATGCATCTAAATGGCAATATGACTATTAAGCAAATTAAAAAAACAATTGTAACAGGGTATGTGAAAAAGTAATAAACAACTCTAAGAGAAGTAATACATATATTTAGCGAAATATATCAACTAGATGTTTCAGTAATATAATTAATTCTCTTCGGTTTAAAATTTCTGTATACTTTGAGGTCTATATGTACAGTATCTTTATGATAGATTGAACATATTGTGAGTTTTCTCAATTTGAATCAGGTATTGCATTTTATAAAGCAGCTTTGTAAGTATTCACTTTGACTATCATCTTATTCTCTGCTATGCTTACAAAGGCAGCTCTAAGTACACTACAAATGAAACCATCGATTGTACATCTTAGGAACTTCCTATACAGTAAAAAGAATGTTCAGTTTTCAGTAAAAAGAAGCAACCATGCCACACGATTCTAAACTGTAGGTTATTAATTTATTTTTATAATATGAATTTGAACAAAGCATGAATACTTTTTGCTTAATCTAGCAGACAACAAACGAACTTTCATTATAAAAATTACAAAATTAATTAAGCGTATACACCTAGACTATTTCATATTTAAACGTAAGAAAATGAAAGAAAGAGGTCCTAAAATGTTTATTTCGAGTTTGTTTTTAATTGTACTCTTGATTATACCGAGGAATATAAGTAAGTCGGAATGTTTAAAGATGCTCATTAGTTAAATTCTTTTCTTTTTAGTTGATATTAGGTCTTTGTTAATGAAAGCATGTTTAGATGATATGGGTAATTGTTAGGAAACTAAGGTAAGGTAAGCGAATTCATTTTTGTCTTGCTTTTTGTGCCGTTCTCTCCTCCGTTCTTTCTTTAATCCGCTAAAATTCCTAATTTTCAAACTTGGTTTCCAAGCGATATAATTTTATGAATGTTACTCGAAAGAATGAAATAATTTGTCAAAATAACGCTCTAAGATCCACAGAGATATCTTAGTTCGTTTATTATCATAATTAATAACATCACAAAGTATAATTTAGAAAACTAATTTTAACAAGAAAATTATTTCTTGTACGTTATTAATATAAATGAGATTATTAAAGAAATAACCTTGGCGATATTTTCTCTATCGAAAATGAATGCATGACCTGATTTCTGCTCTTCAGCAGCTTTAGTGGAACAACACGCGGCGCTGCAAATCAGAGCCAGTAGACCCCTGAAAAGCTACAAAAGTTGTCGATGCGCCATCTGCACGAAAGCTCTGAAAGTTGAGCACACGCGGAAGCAACAATTGATTCACGCTTGGTTTACTTCAATATTTACTGACACTAAAATGTATTCGAGAACATTTAGGGTTACAAAATAAAATTTCATTCTATCAGAATATTTTAAGGAATGATTGATGATGCCCAAAATAACACAGACTGTTGTAACGAAATTTATAAGATTGAGAGAGTGAATGTGATACAACAGAGGGCACGTAGTTTAGAAACGTGAGGGCTTGGTTTGTATACTAAATAGGCGCTTATTTAAATAATGAAGCACAAACATAACCATTTCAGAATGTATTTTTAAATTTCCCCTGGTGTAATTAACTGGTATTTCATCGTTTACCTAACGCACTTTAATAAGGTTACAGAAATCTTTAAAGTTAGAGAGAAAGAACTGAAGCTAAAGAGAAAACAAAAGTTTATTTTTGAACACGGTGCAGCATTTCGTCTTAATAAATGAGATCGGAGCTTAAAAGTTAAGTTGCAGAAGATTCCTTGTTAAAAAAAGCATGTTCTTTTTATTAGAATAGTTTGTTGTGTAACTTCGAAAGGAAACAACTTTTTATTGCAGCTGCTATAATTTTCTAGCCTCTTAAAAAACTACAATTTTATTTTCTTTATGTCAAGTTTTTAAATATAAAGAAGCATAATAAATTAATGCAAACTTATTCAATTTTTGTTTTGTTTTATTCTCATAAATTAGAAACAATTCATATTAAATAATACAGTTCAAATTTTAATTTCGGTTGTTCAATATCAAATATACAAAAATATCAGTCTATGTACATGTAAATACATAATGGAATATGTAAGTAGCTTTAATAAGCTACTTACTATTCTGACAAATTTTCCTCAGATGTCTATGATGACGCAAGTTCAACTCTATATTGAAACCATTTTGAAGCAACAAAATTAAATTACTCTAATTTTCCAAACTTCTAAGGGTTGTAATAAAGATAATTAAATCTATCTTCAATTTTAGTTGGAGTCATAAGTTAAATAGGTTTCAACATAACAGGAATTATAATATAAAACCGTTAATTACTTCAACAAAACTGCTAAATTGCATTTAATAAATTACAGAACAAGATTCTTATTCAAATGCTTGCTTTGTTATCAAGTATATTGTTTTAAATAAACTTATTAAGAGTTCTGAAAAATATTGTGGTGGTAAAGAACTTTTGTTTTGCAAAAATTTTTGATCAGAATTATTCGTCTGTACCTACTCTCTTTTAAAATATACTCTTTGTTAAGATAACCTCTGGAAGAAAAAAAGTTAAATGACCACATCCTCAAAACGAAAATCCCTGCTTAATCTGTATTGATTACTTATTAGTACCAATTCCTTTGCTCTATGCAAAGCGCAAGATGAAAGTATTATAAAGGAAGACACAATAGTGTTTTCTAGTGACACACAAATTTAGTATAGAAATATTATTTTGATTTTGTATTTATGAAAACGTTAACTTTCAAGAATAAAGTACATGTTTTTCGTGTCCAAAAATCCTTTGAAGAAACTATAAAATTAATTTCCGACATAAAAACTATTAAAAAATTGATCAGGAACCAACACAGGTATTAGGATGAAAAGATTTTATCAATCAACTTATGTAGAGTATGACTTTAGTTCTTAAAAAATGTAAAACTCAAAGTCTCGCCCACTAAATGGATGGGTTTATAAAATTAGTTCTAGAAGTTGACGCGATGGATTTTGAGGTGGCGCTCCAAGTGGATGTCGGATTTTAAGCGTCTTGAATTAGTCATTTTAAATTTGTTTAATTTAAAAAATATATAAAAATGAAGTAGCGTTGACTAATCTACACAGCGAAAGCTTCCATATAAAAAAAGAATAACATAAATCTAATTGGAACTCTTAAACGAACTGGAACAAAAATAAGCCTTGTGTTTTAAATATATAGATTTTTAATTTGGCATTTATGGTTGTCGACCATGCTATTGACACTTGTGAAGCCAACTATTTTAGCTTACAGCGGTTGATTTTCCACATGCGTCGTACATTATACCGTTTGGTATTAATGTTATTCAGGGCTCATATATAAAGCCCAGGATGGTGTGTACAAATCAGTGTTGTGTTAGAGTCCATAGAGTGTGTATCATATGTGGACAGTCCCTAGAACGGGTGCCGTGAGCCAAGTGTAGGTGCTATTCCTACAATGCCACTTTTCTGCCACCAGCCGGGTTCTGGCTCCCCGGGTTGAGGTAACCGGTAAGTCGGTAGAGCTTAGGTCCAGGAAGTAGTACTCTCTATTACCATCGTCCTTTAGTCCTAGTCTGGCGTTGCTGTCCTCCATGTCACTAGCGGCTGCGGCACTGGGCTACAACGGTAGTGGCAATTGTCCTGCGAAAGTTACCTATTCTCCAGCGTCTTGGCAAGTGCTGGCCCTATGGCCCTAAGGAACGGTGTAGGAAGGTTCGATTGAGTTGGGGGAGAGGAAGTAACTGTTAATTCCCATTCATTATTCCTTCCCTTATTCGGGTAACCTAGTAGAATTCCCCCAGAGTACAGCAGAATGGTAATGGTCCGACAGTGAAACCGTCTTGCTGCTTTGCTTCAACCTGAGGACCTGAGGAATAACCTTGGAGGTGGGTCTGGAAAGATCACTTTTTATTTAACAACATCCAACAACCTAACGCAACCAACAAATTCAACAAAAACAACTAAACAGGATATCATCAACCAATCAACTCCAAGATCAGAGCCGCCCTGCTACACCAGCATCATTTTCAAAATCCACATCAATAAATACATTATTAATCTTTAACCTGCTATCAACAAGACTCAAACTGTTGATCATATTGTTGATAATAGGTGTTAGGGTTTTAACTGGATCCGATCACCATTTAAATTCCCATTAATTCAATCCATGGCTGAAGAGGAAGAAAGATTCTTATACGAGCCAGTGAGCGGAGTACCGTCTGTGATTTGTACACATTTATTTCATTTACTGGGTGAGACTTTGAGTCTTACATTTTTCACCTTATTAAATAAACCCACTTTATGTTAGCAATTACGATATAAATATTTATATTTGTTAATTCGGCAGCTTTAGTTCTGTTGATCCTAACACAACATTTATTTCTATGCTAGGGTAAATAAGAAACAAGGAAGATAAAAGAGTCAGTAATAAAAGTTGTATCGACTTAACGGTCACCACCAAATTTTCTTTGTGAAAACGTTCAGATTTTAACCAAGAAAATTTATAACATTAAAATTTATAGTGTTTTGTTTATTAATTTTAAATAATACAACAAAAATTAGTGTTGCACATTTATTTTAAGAAATTAACTACTTAGTTAATCCCAAACAACAGAATAATTATGGTCCCTAATTATACATTGGACATTTAGCTTAATCTATATAGCCCTGAAGATGATGTAAACCCACATCGAAACGTAGGCATTTGTAGAAATGTAAGCTGAGTAAAAAATAGACCATAAACCCATTAATAAATCTTATTTATCATATTTTAACTTTGTTATTCCTGCACAAGTTTAAATTCAAACTTAAACACAGAATATTTTATTAAGCTTAGCAAGAAAACTCCTTGATGAGATTTGATATTTTTTGTCCCAGGTCTCAGGTAGAACTCTAATACCGTTGATGTGAAAATAGTATTCAGGTCGAGGAAAACTATAATAATATAATATGCTAAATTATAAATAATAAATTCTCAATCCATTGAAGATTTGATGACTACAACATGTCCTTTTATAGCGGTCCACATTCTAGTTATATCCTGTGTATTTAACATTAAAGCGTATGACATATTGAAATATTGAGGTTCTCACATAATTTAAAATTTTGTTTCATATTGAGTAAAGCAACAAATAAACAACACAGAAGTGATAAGGATATCAACCACAAGTGATCCATTGCTACTTCGCATAACCAATTATGCATGCCCCAGATGAGGTTCACAAGAGAGTAAAAACCTGTTTATTATTGATTTTATCACAAAAAGTCATTGTTTATGAAAGTTTCTACCTGTTTCAAAACTATTATATATACAAAGTATACCAGAAACTCACTATTAATATTACTTTAAACTTCTATTTCATTCTGAAATTATGTTTCATCCTCAAATAGTTATTTTCGGTGTCCGACTATAAAGTTGGCTTATGTTGTCAGTGGACTAGAAATGGGTCTTATTCAGCCTGAGCCTGGGAAAGTTTCTTTAATGAAAAAAAAAACGATACTGGAAAATTTATTTCCATGAATATTTTAGTTTTAAGATAGAAGTTTTATCTATGACACAAACACGTGGGCGACTAGTGGCGTCTAATTTTGTTATCTACCTTTTTTCACTTTAAATTCAAATGGTTTTGTTATTACACTCTGGCAAGATACAGCGTGAACTGTAGAATACTTTTCTCATCATTGGGTTGTTCAAGACTTTTCATTTTAGCGGTTAAAAACCATTAATCGCAGCTATCTAATGCTGTAATTTCAGTGAAATGTAAATCTGGATACCACAAATTCAAATTTAACAACTAGAGGTAACATATTAGCAAATACACAGTAAGAAATCAGTCACGTAAATCATTGTTAGAGTACTGGCTAAAGATTTTAGAGTTAATATAGGAAGTAGAAAACTTTTTTTTCGCTAATTTTATAACAAAAATAATACTTCACTTATTGAATCTATTTTCGCTATATATTATTAACCCTATATAAAATGAAACGTCGTTAAAAAGTTATCTAAATTTGTAAACTGTTTTTGTTGCAGTTTATGTTACTTTAGTCGGAGTAAATAAAACGAATTGGCACTAATATAGGGTGATTTGTCATCGGGTAGTGTTTGTCATCGTTGGTGTTTTGTCATAGACAAAACAATATACTTAACTGAGTTAACGGTGTATTTGACAAGAGAAGCGAGTGCGCAACATAACGACACTATAACAAAAAATGGCAACAAGCAGCAGCTGCTTTCGACTTCGTTCGTTTTCATAATTACAAATAAACTGCATGACATTCATATTCTGTAATGTACTGTTTTATTTACAAGCAATAAACAAATATATTGCAAAATTAGTATTAGTCAAAATAAGTATAAGCACATAATTATAATTATATCTAATTCGCAAAACAAAAGATTAACGTCAGTTGGCATGGAGCATGTTCAGGGTCAGCACTTCACTCTAGCAACAAGATACAGTATAGTGGGATAAATTATACCTAAAAAATGAAAAAAGAAATAAATCTATGGTCTACGCAAAGGTACAGATTAGATATTTTGGTTTAAATGTTTTGGACATAAACAGACCTTTTTTTAGAATGGTCTAGTATTCGAATTTTACACTACCTTTTTTAACTGTGTAGCAAATAACAACATTGCAGTTTCTAAAATTAGCAACACTATACATATTCGCTGTTATTTGCTCAAATAACAGCTATGCAAACATGTGGGTTGTAAGAGGTAGACTGCTGTAAACTGCTAGAATATTACTCCTTTATTATTAGTTATTTTCTTAAAAACTAAGAATTAAATGATTCTGTATTTAATTTAAGTATTATTGCGTATACACCAAAATGATATCAAATGATGGCTTTGACAGTTATTTATTTATATAAATAGAAATCTTGAAAAATTTTATTAGGGATTTGGTTGATTCAAATATGAATTTGTATGTTATGTTAGTCACACGCAGATTTATCTTGCAATGTAATTTTATAGAACTGTTATGTAGTACTACATTCGTTTTTTTAAATAAGTTGAGAAGAATAATAAGTATTAGCAAATACATTCCCAACATATAAAAAATATAAAAAAGATTAATTTGCAGAAATTGAAGAAAGAATAAATAATAAATAAGTAAGAAACGTTTTCACGCAGTAAAGTACTATTGGTTTCACAATGATCTAGGACAACAAGGCTAATACGATGCTATTTTTATTATTTTATCCTATACATTTACATTGAGCAAAAATAAAAAATAGCATCATATTAGCCTTGTTGTCCCAGATCATTATGAAATCAATAGTACGCAAGGAGGAAAGAAAGTAAGGAGATAACATCCAGTCGCGTTTTTGGCATGTTCTTGAAGCTTCTTTTGAGCGTGTGTGTTAGTCAATAATGTTGCAAGTTAGTTATACATTATTAAAGTGAAAGTTTTAAGAAATTTAACTAACAGAAGTAAAAATCATGAATAAAAAGTGGTAAGTGGTGTTTATTGTGATAGTTGTATGCTCAAGGTTAACTGCCATGGGCGTAGATTTAAATTTTACACAGTATTGTTTAAATGATTTTTATATTTCACATGTATTATTTTTGTTATTCTATAATAAATAAAATTATATGTAAATGCAAAACAGGTGCTACAAATCAAATAATCTTGTAGGAGCCAGCAGGTTTTCATAGATATTACTAATATTAGAATATTTGGGGAAGACCCATTTGATAAATTGAATATAATAACATTAATAACACAACCAAGGTAAAGTAACTGCATGCAACTACATATAAATAAAAAAGAAGAACAAATCGATGACCTAGTGTAAAAGAATGTTAACTACAAAAATCAAAGAATTGGGTTAGTGCTGTTATCTGTTGCAACTGCATATAATAGAGACGATTCTTTGACTCAAACTGTAGCATGTCTTTTGATACACATTATTAAAATTTAAGAAAAACGAATAGGCAAAATCAAAGCCATTGCTAACGGATTTACAACGCAAAAATAGATTGAAGTGAGCTTAAAAGTCGCAAAACTTGGGATCAACATCACTGGAACTGCATCATATGGAGCGACGAGTCACGTTTTGAGGTTTGCACTGGAGATGATAGGAGAAGAGTGGTTCGAAAACAAAATGAGTCTTTTCACAATGATTGCCTTAAACGAAAGGTTAAAATCCCAACCTCAGTCATGATATGGGGATGCATGTCGGCAAAAGGAGTTGGTAATTTTCATTTTGTTGATAGCATTGTAAATACGGTCAAATACATAAAAATTCTTCAAGAACATATTGTACCGTCCATTCCTCGCCTACCGACTTCTGATGGAGTATACATATTTCAACAGGATGGCGCTGCGTGTCATACTTTTCCAAAAAGTAAGAGTTGGATAGCAAAAAATAATATTCCGCTATTAGAGTAGCCATCATCTAGTCCCGATCTGTCTTCAATCGAGACGCTGTGGAAAAGAATGAAAAAAGAATTGCAAAAGAACCCAGCACGCACGAAGCGCGAGTTAAAGGACAAGCTCAGGGTTATTTAGAACTCTTTTACACTGGAATATTGTCAGGGACTTGTAAATTGAATGCCACAACGTGTATTAGCAGTAATAGAATCAAAAGGTGATGCAAAAAAATATTAAATATAAGTCAAATTAATCATATGTATCATTTTTTAATATAGTCCAACTATTATGACGGGGGTATATATAATTAGAAATTAAACATTTTTTTATTAACCAACCGAATTTATTGTAACTTTGTTTATTAATTAATAAAATACCATCGTTGCACTCCCAATTTAGCATTTTTCTTTTAACATAAAAGTAGCTGCCAAACATTAATAATAATAGTTGCTATAACCCATAACCTGAAACCAGGCCCCAGAAGCTATAAGCTTGTCCGGGAGGGAGGGGGGCGATTATTAATATTACGTAGGCACAACGTGCGGCTGCAGCCGACTTACAGATGGAACAGCGCAAATCTCACATTTGTGTCACAGCTAAGGAAAACTGCAGAAAACCTTAACCAGATCTGCCGGCAACAGGAGTGGAACCTGGTTCGCTTGGTTGAAAGTCCAGCACGCTAGACATTACACTACCAAGGCTGGCTTTGTTTTACGAAAATATGCAAAAAATACTGGTCCAACTATTATGAATTAAATCTCGTATGTACCTTAGGTGAATTAATAAGCATAATTTTAGATGTTGGACATCTGACAGTTCAAAATAAAATACAGGGTGAGTTTGTGATTTATCTAATGAGAAGGTATCTATATAAGTAAATGTTTCTAGATCATCTAATGTTCCGTAACGGATTTCTAATCCAGTTTTTCTTCAGGTTTTCCACAGATACAGTACAAGATAAAAAATGAACAGAAAATCCCTCGAAACAGCTTAGAATTGTACACGAAATGTAATAATTCAAAGTATCTTTGTCAAGTGTAATATTCGAGATACAGTAATAAACATGCAAGTATTGTTTCCAGTTACGTCACAGGCAATCTATAAATTGCATAGGTAATAGGGCGGAGTAAAAAACTTTTTTTTCAAATTTGCGCATCCCTGAGTGTGGAATAGTTGCCTTTTTAGGTCAAAATAAACTCACAAACAATCCAGTCCTGTGCGAGGTTCCTTTTTGAAGGTGAAATTTCGAAATTTTACTAAGAAACTCTCGTTTTTAGATTTTTTTTTAACCATTTTAAGACGACAACGCAAAAGTGTCTGAGTCAGAAATAGTTATCTTTTTGCCTCAATATTAGTACAAAAAAAAGACTTTCCAAAAGTTCTTTCCATTGCCGTCTTCCGGTTCCTTTAAAAAGTGTTATTTATTGACTTTTAAGAGTTTTTTTATATTAAACAATATTTGACTAATAGTTTTTTTGCTATCATTAAAAATAACAAAAAATAACAGTGTCAATAATTATGCAGAATCCAATGTCAAGCTTGTGGTGACGGGCCAGAACAGGTCACAACAGGTTAGCAAGTTGCGAGGAGATAGGCGCGAATTGGGAGCATACTTCTACTTACTGCGGTCTGCGATATTATTTTCAGTGACAGTAATGTGCTTTGATGCGTTGGTTGGATGTGTTTTCGATTTGTGTTTGGACGCATTTGTTTTAGAGTATTTAGAATTTAAAGATGCCTCAAACCCGAATAAAATGTGAAATATTTGGAACACCAAGTGAACTTTGTGGCAGTGCTCTTCCATGTTCCGAAGTTATGAAATTGTTTTTGTGGTATCGTGAATTTTTTAAGGCTGAAAGCAACAAAAACCATAGTGTTTTCGATATTTCTAAACAAGTTATTGTGGATATTAAATGTATTTGGCAGAAAGCTTTCCTTCCAACTATTTCTGACCAAAGAATAATTCAGAAGATAAAAGATTACAATGAGAAATATAAGGTTATGAAGAAAAATAAGTCTGTTAGAAAAATTAAGAAATTTAAAACAGATAGTTTAAAACTATTCGACATTTGTCCGTGGAAATGTGTCACTTTCGATTCACGTGGCTGTAAAATCAAGGTGCCAATAATGGAACGAGAATTCCTACAAGACCAGACAGGCCAAAGAAAGATGATGATTGGCAGAATTGATGTTAAAACTACGAAGAAAATTACGAAGTCATTAGAAAGAAAGGAATTAGAAAAAAAGAGGTTTGAACAGAAAATTAAATATACAACTTCAACTTATACTACAGTTCAAAGTAAAAGGAAAGAAGAAGACGAAAGCAAAACAGCAGACAACTGCAACGAAATTGATAACAAGGATTCTATCGATTTTATCGAGGTTGATACTACTCGTATTATCTCGCAACCTTCAACATCAAACTGTTCAAGAATGCCGTACAAGAGAGGACTGGTTTTATCCAATACGGCTGAAGCCTATGACAGAAGTGGGCTTTCAAACAGAAGTGCGTCTCTCCTTGTGAATGCTGTGGTCAAAGATTTTGGTATAGTGAATATCGAGGATCCATCGTTAAATATTGATAGAACTAAAATTAGAAGAGAAAGAAAACGACGAAGGGAAAATCTAGTCGATGCAGTAATGAGACAAAAACAGGATATTGTTTCTGGAATTTACCTTGACGGAAGGAAAAATAGGACATTGCTAATGAAAAAATAGGACCCAGTTATCACACTAAACAAATTACTGAAGAATATATAGTTATTGTTGCGGAACCAGGTTCTATTTACCTAGGGCATGTGGCACCTATATCCGGAAGCGCCAATAACATTAAAACCAGTCTTTTTAACTTCCTTCAAAATTCTTTGGGTGAAGATTAACAAAATTGCTGTTGTGTGCTGCGATGGCACTGTAGTTAACACAGGTCTTAAGAATGTGTTATAAAACAGCTAGAAATGTCCTTGGGAAAATCGATTCATTGGTTTATATGCCTGTTGCATACCAATGAACTACCTCTTCGTCATCTAATACAACAGATAGATGGAAAAACCAATGATCTAACGGGCTTGACCGGTCCTATAGGAAAGCAACTTAATAAATGTGAAAAGCTCCCTGTTGTTCCATTTCAAAAAATAAGAGCTAACGTTGAATTGCCTCCAATAAATGTCAGTGATCCGAGTACTAATCAAAAGTACTTGTACGAAATTTGTCTGGCAATAGGAGAAGGCAACGTTTCCTTACAGCTGGCATCTAAACAGCCTGGAAAAGTGTCACATGCAAGATGGTTAACAACAGCCAATAGAATAGTAAGACTGTATGTCGCTACAGAAGAACCATCGTATGAATTAAAATTATTAACGGAGTACGTAATTAAAGTGTATGCTACCACCTGGTTTCTTATTAAGTATAAATCAGCTTGTAAGTATAGTCCCCAACATTTGTTCCATTTAATTCAATCTTCTCGTTATTTACCGATCCAATTTAAGAATATTGTAGATAACGTTATTCAAAGAAATGCTTATTTCGCTCATCCCGAAAATGTTTTGATCGGAATGCTTGGTGATAACAGAAAACATATTTGAGAGTTGGCCTTGCGTCGAATTTTAAAATGTCGAACTTTAGAATGTGAAGCTCGCGATTTTAAAATTGCCAGAAGTAAACTTTGAAGCTAGCGATTACACCGATCTAATTAATTGGCAATCTGTTAACGTAACGGAACCAACATTGACTAAAAGTATCACCGAAGCAGATCTTAGAGAAATTATAGTAAATATTCCTGATAACATCGAAGTTTTAAGTTTTCCATGCCACACTCAGGCTGTAGAACGCCATATAAAGATGGTAACCGACGCATCTTCGTTAGTATGTGGTAACACCACCAGGGACGGATTAATTCGGGCGAAAATTTCTTCCAGGAAAGCAATACCAAATATGGAGACAAAAAAAGATTTTATCAAGTAAGTTTTTAGACATATTTGGAATCCGACTTGCAGTCACCTTCTCGTGGTGGATTCTGGGTTGTTTTTTTATTTAAAAAAAAACAAGCAAAGATCTGCATCGAAAAATTAACGTTTTTAATCATATTTTTTACATTTTTAAGAGAAAAAAGGAACCTGAAGACATTAATATTTTTCCAAAAATGTTTTACAGTTGTGTTTCATTAATCATAAGGCAACTATCCCGCACCCAGGCCAACTCAAAATTCAAATTCAAATTTTCACCTATTGCTTCACCTAGAATTGCTCTGCCCTAATAGGTAATGCCGTTATAATTGGGTAACTTTTTTCAAGGATAAAAGCTTTTCCTTTAATGGACCCTTTAATTACAAAGTTCTTAAAAACAAATCTATAAGTTAAGAAATTGATTATAAAATATGCATAATTATGCATAGCATAGAACTGAATTAGAATTCATTGCCTAATATGCATCTTAAAGAGAATTTAAATTAAATATTAAGAAGTACTTACACTGCGCTTACCCTTCATAAAAGCATCATTTTGTATTTATAGTCACGTTCAATATTATTATCGGGGAAAGTACAAGAAATAAATAATTTTTTGATAAAAATGCATAATGGATTTTGGATAAATTACAATAAGGTGATTTAAATTTAAAAATATTCGAAGTTTTTGCACCTGGCAATTTAATAGATGCTTGTATTAGGCATATAAAATGTTGACGAAGCTTGCATTAAAACTCAATATCTTTTTTGACGTATAAAAATTCTAATATAGATATTTCTTAAAGGAAAGTAATTCATCCATCTTGTCAAGTTTCATTTTGTAACTGTCACTGCAAACATTTACACGCAACAGGTGTTGGTCTGTAAGGTAGACTGTAAAACTAATAAAGAAACCTACCGTTTTCGATGCCTTTTTGGTGATAGTTGACCTTTGCTGTTTAATTAGGCGAGATAGTCTTTGGGTGCGCTGGGCTGTCGTAAGGGGGCCGTTGCTGTCTGGTTCATCACAGCTAAAGGAATGCATGGAAACATCTTCCTTTGGAACCGATCCTGGTGGAGATTGACGTGGGGTTACCGTGGATAACGGAACCATACGTGCGATTAAAGTTTCACTTCGGACACTCCACTGACTACTCCCGTACTTTTTTTGGTTCATAAGATCCCCTATACTATCCCGCACACTAGGACTCGTCGTACTTAAAACAGACCGCGAAAAATATGGACTATGGGGTAAAGATGCCGGACTAGTTGAAAGTTGATGGTTAGCCGTGGTGGAACGGACAAGATCGGGTAATGGCCCTCCAGTCAACTTATCCAATTCCGACATACTTGAACCTCTTCGCATGCGTAATCGGTTACTGTCAGGAATGTCTTTAGCATTGCTTTTCTTTTTTAAACGATCTGCAGAACGTGTGACTCCAGAATGCTTCATTGAAAATAGCCCGGCTTTCAGGGGAAATAGCAGAGCCCACTCAGTGCACCGTTTATCATCCTCCTCCATAGTAGAAACACTAGTATGCTGATGGCGGTGGTGTTTATTCATTTTATTTATTTGTAGATTTTAGAAGATTTAATTCACCTTTTTAGCTTAATACACTTTTGTAACACACAGACAGCACAACGCGTTGATGCTGAATGTAACAAATCCTAAGAACAACTGAGTAAATAGTCTAGTAACTTCATGTTTAAAGTTTGTAATGATGTTATAGCACAAAGGTTGTTCAAGAACGCTGTTTACATGTATCTGTAAGCCAAAGCACTGACTGCAAAGTGATAACTACCTAGTATTATAACGAGGTTAGTATAATTTCCTTCCGGACGGGGTGATAAGGCTTATGCGTGAGGCCTTGTTGTGGAAATTGTGAATGGTGAAACATGTCGTACTATTAAGTTTCAGTTTGTTTTATTACTTATTACTTTTTTAAACAATTTATGTAGATATTTAGTTTACTGGATTAAAGGTTTAACAGTAAAACTAAAGAGTGACTATTCTTGAACTACCCTGGATAGTCTTCTTACTATTTAATTTTATTTTCATCCTACTTTCTTATATTTCAAACAAAAATTTACAAAAATAATAAGTAAAAATTTATTTGAATTGTTTTGGTTATAATAATATTATTCCTTTTAGATTTTTATTTTTAAGGCATTAATGTACTCACGAAAAATATGCCAGAAAAATCCTTTTCATAATAATACATTAAATTAGCACATTTTACTTATCAAATTGCCGTTGAAATTGGTTACTTTAACTTATGAAGCTACAGCCACACCTGTTGAGTGATTTTATTTTCAGAATGAAAGCTTATTCTAACAGAATAGAAATATTTCGGTCTCTTTGTTTTAACGGGAAATGTTTTAAAGATATCCATAAGTAGTTCATGTACGAACTTTTGTGGCTCATTGTCATCAGTCAAGGTTTCGACATTGGTAGGATTCCGTTGAAAAGAAATGCACAGTGATATGGGTAACCCTGCACAACTGTTATCATTGCTAATTGTCAATTATGTGGGTCAATATCGCAGTATCACCTGTCGGCTCTTCATTCCAATAGATAAAACTAATTGTAACTAATTGCACCTATTACACATACGCGAAATTTCTACTAAAAAGGTTATCAGGAATTTTCACAGGATGTAATTACTGGCATGTTTATATCTTATCGCACGGATTTTGCGAAACGAATGTTGAAAATAAAAATACGTTCGGGAAAATACATATAAAATTATAAATCTGTGTTAATAATATATTTAAGTTTATATACGAATAGGTATTCTGTACTACTTAGGCAATAACGTGTATTCGATAACCGATCAAATTCACTGAACACTCGGATATTAAACGGTAATTAGGTATATATTCCACATGTTACAAAGCAAGTCCACACAGTGTCATAATCTGTCAACAAACACGTCTCACTACACACTGTAAAACAGCTTTCAGAGATGGTGTTTCAGGAGTATCGGGGAAGGATCGAAAGCCCCACTCTTTATTGGTTACTCACTCATCTAGATATTAACGTTGTTAGCATTGCCTTGGTCATAGGCGTGAATGAAAGCTTTCAGATAAAGGAAAACAATACGTCTAAAACATACCAATATAATTATAGAAGAATAACGTAAGCTACGTCAGCGTTGGCCCCGATGGGTTTATATCCCTTGAAAGAACATCCCTTATTAATGTGGTTATTACACAGACTCAATAGAAACACAAAATTACTAGTTGAAGCTTTAGAATGGGGAACAGCAATGTCGATAATTACTAATTTGTCATATTATAATTGTGTTTAACGTTGAACTAACTGGTTATTAGCGAAAAACGGCTTTCTCCTTATTCAGATTCGAGATTCTCCGGAAGTCATCCTCAATCATTATAATAATAACAGTTATTCTGGTAACATTTTGTTTACCTTGCGTAATTCATTTAATTAAACTGTAAGACCGGGAAATCTTTAATTTTGTGTAAAATTAAAAGCTGATAAGATAATAAACAACAATTACCTGATTTGTTAACATATGAAAGCATGGATTGGAAAATAGCTAATTAGTGTTATGAATAGCAATCTTCGCTCAACTGACGGAATTTATTTAAAAAAAAACTTCAGGCTTTAATAAAGCATGTACGTACAGCGTTTTGCATATGTTTAATAATAAAAGCATTATATCTTTTGTTTACATACAACATTCCATTTTAATGTTTAGGATATCCTGAATGTTATATTACATTCAGGAACATTCCATTTTGCATGGTTACAAAATGATTCTGCAGCGTGTTGAACACTTCCTACCAAAAAGTTTTAGAATGAGCTGGTTGCTTTTATTACTTAGTTCATTAAAAAATTAAAACTTATTAGCGGGATGCATACATAGTATAAAAAACTTGTTTTTAAAGATTTGACGCATATCTAGATTTAGTGACTTTCATCATGCAAACCTTTGAGATCAATTATAAAAATGATTCTTGTTAGCAATAACAATAAGTGACTTACGACAATAAGTTAACTTATTGGACCATTATACCGGGTGGGGCAATAGTGTGGGGAAGTCCGACAGCTCCTAAACTGTAACAGCTGGAAAAATCGTTCTAATACGGATGTAAACAGTGGATAGAGGCGCATCTAGAGAAATTATTTTTAAATATACAGGATGTTGCAGGAAAGTGTAGCACGCTTAAGGTAATTTTTTTTAAATAGATCGCCCAAAATATTTTTGCATATTTAACACCTCTCTTGGCAGGTTTATTCATATCTAAAACTTTAGCGCCATCTAATAACCGGTTTAGAAGTAATAAATTTTTTTCAAAAAAATTGAGTTTTACATTACCCACTTAACAGTTTACCGCTTTCACGGCCGCAACTGTGAAGACGAATTTAAGTAGGGATTTTGTTGAAGGGACTTGTAGGGTGCTCTTCTTTAAAAGAAAACGGACCCACCATGTACAGGGTGTTCAAAATTAATTTTTAAATTTAGAGAACTTCAAAGCTAAAATTCACAACTTTTTCAAATGGAACACCGTGTATATTTTGTACCTTTGTGATGCAGAATTAAATAACGAGCATTTTTGTATGTACGTCCCTATAGCTATCTGCAACCACTTTTGATTTATTGAGAAAAAACTACAAGAAGTACACAATTAAAAAATTATTTATTTAAAAAATCAAGGTATAACAAATTAGTTTTCAAATAAAACAAATGTTAGAGAGAAGGGAGGGTTTTAGTGATTAAAGAAACTAATAAACCAATAATAATAATAAAATAAATAAAACACATAATTAAATAAACGTTTGCAAGTCTATTCCATGAAAGCACATGTAATTAATTTAAAAGAGACAAATAACTGAAATATATTGAACTGAAATTACAAACTAAATTAGCTAACCTTATCAATAAGGAGTAATAAACTTAAAATCGTTTAAAAAAAGGGGGGAAAGAGGATGGCTATTCCCTAGGGCGTTGACTGGTCCGTTCCTGTAATAAAAGATAAACAGAATGAGACCACGTCTCAGTTAGTATTGACTCATGCACTAACTACCCTTTTGTTTCTGTACGTAAGCTCATTTATGTACATTCACCATACAACTGCATGTTAAAAACAATAATATTGGTGTCACGCAAAAGAACATTACATTGACGTTGGGCCTGGCTCGACACTGACAACCCTCCGTACACAAAGGACCAAAAAACTGTGAATGAGACGCAACCATCCACCGTCAATGTTCTTTAAAACAAGGACCAGATAAACGCAAAGCGTTATCCCATCACTTTGTGCACAGAGAACAAAATATGCGAATGAGACGCTAACCATTCGCGGCCAATATTCCTAAAAACAAAGTCCAGGTAACGCAAAGCGTTACCCCATCAGTTCGAACCCGTCCGCATAGGTCGTATGTAAACATACCCCTACCGACGGTGGGTCGCCACTCCCACGGACACTCAAAATAAATGACACCAACTAAGGACTCGTTAACTGACAAAGCAAAACCATTCGCAACATATTTATGCAATTCAACAATTCATCTTATTAATTAACATCTGCATCATTCAGTTAACCTGCCCCTACTGACTTACGAAATCATGCACAATTACAAATCAAAGCTAACAAAGAATCATTACACACAAACCAACACTTACTGATTAAATTTCTTTAACACAATAATAAAGCACAAGCTCACAGATTCACTTCTCTTGACCTGCACTCTGAAACAAACTGAATTCTGTACCGATAAACAAACATCTACCCTAAATTAGTAGAATTCTTAGAAATTTGGCTTTCTTCGGTCGAGAGTCTGGAACGGAACAAATTGCTTCTTTTCCGTTTACTAAAATGTATCGTTATTTTTGGTTTTGTTAGAATGCAACGTAACACAAAAGAAAAAACTATAACAAATGCTACCCATGCTACAAATGTTGCCCATTTGCATGGACACACATTTCAATGCGCCTTTGGAACGATCTTTGTACGTTTCTTAACATTGCCGGCGAGATACTTCTAAAAGCATGTATTATTCTATCCTTCATATTTTGGATTGTGGTTGGTGTCTCTGTATAAACAATTTCTTTCACATATCCCCATAAAAAGAAATCCATTTTTGTAAGATCAGGAGATAGTGCAGGCCATTTAGTGGGTCCATTCCTTCCAATCCATTGTGGTGGGTAGATATTATTTAGGTGGTCTCTTACTGCATGTAAATAATGCGGTAGAGCACCGTCTTGCTGAAGCCACATCCCATTTCGGATCATTTGAGGAAGGTTCGCCAATAATTGTGGCAGAAGTTCTCCAAAAAATGGAGATAAATAGCTCCAGTTAATGTACCATCAAAAAAATGTGGTCCTATTACATGTTCTCCAATAATTCTCCCCCAAACGTTTATGGACCTTCTGTGCTGGTTATCAAGTTGTCTGAAAAAGTAAGGATTTTCTGTAGCATAATAATGGAAATTGTGCCTGTTAACAAATCCATTTTTATGAAACGTTGCCTCATCAGTGAACAAAACATTGTTGAAGAATGTAGCATCGTCTTGCATTTTACCTATGGCCCAATTACAAAACTGTAAACGTTTTAGAAAATCCTCATCAGTTAATTCCTGGTGCATTTGAATGTGATATGTATGAAACTTATTTTTCTTTAAGATTCGACCAACAGAACGTCTACTTATTCCTACAGATGAACTCACTTCTCTCTGACTAACATGGGGATTCTCAATCGTTGACAGCACAACAGATAACTCATTTTCTTTGTTCACAACATTGTTAATTCGTTCACTTTTTTCATACTGTACACTGCCGGTCTCCACAAATCTATCGAGCAGGTTTTGAAAGCTGTGAACTTTAGGGAGCCTCCGTTCAGGATACCGTTGGTGATAAATTCTGCGGGCAAGCAAACAATTTCTTTCCGACTCGCCCAAAACAAAAGTCATGTCTACAAGTTCTTCATTACTGAAATTCATTTTGAAAAACTAAAACACCTACTAGAAATAAACACTGATGGTCGATAACTGCGAGAAATGTACGTTTTGCATACGTGCACAACAATTGCTAGATGCTTTAATGTTTTGTTGTACAAAAACAACCAACACATTTGACAACGAAATAAATAAAAATAAAAAAACAAACAAAGTGGTTTCAGATAGCTATAGGGACGTACATACAAACAACGTTCGTTATTTAATTCTGCATCGCAAAGGTACAAAATATATAGGGTGTTCCATTTGAAAAAGTTGTGAATTTTAGCTTTGAAGTTCTCTAAATTTAAAAATTAATTTTAAACACCCTGTACATGGTGGGTCCATTTTCTTTTAAAGAAGAGCACCCTACATGCCCCTGCAACAAAATCCCTACTTAAATTCGTCTGCACAGTTGCGGCCGTAAAAGCGGTAAACTGTTAAGTGGGATAATGTAAAACTCAATT
Source organism: Agrypnus murinus (assembly GCA_929113105.1). Lineage (NCBI taxonomy): Eukaryota > Metazoa > Arthropoda > Insecta > Coleoptera > Elateridae > Agrypnus > Agrypnus murinus. Next base: position 84,981,870 of record OV816024.1, read on the forward strand.
TTTTGAAAAAGAATTTACTTCTAAACCGGTTATTAGATGGCGCTAAAGTTTTAGATATGAATAAACCGGCCAAGAGAGGTGTTAAATATGCAAAAATATTTGAGGCATTCTTGCACGGTATTCTTTCCCATTAAAAAGCAATGTGTTATCAATACACGAAATTCGTTTCTGTCCATTTTTTCTACAAATGCAAAAGTAGCGTCAGTTTCACCACGGTAACTTTGCTGTTTATGATCCGATTGACGTGAAAATCAGACACGTGTCATTTGAAGGTTAGATCTTTCGGAAAACGAAGTCGAGTTGATATTACTAATGCCATCTGTGGGTTAGTCCCGGGACTTATTGAACGATGTGTTATTTAAAAAAAATACCTTAAGCGTGCCACACTTTTCTGCAACACCCTGTATATTTGAAAATAATTTCTCTAGATGCGCCTCTATCCACTGTTTACATCCGTAGTAGAACGATTTTTCCAGCTGTTACCGTTTAGGAGCTATCGGACTTCCCCACACTATTGCTCCACCCGATATATGTATGGAACCCATAATAAATATTTTGATTCCAATATAAATTTTCTGTGGTTTATTTTTCATGTGTAATATATGGTCCCTTTTAATGTTTTTTCTCAGTTTATAATTTCTGGTGAGTCATTGAAAGAAGACAAAGCATTCTTGCATGCTGCATAACAAAAGGATGGCTAGGTTTTCTGGGCCCAGTTAATACAAAATTAGCTAAAAAAGTAATAAAGAAACAGTCAATACAGGCAAGAAACAGAACGAGTGTAAATGGTATAAAGTAGCAGTGTGATGTGCTCAGGCTAAGAAAATTAGAGATTCAATGAAAGCAAACGGTAAGGTTTGAAATAAATGCCAAGAAAAGTTGTCGCTTATAATCAAATTACATAAGTTGAGAAATATACTTCCCAAAATAAGATCACAGTTGACATTCAGAGGTGCATATTTCTCTATATTGATTTTACGAGAAAAAAGTAACAGCTTATAAAATGGCTTTGTTTGCTTGAAAACTTCTAATAATAGTGAAGATGTCACTGTTAGATACATACAATAAAGAAGAAAATAAACAAAATACTATTTGTTTAACATTTTACACCATTATGGTGTCTATTATCTATGAATACCACATTGTAATTTTAAAAACAGCCTTAACAATCTTATGCATAGCTGACCTGGTGTGAGTTTGAGCTTCGAGTGAAAAAACATATTTGGACTCAAAAGGATCTAGTAATTAAGTCAAAAGAAAAAAATGTAATTTTAGTCTGGAATAAATGTTGTGGTATTATTCTGGGGCCTGATTTCAAGTTATGGGTTGTAGCAATTATTATTATATATTTTACTATATATTTTACACCAAACTAAACCTCTCACTTCTACCTCCAACCCAAGATACGGCACCTTACCATTCTTTTAGAACCTACCACCAGGTTCAAACTTGGCTTGGATTTTACCATGATCCTGAAGAATGGGGTTGGAAGCGGACTACAAATGAACTTCAACCATTTCGAACTACTATGGCTCCCGCACCATCAAGTTTGCTGCAAATAATATTTTGCAAATGCACAAAAAATTGAGGGGCTGCCTGTGGATGCCGAAAAGCTGGCTTAAAATGTTTTATTATTTGTTCGAATTGTAGTAGACACAAATGCGACAATGTGCCAGATACATTGGATGCCATCGAAGACGAAATCGATGACGATGAAATTTTCGATTCGTCTCCTACGGATATAGCGGAGGCAGAAAACAGGGATGTGGAAGTGTCTTCCTTAATCATCGAAACAGATGAGGCTTATGACGTAAAATAACGTGCCACTTTTTATAAATAAATATTTTAATCAGTTTTTTATTTCAAAAAATTAATTTTCATTCATTGAACTTTATCCTTTTCTCCAACTTTCCCTTCTCATGATTATTATTATTATTATCATCATCATCATTATTATTATTATTAATTTTTGTGATGTACGTGATGTACAAACAATTGTATCTTGCTACATCGACAATTTTTTATGATAATACGTTCTACCCATGCAAGTAAGAAAGATCTATAAATTATGAGTACTTCTTCACACTATTTATAATATTAATAGATTCACTACACAGTATTGTCATTTTTCTGAACACTTTTCGGCGTTTTATGTTTTATGAAATGTTTTCCGTGTACTACGAGCAACATTTCCACTGATAATTCACGCGGTGCAATAGTTTGCCAAGTTATAGCTCTTAAAGTATCAATTTTATAAAAAAAAACTTCAAATAAATCTTATTGGAAATTTTGTGTTCTACAAATTTGGTTATTACCATTTTTAATGTATCATCAACCGTTAACTATATATTTAGCAATAACCATGTTGAAAAAAGTTTGGCGCGCTATAAATATAAACCTATGTACTATACAGAAAAAAGTTTCCAATAAAAGTTGTAGAAAATATTATTATCTACGAAAACGATCTGTACTATTTTTGTCGTACGATGCACGGTCTACGAGATATTTGATAAAACTTGTTCTCCAAGATGGCGCCTAACGCTCAACCGCCCCCGTCCCGCCAACTTGACGTTACATTTCAGACGTAACATTTTCCAACAAGAAAATCAATTCTGTAGAAGATTGCATTATGAACCTACGTTTCTTGCTCTGGTTATTGGACTAATAGATAAACGATATATTTTAAAATCTAATACTGGAAAAAATTACTGAAAATTTAAGGTTTCTAATTTGATGGATACCTACTAGACCTGGTGCCCAGAGGCTTTCCATATAAAAAACCCGCTGGATTCATACTGATTGTTAATATAGGTTGAGAAATACCTAAGCTTTGATATTATAGAGGTTGCCGGATGAAATCAATGATCATTTTTTGTCATCCCCCATTATAACAGTTAGGGTCAATCTATATGAAGTGGAGCAATACTGGTCGCTAGACCATTTCAAAACAGGATATTTGTTATTTTTTGTATGTTATCACACCTAAGTATTGGTAGATCAAAACCACGGTTATTTTATTTTTATTCCATTTGATTGAAATATGGCAGCCATATTTATTTCGTGGGTGCACGAAGTTTCTTGTAGGGTTTTGATGTAAACATAAATATTGATATCTCCAGAAGGGTTTGTCCTAGACATATACGGTAAAAACCATCGTATTGCTCACATGTCGAACTACATTGTTTTAATCTAAACATAACTTTCGTATGATGCTTACTTATGGGTGTGATTTAACCACAAAGTGTAACAACGTTTTTGCAAGATTTCCACTTTGTAGGGGGCCATATTTCCAGATAAAGGTGAAGTCTTACGATTGATTTTTTTTGTTAATGGTATACAGTTAGGGGTAGTGTATGTATAAAATATTTTAAATCTGGAACTTCGCTATTTTGGTATTTATGGGCTTTTGAAGTTCTCGTTATTTTCAGTTTTGAGCCGTCAATATCGATAGCATTTTTTTATATTACGTGAAAATTAAGTAGTATATGTTGGCAAACTGTGGTAAAAATCTAAAGTTTGATATTAGCCTGAAAACCGAGTTATTCTCAGTTGAGAAATGTGTAGAATGCTTCAGTTATTAATAATTATAGTTGAATGATGCTTATAAATGCACAATTTTAGCGTGCTGTATTTGTAAATGTCCTTTTTTTAATTGTTGGCACTTTTTTGACAATTTATGTGTAACCTTTTGTGTATGCAGCTTTTATGTGTAACCAGCTTTTCATCGGAGTGCGGGTTATGTGGGTCCGCCGAGTACGAAGCAAAAAACTGATCGAGGTGACTATACAGGAAATGGAGCTTGACACTCATATTGCAACCGAAATCTCAAAAAGTCAACAGAATTGTAGTAACCAGATAGTCATAGTTAAGAACGTTTTTGTTGCCGGGGAAGTTTTGTATAACTGCCACGAAAGGTAGCCACGCTGCTTTCTCCTTGCTATTCAACTTCCTGACAAAATGCTCGTCACGGACAATGATATGTATTGGAGGTCCGTTAAATACACATGCTTTCATCATCTCAAAAAGGCAGAGCAAAAAAAGTAGAATCTGTTGCCCGTGTTGAGTAAAAGTGGCGTACCAATAGTTTTCTTTTTAAAGAAACTATTTCACATTTAAGGTTGTTAGTATAAAATGTACGCAAATTATTATTTATAAATAAACGAAACATTCCTAAGTGCACAATACCCTGTACAAAAAAATGTCAGAAGTTATAGGATAGCTGATGCATTATAGGGTTAATATATTAACTTAATATGATACGCTCTATATTCAATATCAAATTGCATAGAAACGAGAGCATGTAGAAAAGCCGATTTCAGATTTGAAATCAGCAATGAAAATTTTACTAAAATCAGTTACAAATATATCTTGCAACAGCGAATGACAAAAAAATTGTTCCCCAGATTTTTACCACAGTTTGCCAACATATACTACTTAATTTGCACGTAATATTAAAAAAAATCCATTAGTGCCCATCCGAGATATTGAGAGCCAAAGTTGCCCAAAACTGAAAATAACGAGAACTTCAAAAACCCATAAATACCAAAATAGTGAAGTTCCAGATTTGAAATATTTTATATATAAACTACCCCTAACTGTGTATTTACCATTAACAAAAAAATCAGCCCTAAGACTTCACCTTTATCTGGAGATATGGACCCCTAAAAAGTGAAAATCTTGCAAAAACGTTGTTACACTTCGGGGTTACATCGCACCCATAAGTAAGCATCATACGAAAATTATGTTTACATTAAAAAATGTAGTCCGACATGTGAGCAATACGATACTTCTGGAGATATCAAGATTTATGTTTACATCAAAATCCTGCAAGAAACTTCGTGCACCACGAAACAAATATGGCTGCCATATATCAATCAAATGGAATAAAAATAAAATAACCGTGGTTTTGATCTACCAATACTTAGGTGTGATAACACACAAAAAACTATCCTGTTTTGAAATGGTCTAGCGACCAGTACTGCACCACTTCATATAGATTGACCCTAACTGTTATAATGGGGGATGACAAAAAATGATCATTGATTTGAAAACCTCTAGCCGCCTGCACTATACTGTAGGTCTTAATTTGATAAGATAGATATTTTGATAAGTTGATCAATTTTTGAAAACAACTTTTTCAAAAACAAAGACAGATTGCATAAATAAGCTACTTTTTAGTTCTAGACTCTCTAGAGAATTCTTATTCGTTACAGCTTATTGTTAAATTTATAATAATAAGTTTAATTTTCCTCAAATACGTTTTTGTTATAAGATACTGAAATGCATCCAGCCATTAATGATGCATGTCGTATCTGATGGAGATGAAATTACGAGATCTTCCAAAAATCTAGATTGTCGAGAAGGAACGTGAAAAGCTTGTTAATTTCAGTTGGAAACATAAAGACGAAATTGAGGGTAGCCGGAAGTGGAAAGGTAAACAGCTACTTTTTTAAATCAAATCTAACAAATGCAACATGCAATACCTTAATTCATTCATTAACATTAAGATCATGTAAGAGAAGATAAACTAGACTTTAGAATTTGTCTACTTAATTTAAATAAATATACAGTTGTGTAAGTATTCGTTTGTCGTTCGTTGATCGCCTTATTTAAATTTTACATAAATTTTATAAAATTCTCTAGTAATAATATTCAATGGACAGAAAATAGTTTTCTTGAAAATTACATTCATTTTAATTCGTTTTATCTATTTGTTGGATTATGGGAAATGGTTAAAACTATCAAAGCTTGTTCAGGCATGTACAAAGAGTTCAAAAGGTGAAAAGTAATTCAACTACTGACAATTTAAAATAATTCAAAACATACATATCAATATGACTAGGCGTGTTATTTAATTTTTCTAAACATGTATGTCTCTGTACACTTAACCTATTTTACTTGTTACACAATGGGTGTGTTAGCAGGAATTCACATTATTGATATACGAGTTTTTATAACGATATTGATTAATTAACTAATAATTTCCCCAGTCTTTTTATACATAATACACTACTAATTTTAGAATTTATTTTCAAGTGGTCTTAAAGGGGCATTTTAAATATAGTACTAAGCCAACGATTTTCGGAAAAGCTACTAAAGCTTCTTTTCAATTTCAGGTCGGATATCAGAAAGAAATGCCTGTACGTAATCAGAACAGTCACTTTTGTGGCGCCAGTAAATTTTCAACGGCCTCCTTGTTGTCTATAAAAGAGAAGAATTTGTGAGATTTATATAATAAGAATGAGGGAGAGATAGAAATGTGAATGTAACTCACAGTAATGTTGCTATTAAAAGACGGTTTCAATGCAATTTACAGTAGCAATGTAATTTAGTGAATGCGTTATAGACATGTTCAAGAGAAAATGTTCTTTTAAATTATTTTTCTTATTGTCGTGTTTATGAAAAACAAATAAAAACAATTAACAAGGAAATATATATATATAGTTATATACTCAGTTGAAAGCACTAAAACAAAATGTTGTCATTAATAATAAATGGCTGTACAAGACCATTTATTAAGATATATTTCTACTTTTTTATGTTACAGCTTGCCTTGAGTTCATCAGGAGGCATGTCGATAGCTTTTATCGCTCTGTGGGAAACAGAATGCATGCTGGTTTCGTTTTCACATGAGTAATAAAATATTTTGGAAAAGTACCGTCATTACATCACGATATAGAACACAGTAGGGCGCCGTTAGTATTTACAAAAACTTTACATTTTAATCGTGAGTTCCGATACCCTTAGTTTAGAAAATTTTAATACAATAAACTACAATGTTAAAGATACAATAATATATCGCAGAACAGTTATTGGCAGCATAAGATTTCTAACCAACGATGCAAAAAAAATTGTTTTAGATTAAATGATTTGGAAAATTTTTATAATGAGTCGTATTTAGGTTTTAGGAAATAATAATACGATTTTTCGGATGATCATTCCGGATTTTGAATTTTATATCCTTCTTCAGTGATTAAATAAATTATAATTTTAGAGCTGCAATATAATATAACGTGACGGCACCACTCAAACAGCGCCCATGGCAGAACAAACACAAGTTCCCGTAGAGAACTGGCAGTTTGCCAAGGGTGTTATAACGAAGGGTGCAGTCACGTGGGTAGTGGATGAGTTCGAACCCTTTAAGTCGCCAGAGCCAGATGGGATATTCCCATCACTGCTGCAAAAAGGCCTGGATGTCCTTATTTCAAGTATTGGAAGGATATCTAGGCCAGTGTAGCAATGGGATGTCTACCCAAACAATGGAAGACAGCCAGAATGGTCTTTATTTTCAAAGCGGGAAAAAAAGACTACACAAATGCCAAATCCTCTAGACCCGTTAGTCTCACGTCTTTTCTTTTAAAAACTTTAGGAAAGATCATTGATAGGTATTTAGTGGAAAGGGTAATTTCAACATTACACCCATTCCACGAGAATCAACATGCATATAGACGTAGAAGGTCGACTGAAACTGCACTCCACGTAGTCGTGCACAAGGCAGAAAAGGCACTTAATTATAAAGAAGTGGCCCTTGCGGTAGTTTTTGATATTAAAGGGGCTTTCGACAAGGCGAGAACAGCCACAATCGGTCAAGCTTTACAGACCAGGGAGACCCCTTACGTAATGGTCAGTTTGGTATGATCGGCAATGACAGAGAGAACCGTGTAACGGTGATCCTAGGGGACTGTTCAGTTGAGACTGGGGTAAGTGGTGGCTGCCCGCAAGGCAGCTGCTTGTCGCCCCATCTATGGTGCCTTATAATGGACGGCCTGTTGGAACATGTAACGGTAGAGGGCTTCTATGCTCAAGCATATGCTGAAGACGGACTGGTCCTAGTGACTTAGAAGTTTTTAGAGGTCATCTGCAACATAATGCAAGTAGCCTGCAGGATTATAGAAAGATGGTGTGAAGAGAAAGGTTTGTCGGTAAATCCACTTAAGACGGAAATTATTCTCTTCACTAAAAGGAGGAAAATCGAGGACTTCAGGGCACCCATAATGTACGGAAGACCACTAGCACTAGCGAAGGAGGTTAAGTACTTAGGGATCACCCACGATAGCAAATTAAGTTGGAAGCCGCACGTCGAAAAAACTGTAAATAAGTCGATAGCGACTTTATGGCAGTTGCGCCGAGCGATGGGTAAGAACTGGGGAATCAGTCCTCAAATTCTGCATTGGCTCTAGACACTGGTAATAAGACCAAGAGTTCAGTACGGCTCAATAGTCTGGTGGACTAGTGTAGAAAGGCTAACTATTTCCGAAATACTGGAAAAGGTCCACCGACTAGCCTGTCTGGGGATTACGGGAGCAATGAGAACAACACCAACGGCCGCACTCGAGGTTATACTGGGTCTCCCGGGCCTTTACTTTTGGATAAAGAGAGAGGCCACGGCAACCCACCTCAGAATGCAGGATGCTGTGCTTTGGAGTAATCAAGGTATATGCACGGGCCATGCAAAGATTGTCCAGGTGGAGGCAAAAGAGCTACCTTTGTCAACAAACAGGGTAACCAAAGCAGCAGACCAGCTAAGGCTAGAGAAGGATACTCTCTCACTATTCCAACTAGAGAACAGTGGGAGCAAAAATAAGTTGAGTTTCAGCCAGATGCCTTGATGTGGTCTCCCCATAACTACTACTACTACTGCTACTACTACTACTACTTAATAATATAATGAATTAGAAAAATTAGGCCTGTGAGGGAATTTTTTTACTTACTTTTTTAAATGTGTCATATGGCCGGTTTCACAAAGCTTGATTAAGTTCTGATTAACTTAATTGTCATTAAATTTGAAATTCAGAAATTTCATTGGCTGAGATTTAACGGACCTTGAATTTTATCCAATTATATTTCTAGATTTTAAATTTAATCACTTTTAAGATAATCAGAGTTTAATCAAGCTTTGTGAAACCAGCCAATAGTGAAATTAAAATAATATAAATTATTAAGTGGTGGAACGAAGTACACCACTCCTCTTTTGTTATTATACCTTAATTGATTTTTTCAGTAATATATTAAAATGTTGAAATAATTCAATAACATATGTATTGTGTTAGAACAATTTATTGTTCTCTCTTCTGTTAATATTTTAGATATACCCATGTCCTTTTAGATTTACATATTTATTAAGTATAATCTTTATTTAAACTAAAAATTTTTGTTTAACCAAATTTTATTTTTATTATGGCAGTTTATTCCTTTATATTGAAATGGGGAATAAAATGAAAAACAACTTGAATTAGTGGAAATATAATTACTATTAGGTATTTATAATAGTAAAAAAATTATTTAATAATAATTATTATAAGTATTTAATTGTTATTTAATATTCTAAATAACAAAAATTACTATATTTTAATATAAATTATACTGAATGGTGGTTAAATTTTCAATGTCTGTTTTGTAATTGATAGCTGTTTTAGTTTTTTTTATTTCTATCATTTCATTTATCAATCTTTTTTAAATTTTTCATTTTGTAATATTTTGGGGAATTAAAATTAAAATTGGGAAAATTGTCTATTGCATGGTCAGATAATGCGGTGTTTAGTTTATGAGGATTTGACATTTTTATTTTAATTAAATTCTTATATTGGTTTCTTCTTTTTTAAAATTTTGTTTTGTTTGTCCTATATACTTTGCATTGCAATTATTACAATTAATTTGATAAACTATATTTATTTCATTTTCTATATTTGTTTTGTCTTGTATATGATTCCTCTATGAAATAGAGTACTATACACTATATTAAAAATTTTCTAAATTGGTTTGCTATTGTTTGAGACAGTTTTGGAATGAAAGGTAGTACTTTTAGTTTTATTTCTATATCATTTGGGTTATTATTAAATTCATTAGCTAAAAAATTTGATTGTAATGTTATTGTTTGGTTTGAAGATTTGAGTTTTATTTTTTTAAATCTTTTTGTTATGTTTGAATTTATGTATGTTAAAGGATAATAATTTTTTTGTAACATGATTTTATTTTTTTTTAATTTTCTTTATGGACTTTTTTTGATTACAATTTCATTGCTCTGTCTATTAGATTATTGATTTAACTAGATTAAAACTTTTTTTTATATTTTACATCTGTATATGTATAAAAATTTAAATATGTACCTATCAGTTTCAACGTCTTTTCAAACTATATTATACTGCAGCTCTAAATTGTTATTATAATTTAGTTAATTTCATTCAAGAAGGATAAAAAATCCGAAGTGATCATTTGAAAAATTGTATTATTATTTCGCATTATAACCTAAATACGACTCATTATAAAAATTATCCAAAAAATTTACCATTAAAAACCAAAGAAATATATTTATCAAAACCAATTATATATTTATTTTAGATGTTCTATTATTATTATTAATCGCCATTTATAAATATATACTTTTGGAAATTCTATTATAATGTTATAATGTATTAGATTGTACATTTTTATAAGTAATCAATGATCAATAAAAAAATGTAAAGAAGAAAAAAAATGAAAAAGAGAATTCATACAAGTCAAATTCAAGAAATTTATTTAAGTTATTTCTTAAGTTCGGAAAAAGGTTTTTGTTGCAAATTTTTTTGCGATTAAAAGTTCTAATTGTTATATGAAAGAAACCCTATAATTTTCTATTTACAGAACATTTGATTACTAACCATTTCGAATTTATTATGACTTATAGAATCTACAAATTTTTAATGCTTTTTTTTACTTTAGGGGATTTGATGCAATCGAACATTTTTCTGTATTGTCTGTTATCTACTGCGCTAGATAAACGTCAATAAACAGTATAATTTTTTAAGGTCGTGGTTTTTCACCAGAAAAGTGAGTTTTTTCTTAGTAATATCAAAATTTTTTAATTTTTTCTAAATTTTTCCTCTCGGCGACAAAACGGATCTAAACGTAGGACGCTAACAAGGTTTTAAGTAAATAATGACGAAATTCAGAGAGGGTTTCATCGAAAGCCATCACATTCTCATCTCAAAAACAAAGTAGTACTGACATTGGTAGTATTACATTGACTTCATGTAATTTATTTGACGTTCAAAAAATTGTTGTGGTTGAGTAATAAAACACATACGTTTTAAGTTTCACGGCAACTTAGATGTCCAGGGTTTATAATCACACGCTATATAAAATGCCTACACATTCTATTTTTCACAGCAACCGAAATGTCAACAGTCTATAATCACCCGTTAGTATTTTAAGAGTTAATCATGCATATCGCTATGTAATACTTATCAAAAGAAACTTGGAAAATCGTCCAGGGATTGGATTTTCATGTGGGAGCGGAGGAAAAATAGCGCATAATAATTCATCTGAAAAAGATAGATATTCTGGCATACACTGAGAAAAATGATAACTATAAAGTGACAACTATACTTTAGTAGACCGATTTTTTGTTGTTCTAACCTGATTTCAGGTCAAGAATGAACAATTGATTTGCTAAATGAACTATCTGTTTATAGTTAACCGGCTTTTGGTAGATTTTACCTAGGTTCTAGTAAAATAAGCCACTACCTTACTTGGGTTAAATGTACATGTACAGTAACTTACAAGTCAAACTAAAATAGCTTAGCAGTTTGGAGTTCCAGATAGTTAATATCGTATTTCATTAAAACCTATTTATCACAATGAAAGACATTATTGGCTGTACTAAATATTTCTAATTAAAGAAAGAGGTTTTAGTGGGCCTTTTATTACGAACTCAATAATTATTTCTTTCCTTTTAATACACACGAGAAGAATATTTTTAAAGAAATACGATAGGAATATTTATTGCATTGTTTATGCAAGCAGCATATGGGAGTATGATTGATTTAACCTTATTGCGTCAATTTAACCAAAAGCATTTTACTAAAATCATATATTTCGTATTACACACAGGTATTGTTGTCAAAATTTGTACATATTTTCAGGGTTGCTGCAACTTATTTTTGGTTACTTTAACCTGACTATTTTTCTCAGTGTACTTACTAAGTCTTAAAATATAGTAACTTTTTTGTGAAGTCGGTGCACGGTAGAAAAAATTAAATATAATTGAGTAATAAATAGTTTGTCATTTTAACATAACTGAAAATTTTAATAGAAAATGCAAAATATATAATGGTACTATTCTTTTGCGTGTACAACAGAATTATTGGTTGTTTATCTTTTGTTGCTAAACGTACAAGTATTATTGACTTAAAAAAGTTTCAAACACAATTTAGGTTATTGTGTCAAAATGATCAACGTCAATTATATTTAAAAATTCTCAGCAACAGCACCAACCTTACAAAAAAGTTACTATATTGTAAAGTTATGATGTATGTCAAGTATGCCATGATTTATTTATTTATTTGTGGACAAGTAATCGGGATGGCGGAGCATCCTTGGTACCTCATGGCACCGTATGCGATGATATCTTTTTTTGATGTCTTTCTCAGATTTATTGCTATTCCCTATTTTTCCTTTGCTCTCACATGAGCATCCAATTCCTAGACGAAGGCTTTCCAATACTGTACATAAAACTACGCCCATGCGAAGGAAATTATTATGTTATTTCTACATTAGTACGGAACAAGTGGTAAAAATAGCTAATATCTTAAAAACGTATTATTAGGAAAAAAAATGTTTTGAGAAATAAACTATTAAAGATGGCCCCTGGCCTGGTAAATATTAAAACTGAACTTTTGTAAGAACAATAAGCTGACAATGGCTACAAACGAGAATTGCACTACTATCCATTTTTTTTCTAGAGTCCTCTGACTTTGATACCGTATTGCTCGGAGACTACTGAACCAAATTAAATATTTTAAAAACGAAAAATTAGTAAATTTATTTCTACATGTAGCCGTAAAATATCATATTTCTAACTAGTATACTTTTATTTTTATCGGACGATACATAATAAAAGGTACCCATTTTTAAGGACAATTTCATTGAGAGTGAGTTAAATTTTTTTTTCTCAGAAAGTATATCTCATATATCTATGAGATTTTTGTATGGGTTAGAAAGAAACCTTTCGGTTGTTATCCTATTAATTTTCGGACAAAAAGTGTTTTGTTTAAGATATATATGAAAAAATAGCGAACTATGCGCTCTTCTTTATTAATGGAGATAGAGTCAAATTTTTTCGATAGATTAACACTTTTCATATGTAGACATTATTTTCTTTAAAAAAAATGTTCCGAATTTTAACAATAAAAGTGCAATAACAAAAAAACCGTTTTTTGTCGAAACTGCTTGTCATCAAAAATCGTTTTTTTGTTTCCGCATTTTTATTATTAAAATTAGGAACATTTTTTGAAAACAATAATGTCTACACATGAAAAGTGTTGATTTGGCGAAAAAATTTGACGCTATCTCTATTAATAAACAAGAACGCATAGTTTGCTATTTTTTCACGTAAATCTTAAATAAAACGCTTTTTTGTCTGAAAATTAATGGCATAAGAACCGCAAAACTTCTTTCTAACCCATACAAAAATCTCATAAATATATGACATATACTTTCTGAGAAAAGAATTAGTGAACTTACTTTCAATGAAATTGTCTCTAAAAATGGGTACCTTTTATTGCGTATCATCCGATAGAAACAAAAGTATACCAGTTAGAGATATAATATTCTACTGTAGTATGTAGAAATGAATTTACTATATGCTCGTTTGTAAAATACTTAATTCGGTTCAGTAGTTCCCGAGCAATACGCTTTCAAAGTCAGAGGACTCTAGAAAAAAAATGGATAGTAGAGTATTAGAGACTTATCCGATAGTAGAGACTAGTCTGTTGTAAAATTAGAAATTAGGAAATGCAATACCGCTGTTAAACAAAAGTTTGAAATAAAGACAGACACATTTTTGTGTACGGAATACACCAAGAATAAACTGTGACAATGATACCAGCTTGTATCATCCCTAATTTAGTTTTCTTAAGATGTCCAAATAATACATTAAAGTGAAGTTTAGATGCAAGTACATTGAAGCTATACCAATGTACACGTTTACGGTATTTAATGTATGTATTGAAATATTTGATACCAAATCATACTACATTTTTAGAATATTCACTAAAGCCATTATATAGTTATAATGTGTGTTTACTTACGTTCGTGTTACCACGTACTTATTATTAGTAAAATGCAAAAAGGTACTCACATTTAGTTGCATGATGATCTTGTTGTATGCCCAAAGCCATCTTTGTTGAGCTGTTACTTGTGGTCTAACCGGTTTAATCTCTTCATCTTCTTCTAATTGTTTTTCTTCAGGCAGTTCTTCTTCTAAACGTAATTCTTCATCTTCATCGTCTTCATACTTGTCCTCATACTCTAACGGACCCGGCGAATGTCTCACGGAAGCACGTCGCGGCACGCCTTGCTGATACGGATCAATCGAACTTTTTCTTTGCGGAACGTACATATCTTCAGTCGGTTTTAAGGAAGATGGTGAAGGATATGCCTCTTCGGCTGCACACTTAACGGGAGAACCGGAACTATATGGATCTATCGAAGGTCTTCGCGTACTAATAGGTGCGTACGGTTCTAGCGGACGTTGTTGCAAAGAAGGATGGAACGGGTCCACTACCGTCATTTGAGAGGAACCCCTTCGAAGGCCTATATCATCTTGTGTTATGTGTATGACAGACGCCGGAGAATCTCTGTTTATTGCTTTTGTATAATCGGCAGAAATGTCGTCCGCGTCTTCCTCCACATAACTTTCTATAGATTCTTGCTGTTCTAAATATGGCTCTTCATTTATTTTTTCAGGAAATCCAAGGCCTACTAATTCAGACTCCATATACGTATCTTCATCGACCGATTCTTGATGATGGAGGTAATTAGAATCTACTGATTCTTGTTGTACTAGATAACCTCTAGAAGAAGCATTTTTGAAAGAGATTGTTTGATTAACTGTATTATTTATTGGTTCTGTTATAGTTACATCGGGTACGGAAGCATTTGTACTGTTTAACGTTGCTATTGCTTTAACTGGTTCTGATTGGTCCCTACGATATTGCACATTACTAACACTTGATGTCTTTAAGGAACTGTCCACGGAAGCTTGAGACACGACCGCGGTTGGAGTGTTCGTTATCGATTCTACTGTTGTTTGATAACCATCATAATAGGGAATGCGGCGTTGTTGATGTAAAGAACTACTTACTGAAGACACAGCCGTTTCGAACGAATCTTTTAATTCGTCATCGCGTGATTCTAAACTATCGGTATTTTGTTGAATAAGTGGACTACTGCCGCGACCACGTAATTTCTTTTTCTGTGCGGTATCTTTTGTTTTTTGATCGAAATAGTCCGGATCTGGGTATTCGCGTTCTTCTTGAGCACTGAAATAATACTCTTCGGTAGATTGTTGTTGGTATGGTAAAGACGCACCATTTTGACTAACTACTGTCGTTACACTAGTCCTATAATCACTATTACCTACATGAGTCATATTTAGTTCATCTTGTTGATTAGAAAGGTTGTCTATGCTTTGATATGCGTAATTATAGTCTTCATTATACACTTCTCTAGCACTAATTGCACCGGGTCGAACATAACAATTGTCATAAACATCATCATTCGAATAATCTGGATACTCCGCGGAACTCGTTCTTTTCAGTAGATTATTTCTTTTAGCCTTGGCACTGCGGTGATTGAGGTTCGGTTGAGGAAGTTTGCGTCCAGGAGTCGGTGGCAAACTGTTAAAAGGTTTATTTTGGGCCGCAATGCGAGCTAGCACTTTAGGTGTTTTAGTAGGCGTAGGAGGTAAACTTGCTCCTCTATGGGACGTATTCTCCGGAGTAAAATAGCCATCATAATCTTGATCGTTTATAGAACTTTGCCTACTAGCACTACGTTTATTAGGAATTTGAGGCATACGCCTACGGGTTTTAGGTGTAGAACTGCTAAGGTAACCATCGCAACTTTGATAAACTTCTTGAGCTATTAAAGAAGAGCGCTTCTTGTTAAGATAATTTTGCACCACTGGTACAGTGGGAAGCTTTTTAACACCTGTTATGTTTTTTTTGTAGTATCCTCCAGAATCCCATTGCCGATCCTCCTCGTCCTGGCCATATCTTTCCTCTTGAAACGAATACGATGACGCATCAAAAAATTCGTCATAACTTGGGGTAAATCCTTGATTACTGCAATAGAAAGATTACTTAGTGATAAGCATAATGAAAATGATACAAGTAGATACATAGGATACAACAAGGTACGTGAAGTTGGGAGTACCCATGTTGAGGACTCTACTGATGTCAATAATAAGTGTCCATTTTTTTGCTTATACCAAAAAAATTTATTTGTGCTGGACCCCTGAAAGAGATATGTATCCATGTCTGGAAATCGTACCAAACTAATAGGGATAATAAATATCCAATTTATGCTAATTTGTGCCGCAAAAATTAGAATCTGCGCTCTCCCCTCAATGAGATATTAAAAAAATAATGGATGCGTCCAACTCCTCTGGACGTTCCCATGTCGGAGTTGGATTGCCCAAATTAAATTGAATAATAATATGTGCACAATTTGTGCTGCCCTCTACAAGATATAAAAAATAGAATCGAACCAAACTAGCGAGAATAATTATTAGTGTTCAATTTGTGTTAATTTGTACTACAAACATTTGCATTTGTACTATCCCCATGAAGGAGATTAATCGAATAATGGCTGGACATACCCATGTCAGGGAAACGAACCTTATTAGGGAGGATATTTAGTGCTCAATTTGTGCCGTTAAAGTAAATGGTATAACAGTATTGTTAGTTTCAGTTGATATGGAGGTAATTGAATTTTGGTGAATTTTGGTTGTACTGTTGAA
Organism: Agrypnus murinus; assembly: GCA_929113105.1. Taxonomy (NCBI): domain Eukaryota; kingdom Metazoa; phylum Arthropoda; class Insecta; order Coleoptera; family Elateridae; genus Agrypnus; species Agrypnus murinus. The sequence goes on from OV816024.1 coordinate 84,998,650, forward strand.
GTGAAAAATCTAATTTGGAACTGTCAATTCTGTTTAGTGGGAATTTCATGCTTTAACTTGCATCAAAGACTAAAGTGATTTTTTTGCGACTTCACTTGAACTGTTTCCTTTGATGCATTTTATTTAATGCTATTATATAAATAATGCTTATTATTATAGAAGGAATTATTAAAATAAATAGATAAATACTCTAAATATAGATTATTTGATATGTCCAAATATGCGTTAACAGTTCCACGTTAAGCATGGAGGTACAGTAGAACAAGAAACTTACTAACAAATTACTGCTGTTTAATATGTTATTCAACAACACCAAATTATGTGAAAAGGGTGTAGGTCGAAATAAAGAATAAAATTCTTGTAAAGTCAAAAAAGTGAAAAGTGGAGAATAGAAGAAGAAATGTTTAGTTTATGCAAAAAAATGAAAGTAAAAGAGTTTCATACTTCAACTTTTTCTACATAATAATAATAAAGAACAAAAAATACTATTTTGGGCGACATGTACAGGGTGATCCATGAAAATTCTACCTCCTATTCGCCTATTTGCATGTAATAAAATACATAGTTTCCGGTGTTAATAATTTTAATACTTACGATACCCTTCGCGTTGGACAGTGTCTATTTATTTTGAAATTAAGATGAGCGGCCGTTCTAGATTTTATTTTTTACTTGCACATGATGGTATTAATATCAAAGGCGGCAATCTTCAGTTTTAGGTAAAATGAAATATATACCTCAAATTGTTCATGTTTTCAAGCTCTCTTGAACTACATCATAAGTTGTATCAACATCGGGAATATACCATGTAAAGGTGCCGCCTTTGATATTAGTACTCTCATAATATTTGTTGATATTATGCTCATATTACTATCAGGTCATTATAAGCCGGCATTATCACTTAAAATGCCTCCTCTGCATTAACTTCAACTTAAAATAAATATAAACAACGTTCTTGGCAACACCACCAATTATAAATTAAAACTAATTTTCTACTTCTACATACTCTCGTAAAAAATAAAATCTTGTATGCACCACTAGAAAGTGGGTGTTTCTAAATGATAATGCTCATCGGGCGGCATCCATCCTTTGGACCAAAGACCCTCGGGCTAGGTCAGTCACCTTCCGGGCATTATCGTTACCATAACGCCCTTAGCATGCCTTGGTACATAAATACCTATCAAAATACTATTTTGAAAATTCATAATTCTATCTTATGTACCTTCTTTATCGAGCTTTCAAATTAAAACAAGAATGTATGAACAACTAGCAACATCTTTATAATAGTTGTATTGTTTACTATGAAATATACCATATCAAATCTAATATCGTACATTAGCTAACAAACATTTGCAATAATATAATTTTAAGTATGTCATTTAGTATATCACAACATACGAGGCACGTTTTTTAAGTACGGTTTGTTTTGAAATTATCGTCTATTAAAGCTAACTATGCAGTTAGAATTTAATCAATTAGTGATATTTTATGTTAGTAATGTTTTTCTTTCCAATAGAATATTAAAATTCATAGATTCCTCTCAATGTTTCTAATGTGATTTCTAATATAATAATACACGTTACAACATAGCCGATACAATTTACCACATAATTACATTTTAAAAAAATTTGCATTAGAACGCAGAGCGATCTTTCGCGCGTTCCAATTATAAAATTTAAAAAGAGATTGAAAGAATTGAAATTATAACCAGTTCTACCATTCAGTATCATTTGATTTAAGGCATAAATGCAAAAATAGGGATGAAAAATAATACATTGGTAATGTGAAACTGGGAGTTACTTTAGGAGTACACTCAATGCTTTTAGTCAACAATTGTGACCCTAAAAATTTATTTTGTAATGAATACAATTCATTTCAAACTTTTATCCTGATCCGATAACTAAAAACACATTTTGTAATATTAAAACTTATTATGTTGGTTGCAGCCGCACGTTGGGATGCATAGTAGTAATAATCGTCCCTCCTCACGCACAAGCTTCATAGTTTCTGGGGCCTGGTTCGCCAGGTAATGGGTAGTAGCAATTATTATTATATTATTTATAATATAAAATTTATTTACGGCACAAATTAGCACAAGCCGAGCACAAATCTACCCCCACCCCCAAGTTTTTATCCATTACTTTTTTCGAATATATTGTTGAGAGACCCAGCACAAATCCTAATTTTTGCAGCACAAATTAACTCAAATTGGGTACTAATTATTCCCCCACGTTATGTTTTAAGACCTTATTCATACTGTTATATTATTGATGTATAATACAGCACGTTCCAATGAAACCGCCTACCCTCAATATATATTTTTTAATAGTTACTAATAATAATTGGGTAAGTTTTCAGAGAAATCCTGAATCATCTCAACTTAAATGTCGTAGTGGACACAATAGATCATAGAATTGACTAACTTTACTTAACCGCCGTTCTCTGACAGTCACGTAAAGACATTCATCGCACTTATGGTCATGTGATAGCTCATGTGAAACGTCATTTGTATCTTGGTATGGCAATCATTGTATTTGTCAATTTTTGTTTTATACCTACTGCGCTTTCAGAGAATCTGGTGTTTAAAGAAATAATTATTATTAGCAAACTCTTAGCACAATAAAACAATTGAATGACAATAGTTATTTTATGAATTGTTTGTTTGTTTTGGTGACTCCATGGTCACTCCATAGAACATCTTCTTCCTATGCAACGGAAAAAGTAAGTTTGATCCATGGCTGTCAGAGAAAGCGGGTAAAGTAAAATCAGTGAATATACTGTATTGTGTCCTAACCTCGATCTTAAACAAAGGATTTAAAGGAACAATCTTTATTAGAGTACATGGTATTTATTGAAACTCGCTGTATAATTAAGCAGTTGTAACAAGCTATTCTTTTAAATCAGAATAATAGTAAAAATTGATCAAAAGTGATACATTGATTATTAACATATATTTAGTATGTAACATAGCAAGTATAGCACAGTACGTATAAAAAAGCTGAACCATTAATTATTAATTTTTTTTTTCAATTTAAAAAGTTTAAGATCAGAAATAATGCATACACCACGGTATAATATTTGTGTATCAAGGGATGTGGATAGAATTTTATCAATTGAGACTTCATCGAGTTATACGAGCAGTCGAGGTGATAAAATTCATGTTACTGTTATGCTTTGCTTAAGTATATTCTTTTCTGTTTATAAATTTCTTGCTAGAAATAATAGCAAACAACTACTAGTTTAAGAACGTCATGGGACTATTATGTGTCAAATCAGCTCAGTTGGTAGGCTATGAAATCTTTTTTCTGAAAGTAGCACTAAATAACTACTTAAGAAATTGTTATTGAGTGAGGAGAACGAAAGTTTTCTTAAATTCAATTATTTGTAATTTAACTTCAGAATCATTAATATCCAGAGTATAGCATTAGTGAGGAGATCAGGAATTTTGAGAGTCAATTGTTTATAATTTAATCTCCGAATCATCAACATCTAGAACATGGCCAGTATGGTATAACAGAAAAATCAGAAATATAATAGTAGTAAAACATCGAATCTCCTGTTGCTTCTTAAAACAAACCGCAATAGAACCTACCCTAAAAAACCAACTAAAGAAGCTGCTAGATTAGAATCACCTACAGAAGAAACGTTATCGGAACTATCCACAGAAGCGTCTATCGTCGCAGTGTTTCAATCCAGCATCTTATTCACTTAAGTTATTTCTTCCATTTTAATGCATTAACAGTTTATTCACGCAAGGTAAGGTGGGGGAAGTGCGACCAGGTTTTTGAATAGTTCAACTTCAATAGGTTATAATATGTATAGTTTCAATTTAAGAAAGTATTCTGTTGGTCGGAGCGGTACTTTATAAAATGCTTGAACGGATTTTGGTCCTATTTCGTTAACAAAACAGAAAAAGTGTACTTTTATAATTATTATTATTTAAGTCTGCAGCAGATTGCATTTTCCCTTCCAAAGTGGGAAAGTGCAATCACAGTCTACAAAACTCATTTTAACATGCATGTATTGTTATGGGGCAACTGCGATAGGTTCTCTAACACATGAGAATAACTGTTTCACGATTGTCAAACCCTTGGTCGGTAATACAGCGAGCAAAGCTTACACGGCCCTGTTACATTCTCGAGGACACCATAATGTTTCAAATCAGCCAGAAAGATCCAGTCTAACTTCATTTTATATTAAATAACATTCCGTGATTGTACTTTTACTGATATTGCACTTACCCCACCTTACCTTATTAGTTTTTGATGAATAAATTAATAAATTAATAAATTCGCTAATCCCGAATTTGTATTACCGAATATTTAGCACCTACTACTACAAACTATGGGATGTAAATGTAACTAAATATATTGTACCGTGATATCAAAAATTATCTTGGTCAAGGGTGGTTATCGAATATAAAACGGTTGTCTTAGTTTGAGTTTTTGCATCTTTATTAGTCAATTATCATTATTATTAAGTCAAACTTAGACAACCGTTTTATATTCCATAACCACCCGTGACCAAGATAATTTTTGATATCACGGTACTTCACTATACCACAAACCTCTGAAGGATTGTATCTATTACCCATTTTCTACTATGCTTAGGAATACTCTATTTCTCTTGGTTTTGGTAAAGTGTTTCACTATTTTACAAGGTTAGACATTTTCTAGTTTACTACTTAATACAATTATCACCAAGTCGTTATGGACTTGTCTATATTATATCAAACATGTGTATGAATTGTATGGCATTGCCGCTACAAAGAGAATGTAACTGTAAGATAGTCAATTAATTAATGAAAAAATTAATTTAAATAGTAGTATAATAAAAAACGCAACATAGCGTTAAAGATACATAATTTACTAATGCGAAACTAAAATATTATAGATCTACCTCTAATAACAATAAAGCAATTAGTCTCAAACTCTTGGCTAGAAAGCCTCCTTAGCAGTTAAAGTTAAGACAATTAGATTACTATTTAATCTTTATTTATATCAGTATTGAGAGTATTGCGCTATACCCAGGGCCGGTTCCAGGCAAATGTTTCCGACACACGGTTTTGGCGACAGATTTTCATGTATTGAAGCCGTCTGAAGAATAGGAAGATCACCACGCTCAACTTTGAATAAGGACTGAGTTGTTAATAGCTTGTGTTGTTAATAACGTTATATTTGTGTTTGTGAATTAAGTTTAATTGATATAAAAGTAAACAAAATGGTATAAAGGTTTAGTTCCTGAGAAGAAGGGCGGCCAAATGTTGTCTTTTATCCACACACAAAAAAAACCAAGAACAGGCCCTGGCTATTACCTATCACTGTAGTTGGTCGAATGTATTTTTGCTTGTTTCTTTCAGTACTAGAAAAGCTTTTTGTTATTTTTAAAGTGCTTTACTCAAACTATACAGAGTAATATTTATCGTCAAATCAGATACAAAATTCCATAATTTTGTAAATTGATATGTTCTTTCTCATTTGATATCCTATTACATTTAATTATGTGATATTCGGGACAGAAAAATCAACACATAAATAAATACTATACGTACATATTTAAGTTGAATAAAACTCAATTGCTAACGGGTTTAATTTACCAAATATAACATATATAGGAACTGCAGTATGCAAACAAGGTATCTAAAAAAACAGTACTAATATCTACAGAATATTAACTACTAGATTGCTTAATAAATCGTAAAAACTTTCCAGAAACATTCGTAGACAACAATAGCGTGAGACAAGATTAATGTTAATTATATCATGTACGTTTTACTACAGTTGTTTGTATCTGTCATGTTCATTAAAGAAAACTCAAGTTACCCGACTCTTACGTATCTTACAAGTATCATTACTATTACTTTGAAATAACAGATTCCAAAGGTGACTTGAGTTTTTTAATAAACATTTACGTTAATAATTTGCATCTGCTGCCTTGTAACTAGAGTTCTTAGCAGTTCTCTAGCAATTAGAGCCACCGCATCTAATCAACCAGGCCATGCTGGGAGATCAGAGTTTTATTTTGTAAATGACTGCACTATACATGTTGTAAGATGTATTGTAAAGATTCAAGATACAGAACTGACATTTCCTTTCTTCGCTGCTTCCAAGCCGTCTTTCCACCGTACTCTATTCGATCTGATGCCTCTCTACGCTCTTTATTGACAACTGTCAGAATTCTATAGTTTTGAATGACTTACAAAACAATTTCGTCTGTAATTTATATTACCTCTGTTCTTTGAAAGGGCATTATTTGTCGAAATTTTTAACATATTTTGAAAACTTAATACGTAATAAACAATGTCTTACAGAATTCAATGATAACACCTACCACTGGGTACGTACGTTACCTAGTTTTCTTCGATTATGCAATTGTAGCTAATAGTAATAGTTCTATCAAACAAATATACTTTTTGGGAAGTATTTAAATATATGGCATACGTGGAGCAAAATTGACTTTTAATTTAAGAACGGTTAAGTTACTATTTTCGGGGTAAGCAGACGTGCAAGAACTTCAGAGAAGAATAGGACAATCTGTAGTTTTATTTAAATTAAAATCTACTAAATGTATCATCGCATTCAAGTTTGATGATTGACGAAAAGAAATTTGTCATAATTAAGATATATTTTTCTTCGTGCAGTTTTCTCATCTCTTTTCTCAATATCTTATCTGGTTGCACATAATTTTATCTAGGTAACTGGGTACTGTGACTCAATTTTAATATTTTCAACTTTAGTAATTTTATTTAAGAACAATTGCACAGACAGCAAGAACATAGTCTTTTTATGACAATTGGAAACAGGTCATCATTGCGATCATCTTATTCAGGTTTTACATACGGTAAGAAAATATGTGTTCTATGAGCTACGTATGTTTATCTCCAAATTAATATATAACTACATATTTTTAAAGAGATCCTCAATCATGTTTTATGAGCTGTACTGATATGATCTTGCTTTGTACGTCACGTTTCGTTCGCTGACGGAAATCTATCTAACCCTTTTCGTTTCGTGCGGAATAAAAATGATGACGTTTATGACTTATTTGGTGGGTTGATTACCTGCTTATATATGAATATCAAGTATTCGATGGTTGTTTAAATTCTTTTTATAAATTGCACCTTATGTATGCAGTTAGAATATTTTTATAAAAACAACAGAAGTCATGAGGTAATTTTAGACTTAGGTTACGTCAAGCAGCCGAGCTGGTTTAAAAATCACATGATTACTTAAAACGTTATCAGAACCATTATTTCTCTGGTCTAAATTCGTATTTTTTATTAATAGGTACTTTAGTTTTTCGTATTTGGTGTAAAAGATATATAAACTACTGTCCGAGATCAACAATTTGTATGTAACAATCTTGTTATAAATTGTATTCAAAATCAGGTAAATGCTAAATGATCGGACGAAATGAGAAGTAATTATTACCGAATTTTATTGGCTTACGGACGAAACGAGAAGGTTTTATGCATTCACGCAAACATTTTTGTGTTAAATAAATAAATGTATAGAAGTAATGTACGCCACTCACGGTCGTACGCGACCACATCTCCGACCTCATCGCGGGCCAGGTCGGGAATGTGTTCCTGAGAATGCCAGAAATGTTTACATTTGTTGTAATTTGTTACATAAACAACTTCGATGCCGAGCTGTTTTGTATATAATAAAATTATAAGATCGTATTTCTTTAAAACATCAAAATGAAAGAAAACATTATTGAGTTTATAATAGAATGTGTACTGAATCTATTTCTTTAATTAGAAGTATTTCGAAATAGCTTATGCAATTAACAAAACTTTTAATAAGCGTAATAACCTTGACATCATTCCTTTATTATGAAACGAAAACTCTAGCTTTTTCTTCATTTCATTCTTAATTTAGGTTAAAAATGGATATAATTAATTAACGCATGACTTAGGATTCTGGGTTCCAGTGTGCAAACGATGTACAATGATTTCCTATAAAGGACTTTCCATAAAAGAACAATGGTAAAAATCTGCTGATTTTGGAATCGGAGAGGTCAATGGACAAATTATATATCAAATATCATTTTGTTCCCTGATGATGTGTAGATTTTAACGGCACAAAGAAACAAACAAAATCAAGAACGAGATCCCGAGGGAACCGAAGTTATTTCTGCGTTTACACGAAAAGGGCCTTTACGGAAGGAATCCATAGGACTCCTTTTCCCGTCACATCTTTTAAATGGCGGAATATCAGGTATCGACTTAATCAAGTTAATATGCTGCTAATCTCTGTATGCTGATTCTATAATAGTAAAATAAATATTTTGTCACATTTGTAAAAACCGTTTAATAAATTCAACAGAACTTGATGTAAACTGATTCTTAATTTTACAAATCATGTTTACAATATGGGTCATAACCTCATAACCTTGGAAGATAATTACAATCCGTACTACTAATTGTCACCTGAACACTTGATGCCATCTATTTTCTTCTATAATAGAAAATAAATACTGAGAATTTTATACTTTTTGAAAAATTAATTTTATTTGTGTATAATATTTTATAAATGTTGAAACTACAGTATTATTTAGCCAACTTAAAAATGTTCATCAGTTTTTAATTCGGGGAATCAGTTTATATCAATGAAATAAATAAAGATTAGTAAAAGTCTCACAGTTTTATTAAAATATAACCTGACAATATTGTTTCGACAGCTATGCTGTCATTATCAAAGATAATATAATTATAAACAAACACGTCGCTAAGGTTTAAATTGTTCTTTTTGTAGTTTGGTATATATTGGACAAACACTTCGAAATTTTGACATAAGATATAAAGAACACGCACGTCATTACAAAAATAAACATCCTGAAAAATCGAATTACGCCAAACACCTTTTAGAACAAAATCACACAATGACTCCTCAAAATAATATTAAATTCCTACATTTTTGTAATAACAAACGCAAATTAGACATTTTAGAAACCTTTAAGATATACAAATACAAACTCAGGGTACCTTTAATGAATGAACAACTTGAGCTCAGTAATTCTCCGTTACTGGAAGTATTAGATATTTAATTCTGATTATTATTATTATTTTATCTAGTTACCTATTTTTGTTTCTACCTTAGCGACGTGTTTGTTTATAATTATATTACCTTTGATAATGACAGCATAGCTGTCGAAACAATATTGTCAGGTTGTATTTTAATAAAACTGTGAAACTTTTACTAACCTTTATTTATTTCATGATTATGGAGTTCCACAAAGTAAGGCTGGAAACAATAAACAAGTTTATATCAAATTCGGTTCAATTTATTAAACGGTCGTATTTAATAGATGTGTCAAAATGTTTATTTTACCAGAATCAGCATAATGAGTCATGTGAATAAAACGTAGCAAATGCTTTTACTACTATTAATAAAAGATAACAGATATAATTTTTAATTAATAAGAATAAGAGAGAAGCATAGTAAAAGCATTTATTACTTACTATATTTTATACACATGACAAGTTTTGTTAATTGCATAAGCTATTTCGAAATACTTCTAATAAAGAAAGAGATTCGGTACACATTTTATTATAAACTCAATAATGCTTTATTTCATTTTGATGTTTTTAAAGAAATACGATCTTATAATTTTATTATACATATACAAAACAGTTCGACGTCGAAGTTGTTTATGCAATGAATTAAAGCAAATTAAACATTCCTGGCATTCTCAGGACCACATCCCCGACCACATCGCGGACCAGGTCGGGGATGTGGTCGGGGACGACCGTGAGTGGTGCCCATAAGAGATAGTTATTCTGGAGCGTGGAGGCAATGCATAATCAGAAACAAGACTCCATATTACTAGTGAATTACACTTGTGAACTTGTACCTATCTATATACTAGGGTCCTATCAAGATCAATCATACAAAACTAAAAGATCTTCAAGCCATTTGTGAAGTATTATCCAATAGAGAACACCTCGGTTTTTAGGATAATCTGGAGACTAATGGAGATGAGGATTAAGACCTAAGTGACATTGTCAAAGATTTTTTTCTTTCATGCTACATATATGAATCTTTTGTTTAAAAAAGTATATATTTAATTTTCTTAACTCTTCAAGACCGATATATTCCAATTTTCTGATTAAAATGTATCTTTTATGTTTAATAAAAAAATAATAATAGATTTTTGGATTGTGCTAGAATGTTGTGTTAGAATAAACAACACATATGTAGTTACAAATAATAAAAATTTTGGCCTTCCAGTTAATTTTTGGTTTGCCTAAAGGTTTTAATTTTTTTGAAAAATGCTGTTTTTGGCATCAACCCTTTAATTACAATTTATATTTATTAAAGACTTATAGAAAAATACATAAAATTCATCGATGTACTAAACTTCCGTTAATTGGTCAAATTAAGGGATCTTTTCACCTCCTTGTAACTACTGTATCTGGCAGTTCATTGTCATGGATACAATTGTAAAAACAGTTGTAAGCATATCAATTAACTTTCACATAAATTTAGGAGGGAGTAAAAAGACCGGCCCTAAATTACATAATTTTGTCAAACTTAATGTTCTTAAATTGGTATTAGTGCAAATGGTTCCAACCAATCAGCGTCGATTCCTGCGTTGGCCGAACTCTTATAAGTAATATAGAGTGACTCTACTAGTAATTAGAGTTTCACTCCCAAAAAAGCATTTCTTGTTTGAATCTAAACATACTATTTTTCTCCAACCACTTTTAACTAAGTAGTAAACTCCTGAAAGGAATGGTTAGAACAAACATGGCGTTAAACTACTTTTTACTTACTGCGATTTGTCAAGGAATTTTTGTTTCAGTTTATGTTGTAGCAAATACCTTAATATTATTAAAATCGGAAACGTATTTTGAAAAGTGGGAGACAAAATTTAATAGCGCTTCTTGTGATGTGGTGTGCAACTAAACCTGACATTTCTAAAATATTTGGAAAGTAATTAAAAAATAATGTCATTGTAATGAAATATTAAATAGTTTAAATAAATTGTAAAAGTTTATATATTCTAGCATCACAGTAATAAACCACCGTTTAACAGAAACAGTGCTATTTTTAATTAGATGCAGGTTTCTCACCAAAAAAAATCATTTATTAGTTGCACACCCATCTGCGAAGATGGCGCTTCAAAAATCTCGACTATTTTCATATGATAAAGAATATGGAGTTTCCGGTATTAATAATATTAAAGTGTTTGGTTTTAGTTAAGGTTATGATCGATTTTTGTTTTTTATGTCTTAAAAGAATAATTTAATATTGTTTAAGAAAAGATAAATGATTAGTATTTAATTGTCAATTTCTAGTACCGCGAGAAATATGTTACCCGTTACGTTAGATTACTTTTTGTACTAATACAAAAACAATTACTTTTTCTACAGTTGTTATGGCAACGAGTAACAGTTCCTAAATAGCCTACCTTTTATACAAAATAATTTGATATTCTAGTTTCATATTCGTGCGATTGGAGAAAAATGCTTTCTTATTTTACTTTTTACTTCGCTACAAAAAAGAGTTGGAAAAGGAGTATTTGCACGAGTATAATACTTAATGATTCTTAAAAATTCTTAATTGAGTTTTAAAAAATTTACAAATATGGAACCAATTAGAGTCCTAAAAATATTATATAGAGATACCTTGGATTAACCAACACACCTCAAGACGCCACATCAAAAATGAGTTTTTTTGCTTTTTTAGAAGGTCTGTATTAAAGAACGGAGTAAATATAACAGAATTAACCCAGGTTCCCAATACAGATACCCACAAATCCTAGCTATTACAAAAATATCAACATTTTATTTGGTCCCGCACATAACTTTTTTGGGCTCCAAATTTTAATAATTTTCATTTTTTGTCAACTCTAAAGCTATTTTTTAAATAAGCAGGTCTTTAAAGAAGATAATTTTGTAAGTACTTATTATACTATCTGTAAAGATAATGTACACAAAAAAAACCGGATCTGGAAATTTAGCCTGGGGACTGCAGCGTAGGATACAAATCAGGAAAAAATAGATATTTCAACAGCAAAAACGCACAGATGCCATCTTGAAAAAATAAGTTACTATCAAATTATAAATATATCACTAAAATGTAGATATCTTAAGCTTTAAAATGATACAATAATATTCCAAATTGGCCAATTGCACAACAAACTGTGATCAAATGCATAAACCTCTGAAATTGGTAAAATTTATCAACGCCGCTAACGAAAAATGTCCGCCATTAGTTGCCGGTAAAATTAAAAAAAATATATTTTCTTTCATCTCAAGACTAGGGAAACAAGCTAGCCTATTTTTAGCAAAATCAAAAGTGGTGCCGCAATCATTTTTTTAATTTGACGATTTCGTATGGAATGACCCGAAAATAGTATATTATATACCCAGGGACTAAAGTGTATCTTTTAATCCCGGATGAGTTTATTTTTCGAGCGTTAGCGAGGAAAATAAACACATGAGGGATTAAAAGGCACTTTAGTCCAGTGGTATATACGCTATTTTTAGTACGTCCTAAAAAGGACTTAATCGCAAAAGTTCAAAATTTCGTTACATGTCATTTGGACAATTGAACTCTGCAAACGCCAAAATCACATAGTCTCAGGATAATAAATCCTAACATGTACCGCAATTACTTTTTTTTGTTGTTTACTTGTTGTTGTTGCCATAGAAACACTTTACTCCCTCAGGGAGTAAAAGTGCTCTTTACTCCCTATTTTGGGGGACTAAAGTAGAGCCTTATATATAGGACGTGCAAAAAATTCTTTATTTTAATGCAACATCTTAAATTTTAATTTTTCGCTTAGCGAGGTAAGCGTTCGCCGTTAAATTGGAAAATTGGCGTCCCAACAGGGTTTTGCAATATCTGGATGATTCATCATTTTAGGGTAAAAGTGGTATAAATTCTATTAATAAACTTTCTTTCGTTATAAGAAATGTCCTAAGCATTTTCTGAACAGTTTGGAGAGACAGTTGCGCGAAAATCAAGGTTAGGGACGAAGAGAAGTGTAAAAGAAAATGTACATCCTTTGCAACCGTTACACGCTAGGTCAAGATATCTTCTATTCCCTTTGCAAGTAAGGTTGGAGTACTTTATTTTTTAACCAATTCGAAAACTGAAGTTGATCATTTATTATCTATCATAAAAGCTTTAATATATAGGAACGGAAACTCTCATCTTATACATGTTCGAAAATGTTCACTTTGGGAAAACCTGCTTAAGACATTCGTTGAAGAAAATTGACTCAATAAAAAGTACTTTTACTGTAAAATGAAATATTACTATGCCATTTGCTATCCACTTTGATAAATACACTTATTTCAATAACAACAGCTTCAATAACATTAGCAAAATCAGAAGAATCATTCTCAAAATCTAATTGAGACTTGCAAGCACATTATTAATTTAGTTGTGTAAGATCAAGTCCCGAGTCAAGCAGATATATACTTGTTATGTTCAATTTCATATGCCTATCATCGTAAAGTGCTTTAGAAAACAACTATGATATTGTTATTGCCGCTGCCATTTTTCTGTAGCACTTTATGGCGTTGGACGTACTCGTTTTTCTCATTAATATTCATACTAGCATACAAATAATATTGTACGTTACTCGTAGAAACGTGCTTTTGTATAGGTACTGAATTTAAAAAATTCCATAAACATCCGACTCATATGCAAACCTTCACTTTCTGTACTTTTAATGAAGACAACTATTTTCGTACCTATATCAAATAAATTAGAGTTATGATTTCTAAAGGCTTTCATAGGCCTTAAAACCCGTTCTCACTATTGAATTTTGTGTAACCTTTACAGTATCGCTAACTGATTATTCCTTAAAATACTTTATGCAATGCATCACTTTTGATCGTCGTATTTTAGAATTTAAAATTACTTACTGTTGCGTTTCAACGTATGAAACTATCTGCGAATTAATTTGCTTAGGATAGAAAGAAGTTTCACTGTACAATGTAGAGTCATCATACAAAGTAGTCTGCCTTTCCAAACTAGGTCTTCTCTGAGCTGAAAACGAAAAAAGCACATTAACATCAAAATACCTATTATCAAATAATTGAAACCATGTAGTATCAAAAGGAAATGCTTGATATTGATTTGTAGTTACTTTTCAAAGTACTGGTTTTGAATTAGTAGTATATATCTAAAATAATTTTTTTACTCCAGCATTTGAAAATAGGCTTCAGTTGATATTAGAAAATGAAAAGTGACATTTATCGAAGAACATGCAGAATTGTTACTTTTTCGTTTGTCGCAAATGGCAACGTGCGGAAAAGCTTTTCTGCCTGCTCAATACAAACATAGTAATTAATAAAAATAGTATTTATTATTGTTTTGCCAATACGATGTAGATTGGTTTTATTATTGATAGCTTTTAGTGTGCTGGTTTCATATATAAAATTGGTACATCTTTCATATTCCTGCTGTCGTAGAAAAGAATCTTGTGTGTATTATTAGCGCAAAGTGTCATCTGCTCTCGAGTGATAATTACCTTTCTCTCTGAATCGGTAAACTATCACTTTTCGCTCTTAATACACAAACAGCTATTATTTAGTGATCCAAAGCTTAAAAGCTAAACATTATTTAAATTGAAAATAAAAATAACAGACATTATTCATACTGAAAGCTTATTTCTTGTGAAGAGATATCCAAACATGACCATAGTTACCATAGACCATGATTATGTTTAGAAGCAATGATAGCATATTTACGGAAAGCATTGTTCACTTAAATAGTCTTTTGTTCACCATATTAATGTATGTAATAAATATTAACTTATTAAATCAAAATAACAATAAGAATTATAATATCAGGTGATCAAAATGGTCCAGTAGCCATAGCAGGCTTGTTTTTGACGGTTTAGTTGACGTATCTGAAAATTTAATATAAGAAAACGTACAATTTTCTCATAATCCCAACATTTCTAGCACCTGATAGGGTAACAGGATTATTTAATCACATGATATAAGTTTCATACAAAAGAGTTGGCTATTAGGACAAAAGAAATACATCTAAATTTATTGTGACAAATAATCTTTTGTCAACAAATAACTTTATACGTGCTATTAATTGTTTTTTACTTATAATTATGACTAGAGGCAATCAACGAGAAAAAGACAGACTTCGTAATTTGACTCAGAAGAAGAAGACTGTTAAAAACAAAACAGAAGAAGAAACTTTAACTGTCGAGCAGCGAAAATTAAGAGATGCTAATGCTATGCGTGAAAAACAGAAGCAATCGGAGATCAAAGTGCAGCGTCAGTCCAAATAGAAGATTCCTTTGTTTTAAGATGGGGTATGTCAAACAAATCTTAACGTGCAGAATTCATAAAAACCGAGATTTTACTCAAAACATGTAAAAGAGTAGAAGAATAAAACAGTTTAAAAAATAATTTTACTTACCTTTATTTTTGTGAGAAGGAGACTGGGTGTTGTAGTAGTAAGGATCTTGTATGAAGTCGGGATCTACATTGTCTACACTTTGTTGATTGTAATTGTAGTTTGAATTGCATCCGCTCCAAGTGTTTTGGCTGCAAGATAAAAAGTTGATTATTTTCAGAGTTAACAAATGACAATACATGTGACAATTTTAGAATTGACAAATAAATTAAATTCCAAGAGCTGAGAGAGTAGTTTTTTGGACATACAGTATCGTTAAACTATGCAGAAACTCATACGACCATTTTTTAACGTTCAAAATACAGTTAAGATTCACTGTTTGAGATCGACTGACAATACAAACAAATAATGTGCCTTCATTTAGTATTTAGTTGATATCCGTTTGTTTTAGCTTGTATTATTTAGAACAGTTTTTCAAAATAGAAATTACATTTATAAGTTACTGTTAAATTTATAAAACTACAATTAATATAATAAGCAATTGGACAAAACTGGAAAGTATTGAGTTTCAGTTTTAATGTTTTCGCTATAGTTCTTTACAAGTAAACGAAATAGGTTTTACAATGTGCAAAACAAGTAACTTAGATTATCTGCTGTAGCAAATGAAAAAGTTATTGAATCGACATAAATTCAAGAGATATACAATATTGTAATTTATTTTTATCTTTTTATTTTGCAAGGCTTTTCTTAGTATATCGAAAGTATTCTCCAACCTTACTTAAATCTAACAAGCTTCATGCATGCGTGTCTATTTGTAAATTTTAGTTTCAGTAAAATCACATCATAAGAATATACAGCAGGTGCACTCGATTGTCGGCACTATGAAGTTCTTCAGATAGCTCTAAATATTGCACACATAACGCCCGCCAACAGCCCGAGAATAAATCATGGTCACATGTGGCTGGCTGAATATATTTTCGAGAGTGCACCTTCTGTTTAATATACATATACTGTGGTAGAATTATTGATTATGATCATCACTCTGAATGTCTAAAATGCTGTGTTGCTGTGAAACAGTAGCAAAGTTCTAGTGCCAACTAGTGGTGTTAATAGATGTAAGATCTGTTGCCTCTACGATAATAAGTTGACGGGCACGGTCATTTGATATAATCTTTGTCGGCATCAATAAATACTGTCGATATAGATAACTCATCTTAAACAATGAGATACTTTCAAGATTTAAAAAAATACTGAACATTATCTATTGATAAGGCATTTACAGTTTATTTTGCCGTTGCATCATAAGGATCATGGCATCATGGTGTATAGGGGCTTCACGATAACAGTGCAGTTATGTCATCAACAATGCAAACAGAATTGCCACTACAGAACATGAATCACAATAAGTTTACATTCATGAATTATAAAATATTATAGTTGGTAACTTTTGAAACATTGAAACTGTTACCGTTGTTCTATAGTTTTTGATCTTGTAATTAAAATAAATGGATATTTTTGCAGTTTATGGTATTGGTTTATTATTTTAATTTATAGTGTTTGTATGTTTAGTTAAGTATTTTTCGCAGTTTTGTTTGGGACAAACAAATTACAATCATTACAAAACAATTTTGTAATGATGCCTGCGCCGTTGAACAGATAGCCAAAACATTTTGTTGCATTTTGCAATTGCATTTGCGGTTGCGTTTAAAAATACTTTGAGCAAGAGGGAGATCTAAAGAAGAATAATTAAAACACGTTTTAAATGATATACATAATTTTAACGATAGCTAAAGTCTTCGTGAAAATTAAAAACTTAAATGAGATTATCTTACTCATATCCATACAATTATCAATACGAAAATCAAAACTGAAATAAGCGAAAATATGAACATAAGTGTGGATTGCTGTTTTTCACTAAAGTTAACGTTAGTTCTTCTTGATCAGGATGTAAATGACAGGTACACATAACCCCACTTTTTAAAATGATTGATATTATTGACAACCTTGTAGTAAGGGTCAGTTTTCGTTTTATATGAAGTGACTCAACTGCACTGTTACCGTAAAAATCTTTTATAAGCTTAACCTCGTGTTAATGGAATTTCTACTGCGAGTTACAAAATAATTGTTTATAGATATTTAGTTTATATCATTTTTTATTAATTTTGATAGTTTTTAAATTGTAAGAAGTAAAAATGTTTTAAATAAAAATCAAAACATCTAGATAATTTTAGTTTATTTTAAATCCTTTTGAAGTTAGTAATTAACAAACATTGAATTGTACGGTATCTACCGGGTTACCAGCGGTAATCAGCTGATAGATACACTAGAGGCGTTTTCTAGCAATGAGATATAACACATTGTCCTGCGTGGACGATCAATGTGGCGAAGTGGACGATACGGGTGAAGCGATCGAATGGCGGTGCGGACGAAGCGAATTGAGAGTGTCCTACGTAGCACATTTTCGTAATCGCGAATTGCGCGAAAAAACATAACTATGGTCCCTAGTCTGGTAAGAATAGGCTGGTGGAACAAATATTGTTTAATTGGAGAGGATAAAAGGTCCCCGCATAATCCTTATGGAAAATGGCTTTCTCGAGATTGTTCTGAAACTGAGCTTTTTTCGAGTTTTCGAGGTGTATATCAAAAGTGTCAATGGGCACACAGTCCAGAAAATTGTAGTTTGTGAATTACAGCAGTTTGAAGTGGAATATTGCAAGAATGGTCTGCTTCAAATGGCTGTAATTCAAAATCTATAATTTTTTGGTGTTTACCAAAGTTTTAAGAATTTCGGCCCAGAGCCATTTCCTATAAGGCTTGAGGGGGGTGCAATTTAAAAATTGCCAACTTCAAACTGCTCTAATTCAAAAATTATAAATCTTTTAGATTTTCTGTCCAGTGACACTTTTGATCTACACATTAGGAGCCATCATTTACCAAATTTTTAAGAATTTTATTCGAAATTGCCAACGTCAAACGGCTGTAATTCTAAAACTATAATTTTTTCAACTTTATGACCATTGACACTTTTGATCTACACATCAAAAACTATCTTTCAACGTTTCAGAGCAATTTGGTGAAAGCCATTTTTCATAAGGACTCTACGGGGTCCTTTGGAAAACTTTCATTTAGTTAAGATATTAACAAATTTTTCAAACTTATTTCACAATTATTTCAAAAGTAATAATTTTATTATTGGTTTTCCTTTTTAAAATTAAATTTAATCTAACAAAACATTACCTGCTATGCCCACTATTCAGATAACGCTAACGCGATGAAGGCGAAAATGTCAAATAATTTGATCGCATCAACCGCCTGAAATCCCCATCTAGTGAAGCTCCGGGCGACGCGACCTCACGTAGGACACCTGCATGGTTTGCTGGGTTTTGATAAATACGCGCCGGCCGCTCCGCTCGCTTCGCCCGCAAATAGTCGCTCACGCAGGACAGCGTGTAAGTGTAAAAAGCCATTCTTTATTGCGCGAACGGTTAGTGCGCAAGTCGCTGGTTTAAATACATTTTCCACTTTGGTTTAAAACTGTTTGAACCAGTTGCGTATATGACGTCACCGTTGCATCATTAGAATGGCACATTTTAAATACAACAGTAAACGGTTTAAACCGTTTGATCGCTAGAAAACGCCTAAGATGTAACCGGTATATGTATTTCTGCACTTTACGGCGCGTCTTTAGTAACAACATAACCTATAAACCCATATGTGTGTTTAAATATATAGTGTTTAAGTCTCCTTGTATAACACAGACAAAAGACATCCCTGGCACCTTATTCATGTTCGCTGTGGACAACGAAAGCACATTCAAAAAAACGCATACACTTATAAACAATTTCAATTTTAGGTTAGGTTTGGCGATACATTTTTCTGTGTTCCGACTATAAATCTGGATCCACGAATCATGGGTCCCATTTCAATTGAATAGTCATAGAAAAAGTATAGTAGTCTACTAGTGTATAATGGTTATTACTTATTCGTATGCCTTACGTCCTCAGGAATATTAGCTATCATTATACGCTCTTTGAATAATATAGTATTACTTTTTAATTCGACAATTTTGTTATTAATTTACTATCAGTGTACCAAGCATACTAAAAGATTATAAAAGGAGCAAACAGTAACAACTAAAGGTTGTCGTTTTTATTCACAACATTTTTTACTTCTTATATTTGAAAAGCTATCTGAATTGATAAAAAATGATGGAAACTAAAAGTGTACCAACACCCATTTTGAAGTTTACAGTAGAAAAATCATTAAAACTGTATACAGTGTGGGATTAAAGTATGGAATATTAAAAGAAAAGCGAACTCAGCCGGTTTTTCTCAAAACGCTGAAACACGTCAATTGTATTTTTTAAAAATACACATTAATATGTGCGATTCCCCTTTTGACTTTCATTTGTTTGCTACTTATGACGTCATCACCAAAAAATTTAAATGACAATATAGATATTTAGTTGTGGAATCTGATAGTGATTTTTCTTCCCTTTATGATCATGCCAATAAATCATAAGGTTGCATAACAAAAATTCTGAGAAAAATCTATCTGAACATTTAATGTTGATATTATGGTACTTCTAAAATAATAACTTCTAAAACATGATAAACGAAAAATTCAAAACAGAACAATGAAAATAAAGCAAATAAAATTGACACTATTACATGAAATGTTGAAAATGTCATCCACTGACTTCTTGTTTTTTTTTCGTGGAATTTTTGTTTTGCAACCTTATGATTTATTTGCATAAACACAAAGGTAAGAAAAATCACTATCGGATTCTACTACTAAAAATCTATATTGTCATTCAACTTTTTTTTGTGATGACGTCATAACTAACATACAAATGAAAGTCGGAAGGTGAATTGCACATATTAATGTGTATTTTTAAAAAATAAAGCCGACGTGTATCAGCGATTTAAAAAAAACGGTTGAGTTCGCTTTTTTAATATTCCATACTTTAATCACACACTGTATAGTATAGGTAATTAATATTATAGTATTTGCTTTAATTCATTAAAAAATAATACTCCTATCATTAAAAATAGATCTAAATATAAACTAACACAAATTCACCAGAATCTCATTGCGCAAGCACCTATCAAAATTGCTTTTAGAAAATCTGCAAAACTAATTGAATTAAATCAATGATAATAAAACAAAAGTGTGGTCGCTTGATGATTAGTAAAACAGTGTAAGCTTTTAAATTTGTTAATCAACATTGTTTATTGTGTCTTTGACAGCAAACGCTAAACGTTCCACACGATGCTTCGTTTATGAAATACACACGCAATATCTCAATCATTATTATGCTTTGTATTTCACAAAAAAATTCCAATCGTAGCAATAATTGGTTTTGTTTTCCAAATCAGGTTATTCCGTTTAGGTTTCCTACCGATAATACCATACACCATTTTTGTAACTTGCTTTGAAGTATCTTTTCAGTCATAAAGAAATAGGAAGAACCTTCCCATAAATGATGAATTTTAAATTTTGGAATAAAAATTAAAATGTTATAAATATATATAATGTACTTTAAATGTATATAAAGATTTATTTGAAAATAAATAAATAATAAATAAATAAATTCTAACAAATAACTGCATATAGCTATTTTCCGTATTCTTAAACATTTAATTTATCTCTATTTTTTACAAATTTACAGATTGGATTAATGAAAACAGACATTTGCTCTATTATCCAATTTTTTTATTTTAAGTATTAAACCCCCATTATATTTTGATCTTTTACAAACCTATATAACTTTTGAACTAATTGAGATAATGAAATGCGGTGTTCACCGGTATTTTTCTTATTTTTTTAAATTTTCTTTTGAATATCGGTTTTTTGGGGGATAGGGCAACTTCATGATTTCAAATCAAACACCCTGTATATTTTTTCACAGTTGGAAAGCCCATTGTTTCCCTTTAAAAGTGCTATACTTGTCATGATTATTATACAGGGCGATGGTTTTATAAGCTGTTAAAATTAATACTGCATGTTTTGAAATACTCGGAAAAAATATAAAGATTCACAAAGCAGATATGGAAACTAACGAAAACATCACTGTAAACGTCAAATTAGTTTATTGACAATTACATGTTACTTCAATTGCTAGTATTTAAGATGCACATATGAAACTCGGTCTAACAAAGGGTAACAGGATACTTATTAAACATTCAACAATTAATAAATAAACAAATTACTAAACATTAGTTATAAAACATGTTCAAAATGCCGCTCATTAACTTGGATACATTTATTTATTTGATTTAGAAAGTTGATATAACATAGCTTCTACTTAACTTCTCGGGGGTAATGTTGTTAAAGACATATCTTTTTTCGTAGCATTTCAATAAGATGCAGTATTCATTTTAAGAGCTTATAAAACCATCACCCTGTATAATAACTATGACAAGTAACAAGAAATATGCATTTTGAACATCTTGTATAATTAACTAATATTTAGTGATTTATTTATTTCTTAATTGTTGAATGTTTAATAAGTATCCTGTTACCCTTTGTTTGGTCGAGTTTCGTATGTACTATTCCGACAGGAAAATTTCGCACGATTTTTATCAAGCAGGCTGATTTTTCTTAAATTTTAGGTGAGTAAGAAAACCTTTTCATGACATGATACAACTTTGACACAATATCATAGGCGCATGAAAACTAACTATTGCAATAAAAATATAATAATATTGTAGTTGACTTTATTATTAACATAAAAACTTTGAAGAAATAGTTTATCTACGACCACCATAGAAAGTTACATATTCCGCACAATCTAGTAACCGTGAAAACGACCAATTGCAAACAATCTCCAAACTCAACGGTAAAGTATGTGAGGAAGGAGTCTCAATAATAAGTAGTTCTATTAAAACGCCATAGATGTCACCACTTGTAATATTTATAATAATATTAATTATTTGAAATATAAAATGTTATAAATTTTAGATAAAGGTTAATTTATTTTGTTTAATTAATATTTTACATTAAATTATATTTCGAATGGAAATCCATCTAGAAAAAAAACTAAGGTCAGACCCGGGGAATTGAACCCGGATCGCTCGGTTAGTAGCTACAGCGTAACCATTGAGCGACCGAGACGCCTTTCAATGATGTTTTTTCTCATTATATAAAGTTACAATGATTGTTATTCAATTAAAACGTAAAATTAATTAATGTTTTACATTATTACATAATTTTTAATGTACGAGGGTAGATCAGTATTTACGGTCCCTGACATAGTAGGCTTTGCATGATATCGTCACTCATTTTTCTATGAGAACTGTCATTACTAATTATTTGTTGTGTCAAGTTTTGCGTAGGTGCGTGTTGTTCTTTGAAAGTTATTAATAATTAAGCTGGTCGATAACAGACAATTTTTAAAAATGGATTTTAGATTAGACAGAACAACTTGCGAACATGCGAAAGGTGCGGGACGTCCAGTCTGTGTCACCGTTGACAAAAACATCAATTTGATCCATGATATGGTAATGGCAGATAGAAGACTGACTATTCGCCATATCGCGGAAATAACGAAAAATTTCGGCGCGTTGGGTTCCAAAGATGCTGACCGTCGATCAGAAACGCTCTAGAGTGCTGCATTCGGAAGCCAATTTGGAGTACCTGAAGGCCAATCGGAAGCAATTTCTCACTCGCTTTGTGACTGTGGATGAAACATGGGTGCACCATTTTGATCCTGAGACGAAAAGACAAAGTATGGAGTGGCATCACAGAGGTTCTCCACCTCCACGCAAATTGCGAGTTCAACGGGTGGCTGGAAAGATTATGGCCACAGTGTTCTGGGATGCAGAAGGAATTTTGATGATCGATTATTTGCAGCGTGGACACACAATAACGGGTTCTTATTATGCAGGGTTAATTCCAAAATTGCGCGAAAGCATCGACCGAAAAAGACCAGGAAAGTTGGCACACAAAATTTTGTTCCATCAGGACAACGCTCCAGTATACAAGAGCTGCATTGTCATGGCTGCCATACAGAACGCTGGCTTTGAAATCCTAGAACACCCTCCATATTCACCAGACCTGGCACCCAGTGATTACCATCTATTTCCAAAATTAAAGGAAAACCTGCGTGGAAAAAAATATGGAGACGATAATGAAGTTATGACCTTAGTAAATGGCTGGTTTGAGGAGCAACCGGAAAACTTCTTCCTGAAAGGCATTGAAGCATTGGAACATCGGTGGACCAAGTGCATTGAAGTACAGGGAGATTATGTTGAGAAATAAATAAATAATGTTTATAAATTCTTTCTCTTTCTATATCAGGGACCGTAAATATTGATCTTCCCTCGTAATTTTATTTATTATTATTGCTAAATTACAATAAAAACATTGAAAACATTTATAATTTGCTACATAATATGAGAATATTTGACATTTTGCGCAGAGGTTAATAACCTTGACAATTGAATTGTGATTTTTGTACATATAAATTATTTTTTGAAAACGAGTACATACGTATGATTATTTAGCTGTAAGTACTAAATAGTAGTGTTGGTGGTTTATTACTTTTTTTGTTGTCGTAGATAAAGTATAGTGTGTAATGCGTGCAAAAACACCAATTTCTCACTCGTGTGATTGCGTCATTCGACTACGTCTCATGCCGCAAAATCTTCACACTCGTGAGAAATTGGCACTTTTCTGCACTTGTAACACAATATACTATTTATTATACGAAGGTACATCATTTTGATTGGAAAACTACGTGTTTTATTAAATTGTATTTTACGATATGTCATTAAAAGAAAAATAATAATTTGACATAAGTACAACATGCTATTGGATGTGAGACCGCTTACAAATGGAAAAAAATCAATCAAATTCCATTACAATGGAAATTTTCCTGCAGGAATACAATATAAAAAGGATAAATAAAGATTAATACTCAAATAACGAGCAGAAGACTGGCGAACACCGCATTTCATTACCTAACTCAATTAAGTCAACAGTTTATAGAGGGTCAAAATATAATGGGGCGCCAAGTATGTAACTTCAGTATACAGTAAAATATTACTCTATTTGTTTGTTTGTTTTTGGGGGAGCAATTGAGGTGGTGGAACATCCCTTTTGATAATTAGGCCAACTCTACTAGATTATGCTCGAATCTGTTTTCCTTGCTTATTCGAGAAGAAGACACATTTTTATTTTTCTCTGCAATGATAAATTATCAAATAGACCGGGGACCGAACTGCGATTACCTGTGATCGAACCTTAGGTTATAAGGTTAACGTGGTAACTAAATGCTATGAAATAAATATAACAGTTTAATAAAAGTTTTACAAGTTTATCATAATCTATCTGACAATTGTTTCGACAGCTAAGCTCTCATTATCAAAAATAATATAAGATAAATATAAATAAACACGTCGCTATTGTACATATAAAAATATATCTAAACCATATTTTGGCAAAATATCAGAAAAAGTTGCACATATACTAAGATAAACCGGCAATTACAAAATAGCCTTCATAACCAACACTAACATTTTTTCATTTTTATTTAATGCTAGACGATATCATGTAGTCGAAAATTTACCGATTGAATTTTTTTTGTAGTTCGGTATATATTGGGCAAACACTTCAAAATTCTGACATAAGATGTAAAGAGCACGTACGTTTTACAGAAATAAACATCCCAAAAGATCTTATTGCGCCAAACACTTTTATAACAGTATCACACAATGACTTCCCAAAATAATATTAAATTCCTATTTTTGTGACAACGAACGCAAATTTTCCACATTTTCGAAGATTTTGAGATATACAAACACAAACTCAGTGTACCTTTAATGAATGAACAGATTGAGCTCAGTAATTCTCCGTTACTGAAAGTGTTAGATATTTAATTTATTATTATTTACTTTTTTATTTATATTTTTATCTTTTTAAGTTTTTATTTTTTTATCTAGTTATCTATTTTTGTATTTACCTTAGCCAAGTGTTTATATGTATATTACCATTGATAATGACAGCTTAGCAACAATTGTCAGGTAGATTATAATAAACTTGTAATACTTTTACTAATCTGTTTTTTTATTTCATGATTATGGAGTTTCACCAAACAAGGCTAGAAACAATAAACAAAACTAAATACTAATCCACCGAAATTGACATTACGCTAACTATTTATAATATTAATGCTTCTACGGTTCTATTAAGCGACAATTGATAAAATCAAAAGTTACAAAAGATAAAAGATTAATTAGATTAAGTTCAAAATTTAAAACCGCGATAATCTTGAATAAAATCGTTTTGTTTGGATTATCTAACAATAAAGTCACAATTTTTTGATACCATGGAAACAGCCAATGGCCGTTCACTCGATAAACTTATGGATGTTAAAAAACTTTAAATATTGATATTTTTTAGGAAGTAGAGTTTCAGCTCGATAAACCAAAAAGTACAGATCTAGTCTTTTTTCGTAATAAAGTTTTCAATAACCCAAAAATAAAATGAAAATAAACAATGGAAATGCCATTTTTTACAAAATATCGATTTGTAGATTTTCTAGATTAGTTCTGTAGCATATAAGATTACTTTTGACGTATGAAAACTAGAAAACAGAAAAATCATGTTATAATTCTTTTCTAATATTAATTATTGTCATTTAATGAAGTAGTGTATAATAAACCTTTAAAAAAATTATTTTTACGGTAGGACTTCGATCCACTTCATATAGAGTAATACAACACTGTACTGTATTAAAAATTTCCTAAACCTTCTTTTATAGCTGTGCTAAGTGGATGATCTCACTTTTACAGAGATCAACATTATGTTTGTCATAAAAAGCGTGTAATTCAGCTAATCGAGCGGAATCTTACCTGTCATCATTATCCCACATATATTTTCGTCGCCTGCGCACAAAATTGATAAATTGATGAGTGAACACAAGACAAGTTTACTTTCTAATAAAGATCAAAGAAGATTTTAAATTAAAGTATGCGGACCAAACGACGAAATTTCAGCTATGGCGAATAGCAAAGTTCGCTTTTAATTTCTTAAAGCAGGGTCAAACTTCGTAATTTAAATAAAATTGAATTTTCTGAGCCAAATGATGCTAAATTATCAGCATCCACTTCCAATGTATTCGTTGCAAATACGAGTACATGTCAATTTGAATTTCCAGTAAGTAATTACTTTGCTTATAGTGAATATTTGCTTTTTTTTGAATTTAGAACATATACATCTTATAGGTATAGATGCAGGTTTAACAAAGAAGTATAATGAATATAATTGTAATTCAATGTTAAATTAAGACGATAGTTCAAAATCTTGGAAACACACTTTTCGGAGAATTAAATATTACTAAAGCAATTCGAAAGAAGTCCCTTTTAGATGGTTTTACGTTTTGCTTGTTTCAAAAACGTTAAAAGTCACAGTGATATATGTTTGAATTAATAAAATAACAATCAAATAAAATATTAATAAATACTGAGAAATGTTTCTACATACGGCAAGTTCAAATTTTAAAAATATCATTATGCACATGTTCTCCGCATGGCGCTGGCTACCGGAGGATTGTAGAGTCACTACATGTAGTTACCTAGGGCGCGCTGGTCGATCAGAGTACCGCAAAACGTCGCCATATTGGGACAAAAAAAGCACGAAATTGTTCATTATTTGTATCTGATTGCATTTAATCAAATCCAAATACTTTAAAAGGTTTTTCTTATTCTGAAAGATCTAACCTATAATATGTCAAATACGTAAAACATGGTTTTAATTTGTCCATTATTAAAGATCATCCTTCTCTCCCCCAATATGACGGCGTTTTGCGTTTTACTCTGATCTAGAGTCACTGCATCTAGTTACCTAGGCCACCTAGTCGACCAGAGTACCGCAAACTACCGCCATATTGGGGCAAACGAAGCACGAAATTGTTCATTATTTGTTCTGTATTGAATTTAATCATATCCATGTTTACTTTAAAAGGTTTTTCTTATTCTGAGATGTCAAACTTCTAATATGTCAAACACGTAAAACGTGGTTTTAATTTGTCCATTATTAAAAATTACCCTTCTCTGCCCCAATATGGCGGCGGTTTGCGTTACTCTGATCGACCAGCTGGCCTAGGTGACTAGATGCAGGACTCTACTCTGATCTAGCAGCGCGGCCTAGGTGACTAGATTTAGTGACTCTAGGGGATTGGATATCAGAACCGCGCCGGTAATTTGTGTTGTGTTAAGTGTTTGAAAATTAGCTTAGATTTTGACAGTTAACATACTTCAGATAAATTACAATTTATGGCACTGGCAGTGGCTATTTTAACAAAAAGGTTATTTTTTATGAAAAGTATTTATTTCTCAGTGTTTGATTACTTTTCTAAATAGAAGTTTAATGTAAAGTAGCGTTCCAGATATGTTGTTGGTAATCTTTTTGGCAAGGTTAGTTACCATTAGTATTAGAAGTCTACTTAAAATTATACTTCAAAGGTCCTTGTTGTGAATCTTACAGATAAAGAATTCTGAAGTCAAGGTCAGCTAAAATACTGCAAGAATTGCATTTTTGAGGTAAATATTGAAATCTATTTAAAACACCTCTGTTATTTGGTTTATTGATAATATTAAATTTTCACTAGAGCATTTCATACATACAGGATCTTGTAGATTGGTCAAACCTAAGAATGGATTGAAGGAGCAATTCATCAAGAAATTGGTCAATACGTACGGTACATTTACAAGTATTCGAAAAACAGGTCTAAAATGTGTTATGATGATAAAAGACCTTTTTTTACATATATTTTGGAAATTACTGTAGGTAATGTAGATACCACTTTAAATTTCAATAACTTTCAACCAGAAGATGCGTCTTACTAGCAACTGCGTTCAAAGTGTAATTTACAGATAACAGTACTTTTGGGTATTTTCGTATCTGTAATAAAATAAAATTCTACGTTAACTATACTGTCCGGATTGTCCTTCTCTACTGTACAATGTACTAAATACGATGTAATTTAGAAAATGTATAAAGTAAAATAAATGAACATATTATTAAAGTATGTGTTTTGATCCAACCAGAATATGTAAATTTATAATACACCTATTTCGTAAGCTAATGCTGGAAGAAAATGTGAGGAAACTGTTTGCAGTTTTGTAATTTCTGCATGTTAACACATAGCACTTTTTGTTGTGAATTGGGATTTTTCAGTAAAATTACTAATTTTAAATTAAAAAGTTATCAAACAAAAGTAAACACACTAAATTCGTTATAAAGTAACTATTTAGTATGAGCAAAAAGTAACTCCATCAAAGGTGACTTTGGAATTTTTAATTCATCTGTTTTATTCAACACCAAAAAATTATAACTGTCACTGTCAAAGGACTCTAATTATTTTGTATAATTTTCTGGCGATATTATAGTACACATGAGTTCAAAATTTTAAAGGCACCTTTGGTGGAGTTACTTTTTGATCATACTATACAATAAAGCTTAGAAAAGTCAAATATTTATCAACAACCTTCAAAAGAGTCCGAATTGTGTTTTAAAATATTATCACAGATCGATCATAAACATTCCAAGCATTTTGCTAAGTCTGTTTGGATGGGCGAACGCGACGAATAAAATTGAACGGTTGAACGTGTCCATTCCCCCGGAACGTGGCGCCAAGCGAAGAACGTCGAAAACTGGCAAATGAACAGGCCGCATCAAGACGTCAAGCGTCGAATCGAGGAGGTCGTGGTTTATACAATATTTGTGAAACCAACGACGTGACATAAGGTATTGTTTACTTCCATAATATTAACCTAATACCATGGGCGTAGCCAAGGAGGGGCAAAAGGGGGGCGTTGCCGATCCTGGAAATCAATTATGTAGTTATATAAAAATACTTGAGTGGACTCCAACCCAAAACGATAAAATCTATTATTGACTATCTGATCTACTATTGACTGTTAATAAAAGTTTAAATTAAATAGTTACTGTGAATTACCTGCAAAGTTACCACAAAAATAAACTGATTTAATAATGAAATGAGTGATAACATGAATGATTCAGTACACAAATTACATTTTTTTAGCGGGTAAGATTCATTCGTCAACAAAGAATGCATATTTTAACTGAATGAAACTGCATAGTATATTAAAGTATTAGTTTCATAAGACACGTTTTCACACTTGTCTTTTAACGTCTTATAAAACGAATACTTTATACTATTTTTTCTATTTGCGTTATTTTGTAATTATTTAAAAAAATAACTTACTTCGTTTTAAATAAAGTTTAGTAGGGGATACTTCTTTTAACTAGTCTGACAGTTGGCAACACTAAAAATTCAAATTCTCTGTTTATTTTTGTTAAAAAAATTTACAGTGTAAATAAGTTTGACATTTCAAAAACAGCCGTTGAACAGTGATATCAACTTTAAAAAATTAAGTGTTCCTGTTTCCAGTATTCAAATACATACCTTTTTCTATTTTTTATTTTTATAGTTTATAATAAAGCTATTAAAGCACCAAAAATAGTGCGTTTATAGCTCATTTCGTCGTCGTTAATAAATACTGGCGTATCTATTTTTCAGCAACTTTACAGGAGTGCAGTTTAAATGCTAATAAAAACTTTATTACAGATAATATGAACCTAATTATTTGAAATGTTGTAACTAGCAATGTTATTAGCTACAACATTTCAGAGAATTCATCATGTCATAAATCTCTTTTTCTACTTTGCGTCTATAATAAAGCTGTTAAAGCACCCAAAACAGTGCGTTAACATCTCATTTGAGTGCTTTAATGGCCCAATTTTTTCAAAATTGGTAGCATTGAAAAAACAATTCAAAAAAACAAAAAATTGACAAAAACTTCACTCAATTTTCTCTGTCAATCAATGAATTATCAAATGTCACATCAGTGTTGTCAACTACCACAAAAATCCCTAAATCTTGAAATTGCGATTTTTTTATTTAAAAAGGGAATAAAAAACGCAAAATAGAAAAAATAGCATAAAAAACTCGTTTCATAAGTCATTATTCCACTCATCCTTTAGAAAATCCGCCGCAAGCGGCTCGTTTTCTAAATTTGGACTCGTGCAATAAATCTTGCCTTATGAAACTCGTTCTTTAATATACTATTTCGACACACAAATAGAAAAATATATTACTACAAATATTAATTCAACATTTTAGAAATAATAATATGTTAAAATACCCGAAGATAGGTGTCTGCCACACCCTAATAAAAATCCTGGCTAAGTCCATGTCTAATACCAAATTTATCGTTACTAGCATAACCAGATTTCTTCATTTCGATGTTTATCCGTATGTATCCGGCTAACTATTTAAATGCAAGGTTTAAATAGAAAACAATAAAAACCAACAAAGAACAGAAAGAAGTTACAGAGAAACCGTCATTCTGGTTTTCCTTCTATTTTAATATTAAGCAGCTTTTATATACATCTGCAATAAATCTTATAATCATCCAGCAATTAAAGATCAAAATTACTGAGAGAATTAATATAGCTTACAAACATGTGACCCACATCGGTCTACTAAAGGTCTAAATAAAACTTAACATAAAAGCATAGTTTACCTGGAGTAATCCTGCTTGTAATAGTTTGGCGGTCGGCTGTTATAAAAAAGCGGATCGGAATCTAGGTTGAAATCTTGAGACTGCATGGAATTCTGTTGTATATTAGTAGAGTTGTACCCGTAATCGTCGGTGTTGTTGGGAGAATACCTCTGAAATACGTATTAATCATGTTAAAGAGTTAAATGATTATCGTGTTTACATACTATTTACTATGTAAATACATAGAAGAATCGTGTAAGTTTGATATACGTGAAAATCCCAGTAATTTAAAGGTAGAATTTCTGTATCTACCTATCAGACATGTATATGTCTTGAATCTCTTAAATCTTTACTATGATGTGGTAGGTAAGGGTACTGTTTAAATATTTTATTTATTTATTTTTAATATATAAAACAAAAAAGTTGTCAAAAAAATGATGATATTCACCACGATTTAATCGGTGTATACAAAATTCTTAGGTAATTGTTATATGGAAAATAATTTATGGAAATAGAAGATTGCTTTACAGGTTAAGAAAAGTGGCATTTTCCAGCGAGTGTAAATTTTTAATTCTCTGGCAAGAGTAGCGAGCGATTGGATTGATTTTACATAAGTATGGAGAAGTACTTGAACTACTTACTGAACTGAATTACTTGACGAAAAATGAGCAAACCTTAAAAATAAAAATTTAAAAATTTATTCTAAAATAATTTTGATCGAAGTATGTAAGTGTAACGTTTACCATGACAACAATGTTATAGATAACAACCAGTAAACAAATAACAACAACAAAGGACGCTGCTAACTGGAGAACTGGTTGTTAACTCGGTAAGTGGTTGCTAACTCGAAAAGTGTTGCTAAGCGGAAAGTAGAACTTTTCTTTATTATTTTCTAACAAACGTCTGTACGTGGTAAAATGGATACGTACTTGCAACAATCAACTTCTACTTGGTTATTTTCAAATACAATATAGAGTAATATAGTATTTTACATTAGTTACATTAGTATCGTACATTTTAATTTAAAGCACTGTAAACCAAAAATTAAATCGCAAGTTTTATAGAGATAATCTTTGTCGTAATCGCTAAAGGACAAATTTTCTTTTAAAATGAAAATATTATTCCTATATGACAATATTATTTTTATCTATTTAAAAAATATAGTATTAATTCCATAAAACAAATACTATTCTTATATGACTCCTCTAGAGCAGGGGTTCCCAATGTTTTGCCTAGGTGGGCCAAATTATAAATTCCAAAATATTTGGCGGGCCAAAAAATGTTTTATGAAAAAATATGTTCAAATCGATAAAAGACTAATTTTATAACATAATCGTTCTTTATTTATGAGTATAATTACTTTTTATTAGAAAATGTTTATTAACACATTTCAAAAATAATTAAACAAAAATAACTAAATAATTTCAAATAAAACAAAATAAATTCATCAATCTAAAGTGTGTGGCTTGTGCAGTTGTTGTTTTCTTTTAATAATATCATTGAGCCTTGGTTTTAAGTCGGTTGAATGTATTCTTAACACCGCTTGTAGATGCTTATCAGTTTATTTTGATCTCAATTTGGTCTTATTAATGCTCATCAGCTAATCAGCCTAATCAGCTGAGGGCGGTAGTTGAAACAATAAAATATATACAATCTATATGCGTTTCCCTACCGCCGGTCCGTCAGAAAGTTTTGCCGGTGCGCAGAGAAATAACAGTATTTTCCAAAATTTTACTGAAAGAATTTTTTAATTCGTGTTATCCTGGAACTAACGTAATAGCTTACCAGAGTTGACCAAGAGTAAACTCTTGGTTTCTTATTTATAAGCGCACCTACGTGGTGGTTTTATAATTTTTAAGCGGGTTCGACGCTCTCGGATCTAGGCATACCGGAACCGAAAGTATTTTGGTCTTGCGTCCTCGATTAACGCGAACGATCAAAATCCAAGTTTCGCGGTTTCGATCTTTGCCAGCATAGAACCCCAGTCGTTTCTACTGGAAAAGTTTTTTGGCCGATACTCTTCCGGGGGCGGGGGCAAGGGGTGACATGGGGTCTTTGGGGGCGATCGAACATGTGTACGAGCGGTGCGTCTATTGGTTTTTCCGTATCTCCGCTCTAGGGAACTGCGCCCGCATTCGAGAGGCGGTATCTCGGAAACTATAGGAACCAAAGCGACTCACTCTCTTGGCGTCAAACGGAGGGCAATTTCAAAGTTTTTCCCCTTCAAATGCCATGCTAAAGCAGCAGCAAAAATTACAGCAGAAAAACTCTAAATCATTTAATTGTTTTTACCCGAGAATCGTGCTAAAGCATAGCGCAGCCACCAGCCTAATCGGGCTCCTAAGTGGAAATCACTTCTGGAGGTCTTTACACAGCAACATGATTGCTTCCTGAATCGTTTGAGCTCATTCCCGTTTTTGACCGCCGCTCCCGAATTCCATTCGCCAGCGTTTTTTGGTTATATCTCCGCTCCCTGTCGAGATATCTTGTGCTGGATTTGAACGATGGACTGTCCTGTGTGTCTAGAACCAGGTTATGGTTCTTCGGCGCCGCATCCAGTCCTGCGATCGTTTCTCGACATTTGTTTGTTGAAAAGAGAGAAACTCCGGTCTCACGGTACCCGACTATTTCGGGCCGGTTCCCGCTTTGGTTGTTCGAGGTTTGATATGCGGGAAACGGATGAGGTACGAAAATCGACTTTTGTTATTATAAAGAATACATATAAGATTTAGTTTGCGAAGTGTTTCTTTAATTTTTGCCTCATCGGTCCGCAAGTAAATGCTACGTCGTTTGGAGGTCCGTGAATGAAAAAGGTTGGAACCGCTGATCTATATAATAACAAGATGTATTACATATAAAATTTAGTATTTTTTAACTGAACAATTTTTAAATTATCTTTATGAATTCAAGATCGCGGATGATATGACGTCGCGGGCCGCATTTCTAAGGTTTGAGGTCCGCATTTCTAAGGTTTGAGGCCCGCATTTGGCCCGCGGGCCGCACTTTGGGAACCCCTGCTCTAGAGTAATATATAAATAGATCGAATATTTTTCCTGTACATGTTTTATATTATGTACGTTTCTTCTCTTTATCTTCATCATCTTCTCCTAGGCCATTTATTGTGAATTTTAAATGCTACCGTTAAAATTAACCTATCGTATCGAATATTTAACTAGACTTATTTGGTAACTCAATCACTGGTATTATAACTCTTGTAACACACTTGTAACTACATATAAAATATATATTTATTAATTCTTAATATTAATAACTCTAAAATTATTGATCGTCTTATACACACAAACAAAACAATGTAATATTGCTCAAAAGAAAGTAAAATTAAAAAATGCAAACATTAAAATCAAAGGCTCTCATTTATTTTTAATCACCATGTATAGGATAGGTTAATTTTAATGGCAGTATTTGAGGTTTTAAGTGAAGCAAAACTTTTTTAAAGAGCGACTTTTTTCTATAAAAAGGTTTTCCATTTGGCAAGAAATTTACACACACGCTGTACAGTATCTGGCCATATTCTTAGGGAGATTTAATAATTTTGATGTTAAAAGTTATGTATTGTTAATACCAGAAATTTTTGATTTTGGGAAATGTTTCACATATGTTTATTAACGGTTGTTGTATTAATAAATAATTCAATAAAATAATTGTAAATAATAAACTGGTATTAACCGCAAATTTGCTGTACATGCCAATAACTGAAGTAGGTAATGTCTTAGAGGCAACTGACCAAAATAATGAAGAAGCTATTTTACTTCTACGTCTGTAGAAAATAATCGTAGGAACGTTTCCAAAAAATTCTTTTCTACAAAAATAGTAACATATTTTCACTATTGAATATATATCTTCATTATTTTGTCCAATATCTTCTAAGACATTACTTTCTTCAGTTATTGGCATGTTTTGATTGAATTGTATTAAATTGTTTATTAATACAACAAGCGTTAATGAACATACGTGAAATTTATCAAACATAACTTTCAATTTAAAACGTAATGTAATAATGTAACGTAATTAATTAATTAACGTTTAATTAAAAACAGTTGAAAGTCTAAACCAGTTTAAAGTGTGTACAAAAGAAAGCAAAATAAATTGCACAGAAAACTTAGGTGCTAGATGAGACGAGAAAAAGGTAACATCGTTACCGAAATACGTATTGGCAATTAGTCAAATACAATATGTGGTTAGGAGACACAGTTAAATTGTAGTGACTAAATTAACAGTTTTTTAATATATGCTTATGCTGCTTAAATTTAAAAGATTATGATTATAAGTGTGATAATTAGTAACATTCTGTAAACCTCCGTAATGCCGATATTAACCTGATTTGCAGAACTGTGATAACGTTGATAGTGGCCAGGACTAAGATGTTGTTGGTGCGTGTATGGAGGCGGTAGGTGATGCTGTTGCCCAGGAGTATCATCCCTTTCGTACGAGTTTTCCCTGGAAGTCTCTAGAGAGCGCTGAGGGGTGTGCATCTGATGTGCCGCCGATCGAAACTGCGAAGCAGAGGAGTTCGCATGTTGACCTACGGGGTAGTTCAAGTCAGATGTGTAGTCGCTATCTTCCGAATACCCCGCTGAAATTTCATTTTCAAACTGATTAGAAGCGGAACGGGCTGAAAAAGGAGCACAGATAATTGGACAATTATTTCAAATGGTCACTTTTAATAAAATCGCTTCATTTCTAAATTTATTTTGATGGTTTTCACGATTGGATTTTAAAAGGGTTGCAATATACTTAATTATTGTAATGATTAAGTTGAATGTTTGTGTCAAAAAAATTCGATTGGCTAAAAGGATTTAATTTGACCGATCTAATTGGTGTGTTCATTTGGAATGTTTGCTTTGTCAAGTATCCTAAACGAATTTTCGTGTAATGTCTACATATATGTACCTATACTATTTAATGAGTAAAGTTATTCAAATCAAACGTCAACAAATATTTAAGCACATGCTTTGAAACAGTAAGGATTAGCTAATGTTATCATTAGTAATAGTAGTGTTACGTATATAAATCAACTTAGATTTCGATAGATACAGTATTTTACATAAATTTGTCTTCGTTCCTCATGAGTTTTACTTTGCACGCAGTGTTAATTTTTCATGTGCCATTAGAGTGGTTAATTAATCCTGAAAATATGTTTGCCCAGTATTATCTTTATGTATTCTAGTACGAAATTAGCGATATCATATTATATACAGTGTGTCCACAGATGCTGTTTACAATAGGAAAAACCTTTTTATTATCATTGTCTATAAAAATTCTTCCTTGATTCAAACTCTTAAAAAATGTAACAAAATTCTTTAAAAAATATAGCATTTTTAGATTTTCTACTTTATCGGAGTAATATTGAGATTCTGTTACACTTTATAATGGTTTTGAGATAAGCACTAATTATTATAAAGAATGGCTTTTTGTCATAAAATCAATAATAAAAAAGCTGTTTCTCTTGTGAACCCCATCTAGACCCACAGTGTATATATTCGTTATATTTGTTATAATTCGTACAGGTACAAAGTGAAAACTGGTAACGTAAATTTCAGTCAAAAAGTCTGCGCGCCCTTCATTTCTCATAGGAAAGTAATTTAATAAAAATAACGCTGTTTACGCAAAATATAAAGAAAAAATATTCTAATTTGCAGTTTAAAATTGAGTGCGGTTTCTAAATTCGTCATTATCATATCATAAATTTAATTTTCCTTATAAGTACTCTTTGATTTTCAAAAATTTCATGAAAATGCAAATAGGTCATCTGGGGATAACTTGTTAGTACCAAATTTAGCTGAATCTCACATCATACTAGAACTAGAGTTACTTGACGTTACAGCTTCTCACTTTACATAGCATATTCGCTATATAACAATGAAATTTCAAAAATTCCGCCTGAAGTAATTGCTCATTTTAAAAACCTTTATAATCATTTTATAAAATGTTACTTTAATTTACTTTTAAATTTGGAAGTATCTTGGAAATGGAATTGTTAAAATGTTAACTGTATAGTTTCCACTAAAGTAGTATTTTGTCTGCATTAATGAGTCAAGTGGACTTTGAATATTTATATTATATTTTCGAATTAATGTATCATTGGTGTACTATATTTGTTATTATTTTGGGTTTTATTAGTTAATTCTGTATTAGTAGTCAAATAACGCAATATTCACTCTCATGAATGCTAAAGTTTGTTTAACGTGGCACACCTGAATTCAGCTTAATGGCCATGAGCAATAGAATCATTGAGATACTCGCAATTAGCGCTTACTTGTGTGAGCGCTACCAGTTCACAGTGATAGAAGCAAGGTTGCCTAGCCATTCTCTATACTAGCGTCTAGCCCCCGAGTATCACTCAAACATCCTGGACTTGACGCATGCTTTTTGTGCAGTTGTCTTGGCTCTTCAATTCCATAGAATATGTGCAAATGAATATAATAGATATTTAAGATACAAGTATAAAAAGTCATTCTTTATTGCGCGAACGGTTTAAGACACGAGCAAGGTACGAGCGAGTGTTTTAAAAAACCGTGAGTGCAATGAAGGGATTTTTTATATGTGTATCTTACAACGTTTTATCTAACATCATAACGTTTTACTTAAAAATTAAAAGAGTATTCATTTTAATTAATATTTTTTACAATTTGTGACTTATGTTATATATATATCAGCGTGCTTTGATTTTTACGTGCTAAGTTGTTTAGCAACCAGTTTGTAAAATATTAATAAATCATTTATCATACATTTTTCTGTTTATATTAGCGTCCAATAAAAATTTTATAACACTAGGTCAATAAACGTTAACTTTTTATACGAAAATCAGTGTAAAAAGTAGTCACTTTTTGTATGATCATAGATAAAAATAATTTTTATTACTGCATGCTTTTACAGTGGAAAGATCGCCTTCATCTACATATAGTATACACTTTTATTATAGAATTTGGATCTAATTCCTAAAGCCACAGGTGTAAATATCCAAAACATCGCTGCAAATTAGCACTTAATAAAAATGATACCTATCACTATAATTCGCTATAGGCGCTATAGCGAAGGCGATTTTCCCACTGTAAAAACATTCATGGAGTGTTCGGGAGACCACACGACGTTCACCCATAAAACTGGCTGTCTTCTACCCTACCCCTATAAAGGGCAATGGATTAAGCTGTCAAATCAAGTGTGTGGTAGAGAAATTCGTGAGAATTCTCGACGGTACCTCATACCGATCAGGGGGAGCCCTGGTAGATGAGACCGGTGTGGGCGGATTCGAATCTCGCCTGGGATAAGGTCATTTATGATCACCAAGGAACCCGCTGCTTGACCGAGGTTATTTATGGTCACCAATGGAACTCGCTGTTTGACTGAATCTCAAGTGCGCAGAATCGAAGTGAGGTTTACCCTGCTTTTGGGCTAATGGGAAACTGCAGGCCGCCAGGTAAATGTGCTTAGGAGCTATCCCGACCACCCTATGATCCGGACTGCAGCCGGGTACAGTGATTGGGAGAAGCACTGAAAGCCATTACACTTAAGGAGAGTTGAAGCGAATACATACCCACTCACAATCAAGACAACTTCACCAAATACGGGTACACACCGGGAGTCTATAACGTGTAGACTTAAACGAAGCTCTGTCGAGGGCCCACCAAGTCTAAAATTGGTAGATCGAGGTGGCAAAACCATTAAAAAACCAAGTCCCGCCACAATTGAGTTTGGATTCGATCGGGCAGTGGTCCCACTTTGCAATAGCGCATAGCTGGGGAATAGTCCTATTGCTGGACGAGGTACTACGGTACCGGCGGGTGAGCAACGTGTTAAGTCAATTGCTCCGGCACTAGTCCTGAGTTAGCTAGTAGAGGGTGGATAGGCAACCTCGCTCCGACCAGTGAGCTGATCTGGTAGCAATTGCTGTACTGCCGGTTATGCCACTTGCGCGCTGATTGGGCGTATCCCAATCACTTCCTTCTGGAAGGGAACGTGGGGGTAAGTTCACACAGGTACCCCACGTAAAACAACCATGACATTGGATGTAAAAACATTCAGTGATAAAAATTATTTTGTATTCATTATTTCATTCTAATAAATATTTAAAGTTTACTAAAGTTTTTTTTATTAAAACCAAAAGGTAATTACTATGACTTTACTTAAAAAAACGATAATTTGGATTTGGCCGTTTGTTGTTTTAACTCGTACAATCTATATACAATCATTAATTAAAAAAAAGGTAAGTATGTATTTACCTAATCCTAAACAGATCTGTTATTAATAATATATTTAATATTCATTTGCACATATTCTATCGAATTGAACAGTCAAGACAACTAACTGCACAACACGCATGCGTTAAGTCCAGGATGTTTGAGTGATACTCGGAGGCTAGACACTAGTATTCTCTATTAGATCTCCAGACTAGTACCAGAGCGTGCTATTAGAGTGCTCACCCGTCGGGGTCCGTCTCCGAGGAAGTACCATCGCCCCTATTCCAGCATGCGGACTTCCACTTACCGGCTGAGTTCAACCTCAAGAGTGGCTGGGAGTATCTTAGGTCTGCCTAGGATATCTTAGTATTCAGCCACCCTGGCCTGTCATTCATTGTCATTGATTACAATGAATGTTTTACGTGGGGTTCTCGTGTTAACATATCCCCATGTTCCTTCCCTTGGGAGGAAGTAATTGAGATACGCTCAGTCAGCGAGCAATTGCTCTCAGTTGCTCACTGGGCGGACCGAGGTTGCCTATCCACCCTCTACTAGCTAACCAGGTTAGTACCGGAGCGATTGACTTAACACGTGCTCACCCGCCAGCACCCTCCCGTCCTCTTTCATACGGGCTCAAGTGCCTCGTCCAGCATTAGGACTATTCCCCCAACCTAGATTAGTGCATTGAAACCCAGAAGTTCCTTCGCCGAGCCAGGGTTGGGGCCACTGCCCGATCGAATCCAACCTCAAGTGTGGTCATTCATTGTCAGTGCATTCTTACTGGTAGAAGTTTTGGAAATCTTGTTTTTACATTGGTTGAATATTTTAATGCTTTAATCCCATACAAATACCCCGCCACTGGTTATATATAATATATAACCTTACAACCAAGTTACTCCTCTGAACAGATCCGATCGATAATATACTCGAATTGAAAGACTGCGGCATGTGGTTCGCATTTGTGTGTTAATACAGGGTGTCTCAAACATAACTAACAATACGAGATAGTTGATGATGTGTAGAGGAAACTTTTCCTACAACTTTTTTTTCTCAAATGTTTACTTTCCAAGTTATTTAAGGTTCAAGTTTTGAATCCGGTCCTGCATATTCTGCTTGGCATTCTCCTTATGTCGCATTATGCTGAGGACTGTTGAACTTGAAGTAATTTGTCAATAAAGCACGATTTTGTCTATGCAGCAAAACACTCTGAATCAGAGAGTTGATCTTGAATAAATTAGTAAATAAAAACTTGTCGTTTGTGCTCATGCTGCAGTTTGTTTATTTTAAAATAAATTCAAGGTCTAACAACCTTATTTTTAAAGATAACATTTAATTTAAGTTAATTAAATTACTTAAAGGGTGTTTTTTATTGTATGAAGGAGTGAGATTTATTGTGAAGCGAAGCAATTTAATCTGCAATAGTACAATGAGCATGCGGATGCGCTACATGAATACATTTTTACATTGTTTAATAACATTCGAAAATAAACAAAAGACAATCCAAACTTTTGAAAAAACATTTTAGTACTTATAATGCCAGGTTGAATATGCGGCCGTTTGTTGTTTACTCAACAAACCAAAAACAACGGGATTAAAGAGTAACTTTTTTGAAATCTTCGACAGGTGGATTTTAACTAAACTGCCACTCTTAATAACGAATCACTTTGGAAGATATTTAGAAACTTGTTTGCGGTCTAATTTGCAACATTTTGAACATTTGTTATAAATAATTTGGCAAGCTAATTTCAATTTTTATAAAAATTGTTAAAATTAGGTAAATTAATATTAGATTAAAGGACGATTTATTAAATAAGAGCAATTTTTACAATTGATCTATATTAATTAAACAGAAAACACCTTTGAATAAGCTCTTGATAATAAAAACAATTAGTTTGATGGTAGTTGCAGTTTACGATAGCAAAAACGCTTATTACGGTGATATCTATCATTTATAAAAGACTTGCTCTTGACCAATATTTGTGTTTTCAACTCGACGTTCTCCGAATTTCCTGTCAACCCTGCTAGTTTTGCTATAGCAGTGTTTTGGCTATCCCAATGCTGGATGACTTATTATTTATTAACTAATACTAACAAATGGATGCGAAATATAACAGCTAGAGTTTTTTTTCTTCCGTTTTAGATTCTACCTCTGATGTTCTTTAACCATCTGCGTTATTGTTAGTTAGTTTTAAAACACCCTGTATAAAATTAGAACAAAACAAAAAAAAACAGATCGTAGTGAAGAAGCAATGTAAAAAAAATTTTAGAGGGTACTTGACAATTTGTTATATTTTGATGTAATCTTTAGGTATGTTTGGGAGGGAGGGGTAGGCATGCAACCCCCTGTATGGTCTGCTGGGTTAGAAATGGTTAATAATTGACGGTAATGGACGATACTTTCAAAATATTCTTCGTAGTATTTAGATTTATTATCACAACTCTAACATGCAATCAATGTTTTGGATTAGGAAATATTAAAGATGAATTAACTTTAATACTAGCGCTACCAATTTAAATGAACATAACTGTTCATGCTCAAGCGACAAAATCCCTTATATACAATTTAGGTATATGCTTTAAAAGCAAGTACGATTAACGTTTAATCTAACAGAAGAGCAACATACATAGTATACGTTAATCCAGCACAAACTCTGTTAATGACCATCTACACAAATAAGACCATCTTTCAGACTAATATGTGTCTGCAATTACGCCCTTTCTAGAGGATATACGACTTGAAACGCGTTATGAAGATATAACAATAAAATATAAACAACAAAAGAAAGTATTTTAAACTTCAGCACAACATAATTGCAAGCAACCATTATAACTTATAACTAGGAGCTCTACTACATTATATAGACGATGCA
Organism: Agrypnus murinus; assembly: GCA_929113105.1. Classification (NCBI taxonomy): domain Eukaryota; kingdom Metazoa; phylum Arthropoda; class Insecta; order Coleoptera; family Elateridae; genus Agrypnus; species Agrypnus murinus. The sequence continues at coordinate 85,040,592 of OV816024.1, forward strand.
TTTTCCTTAACTAGAGTATGTCCTATTTAGTAGCTGAAGTACATGCCAAGCCATTCACGATAAATTAGTTCAAGTTATAGCGCTGAAAATAATTCTTTGTAGGTAAAAGCAATGTTTTATTCAAAATTGATAATATAATATTTAATTAACATTTAATACAAGTATTTTTCATCACTCAAATTTTTTGTTTGTCTTTGCAAAAATAAGGTCTAAATTATTTATGTATCCTGTTGAATTTCAATGCCGTATATCTGTATATAATGGTTTAGGTTTATTAAAGTCTTTTGCTAGTAGTACTTTATGTAATTTTCCATGTTTTATTAAAACTCACATCAGAAGTTGAAGGACTAATTCTTTAACAAAAGCCAGTTTCTATATAATATAAATTGGTTCTGTTTGGTGATGTCAACTTTGCTCAGGGATTCGAGCTGTTCTCAATAGTGGAAAGGAAATAAATTTATAAAATGGTTTCGATATAAGAGCCAGAGCTAGCCATATATCAATGGTTTTAACTTTTACTTAGAAGATGTGTATTTAATACTATAATATACATTTAGAGAATTAACTTATTTTATCTCTTTACCGTTACCTCTTATTTTTCTATTATTTAACAAAATAATACAAGTATGGCTATTAAATATATAATAGTTAGTTTTATTTCAAGAACTTTCGTATTTTAGATATTTTCTCATAAATTCTACAGTCTTACTAGAGTAATAACTGAATAGAATTTTAAATTCTAGGAATTTATTTGGATAATATTATTCTGATTCAGGTATTTACATTGTACACGTACACGTAGCATACACGTAAAAATATTATTTTACTTTTTGGCTCAGTTTACTTTATTAAAACACGCCTTAATTAAGCACGTACGAAATATGGAGTTTCTTAACGACTTTTCAAGCGAGAGAAACTTTGTGTTGCTCTTATTTTGCCAAAGTTTATAGAGATGCTGAAATTGTGGTAATAATTAAATAACAAAAGTAAAATATTAGTGATTGTTTGGTTCAGTTTGTCGAAAATTACTTTTTATAAGCAGTAATGGGGATACGAACGTAATGAGGTAATATACGAGGCTGGTTTGATAAGTCCGTGCAAAAATTAAGAAAAGGTTTTTTCTTGAGGTTTTATTTTTATTTTGAAGTTTTATTTTACTTTTCTACATAATCTCCTTGAAGGTTGATACATTTGGTCCAACGATGTTCAAGCTTTTTTATCCCCTCCTTAAAATAAGAGTTATCAAACTCTGCAAAATAAGCGTTTGTTTGATCTATCACTTGTGCATTTGACCCAAATTTTGTTCCTACAAGAAATTTCTTCGTGTTTGGAAACAAACAATAGTCCGAGGGTGCTAAATCGTAGCTAATTTCGTAGCGTAATTCTAATAGTTTAGCCGCGGCAATTGCACATGCATGAACTGGAGCATTGTCTTGGTGAAACAGAATCTTCTTCTTAGCTAAATGTGGCCGTTTCATCTTGATTTCGCTGTTTAATCTATCTAGTAAAGATGCATAATACTCTCCGGTTATCGTTTTACACTTTGCTAAATAATCAACAAAAATTATTCCATGGGCGTCCCAGAAAACAGCGGTCATCACCTTTCCTGACGAGGGAACCGTTTTCGCTTTCTTCGGTGCCCGTTCACCTGCTGCAACCCACTGTTTTGACTGTGATTTTGTTTCTGACTGATAATAGTGTATCCACGTCTCATCAACAGTTACAAAACGTCGCAAAAATTCAACTTGATTTTTTTGAAACAGCTCCAAATTTTGCATTGAAATCTTCACTCGTTCACGTTTTTGCTGAATTGTGAGCAAACGCGGTACCCACCTTGCAGCCTGCTTTCTCATACCCAAATATTTATGCAAAATGTGATGTACCCGTTCTGTCGAAATGTGTACCGCTTGAGAAATCTCACGCACCTTAAATCTTCTATCTTCCATGACCATATCATGAATCTTATCAACAATTTCTTGCGTAGTCACTTCAACAGGGCGACCAGAACGCTCGGTATCTTTTGTGCTTCTTTGGCCACAACGAAAATCGGAAAACCACTTATAAACCATTCTAAGTGAAGGTGCTGATTCACCGTAATATTTGTCTAGCTTGGATTTAGTTTCTGCTGGCGTATTGCCTCTTAGAAAGTAATGTTTTATCAACACACCAAATTCGTCTTTTTCCATTGTGATAGAAGGCCAGACATCAACGGCAAAAACTTACTCCCACATATAAACAATCCATCAAATCTGCATGAAATTTGACATGTGTTGTTTCAAGGCATGCTAGATAACAGAACCCTGATAGTTCAAGTACAATGATGCCAACTCAAAAACTTTTGCACGGATTTATCAAACCAGCCTCGTACGTACACTGGCTTGCAAAAAAATCGCATACACTTTAAAAATCAAGTAACCGAGTTTTTATGTAGTTTTTGCTATGTAAACGTGACCTTTCTGACTTTTGACATTACATTTTTGACGGATAAATCTGTCATTAGGAAAATAAAACAAAATAATTTTAACTGATTGACACTGACAATTTAAAAGTTAAGACCGACTTAATACAATCAAAAATAGGTGTACGCGAATTTTTGCAAGCCAGTGTACTAGGGCGGACCTTATTTTTCGCCATCGAATTTTTTGCATGCGACCCTTTAAATTTGTTCTAGCCAGGAAAAAATAAGTCTTGCAAAATGAAAACTCAATTGGACAACGAGAAGAGGTGCCAGTGTGCCACAATCAACTGGAAATTTGAAAATTTCAATAAATTCTAATGTTACGTATAACTCCAACTTAACATTTTAAATACGAAAGTTATTGTTATGATATAAAAGTATCATTCTTTGGTTGTCTATTAACAATAATTACTTAAAAGCTTAAACAATTTATTTGACTTTAGAGGTTTTCAATATTGAGCATAACTAAAGCGATGATACTCCTATACTAGGGTACGGCTCTAACCATAGGAATTTTCCTGTTTGAACCCGTCAGAGGAACTGTTTCTCTTCTTTCACAACCGATTTCATACCCGCTTGCTTATCGTTTAGTACAACTTGTGTCACAGTGCGCAAAAACAGAGACAAGAATAAGTGATAAACTGTCTTTATTAGACTACATATGTGGCATATCCACAAACTAAGTTTCGATCATGGATATGTTTTGATCATATGGCACGATTAAAAAAAATCTGTTCAAGAAAGTTCCATTACTAAATAAGAAGGCCCTGAACAACAAATGATTTATACGTCGTTAACGGCAGACTTGCCACGTTGTATTAAAATGAACAAAGTTATACACCAATTCCGTCCAATTGTAAGACACGATCCGTGATTTAATTTTTGAATGCAAAACATTTTTGGGCGCAGAAATTTTTCGGGAAATTTGTGAAGTATGCTACACTAGAAAGACTGCAAACAGCCATAAAGATTAAAAGGCCAAGTCTTCTCGATTCCGTAATAGTTTTGTTGTATGACCATGCACGACCTCACACACCCGCTCTTACACGACAATTCTTGGAAAAATTTAAATTGGAAATTTTTGATCATCCACCCTACAACCCCGATCTTGCACCTAGTAATTTTCATCTTTTTCTTCACGTTAAGAAATGTTTAGTGAGCCAGCGATGAACACCGATGATAAACTAAAAGCAGTGGTTAAAGATTGAATGAAAAAGTTGGACGCAAATTTCCCAGATAGTGGTATACAAAAGCTTGTGGCATGCTACGGTAAATGTTGAAATTAAAATGGCAATTATGTTGAGAAGTAGTTTAAGATAGATGTAAGCAAATAATAATATAAATTTAAAACAAAAAACTTCTTGTAATTTTTAGGACCAATCGGAACTTAATTTGTGGATATGCCTCGTATTTCGAAGAACAAATTGTTGGTGCAAATTGGCGAGTATAGGTCAGGTTCTGCGAGCGCATTTTTATCATTTGCGAAAAATGGGCTTGAATCTTCGCATTAATGCGTCTCGAGTTCTAAAACTTTTTGGCAAAAGACAAGAATTCTAGCGAAGAAAACCGCAGATAGTATTAACAAGTTAGAATCGCTTTATTAGAAGTGGAGAACACTAAATAAGACTCCGAATCGACGCGATTCAAATATGACGAGAACAAGAATTTAAAGATTCGTTGGACGCTTATTTGATATCAGTCACGCAAATGCTTTGGAAATGATGAACAATGAAGAAGACAAAATATTTCTGCCGAAGATGGGGAAAGAGGGGCAAGTTGGAGTGATGAGTGCTAGTGATTACCTTTTATCAGAAAAAGAGAAGCGAAAAACTCTTTGAGTAGAACGAAGAGAGATTATGCAACAAAAGGGCCAAACAATCAATTATTACGGAAAATATTTTTAGTAATTTAATTATTTTCTATTCTTTATTTTTCGAAATATATTTCTAACTTATTAGAAATATATTTAGTAAATATTCTTTGACTTTACAGAAACAGTTACAGTTCCAATTTACGTCATCAAGCGATGAAGGATCAACGAATGTTCCATTACTTGAAGATTCCAGCATTCAGAACGCTCCTTACGAGTTGCAGGTCTCTGGTGCCGCGGAAGTTAAAGGCGATTTGGATATACCTGGACCTAGCACAAAACAGAGAAGAGGAAAACAACAGGTTTTCTCTTCAAAACTCATTCCAGCTTTATTTAGACGCATGCAATATTAGTGATCGCGATGCTGTTCGTATTATTATGGCAACAGCATAGGGTTTAAGACATGATCCAAACCTGCTAATAATGAATAGGTCTTCTCTTCAACGATTTCGTCATTGTTTTCGTGCATTGTTTTATTGAACTATTTTCGAACAAAATTAACTTTTCAGCATGTAGAATAGAGTGCAGGGATCGCGTGAATTTAATCTTGAAAAAAAATTCGTCAAGAGTAACTAAGGTCCACCCTAATACGTATACGTATATTACGCATATAGCTATTACGTATATACAAGGCGTATAAGTCAGTATATTTGTATAAGTATATTTGAATTAAACCTCTCTAAACACATTATCTTCTGGTTTCGTTATGTTGATGACATTTTAGCTTGTTTTGACAGTTCTTTTGAGGTTACCAATAAATTTTTAATTCTTATTAATAGTATCCACCCTAACATAACTTTTGCACTAGAAACAGAACAATCCAGGGCTATAAACTTTCTAGAATTAAATATCAAGATTAACGCACACAATCTATTTGAATTTTCCATATACAGAAAACCAACACAAACAGACATAACAATACCAAATGAATCTTGTCACCATAAAACACATAAAATAGCAGCCTACAGATCATTAGTGCACAGAGCTTTAACTATTCCACTAACAAAATCAGATTTTAGCAAAGAGATATCAACCATTAAACAACTAGCACATACAAATCATTACAATCCCAACATGATTGACACTTTAATTAAACAAAAAGATTATAGGTTAGCTATCAAAAGAATATATCCCATTGACAATCAAACAAAAGACACAAATTACATATCTATACCATATTTTGGCAAAATATCACAAAAAAAATTGCACATATACTAAGAAAAACCAACAATTATAAAATAATATTTAAAACCAAACACTAACACTTTTTCATTTTTATCTAATGCTAAAGACAGAACACTAATATCATGAAATCGGGCAAATAGAAAAAACAATTAACAACTTATTATGATCTGGACTTTCGTTACATTTTTGTTTTGCTTCTTTTTTGCTTTTTCCAGTTCAATTTCACTTCAGTGTTTAACCTAAATCTTTTTATTTGTTATTCCTTATTTGATTGTTTCTATTCAGGTTTCCTCATTGGTAAATTCGACTTTATCACTGTTTTCTAGAAACTTTTGATACGATAATCATTTTTTCTCCCTTTTGTTATTTAGCTGACCATAAGTTATCTTGCTATTAGTATGAAGTCATTAATGTAAGAAGTTTCGTAAATTTCTCTATTTAAGAATTTTTTTGTGGATGAAGTTAAATAAGTTTCTGGAAATTTAGTTTGTTTCGCAAAGGTGATAGTCATAGGAAACAAACTTGTTGGTCTTTCATCGCTCCTTTGCCGTACACTTCTAAACGTTATTATTTGTGTTCTATTGAATAAATCTCTTTCATGTTTATTGTTTCCAGCGTTACTTTGTGGAACTCCATAATCATGAAATAAATAAAGATTAGTAAAAGTTTCACAGTTTTATTAAAATATAACCTGACAATATTGTTTCGACAGCTATGCTGTCATTATCAAAGGTAATATAATTATAAACAAACACGTTGCTAAGGTAGATACAAAAATAGGTAACTAGATAAAATAATAATATTAATCAGAATTAAATATCTAATACTTCCAGTAACGGAGAATTACTGAGCTCAAGTTGTTCATTCATTAAAGGTACCCTGAGTTTGTGTTTGTATATCTCAAAGGCTTCTAAAATGTCTAATTTGCGTTTGTTATTACAAAAATGTAGGAATTTAATATTATTTTGAGGAGTCATTGTGTGATTTTGTTCTAAAAGGTGTTTGGCGTAATTAGATTTTTCAGGATGTTTATTTTTGTAATGACGTACATACGTGTTCTGTATATCTTATGTCAAAATTTCGAAGTGTTTACCCAATATATACCGAACTACAAAAAGAACAATTTAAACGGTAAATTGTTCTTTTTGTAGTTCGGTATATATTGGGTAAACACTTCGAAATTTTGACATAAGATATACAGAACACGTATGTACGTCATTACAAAAATAAACATCCTGAAAAATCTAATTACGCCAAACACCTTTTAGAACAAAATCACACAATGACTCCTCAAAATAATATTAAATTCCTACATTTTTGTAATAACAAACGCAAATTAGACATTTTAGAAGCCTTTGAGATATACAAACACAAACTCAGGGTACCTTTAATGAATGAACAACTTGAGCTCAGTAATTCTCCGTTACTGGAAGTATTAGATATTTAATTCTGATTATTATTATTATTTTATCTAGTTACCTATTTTTGTATCTACCTTAGCAACGTGTTTGTTTATAATTATATTACCTTTGATAATGACAGCATAGCTGTCGAAACAATATTGTCAGGTTATATTTTAATAAAACTGTGAAACTTTTACTAATCTTTATTTATTTCATGATTATGGAGTTCCACAAAGTAACGCTGGAAACAATAAACATGAAGGAGATTTATTCAATAGAACACAAATAATAACGTTTAGAAGTGTACGGCAAAGGAGCGATGAAAGACCAACAAGTTTGTTTCCTATGACTATCACCTTTGCGAAACAAACTAAATTTCCAGAAACTTATTTAACTTCATCCACAAAAAAATTCTTAAATAGAGAAATTTACGAAACTTCTTACATTAATGACTTCATACTAATAGCAAGATAACTTATGGTCAGCTAAATAACAAAAGGGAGAAAAAATGATTATCGTATCAAAAGTTTCTAGAAAACAGTGATAAAGTCGAATTTACCAATGAGGAAACCTGAATAGAAACAACCAAATAAGGAATAACAAATAAAAAGATTTAGGTTAAACACTGAAGTGAAATTGAACTGGAAAAAGCAAAAAAGAAGCAAAACAAAAATGTAACGAAAGTCCAGATCATAATAAGTTGTTAATTGTTTTTTCTATATGTGTTCGATTCTATGTAGTTAAAACTATAATTCTTATTTTACTTATGTTTTACTTTTCGGATGTTAAAGTGAATACTGTTTGGCACTTTTTACGTCTCTGAAATAACAATAACATGTGGTAAGCCGTTTTATTGTCTCGTTGAAAACATATATTGTATTAAATCTTAAAACGTTAAGATGCTTCTTAAAATTGCATGTATTGGAAAGTTAATGGGATTAAAAGCCCAGCTGTTTCGAAAATCCATACTTGAGAACTAAACCGTAAGAACCAACTTAAGGACGTTGGGTGGATTATTCCTTGTGACACAAACGGTATATTTTTGACAATTAATCGTCCATGCGCGGCTCATGAGTAATAACACTAGTGATAACACATTGTTTTCCAACTGTGCAACACTGTACTTAGGGATCTTTTTTCTTTTACAGTATTGCGCTTTCTTCTTCAAAACTCGTTGGATAGTATCGTTTTGAAACACTGTATTTTTAAATAACGCACACTAGTATTGTTTTCATGCCCTGTAAATAAGGCAATCGAAACCATATACATTATGCGCCAAAGCTTATGAGACAGGCGTTTCCTAAGATACTGTGTTGAGTTGTAGCACTAAAAATTAAGAAAATAACTTTTAATCACCATTATTTATCCCTACTAACAATGTTACTGTAGTTTAATATCAAATTGCTATTGGAAGCCGTCGATATGATAGTTTTATAACTACTTCAAACACTAGGCATTTTAATTGGGTAAGAACTTTTGAGATACTAATATGCTCCTTTGACGCGCAATAACCATTTGTAATATTCTCAAGAAGCAGAAACTTCTTATAACAAATGCTACATTATAGAATTCTAAATATACTTCAAAACGTAATTAAAAAGGCATTGATTTTTCAAAATCGTTTAAAACCTTACACCATAAATAAAAATGTTAAACAATAACAGATCTAATTTCCATCGAGTTTTCAACCACTGACTGGCTTAACTAAATATGAAAAATGTTTTAGTTAGATTTGCAACGAGGAAACAATTTGATTTTGGTATACGTCACTTTTAAATTTTTATCCAACCTGTTCATTTCATCCATAATTGCTATACTATAAATATTGATTTTTATCTAACATTAACAAAATTGGAATGTTGAAGCGTTTTTCAAACGAACATTAAGAGTTTAATGAATAGAATACACACTGTGTAGGACTGGGCTAGAACTCTTTTCGTAATTTATGTGTTTACAGTTCCTGCGTACCAACAGAAGTAGCTAGGTTTACAATAAGAAAGCAGGCTAAAAGCCTCGAGTTAATAATAACCAAAAATGAGTCCAATTTAGATAACATTAATTGTTATTTTGTACTTTCAAATTTATTCTTCGTTAAACCTGAAGCGGTAATTCAAGTTGGTCTCATTAACAACTGTGACCTTTTATTATGATACAGTAACATTTAGAACCTATCTTAATTGTTTATTAGCGCACCACTTCGTTAGGTTTCGATTTAATCAAAAGAAAATTAATTGGAAGTATGTGTAAACGTCTTCTTACAGATGGTATCTTAAAATAAAATCTATATGCTAGCAATTAATATATTTATTTTGAAATTAATTGCAATGTTTTTCCCTATTTCGCATTTGCTAAATTTCCTCATCTTCAATTTTATTATACTATGAAAGGTGCTTTTTGGATTAAACTTGTATGCGGATACACATTTTTGTACGTTTATAATCTTCCGTGATGTTTATTGAATAATTTGGAATCTATATTCAGGATTTATTTGTTCCTTTAGAATTTTAGTAGCTTATACTGAAAGATTCTTTTTTTGGGAAATTCACCTGCGTGTTCTACTGGTCAAACTAATGAAAAAAGTTTAGATAAACATATATCCGAAAAGGTACCATTTTCGAAAAACGAGGATTTGAAGTTTTAATAGAATAATTAGAAAAAAAACTATTAATAAATTTATTTATTTATTTATTTACTCCCCTTTGCCTTCACATACAACATGACTTATAATACAAAAAAGAAAACATTACTTAATATTAAGATAAGCATAATTTCAACAGTATATTTGTATAACAACGTAAATGCAAACGAAAGGATGAAGAAAAAATACACCACATGACTGTAAAACAGTCGTGCGTGGTTTTGCAAAATAAAATTCTTTTAAATAGCATATATGGATATCTAAGCATCAGTTACTTTATGCCATCTAATTTTGTATATACAGTTTTCAAAGTTACGAATATTTATAGTTAATTTACTTTTTTACGTAGTAAGAGTAAAATTACTGATTGCTAAGTAAAGTTAAATTGTAAAATGAATTGTTTATAAATCTTTCTATAATTGTGTTGTCTAATTATTAAATTATTATCACTAATATATTTTTGAAGGTGGTTATTTAATTTAGGTATATAATACAACAAACTTCTTTGACCTACTGTTTTTTTACTTTTAAAAGTTCAGCGTCGTTTTTATTTCTAGTATTGTATGGATGAGACAATGTTCTCAACATTAAAGGATTATTTTTGGTATACCTCAGTAAAGACATATAAAACAACTGCGTTATATCAAGGACACTAACCTCACCATACAATAGCTCTGTGGGATATCTATTTGATTTACGTAGTATAGCTTTTAAAATGTAATTTTGTATTATTTTTACTTTTTCTAAGTAAATATTAGCCGCACCGCCCCATCCTATGATTCCATAAGTTAATAGTGATTGAACAAGGGCGTAGTACATGCCTAGAAGTTGTTTTATGGTTAGGATCTCCCTCACTCTCTTAAACAAATAGATCATTTTTCTGAGATTACTGCTGAGATATGCTGTTTGCGCATCCCATCTCATATGTTGATCAATAATAATTCCTAAATATTTTACATTTTTACTTTTTTTAATAACAACGTTGCATTTACAATTTATTTGGCAATTGTTTTTATTATGTACTAAGATTTCTTGTATTATCGGTTGAGTATTATCATAGCTTGTGAATGTAATGAAAGAGCTTTTAGTATAATTTAATGTCAGCACATTCGAATCTAACCATTTTTTAATAATATTCATATGGTATTGTGTTTTATTCTTAACATCTTCCCAAGTGTCTGCTTCTTCAAATAATACTGTATCGTCAGCGTATGCAATAATTTTACCTTTAATCGATTTTTCAATAATTAAATCATTGATGTAAATTGAAAATAAGAGTGGCCCCAATACAGTTCCTTGAGGAATACCGCATGTTACTGTTTCAGGTTGACTTATGGTTTTATTTATTTTTACCACCTGTGTTCTATCTTCCAAGTAACTCTTCAATAAATTTAAAGGCGTCCCTCGAATTCCATGTAATTCCAGTTTCTTTAATAATATTGTATGATTAACTGTGTCGAATGCTTTGGCAAGATCAAGAAAAACAGCTATGCATGGCCTAGAATTATCTAAGGCACTGTACACGTTTTGGGCAAATAAGGCTATTGCATCTTCTGTACTTTTATTTTGTTTAAAACCAAACTGATAATCCGATAGGATATTATGTTTTTCTAAATAAGATGTTAATCTTTTTTTAATTACCTTTTCTAGTATTTTTGCTATATTTGATATTAATGATATAGGCCGATAATTACAGAGAGAGGTAGGTTCACCACTTTTATATATCGGCAAAACAAGTGTAGTTTTAAGAGCTTTTGGGAAGTATCCAACCGATAAACATTTGTTAAATATAATGGACAGAGGTTCTGCAATTATATCAGATAACTCCTTCATCGTTTTTACCGTAAGATTATCTTTTCATGGCGTTTTGTTGTTTTTTAATTCGTTTATCATTTGTTTTATTTCATGCGGTTCTGTTGGTATGAAAAATATAGTACTGTCATTTTTTGTAATTTTATTAAGCATTTCGTCAATATTTTCATTCGTAATTTTAATTTCCTTGGCATAAGTTTCTCCAATTTTTGAAAAATATTTACTAAATTCGTTTGAAATTTCTTCATGACCTTGTATATCTGTACCATTTAATTTAATTCGATTTACCATAGGTTTACTTTGTTTTTTGTCTAGAAATTCTTTTGTCAAATTCCATATTTTTTTAGGATTATCTTTATTTTGCTCCAGTTTATTTCTATAATATGTACTTTTAGTTTTTGTAATTAAATTTGATATTAGATCTTTATACGTAAGATACGCTTGTTTAATTTCTTGATTATTAGGATACAAACGACTCTGTTTGTATAATTTATCCCTTATATTCATAGACGTAATAATTCCGTTAGTAATCCAAGGTTTTCGTTTTTTAGATTTATTAGTTATATTTCGAATGTTACTGCAATTATGAATTTCTAATTTAATTTTTTCAATTAATCTTTCAATAGAGTCTTCTATATCATTTGTTATCATTTCAGACCAATTTAATTTCAGTTTATCTCTTAATTTCGGGTAATATATTGATGTAATTGTTTTTTTCGATTGTGTAATACCAACGTCAGCAACATAAGTGAAAGGTATTCCTAATACAACTGGTGAATGATCTGTTATTTTTGAGTTAATAATGTAAGGTTTTAAGGAGTTATCTGGTATATTTGCTTTTATAAATATATGATCTAAGCATGTTCTTTCCCTTGTGGGTCTATTTATACAAGATACATAGCCAAAATTACTTAATAAGGTTAGGTAATCATTAGTAACCTTATCTTTAGCATCTAGAATATTAATGTTTACGTCGCCAACAAAAATTTCATTACACTTTTTACAGTTATTAGTAATATAGTGATTAATATTAGTTAAAAATGTGGCAGAATCATAGGAGGGTGGTTTATAAATTGATGTTATTCCATATTCCCTATTTTTGACTGTAGTTTCTAAACGCATAATTTTATATTTATCGTATGATACTATATCTACAAAACATGAGAATGCTGATTTTGCATATACCACGACACCATCATTTTGATTGTAATTACTATTGTTGTAGTATGCAGTGTATCCCTCCATTTGAAAATACGTTGTATCTACAGCCCATGTTTCTGATAAAATTATAAAATCAAAATAAAATTCACAACTAGACAATAAAATTTGTAATTGATCAAAGTTTTTTGACAGGCTTCGTATATTTGTATGCAAAATCTTTAAACTATTTGTTCCCGTTAAATTACAATTTAAAACTTCATTATTAAGTGTATTTACGTCATCTACGATCATAGTTGTAATTGTTTGATTCAAATCATTAAGAAATTCTTTATCCATAAGTAGAAAAAAAAACACTTAAAATAATATATATGTAATACAAAAAAGTTAAAATTGAAATTAATTAATTGATTATTCTTACCAGCCTAGTCATAAGCTTTGATTAATCACTGTTAGGCGCGCATTTTTTTGATCAAATCCTCCTCGTCTTCAATCTTGATCGCCCTATCTTCATCGTTCTTTTTCACATACAGTTTCCCATATTTAAACCACACATATGAATAGCCTAAATTTCTTGCATGTTGCTTCGCTTTCCAAAGGAGCTGCTTATTTTCAAATGTTAACTGCTCGTTGATATATATTTTTTCTCCCATATTTATACCATTAATGTCTCTATCAAGTGCTATAAAGATTCGTTTTTGAAGAAACACATCTCTTTTTGTACGGGTAACAAATTGTGCTACTATGGGAGCCGAGTCTGAGTTTTTGTTGCCGGGTATACGGTGTGCTATGTCTATATCATTTTCATTAATATCTATTTTCAATTTTCTAGCGATCTCTGTAATAATTTTCTTGCAATTTTCATTTGGAATTTCTTTTACTCCCGTTATTTCAACATTATGGTTCCTGGTATATTGTTCGAGATGCTTTATACGACGATTTTGATTTTTAAGTAGTTCATCTTTTATGTTATTTTCTTTTTTTTAAATTTCTACTTCCTTTTTAATTACTTTAATATCTTCTTTATTTGCCTCAAGTAATTTTATCACATCATCATATTGCTTAGAAATAAAGGAAACGGATGCTTTTAATTCACGCATGTCGGTATCTAGAGTTCCTAATTTAGTATTAATTGAACAAAGCATTTCCATTATATTTTTCATATCATGTGCTTGCGCCGAATCTTCTTTATTTGTTGAGTTGGAGTCGCTTCTGTTACGAGTTATTTAGAATTTTAGTTTTCGTTAATTTATTGTAATTAGCTTCCGATATAGAGCATTCGAAATGAAAGTTACGATTACATTCACTACATATCGCACATTCATTGTTGTTTATAGTCTTATCGCACTTTGCACACATTTTAGAATTCGACATTTTTAAAGTTTTCAATACAACTTCTTAAAAATAATATATTGCAAGTTTCTTTTTAATTTATCTTTTTAATCACTTCACTTAGCAAAATTATTATTTATTGTTTATTATGTCTCTATTGTGAACATTTACCGATACAAATTTTAAAAATATACAACGTTTGTTCACCGTTCAAATTTTAATTTAAAGCACGAGCACTCTTAAAGCGTGTCCATATATCCATATATGCGAACAACATGCTGATGAATGCTGCAAATGAATATTATAATCAACAAATAGTAAATGAGGAGACCTTCTGACATCTACATTTAACAACACTTGCGATTAAAACTATTAATTTTACGAATTGAAGAATCTTGTAATGATATGAGGTAAAGTCCACTGCAAATATCCAGAGAGATCGATTAATTGATTAGACCTTGTAGCAAATGTATTAACAGTTGGTGGATTTCATTTTCAACATCTGCGTAGATAATAATTCATTGTAATACTATCGTTATTGAAATATTCATGTACTGCTAATTTTATTAAATAATCTTTTTTCATAAATTAATTTTTGAAAATCCTATATCTCGCAAATGTTGCATTTTCGGATACGTGTTTATTTGAACTTTTTTCGTTAGTTTGGTTAGTAGTTTCAGTTTAAAATAACTTAGATTATTTGAAAACGTGGCTCAAAAGTATGGAAACCTAGATATCTCTTGAACAGCTTACACGATCGAGGCATTTATTATAGGCCAGTCGGCAAACCGAAAAATCATAAAAGCAAAAGAGTCCAAAATGCATCAAATTCCAACAGCAGTTTTATTTTTAGAATTTGTTAGTCGGTCGATCCTGAGTATAAAACCAAGTTGGTGCGGCAGGGGTGGGTATGTTTCAGCCGCCATCTTGATTATATAGTCTACATATATTTGAAGCACTGCACAAGCTCTTATAATGTGTAATGTTGTTTGCAGTGTTACATTGCCAACAAGCAGTTTTTGAATGGATAACCATTGTCACCAAGCAGATAGTCAGAACCATAACGACCTGCAGTGAAGTTGTACATGGAGGGTAAGTTCCGCATACAGATCTATTTAACGATCTATTTTTCGAAGAGCTCGGTTTCCATAGTATCAAATATTGCAAATAATTGTAACTACGACAATAGAGTTTTTAGAGCAAAAAGAGTTACAATGCGTAACTTACCCGGAGATGAATCATTAAAAATGGTGCTGTCCTGCACCGAACCTGACCAACGAGTTTATACCAATGTTACCAATGTTTATATTTTGTAGTTGTAGTGGATGGAAGAGTACCTTTTCCTATTCCTAAACCATTCTGCATTTCTATCTCCTCTAGAACATATCCGGATGTGGGTACAGTCAAAAGCATCAATTACTTTAAGAAAGCCTCCCATAATGTTGTGAAATTGTGTTTTCACCAAATGTGATTCTCGTTCATCTGAGGCATGTTTATAAATTGGGGTTTTAAGGAAGCTATTTGTTTGGTAACTTTTGCAATAATTTTGCTGGCTGAAGATTTATGGATGCCATACCAATGCCATCTGCCAACACCTGCTGAAAAGAACCAGTTGTGAAGAATCGCAGGTTAACTAGGAATTGAAGACGCGCATAGACGCGAAGAAATAGAACAATTTCTTCTTGTATTAGGTTCTAGATGATTGCTAAATAAATTGAGTAATTCAGTGAAGTGTTTTTGTTTATACGATATATTTTTTAAAATCGTTACTGTAAATTTCAAATGGATCATACTCTGTTTACAAAACGGCTTGGATGTCGAGTATTTTCTGGAGCTTTTTCATTACTATTGACACTTGAAAGAGACGAAAGGCTAGACTTCGATATAATGTTTGTAATTTATTTTTCAGTAAAGAATAAAGGGATACTTTTATGTCGTCACTTTTGATTTTTTAATATAAGCGCAAAAACATTAACTAATAACACAGAATGATTTGTAAAAATGTTTAAATTGTAATTTAAATGGATAAATAAAGAATAAATCACTCAGGGATGAAGCAAATAATTTAAATAACGATTAGCTAATTGAAGGTACATCTTTGATTAACTTAACAGAAGCTTGGCATAGGTATAAACCAATGTTAAATTTGACGAAAGCTTTATACAACACAGATTTGTGCTAACATCAAGTTAACGACGGGTTAACAAGAGTAAAGTTAACTTTATGTCCAACTCGATGTCAGATGGTTTTCAGAAACACTTAACGTAGGCAGCCATATTTAACATTGTGTTTAATCTATGTTAAATTTAACGAAGGCTTTATACAACTGGGCCTTAAAGGTTTCCATACTTTTGTGCCACATTTTATAGAGTTGTCGCAAAGAGTTGTTCTGATAGATTGAAATTCGGCCTGTATTAGTTTAAGTTAATTATATCCGTTGTGTATAATTTATTTAACTGCACATAGGAAAAAGTAATGGGATTTGTTAACGCAGTTAGTTAGTTTCTGTAGTTTTTTTAACAAACAATTAACACAATTAAATGTTTTTACAAACGTTACCTTTTTTGATCATAAATTTAATAGGTAAATATATATATATATACCAGTTGAGAATGCGCAGAGCTAGAATTGCCATGACGAACAAAAACAACTGTATACTTAATACACTAATTTATTTTTGAAAACTAATGTTGACGTAAGCTGGAAGTGTATACTGTGCCAGTACGAAAACACGTTTTTGTCGCTGTAGTAGTATTTTTTCTATAGAGGTTGGAAACGAACGTGTTTTTTTCTCGTGCCGATAAAAATGTGTGACGAAAAACACGAGCAACGGATCAATGTGAAATTTCTCGTTAAATTAAAAAAAGCTCCGACTGAGTGCTATAAGTTGTTGAAAGAGACAAACGTCCAGGTCGACCTGTCTTTGTTTCAACTTCGCAAACAGTTACCAAAATCAATGAAATTGTGCGCGGAGATCGTCGTATGAGCGTTCGGATGATTGCTGAGACTGTAAACGCCGATAAAGAAACTGTCAGAAAAATCTTACATGACGAGTTGAACATGAAGAAAGTTTGTGCGAAGTTGGTCCCAAAAAATTTGTTACCCCTGAACAAAAGCTCGTCCGTCAACAGATCTGATCAGATTTTCTTGAGAGGTTAGATGAAGAGCCTGAATTGATGGAAAACATCATCACTTGCGATGAAACATGGATATTACAATACGATGTTGAAACTAAGCGGCAATCCATGCACTGGAAAACTCCTGCATCGCCAAGAATGAAAAAAGCAAGGATGTCGAAATTAAAATTTCAAGCCATGCTAATCGTTCTTTTCGACATCAACGGCATGTGATGACTGAATGGGTACCACAGGATCAAACTGTAAACCAAACTTACTATTTGAAAGTTTTGGCAACACTGCGAGAGCGAGTTCGTAAGAAACGGCTGGAATTGTGGAAAAACAAGTCGTGGATCTTGCACCAGGACAACGCTCCTGCTCATAACGCGCTGTCTGTGAAGCGTTATTTAGCCGCTAGAGGCACTCCAGTGCTTGAACACGCGCCGTACTCGCCTTATTTAGCACCCTGTGATTTTTTCCTGTTGTCGAAAATCAAGTCTGCCTTAAAAGGAACCCGGTTCGAGTCTATCGAAGTGGTGAAGCGAAAATCGGTGGAGCTCCGAAATGCTCTTACAAAAGAAGACTTCCAGCATTGCTTTGACCAATGGAAAAAACGAATGGAATGGTGTGTAGCGAGGGGAGGAGAGTACATTGAAGGGGAGCATTCGATTGTAGAATAATTTTTAAAATAAAACTCTTTTTCATAAGCAGTCTCGTTATTTAATAGCCAGACCTCGTACGTGCTATGATATTATATTAAAAACAAAGAAAAATCGTTGTCACGTTTAATTATTGTTGTTTCAATAAAAATCGCTAAAAACAAAAGCTTGAAGTTTATATTTAGTTTTGCTTAAAGAAGTGCTAATCGCTGTTGTATTTAAAACAAACAATTCAATAACTTGCAGATAGTTATTTACAAAGGATACAGAATCTAATCTTTTTTGTACACAGATTTTATTTTACGAGAAAAGTTTATTAACGAACTTCAGTTATTATTCCTAATTCTGCTTCGTTTTGCTTTCGTTGCCTGGTAGCTGTTAATTATAATTTTTTCCTCCGAAAACAAAGGTACATTTTTTCAGGGAGATTTAATATACCCTAACCATGAATATACACGGATAAGTGGCTTTTTCATTTTGATATAGTTATTTGTAAAACAGACTCTGACGTTTTTTTGTTAGATATTTGAATTCAGGAAAGATTGAATTTTTTTGTAGAGTGTAAGTATGCTTTATAATTTCTTTTTTATCAAAAACGTGTAAATAAAAAGTTTAGTGCTAAGTAGAATTGCCTGTTTTTTGTTATCGTTTTGATACTTTTAGAAGTTTTGAATATAGGAAGAACTTTCCATAAATTTGAGCTGATAAATGTTTTTATGTAAGGCTTAAATGTCAGTTTTTTGTGAGTGATATTGCTAAAAACAAGTTGAAAGTATATAAATAAAGTAGGGTGTATTCTACACCGAAGTTCGTTTATTTATTCCGACTTACTTCAAAGCAATGAATACATAGTCGCAGCATATTACTGAAGACATTCAAAATAACTTTAGATTCTTTAATACCGTATGTGATATTAAACTACTCTATATAACTTTTATATTAATGTAAAAATAATACGCTTTTATACTTAGGTTTCATACATGTATAATTTACTTCAACAATAATGTTTGTCTACCTGAAAATAGTGAATTCATACTTAATACTTAAATCGTGTATCATGTATCATAGTTTATTGAGTTTTAGAAGTTTGAAGAGAATTAATTATTTAAACAGTTCTAATTTACATGGTATATTGATTCTACCAATATTTCGGTCGTAAAACGCTATCCTTTTTCAAGGTATCTTAAACCACAAATAAACAAAGAATAAACACTGTTGAGAAGATACAATAGAATTAAAATATTAATTTTTTTTAATTATTACAGTGAATTGAACGTGTCTTATAAGTTTCAAGTGTTAAAATGTTTAAAATGTAAAATTGTTTTAAGTTATATTAATAATTAATCATATTTGCCACAGATGTCTTAATTATAACTGTTGAAACTTTGCAACTTGAAACGTTATTAAAATCAACGAAATTCCAAAATTCTACAAATCTGTGAATAACTTAATTTAAGGTCCAATTTAATACGTAATGAACAACTAAGCGAAATTTGGAGATCAAATTTAAATTGACTAAACCAAATATGTAAACTGATCTAGAAAAAAATCTACCAAAAGTGTTATCTATTTAGATGTAAAAGGTAAAAACAGATCTTGTAAATTTTCCGTATCACTATTAAAAATTGTTTTATTGATACATGTATTATTTTATAAATAATTATTGTAACTCTGATGAGTAAGAGGAAGATAATTTAACACTTTAAACTTATAAGACATGTTCAATTTACCGTAAGTCAAATTATTTTTTTAATTTTAAATTTTATCGTATCTTGTTAATATTCTTCATTGTTCTTTGTAATTTGAGATAATTTGGTGGAATCAACAAAATCCAGTAAAATATTTAATATTGGTATCCAACGGAGTTGTACTTCTTTCGAAAATTCATATTCAGTGTTTTATTTACAAATAATAAACAAAGATATTGAAAAATTAGGTAAGTAATAGAAAAATGCTTGTCTAACTTGCAGAACAAAAGAGTAAGTAATTTTGAACTTTGGCGGAGTTCGCAGAGTGGTGCAATCTACTAATAACATTTTATCAAATTTGGCATAGAACAGGGGCATTCTAGTTCTAGGGCAGTTCACTCTAGCAACAATTAACAGCCATACCGTGGATCAAGAGAAACAATCTGGAAGTAAAGGTTCCGGGGTGCTCTTTAACAAAAATTGAAGTGTCCCAACTATTATGAGCCTGT
Organism: Agrypnus murinus; assembly: GCA_929113105.1. Taxonomy (NCBI): domain Eukaryota; kingdom Metazoa; phylum Arthropoda; class Insecta; order Coleoptera; family Elateridae; genus Agrypnus; species Agrypnus murinus. Next base: position 85,060,420 of record OV816024.1, read on the forward strand.
TATCTTTTAATTATATATACTCTTTATGTATGTTTGCATTGGAATAAATAAATAAATCACTTATTTTATTATTGACCTCCACCCCCACAATGAAACAAAACTACACTACCTTCACTCTTGATTTCAGTACTTTTCAATCAAAATAGAAAACAAATTATACAAAAGGTTATATATTAATTTTATTGTATTAATCCACTCCCCATTCCCATATTCCCATGTAGAGTAAAAGATTCAAAGGTCAAGAATAAAATGTTATTCCGAAAAGATTAGAAATTCGACTGTTTTAGTTTGAAAAAGGTACCATAAATGATTAAAGATCTAATTGTTTTTAGAGTGTGATAAATTTATAATTAAATATTGTATTGAAGTTAACTATATGATCTACACGAAGGTACAGATTAGATATTTTACTCTAAATGTATTAGACCAGAGCACAAACTTTTTAGAGTGGTCTATAATTCGAATTTTAAATAGTGTGGGCGTTTCTTGTTTTTTCTTTAGAACCGCGTCTGGTTGGAACGTCTTTTTCATTGGCATCAACAATTTTCTATAATCAATATAATTCATTAGACATTTAACTGGCAAAATCTAACCCTTGTTTCTCGAGAGACATTTAAAGCTGAATTTTTATTATTTTATGCACAGATGCATTATCCAATACTACTAAAGTTAAAGATTTGTATGTGTGTCCGAGCGCAATTCTCGCGTTCTATAAGGGCTAGAGAGATGGGCTTGGGCTCATTCGACGCGTAATTTGCCGAGGATAATGCACGACCGATAATTTTAAATTAGGTTATGTTTTAAAAAATCGATAAATGCTGATTCTATCGTACTATTTAGTGCTATTGAGTGCTATTTGGTACTAATATGTGCTATATCGATAGGGAATCGATTGGAGATTTATGTAGGTCATGTAAATACTGACCTACTTTAAATAAAATCGATAAATGCTATTTCTATCATACTTAAGTGCTTAGGCCCGTAGGGCACATTATCCTAGTAATTAGACTATTATTGCAAGACTCATCTAAACATAAACGTCTTTTTATGGCCCAAGGGCCTCTTTATGGTCAGACGGGCAATAACGAAAAGTCAATTAAATGTCAGAAGTTTTTTTGTAGAACTTGATTGGTCCTTAATATAATTTGTAAACTTATCACCAATGAAAATAAACTGAAATTAAATATTTTGGAGTAGTAACTATAGTAACGTACTTCGTATGAGCACATAAGTATACGCACAGCTGCTTGATGTACCTACGTACTCATTTAATTATATTTTTACACAATAATAGATTTGACATTAAAAACTTAATCTGTGAATAAAATAATGTATGTATAGCATTCATAACTTGCTTTTAGGGCCCTACAGCCTTTTCCTAGCCCTCGGCTGACGCCTCGGTCTAGAAATAACGCTTCTGGCCATAAAAGCTTCATTATGCCCTTAACACATAAATAACTATAAGTATTGAGCAGTGATTACTATGTAGTGGTTGAAAAGCATTTGAAAATTTTTCTTCGTATATTATACCGTATAACAATAATTTCACGCAACATTGCAAAGTCCATAAGTTAAAACAGTGCAATAGGATTTCCTGAAATAAGAGAAACACGAAATATACAGCGACGAATCGAAACAATTGTTGTTACTATGCTTACGTATTTGAAAAGAAATTTACATTTTATCTATCAAGTTTTGCTTCAAATTAGTAATTGTCGTCTTGCACGATGTTGTATACTCTGGAAGAGCGAATACAAATAATTAAATGGGTGTACGGTAGTAATTCAATTAGAGATACTATTCAGTTACTTGTAGCAAATTTTGAGAACCCTGCCTTTGAACAGACAGGATGTGTTGCAAACAGTAAATGCCACAGCAGAGAACAAAGGCTCCTACAGAAGACCAGGAAAGACGCGATACAATGATTTGCGCTATTGCCGACCAAGACTAATCGAAATCCAGCCTTCAGATTGCTAATGAAGTCGGTACCAACAGGGAAACTGTTCGACAGGTTCTTAGTCGAAATGGATTCAAATCGTACAAGGTGTCACCAGATATTTCCCGAAGATGAGATGGAAAAAATAGTGTTCTGTGAAACGATGATGGAGCGTGCAAATGAAAATCGCAATTTTTTGAACAATAGCTGTTTTACGGACAAATCGACGTTTCCACTATTAGGAAGGCACAATCCTACTGTTATTAGGTTTTGGAGTAGGGAGAATCGACGTCACCGAATGGATTTCCGGACTCAGTACCCACAAAAGCTGAATGTATGGGCAGGTGTCGTCGGAGATCATATTGTTGGACCTTTCTTCATTGAAGGCAATTTGAATGGAAATTTGAATTTGAATGGACGGTATTTGGACCGAAGTATTTGGATCTTCTTCGGGACCAAATCATTCCAGCCTTGAGGCTTATTCCAGGAGTGAACTTTAGCCAAGTATGGTATCAGCAAGATGGCTGTCCTGCGCACGACATGGTTGATGTACGACAATTTTTAAGCACTACTCTTCCGAATCGTGTAATTGGTAGAAAAGGTAACATCAGGTGGGCAGCCAGGTCGCCCGATTTAGCGGTTATTGAGTTTTTCCTTTGGCCATACGTAAAACAGAAAGTGTACAACCATGTGAGAGCTTTATTTAGAACAGCTTCGCCAAAGGATTACAAATGTGTTTGGAACCATTTCACTATTACACGCTTCGTAACGTTAGAAGGAACTTCTACGCCAGATTAGGGCACTGTTTAGCGGCGCAAGGATCTGTATTTGAACATTTATTGTAAATTATCTTAAATCCACGTTTTCGGTTGCATATCTTTATTAGTTATTACTAACCAGTTATTTGCTATGTTAATTTTGTCCATGCCTGTTATTTTATGTTAGTTTCTAAAGTGCTGTTTGTTCGAGCTTCGTAGTATGTATTTATTTACCTTGTGTTCTTGCAACAAGCTTAACAATTTGTACAGTATGCATTTCAGTAAATCACCTTTTTCATTAATCGAAATGTCAGGTTATTCAAAAGCACAATTATAGCGAAAAATACTATCAAGTACTCAGGGGACTCAGGTTGTTGTTTATAATCTATCTTGCTTCCTCCTATTGTTTGTTTATCTATTACTCTCTAACTCATAACAGAAGCAATGCTGCGCGACATTATTGCAAGGCGGTATATGTAGAACTCTAACAAGTTTAGTAAGCTCATAAACTGTACAGATTGATTTATACTTTAGCATTAACTGCTAAATCTGATAAGTCTTATGTTCCTATCATATACTGTTTAATACTGATGCAATTACTTCTGACAGATATACTTTGCTCCAAAATCGTTTTGTCAATATTTGGTGTTACTTTTTTAATTTGGAATACAAAACTGCTTCTTCTGATATCTTTACTATGCAACGCCTATTTTAAATAATATCTTAAAAGTGTAACTGTATTATTTAATGTGAATGTGTATTTACATATTATTGTTTAAATTAAATAGTTTAGAAAAAAAGGTTTTGAGCGTATTTACATAATTTTGTTATATTTGTATTTTAAAAATGAGATTTTATTACTAAAACTAATTTTTGCGAGCGATAATGTATATTAATTTTAGTCTTGCGCTACAAAATTACGAAATAACATAATTAATAGAAATAAAATACTTACAATGACCAAAATACTGCATTTGTCTCCGGGCTTGTTCGGCGCGAGCTTCCTGGTCCATGATATTGTTTAGCATTTCTAATTTTCTCTGCAAATCTCCAGCTTCCGCGTTTTCCGGATCTGTAACAGCATTCTGTTTTAACGTGGAATATCAAAAACGAAATTAATTATTATTATTAGTGAGCAGTGGGTCGTGCTTTCATTTTATATAAGATACATAAATATAGTTGTAGAATAAAAGCTAGCAGTGGCTAAAGTGAGAAACGAGTTTCATTTGAAATGTGAAGTTACAGAACTAGTTAACAATAGCTTACAGAATAGTGCAGATGTGTAGAATAATAAGAGGGAAGTTCTAGTTCTCTCTAACGAGATATATAGGTAGTTGCAAATAGTTAGTACAGAATTAATTTATTATGGTTTGTAGCGAGTGTGTGTTTGTGCGAGCGCAAATAGCAAATTTAATTTAGTATTATAAAACAACTCATCAATTGTTATTAATCTATATGTAATGCCGCAAGGGTTTAATAACTAGACAAGGTCTATTATTAATTTTTATTTTAATCCTCAACAATAGCTTGTTTGAAAGATATTAGTTATTAATCCCAATTTTTTCAGGTTTCGAATTGCATTAATCCCCAATTATTGTGTTTATAGGACGATTTGCGACTTACCTAAATTTCTACATTTAATCAGACTTATTTATTTTGTAATCTCTAATTACAGTTCGTATAATCTGAGATTTAAATTCAATTTGGGTAGAAACAGCATCTAGACTGGTTACTGTAAATGTAAATTTAATCCTGGATTTGTTTAATATCAAACTTGAGTGCTTGATCATATGGGGTATAAATGTTTGTCGTAATAACTTCCTTTCGTTTATATGGACAATTCAGTTAACGTCAGGATTAAAATTAAAACCTAAGATCTATTTGGAATTTAAGCAAAGAATAGGATTTGAAATCAATGTAACATAGAAAGGAAATACCAATGATTTATATTACAATGAAAATATATGTCCTACTACAAAAGAATATTAAAGTGTAAACACAAATAAAAATACCCCGAAAAAAGAAGGAAGAAATTCTAAAGCGATTTCCGGCTTCATCTAGACAAGTTCGGAATCGGAGCACGTAAAGGTATTCCAACCATCTGCGATCTTTTGCTGAATTAAACACCCTAGGAAATAATAAGAAATTAATCTTTCACAGCAGTAAATATGTACTCTGTTTTATTTATTACTTCATAATTAATAAATATATTAGGATTTTATTCTAAATTTCCTTAATTAATTTAAAAAGCTTAATTAATCATTGATGTGCTGGAAATGTGTATTCAATCCTAAATTTCCCCAAAAAATTAATAATTTATCATCAATAAACAACTTTATTAATTTAGACATGAAGCAGTTTCGTTCTATTAAATATAGTTACATTAATCGTTTATTTCATAAATTACTTAAGTCACTTTTTAACTATTTTGAGTTGTATATTTCAAATTTTCTCTATCTCCATAACTAAATATATTGAGATGTCTAGAATTCATCTCATTGAAAATTTAGAGACGATGTGATCGTAAACATAAAAATAATTATTTCATGCAATAAAATAAAATAAAGGATAGACATGCTAGGATGTTAGGTTTATTAATCTAAAGGCTACATGTTAGGTCACAGATAGATTTATCAATTTTTAAAATAGAAATCAAACAGGATAATTTGTAATGCAAACATAGCCTAAATTTGTATACATATGTAAAAAGGCCTGATTTTTAAAAAAGGATATCAATTATTTAGATTGTTTCATGATAATACATGTTTATGCAACCCAAGTCACATATTAGGATGGTTTTTCCATTTGTCTGGAAGATTTAATTTTCCTGATTAAATTCAAGTTTTACGATCATTAACGTAGGAAGAATTTTTCTGTTTTCCATGAGACTGACTAAGTTTCGGTTGGGTAGTTAACTAAAAATATGTAATTTAGGTCAATCTTGTAATGAATAATCTAGCACAATAAAATTACAAAAACTCTTATATAATAATCCAGAGTATTTATTGTAATAAAGGTTTCGGCTTTGCTGATATGCTTCGAGTTTTACAAATATTGATTCTTATACAACTTTTCTCACCATTGTTTCAATGTAAACACTTGGAGGACTGTATGCTGGACAATTTGATTATAATTTGACTTCATTTAAGTTGATTTGAAAATGGATTTTGTATAAAGCATCGTTGGGTTTATCATGATCGTAAAGAGGAATTTTTATGTATGTTTTTCTTCTATTGTAATGATGTTCTTATGTAAATTTTATATGTATTAGTTACATAGTGTAATTGTGTATTCAATTTGTAAAGGATAAAGCTGGATTTATTGAGTTTTGTGTATAATTAGGTCCTAATGAGATTTGTTCATCGTCAATCGTTTTTGTCAATTATCTTAGTTATGGTAGATTTTGGAATATGAGTGTCTTATATTGTTTTAATCGTTATTTTACCAGCTACAATCCTATCTGTGTAGAATTAGGATCAGTGGTAATTATAGTCAGCTGTGTTTGAATAGTGACGTCATATAAAAAATCCGCGAGGCGGTTGTTTGGAAAAATTGACAGAATCTTCATTTGTTTCGCTAAATCATATATAAACCCCAGCTAAAATTAACAAATTCAGTCGATCAAAAGCACTTGAAGAATCCATGCTCGACTCCGGATTGAAAATCTGTAAATTTAAGTGAGGTTAAAAGTATTGTCCATATGGTTGGGTGTCAAGAAATGAAAATAGAACAAAGTTTAAAGAATAATTTACCTGGATATTTTAAAATCAAAAGAAGATTTATTTGTTATCTTACAATTATATGGAATTGTGAACGAGTTATTTTTAAAATAAATTCAAGAAGATTTATTTCCATTATCGTACTAAATAATCGATGGATTTACATTAATAAAATCATCTGACACATTTGAATGCAGTACCAAATTAAAATAATATTGGAATGAAAAAGATAAAGTACATCAAGATCCATTTACTTTATATACAAGGTTGGTCAAATTAAAAGGTTTTGATTTAATTTTTCAAAAACAAAAATTATAAAGACAATCTGAATAATTTTAGAATTCATTTTTCTAACTTTAAAGGTTTTTAAACAATAAAACAAATTAAATTTCTCTATTACAATTTAATTATCATAAATTAAGTTTATTTGAACATGTGTAAATATTTTTATTTGATTACATTGATTGATGTTAGTTTGCTCAAGTGGAGACCTGTTATAGCTCTGTCAGGTTATTAACGACTAATTAAAACACTTGAGCAAGCTTAGGAAAGAATTTCCTATTTTCTGTTTTTAAAATAATTTTACTTTATTTTTTTTAAATTTGATTTTCATTTATTTTCATTAATAAAATAAAGAATGTGTTTTTAATTTATCTATGTGTTTATTTGGTGTGTATACAAGCATCCACTTCTTTTTCTTTCATATTTAGAGTTTAGTTTGCTGTTGTCCAGTTGCGGAAGTCCAAGTGTCTTCATGGTAAGTTTTTCTTTTCTTCCAGGTATAAGAATCAATAAGATTTTATTATTCAACTATTTCATGCTCTATCGAATTAAACCTAGCCGATTGGGAAAAGGAAAAATATTGGGGTGTATTTTATTTTATTTTATTAGATTTCACAGTAGATATTTTATGGGTTATCCTGATTGTGGCGCAGATTAAATATCACCTCAATATACTTATTCTTTATTTCAGGGAGTGGAATATATCTCTAAAACACGTTTTTCTCTATCTATGCATTAGACACGTAAATACTGAATTAACTACATACTAAATCTTCATCCCTACATTGTATACCTTTGAAACGTTTTAAAAGAAATTTATGACATTTTTACTTCAGAAACAATCCAAATCTAAACTGCAACAAACTACTCTAAACGTCTAAAACTACAATAGACTATATTCCGAAATATCATCCGATCTTCACTGATGAAGTAAAATATTTTCCAGGTATGCCTAAGAATCTGAACCTTGTTATCCAAAAAGGTCAATTTTATTGCAAAAAAGTGGCAGATATTCCTTTCAAATTAAATGTAAAAACTTTGAACTGCCATCAAACATCAACAAGTATCTTCAAACTAAATATAATTAAGAACACCTTATCAGGTGAAAGAAAATCGGTCCTTTAAAAATCCTTCAGCGCTGAATACCAAACAGATAAAATAAACGAAGAATTAGTAGAAAACGGATTTGACGACAATAATATTAAATAACTGCAACACACTAGTATTAGAATACTATCACCTCAAAAAGAGCAGAACTCGAGCATACAACTATACGAAGATGCATTGTAACAATGTAGAGGCGTGCATATTATGCAAAGAGATTGCGGTGTTTACAGAGAATCTATATTATAATTCCCGATCCCTTCCACATCGTCTAATCGTCTAAGATTTTGGAGGGCGTAGCCTAAAAGCTATCGGCGTAGTATCTATGCTGTCTTGACGTAAGGTACAAATTTGTCCGTCCAGTCGACCACTACAGTTGTGCGTTCAAATAAGGAAATTGGAAGAGCAGCATTTGTGTTGATTGTTGGGTAACGTTCCAGGTTCAGTCGAGATAATACGCATGGTGGTTCATTAGTGCTATTTATTGAAATATTGTGTTTTTATCTATATTATAAAAGTAATATAATGAGAGCGTGGAGCGTAGCCCACGGGTCCACCTAGTTATAAAATAAGTATCAATCTAATAACTAAGAGTTTTGCCCTTAAACAAAATCCCTCTAACGAATCCAGTACCACATCTGATTTATATCAAGCACTAACAAACCCTTTGCTTTGTTATTTCCATACTAAATATACAATCATGGTTTAAATTCCAACTCAAATCAACAAACAAAGTCCTGAACATGCTTATCACAATCATCGACAAATTTAAAACATATTAGCGATTTTTTTTAAGTTGTCCTATAGAACGCAAACGGCAATAATGATCGATAATACAACAGTAACGGTCGTATCTCTGATAATATATAGCCATGGAAGAGAAAGACATTGTTCAACCCTATTTATAGATGTAACTCAAGTGTCCGACAAGATATGGCACCTGGTGTTTTATTTAATCAAGTTGATCATGTTAATACTTATCATAAACATTATCTGTTACTAAAATTCTATTTTACTTCAATTCAAAACCACTTAGAAAACCCATATCTATTATATTCTAATAAAACAGCAGTATCTGTATGCCTGTGTCTGTGGCTATGTGAACAAGAGAAGGGAAGGAAATGACAGAAGAAGAATTAGCCTTAGATCAAGGAACGACTCAATCTCCTCAACAGAAGTAGTCGGGCAATCGGTTTTTTTTTCATCTAAATGACTATGGACGGTACTAACCTAGTGCTATGGTACTTACTTTGACCTTAAAAGCCAAAAACATGTATTTTTCTTGGGATAAAAAGGTATCATTCTCTTCAGTAAGTGTAAAATAAAGTCCAATAAGAAAATAAGCGTAAACGACTGTCTGGACCGATGGTATCAACCTATGTGGAAGTTCTAGCAAATCAAGATAATGTACACATAATAGAAAGAATTTAGTCAGAAACGCTGTGTGCTATAGTCAACATACTCTGGTTCATATCAAAGCATACCGTACACACTGACCAAAATTTCCATCTGTCAGTGAAGTCATTGAACAACTAGAAATCAATTGCCAAAGTAAACTAGAAATACATCCTCATAAATTGTACAAACTTTACTGGAAATTAACTACCCTAAAAAACTGAAAAGAAAATGGCCTCACTGTACATAACTCCAACATAATACGTAGTTATCAATGAACAGGTAGAAACTAGTTACTTACGTTATACAGATATAGAAAATCAAGTTGGAAGTACCTACGAAACCATATGTATGATAAGGAACGCATTAGTAACATAAAGAAGGGTTTATATCGGGTCACGCCTTCGCTCTTCTTAGTTTGTGTTAGTGGGGGAATAGGAATATTCGAGCATTAAAGTTGGTAACTTGTAACTTGTACCTTTTCTTCATCTTGTACGAAACCATCAGCGGTAAAGGTTTTAACAGAGGTAGCGGGATATGGCGTACTTTTTCACAATTCTTAGAAAACTTGACATCAACACAACACTCGTTGCTTGGCGATAGGGCCCAATACCAAGAGCGGTCAATTTAATGATTTTAATGTAATTAATGATTAAAATGTAGTATGAAAACGCAACATCCAAATTTTTCGAAATTTTTAATAATTTTAATAATTGCCGATGAAGTTGGTATCTGAAGATTTTCAAATGCTGCAATAAATAAATTTATTGTATCTTGAGTGCTACGGCCCCCAAAATAGCATTTTAAAATTTGGGTGGATTTTTTCTTCATTTGTATAAATAGCCCGGCATGATAACGAATGTGCAAATACAACAACCACACCAATGCTTGGTTTGTAGTTTACTAAACAACTTTAATGCTCGAATATTCCCCCACTAATAACACAAGCTGAGAAGAGCATAGGCGTGGCTCGATATAAACCCTTCTTTATTTTACTACCGCGTTCCTTATCATACACACATATGGTTTCCTACATACTTCCAACTTGTTTTTCTATATCTGTATATATGTTTCTGTTTTATTATGGTAATATTTAGTTACCTTTGTTATATAAAATTACACCAATAATAAGACACCATTTACGTGTCAATAAAAATACAATATTAGGTGATAGAAAAATGTTATAGTTATTATATGAACAAGTTTTGATATAAATTAAGCAAATTAACTTTATAAAAATTCCTTTTTATCATTTGCTGAATGGTAGAAGTTATTCGACACGTTTGGGATTGTTTCTGAAATCAACAATTTACATAAAAGTGACTAATTGTGAACTAAATAAGTATTCAATTTTATTTAAGAGCTTTGTGACACTATTAAATAAATTTTGAAATAAACTTTCATTCTAAGAATTGGAATCAATTGGAAATTGTTTTTTGAAAACTTTAACACTATATATGCCGAAAGTGGTGCATTTTTGTATGTGTTTATTTGCACTTTTCATTAGTTAGGTCAGTAGAATACGTTGGTGAAGCTTCCCAAAAACAAAATAAATCACTCTGTATATAAAAGCGAAAAAAGAGTTTTACTTCTATATAATAATAATAATTACTACTACCCAGAAGCTGAAAACCAGGCCCCAGAAACTGTGAAACTTGCGCGCGAGGGAGGGGCGCTTATTATTCTACAGGAATAGAGGCCCATCGTGCGGCTGCAGCCGACTTACAAATTCCACAGTTGTGTTACAGCTAAAGAAAAACTGCAAAATCTTAACAGATTGAGAGATCAACACCCTAGTCACTACATTACCAAGACTGTTCTGTTTAATTAAAGCTACAATTAAATCATTTACAACTCTCGATTTTTTTTTGAGATATTTCAGGGTATACTTACCTTAAATTGTCTACTTCTAACGTCTGGAATGTTTTAATTAGAAGTAATATTTAATATAAAATCTTTATGTTGCAAACCATTTTTTCTTACTCAAGTATAGGTTTCCCTGAGATAAATTTTAGACAGGCTTAATAAATACTTCAAATTAAATTAATTTTTCATTCATAATGATCCCGAAGGCTGATTATATATTTGAATTGTCGCATTTCTTTCTTTTTTTTCTATAAAGATCACTATTTTTTAACAATATTTCCTAAGTAAATATATTGATAACCTTTACGGATATCTGCCAAGACATGAATTGAGGAAATTTTCAGTCTACTTCTGTAATTGTTGGCACCAAGAACAATCCTTTGTAAGAATAAGAATAAAATAAAAAATAGTATATCTAGTAAGTGCTAGTAAGTAATAGAACAAGTGGAAACAACAACAACAACAGTGGTCAGATCGGTGTATTTAATAACTTGTTTTAATAAAGTACCAGAAAAAGATGTTTCGTATAAAATATACATACACACATAATCCCATGCATTCAATATTGTAAATAAATCTAAAAAGCGACAAAGGTACAGTCTACATTAAGTAAAGTAACGCTTTTGGAAACCCAAAGGAATTTATAACAATTACAAACATTGTTAGAATGTTTTAGTTTGAATGAAGGTCAAAACGTATTTAAATGATCCAACTTCTCTTAATTTAGAAGTTAACTTTGTGTTAGCATTAAACAAAAATAATTTCTTGTGAAGTGTAAAACAATCAGAATAACAAGCATAACAAACGTCAATGTTACATATATCAGATTTTATAGAAAATCGTAGGTAACTTCTTTTAAGATTTATTAAAACTCAATATTTTTCAATAAATATCTCAAAATAACTCAAACACATACAGTGCGTTTTAATAAAAACCATCAATCTTCAATATTTTTCTTCTTGATAAGTTCTCAGAAAAATTATGAAACGTGCGTATTCTTACCCAAACTTTAGCACAATAAAACAATTTAACTGCATTAATTATTTCGATTGGCCTCCATACGTTGACACAGTCTACCTTTAAATGACTATCCAACATTATGAAACACATATAGAGTTAATTGTTGACATTCCTAGGTGGAATTGAAGATGTAATAGAGTACACATAGCCCAGACATTCCCATGTAGGAAACAACAAAGTGCCTACGGCTAGCTCAGGCTTTGGATCATGCTTACCAACTCTTGTATAAGCCCGAAATCCAGAAATCTAAAATTGGGATGATAACTTCGTGCCAAGCTTGTTAATCAGTCATGGCTAGGTTAGTGATACATCTTGGCCCAATAGTGAAGACCAATATAGTACCGACGGTAATACTGAGTCTTAGCGCAAGGTAAACTTTCAATATTGGTGCAGAATTGCGATTCGAGCCTGGCATTAATTAATGATCCCATCGTGGAAGAATGGGACACATATTAATACTACTACAAAACGGTTACACACACATATATTAATCACATAACCTTAAACGAAACATCATTCATGGTAGGCAGTTGTTTATCTGGAAGCCGGTAAAGGCTTCCCTTGCTGCTGCCACGTTACTTACTTTTCATGTGTGTGCTTGTTTCGAAGAAACGAAGCGGGTGAAAATGTATATTTAGTAATAATAATTATAATCTATGTTGATATTTTCGTTTATATTTTTTCATATTTTTCTATTAATTAATTACTAGCTAATATAACAAACACAGAAAACTTTACAAGCTTGACTTAGTAGAATATTTGAAGATTGACCCAAGCTTGGTTCAAGGGTAAGAAACCAAGTCTTTCAACACTAACACCAACAGAAACCAGAGATTTGTGATTTGAAGGTTGCTTTACACTTGAGCAAAAATGACTGAGGATTAAAGGTTGGCTAACGCTTGGGCGAAGAGTAAGGAACCGAGACTTGGTCGCTGAAGGTTGGCTCTATCTTGGGCAGAGATTAGAGAACCCATAATTGGTACCGAAGCATTGGTTGGCCTTTGCGCGACAACACAGCAGTTAAGGCTTGGCAATTGAAGATTGCTCTAAGTTTGGACCAATATTGAAATAACGACATTTGGTTATCCAATATTCAGCCAAGCTGGGGCCTGTTATCAAGACTGGCAGATCCTACATGGGTTAGAGAACGACAAGAAAATTTTCAAAAATCTATTTACGTTTCAACAAGATCTTGCATCATCGGGGAATGGATATTTTCATTTTTATAAACTCCAAGCACAGTAATTTACACATGAAATATTCAATTCTTAGAAACTGATAAGCAACTTCAAGTAACGGCGTCAATCATCAGCATTAGCAAGACCAGATTTCCTTTCAAAAAGTGTTGTTCAAATATACTTGTTTAATATTTTAATATAAGAAAATTAATGAAGTCGGCAGTTATGTTTTTTTATTACGGATACACCTTTGTTTTTGAGCATTACGACGTTTTTTGAAACATATTTTCTTAGCTGCTTGATTGTTAATGTTAACTTATAAATGTATAACATACAATATTACCTACTTATTTGACAGTATTCGGAACCTTTCTAAAACCCAACATACACTATCGTTCACATTTGGTTGCGGATGACATCTGAGACATGGTATTGGTAATGGCGCGTTGTTTAGATTTAATGTAATTTCTTGCAAAACAAAAAGTTGCGCTTGGCGATTGTATGTATATTTGTAAAATAATGTATTTCATTAAAACGTGTTTATTAAAATTAAAGACATTATTGACTACATAATAAAATGCCCCTTGAAATATCTTTCTTTAATTAGAAATACTTCGAAATAGCTAATACAATTAACAGAATCTTAAATAAGCATAATAACCTTGACATCCAACGGTGGAATTAATTAAAGAAAGAGATTTCAGCAGACATTTTAGTATGAAGTTAATAATTTCTTTCCTTTGGATAAACAGGTTTTAAAGAAATACAATACGTAGAATTGTATTATACTGCAACGTTATTTTTAAAATAATAACAAAAATGTTTAATCGTCTATTAACAAGAGAAATATTTACATACGATACACTAATTTAATCTTAACTAAGTATTTAACACTATAATTATAAACTGTTAACGAACTTAAATGCTAGATATTAAACTTATTTAAGAACCATTCATTTATTATTACAACATTTATTATACATTTATTTATTCACAAAGCACATTTATTCAATTCACCAGTTGAACATTAATTGATTCCCTTCTATCCGACGACGATTTATATCTTCCATATAAACGTTCTAGAAAACGCTCGAACATACTCACTCGTGTATTGTAGCTTGTCTACATTGCGCCATTATCCGGACCACGTCCCGGATGTCATCCGTGTCCAGACACGGACGATAGTGTATGTTGGGTTTAAGTCCGAAACTCATTGCTGTTTTCTGTTGCAATATACCTTCGTTTCCATTTTTGGTGTTTACAATTATCATGTATCATTATATTTCACGTAACACAAAACCACTTATTATTTTTACCAAATAAATACTTGTGCAAGGGATAGATTTCCATGTGAGTGTACCACTGTTCTGGGTAATGCCTGTTCATCAGTTGAAAACTTTTCTGACGTTTAAAACATTTCGAAACAGCTCGATAATACGCTTTAGAAATTACCACTTGTTGCTTATCAGACATCTAGAAGCTAACATTTGTATTCATTCTTCCTTGCAATAAATAAAAACGGATAGTCGTTTCAAATCACCGCTTGCTGCATAAGAAAATTAAGCATAACAATAAACTTAATAACCATAATAATTTAAAAGAGAAACTTAATTAAATAGTAATTTCTTGTTTGCAACTTTAAGACATCAAAGACCATTTTTATAAAATTAATTCAGCAACATAAAGAAAAGTGAATTCCCTCTAGGTTTGGTTAACACGACCGTAAAGTTGGTTACCATTACATTTATTGCTTCATTGGTCTGAATGGGTATAAACATGTTTACTTTGTAACAATTTTAGAATTTAATAGAATACAGTAAAGTGTATACTAGGTACTGTTGTACTCCTAGTAATTATTCTTAAAGTAGTTGCAACTATGAAAATGTTTTACTTACATTATCAGAAATGTTTGCTATGATAGTGCTCTTACAATTCTGGATATACATTTTAGAACTTAATAGCGAATGGGTGACAAATGTTAGAAATGTTTAATTCAATAACAGTAACGGGCATCAGATGATGTTTGGGTACCTCAGGTATTAAAATATTCAAAGGTGCTTCTATACGTAATACGCTATGTAGTTAGTGAGCTCGACTTATTATGTAGTTTTCCCCATTTTTAGAAAAAAAAAATTAGTTTTAAGAAGAGTTGAAAAATAAAGTTAAACTTTTAATTCAGTCGAAGATCAGAAAGTATGTCTTTGAAGTAAAAATATATGTACAAACATGCTTCATAAACTTTAATAGGGTCGAGTACTAGTACTAGTGGAGCTATACACGGTGATTAAGTACTCAATGATCGGACTTTGAGGATAAGATTATCTGGTTATTAGAAACATAAAACCTTAGTAACTTTTTTTGATTAAATGAACTTGAAAATTTCGAAAAATTTGACCGACGTTTTCAGAAAAGTACGTATAATTGATGCAGGTCAGTGTTGTTAAGTCGAATAGAAATAAATGCAAGATCTTTAGAAATTGACACCATCAGTAAAAACGTGACATCTGTTTAAACAAGCACAACAAGAATGCAAACGACGCACATTCCATTTTAGATGAGAAAACAAAACGATCTATTAATCCGGGGGATTCCCCTCTATTCTAATAGTAAACGCAGGCAGAAATGACATTATTTTAATACAGATCCATTCAATGATATCATTAAATTAAATGTGTTATGCGTTAATAAACAGATATTTTAATTAAGTAAAGACATGTTTAGCTAATTTGATCTATCCATCAATAGGTATTGTTTTAATTCAACGACCCTGAATGCTTGATGGATTTGTTTACATAGTCAACTACAAGTACTGTTAGGTTTTATTACTAAAAGCTGCAGTGTAAGGGGTTTGCAATTTGTTATCAGTTGAGAAACCAAATATGTGTCACTATCACAGTACTATAATTGTTTATTCACAAACCTGCAGTATTGTATTACACATAGGGGTTAATGTGCCTATTAAAAGAATTTGAAATTGTCTTAGTAATCAGAAATAGCAAAACAAAAATACCATTTTTGAAACAATATCCATTGAGAGGTCGTTCTCAACATGCTTTGTTTATTTAATTCTGTTTATCTGTTGTTATTCTACGAAACACTTGGCCAAAATAAAGACGTGTTTATTACTTTATTACGCTATCCTTGCACATTCTAGTAGTATTGAATATCTGCTTGAACTTTTAAAATATGTGTCATGTGCATTCATACTATTAAATTTGAAAACATTAGGCTGAACTTCGATGCCGTTTTTCTCCAAAAGCATAGAAATACGAGAAAAATGGTATATAGGAATTTTCTTTCTTTAATGGTTATCTAACCACTGGCAAAGTCCGATTACTCCGTAATGACTCACCGTGTATAGTTCATAAAATGAAAATGAAGATGAAGATAGATATTTTACGCATATTTTCCATACAGTAACCTTTTTGCTAGGTAAAATATTTTAAAATTAATTGACGTTTGTCATTCTGACATGTATAGCTTGTCAAGTATGCGATAACATATATCTTTCTCAGATGCATTGCAATTCGCTACTCTTCCTTTGGTCACACATAAAAATTCAAACCCAAAGGAAGTTTTACGAACACTGTATATCGAGTGGCTTGTGAATTTTGAATGTTTTTGGTTTTTGCCGTTCTGTAGTAATAATTGTTACTTACGATGATATTTTCAATCGATGATTAACTTTAACTGAGTGTTAATTCCCATAGATACAATTGTTTCAACAAACGTATTTATGGTAATTAACCTCTAGCTAAAGTTATTCAGGAAATGATAATACTATACAGTAGTTGTATTCTTTTTACAATTTTTAAGTGAGATTCTTACTTATTCTCATTATCTTAGTAAATTGCTGTGTTCTATTTACTTGTCACAAGTGAGTTGATACTGAGATACCTTGTACCCCTCTTGCCCCAACTGAGCCTGTGCTTGTTATTTAGCTTACTTCAAAGTTTGAAGTGAAACAGAGTTTTTTTGAGGTTATTATGTCATATGTAAACAAATGTTTGATCATAGAAAGTATATGTAAATAAGTAGTTTATTGAAAATTAATTTAAGCTACAGCAGTTATCATAGTAGGATTGCAGGAAAGTAATATAAAATAATATTTGTCATCATCCTTGTGAAAAACACAAACGATTGCAAATTTGTGGTTATGTTGTGTGTTTCTGCTTGTTTAAATAAACATGTTTCAATGTTCTTTTTACTTTTCAATAGCCTTAGTTAATCTCATTTTGTCTTAGCTTAGTACATCTAAATACTAAGACGATCTATGGTAAAAAGAATACACCTACATAGAATACTGAGGATAATATAGATTACTGATACACCTTGGCTCAATAGTTGACCGTTAAACGTAACATCATTCATAGTAGGGAGATGAACATTTACTAAAAGCCGGTAAAGCGTTTCCATTACAACTGCCGAGTTACTTACTTTTCAAGTCTGTGCTTGTTTCGAAGAAACGAAGCGCGCAAAAATTTTAAACCTGAATTTATATTTAGTAATAATAATTATAATCTATGTAGGTATTTTAACTTTTCTCACATTTCTCTCTGAATTAATTACTAGCTGATATAATAAAGACAGAAAACTTCACGTGCTTAATTTGGTAGAATATGTGAAGATTGACCCAAACTTGGTTCAAGGGTAAGAATGTCTAAAAACACTAAAATTGGTTAAAGCTTGGGCAAACAGTAAGAAACCGAGACTAGGGCGCTGCAGGTTGGCTTTGACCTGGGCAGAGATTATAGAACACTTGGCTTGGACCAAGTTGAAATAACGACATTTGGTTATCCAATATTCAGCCAAGCTGGGGCCTATTGTCAATACTGGCAGTTCCTACTTGAGAAGGCCCCAAATTGCATCTTTTAATCACCAGTGTGAAGTTTATTTTCCAGAGCAAACGAGGGATTGAAAGGCTCTTCAGATCCGTAGTATAATGCTATTTTTGCACAACCTAAATGCTTAGACTGAATCAATGAAACTTCTCGAAATTTTCAAAAATATTGTAAAACGTCATCTTGACAACTGAATTCTACATTATACCTAAATCATATAGTTTTAAGATACTAGATCCTAGTGGAAATACTTGACTCCCTAGGGAGTATAACTCCCCCAGAAAGGGAGTAGAGCTTTGTATGTAGATATAAATGTTAAATATTGATTGTAATTAACATTGTCAAAGCACCGAAGTAAATACATACTTGTGCGTGATATAGGACAGTGTTGTTCTAACAACAATCCATATATACAACGGTTCGATAGGTAAAACCCCGTACGGCATTCTACGATGAACGCTTAATAATACTTAATGAATATTTAATACTTGATGAATATGTAATAGAATTATCAGGAAAAATTAATTGTCGTAAATGTGTCAGGAATAGGGAAGACGCATATGTCGTCAATTGAGGAGATTCTTGCATTTTCATAAACGTCATTACTAAATTAGTTAGAATATCAGTTATAAATGCATTAAACAATTACCAATTTTAAGTAATTAATTTTTAAAAACCTTGAAAATTTAAATATATTTAAAATGCAATACTGGTGTCCTCTAATGGATGAAACTTTGTTACCTCTTACAGTTCCAAAGACGACCCACTGTTGGTGCTAATGAAACAGTAAAGAGTCCTGTATTACACGTCAGTTTGAAAAATTTTTTATTTTCAAGTTCAAATATCGTCTACTTATTAACGAGTAATTTATATAATAATGTACGTTATACTGTTGTGTAATTAACTGACATAATTAAAGTGGTGTTAAATATTTCTGGTAATATTAATTCAAAATTCAGTTTATTGGTTTTCATCAGCGCCATCTAACGTTGAGTAGATCGTCAATATTGCTTCTTCACATTCACAGCGGTACCTACTTTTTTACATCAAATAGCTTTGAGGGAAGTTGCTCAAGGCCAAATTCGGTTTTAAATGAGGAGAATTTTTAAATTTAATTTTTTCAAATAAATTGAGGGTTTTTAGAAATTCCGCTTATCTGGAAATATTTTTCTAACCAAAATGAACGAATACAAAAATTAAAAAAAATACGTGCGTCTTCCCTATTACATCATAATATGTACCTAATAAATGCTTTCGAATAAAGCATTTCTAGTACACTAAACAAATATTATATCAAAACTGATTTTTCATGGTAGAATACTGTACTTTTACCTAACATCGTTACACCCTGTATATATGAGCAATTAACTTTTGAAATTTGACAGCTTGCAAACAATTCTACAGCACTCTTGGTATAAACAAGTTATTTTGTTTGCTTTTGGTACTTCGCTAATCATAAACGTAAGAATATAAGTTTGGTTTTGATGTAAAATATCTTTTTATTTACTTTTTTTATTTCTAAATATATTATATTCGTTTATCTACGATCATAAAGAAAGTGACGACTTTTTACACTGATTTTCGTGTAAAAAGTTAACGTTTATTGAGCTAGTGTTATAAAATTTTTATTGTACGCTAATATCAACAAAAGTGTATGATAAATGAATTATGAATATTTTACAAATTGGTTGCTAAACAACTTAGCACGTAAAAATCTAAGCACGCTAAAAATATATCAAATACAATGGATACTTTAGTAAAGCGTTATGATCGTAGATGAAACGTTGTAAGGTACACGTGTAAAAAGTTTCTTCATTGCACTCACATCCTTTAAGAAGTGTTAAACTGTTCGCGCAATAAAAAATGGCTTTTTACACTAGTATCTTAAATATCTATTAAGCGAAGAGTGACTAAAGCAACCAGATTTAGGGCCGACCTATTCACCTCCTTGTAACTTTATCTGTTAGTTAATTGTCATGGATACCATTGTGGGAACAATTGTAACTATATAGCAACTAACTTCCAGATAAATTTAAAAGGAGGTGAATAGATCGGTCCTTAGTGACTTTTATGGAGTAATAATACTTGCATTGATGGGACGTTACCATGACTGACCAGAAGATGTACGAATATCGACCATCACCCTGATGTTTCTTTATAAAGGGAACCAATCTCTTTCGTACAAATATTCTGGTTTACAGACATTCCCGAAGGCACTATATATCGTGAAGATCTCCCTTTTGAGCAACATTGTCCTATCTTCCCACCAGCTTCGGCTTCAAATGTCTTTTTCTTGTTTTTGTTTATTTTTCCAGCTTTTTTACCACTACCCTTGGACCTTTCTAATTATTTTCCATTGCCAACTCTTTTAATTATATCGTATATAGTTTATTGGCGTATTGCCATTTTGATGAAATTATTTAAAATAAAGAGTTTTCCTTCTTGAGTACGTTTAGAATAAAAATCGCAAATAAATTGTCTCCGGTCATATTCTTTTAGTTTCTCCATTTTAGTTTCTATACACAACTGTCACCAAAAAACACCTTATTTGATATTCGACTTTTACGACTATTTCAACCAAATCGATGTTACTCCAAGGGTTACTAAATTTTTCGAGAAATTAATAATATAAGAATTGTACGGATTTTTTGTTAACACATCCTTATTTCGCTTTTCTAGCAACAAAATGCCTTATTTTAAATAGATTATGTAATAACTATTGAACCGAATGAAAAGAAAAACAGCCAAAAAGATTGTAAAAGCTATTTCATTTTACATAACACCATAATTGACAGGAAAAGCTTTGAACAAAATTTCAAAGAAGTAGATATGCAATCAGTAGGTTATTTGCAAGATAGTCAAAGTGGATGATCAGCAGACTCGTCTAAAGACATATTTATATATGAAAACACTTTATAGTCAAAATATTCAAAGAATGCACGAGTAGCCCCACTTAACAGCTAGTAGAAGAATAGTAAACTGTACTATCAAAATCACAAGCGAATATAATAGTGAGTATCTCGATGCACTCGCTGCTGTTTTGTGCACGCTTTTATTTGAATATATGATACAATTCTATAAACGCTGTTAAGAAGCAGCCACAATCACTGCTAGCATATTATAGTATCACAGCTCCATAGTGCACGTACCCGAACTTCTACCCGAAAACGGCGAGAAAATTCTCTCGTTGACATATAAAGGCTCAGTACACTTCGCCGTGCTATCGGGGTGTGGGGGACGCTCACATGGACACCTACCTGTGGTTGTCGATAAGATTAGAAATTCGCAATATACCACGCACAAGTACGTATATCATACTTCTGTAGATAGGCATTGTTAATTATAATACCTATAATATAAATATATAATAACATACTTCTTTCGTGATATTATTCCCAAATGTATAACCTGCCGACCTGAGTAGCCTTCATTATATTATACATCCTTATTAAGGTTTACTTATTTCGTAAACAATTAAGTTTTACTAATATACTTAATTTACTAAAATAGTTTATTATTAGTGCAACTAAAAAAATATCTCCATTTTTCGGCTATAAATGAGTGTGCGACAAATTAAAATTAATAACTTACATACCAACTCCTTTGGGAACAGTCACGGTCCAGACATTTTAAATAAAGTAAAAAGTCATCCTTTGTTCAACCTTCCTTAGTTGAACTAATATTTTATTCACTTCAACCCTACCATAAAAAGAAATTTTTAAGTTTGTTATTCAGTAAGGTAGTAGAAGTTTGCGAGTGAAGACGCAAGATATGAATAAGAAAATAAGAATCAATAGAGAGAACGACGCAAATCATGCTGAATTTGTCTTATCTAACAAGCTGGTACGTGTGTATATATGTGTGTATAAAAGCAGAAGCAGTGAGAAGTAAATACATGAAGCGTATAAAGAAGGAAAACTCTAAGTGCCCAGTCAGTAACTACAGTGCGATTACCTATGGAAGGATTAGGTTTGGCAACGTCGTTCCGGCAGGCTGTAGCATCACGTAAAATACTCCGCCACCCGGTCGGGGGGTCGAAACGGCCTGCACATCACTTATTATGCATATCTACATTCTAACTACAATTACATCAAAACATACAACAATTGACTAATCAACATTAGGCTCCAATTAAAGCAATAGTATTAACATTTATACATGTATATATTTATCTGTTTAAATATCGATTACGTTAAATAAGACATGATTAATTGTCTGATTAGATATAAACTAACTTTCCTGAAAATTCTTTTTATTGACACCCGGTTTTGCTAAACTTAATAATTTTATGTTGTTTGAACATAACACTATCGTTTTATAATTTCTTGATTTTAGAGATTATGATACTACGTTGTCACATATCTTTTAATATTAGATATAAAAACCGTAAGCTGCTAATTTATACCGCATGCCCTACTTGAAAATGCACCATTGGGAAATTACATGTGAAATTTTTAATTTGAATTCATATTTCTATTATGTGTTGTACGAAAACATTTGGATAATTTTAAACTAAAATTTTTCACAGTGAAAATTATAGATAGAAACTGAAATTTAAAATTTTACATGTGACTTTCCCACGGTATGTTTTGAAAAAGACATATGGTATATGACTTTTTTTTTAATTTAGCGAACAGAAATTCTAAAGTGTACTGATATATAGGAGCACCTAATGTGTACTGTACTAGAAAATATTTTGATAATTTTAAACTAATATTAAACTTGTATTCTGTAACATGGATGAAGTTATATTTTCAATACTCAACGTTTACTACAGAATTCGACTGTATTTCCTACACTGCTCTATCGCGTCATTCTTTCGACACATTGGTCCTAGAAAACCCAGACATGTCGGGTTTGAGGGTACTTCATTTGTTATATTTTTATAACTAAACATAACAATCTTTTGATTAAAGCTCATAATGAAGCTTAAGGTCCAAGTGTAACCAAAAAAACTTAACGGTACATTCAAAAATTCTAAATAAAATCACAGTGGATTTAAAAAATATCAATACAAAGGGGCCATTTAGACACCCCAATAAGCAACATAAATTAGGTTTTAAATTAATACTCTAGGAATGTTAAAACTTGCTTACCTGACTTGTTTTGAAAAACGATGTTTATTAATTAAATTATTTAATATTTTTTTAGGTAAAAAATTAATTTTAGAGAAACTGTACATTCACAGTTAACCAAAAAAATACCACTTAAGTCTCATAGTATTTGAACTATTCTCCCAAAATTTAAAAAAATTGTATGTATGGTGACTAAATTATTGCCAAAAAACAGGTAATAATTTAGTCCCTAGACATACGATTTTCTTAAAATTTTGGAAAAATAGTTCAAATACTATGAGATTTAATTGGTATTTTTTTGGTTAACTTTGAATTTACAGTTTCTCTAAAATCAATTTTTCACGTAAAACATGTGAAATAATTAAATTATTTTTTTTTCAAAAACAAGTCAGGTAAGCAAGTTTTTAACATTCCTATAGTATTAACTTAAAACCAAAGTTATCACATTACTAAATTATTTATGAACCAAGCAACACACGTTTTTCTGGGTACACTTGGACCTTAATACTTCCAGAATTGGAATAATAATCATAATGGATTTTGATAAAAGAAACTTAGTGCTTATGTTAACATAATGCTTCAAACTGCACGTCGCACGCTGAACAACGCTTGGGATTGCTACAGAACGGAATGACATTTTTATATGACGCCATTTTCGAATGATAAATAAATAATGGGATACATGTATGTTTTTATACTAAAATTCAATTTTGAACCTAAATAATTCGCGCTGTTCAACGTGGAGACGTGCAATTTGAAGTATCGTATTAACATAAGTACTAAGTTTGATCAAAATTATCATTTTTAGTATTTGGTTATTATTTTAGAAAGAATAAACTTCATTTTCAGCCATACAAAAGCATATTATCATGTCTTATTATGAAGATTAATTAATCAAAAACCCTCCAAACGTCATCGTTTGAATTTGCTAGGTCTAATATTTTCATCAAAATGTAACGTGATAGATAGACAATTTGGCTAATAAAGTTGAATCCTGGAGAATAAATAAAATATAGAAAGTAAACTTTCTTCCATACTACACAAACCTAGCTTAAATTTGTTGCGCAGTTAAGTTAGAAATTGTAATTTAAAATTTTACATGTGACTCCCTATGTAGGATTTGAATAAACACATGGTATATATCTTTTTGTTTTTAAATTTGACAAAGAGAAATTCTAAAAGGTACTGATATAAGGAGGATCTAATATTTGATAACGTCTACTTGAGAAATATTTGATAACATTTGTTTCATCAATATCACATAACTATCTCTGTAAATTTTATAATATAATGTAATTATTAAAATAAGTAGCTAAATTATTACATGTATTACATGCCATTTATATAAAATTATTGTCATTCATTGGCACATTGATCTGATATCTCCAAATAAAAATAAGTATTAATTCGAAAACTAACCGTAGATATCAATGAAAATAAACTCCTGCAATTTCCAAAAGGCAACAAGTTTGCATAAGGTAGGTTAGCACATATTTGTCATTCTACTTGAAAAGGGAACAGTAATACGTTTTTGAGGTTGTTGTGTTGTAGTTTGATCCCCTTTGTTCCCCAGACTAAAAATCCATGCTTTTAACTCAATATCGAACAACTGGACCGTAACAAATGGGCATGGATTTGTAATCTAGGATATCAAAGGAACAAAATAAATATAAATATAGAAGAAGCAGAGGGAAAAAGAGAGCTATAATCTGGTAAACGAGAAACATAAATCAGGTCTTTTTCCTTATGTGATGACACCTTTTAGTGAATTTATTTATGGGTCATTCTCAGATAACCTAAATTTTCCTGAATCTATCGTTTATTTAAATATATATGAGCTAAAATCGAGTTTGTTATTATTCATTACTGCTCACAGATAGTAATACAATTATAGCAAAAGTTCATAACTAATGAAGCAACTTTTAATTTCACTTAAATCAAAGTGTTTGTTAGCTCTAATTTTACTAACTAATACCTCTATGTTTTATTTCAAATATTGATTTTAAATGTATCACTTATTAGCCTAGAATTTTTGACAATAAAACATTTGACTCTCTAGTCTAGAGACTGTATTTTATTTTTATAGGGTGTAGGCTGGCGATTGGTTGATATTGCAGCTAGTGGGTAAAAATAAATCGTTACTCACTAGTGAGTAAACGTTAGCTTTGATTGTTTAAAAAGTCAAGATAACAGTATATTATACTGTAAGTGAGTGAAACGTTTACAGCAATGAATGAATGAACAACAACAACGTCCTTGACACGTTAAAAAAAATTTGACAGCTTACGATATCGAAGTGGTCACGATTGAATCAATAGTACATTCTATAAGTGACTAAAATAAGTCATTGTATGCTATAGTTCAACCAAGAATACAAGAAATTAGTCATCACAAAAGCTAGAAGATTCAGTAGCGGAACAAACCCCTTTTTAATTAAAAGTAAATGTGAACGAAGCAATGAAAATGTGTTGATTCTAGGGTACGTCACTGAATTCTTAGAAACGTGAAATTTGCACTCTTATCTTATCTCACCTCGGGTCGTATTTCTTTATTCCGGTGTGATTACGAAAAATGACCCATTTATTGTATTCTTGGTTGAACTATAGTGAGATGCTCGTAATTACATAAGTGGTCCAGTAGCGGCCTTTGTACAGAAAAGTTTGAAAGAGGTACAAATTGAATTGAATAGAGTTCTATCAAATAAGTTAGCCTACAATACATATCGTACTTCCATTGCATTGCATTAGTGCGAATCCTGTTATTTGTGACCGTAGAATTAGTAGCAGTCTATGATGAAATATGTCAGTCTCTTAAGAATAGCTGTTTTTAGTCACTGAGAACGATTATATAAATAAAGCGCATCAAAAGTCGCTACAGTAAGATAAACGCTTTTTTAATTATAGTTGTTGGATAAAATTTAATTAGTCTACTTCTGTATTTTATTCTCTTGCAAATACTTTTGCACAAATAAATTAGTATTACTCATTTTTGTATTAACCTATTTGCATTTATCAATAAATAAATATTTCATAGACCTTCTCACAAAACCAATGTGTGTGTACAAATTAAAGAAGACACGTCGATACAGCTGTTTCAAGCTTATTAACTATCATCAGTCGAGGATAGTCTTCTCCAATTTGTACACACCATCCAGGGCTTTATAGAAAATCCAAATATACATTAATACCAAGAGGTAATAATGCTGACATTGATAGATTACAACTATTCTCACTTTGAGTTCCATATTACTATAAATATATTTAATTATATTTTATAGTTTATTATGATATATTTGTAGGAAGGTGGTTTATAAATTGACCTTAGTCCATATTCCCTATTTTTGACAGTAGAATTTAAACGTATAATTATTTATACGAATATACAGGTTGTAACTAATATAACCAGAAACCTCGTAATGGAGGCCTCGAAACAAGCAAAAAAATTTTTTTTTAAACAAATTGTTTGGTTGTTTCGTATTTTTAATGTAATATTAGTACAATTGGCATACTTAAAATTTTAAATACTATTTTAAACTAACAAAAACTCGTTTAGCGAAAACTAGCTGGAAGCGAGCACACGTTGATAAGGAGAATATATTCTAAATCACTACAGCTCCCCCCCCCATTAGGAGGTTTCTAGTCATATTCGTTACACCCTATATAAATGTTTTGGTTTTTCATTAAACCAATTATTTCTAATGTTTTTAAATTAATTTACAATCTTAAACAGTAAAAAGACTTTTTTTGGTCGGTCACAAGGACGTTTACTAAAAATATTTAATATCTGTTCATCACTTAATTATGTAAATAATTTAAGATTTACTATATTGTTATTTGTTATTATGCTAACAACTTTATAGTCAAGAAGTTTGTTGTATGTCAACAAAGTATAAGGTAGCATTGTATTTATTAAAATACAATGTTGTTTGAAAACGAGAATGCGTAATTATTTATGTTCAATGATCGTTTAGTGTTACTTTTCTAACTCAGGAAAATCACTACTTAGGCACATAGAATAATGAAACGATTTAAGGTGATCAGTGGTTTAATTGAGTTATTGTATTTTCTTTGAGAATTGTCTTGAATCGAATATTAACAAACTTTCTTTAATTTTCTGAAAGTACTATATTTCCTTAGCATTCATAGCATTCATCTCCTTATTCTAAGAAAGTTGTTAGCCAATCTTTGTTCTTGTAGCAATCTAATATAAATTAGTTTATTGAAAGTTTTTGACCTGGGGTTTCAATCTACCCTAAACACTTTGTTTTGAAATTAAACCCTTGTAAATTATAATAGCATCGTGAATTGAGTAGATTAGAAAATTACTTCAAATTACTAAAAGTAAGTGATAGATAGTAAGCTATTGACCTTAAAAAATAACTTATAAAAAAGCTAAAAAGATTAGTTTAACTAAAGCGGAAAATTAAGTGGAAATTATAAAATTCGAGGTTATTGTGTTTTAAATGTAAAAGTGTTTTAACCGAAAAGGTTAAATTTAAGTGTATTTTGAAATTTCTGTAAATAAATAATAATATTTTAACCAATTTCAGATAACTTTTGGGATAGTTCTAGTTGAGTAAAGTAAACTTGCTGGTATTAATTTATTAACTTTGAAACAATTAAAAATTAATACCTACCAGTAAGATATGTTAAACATTTCTTCCGAAGGCCCTCGAATGATTTTTAATTACTATTCTTTTATACAATCTAGTTGCTTAAGTTATACTTGATTATTATGACAAGATAATATGTTAAGCTATATCATAACTATATCATAAGCAATATTTAAATAATGACGTTCCAATTATTGTACTCCAGGAATGCTTTTTTAATTTCCATTTATTTTGTATGTTTCTTGCTATTATTGCAAGCAAATTTGAGCTTATCGTAAGTATTAAAAAAACTTATGCTCAGTGTAGGGCTTTGGAAGCACGCAACCAAATTAAATAGTTTAAAAACGAGCAAATAGTAAATTTATTTCTACATACAACTGTGAACTATTATATTTCTAAATATTATACTTTTGTTTTTATCGGATCAAACGTAATACAAGGAACCCATTTTTTAGGGACAATTTCATTAAAGGTAAGTAAAATATTTTTTTCTCAGAAAGTATATGCGATATATCTATGACATTTTTGTAGGGGTTAGAAAGAAATCTTGTGGTTGTTATGCTATTAATTTTAAGACAAAAAAGTGTTTTATTTAAGATTTATATGAAAAAATAGCGAAATATTTAACTTACTTTTAATGAGTACCTTTTATTACGTATCGTCCGATAAAAACAAAAGTTTAGCACTTAGAAGTATAATATTTGGCTGTTGTATGTATAAATAAATTTACTATTTGCTCGTTTTAATATTTAATTTGATTCAGTACTTTACGAGCAATACGCTTTCAAAGTCAGAGGGCTTTTGAAAAAAATTGAATAGTAATCCATTTTATTATTGTTCTTTAGAACTCTTCAATCGCAAATTATTATGAGCATTATTAGTTACTCAACAGGTAGAAGTTCTTAAAACACTTCATAATTCCTACTTGTAAACTTTCACAAAATAATTTGGAATTGTATATTTCATCAGGAAATGTCATATAAATAACTGCATATTGTTATTCATGCGCCGATTAAAACTTTAGCCATCTCTTTCTTACGTCAGGCAATTCTAATGATAGGTCATTAGATAGATCGTAAATTTTAAGCTACCTCTAATATTTTCAAAATATACATGGATCTACGAATAAATTTTACATGAATTAAACTGTTATGTTCGGCGATCTCTAGAACACGCAGAATTATTTCTTAAGCTATTGGGTGGAAATTATCCGATAACTAGTATTATACCCGTTGAAAAATCAACGGTCCCCCCTTCTGGTCATGTCACTCGTCTGGTCTATCCACGAAGTAAGACAACAGTTCTACTTATAAAAGTTAATTTTTGGGACACACCACCAACATTCTCCCACCTATTTTAGTAGTCCTTATCCCATACCGTAGACAATTTACCTGTTTATATGCATGCATACTTGAGCATATTGTTGAGTAGCCTTGGAGGACGAACGAACACACGGACCAACGAACGGACATGATTCCTTAATTAAATATTTCGTCGTACACAAGGTTTGGTCGTAACCTTTACCTTTTTGGTTCCTCTTCTTTTTTTTTCTCTAAAATTTTTCTTCCTCTCCCTATCAGTCGCTTTATTTCCAATCTTTACACGCCCATTTCTCTTATCTTCCAACCTTTCCTTTTCGACTTCTCATCTCTCTAGCATTTTTTTCTCTCCCTGTCAGCCTCTTTAATTCCGACCTTTACACGTCTATTTCTGTTATCTTCCAACATTCGACAACTTTTTCGATTCCTTATCTTCTTTCTTTTTTCTTTTCCCTTGCCAGCCTCTCTATTTTCGACCTTTGTATGTCTATCTCTGTTATCCTCCAACCTTTTCTTTTTTGATTCTTCACTCTCTTTATCCCTGACTTGTCTCTTTCTTTATTGCAATCGATCTTCTCTTGAGACAAACTCTTCGTTGTCTCTCCATCTCGCTTTCTGGCTTGAATCTTTTTGCCCCTAATTGTTGTTGATTTCCTTTTTTTGTGCTTCTTTCGAACAGACCCTCCTTCTTCTAAACCTTTTTGACGTTTTGTTTCAATTTCCTCTAGCACGTCAAAGAGACCCTCTGAGCGTCTTCCTGGGAAAAGTAGCCTTTTTGTATGGAGGTCAACTTGAACGTGAGGTGTAGTGTGATAGAAGAGGCTGCCATAAGTCCCACCGACACCAATCTCTGCCCAGTATTCGGTAGGAGTTAGGTAATTATCACCGCCGGGAGTCGAACTAAGGACCTCAAACTCTTCCCAGTTGTGTTACCCAAATGCCGGTAATTTCTGTATTTTTATATCTTAAGAATTGTTTCAGTATAATCTATGAAAATTTGAAGTTTGTAGCTTACACCATTCAAGAGATACATAGTCATAATAATTTTTTAAATGCCTCCCCCTGCGCCCCCTCGGGTTTTTTAAGATTAAGAATATACTCATGCACCTCTTTGGGATAAGGTCCACCTGCCTGTAAAATCTGAGCTTCCTAAGTCTTCTAGTTTTCGAGATATTTTTCGGTGGACATCGGCCATCGGATACCGGACATCGGCCATCGGATACCGGACATCGAATATCGGAACTGGCTATTATTATATTAGAAGATAATAATAATAATAATGGAACATACATTTGAACTGCAACTCCTATCAAAATAAGAATTGTATTTATTTAATAAGAAAGGTATTGAAAACATTTTTTAGTTAACGGCTATCGTAATAAAAGTATAGTACTAAGTATAGTACCATAATATAGTGTAATACTGAAAATAAATTGTTATACTAAACTAAAGATAGTACATTAATTTGAAAATTCCCTCGATTTTAGTCGTTCCTCTTCTCCTTATTTGTTTACAGAATAACCTACTTGAACTACTTTCCATTTAACAGCAAAATTTTAATACCTAAGTATGAGAATTCCTTTAATCCTTTGACAGGAAATTAGAAAAAGAGAGACTGTTTTATATTGAACAACAAAAATTGCTTTTATAAAATATAATTTTTTATTGAACCGAAAATAACAATTTTTTTCTTTCTTGTTTTATCAGCCAAACCATTTTCGTACGGGAATAATAATCACACCGGGAAGTTCTACATTCGAAACACTGGAATTTCTTTCGAGAGCTCTTAAAAATATTAACTTTTCCGATTTCTGCATCCAAGGAACGTTGAATATAAAAAGGTTTCCGATATAATCGGAATTCTCTTTAAAAAAGTTAGAGAGTATTTTGCGACAGAAAATGTTGATCCAGTGCTAATTAAAATAGTACTAAAAGAATGATAAATCTAAAGAAATAGAAATTAAAAAAAAATGTTACAGCTGAAAGCTCCGATAAAGGTATTATAATTATATTATTCATTATTGCTTGCTTAAATTGTGACTTCAACTCACGTTTTTTACTCTTTTAAGTTTCTACAATTTATAACTCTATTGTTTATATAACAACAAATTACAAATTTGTGTCGTAAAAAATATATTATATTTTAAATAAACTTTTAGTACTATAGGTACATTGCTACGTTTATTCAGAACATATCAAAACTTTAGAATAGTTAATGTATATTTATCGTTATTATATTTTAGAATACTGCTGTACCAAAATTTAAATAAAACAACATTCATTAGTTACGAACTTTATCTGGTAAAATACACAATTTCAGTTTTACTCGAGTAGAATTTGTGTAATTCCGCAAGATAAATATAAAATTAAGTTTAATTCCTTTCGAAGAAAGTTAATATCGTATTCTAAAGTTTGCAAAATGCAAATAAACAATGATTACTGAAATTACTTTGTGGAGTTACAGAAAGTATAGGTCAAGGCTAGTTACATATTGGTGTACCGAAATTAGACAGACCCAAAGCAATCATTATTTTCAGTCGTGTGTACAGCTATTTGTAACTATTATAAATGAAAATAATTACAATTAAAGTAAATTATTTTAGAGGTCACTATCTCCAGCCTTACTTTGTAGAACTCCATAATCATAAAATATAATAAAAATCAAAAGATTAGTTAAAAGTTTCACAAGTTTTATTATATTCTTAACCTGACAATTGTTTCAACATTAAATGTCATTATCAAAGGCAGATAAGATTGATAAACAAACACATTGCTAAGGATAAATACATACAGAAAATAGGTAACTAGATACAAAACATTACACAAAAATTAAATATCTAACACTTCTAATAAAGGAGAATTATTAAGCTCAGTTTGTTCATTCATTAAAGGTACTGTGCGTTTATGTTTGTATATTTTAAAATCTTCTAAAATGTCTAATTTGTGTTTGTTGTTGCAGAAATGTTGTTTTGAGGTGTCATTAGTAGGTTCTGTTCAAAAGGGCGTAATTAGATTTTTCTGGGTGTTTATTTCTATAAGAGCTTACGTTTTCTTTGTGTCTTATGTGGAAATTTTGTGTTGTCGTGAAAGTGTTTGTCCAAAAGTTACAGTTACCAAGAGTTACAAAAAGAATAATTCGAACAGTAAATGCTGGATTTCATGATATCTGCCTTTAATAATGACATTTAATGTTGAAACAATTGTCAGGTTGTAGTGGTCAGAACTACAGTCAACTAAAATACATCAAAGTAGTTGTAGCAAGTCATTTAATCACAAAACAAATTGCATTAAAATCAAATTACCTAGTTGTGTTATTACATACAGGAAACAGGCAAAAGATATACATGTTTTTTAAAATAACCACTATTTGGTTAAATATAAAATGTTTAGGGATGTTTATTACAGTTTCTATAAAGTTGGCAACTTAATTTGTGTTGTTAGGGAAGCTACTATTTTGTTTAGCGGGAATGATTATGAAATGTAAATAAGAAGCAGATAGCCATTTTTATCTTTGCTTGTAAAGTAGTTTTCTTCATGTAAGTTCATTTTTATTTGTTTCATTTATATTGATTCTAGTTGTGTGATATGAATTCAATATTACTTAAAAAAGCTGAAACCCAAATGACTCGATTAAAACTATAGATGAGTCAAAATCTAAATGGTAACTAAATCTTAAGAGACTTGTTTTGATATGTCATAATAAATTGTAAATTGGTTCTTTTAAAGTGTAAATATTATTAGAAAACAATAATTAACGTTTGTAGTATCTTTACAGCTAGTTATTGTTAACTGGACATGTTATACGTGCCTTAAGTGTTTCACTGTCAGTACGTATTGATTTTTGGTTGAGTTTATAACCTATCTAAATGATATATTTTGTGACTAAGAGGCTATTTCCCTAGGTACAAACTGATTTATTTTTGGAGAGTGTATTCATCTCCATGATAGGCCGTGTAAGAGAACCCTCACATTATTATTTTGTTTACTGATATTTCTTATTTCATATGTGTCTTTTATGTATATAGAAATGTATGGTCACAACGTATCTGTTGCTATGCCAAATATGATATAACCTTTGTTCAGTAGTTCCTGTATATTTATTTTAAACAGACACGTTTACCTTTTCTAGTTTATCCATAACACACATGTTAATTTAATCTCACTTACTGTTGATGATTTATATCAATGATAAATTTACGTTTTAACTATTTATAAATACCTTGTATAAACACGCAACTGTATCAACTTGAAAAATTGATTTATTGATCTATTGTTCATTGTAATCAAAAACTCACTGTAATCGAACTAAATAATCATTTGATCACCTATTGAACTTAAAGCGTGGACGTATTTAATCTGGTCTAGCATATTTTCCAGGGGTTTTTTTACAGAACCAGCCATTCATTTGTGTTAGTTTAAATCCGTCCCTGCTCGCTCAAGATTAAGAATAAATTAATAAAATATTACAATTATATTTAACTGCTCTATTATTAGTATTTATCTCTCTTTCTCCGTCCGTATGAAGTAGATCAATCGTTATCAACTATGATCACATGTTATAAAAGGTAATCATCACAACGAAGGGTCCAGTTTGTTCTTTTTGTTATATTTACAATCATAAAATTTGTCATTTGTAAGGTTGGTACTGCTGTGCCAACTTCCGTTTTGTTAAATATTTAAGATTTACGCGGGTAGAGTAACTTGGGCCGTGATCGTTTAGTAGGTGAGACCGCGGGTCATTACAAGGTTAAGTATATGTAATAAAACTTGTAAAATTTTTGACTAATCTTTTGATTTTTATTATATTTTATAAATTATTTTAAATAAAAATTATAAATCTGCGTCTTATATTTAATAATATCTAGTAAGAGTTGTATGAGAGCGATTGTGGCTCGGTTAGTTGCGTGCGGGACTACCGACCAAGGGAACCGGGTTCGAACCCCGGCCCATATATCACCGGATTTTTAAAAATCGCTTCTCCCTCGGAAGGCAATGGCAAACCACCGAGGTATACTTTGCCCAGGAAATTTCCCTGAAATTAATAAAAAATCCAAGTACTATGTACTTGGGGTGGTTCGGAGTCCACCTTAAGCTGTAGGTCCCCTATACTTGTGATCACTGAACACGCACAACACAAGTATAGGAGGGAAATGCCAACGCTCTGCAAGAGCACGTCACGCAGAAGAAGAAGAGTTGTAAGAAAACAGAGAACTAATAGGTTTCTTCACCTACATGAATATTATTATGTAGACTGTTACCATTTGTAGATTCCGGGAGTTTATTTAACTTGCTCTTTATAGGAGAGGTCAACTTCCAATATCACGAACACCTTCTATTATCACCATTACTTTTCGTATAATAGTACACGTAATAATTTACGTGTACTATTAATTTAATGGATTATAAGAGAAATACAGATCTGAAAAGATCCCACCTGTCCGGTGGACGAATTCCAAAACTACCTACCCTTCAACGTGGCCTGATGACACTTCTCTTTATTTTTCTGGTAAATCGTCACTCGGAGGAAAAAAACTTGTAGTACTTAATACATTCTTCATTAAATTCTGCGTAAAATACGTCCGATGAACATTTTGTCTACGTCTAACTCAACCCTCACAAATGACGTTTGAAGTTGAGCGTTGTTGGCAGCATGAAGGCAAAAATCAGTCGATTGCTATATTCTTCCGTAAATATCTCGAAATCCACTGGATTGAGGAAAAAACATTTTTAAGTAACTTTTAATGACATTTATTATTGTGCATTTCGTAATTTGAGCTCGATGTGAAGATATGAATCGAACAATAGAAATAGCTAGTGCCTCATTCGTAGGAACTTGCATTAAAAAAAAATTCCAGCATCATTGACTGGCTCGGTTTTACATTTTCTCCACGTCACGAATTTAGTGAAGTTGGCCTAAAGGGCTAAGAAAATGCTCTGGGAGCTCTACCTTAGCGGTGATGTGGAAACGTGAAAATTTCAAATTATGAAATGCACAGTAATAAATAAATTTTGTAATGTCATTAAAAATTGCTTAACAAAAAATTTAAGTTCAGTATGAATTGAGAAATGAATGAACAGAAACATCTGTTCTACAATTTTGTCCCTATACATTTTCCGCTCAATCCAGTAAATTTCGAGATATTTGCCGCAGAATACAGCGCTAGACTCGCGTGCCAATCACGCTCAACTATAAGTTGTGGGCGGCTAGCCAGTCTGATTTGGGATTTTTTATCAACTGTTCGGCGGTGTGTTTTGGAAACTTTCTTCCTTTTCGGAACTTTAGATTGTTTCTGGTGAGTGTTTATGGTCATTCGAAAAAAGTGGTAAGCTCCGAGATAACTTTTGCACTGACGTTCCCACCTTGTTTCTTGCACTTTAAATCAATCTTCGTTTATTAGAGTTTGCGGCTGAAAAGTTTAGGTCTTCCGCTTTGACGATAATGGAGAGATGGGCTATTTATTGTAAATCCATCGGATGGAACAATTTGTATTCGGTGACTCATCAAATTCCCTTTTCGCCATCTTACTAGAGGATATGATAAGAGAGAATTCATGCAATTGTCTGAACGCTTAGTTGAAGTCTACTGATGTAACAT
This sequence comes from Agrypnus murinus, assembly GCA_929113105.1. NCBI lineage: Eukaryota > Metazoa > Arthropoda > Insecta > Coleoptera > Elateridae > Agrypnus > Agrypnus murinus. Next base: position 85,096,120 of record OV816024.1, read on the forward strand.
ACATTTTCGTTATTGAATTTATGATGACTAACATTTAAGAACATCTACGGTCTATTTTCGGTTTATTCGACAACAAAGGAAGCTATGAGTGGGGAAAAACTATTTTATCGGAAGACAACTCCTCGAGCCAGCCTCGGTGGATTAGTGGTTTGCATGTTTGCTTCATAATCCAAGGATCGCAGGTTCGATCCCCGGCCGAGCTGGTAATTCTTCATAGCGGAGAAAAATTAAAAACATGCCTTCTTCTCGGATAGGAAGTGAAACTGTAGGTCCCGTGTCAATGTGATGTTTGGCACGTTAAAAATCCCTACTGTGGGTAGAATTTTCCCAGATTCGGCTAAATTCTAGTAGAGTCGGCCAAATGATCATAACAATCGGTGCCATGAGGTACGAAGGATGCTCCGCCATCCTGATTCCTCGCCCAAAAACAAATAAAAAAACAACTCCTCGAAAAGTTATGGCAACTCAAAGCTTTCATGATATTTGAAATAGTATCCATAGGGATGTTGATACACGATGTAAATCTAGAATACGTTCATTACGGTTAGCGAATATAAGAGGTTAAAATACATCCTAGCTTGGAATAACTATATAAAATTAGGCTACGTAGATTAAAATAGGTTTAGATAAGATTAGCAACTTAGTTAGGCTAGGTTAGGTTGTAGATGAAATTAAATTATAGTGGAGTGGTATTATGACCAAGTAGAATATTGATGAAATTATTTGTTTGCAACTTTGTACGAGAAACTTGTCTCTTCAGAGGTTATATCGTATAAAATGCAGAATCTATAGCTGCAGTGGAAGTATAACACTGTAGTCATTGAATTTCTTTAATTAGTTTATGTTCTTAACTAGTAATCCAGTGTGAAATACCTACATTACAAGGATATATCTAATAGTTAAATCTTGAACAAAAACTTTAAGAATTTTTAGACAACTTTGTATTTACAAACATTACTAATAAAGTTATAAAAATTATTATTCATGTACTTATAGATTTTTCTGTTTGATGCAACTACTATAGAATACAAAAGTTCTGAGCCCTGAGTTTGAATGCGCATAACAAAAAACTAACTGCCCAAATATATCATACAAAAACAGTTAGATAGACAACTTATTTTTATATAAGCTAGTGAATTTGTAAAATTATCTGATCTTTAGTTTTTGAATTTTCGCAAATTATGTTACAAAAAGTGCATTTTTGACAGTTTTGACGTAAAGCGTGTCTTTAATAATTAATATTTCAATAACTACTAGACATAATTGAATGTGATTTTATATGCAAGTAGCTACAATAATTTGATTATCAAATTTTATTTAAATACTTAATGGGTTAGAAATTATTTAGAAGTATAGAAAGAAACCTACTTTCTAAGATATATAAAAGATTTTGATTGCATTATTAAATTTTAAATAGTCAGGAATAAATTATACCTATAAATACCAAAAACAACATCGTAGCAAATTAAGTAAATAGCAGTAGAAAACAGTGACAAATTGTGCTGAATTGAATATTTACAATATAAAATATTACTTCTATCACGGTTTTAATTTAGTAATTTAGATTTATATTCATTGTCATGTTGTCAAACGGTTAATATCTGTTTTCTCTAAAAACTTTTTATGAAACGTTTCGAGTGTATTTCCCTAGGCACTCTTTTATACAGCAGGTCTGCCAATTTTGTTAAAACTGAACAAAGTAAAAAAGTTTAACTAGAAAGTTTAGCTAATATTTACCTCAAGTTAAAAACGGTTAGTACAACAATTTCTGAATTCTTTAACAAATTTATAAGTGAAATGGCTTACTGTACTGTCATATAGGTATCTAATACCAGCTAATTATAGTTATATTACGGTATTTTTTAACATCTTTTAAACAGATTGATTTTTTAGTTGAAGGTTCCGATTATAATCTAACTAGATATTTAAAAGGCAATGAATGTTAATTTTCCTTAAAAAATTCAGGCACAAAAAGCACCATAGAAAACACTACAGTACAGCCAACGGTCGCAAACTACCTAAACTGCAATCAGAATTTCAAGAACTAACACTACTCTGCATGAAATATACATTGATAGAGCTCTTACTAATAGAACATGCCTAAGCTATCATTGCGGGAAAACCAACAACCTGCTTAACGATTTATAGAAGCTGCCACGACATTAATGCATACTCACCGAACGGAAGTTCGAAGCGGCAGTCCACCAGGAGCGAATGTCCTGTGGGACTCTTCGTTCCCACTACCTCGCCATCTCGCATTACTAGTTCTGCATCTAGTGACAACCACTGTCCGCTGCCTTCCTGAAAGGTTCGTGCATATTGTCTAAATTACTATGAAACTACTTGTGCATAACATGTATTTTCACTAATAACGTTAACATTTAATAATTTCTAGTGTTCTAAACATTCCAAAACACAGCATAATTAAATCATCTTACTTAGTTAAAAGTATACCAATAAATTCTAATATTTTAGTGTATTAAATATTTTAATAACGATGAAAGTTTTTTAATTTAGAATTATAGTTGTTTTCCAGATTAAAATGTCTAGGGAGTAATTCCAGTGAAAAGTTTGTGTAAGTATAAACAAACAAAGTGATTTACTAAATTTAGAAATTTCCAGTATCTTTGTATTTATTCAAAGCATAAAACATAACAACATTAATAAACATATAAAACAAGTGAGTGTATTTATCTATCTATAGCCAGTTAACAATTTATGATACGGTGCTGGATACATAACAGCTCATTAACAGTCGCAGTATAGGACCTTACAGACATCGATCGTCAGTGCTTCGCTCAGAGTTTTCCCTCAGAATTTAAGATGTTGCATTAAAACGAACCTGATTGTTCGGTATCATACAACATTTATGACGGTACATTTGTAATAGATTTTATGAGATCTAAACTTATCAGCAACTAACAGTAGTTGTGCTCGGCTTCGCCGGGGACTACGCATTGCGACAAACAATACATCTATTCAACACCTCGCCGATTTGTGATTTCTGCTCAGTTACCTGGCTATTAATTATAATGGTATTTATATACCCTAATACACTTCCAAAGGTCCCAAGAATGCGTTAGTCGGTGTTTTATCAAAATAGGTGCAGTACTAGACAAAAACATTGCTATTCTTGAAAGGAAAGACCTATACATTTATTATAGTCTGTAAGATAAAAAGGTAGATTACGTGGTTAATCGGAATAGGAAAAGTAGATCACGGTTTAGGGATGAGGAAGGTAAGGTAGCAACTATCATACATATCAGCATAATAATCATACACAAGTATTAGTGCATTATTTCATACAGTGCCACATCTGTCTGAGTGTAAAATTTTTTTACAGGATTTAATTAGTATAAGTATTAGTTTCATAAGACATGTTTTAGCGCACGCGTCCTAGTTTAGAAAACGAGGTCAAGTGCGTTAAAACGTCTTATGAAACGAATACTTTATACTGTTTTTTCTATTTGCGTTATTTTATTATTAAATAATTTTAAAAAATTACATAGTTTTAAATAAATTTTGCTAGGAATATTTTGGTAAGTAGCATGACAGTTGGCAACACTAGAAGTTATGCAATTGTTTTCACATAACCTCGCTAACTTTAGGTAATCCGCGCGACATATTAATTCCCATCTTTATCTGATACACACAACGCCCGTTAAGCGACAGAACCTCGTTCAAATGCCAGGTGTATTATACGTACTGTTGCAGATTATTACAAATTCAAAGATAATGTATGTCAATATAATTACATAAATGATAATTGCTACTTAATGAATTAAAAAAATGGATGAAATAAGAATAATTATATTTCATTTCATAGAATAAATACCTTATTTGTTAAAGAAATTAATGAGATATAAATGCAATAGTATTTTCAGCAAAGAATGATTTTTGTTAACAAAAATAATTATTCATTGGATCTTTTCGATATTATAGCTTATAAGGTAAAGATGTATAATTTTATGACACTGAATTTTATTACCTTAAGTTTATCGTGAGCATATTGCACATACACAACACAATGCATCCCATATGATGACAGTATCAAAATTTACAATTAATATAAAGTTAATAATAAAGTAAAGACTGTTATGCCCGTAGCGGGGCTACAGTCGACGGTGCTCTGCGTCTTGCAATGCAAAGTTTAGTGAGCGTTTAGCAAAGCGAAGATAAGTTTGACATGCTAAGAACAGCTGTCTAACAGTGATATCAACTTTAAAAAATAAAATGTTGCTGTTTCCAGTATTCTAATAAATTTCATTAGGTCACGCAAATATAAAATAGCTATTCACAATCGAATGCGGTAAGTCGACTGAGTTTGAGCGTGTCTTATTAGTTGGAGCGCTGTAAAATAACTTAACACAAGAGATTTGAATAAAATCTGTGTAATTCGGTAATATCTCTGATTACAGTATAATAAACTTACATTTGCATTGTACAAAAAACTGAAAAATCGGCTGTCATGATTTTTTCATCCTTCCTTAGCGAATGATTGCAGCTGTACAATCGGTGTAGCAATTTAAATTTTTCATTTTTCTATTAAATCGAGAACTACTTTTAAAAATATTTTAAGCAACAAGTATTATGTTTCATGAACTTAATTATGGCAAGGATTTTTTTCTTATTCATCTCTAACCGCCCAGTTTTTTTTGTGATTCTATGGTGTGTAAATATCAAGCTACCTTTATAAATATTTATTATTCAGTTACCATGGACACTCGTTTTTCATAGATGTCCATATTTTGAAATCGGAAATTTATTTTGTATAATTTTCTTAGTTAAATCAATAATCCAATAATTGCAGTATGAAATAAAACGCATTACGTCATACGCCCGGTAAACCTTTACAGTAACGCGGCTTAAATTCCAGATTCGGCTCGTCGAAGCAAAATTCGTTACTGTAAACATTGGTTTACCGCACTTATAATGTAAATTGCTATTTCCGAATTTAACAAACGAGGTTATATTGCTTAGAATCGGCGCGATGCGATAGCGAAATATTTTTATGACTCAAATAACCCACTCACACCAAAAAGTATGAACGTTGTAGGTTACGTTTAAAATTTGATTTTTTAAAACATTGGTGTACTTATATGCTCTAAATGTTTAGTATTATATTGTAAAATATCGGCAACATAAAATTTTTAGGTTTAGAATTGTTATTAAATTTGTAATAGACGATTATTTATATGTATGTCACTTGTTTCAATTCTTGTTCTGAGGTAGATAGAACATAGGTAAATACAAATCGAAACCTAATGCATAGCACTTTAGGATTCTGACTTGTTTTTCTAATTTATAGTGGCATCTTGATTTGTTACTTTCGCGGGTGCTCCATGTGCTCTAAATTTCTTTCTTATTGTATCTTTAATTGTTATAACACAAAATTGAAAAAGTACAACGTCAATTTTCTAGTCAGGTAGCTCGCGGTGTTAATCAGAACATTAAACTCAAACTTTAAAAAAAATTGGGTCCTGTAAACGTTTGCTACAAGATGACAGCCGCCGTTTAACTCAACAAGGATACAAAAGCAACAGAAAGAAACTTATTTAAAAAGGCAAATATAATAAACAGTAAAAAAGAGTCAATTAAAAGGTAAAATCAAGCAAATCATTCTTAAATACTAAATTCAAACACTGTCAATCAAACAAATTTATATTATCCAAAAGAACTCTGATTGTACATACGATTTCTGTAACTTACTTTAAACCTTTAAAGTAAATTTTGCAACTAAACGCAACAAATATTTGCAACTCAAATATACAATAATAACAAAGTTTGTCTATTTAATACATAACGTAAAAAAAGGGAAAGAATGTTGATACAGTTAAAAGATGAGCAGAGATTTGGTGTATAGAAGGATGTTGAGTAGTTTTGTCTTCTAAACAGTACACTACTTGTTTCCAAACAATTTACAACTGATCCCAAAACGAACAATTATTATCTTTTGCAATGTTAAAAAGACAGTGCTAAACAGAATTTACCTATGAAGAATCCCAAACTGAAACATAACCAAATAAAAGATAGCCAATAAAAATGTCTTCTCAAAATCACGACCAAATTAGGAGTGACAAGGTTGATAACGACACAAAGGAGAAAAGGTTTTTAAGAGGATTTTTAGGTTAAACACTAAAATGAAATAGAACTGGGGAGAGACAAACAAATGTAACAAATAAAGTAGGAAACAGAGTAAATTTCTAGGTTAGATTTGATCCAAGGTATTTAACGAGTAAAGTATTTTATGTATGATCCCTCCAGAGATGGTGTTTCAAGTTATTATAGTCAACATACAGTTATTGTAGACTTGAATTAAATTAACAATTTTTAAAATGAACACGATTATTTAAAAATATTTCTTAAGCAGTAAGTTCGATTTTCAACCTTCTTTTTATAATTGTTATTATTTGGTAAGCATTACAGATTTCTTAAGAAATATAAAAATAAGAATAGTCTAGACTGGTATTCAACAGCTCTCTGTGTAATCTCTTTTCTAAAGCCAAGATTGCTTTAGTTTAGTTTAAAACAGCAAAAACTACCATATGATGATAAAAAAAGCATCAAATAAATTATCAACGACATGTCTTATCGGCTTCATAATGGTCTAGGACAACAAGGCTAATATGATGCTATTTTAATATAACAAATAGCATCATATTAGTCTTACTGGCTAATTAATAGTACATGGCAGACATTAGTGCGCTAGGCAGTAGCTGTAAAAAGGCAAAGCTGTAAATTTTACTCATGTTTATTTCTAAAGAGTAGGAGATTATAATTGTTTAAAGAGATATGAAGCAAACATTGTCATCTCAATTGTTGGTTAGAATAATGTGATTAATTTTTCAAGTATTAGTTGTAAGTTTCACTCAATATACAATTTTTTAGGCTTAAATGGCTATAACTAGGTATTCTCTAATGTATCTATGTCTAGCAGAGTTTGCTAAAATAGAAATTTAAATTTTAAGAAATTTTAATACAGCAGTCCTTTAATTGATAATAATTATTAATTAGCAATGAGCATTAGCAAGGAGTATTAATTAGCAATCAAAATACATTTGAATTTCTTACAACTAATTTAAAGGCAAATGTTACAATTTACTTAGAAAGAATTCAGCAAATGTGATATTTAATTTAATTGTTCAATTTGTACCTATAATTGATAATTTGTTTTATTATTTATAAACTTAGCTAAATTGCTAAAATGGTAATACGCTTTTAGGAGTGTTATTTTTTAATATTATAAACGTCCAAATCTGGCAGTTGTTGACATTATTTATTTTAACCAAGATCTGAAATGAGGATTTTTGTTTCATATTTTCTGAAATAAATGTAATCTAATAGTCCTTGATAATATGGGTAAAATTAATTAAATTGTTGCCTTTTTACAGCTCTTGCCTGGTATACCAGATTTGTTTTATTAAATTGTAAAATACCAATAAGGCAATAACAATTAAAAATGTCAATCATTTAATTAGGAACCGTCATACTGTGGTTTCACCAAGAGCTATTAGAACTCCAAGATCTTTGAATGCATGTTAGAAGTAAGCTCGCATATACAGGGTTGTTAATCTAATTAATGAAACTTTAAAAAGGTAATTCAAAATTAATATGACGAAATACCCTACAAATATAATGAAATGTGTGTAATTAACAAACGACCCTCCAGGACAGCTGTTTCGAGTTTTCTCACTCTCTTCGGCTAGAGGTAGTCGCTTGTGAAGTACACACACACTTCACCCAATCATCCAAGCTTATATAATGTACTATGCCCAAAATAACAAAGACCGCGAATTATTGTTATTTAGGACTTATATGAGCGTATATAGGAGTAAAGTTAAGCTTAGATGATGATGTGTGTGAACTTCACAAGCGACTACCTCGACTACCTGCGGCTAAAGCAGCAAGTTCAAGCACTTAGAAGCTTCAATTCAGGAATAACTACGGACGAAACTAAGTAAAATGAAAAAATGCAACTAATGCGCAGAATAATGTCTATAATCTAATGCATTTTTCAATTTCGTCATTTATATCTGTAAGTGTCTTCATTCATTATGCAATGCTGAAGAGGGTTATGCAAATAGTTTGTACGAATAGCTCCAACTCAATTATGTAAGCTCGAAGTAAGATCGAACTTGTATTTTCAAAATACAGAAAAATAAAAAAGTAGTTTCGAGTTAACTAGAAAGCAAAATTGTGTAATCGATGCTAATTTTTTGCAAAAGATTTTCACTTTTTAGATTTATTCACGTCAAGTCACGTCACCATATAAATTGATGTCACTAAAAAATAGGTTTTGGTAGATTTTTCCTGATTAATTAATTGCGTTGCAATAATTAATCTTAAGTTTAAACCTAAAGAATCTGTTGGTCCTGATTTAATACCTCCGTATATATTTAAAGCTTGTCGTGAATTCCTTAGCTATCCTTTATCGAAATTATATAATCTCGCATTCAGAACAAATACCTTTCCGGATAAATGAAAATTAACAAAAGTATTACCAATTCATAAATCTGGAGATAAATATAACGTTGCGAACTATAGACCGATATCTCTGCTATCTTCGCCAGCAAAAATCTTGGAACAAATGATATATAATAAATTGTATAGTAGTTTAAAAAATGATCTAACTGAACTTCAACATGGATTTATGAATAAAAGATCTATCGAAACCAATCTCATAACATACATAGAGTTTACTAGCAGTGTAATTGACAGGGGTGGGCAGGTAGATGTAATCTATACGGACTTTTCTAAAGCATTCGATTCTGTTAATCATGATATTTTATTACATAAATTACATTTATATGGTTTTTCTATAGATTCACTACAGTTTTTCAAAATATCTTATTTACAAAATAGATTTCAATATGTACAGGTACACGGATCACAATCGTCTAAGTTCTTAGTATCCTCGGGTGTACCACAGGGCAGTAATTTGGGACCACTGCTTTTTCTACTATTTATCAATGATCTCCCGTCCTGCATTCAGAAATGTAACTATCTACTATTTGCAGATGATGTCAAGATATATAGAGAAATAAACATGACCATCAAATATTACAAAATTGTGCCGATTCACTACTCCTTTGGAGTAACACTAATAAATTAAGTCTTAACATCAACAAATGTAAGTGCATGACATTCACATTAAGGAAACAACCAAACCAATATCAATATGTTATGAATGGGAATTACTTAGAACAAATATCTAGCATTAGGGATTTAGGTGTTCACCTTAAGGCTAACTTAAAATGGGACGATCATATAAATCAAATAATAAACGCAGCTACAAAATCTCGGTTTTCTCATAAGAGCTACAAATGATTTTAAGAATACATCAACGATACAACTCTTATACAACTCATTAGTAAGATCTAAACTAGAATTCGCATCGGTAGTATGGAATTCGGGTATAAATATATATCAAAACAAGATCGAAACTGTTCAAAATAAGTTTTTAAAATATTTATATTTTAAATCGCATGGTAGGTACCCTAACTATAATGATTACCAGGACATTAGGAATGAATTTAAAGTTGTTAAGTTACACGTAAGAAGGGAAATGGGAGACATTTGCTTTATCTATAAGCTCATAAATAATAGAATGGACTGTCCCAAATTATTGCCTTTGATACAGTTGTATGTACCAGCTCATCGGTCCCGTCCTAGAAACCTATTCTATATCTCACGATACAGAACTAATTTGAAATTTTATTCTCCAATGACGCGAATGGCAACAACAATTAACCGTATTAGTTATGAAATTAATTTTGATTTATTTGGCGCATCCTTCGTATCGTTCAGGAAGTCTTTATCAAATCTACTTGCAAACTCATAGTATATTAACTTATCTACATATGCTCATACTAAAAGTATATTTTCGTCTCGTTCCAACTCCAATAAAGGATTTCTTCTTTTTTGTTTTTGTTTTCAGGTTATTAGTTTCTTTGTTTTTTTTTTAAGTATTATGTCTTTATTATAAATATTGTATTATATAGATATTGTATTCTCCTACATTGTAATTGGGCTTGCCCGTTTTGTGGGAGTAAATAAATAAGTAAATAAATAAATAAATAAATAAATAAATAAACTAATAAACTAATAAACTAATAAATAAATAAATAAATAAATAAATAAATAAATAAATAAATAAATAAATAAATAAATAAATAAATAAATTATGGCTTTCTTGAAGACTTATACGATTTCATATATTAAGCCTCATAACTTAAAAATATATTTTCTAATCATTATCCCGCTAACTGTAATTTGCATTAATTTTTACTAAATATACTTTAAATATTAATATTTATACTTATATTTTCTTAGTTTTTTTGTCTAACTATATAATTTTAATATAAAACTTAATTCTTTACTTCTTTTCTATTTATTTGGATAAATCGTTTGAACTTCTCAAAAAGATGTCATACCACATTTTCTTGTTTTGTTAAGACGTTCATCACAAAACTTATTATCAAATATTTGATAAGATGGTGCTACTGCAATAGGGTAGCTGTTATAGAAAATAGTTAAACAATTAAAAAATATGCACAACAAAAAAGATTTTAGACAATTTACTATTTATGAAAAAAGATATTTTGGGTAACCTATATTTTAGAAATAAAACCCATACGGTAATTTAAACCTTCTAGACTAAAACTGAATGGGTAACGTGGAGGAAAGTTAATTTCAGGTCGCATTTTTATAAATGCTGCAATAATTTCACTGAACAATATCTAAGTAAGAATTTATATTCAGTTTAAATCAATTTTATGTAATAATTATCACCTCTACATAAAACTCTTAAATCTATTGCTCAAGTTCATCAAACGCGCTTTGTTGTACGATAATGTAATTAGTTATTTGGTAAGAAATCTACGGTAATCACGGGTTCACCTCAAACACGCAAACTGTAGATTTGTTAAAATAGGCATGTTTTCAACAACATTATTTATCGCTTATTTTTAAGTAAGTAATTTCCATATTTTTTTACTCCCCATGCAATAACTTCGTGTAAATATTTGGTTTTCAACAAATACTTAAAAAAAATCCAGTACCTAAAAAAGTAATCAGATTTCTCAAATCCAATTAGACCTTCTCCAATATTGAAGATGTGGGATTTCATAAAATCACCCACCTAGGTGCTTTTATTTTACACTTGAGTTCCTTCGCAAAACATTAACTTACGGGAGCTCTTAACACCGACGTTTTCCTACTGTTTCTGTTTGATATGTGCTGGTAGAAGTAGTAAAATCAAACAGAAAAAGAAATATCAAATAAGAAAAAGATGTGGATGTTCAAAGAATCCTTTTTAATTAAGTCTAATTTAGAAATTCAGAATCTACAGAATTCTATAGCACCTACTGGTTGGTATCTTGGTAACTGTTTTGTTTCGAAATATATGCAGCTATTGCAGTATTAGACACGCTTTTTATTGCTTTTCACATGATAGTGGTACAAGAGCAATTATTTTTGGAAAGCATGTGGAACAGATATTTTCTGTATGTAAATTTAGCAGCTGCAGTTATTAATTAAATAGTAAACGATAATAGGTATTGTAGGTAAAATTTAAATAAGTACAGTTTTGAATTGTTTGTAGAAACTAAAATGTGTGTTAAGAAATACCAAGGAATGTGAAAGCAATACATTAGTAACCATCTTGGGTCACACCCTCTGAACCTATAGAAAACACATATTCAAAAGCATACTCAAGTTAATTAGTTAAAATTAACCGCACAGTATAGTGTTTGCTTGGAAATGAATAACTGGTGTATTTCGAAGTCGACCTCGACAGTAACAATAGATACTCACACCAATGGCCCCGGCTGATCACTGTACAGTGTTGGGGTGCTTATTCCCCTCTAGTTTCCTGTATCTCAATACCGACGAGTGGCGGTCTTTAAGGAGGTGAACAGATGAGGGGGTCCCGATGTGTACCTGGCCTTTTAGCATTCCGCTAATAGGCGGTCGATGCAACAAACATTTGTTTTAGGTCACCATGATCGTAGTAGTGCACTGAAGTTCTGCGCTCCCGAAGTCTCCAATCACCCAGAAGCAACATGGAACGGCACTGGGAATCTCCAATACCCCAATAAGTACTGCTAATCTCCATTAAAGGGGTAAGCAACTAACGTGTTGTAATTATCTTTCCATTTGTGCCTAAATTCGGCCCTGTGGTATTTTTACGTTTTGGTTTCAACATGACATGTATCTTAACTGTTGCTAGTAAAGCGAATCCGACCGATTCGCCAAACGACCCGAAAGAACCTGTCAATTGTATTAACTTTTAAATGGGATTAACTTTGATTTAATTTTTATTTGATTTGACTTAATTTTGATTAATTTGATTGAAACCAGTATCCTCCTGTTGATTTAAATAACATACAAATACCTAGGGATGCATTTAGATAACAGACTAACATGGAAACAACACGTAGTTAAAAAACGTAAACAAATAGAGTTAAAAGTAAACGAAATGCAATGATTAATTGGCATGGAGTCCAAATCACTAATTTAAAACAAACTCTAAATATATAAAACCATACTTAAACCAATATGGGTTTATGGTATTGGGGGATGTACCAGCAAGTCGATCATGGCCATAATACAGAGAAACCATAATCAAAAATACTACGTATGATCTCTAATGCCTTATGGTATGTCTCTAATGGCACTCTTCATAAAGACCTGAAAGTGCCATACGTCAAAGATGTCATAGACGCAAAAAGTATTAATCATCACAAAAAACTAGAAAGCCACACTAACACACTCCTAAATCCTCTACTGGAAATACAGAATACAAGAATGCTTAGAAAAACGATCAAGTGATCTAAATAAAGACTACGGAGGACTTGTCACTGGAGAAGACCTCACCACCACGTCAAAGATGAACTACTTGGTTCCTAGACAAGCTCATTAGCTCATATAATACTTTTGTAATTCTGATTGCTAATTAATAATTAAATTAAGAAAAACTTTGATTTGTAAGGTACTAAAAGAATGTTTAAGAAATTTAAATCATTATTGAATGATGCCTCCGTCCTACAAGCAGGATAATATTATTTATCTAAATTTACTGGATGAGTAATAAAATGTAAGTGGGCCAATTTCTAACCGTGTAATAAAGTTATGATAAACTGTGACTGTAGTTTCCTTATTAATTAGGAAATAGAACAGAACGAATTAGATTAATGAAAATCTGCGGAAAGCGCGATGACATAGTTGGAATCGATAGCGCATAATTCTTATTTTTATTTTTAAATTTTACATGCTTTATTGTACACTCCATCATTTATCACAAAAATCGCTATTTATAAAAATGTCATTATTTTTAAATTATTCGACCTACTTTCTTATGTAACTGGGTAATACCTATTATTATATAATTTTATAACGAACATGAAATTACACTTTTGCTTTACAAACTGGTTTTTTCTTCTATTATTGTATATTTATATTTAGGGGTAATAGCATAATACCTGTAATTTCGTGGAGATTTCCATGTTCGTAATTAATGTACCTATTTTCGAACATTAATGACCAACCATTCACTTATTGAAATGGTTCGATTACTGTGATTCGGAATTCGTAAAATTTGTCATTGAAGCAAGAATAGCTTATTTATGTGGAGATTTAAATGTAAACAAAAAGGTGATGAACATCTTGAAATTATTGCTTAACAGGTTATAGTCTGTGACGCATAAAAACAATCTTTCTTGATTATACCCCGAAAAACAAGCTAATAACAAAACTATGCTCTTTAAAGAAAATGGTAGTTTCAAAGAAACGGGCCTTGTTGATATACGAGCGAAACATCCTATCTAGTCCTTTTAAAATATCTCTTCTCTTAATCCACAACAATACTCTATAGTATATATCTTTCACAATATGTTTACCACTTTGTTAACTGACACAGAAAGTTCAACTTACTGAATAGTGGTCAGTTGCTATGGAAACAACAAAGTAACAGAACTGATATGATTTAAGGAAGTTGTGCTGGGATAATCTGAGCCAAAAGTTATAGAGCTGTGCTATTTTGACAAACAGAAATAGGTACATAGTTTTGCTTTAAATAATGGCTCTAGCGATACTAGAATGCATGTGAAAACAGTTTTGTTAATATTTATATATGTTTTGAATTAATTATTAGTATTTTTAAAGGCAGAGATTAACTTATGAATGACAAGTCCAACTAGAGAATGTTAAGACGTTATGGACGGAAAAACAATTATTCTTATCAGAAATTTAATTCATGTTTACTTTTTTATTACTAAAAATAAAATAATATTACTATGTAAGCACTAAAAAATAAATAAATCTCTCTAGAATATAAATAAATTATACGTTTATAGAGTAGTGAAAAAGTGACAACGTTGCCCTAAGTTGGTATCCGAATTTCGTTTATTGTTCTGATAAAAACAAATTAATGCAGTCGATGACTTTGACTTAAATTTTGAGGTTATCTGTGCAAATATTACAAATGTATGGTATTTAAAACGATAAATGAAACATTATTTATTCAAATTCATTTAAAACGTGTCGGCAAAAAACTTCTGATCATGTATCTTTTTGTTTAAGTATCTTCAGTGTCAAGTATTTTCTGTTTTAAAGAATTGTTGTAAGCACTTAACGATGTGTATGGTATAATACTAGTTGAAAATAAAACTTTATGTATTTAATACATAAAACATCACAGCCCGTCAAAGGTTCTGCGCAGAACGGCAGCTAGACATTGACAAAAAACATAACAGTTATGTTATTTTATTGTTCTTACATCAATCGACAACGATTAGGTAAGTTGTGTGAGCTAACAAAACGACTGTGTAAGCTAAACATATAAAAATAGGTCGGCAGCGCAAATTATTTATTGGAACTTCAAATTTTGACTACACGGTAACATCTTCATGCGAAAATATGAGTCTGATTTACCGTCTGATTAAAAAATCTTACACTTTTATTCTAAATAACCAGTTGACTTTGAGGTAATTACCATTTTTCACTTTTTACGGCCATTCAAACAGAATCCGTTTTGAAAGAAGTTATTTGTACCCAAATCGTTATAAATACCATGTGAAATACGCGCTCACATAAAAGGTTTTATTCGTTGCATCACAGTTACGCCTAATTTAGCCATCTGCTTATGTGGTATCAGATACACCATAACATTTTCTGATGTTGCATAATAGAATAAAACTGCTTAAAATACGCGTAAGAGATATGAAATTGTGTAACTCAATAAGGGTATGGATATTACCTTTGTGAAAAAAAAAACTAAAAGATGATCTGAGAAGTAAAAACTAATGATATAAAATGTTATCGTTTTATTCTCATTGTAAAAAATTGTGAATATCGATAGAATGAGTCAAATCAGTTCACCATCACAGTCAATTAAAATGTATAATAAAGTATTTAAAACACAAGATTCATCTTTGTTCCAGTTCGTTTGAGTTCTACTGGTCCGATTTACGTGATTCTTTTTTTATATTGAAATTTTTACTGGGTAGATTAGTCAACACTACTTATTAGTAGTTTTAATTTTTATATTTTTTATATTTTTAAATGCATACGATTAAAATATTTCATTTGGATACTCGCTCGAGAATCCAGCGATCCACTTGAAGCGCCCTCTCAGTTTCCGGCGTGTTAACTTTTGAAATTACTCACGCTTAAAAAAGTGTGCTGCGGGACGACACATCCATCAGTGTTTGAATTGTTAGGTTGCTAGACAAACTTGTATAGTTCAATTTATAGAAAACAAATGAATTTTACAAATAATAAGTGATGGCAATTTGTTATTGCCATTTCCATTTAGAGCTGTTTCATATTATTTGTATAAAACGCAGGAGCGGAATGGTGAGGTACGTTTGCAAATTGCTGCAAAAGTTATAAATGACTGCAACAATATGAAGTTATGTAGCTGAATATGCAAGATTTCATTGTTAGCGATCATTTTTATCGTATTCCCATTAACAGTGCTTTAGATTACGTAAATTGTATGTCCTTGAAGTTTTATTGTATAGGTGAATCATTTACTAATCTATCTTCACTATATTTAAAACAAGGTTCATTTTTGTTCAACTTCGTTTGATATTTCTTACTGGGCAAATTACGGGATTTCTTTTTAAGTTGAAGGATTTATACTGTAGATTTGTCAGCTTTCCCTAGTTTTTTGGCGATTTTTTAATTATTTATACTTTTAAAAGCATTATTTTCAATCGATGCATTTCAATACACTCGAAACCGATTGTCTCGCTTTGTCGAAAATTTTGTTTGCGATTAATCTGTTTTATATAAATATGTAAAGATACATAGTATATTTGAGAATCTATGACAAAAATAACATTTTACTATGGAAATCAATAAATAATTTGCTTCGAAATTCACACTCACTGACATAAATCCAAATACAATTTAGGTTCTAAATAATTAAAGATTTTATCGTTTATTGGAAATGTAAATACCGATAACGTTATATCTATGGAAGTCATGTATTTATTAAATTATTACTCTAACAGTAAACGAACTAAATTTTAAAGAATATAATTCTAAACTAACACATCTAGCTAAAACTTGTAATTAAGTTAGTCTTGAATAGGTCGGGGGAGGGATACGTCGGGAGTGTTTGTTAAATAACGTGTTCAGGAGTACGCCTGACAGTAACTTCTGACCACATTTTATTTAAAGACAGGTACATCTAAAAGGGTATTACATTTTTAAATTCAATTTGTACACATTAAGGTAGGTTAGTGTTACAGGGTCGGACTTGAAAATCAATTAAACTTTAAAATTCATTTTCTCGAAGACTATTCATTTGAAGAACAAGCTTTATTAGTAAAATTTGCTTTACTCTATTCCACCTATCTACCATTCACCCAAAAACCTTCAATTAAAATACACCCTGTATACTAAGTATATTGTAGAACTCGCCACACCGACGTATCACCGACATCACGGGTCACTACTACTCCAAATTCTTCAGGAATTAGTTTTAGTTTTTGTAGAACCTTATATTAAGATTTACGATATTAGAATTTTGGAAACTAACATGTTAATAGAAAGGGGACAGACGAGGCATTCTTGTATGAGAGTTGTTAAAATAAACTTGTATTGTGTGTTGAAGGGAATTTGTTTGTTCGAATAAACTTGTATTGTGTGTAAAAGGGAATTTGTTTTGATTTACTCCGTACATATTGTGACAGTACCGCCGACGCCGGTGGCGCGACAGTGTTATCATCTACGCCACTGGCGGAAAAAATGGATTGGTAACCATGAAAAAAATGTGTGTTGGTAAAACTGCAAAATGACTAAATACCGGTTGCAGCGACTGAGTGTTGTTTATGATGGTGTTTGTTAAAAAAATACTAGTGTGTTAAAAAATTATCATGAATTCGTTGGTGTGTTATTTATTTTCGTTGTGCTCGATATTCCTTGGATATCATGTTAACGGTCAAGAAAGAAGAAGTCTCTCGATGGCTGAAAGGATCCAACAGTTTAAAGTCATAGCCAAGAAAAAAGCGGTGTTTAAACTTAATGGTATTACATTTCGTGTTTATATAAAACCTACTCCTAGAAATTATGTGGTAATAATCATGTTTACAGCAATGGTCAAGCAAAGGCAGCGTATGGGGTGCAATCATGCCCTTGAAGAATACCCGAGATGGACTAATTTATCTAGGTATGATCAAGCTTGTTCGAAGGCAATCTTTGTTGCTGTGGTTAGTGGTGAGGAAGGAGAGGACGCTTTAGCAAAGCTTACACCAGTAATTATACATTTACCGCCTAAAAGAAAACCTAAGGATAAAGATGCAAGAGTAAGAAGAAAGACAGGTTGGCAGGATTTTGGGTATTTCAAAAGTTTTATTTATAAGAAAATGTCTAAAAAGAAAATGGAGTAACCTATGTACTCTCGTTTGTTTTGTTTTTTTTTTGTTGCTATGAATAATAATTAAAAAAATTTTGAATTGAGTTTAATTTAAAAAAGTTATAAAATAATTAATCAAATTAATTTTTGATTTTCTTGATAATATGAAAAATATTATGAATTACTGATAGTACTAAAAGAGCTATGGTTCTACTTGTTTCAAAAACGTTATTAATTGGTTGATAACTCCTGATAATCAATATTATATGTCAATGATAATCAATGTTTTAATGTTTAATCCAAGCAAATATACTTGGGAGTTTGCATATAATTCATAAAGTTATTAAAACAACTTTCCAAGAGGGAAAATCGGCAGATCTTTCATTAAGGAAGGTTACAATTCGTTCTTGTTATAAAGCTTTGAAGATTCAAGGAAAGTTTATTATTGGTTGTAATGATTTCAAGAAAGAGTTATTCATTATAATAGCTGCTGGGAACTAATCGAATCGCCATCAGTAAGAAATAATCTTGTTATTATAATAACATATCATCTATTGGTGGTTACGTTTCAAGTAAGTGACAATTAGAGTGACTTGTTTTGGTTAAATAAAGTATCTGTTACGACATAAGGTCCTATATTTTGTAGTGATTTTGGATAAAATACCTAGAAAATTATAACCATAAAAAATTCAATTATATCATTTGTAACGATATAATTTATATAAATTTTAAAGAAAAAAAGGAATTATTATTAAACTTTATAACACAGTTCTACTATTGAATTAAGATATTACTAAAATAGAAACAATTTTAAAAGACCAATAGTAAAGGAGTGTTATTGTTAATTTAGCTTGTTACAGCCGGCTGAGGTACCTTTTAGATTTGTATGTCACTATGAACAAACTGTGTAGTAATTTGTGAGTAGTTCTTGAACCTGAATATAAATGTTTAACTTCTCTGAGACTTAATTCTATTTATTTGTAACAAGGATTTAAATAAGCTTTTGTACTTGCAAAACCAAAGGTAAGTTTTGTGTAAACTGATGACTATTGGATATGATACTTCCTGCTTAAAGAACCTATGAACCAAGCCCTGCAAGAGTTTCATGTCTCTACCTCACTAGTTGTGGATTTCCGTTTATATTCATCATAATAACCAATATAACTAAAGTCATAACCTAAATAAAAAAGAGTAAACAGATATCAAAACAATTTATTAATAAT
Organism: Agrypnus murinus; assembly: GCA_929113105.1. Taxonomy (NCBI): domain Eukaryota; kingdom Metazoa; phylum Arthropoda; class Insecta; order Coleoptera; family Elateridae; genus Agrypnus; species Agrypnus murinus. The sequence continues at coordinate 85,115,206 of OV816024.1, forward strand.
TTTTTTGTACATTTCAAAAGTCAATTAATTATTTATATAGTATTGGCAACTCTTCAGAGAGTACTGCTGGCTACTTCTGATTAAACGCCCTATATCGGGACATTTGTTTACCAGAAGGTAGTAATCATGTGACGATTGAGGGTATATTGGGTGTCTTAAAGGGGAGCGCTCGCAAGTAAGAGATTTGTTACAATATCTTACAAAAACATACAGTAAAGTTTGTAATAATCGTGTGTGATGTATTTTCTTTAAGTAGATGTATCAGGTATTGATTAAATAGTAAGAGATAATGGCTAATTATGTTTAACTTAAATCATTAAAGCTTTAAATTCTCTGTAAAAACCCCAAATGTATTATAACAGAACGAAAGGAATACACGGCAATAAATTATTAGTCCCTTTGACACTAAAGTGTGTTTACATCCCTCACTCAAGAAACCAATATCCTAATGTATAGAAAAGAAAGCAGTTGGTCGGTCGGTGGTAATGCGAAAGGAAGGTTAACAGTCGGGTTAAAAGTGGTGTAAAAGAGACCAACCGATTCATATGCGGAATTTGTAATATTTGTTATTGTGCGTTTTGGTTATGAAGTGATAATTGTTTATTTGTTTGTGGTTGTTGTTGATGATGCAATTATGGTTGCTATTGTATGTTATTATGTAGATATAATGTGTGATATTGTGTGGTATTAGCAATAATGGTTGCTATACTCTGTTATTGGCAATAATGGTTGCTATTGTAAAGATAGAGAAGATTGATATAAGATCACTCACTCATTCACTACTCAATGAATGCTCTATGTTTTATTCTACAGTAACTAAAAATTAATAACTTATGGGGATTGCCTAATATCGCTCATAAAATAAGAAATCACAGAGAATAATACGATCAGCAAAAACTGTCTCCTATCAGCTTCAATTAAGTAAATACATATAACATCACATTTTAGGTTGAGTAGGATAGGCACTGAACGCTCCCTTTTCGAACAGATATGCACCCACTCCTGACAAACAGGCCCAGGAAAGCACTGAACGTTGTCTTTTCGAACAGATAAAGTCTGGGCCACGCATGCTCTGCAGCAAAGCACTGAACGCTGCCATTTCGATCAGATAAATATGCTGGGACAACACAAACACCAGGAAATATTAGTTAGACCCAGAACAGCACGAACGATGCCTTTTCAATCAGATAAAATCTGGGTCTCTATAAAGTCAAAAGGAAAGATATCAGCATTTCAGAATAATTAATTGCAAGAAAAGCAAGAAGGTTTATAATACTGTCTAACCCTATGGGTGTGGCTACTCAATAAAATCGACAATATAACTCACGTTCTCATTAAATCAACTCTCTCCACAGTCACCCCTTAAAAGACGAACAAAATACTCGTGAGCGAACTCACCAATTAAGTAGTGGTTGTCTCACTAAAAATAATTGCATATTAAGTCACTTTAACACTTTTCATAACACAATCAACTTTACTCGTCGAGGTAAAATTAATGACTGAATGGTTTACACTAAAAATTACAGAGAGTAAGAAGAGTAACAAAACAGGTTGTTATGAATTATTTATTACCCAATACCCAAAACAAAAAGAATAACTTAAATGTATTTATATATTGCACAGGAGGAAAAAATCATAATGCCTATTATCTAACATTAATAATGCTTATTATCTATATATTTAAAACGCACGGCTTATTTTTGTTCCAGTTCGTTTGAGAGATCCAACAGGACGATTTACGCGTTTCTTTTTTTAAATTAAAACTTTCGCTGTGTAGATTAGTCAACACTACTTAATTTTTATATTTTTCTAATGTTTATATTTTTAATTTGAAAAACTCTAAAATGTTTAATTTGAGATGGGCGAATCGGACATTCACTAGGAGCGCCCTCTCACCTTCCATGGTGGTGAGTTTCGTAAGTACTCTTCGCTTATAAATATAAGGGGCGATACAGCCGTCCACTTTCCATCATTAATAAGCGTAGACAAAACTTGCATGGCTGAAAATTATGAACAGACGAATTATACAAATAATAGCTGATGGCAATTGCTTATTTAGAGTAGTTTCATATTGTTTGTATGAAAGGCAGGAAATTTGCCAACACTATGTTTATATCATCTTTTTGAAATATGTACTAATAGACGTTTTCAAGAATGGGATAAACAATGATTTTATTCTTATCATTTCGTAAGGTAGAATATCCGTAGGTATGTATGTAGAATAAACACGCGGAGGGGGGTAAGCCAGAGAAGAATATATGTCGGAAGAGAGGAGGGTAAGCAGGGAGAGAGGAGTGCTAGGCTTAGAATTTTCAACTGGTTATGTTTGGTTGCGTTTATTTAAATAATCACCTATGAAAGGATTGTAATCACACATCGAATGTTTTATATAGGGAAATCCTTCAATGCTTTTGACCGTCATGTCTTGACGAGGTTTCCCTAGTCTAATATTATTTAATAAGCTGAAAAGAGCTTAAAAAAGCTTAAACAGCTAGCTGCGTACATGGGAAACTGACGGCTCGGCGAAGTTTTCAGTCCACCTCGACCTGGGTGACACATAAAGTCACACCAGTGGCTCCGGCCGATATTACCGAGCAGCACCGGGGGGGGGGTGTTCGTTTACTCCTACAATCATGTATTATGGTGCAGGACGGTGTATATAACGCTGTACACCTGGTCTTGTAGCATTCCGCTGGAGGGCGCCCGATGCGGCAAGCATCTGTTTCAGGTCACCATGATCGTGACAGTGCACTGAAAATCCTCACTCTCCAAGGCTCCAAACATCCAGAAGCAACGTGGTGTACACGGGGGACCCACAATAAGTAAGTACTCTTATTCTCATGTAAAAGGTAAGCCAGTAATATGAAATTGTCTTTTCATGTTTCCCTAAATTCGGCCCTGTGGTATTTTATGTTTGGGTCTCACCACTGAAATAAGTTACCGCAAGAGAAGCATATCAACGACCAACAAGAGAGCAAGCAGTTACACGATCTAGAAGGACTTATTAAATGTCATATTTATAGCTAGGAATAACTTTGATTTTGGAAATTAGAAATCTTTAAAATAAACATGCCGAAAGTACTTTTTAATAAAATTTAAATTATTGAAAATGTTGCATATTTTTTAGATATTTTTTAATACAAATTGAAAAATTATAGCTTTAAAACTTTCCTATTATAAAATAGTTAAAATGTTCGTCAATTTGTCAAACTAAGCCCAAAAAAACTATTCGTATAAGATACGTATTATGAAAGTGCTGTTCTGAATAACTTGTATCAATTCTCCTTAGTTATAAAACACGTTACCTTAAAAACTGTGTTAGCGTATTCCTTTATTTTTTGGTTAACTATTTGTTTATAAGTAATTATTTTATCTTTGCAGAATGTTATTGAATTTTACATTTGCGGATTTAAAATTCGATACACGCTTCTTGACTTTGGAATGTTTTTGACAGTAGATAAACAGTTTAGTTTCGGTCGCAATGTGACATATATGTAATTTGCTCTAAAAGATGACAAATTTTCGATTCGTGTCTGGTTGGCAGTCGCACTGAGAGTAAATCTAATACATTATCCGTCAGAGGAAAGACTTTTAAATTACGTTATCCTTATAAAAATGCTTTTAAAAGGATCCGCTTTAACCTGTAGTTAGCTCGGACAAAGCTTACGAACAAAAATGCACGTTACTCAATAACTAGAGAATATCCGATATCTATTTTTGGAATATTGACTTTATCCTGCTCTATTTACAAAGGTCAACTTTCTATACACTAACAAACGTTTTATGCAGCGAACCCTAAGTCTATCTTAATGGAGGTATAACGGCAATATGTAAAGAAATCCTAAACCTTAAAAGTTCTATAAGAGTTGATACGAAGTCAACTTATGATAGAGGAGGAGTTACACAAACTACATTCAACAAGCTCGCAAACTTGACATGATGGCCTATTATGTGAATGGTATCATGACCTGAAAAATCCATTCTCACTATACTGTTTAATATCGGTCATAGTAAACACTTCACGGATAGTTAAACAAAACATAAAAAAGCTTGGATCCGTAATACCACAACGTTTTTAATCAATTACACAAACATGAGCATAAAATATTACACAGAGGTTTAATCAAAATCTTTTAGCTTTCTCGCACAACACCTAGTGCATTTATTAAATTGAATGTCACAAGTCCACAATATCATATAATAACATTCAAAATAATAACACTATACTTTTAAATAAAGTTAAAAGAATATTTTTCAGTTGAAGTTATTAAATTCTACGCTATTTATTTATCTGAAGGTAGTGCTAACAGAAAAAATCCCAAGAACGTAATCACTATGCAAACATAAAAAAACTTACATAAAGTATAAACATTATGTATAATTTATATGTATAAACAAATGTAATCTTAAATATATTATTAATTATATAGACGAGAAAACCATAAATCTCACAAATAAAGTCGTTTTACTTGCTTCTTAAAGGTTGATGAGGAGTACATAAAAGGATCAATAGAATGATAGAATTGATTGTAGGTTCGAGATATTTAGTTAATCGAGGACTGCTGACATGAATTAGTTCTGCAGAAAGGATAATTAAACAGTGCTGAATTTCTAATGAGACGAGGCGGTACATAAAGATTTACTAATTCTAAAAGATCTGGACAATTAATATGCGATGATATAATAATCATATACAAAAAACATAGTCAGCATTACGTGCCGCAGTACGTGCTTCGGATAATGTAAACAATCCTTATTCTTTGCAAAGATTCTCATGGTTGATAATTGGCATGTTAAATTTAAATCTGTGCTGAATATTTCTAAAGCGTTGATATAGGTTTGGTATTGTGAATTCCAAGCAGGGCTAGCCCAATTTATAATGTTATAAACAAATGAAAAATACAGCGTTTCCACGGATTGAAGATTGGAAAAAAATCTTGAAGTACGTATGACATAACCTAAGTTCTTGAATGATCTCTTAGTTGTATAACCAATAAGATTTGAAAGCGTTAATTTAGTATCCAACATTAATCCTAAGTCCTTAATACAGAAAAGTCGTGAAAAAGAATTCGAATGTAAATGATATGGAAAGTAAATAAGAGATTGATTTCTTGTAAATAATATAATGTAACATTTATGAAAATTTAAAAACAGTTTGTTCTTAAGACAATATACACGTAGCCTATCTAGATCCATTGGTAATAATGTACAACCGTAGATGCTATTAATTTTACTAAAAATTTTTAAATTATCTGCAGACATCAATTTACGAGTAGTCCAGTCAATGAATGTATTGTAGAGTGCATGGAATATGCGAGAATTTTTTACTTCAGGACTTTGATAGGAGTAGTTAGTAGGTAAACATACTAAAAGTCCCCGCCCCTGGGAGGTTCCTAAAAACAGGAACGGGAGTCGAAAAGTCCCATTTTATGGTTTTTCGCTTATATCTCAGAAACGGTGCATGTAGAAAAAAATGTTTAAAATAAAGATGAAAGCTGATTAGATTTCCTATAAAATTGTTTCGATACATATTTGTCGAATTCCCAACGGTTTCCGAGATATATGCTATTGAAAATCGATAATTTTCGAAACAATCATTTTTACCTCACCCTTTTTGTCGAACATTTGCTTCTAGTACCTTTCACGATTGTTTCTCAGAAAAACTTTCGGAAACGAAGTTGTAGAACATTAGATTTCCTTCAATTTGGTATAACTTTTGCCATTTTATCTTATATAGTTATATAATTTCTAACATGTACGCTCAATCGTTTGACAACGAAAAAGTTGTCGTGGGTCCATTCTTGCTTTTTCAGTGAATCTCCATCACTAAGAAATCGGACGAGGATTTGAAGAATTATATGCAATATGAACTGGCTCCCTACCCCCTGGCATTCTCCAACGAAAGTGGAATGAGGAAGTGCAGAAAATCAGCACTACGGAAGTGGTCTGAAAAGTTTCCGACCTAACAAAGATAAAAGACATTTTTTCTTTAAATTTATTTTTATTTTTCTACATAGTCTCCTTGTAAGCCTACACACTTCTCCCAGCGATGCTCCCATCTCTTTAACCCGTCCAAATAGTACTCGGCGTTTTTCTCTGCAAAATAATTGTTCACGAAGGTGACTGCCTCCTCAGTTGACGAAAATCTCTGTCCTCCGAGCGCAATTTTTAGATGAGGGAACAAAAAGAAGTCGCTTGGGGCTAGATCTGGTGAGTAAGTAGGATGGTCAAGCAGTTCAAACCGTAATTCGTGGATTTTCGCCATGGCAACCGCGGAGGTGTGAGACTATTGTCTTGGTGAAACAGGATTTCTTTTCTGCAAATGTGGCCGTTTTTCCGCAATTTCTGCCTTCAGCTTGTCAAGTAATGATGCGTACTATGCTCCTGTAATGGTTTTTCCGGTTTGAAGATAATCGATTAAGATAACTCCATGACTATCCCAAAAAACAGTCGCCATCACTTTCCCAGCCGACATAACAGTTTTTGCTTTTTTTGGAGCCGATTCCCCCTTCGCAGTCCACTGTTTTGACTGTATTTTTGTTTCGGGCGTGTAATGGTGTATCCAAGTTTCATCTACAGTAATTAATCGGCGCCAAAACTCTGATCTATTGCGCCTAAACTGCGCCAACAGAGCGTTGGAAGTGTTCATTCGAACACGTTTTTGGTCTAACGTGAGCAAACATCTTGATTCAATATGTGACAAACACCTTCTTTGGACATATTCATAGCCTCTGCTATCTCTCTCACTTTAATTCGACGGTCGTTTAGCACCATTTGGTGAACTTTAGCGATGTTATCGTCAGTGGTTGCAGTTTTTGGACGTCCCGAACGTTCATCGTCTCCCAAGCTGGTACGGCCACGTTTAAATTCAGCTGCCCAAAATTTCACTGTGGTAAATGATGGCGCAGTGTCCCCATATACAGAGTCCAACTCATCTTTGATTTGCGTAGGCGTATTGCCTTTCAAAAACAAATATTTAATGACAGCTCGATACTCGATTTTTTCCATTTTCACAAAAACACTCATATCGACTCACTCAAACGATTGTCAAATAACAACTGCGCGTCCGAAATGGCTGAAATTTTGGTCAGTACCTGTCAAAAGATGCACAACTACATTCCCTAGCTTTTATTGGCGAGCTCTGCCATCTTCACGTTAAGGTCGGAAACTTTTCAGACCATCCTCGTATACACACTGTTTAAGCAAATTGATAAGGACGTTGATTGAACTACCTTTGAATTTGTTGTTGATGGGAGATTGCTAGTCCACAAATTTGTTTGGCAAACAGAGACAACTGGACCAACCATTTGTGATGGTTAAGTTAGATTTCTGAGGATCCATTATCATGCGAGAGGTTGTACAGTGGTTTAAATTTCCTTCAATTTGATATACACTGCGTTTTAACTGCTATAACTTGCTATCATGATGGTTAACAACACTTTAACAATAGAAATACGGTAATTGCAATTGACACACAACACTTTTTTATAATTATAGCTTTTATTATATTATTACGAATCATACAATGAAAGTATTTACATGGACTGATAGTAATTCAAAAATGCAAAAAATGTACATTAAAGGTAACATGTTGAGTCACAGCCTGTGAATGCATGTAAGAATAACAAATGGGCATTGTCCTTCATTTTCGACTCCTGCTGCAGCTGTTGTGAAGAATGTACATAGTCTTGACTTTTCCTCTTCCAGGTTTTACCATCAGAATGCTGCGATCAGTTGGGGTTTTGGCTATCAAGAGAACAGCCAAGTTGACGTCCTCTCCAATAACAGCTACCGAGGAATTTTGCGATATGTTGATAGCTGTCTTTACAATATCAACGTCAGCATCACCTGAAGCTTGGAGCGTTTTTATCACATTTTTCTGCAGCTGCATCATCAGCAGGTTTATCAGCTGACCCTTATTATGAAAGTTGGAAAGGAAATCCTCTTGTTTGACTTTCATTTCACTTTCCAAGCTGACATTGATGTCCACACATCTCCTGAGTCGATATCGTCGACTCTGTTCAGCTGCTTTTGTGCTTTCTGATGTGTCAGTGTACCCATCAAAAACCACTGTACAACCTCTCCCATGATAATGGGTCAGAAATCTAACGTAACCATCACAAATGGTTGATACAGTTGTCTCTGTTTGCCAAACAACTTTGTGGACTAGGAATCTCCCATGAGCAACAAATACAAAGGTAGTTAAATCAACGTCCTTATCAATTTGCTTAAACAGTGTGTATAGTGCTGACTTTCTGCATTTCCTCATTCCACTTTCGTTGAAGAATGTCAGGGGGTAGGGAGCCAGTTCATATTGCATATAATTCTCCAAATCCTCGTCCGATTTCTTGGTGATGGAGATTCGCTGAAAAAGCAAGAATGGATCCACGACAACTTTTTCATTGTCAATCTTGACTGTCGAATTCATTGAGGAAAGAGGAAGTGCGCGATCTTTACGTGACAGTTTAATATTTGCAAATGGCAAGTTTTCCATTTTTGCCATTGCTCGTTTGCCAATTGTGACTGCATCATGACATAAGATTGTATTATCTCTACAACGCTCGACGAACGTTTCAAGTGGACTGAAACTGAAGAGAAAGAAAGATAGTGCCCGAGAACCCCATCTCCTCCACCCGGTCTTTTGGAAGAACCGCGAGTGAGGGTGGGGGGGGGCTCAAGGGCGCGGTTGACGGTTGGGGTGGTGGGGCCTTTTAAACTCCCCCCACTCTCACTCTACCAACTGTCTCCTCTTCCGCTCACTGCCCATTTACTCGTTGCCAAATTAGTTCCTAATTTTTTCTATATTTTTTACTCTGTAGTTGGGCAATGCCTGTTAAGTAAATAAACATTATTATTATGCGTAGAATCAATTTGTTATTTAGCATTATGTGTTTAAACACAACAAGTGGTATTTTGAAATAAAGTGACAGCAGATCGTTGTCATCCATTAGCTATTTTGTTATTAGAAGATACGGTGGGTAGTACGGTATGGGTAGAAGAACGGTCTAAAAATAAGACTCAAAATTGTTAAAATGATTGTTATTAATGTCAGGGTACAGCCAAATCTACCAGCTAATTTCAGATTTCTCAAAAATCAATGCATCAACTAACAACTGTATTGTATTGTACAGTAATCACAAACTGTTCATAATTAAGAATTTCTTGTAGTAACAAACCTAATATACTAACACCGTGGTTACAACCAATCAGCACATCATCCTATTGTAGTAGTGGGTAAAAAGGGAATTTTATTCACTAGTGAATAAACGTCAACTTTGATTGATGCGTGAGAAAGTTCTAAAATTCTTAGAGCCAAGTTCTAGAACTCTTTCAGAAACACTTTTATACAAGCATTTAAACTTACTCTTAGCTTTAAATAGACCCCAAGATCATTAAAATTGGGCAAGCGGTTGCTGAGATATAATTTAAAAAAAACACATGCCTAAATTTAATATAATGAGATTTCACCGGAAAGGCGTCGTCAGAATTTTTTCAGATTTTCATCTACTCACAAAAACGCGTCGATTGATATATAATTCGGCTAGGAAGGTTTTTACACATTGTATTTGGTAGCCTTGTGTGATGATTAATATATTACATATTATGATTTTGTTAAAACAGGTATGGTAATTTTTATTATTTGAAGCATTATATTTAAAAAGATTTATCTGATTCTATACTTTGCTATTACTTTTTTATAGTAGAATTAATACTTTTTTTACAACTTTAAAGTTAGAAAAGTAAAAATATATTCATCAAGACGTAATAAGAGTAGTTTTACGTTCACAAAACTACGAAGCTAACAAGTTTATGTCTCATTAGCGCTAAGCTTGGTCATTAGGTCAATGAATTGCTGTAGTTGATAAAGGGTTAGAAACGCTTGAACACTCTTGTAATGAATTTGGGTTACCAAAATACCATTTATTATTTTAGAGAGAGTAAACTGATACACTGTGGCATTAACAAAATGACGTACAATAGATTTTTGACATAGCTTCAATTTTCCGTATAATTTTGTAATATTATTTTTGATAAGCAAACTTATTCTAATCAGTATTAAAATACAAGGTAGTTATATATTTGTTATGCAATTCCAGCAATACACATTATTACACACCTTCAATTGATTTTACAAGGCGGCTGAGTGTTATCAGTATTTTAAGGGTCAATTTCAAGAACGGAATTTGAGCATCACTCATCCTCATCTCATCCTCACATCACACCTATTTTACTCAATTCGGTAACTGATTTGAAACTAACCGTACTCATTAGCAGTAAGTCATGTCACTAAATTTAAAGCGTCGTCAAAAAAAATGAATGATGACTTTAATGAATTTATTAATCCATTAATATTGATTTACATATTTTATTTGATGTGCCCCTCGATTTACATCTCAAGTTCTTACTTGAGATGAATGAATATTGTGAAATAAGCTTCTTAGCTTATTTGACAATCTATATATTTAAAACACAAGGCTTATTTTTCTTCCAGTTCGTTTGAGAGATCCACCAGGCCGATTTACGCGTTTCTTTTTTTAAATTAAAGCTTTCGATGTGTAGATTAGTCAACACTACTAAATTTTTATATTTTTTTAATGTTTATATTTTTAATTTGAAAAACTCTAAAATGTTTAATTTGAGATGGGCGAATCGGACATTCACTAGAAGCGCCCTCTCACCTTCCATGGTGGTGAGTTTCGTAAGTACTTTTCGCTTATAAATATAAGGGGCGATGCAGCAGTCCACTTCGATCATTAATAAGCGTAGACAAAACCTGCATAGCTGAAAATTATGAACAGACGAATTATACAAATAATAGCTGATGGCAATTGCTTATTTAGAGTAGTTTCGTATTGTTTGTATAAAAGGCAGGAAATTTTCCAACACTATGTTTATGTCATGTTTTTGAAATATGTACTAATAGTCGTTTTCAAGAATGTTCTAAACAATGATTTTATTCTTATCATTTCGTAAGGTAGAATATCCGTAGGTATGTATGTAAAATAAACACGCGGAGGGGGGTAAGCCAGAGAGGAATATATGTCGGAAGAGAGGAGGGTAAGCTGGGAGAGAGGAGTGCTAGGCTTAGAATTTTTAACTGGTTATGTTTGGTTGCGTTTATTTAAATAATCACTCATGAAAATCCAAAGGATAGTAATCACATGTCGAATGTTGTATATAGCGAAATCCTTCAATGCTTTTGACCGTCATGTCTTGACGAGGTTTCCCTAGTATTCATTAATATGAAAAGTGAGTGTGAGTTTAACTCATTCTAAAGTGAGTAAAAGAGTAGTTCAGAAATGAACGTAGTTTTAGGAAACACTAGTGCGGTTTCTGAATTTAATCTTAATGTAAGTGTTGATTCACATGAACTACAACGGTCGAGCAATTCAGTAGATAATGAATGAAAAGCGACTTATGATCCTAAAATGGTGAAAAACTGAAGCTATTTTTCTTTACGTTATACGCTTTATTTTGAAAAGGTCAACTGGACGCAGGATTACTGTAACCAATAAATAAGACACTCAAAAACATCTGATAAAAAACACAAACTCGATAAGATAAGCAATAACATACATGTTTCAAAAATAGATATCGTTCTATAGGTCTGAGAAAGGATGTACATTTGAGTCTTTCTATGTATAATAAATCTGTCACCATTGTGAATCGAGGCACATTTATATGTAAGATTTCCTTTTTTCATCTCTATTTGAATAAGTATATTTCTGAAAGAAAGCAAAATGTGTCAAGTAGATGATGTTGTTAAAGTATTTGTTTCAAAGCTTTTTTACAAGTATAGGTATCTCGGATAATTAATCTTAATTTTAATTATTTTTTTATCCTAGTAATATTTAAGGAATGGACTAATAACATTGTATACAAAAAAGTAAATAATGGAACAGCGAGGTTTGATAGTTAGTAATGTAAAACATATTTGTTTATTTTTATATTAATAAATCGATTAATACCGTGAGATCATTTAAATTTAAAATTAAAGTAGGCGGGAATTTTTTTATACGTTTGGCGATCCTGCCAATTGACTCGCTGTGTAAATTAGAGGTTATGCAATTTTATGTTCTAGATTAAACATTTTGGAGCGTCACTTTGACAATTCAAATCAAACTGTGAAGTGAACAGTTAGTGTTGCCAATCTAATTTAAAAATCACAGCCAACTTTAATTATAAATTCAAATGATCTCGTGGTACCATTAATAATTAATTGTTTACGCCACTGATTCAGTTTAATATAAAACCGAGTGATAACTGGTTGATAGAAAATAGTATATTACATGTTGAGTTGATAAAGGACATATTTACAAGCAAAGCCATATTGTTTAGCAGAAACGGTACGTCAAACAATATCGCAAAGCTTGGAAACTTTACCTACGAAACATGTATACTATTTTATTCACAATCAATAAACTTAAAGAATCAAAATTTAATTTAACCTTTCAAATAAATTTTCTGTAAATTGTCAATAAATTCCAATCAGCCCTCTATCGACCAAAAGAAATTTTAAGTAAGGTTTCATTGTTCGCCGCTAGATGGCAGTGTATGCTCTCAGTATTTTAAAACTAGAAATTAATTGTTTCATCGTACCTATTTATTAAATATAAAATACGGAAAAATAAAAATAGCACTAATATTAAATAAAAAATATATTTTTAGCGTTAAATACATTGATAAAAACCTTAATTCAAATCGGATAAAACGTCTTGTTTTAAATTATTTACAAATAAACGTTGGCCAAGACTTTACTGGTCAGTTTTACGGACACGTAAAGGAAATTGTTAACCACTTTGCTGCTCCTATAGCAATACTGTGGGTATTGCTAGGTTTATACTTTCCAAGGTTATTACAATGATAAAAATGTACTTAGCGATCATTCGCTAAGGAAAGATGAAAAAATATGATATGATATTTATCATTGGTTTTTCAGTGTTTTGTACAATGTAGGCTGTAATTCGGCCTGATTTATAAACTGGCAGTTATAATATTCAAAAAAGAAATGTTGTTGAATACCGTGTAATACACTTACATTTACATTGGACAAAAAGCTGGAAAATCGGCGGTTATGATTTTTTCATCGTTCCTTAGCGATTGACCGCAACTGTACATACTGCAATATGATTGTGAATAAACAATATTTTACTTTAGAGCTAGTCATAATTTTCCGACTTTAATAAATAATAGTTCTTAATGTGTAGATCAAAAGTTTCACTGGGCACAAAGTCCAAAAAACTTTTAGTTTTCAGATTACAGTCGATTGAAGTTGACAATTTTGACAAAATTTCAAACAGCTGTTATTCCAAAACTATATATTTTTTGTACTGTGTGCCTATTGACACTTGATTTACACATTAAAAACTATCATTTACAAAATTTCAAGAATTTTAGCTGAGCGCCACGTAAGGATTCTGCGGGGTGCTATTTACAAATTGTCAACTTCGAACAGCTGTAACTCGAAAGCTATAATTTCTTGAACTATGTGCCTATTAATACTTTTGATCAACACATTAGAGACTATTATTTACCAAAGTTTCAAAAATTTTGGTCAAGCACTGTTTAGCATAAGGTTTCTGCGGGGTCCTTTACGTACGGACAAAATCTTAGAGTATGTATTATATTATATGTATTACACTAACTTAGAATCTCTATAGATAGGACTAATACGGCAAAGATTTTGAGCAGAATGGTAAGTTCCGTCCTCTTTTACTTCGATTAGAATGTGGTGCATAAAAGTTCAAAAAATACGGTTTTCAGGTAAATGGTTGCAAATCGTGAGAAACAAAGAAAATCTTTATTAAAGGTACATAATGTATCAATTTCCCGATGTTCTTTTTTCAAGAAGATACATTTATAAATTGTAACTTATATGTATATGACACATACTACGTTACAATGGAGGAAGGGTTAAAAACTCAACTGCCTTCATCTATGATATAACTTTTTTGTGAGAATATACCCTTTTCCAAGCATGTCACTTCTACTGACCTAGTTTTAAAGCGGACCGAACTTTTTGCACTTTATTTTAAAAACGCATCCCTACTAGACTACGTATTTACATTAAAACCAAGCGGATGTAATATTCAAATATCCTGAAGCACTTTTGAGTTGTTCTAAACTTCTTTTGTAAAAGGAGCCACTGCAAACACATTTCTTTTAATATTGGATCTGTTACTTTTCTGCAAATAGTCTATTCAGATTTAATTTAAATTATTAGCTGAAAATAGTTTAATTTAAAAAATAAATTTCTAACAAAACTCGAAGTAAGAAAACCAAATTTAAAATATAATCATGAAATAAATAAATGTTATAAAAGTTTCATAGTTTTATTAAAATATAACCTGACAATATTGTTTCGACAGCTATGCTGCCATTATCAAAGGTAATATAATTATAAACAAAGACGTCGCTAAGGTAGATACAAAAATAGGTAACTAGATAAAATAATAATAATAAGCAGAATTAAATATCTAATACTTCCAGTAACGGAGAATTACTGAGCTCAAGTTGTTCATTCATTAAAGGTACCCTGAGTTTGTGTTTGTATATCTCAAAGGCTTCTAAAATGTCTAATTTGCGTTTGTTATTACAAAAATGTAGAAATTTAATATTATTTTGAGGAGTCATTGTGTGATTTTGTTCTAAAAAGTGTTTGGCGTAATTCGATTTACATTCGAGACATTACACTACCAAGGCTGTTATCAATATGTTAATAGATCAACTAATTAAAAATCCATCAGCGTACTAATTTTAAAGTGTTACAGTTAATGAAGATTGAGGAAGGGAATTATCAGACATTACCTTATACTCTAAATTTACGTTTTCTCTTGAGTAATCTGGAGCAGTGCCTGATGACTTCATCAATGCTGTGCAAGAGTTAATTTGTAATTATCGTTACAATAATTATCCATGTGATAAGATTTACAATAGAATAATTTTGTAAAATTAGGAAAACATGTTGGCTTGCCAAGCAATTTGTATTCTCCGTTAGAATATTATTTGTTGTAAATTCAAACTATGACAGTAAGTTGGAGGATGTAATACTAACAACACGTAATGTGCGATAGATGTTTAGAAATGGGTACACCTGCCTTTTATATCGATACGCAATTTACCAAAACAAGCAATTCTTACTACTTAGCTTATGTTATATTTTATGTTTTTTGCTATAAGCATAGCACTGCCAATAATTCCGGTACAATGAACATTATTATCTTGGTTGTGGGAAAAAGATCATGTACTGATAGAACATTCGCATAGGTTTACAAGATCTGCATCATTTCTTAAAATTCTAGATTCTCTTACATAAATCAATATGCTCTTCACTACTTTGAAAATATAAACCACAGTAATCTTCCAGCGATACGCAGATATTCAAAAGAAAAGGCCCAGCAATGACGTATGAAGATAAAATATCGTTAGTAAAACTTCGTTGAACTACTCCACCAGTGACTTTAAATTCTCTATTGGCAGATTGTTCGACGATCATGTCACTCCAAGTAGCAGAAAATATGTTTTCATTCCTTCTAATTATAAAATATTCCTGTACAAATTTATCATACTCAGACGCTTTCATTTTATCTGTGAGAGGATTCATCGCTTGTAAATAAATATGACATGCTTTTGCTTGGCATCAAACTATCTTATCATAAATTTAAAAATATATAAGTGCATTGTTTTGGTTTGAGTAAAATTTTTTACTTAAAAAGTTTACACTGCATTACAACCACAAAAGATTCTCGAGCATTAATTTCTCGGAAATGAATGAAATACAAGGTAAGCGCCATACATTCTCATCCCGGCAGGCTTATACAGGTGCCAACATGTGCAAACTCGGTTTAGTAATTGTTGAACATGTAAAAGGCCTACACTATATAGTATATTACGACTAGAAGCATAATAGATTTTAGTAGCCACTCAAGCATCGTGACGAGTGCAAAAAATGTCGCAGCTAACGAAAATTGAGTCCCGCGCGGTCATTAAATTTTTAACAAAAGGAGGGCACACGCCTAATCAAATCAAACAACGTTTAGACGGCGTGTATGGTGGTTTATCTCCTTCATATTCCACTGTAAAAAAGTGGTCAAAAAGTTTCCGTTTGGGGCAAGAAAAGACGAAAGTCGTTCAATCGACAAAGAAAGTTATGGCAACAATATTCTGGGATTGTGACGGCATTTTACTGATTGATTTTAAAGCACGCAATACAACTGTTAACAGTCCATAATATGCGTCTTTATTGCATAAATTGAACAATATTCGTGAAAAACGTCGAAGAAAATTGACAAGAGGTGTTCAATTATTACACGACAACGCACCCGTTCATACTGCCGCTATCTCACAAGCTGCCATTCGCGAATGCGGCTTTGAAGTATTGGATCATCCACCGTACAGTCCGGATATGGCTCCTAGTGACTATTATTTATTTTCCAATTTAAAGAAAGACCTTAGAAGACGTCGTTTTAAGGACGAGAACGAGTTGCAAGTAGCTGTAATTGAACATTTTGAAAGAAAACCTTCAGATTATTTTTACAAGGGCATTGAATTATTAATTCCACGTTGTAATAAGTGTATTGACATTAGGGAAGATTATATTGAAAAACAAAAATTATTATATTTTATTATATACCAAGTTTATTTTTTCTATATCAGGCCGAGAATTTATGGTGCTTACCTCGTAAGACCGTTCGTCGGTAATATAAAAAACTTGGAAACTTTGTGTCAAAATTCACTAAAATGTTATTTATTTAATTTTATTTTTAAGCACACATTTAAACATATGATCGTTAATAACAAATTTTAAACCATTAACCCATTTAAAGCATTAGGGTTCTATTCTGTAACTTTTCTTTAAAATTTAACGACCTTCTAAAAATTAAAATTTAATGGACCTCCAAGAATTTCTGATAGAATTAATATTTTGATATGATATTTTAAAGGTCTGTTAAAATAAAGTGTTTTAAAGGGTTCTCTAAGTTTATATGAAATACGTCAGTTCATTGTTTATGTACATTGTTTTATTGTTGTTAAATACTGTTTCTTTGTTAATAACATTTGTTATATTCACAACAATGTCCCTCCGTCACCAACAGGAACTTATGATAAATTATCTAGCGGAAAGTTAGATCAACCAAAAATTAATAAACCATAGGAAGATTTAATATATTTCTAATAGATTAAAATGGGGATGGGAGATTGATTATGACTGTGTTGATGTTATTATCGGAACTGAGCTCCTGTGTGCTGCTGTCACCTACCGCCAGTGCCTTACAGAGAGTCTAGTTAGGTTCATCCAGTTTGGCCCCTTATTACATCGTACCGATGGGAGACTGTCCGAGAGTGTCAACAGATAGGTAGAGAGGTAGAGCAGTAGGTTACATTACCAGTAGTATTACTGGTAATGCTCGGAGCTCTGTGCGGAGATCAAATCCACAAGTGGTTCGTCTTACCAGAGCTGGTTTCCAAGAGCCCCTTGTGTCAGAAAACTTCCTTAGGTTAGATTTGGTATCGACTTGATGTCTACCGTTCAAATCCAGTACTAGGATCCTAATAAGCATATATATATCGATTGATACCTTAAAGTGGACGGTTTGTGGGACTCCAATTCCATCTCATGTTTGAGATAACCTCAATTCTACTTGCTACTTCCTAGGCAACTCTACTAGGGTTTGGCAGAGGGCAGCAAGACAAGTTGTTTAAGACATACCAAGCCCCTGGGCCATTGGTCGGGCAATTGTTCAAGCCTAGCTCACGCCTAATCAATTCAAACAACGTTTAGACCGCGTTTATCGTGATTTATCTCCTTCATATTCCACTGTAAAAAATTGGTCAAAATGTTTCCGTTTGGGGCAAGAATCTCCTGAAGATGATGAGCGCTCGGCCAATTGAAGCGGTAACGCCTCAAAAAGTTGCAATTATTGAAGAAATGGTATTAGAAGATCGCCGTTTGATAGTTAAGGAGTTGAATAAGTGTTTGCCGAAGTCTTCATGACCATTTGGGTATAAATAAAATTAGTGCAAGATGGGTCCCGCGTATTCTTTCTGCTGTTCAACGTCAACGTCGCGTCGAATGTGCACCCTTGTTTTTAAACTTGTGTTGAGACGACCCGACGACTAAGCCGATTTTGGAGTCCATTGTCATTGGAAATGAAACATTGGTTCTGTATTATGTTCTTCTATTCAAAAGGGAATCGATGGAATGGCGGCGACCCGATGAACCTCGTCCCAAAAAGGCGAAAGTCGTTCAATCGACAAAGAAGGTTATGGCAACAATATTCCGGAATTGTGACGGCATTTTACTGATTGATTTTAAAAAACGCAATACAACTGTTAACAGCACATATTATGCGTCTTTATTGCATAAATTGAGAAACAATGTTCGTGAAAAAAGTCGAGGAAAATTGACAAGAGGTGTTCGATTATTACACGACAATGCACCCGTTCATCCTGCCGCTATTTCACAAGCTGCCATTCGCGAATGCGGTTTTGAAGCATTGGATCATCCACCGTACAGTCCGGATATGACTCCTAGTGACTATTATTTATTTTCCAATTTAAAGAAAGACCTTAGCGGACGTCGTTTTAAGGACGAGAACGAGTTGCAAGCAGCTGTAATTGAACGTTTTGAATGAAAAACTTCAGATTATTTTTACAAGGGCATTGAATTATTAATTCCACATTGTAATAAGTAGGTATAGGATTTATATGCACTTAAAAATGCTGAAATATGCATGCACTTATGCACTATAAAAACGTGAAATATGCACCTAAAAATCATGAAATATGCGTTTATTAGAAATTTTTAATAAATATATGCACTTTCATTATTAAAAAAACTCCTGTTTAGCGATATTTACATTTTATTTACAGAAATTATTTTAATTAGACATCCTATGCAATAATTTAATTAATTATATTTTCTAAACATAGAGCGTTACAGTTCACAATGACGTACATTTTTAAATTTTCAAAAGTAAACATATGCCTATTATCCCTAAATATTGTTTTATATTTTGAGACATTCCGCTCCACATTGCAAGACGTCATTGGGGCATACTTATTTAATCCTACAAGCGAATAATGTTTTAGCTCGTTTAAAATGTCTTGGCCAGATAATGCATCGTTTATGCTTTTAATTAAGTGAAAACCAGGATTTTTGTCTATAACGGATTTAAATTTTTGTTTTATAGTCAAACCCTTTGGCCCTTTTACTTTATTCAAAGAAACACCTAACAATTTTACATGCTCAAGAGATTCATCTAATGAATTTCCCTGACTTTCTAATTTCTGAATTACTTTAGCTAAACGCACAAAATTTGTCAAAGCAAACAATAATTCTGCCCTCACCTCCTTTGTATTAAAAGCATCCTGTGCGCTTTGTATGCATAGTGCATCGTGTTTATTTACAAATGCTTTAATAATATAATAATATATATATAATATAATAATAACTACTACAACCCATAACCTAAACCAAGGCCCCAGAAGCTATAAGCTTGTGCGGGAGGGAGGGGGCGATTATTATTATTATGTAGTCTCAATGTGCGGCTGCAGCCGACTTACAGATGGAACATTTAATAATATCAAAATAAGTTGCATACTATTCTGCTGCAGAAAAACAAGTACCCCACCTTGTTATTACAGGCTCAGGTGGGAGAGGCACTTCTTGAGCAGTTTCCCTAAATATTTGTATGCGATATGGAGCTTTACAAACAATTTTTGTTACATCTGAAATTATAGAGTTAACGTTAGGATATATTTCCCGCACTTTTTCCGCAACTCTATGCATTGCATGCGCAAGACAAGTTTGGATCATTTTTTCGTACAGAACTTGTAAGCCCGCTCCAGCCTTGATCATGTACGGTGCCGCGTCGGTGACGAACAGGAGTACTTTGTTGTACTGCATGCCGTCCGGCCACAAAATAGCCATCGAATCATTAAACAATTTTGCCACAGAACAATGATTGGTGCTCTTGAAAACGTCCATTGCTAATAGATAGGATTTGGGATTGTTCTCCGAATTTAAAACGCCAATTATAACGTTAGCCACGTATCTGAAAACAAAAACTTAATTTTTATTTTATCGAACTACATAATTAGTCGGTTACAAACAATTAGCGCAAAACAGTTATTTAAAAAAAATTATATTTTAATCAAGCAAAAATATTGTTGTGATTAAATATGTAACTAACAAAATAGAAAATAAAACATCCGTAAATTGCTCTGCTGTCTTTAATTAGTTAAATTTTACTAACAAATCGAAGGAAATGAAGTTTCTACGCACCTTCCAGTAGTGTCAGTAGATTCGTCAATGGAAATCCATATGTAGTTATTCGCTACATGTTTTCTAATTGATTTTATGGTTTCTTCGTATAAACGAGGTAAATAATTTTTCCTGAGTGTCGACTCGTCGGGTATTGGCATTTTTGAAATTTCTTCCAGAAAATTACGAAATACTGAGTGATTAATTTTACTTAACGGGATATCTGCAGCCACTAATGCACTACATAGTTTTTTATTAAATTCGATCGATTTGCTGGACTCACCGCGCGAATTATTAAGGTACCCCGGTAACAATGTTTGTTTTTTTGATTTCAGGGCAACACACTTTTGATGTCGAACACAGACACAGTAACAGACACAGACCGTTTTTTACCCATCTTTACACTCTAAAATTTCAAACTGAAATGCAGTTTGCAATTTCTGAACTGTCTTAATTGAAAGATTACAAGATTAGTAAACAAAAGTACAGGCAAATTTTTCTATAAACAGCATGTTGTCAAAGGGTCTTTGGAATTTCCTAATACCTATTTATCACAATGCTGCAGGATGTAAATATTTAAATTTTAGTTGAAACTTTTTCTTTCTTAGAAAATATTAACAAGTACACAGATGGTTAAGGCAGTAAAATATTTTAAAGCCTAGAATTTAACAATAAGCTTAAATTATGGGTTTCCCTTAGACTCAACTAAGCCACCCTTGGTTGGTTGTCTAAAATGCTAAAATTATTTAAAAAATATTAGAAATTTCATAATTAAAGCATGTAAAACGCTCAAAAAGTGGTAAAATATGCACACTTGTTCAAAAATGCTAAAATATGCATGCATTTATAAAAAACACCTAAATATGCATTTATATGCACTTTCAAATTGACATATGTGATTCATATGTGGCTTAAACAGGTCGAAATATAACTCTGCATATGTTTGCTATAAGCAGAAAAAACATGCAAATGCATAGAAATCCTATACCTAGTAATAAGTGTATTGACATTAGGGGAGATTATATTGAAAATAAAAATTATTATATTTTACCAAGTTTATTTTTTCTATATCAGGCCGAGAATTTATGGCGCTTACCTCATAATATACCAGATATAGCTTTTTGCACTTTTAGTGTTATCGTTGAATTTAACGTGCGCCGTGCAAAAATTCTAAAATAACTGCCAATAGAATATCGTTCAAATAGTTATAAAAACATTAATCAGAGTTCCAGCAGCCGATATATGTAAAAGTTCGAAAATCTCTATATTTTGCTGTACAAGCAACGATCTACTACGTATTGCTAGTCGTAAGCAGCATAACATACATAATACATTGTGTGATTTATATCGCCCATATATTTAGAATTTCCTCCTACATATTTCATAAAGCGTTTCAAGTTTTTCAACAGCAGTAAGTAATATGTACAATTTTTAAGAATCTGCTCTACAATACCTCTTTAATGCAACAATTTACGAGATTGTAAATAAGAGGGTTACTTGCTCTTAAAGCGGAATATGACTAACCAGATGTAATTTATCGTGAACCCTAAAACCAAAGCTCGTTAAGAGCAAGTTCAAGTATTATCCTCTCTTTAGCAGCTGAATGTAATATGACGTATTTAAGGATTCGCTTTAAGTTTATACAGAAACAGAAGCAAAATTTCCAACTTTAAATGGAATATCTACTTTATTTTCCCTTAATGCTTTCGATAAACTTTTTGAATAACTAAAATCAGCTTTGTTAACAGTTTGAATGTATTTTCGTCCTTTTGTATTATTTACGTAGGTTTTATTAATTCATAAAACTTTTTAGGAATTATCTCTACATCTCCAACCATTCTAGGTTCTAGATGGTACTTTTTAAAGTGAAGTAAGTAACAGTTTGAGTTGAATTAAGATAAAAGGTAAGAACTCACCCCTATATTTGTAACATTATGAAGTTCCTTGATAATGGTCCGTGCGTTAACAATACAATTTTGGAATATTATTAATAATACTACTATTGAAATGATATTGGGAAGCATTGTGACATAAAGAAAAACACAACATGTAAACATATTAATAAATATGTAAGCCATAAATTGTTAAAAAGAATGAAAATATGACGTTGAATACAGATATCCATGCACGTTCGCGTGCTGCTGAATTATTACACAGTCCTTCCAATTATTTATTAATCAAAAGAAACAGAGAAAAAAATATTTAGGAATGACTGATGGGTTGCTCACGCAAGAAAATAGTTAATATTTCCCTTAACAATTTGATGCTTTGTTGTATTGTATTCTGTGGATGTACATAATTGGGTTACAAAAATTGTATATGTAATAACATAACAAATAAAGTATTTAGCTGTATAAAACTAGATACAGAGTTTTTCCGTTTATCCTAGGCCTAAATCGTTATACCTACAAAAGCATATTCGAGTATAAAATTCAATTAAAATTGGGGAATAATGTTGTTAACATAAGATAATATCTTACATAATATTGTTGATGAACAAAAACCATAAAATAAAATTTAAATTCAACATTTTACATGTTATTGTTTGCACAGAAGGAATTTTGTCATCGATAAGGTCTAGGGACTGTTACGAAGTTAAAAGTCCAGCTGAAAACTATTCTGATTCGCAGGATTTCTATGTCCTATGTAATACATATGTAAAACAAAAAAACTTAAAATTGTCTTGGGCAGAAGGGTAGTTTAGAACAAAATACTGTACCATTATTTAAGAAGTTATTACAATAGAACTTGTTGAATATGTTAATGTCATTGTGAACACGTCATTTAAAGAAAATTTAGATTGAAGTTGTTGTAGAGATTTTATTAAGGAATTGTTAACCGATGTGTGGAATTCCTATACATGTAAGAAATTTGCTGTATCCATTACCTACAATAAAGTTACACAGGAGGGAATGAAGATCCAATGATGTTCCAAAGTAGGTATTGGGGCAGTTGGGCCAGACGGAAATTGACATGCCATGTGGCATGCCAATGGCATGGCCCCCCTCCCTTTTTATGCAAATGACCCGCGATCTAATTAATATGCAAATGAGGCGTGGTCTAATTAAATGCGCGAATTAATATGCAAATGAGGCGTGGTCTAATTAAATGCGCGAATTAAATGCGCGAATTAAATTAATTGATCTAATTAAATTAATTCACGGTATCAATTACATATCTCCTCTCTCATTTACATATATGATTTCTCATATGCATGGGCGAATTAAATTAATTGATCTAATTAAATTAATTCACGGTATCAATTACATATCTCCTCTCTCATTTACATATATGATTTCTCATATGCATGGGCGAATTAAATTAATTGATCTAATTAAATTAATTCACGGTATCAATTACATATCTCCTCTCTCATTTACATATATGATTTCTCATATGCATGCGCGAATTAAATTAATTCACGGTATCAATTACATATCTCCTCTCTCATTTACATATATGATTTCTCATAAGCATGCGCGAATTAAATTAATTGACGGTATCATTAGTGTATCTCCTCTCTCATTTACATAACTGATATCTCATTCTGTACATCTCATTTTATATATTATTTGTCATCTCTCTCTCATAAATTTATTTTAAAATAAATCAGTCCTATTTGATATTTATCTTCAGGTCATCATGTAATTCTGCGAAAATAATTTAATATGTAGAAACGTAATAATAAAAAATTTATTTTCAACTATGCAAAAGTAACTCTTAAGCTACTGTCAATCAACTGTCGGATTAGCTCTGGTGCATTAGACCTGATTAAATATACGCCATAAACATTTAGTTTGAAAGGAAACAATTAGGGTCGTTATGATTTCATAAAATTTTATTCAAGTGAATCTTCTTAAGAATATAGAACACTGTGAAGCATTATTTTTTAAAATTCAAAAACATTATCTATAGCTAAAACTGTTTAAGAAATAACTTTTCAAACTAAATGTTTTTTGCATGAAAATACGTACAAACTAATTAGCCGTGTTTCGACATTCTTTAAAACTGCTTTTAACTATAAATAAACAAACGTTCTTACGAATGACTGACTGAAAGGAATTTAGATTTTTATAAATAATTTGTTAAGAGACTAAAGCTACTGTCAATCACTTGTCGGATTATCTCTGTTGCAATTTTAAAAAAGTTAATGAAGCGTGAATCAAATCTCTATGATTCATTTGAAAGCAGAAATACTAAACAAGTGACTGAGCTATTGATTGAAGATGTGCATTCATGCACATGTGTAGAAATCGCTATAAAATGTATTTCGGTGAATGGCTATTAGTCATTAGAGTGCAGCAGTTGATCGTGTAACAATACCACGATGAGTTTAGGCAGTCCTGATTATTATTATCATCGCTATGGAGACACGTTTACAAGTAGTGCTGAAATGGGTAAGAAAGAAAACGGTTTGAGTGTGTATGTATACATTTGAATAATTTATTTCATTTTAGATCAACAGCATGATGAACCGGATCAATCTGCAAACTTATCAATTCCGGAACCAAGCAGTTATTTCCAGGGTCAAGACTACGAAGTGATGCATGAAGAAATAGGTATGTTTTAAAAGAACGAAATCCTTTGAATGTTACTGAATAATTATTTCTTGTTTAGGTCCGAACGAACCATACTATGCAGACGATGCATCAAGCTTACAGGTACAAGGTACAGATAATGTAGCAACACCAGAATCGTCGTTGATTACCGTCTATCCGGGTGAACACATGCAGTTGTTAGGATCTGTACAATATCCTCTATTTGTCACGAGACCAAGAGAAGACTCTATTCATTTACATGATATCCTAGTAGGAATTATCCCGCCTGAACAACCTAATGAATTTGACGTGACTGTTAAATTGGAATGTATCAACAACATATGTGAGCATGGTGAAATTATGTTAACGGAAAGGATATGGTCCGAATTGTATGATGTCCGAGTCGAAGCAATGTTCAAAGACTTCTTTTCCACGAAAATATGGAACGATAAAAAACTGAAATTCCATCTATGTACGAATCTTTACGTTGAGTTTAATCATAGTGTTTTTTATGGCAACACGGTGATGATATGTTATGACCAGCGGAAGATAACGGTAAAAGACCACGAATTTCAAAGGATCATGCATCTAGCACCGCTTATTAACCAACATGCTCGTGTATTACGTCACATTAATTTCTCCTACTTCTACTACGCAAGTGTAGAGAACACAGCTGAAGGAGTAAGACGTCAGAATAACGTGTCAAACGAATCGATTTTATTCTCAGCCGAATTGTCGTGCGGTAACTACTCGACGTTAAATTTAAAAGATCGTGGTGGATTGAACTCGCTCATTTTATTAGAGATAATAAAACTTTATCCATCAAAATTTATCAATGTCGTACACAGTCAGTTACAACCCAATCAGCAAGCACCGGCAGCGTCATGGCCAGCAATTCACGAGACATCAACAGATGTACCATAAGAAGTTGAGGATAATTGAATATAGAAATAGGTTAGAAAATTATATAAACGCTTTATATGTATTACGAAATGAAATAAAATCGTATTGTGTATTGAATAAGTTATGTAAGAAATTTTCACGAATGTCTATTACAAATGTATTTAATAAGGAATAAACGTATAAAAAATTATTAGTATTTTACTACCACTAGCAATAGTATGAGACAGTAAGTTTTGCTACATATGATTGCGAGCCTGAGTATAAGCATAAACCCTATACTACAGATTTTTATCCTTTTTTTTTCATTATATGTACTACAGACGAAGTGAAAGAATAGGTACATTTAACATACGTATGCTACAATTATCTAATTTCTAGTTTTCTAGACGTAATGTAATTTTGAACGGATTTTAACCCTTTTCGATATATCTACTACCCTCGTAAGCGATTTCTACATATACGTTCTTATTGTTTATACACCATATAGATATTCGTAGCATCTAAAGTAAACTCTTATTTAAACGTTATTTTACAATATATCATACATTTCAGCAACTCGTATGATTATCCCTCTCTATCGTAACCCAGTATGTAAGGACATTATGTTAAATACTATCTCATACATGTAAATAAACATTTCTTTAAAGAGTTTGTTAGGTCACCTAATCTGTTATAATATTACTATGATATTAGATCTCGTCGATTACAGTTTTACCGTTAGGACATACATAGTAGGTTATACGTGCTAAGTAAAATAATAAACAGATATTTCGAGAATTTTATGCATTCTTGAGAGAACGGGGTATAATATTTAAAAACGCTGTAGAAAACATATCAGCAGAGAAAGAGAATACATAAATACAGTAAGTTTTGTATGATGAGTTGTCGTCAGTTTAAAAGAAATAAGTTCGTAACCATATTTAAACGTTATTTTACAATATATCATACATTTTCAATAGCTTCGAAATACGCAGATATACACTTGTAGGATATTCATCGTATCTATAGTAAACTCGTATGAATAATAATAATTTGTAACCATTTTCGATACCTTCGAAATATAAGTCTATAACATATGTTTGTAATACATCTTTATAACTTTTGAAACACAGGGTAGTTACCTCTTGCAATATCTACAGTTATGAGAACCCTGAAGACTTAACCTGGAGAAATAAATCAGATAAATATTTTACTTTTTATTGAAACGATAACTTTGCGTACTAATGTATGAAAATAATATAATGTATATCGTCTGATAAATAAAATTGAAATTTAAAGCTTACCATACTTTCTATCACCATCGGAATATTATCGAGAAACATGATCGTCTAAGTTAAATATATTTAGCGACTTCTTTTGCTTAATAATTTTCATTATGGTATGCGTATATGTCTAGTCACAGTTTCAGCAAACGCATTGTATTCTATCAGCGAATCATGTAAAATTAAGCAGTATGCTTTAGTTGTATCAGAAAGTGGGTTGACCGACTCAAGCTCTAATCTCTAAATTCATGAATACCTTATACACACGATATAACTACGATCTAAGATTACGAGAGGGTTAATATGTAATTAGTACATCAAAATATGTTCTTAATATGTTAATCAATTTCCTTATAAAATATAACTATATATCGTTGAAATAAAACATTAAACCATTGCAGTCGTTTATCATAAACCTGGTGGTGAGCTTGTATTATTCGTATAGCGATATGGATATATTATTCAATTTTCATGTCTTTTGCTAACCCTACATAACCTAAGCTTTACATAGATTTAGACTTGTTTTTATATTTCGTATTTAAACACATAACACGACATATCTGAATGATATATTAAATAAAAATAAATTGCTACTAAACGTAAGCTAGACTTGAATGATATCGATCGATATGCTATAATATGTATAGCTAAAATGTTAGATTAGTGAAGGAACATGTTGCCTAATACTTATATTTATGTGTTGTATTCTTTTACATAATAACTTAAACAAGACAGGAATTGTTACGAAACCATAATATTAAAAATATTTAAACATATTATTTATAATAAATATAGTAGAAATATAAAGAAAAGAGTACTAGTTATGCTTTAACGTTTGAGTAGCAGCAAACGCTTCACGTATAACCTATATTTATCAGTGAGTTTCTTCTACCTTCTTTAGTAAATTCATAATGTTAGCTTCTACTTTGTCAACTGTTACTAGAATGCTGTTCTTTAGATCCTTTACCTCGCTCTATGTATCTGTAGTCACTACAATGAAAGTTTGTACTGTTGTGTCGAATTGACGATTTGATTTGAAAATTTAATAATGTAATTTATCGTTTAGACTAACCCTTGTTTACTTCTATATATGTTTAATTAATATGTAATTAGTACATCAAAATATGTTCTTAATATGTTTTTCAATTTCCTTATAAAATATAACTATATATCATTGAAATAAAACATTATTAAAATATTAAAAAATAATTTTATTTATCACGTCCTAAATATTTACACGATTGATCACGTTTCTCGTCAGCTTCTTTTCAAACAATTGCAGTCGTTTATCATAAACCTAATGGTGAGCCTGTATTATTCGTATTACGATATGGATATATTATTCAATTTTCATGTCTTTTGCTAACCCTACATAACCTAAGCTTTACATAGCTTTAGACATGTTTTATATTTCGTATTTAAACACATAACACGACATATCTGAATGATATATTAAATAAAAACAAATTGCTACTAAACGTAAGCTAGACTTGAATGATATCGATCGATATGCTATAATATGTATAGCTTAAATGCTAGATTAGTGAAGGAACATACAGTGAAGAGTGTTTTGGGAAAACCTTAATGTAGCTGCTGAGCTCTGCTAACCAGCTTCACTTATAGGTACACTATCTATTTAGCTGATTCAATAAAAATTTCGTTATTTAAAAATTCCTAACATTTATCTGTTTTAGAATATTCAAAGGCAGTATATGACAATAAATTATCGTGAGACTCCTGATCTATACAAAACGTCTTATATAAAATTAGAGATAAAAAATTAATCCTATGACATATGGTGAAAATGCAAATATTCAATAATTCTAACCCCAATTTTTCTACTTTTCTAGACGTAATGTAATTTTGAACTGATTTTTAACCCTTTTTCGTTATATCTACTACCCTTGTAAACGATTTCTACAGTTTTGTAATACGTCTTTATAACTTTGAAACTCTACGTGATTTTCTCTTACAATATCTATACTTATGAGAACCTTGAAGACTTAACCTAGAGAAATAAAACAGATAAATATTTTACTTTTTATTGAAACTAGTTAACTTATATTCTAACATACAAATATACAACAACAAAATAGAAAAGTATACTTGAGGGTAACAAAGAAGTCCTGGACGCTGTTATAAAAGTTAGAACAACGTTTGTAGACAATAATATTTTATTAAGTGTGTTAAATTCTTCCTGTAGATATAAGGATGATTTATTTTTGAATGAATTAGTTTATAAGTTTAATAGGAAAACTATTGTAGATTTGCAGAACGATCTTGATTTAGATGATAGACTTAAATTTATTCCATCTGGATATAATGTATAATAAATATAATATAATAAATATCTTTAAAACTTATTGTTTTAATTGTACCTACATCTACTTATTTCAGGTAGTTTGATTGTATGCATATGTAAGACGTGGGAAAACTCCTGATACTGCTACCTCTGGTAATGCTATGAAATAAAACGTATCAAGATGATGCAGGAACTCAAAATGATCATCTACCAGAACGTTTACTACGCGAGAGAGGTAAAGAAATAAGAAGATTTTATAGAATATATCGTTTATTTGATCATATTACATATAAATACTATTACAATACGGTTATAGTACATAGTACAAATTAAATATTTACTTATTTTATGATTTTTCTCGCTTTAAGCTCTGTGATGACTGAAATTATTTCGTTGTCGTTTTCGAGACTGTTGCTATGAGCCTTCTTTACGGCGTACAACAATTGTAGTCGATCCACTAGTTGATCAGGCGTACTCTGACGTATACAATCCGGTTTCATCTTGTTTAACTTTTTGGGAAGACTAACCTCAAAGTCTATTATTCTGTATAAATTTGGTCTGATTACATTTTCGTATTTCCAATGTTTAACGCTTATTAGTCGACCGTTGCGTCTATAGTCTTTCTTATGAGCATTAGTAAGTGAGATTATTTTCATATAGTTGTCGATATCTTCCTCTGTTGGACTAGGAGGGCTTATTCGTTTAAGCGTTAGTAAAGTAAACAGACCGGGTGTTCCATTGAAAAGTTTGTTTTTAATTAAAATATCTTTTCCCTGAAACTGTACTAGCGAACGACCAAACCGCCACTCATCGATGTCGTTATATAGAGCGTACCTAGTTTTGTCTACGTTTTTGTTTTCTCCGCTAGCTAATAATGCTCTATAATAGTTGGAGAATTCCTGATAAATCCTTAAGTCGGAATCGCATTCTTCTTCTTCCTCAGCATCATCATCATCATCATCATCATCTTCAACAGATGTAACTGAAGATGCCTGTTCAAGTTTCGGTGAGAGATAAACGGTCCCCGGTCGAGGTTCAGTTTTATCACTGTGAAAGTAGGCTAATTTATTTCGTATAGCATTACGGGCGTTTAGTATTTTATTATTATTTTCTCCTTTATTGACTTCTGTAGTTGTCATAGCGGTTTCATGAACGGTGGTGTCACTGTGTCTACGTTTCAGATTCACGTCTTTAAATATTACATTATTGCTAGGTGAAGTCTTATTATCATCATCTAGGGTACTATGAACAAGTTTCAAATGATTTCTGTAGTTATCGAGACGTGTAAAATACTTTAAACAAATAGAACACTGAATTTTGTGTCCACGGTGTATATTCATATGACGTGCAAACCCTGATCGTAAAACGTTCGTATGACACACATCACACTCACGTCGCCGTTCCATTTTGACTAATGATTGAACATGAACTCCTATTTATATATCACGTTCCATTTAACTTAATTAACCCTGGCTAGTCACCCTTCACCCTTCTCCCTTCACCCTTCTCCCTTCTCCCTTCTCCCTTCACCCTTCACCCTTCACCCTTCTCCCTTCACCCTTCTCCCTTCACCCTTCACCCTTCACCCTTCTCCCTTCTCCCTTCACCCTTCACCCTTCACCCTTCAACCTTAACCCTTCGGTCAGAACGTGAAGTTTTTCGAATGTTAATGACGATTTTGTAAGTAGCTACAATGGTCTAACCTAATAAATATTTTATGAACTAATCTTAATAGAGATTTTTTTGTAAGTAGCTACATGCTCTAACCTAATAAATGCTTTATGGACTAATCTTAATAGAGATTCTTGAATCTTTGCAACAACCGGAGTCTAAAATCTATAACCTTAATATAATTTTTTTTTTTTTGGGGGTCTAACCTAGATTGCTTCATTTAATTTAATCATTTATATTAATATTATATTGATTTATCATGCAATTTTGGGTTTTAAAGTAAAGTAAAGAAGAATTAATGTTTTTTATCACAGAATTTTGAAATAAACTTCTAAACTTTGTATTCATCGTTTTGTTCCGAGCTATCTCAATTTCAAAATCAAGACTACAGCTATGCTGTTTTTTCTTTACGGCGCCAATCTTACAAACAAATAGTTTCTAAAACGATTTGATTATAACACCCTCTATTAATCTGACCTGACTACTAAAAACTTCTAACTTTAGATGTTTTAAAGATTACATCTTCAGTTTCTACAATTGAATTTCTATAATAATTAGATTCAGCCGCTAATTTTAAAATATCAAGTAAGCTCTATTATATTACAGACGGTATAATTGTTCATGATTTTACTGTCTATCATCTATAGTCTAGTCTAGTCTGGTCTGGTCTGGTCTGGTCTGGTCTATTTTAATAGATATTATATATTTAAGTTATGTATTACGTTTTAAGTAGTATCGAAACTACTCGTATTAATAAACGTTCTTGTATGAAAGTATGTTGTTTTATACTTACTCTGCTCCCTACGCTCTATCCTAAAAATGTATTCGTAGGCTCTAACCTCAAGCTACCAATTTCAAATTCCAAAAAACAAAACGCCGTATTGGAATCAAGTTGTCGATAAGCTTCGTCTACTGTATACCTTAAAACAGAGGGGTAGCAGTAGTTTAGAAAACTAGGATGAGATTATTTCAATTATTTCTGAGCTTAAAGAAGAAGGTATTATAGAATAAAAGATAATGGTTATACAAAATGTTACCCTCAAGTATACTTTTCTATTTTGTTGTTGTATATTTGTGTTAGAATATAAGTTGTCTAGTTTCAATAAAAAGTAAAATATTTATCTGTTTTATTTCTCCAGGTTAAGTCTTCAAGGTTCTCATAACTAGAGATATTGTAAGAGGAAATCACGTAAAGTTTCAAAGTTATAAAGACGTATTACAAACATATGACATATGTTATAGATAGCCGCGTCCAGGACTTCTTTCTTATCCTCAAGTATACTTTTCTATTTTGTTGTTGTAACTATTTACATGTTAGAATATAAGTTAACTAGTTTCAATAAAAAGTAAAATATTTATCTGTTTTATTTTTCCAGGTTAAGTCTTCAAGGTTCTCATAACTAGAGATATTGTAAGAGGAAATCACGTAGAGTTTCAAAGTTATAAAGACGTATTACAAAAACATATGACATATGTTATAGATAGCCGCGTCCAGGACTTCTTTCTTACCCTCAAGTATACTTTTCTATTTTGTTGTTGTAACTATTTACATGTATGAGATAGTATTTAACATAATGTCCTTACATACTGGGTTACGATATAGAGGGATAATCATACGAGTTGCTGAAATGTATGATATATTGTAAAATAACGTTTAAATAAGAGTTTACTTTAGATGCTACGAATATCTATATGGTGTATAAACAATAAGAACGTATATGTAGAAATCGCTTACAAGGGTAGTAGATATAACGAAAAGGGTTAAAATCTGTTCAAAATTACATTACGTCTAGAAAACTATAAATTAGATAATTGTAGCATACGCTTGTTAAATGTACCTATTCTTCACCTCGTCTGTAGTAGATATAATGAAAAAAGCATAAAAATCTGTAGTATAGGGTTTATGCTTATACTCAGGCTCACAATCATATGTAACGTATCTACGCTTACATAGTATAATTATTTTCTCAACGTAGGATAGAACAACCGATTGCTCTGGTCGATCAGTATAAATAGACGATTCATTGATGATCTGAATCAAGTCTAAGTTTCCAAGCATTGAATTGCAGTAAATAGTATCAGAGTTATTAGTACATAAAAAATTAGGGTTAGCAAAAGACATGAAAATTGAATAATATATCCATATCGCTATTCGAATAATACAAGCTCACCATTAGGTTTATGATAAACGACTGCAATTGTTTGAAAAGAAGCTGACGAGAAACGTGATCAATCGTGTAAATATTTAGGACGTGATAAAATGAAATTTTTTTTTAAATATTTTAATAATGTTTTATTTCAATGATATATAGTTATATTTTATAAGGAAATTGAAAAACATATTAAGAACATATTTTGATGTACTAATTACATATTAATTAAACATATATAGAAATAAACAAGGGTTAGTCTAAACGATAAATTACATTATTAAATTTTCAAATCAAATCGTCAATTCGACACAACAGTACAAACTTTCATTGTAGTGACTACAGATACATAGAGCGAGGTAAAGGATCTAAAGAACAGCATTCTAGTAACAGTTGACAAAGTAGAAGCTAACATTATGAATTTACTAAAGAAGGTAGAAGAAACTCACTGATAAATATAGGTTATACGTGAAGCGTTTGCTGCTACTCAAACGTTAAAGCATAACTAGTACTCTTTTCTTTATATTTCTACTATATTTATTATAAATAATATGTTTAAATATTTTTAATATTATGGTTTCGTAACAATTCCTGTCTTGTTTAAGTTATTATGTAAAAGAATACAACACATAAATATAGGTATTAGGCAACATGTTCCTTCACTAATCTAACATTTTAGCTATACATATTATAGCATATCGATCGATATCATTCAAGTCTAGCTTACGTTTAGTAGCAATTTATTTTTATTTAATATATCATTCAGATATGTCGTGTTATGTGTTTAAATACGAAATATAAAAACAAGTCTAAATCTATGTAAAGCTTAGGTTATGTAGGGTTAGCAAAAGACATGAAAATTGAATAATATATCCATATCGCTATACGAATAATACAAGCTCACCACCAGGTTTATGATAAACGACTGCAATGGTTTAATGTTTTATTTCAACGATATATAGTTATATTTTATAAGGAAATTGATTAACATATTAAGAACATATTTTGATGTACTAATTACATATTAACCCTCTCGTAATCTTAGATCGTAGTTATATCGTGTGTATAAGGTATTCATGAATTTAGAGATTAGAGCTTGAGTCGGTCAACCCACTTTCTGATACAACTAAAGCATACTGCTTAATTTTACATGATTCGCTGATAGAATACAATGCGTTTGCTGAAACTGTGACTAGACATATACGCATACCATAATGAAAATTATTAAGCAAAAGAAGTCGCTAAATATATTTAACTTAGACGATCATGTTTCTCGATAATATTCCGATGGTGATAGAAAGTATGGTAAGCTTTAAATTTCAATTTTATTTATCAGACGATATACATTATATTATTTTCATACATTAGTACGCAAAGTTATCGTTTCAATAAAAAGTAAAATATTTATCTGATTTATTTCTCCAGGTTAAGTCTTCAGGGTTCTCATAACTGTAGATATTGCAAGAGGTAACTACCCTGTGTTTCAAAAGTTATAAAGACGTATTACAAACATATGTTATAGACTTATATTTCGAAGGTATCGAAAATGGTTACAAATTATTATTATTCATACGAGTTTACTATAGATACGATGAATATCCTACAAGTGTATATCTGCGTATTTCGAAGCTATTGAAAATGTATGATATATTGTAAAATAACGTTTAAATATGGTTACGAACTTATTTCTTTTAAACTGACGACAACTCATCATACAAAACTTACTGTATTTATGTATTCTCTTTCTCTGCTGATATGTTTTCTACAGCGTTTTTAAATATTATACCCCGTTCTCTCAAGAATGCATAAAATTCTCGAAATATCTGTTTATTATTTTACTTAGCACGTATAACCTACTATGTATGTCCTAACGGTAAAACTGTAATCGACGAGATCTAATATCATAGTAATATTATAACAGATTAGGTGACCTAACAAACTCTTTAAAGAAATGTTTATTTACATGTATGAGATAGTATTTAACATAATGTCCTTACATACTGGGTTACGATAGAGAGGGATAATCATACGAGTTGCTGAAATGTATGATATATTGTAAAATAACGTTTAAATAAGAGTTTACTTTAGATGCTACGAATATCTATATGGTGTATAAACAATAAGAACGTATATGTAGAAATCGCTTACGAGGGTAGTAGATATATCGAAAAGGGTTAAAATCCGTTCAAAATTACATTACGTCTAGAAAACTAGAAATTAGATAATTGTAGCATACGTATGTTAAATGTACCTATTCTTTCACTTCGTCTGTAGTACATATAATGAAAAAAAAAAGGATAAAAATCTGTAGTATAGGGTTTATGCTTATACTCAGGCTCGCAATCATATGTAGCAAAACTTACTGTCTCATACTATTGCTAGTGGTAGTAAAATACTAATAATTTTTTATACGTTTATTCCTTATTAAATACATTTGTAATAGACATTCGTGAAAATTTCTTACATAACTTATTCAATACACAATACGATTTTATTTCATTTCGTAATACATATAAAGCGTTTATATAATTTTCTAACCTATTTCTATATTCAATTATCCTCAACTTCTTATGGTACATCTGTTGATGTCTCGTGAATTGCTGGCCATGACGCTGCCGGTGCTTGCTGATTGGGTTGTAACTGACTGTGTACGACATTGATAAATTTTGATGGATAAAGTTTTATTATCTCTAATAAAATGAGCGAGTTCAATCCACCACGATCTTTTAAATTTAACGTCGAGTAGTTACCGCACGACAATTCGGCTGAGAATAAAATCGATTCGTTTGACACGTTCTTCTGACGTCTTACTCCTTCAGCTGTGTTCTCTACACTTGCGTAGTAGAAGTAGGAGAAATTAATGTGACGTAATACACGAGCATGTTGGTTAATAAGCGGTGCTAGATGCATGATCCTTTGAAATTCGTGGTCTTTTACCGTTATCTTCCGCTGGTCATAACATATCATCACCGTGTTGCCATAAAAAACACTATGATTAAACTCAACGTAAAGATTCGTACATAGATGGAATTTCAGTTTTTTATCGTTCCATATTTTCGTGGAAAAGAAGTCTTTGAACATTGCTTCGACTCGGACATCATACAATTCGGACCATATCCTTTCCGTTAACATAATTTCACCATGCTCACATATGTTGTTGATACATTCCAATTTAACAGTCACGTCAAATTCATTAGGTTGTTCAGGCGGGATAATTCCTACTAGGATATCATGTAAATGAATAGAGTCTTCTCTTGGTCTCGTGACAAATAGAGGATATTGTACAGATCCTAACAACTGCATGTGTTCACCCGGATAGACGGTAATCAACGACGATTCTGGTGTTGCTACATTATCTGTACCTTGTACCTGTAAGCTTGATGCATCGTCTGCATAGTATGGTTCGTTCGGACCTAAACAAGAAATAATTATTCAGTAACATTCAAAGGATTTCGTTCTTTTAAAACATACCTATTTCTTCATGCATCACTTCGTAGTCTTGACCCTGGAAATAACTGCTTGGTTCCGGAATTGATAAGTTTGCAGATTGATCCGGTTCATCATGCTGTTGATCTAAAATGAAATAAATTATTCAAATGTATACATACACACTCAAACCGTTTTCTTTCTTACCCATTTCAGCACTACTTGTAAACGTGTCTCCATAGCGATGATAATAATAATCAGGACTGCCTAAACTCATCGTGGTATTGTTACACGATCAACTGCTGCACTCTAATGACTAATAGCCATTCACCGAAATACATTTTATAGCGATTTCTACACATGTGCATGAATGCACATCTTCAATCAATAGCTCAGTCACTTGTTTAGTATTTCTGCTTTCAAATGAATCATAGAGATTTGATTCACGCTTCATTAACTTTTTTAAAATTGCAACAGAGATAATCCGACAAGTGATTGACAGTAGCTTTAGTCTCTTAACAAATTATTTATAAAAATCTAAATTCCTTTCAGTCAGTCATTCGTAAGAACGTTTGTTTATTTATAGTTAAAAGCAGTTTTAAAGAATGTCGAAACACGGCTAATTAGTTTGTACGTATTTTCATGCAAAAAACATTTAGTTTGAAAAGTTATTTCTTAAACAGTTTTAGCTATAGATAATGTTTTTTGAATTTTAAAAAATAATGCTTCACAGTGTTCTATATTCTTAAGAAGATTCACTTGAATAAAATTTTATGAAATCATAACGACCCTAATTGTTTCCTTTCAAACTAAATGTTTATGGCGTATATTTAATCAGGTCTAATGCACCAGAGCTAATCCGACAGTTGATTGACAGTAGCTTAAGAGTTACTTTTGCATAGTTGAAAATAAATTTTTTATTATTACGTTTCTACATATTAAATTATTTTCGCAGAATTACATGATGACCTGAAGATAAATATCAAATAGGACTGATTTATTTTAAAATAAATTTATGAGAGAGAGATGACAAATAATATATAAAATGAGATGTACAGAATGAGATATCAGTTATGTAAATGAGAGAGGAGATACACTAATGATACCGTCAATTAATTTAATTCGCGCATGCTTATGAGAAATCATATATGTAAATGAGAGAGGAGATATGTAATTGATACCGTGAATTAATTTAATTCGCGCATGCATATGAGAAATCATATATGTAAATGAGAGAGGAGATATGTAATTGATACCGTGAATTAATTTAATTAGATCAATTAATTTAATTCGCCCATGCATATGAGAAATCATATATGTAAATGAGAGAGGAGATATGTAATTGATACCGTGAATTAATTTAATTAGATCAATTAATTTAATTCGCCCATGCATATGAGAAATCATATATGTAAATGAGAGAGGAGATATGTAATTGATACCGTGAATTAATTTAATTAGATCAATTAATTTAATTCGCCCATGCATATGAGAAATCATATATGTAAATGAGAGAGGAGATATGTAATTGATACCGTGAATTAATTTAATTAGATCAATTAATTTAATTCGCGCATTTAATTCGCGCATTTAATTCGCGCATTTAATTAGACCACGCCTCATTTGCATATTA
The DNA here is from genome assembly GCA_929113105.1 of Agrypnus murinus. NCBI lineage: Eukaryota > Metazoa > Arthropoda > Insecta > Coleoptera > Elateridae > Agrypnus > Agrypnus murinus. Next base: position 85,153,357 of record OV816024.1, read on the forward strand.
ATTAGATCGCGGGTCATTTGCATATTAATTAGATCGCGGGTCATTTGCATAAAAAGGGAGGGGGGCCATGCCATTGGCATGCCACATGGCATGTCAATTTCCGTCTGGCCCAACTGCCCCAATACCTACTTTCCAACTTTTGTAATCGTCCGTAAGCAAATAGCAGAAGGCTCAACTCTTTCTATTGAATTGTTTTTAGATATATATTTAATATATTTTATAAGTAAACCTTTAATTTAATAATTATAATATTTATAAAAAAGGATAAGTACAGTTGCGATCATTCGCTAAGGAACGATGACAAAATTATAACAGTCGATTTTTCAGTTTTTTGTACAATGTACGCTGTAACTCGACTTGATTTATGAACTAGGCAATTAAAATGTTAAAGAATGAAATGTTCTTGAATGATATTTATGCTAATTAAAAATAAAACTAATTGATAATACGTTACCATATTAGTATTTAATTGTAGGTTATTCTGTTTTATAAAGATTGTAATTATTAAAAACAGGTTTATTTATGAAATATAGTCAATATTTTATTAAAAAAATTATGCGAACTGCATGGGATTTGAACCGTGGTTTTCTGGTCTGAAAGCCATTGATCCACTGGAACATGCTATCTGACATTCATGACATTCTGACATGCATTAAAAAAGCATAAATGTCATTTATCATTTATTTTTGTTTGTTTCTTTTTTGTTACTAATTTATTTATTATTGCTTTTTGATAATTTCTTACAATGACTAATTACTGTATATTCACTTATTAATTGGTTAATATTAATTAATCAATAATTAATATTAATTCATTTACGCACGCTGTTTGTGGTATCAAAAATCTCAGTGTTTCTCTAAACATATCCCTCTCCAAAAATAATGTGTTATGGGGGACTATTCGAGAGGTTCTCTTTTCGTTGTCCCCTTACCCCCCCCCCACCAGATGGTTCAGGACTGTTTGTACATAGCTATAAGTTCGAAACAATAGTCAAACGCGATAGCAATTGCAACATGTTTAATAATAGTGGAGTAACCTTAGGTTTTTTTCTCGGAACAGGTTGAATCTACTCGGACTTTCATAATTCTTTTTTAAAAATCTTGTAAATATCCAATACTACTAAAGTTGATTTGTATGTGTGTCCGAGCCCCATTCTCGCGTTCTATAAGGGCTGGAGAGGTGGGCTTGGGCTCATTCGACGCGTAATTTGCCGAGGATAATGCACGACCATAACCTAATTTTTTAAATTAGGTTATGTTTTAAAAATTTTTAAATTAGGTTATGTTTTAAAAAATCGATAAATGCTGATTCTATCGTACTATTTAGTGCTATTGAGTGTTATTTGGTACTAATATGTGCTCTATCGATAGAGAATCGATTGGAGATTTATGTAGGTCATGTAAATACTGACCTACTTAAAAAAAATCGATAAATGCTATTTCTATCATACTTAAGTGCTTAGGCCCGTAGGGCCCATTATCCTAGTAAATTACTAAACCTTTATAAATTGGAAATTGACGCTCAGATCGGAAAATGCCTTGAAACTCGTATAACTTAAAAATTTTCCAGGTGGTCTAAGTACTGGTTGCTCGACCATCGCAGAACATGATAATTTTTTGTGTGTTATCATATCTATGTAGTGGTAGTTCGAAACCACTATTAATTTACTTTTATTCCTTTGCGTTTAAATACGGCAGCTATATTTGTTTCGTGGTGCACGACGTTTCTTGCAGTTTTCTATGTAAACGAAAATCTTAATATCTCAAGAACGGTTAGTCGTAGAGACGTGTAGTAAAAATCGTTGTATTGTACATTTGTTATTCTAAACAAAAAAAATTTAAAACGCTTCTTTATTGGTGCAATTTAAGTCCGAAGTTTAACATCTTTTTTTGCAATATTTCCGCTTTTTAGAGTGCTATATTTCCAGAAAAAGGTTAGGTTTCAGGGTTCATTTTTTCTAAAAAGATGCACAACTAGTAATAGTTTATGTTTAAAATAGTTGAAATCTGAAACTTCACTAGTTTGGTATTTATGGGCTTTTGAAATTCTTGTTTTCTTTATTTTTGGGCAACTTTGGACCTCAATATTTCTGAAGGTCATATATGGATTTTTTTTATATTTCGTACAAGTGAAGCAATATATGATGGCAGACTGTAGTAAAAATATTCTAACTTTGATATTAGCGTGAGCATAGAGTTGTGCTCATGTTAGCTGTCATGCAATTGACACGGATTGAAAGGAAAATCGACCACGGAAGAAAATACATGGAAAAAGTGGGAATTTTGTAGAAAAGGTGTTAAACTTCGGCTTAAATTGCACCCATAAAGAAGCATATTACAAAACTTATGTTTAAAATAACAAATATAGTTCGAAGTGTGAACAATACAACGGTTTTTACGACTATCCGTTCTTGAGATATCGAGATTATCGTTTACATAGAAAACTGTAAGAACAGTCATGCTTCACGAAACAAATATGGTTGCCATATTTAAACCAAAAGGAATAAAAATAAATTAATAGTGGTTTCGAACTACCAATATATAGGTGTAATAACACACAAAAAATTATCCTGTTGTGAGATGGTCAAGCAACCAGTATTAGACCACTTGGAGAATTTTTAGGTTATTCGAGTTTCATCGCATTTCCCGATCTAAGCGTCAATTTCTAATTTATAAAGGTTTTAGTATTTTATGTTCACAAGATTTAAAAAAAGAATCATGAAAATCCGAGTAGTTTTAACCGGTTCCGAGATAACGCTCTTTTTTGACTAACGCTCCTCCGCTATAATAATAATTATAATTATTAATAAAAAATTGTTCTTGTTTTAAGTAATAGACTAACAATAATTTAATAAAAGGTAAGAGCATGTGCAATTAATTATCGTTCCAGCATAGAACATATGGTCCATGATCCAACATCTTACAATGTTGCATTGTATCGTATTAAAAGATCTGATAAAGAAGACAGAAGAAGAACCCAAAAACAAAGATGTTATTCAGGGGCAAATCGCTTATTATGCAATGTGTAAAGTAACATAAATCTAAACAGTTTACTAACATCGTTTGTGTGATTGTATGATGTTACTTTCGAACTTTATTACACAGAAACAGAAATCACACAGACAGAAATTTAACTACCGAGAAATCGGAAAAGAAATAAAGAGGTTGTTGGTAAATTTAACGTAAGTTCAAGTGGCGATAAGTGAAAAGAATGCCGATAAAAAGACCTACCTACTTCCTACGGTAATGAAGTTATACTTATAAGTAGATAAAGTTAAAGAAAAACCGACAAACTAAAACAGTCTGTAAATAAAAGATTCAGATGATAATGAAATAGGTAGTATTATCAGATGATAAACAAATAGCTTAATATAAATATAATATTAATAAAAATTTTAATAAATTGCTTAATTTAAGCAGCTTAAGCGACAAATTGCACATGAAATTAAATATTGTTTTGGGACTTTACGAAAGCGAGACATTGTAAACAAATCTTAAATAAGCGAAAAAAAAAATAATAATAATTCGTGACAAAGGGTATACACAAATAAGCTTTCTTGATTAAAAGCGGATCATGGGAATAAGTTGGTTTTTTTCTATGTAAAATAGAAAGCGTGTGGCTCATTGAGAGCAAACAATCAATATGGATGTAAAAGGCTCAAGTTTAGAACTACAAAGATACAGAAAGGCAGAATTCGTTGTCATTAGGAAAAGTAAGTTTCTCAAGTATTAATGGAATATGATTTGGATCGCTGCCAAGAATTGCAGTCACGCCATTAGTTTATAACCTGAAACTTAAGATGTAATAACAATGGATATTTCTTAATGAACAAGTTTATTTTTTGCATATTGATTATGAAAGTTGACTTTTATTAACGAAAAATCGTAATGCAAGTAGCACTTTTTTAAATTATTTTATACTCGTTTGCTAATAAGCTCGGGCTTCGCCCTCGTTAATCGAAGCTTCAAATTCGTGAAAAAAGTATGACTTAAAATTATTAAGAAAGTGCTATTTTCATTACGATTTTACGTTAAAAAAAGTCAACTTCATAATCAATATGCAAAAAAATTTCTTTGCATTAAGGGGTAGTATATCTTTAGGAAACTAAATATTAATATACACAAACTAGATAAAAAATAATTCAAATTCCAGGTATTAACCAAAAAATGTAACAATAACAAATGTTGGTATTGCAATATAGGTCAAATATTTAATTTAGGCTCTTAATTAATCTCTTCTAAAATGTAAACAGTGTTGTCTAGTGTCTTTAAATGAATCCATTCATTCATACCATGAGATGGCCAATAAATATTCCTTATTACAGTTCTTTTAAATGTGTGTTTGTTATCTTTTGATGAAGTTTCTCACGCGTGTTCTTTCACCTTAACAATCTAGTACGAAATCTATTGTATTATTAAGCAACTAGATTGACAGGACCGGCTTAAATTCGGTGAATTATTGAGGGGCCCCCAACACTTTTAATAAAAACATTTCTTTGAGATTTTTTTTTGTATTTTTGTGATCTGTCCACCTTCATGTTTCGCCCCTTAAACCAACGTGCATTTGAACTGAATCACGCTGTATATGAAGAGTAAATCGAATAAATCGGGTTAAAAATTTGAGCTGCAGCTGATAGTGAAAATGCTCATACTCTTAATATGCAGTCATACTTAGACAAAACTAACAACGTCACGATTATGACTCAAGGAGAAAGAGTTATCCTAGACCTTCTTCGTGCAATAGGCTCTGGATATGGCATTACAACTGAAAGCTTCTTTACGAGTTTGCTATTAGTAGATAAATCTCTCTCTCTGGTGGAAAAAGGAATGATATTTTGTGGCACGTCTCGTAAAAACAAATGAAGATGCAGTTTGAGGACTAATTGCTAATTACAAATCAGAAATAATGCTTCATTAACTATAATACAACTAAAGGTGCAGTAGAAACCACGAATAAAATGGTCACAGAATATTCAGCCCGTTGAATTACTAACCAGTGATCAATGCTAATGTTTGATCAACTACTTGATATTGCCGGAATAAACACTTTCATTTTAAAGGGGATAAGATTCTCAGATAAAACATCCAGTAGTAAAGATTGTAGAAGGAAGCTTCACTTGAATAATCTTTTCTATAAAGACCCACTCTTTATTGATAGCCTGTCTTTCAAGTCTCAAACGATATCGATTTCAGCTGTTCTTATTATAGTGCAATACAATGTACAAGGTGTTCCGTATCGTTATGTTTAAACTTCGGGAGTGTAAACTAGGTTCAATACTGAGTGTAAAAAGCACAAAAGTGGTAAGTTTATTTTTATTTATTTGAAGATACAAGGTCCAAATCATGATTCAAGAAAAATCTGTCTGGAATGTTTTTCAATCAAACAAACAAACTCATTGGACCTATTTCTACGTGCAACACTAATAACACCAAGGAAACCGCCCAGAATTTCATAAATATCAATTACTCAGGTTGCATTACTGGCGGACCGGTTGCATAGCCAACCAGATCTCCGGATGATAATTCCCTTGATTTCTGGGGTTACATGAAAAAGTCTAAGCACAAATTTCAAACACCCGAGAAGAATTATTGAACCGCAGCATTGTTGCTCAAGAAATACGCGAAAACCAGCGAGAAATAAGATAAGTCAATTTTCGGCATGCGAACACAAGCTTGGTGATAGGCAGGTGAAAAAGGGTATTTTATAAATTAATTAAGCATTAAGTTACAGTTAGTCACTCGTTTAGTTCTTTTGTTGGTTGCTCTTCAAAAAACAAATTGTTAGTTTGCAATATAATTTCATAGCACTATTATCTCCGAAACAAATAAAAAATCGACCTACAACGTTTGTGATTTCTACTCTCAGAAATGAACCTACTTAAGAAATATTCATCTCATCGACATGAAATTGAAAGGTTAATTCTATTTTTCGACTAAAGTGTCGTATATCGTTGAATTAGGAATTTAATTTTCTAGAAGACTGTTTAATTAGTTTTTGCATTAATAAAAGTTTATAAACAAGAATTTGTTTATTGTATTTATGATATGTCAAGATTTGATTGTTTCATTGAAATTTGTCATAGAAGTTCATTATTTTGGTCACATTATATAAAAGAACGAATCTTTTTCCATCATTCAAAAGGAGCACATATCTTGATGAGCATAAGAAAAACTAATGTTATAATTGGAAATGTAAACAAGTGTCAAAGAGTTAGAATTCTGTGATGTGCGGGCTTAGCGAGTAGACGCGTTTGACGCTTGTAGCGACTGCAATACTAACTCAATTAAAATCAAATGAATAGCACGCCTGATTCACGATCTCCACGTTCTTCAACTGAAGAAGAAGCTTTTCTTAAAAAGGTGATTAAGAAAGTGGTTAGTTCTTCGAGCGTATGAGATAACCTATCCAAAAAAATAAGTGAATGCATTGCAAACGAATTCATGTTCAAATTAAAACGTGCAAGGGATAAGTGACCCAGTTCGAAATAGTATTGGCTGAAGTAAAATCTGAGCTGCGATCGTATAAGAATAAAAGCAAACAGTATTCTAGAAAAGATTAGCTTACTTTACCAATCAGGTAATCAGTGATTTGTATCGAGAAAAATTAAATCTTGAATTATCTATTAGGGACATCGATTGCAGTCACAGGCTTCCTGGCAAAGAAGGTCTGCATAGACCCATTATGGTTACGGGTTTTTAAGTACACACATTGTTATTCGTGAAGACTTAGACCAAACTTAGACAGCAACTACTCCAGGTTGCGGTAACAAAGTTTGGGTCCAGAATGGTATGAACAAGCGAATGTAAAGTTTTTGTGAAAGTTGATAACGAAACAATTAAACTCAGTCACTCTCATGCGTGCGTCGAGTTAACACGTTGTTGTTGTGTTCAGTTGAGCTGTCAATCACACATACATAAAGTGATGCCATCAACTCGATCCAATACGCAAAATAGTGTAAATATGGAAGAACAACTAAATTCTGATGAATTTATTAAAAAGTTATGCGATAAATTTAAAGCTACTTTCACCGTTATTATTGAAAACATAGTGGATGATAAATTATCTCAAATTCAAACATCGGTAGGTGAGATTAAAGCTATTCTTCAAGATCAAAAGCAGAAAGCAAAAGAAGTAGATAAGCGTTTTGATTCTTTAGAACAATATTCACGCAGAAACAATCTGCGGATATTTGGAATTCAAGAAAATGCCTCCGAAAATACAGATACGCTAATTTTGAGTTTTGTTCGAGAAAAACTCAATTTAAATCTATCTTTAAGGGATATTGATCGTAGTCATCGAGTGGGTCAACGAAAAAATGGATCAGTAAGAGCGATTTTGGTAAAATTGGTTTCATATAGGTATCGACAAGAAGTCTTCACTAAAAAAAAACTATTGAAGGGATCACCATTTTCGATTATAGAAGATCTCACCAAATATCGTGCTAAACTATTAGGAGATGCAATAAAGAAGTTTGGTTTTACCAATGTATGGTCAAGCGACGGCCGTGTTGTGGTGCTATTTCAAAATAAAAAGCATTATATTACGTGTCATGAAGAGTTCCCGAATTAAATGGTTACAAATATTTTAATGCTAACAAAAGAAGATAATAGTAGTATATTTTCCTAATATTAAGGTATATCGTATCCTTTTTCTTTTCATATGTACATAAGTTATCTTTATCTTTATTTACAATTGAGAATTGTTGATAAAAATTAATTCATTTTTCTGACAGATTGCTAACCATATTTAGTAAACCAAGAAAAGTTAATCCAATAATTGTTAAGAATTAACTTTAAAAAGCAGCTTTCTCTTTTATACTCATTTATTTATTTATTTTTTAACTAATTTAGAATTATTATTGGGAATCTGATATTTATAATTTAAATTTTATGTAAAGTAAAATTATTAGTAGATAAGACAAAAATTGGTTTATTTGCATTTTTGAGGTTTTCATGGTAAATAATATTACTATAAAGGTAAAATGCTTTAATTCAAGATATGTACGTAAGAATTTGTACTGAACACAATGCACACCTCTGCAGGTTTCTGCATACTTTAATTTTTACTCTTTTTATACTTTAATTGATACATACATTCTCGTACTCGTAATCTATAAACTTAATTTATTGTTATAATATAATAAATTTGATTTTGTTTTTAAATTATAGATATGAATCACCTCAGTATCGCACATATAAATGCGCAGTCTTTATCCAATAAATTTGATATTCTTAATGAACATATACAGGTAAACAGGTATGACATCGTTGCCATTTCCGAAACTTTTTTAAATACTGGTATTGATGACATGGTTGTAAATATTGATAATTATATATTAATACGTAGAGACAGATCAACCTTTGGCGGCGGTATTGCCCTATATATAAAAAATAATTTCAATTTCAGAATTATTACCGTAAATAAACAAGATTATGAACAACTCTGGATTAATGTTAATATCAACAAGAAAAATTTTACTGTTGGTGTTGTGTATTCGCCACATAGAAATAACTACAAAAACTTCGTTGAAGGTTTCGAGGAAACTGTAAGCTATCTACTCCCATCGTCTGACGGTCTAATATGTTTAGGAGATATTAATATCGATCTCATGAATCTTGCGTCAACTGCAACAACTCAATATTTCTCCATGTTAGAAGGTCTTGGAATGAGACAGTTAATTAACGAACCCACGCGAATTACAGCTACATCCAGGAGTTTAATAGATCATATTCTAGTTACAGACACCATTGAAGTTATAAATTCAGGTACAAAAAATGTGCCTTTTTATTCTGATCATGAACTAGTATATTGTACCATAAGAATAGAAACAATTATTCAAGTCCCCATTATTCGTACTTATAGAGATTTGGAAATTTTAATAATGATTATTTCCAGGAACTTTTACTCTCAGTTAGATGGCAACAAATGTTCGAAATGAATAATGTTAACGATAAAGTCAACTTTTTAAATCAAAATGTACTATATTTATTTGACTTATGTGCTCCTTTTAAAACTTCAACTTTTAGAAAACCAAAAGCTCCGTGGCTGACAGACAACCTTAGATTTATGATGTCGTTGCGAGATAAAGCTTTTAAACGATTCAAAACAACCAAAGCTGTTGAACATTGGAACTATTATAAAATGTTGCGTAATCTGGTTACTCTGTCGATCAAGAACGAGAAGAAAGCATTTTTCAACCAACGATTCAATCAAGGTAATATTAAACTTTTATGGAAAGATTTAAAACAGTTTAAAGTTTGTAGTACCAAAACAAAGACTGATATTCCAACTCATTTAAGTAACGTCAATCAAATTAATAATTTTTTTATTGATTCGGTACAGGCATTTACTTCCCCTAATTTAACAATACCAGAAGTTTATGAGAATGTAGGACCGAACGTTGTCGATAAATTTAAATTTGTACCAGTTCCAGAGCATGAAGTAACTAAACAACTTAACAAAATTAAATCAACTTCATCTGGTGTTGATGGTATCAGGGTATTGATGATAAATTTATGTTGTCCCGTATTAATACCATATATTACACATGTTATAAATTTCTGTCTAGATAATAGCGTTTTTCCAGAAGAGTGGAAGGTAGCTAAGGTTATTCCTTTGTCAAAGATCAACTCTCCAAAAGAATTCAAAGACCTTAGGCCAATAAGTATACTGCCTGTACTGTCCAAGGTTCTTGAGAAAGTTATTGACGAGCAGATAAGGGCCTATATACATGAAAATAACCTATATTTAGAATTCCAATCTGGGTATCGTGCCAACTTCAGTTGTGCAACTGCTTTGTTGTGCATTTCTGATGATATTATACGAGCAACTGACGAAGGCAAAATCACAGCTTTGGTTTTATTAGACTTCTCAAGGGCCTTTGACACTATAGATCACGGTATACTGCTGGCAGTCCTAAAGCATATCGGATTTGATAATTCATCTATATATTTGATTAAAAATTACCTTTGTAATAGGAAACAATACGTGGCTTTAAACAATAATAATTCTCAGCTTAGAAATATCGAATGTGGTGTCCCACAAGGATCAATTTTGGGGCCTCTCCTCTATACCCTTTATTCACGTTACATTTGTAGTGATTTAAAACACTGTAAGTATCATCAATATGCTGATGACACACAAATTTATTATTCTTTTAATTATGCAGACAGAATAAATGCTAATAGAAATATTAACTACGATTTAAGTAACTTGGCAGCTTCACATTCTCTTAAGATAAATCCTACTAAATCTAAACTTATTATATTCGGTAGAACAACACACAGAATTGCTCTGAGAGAAGATTTTCCGATATCTATCAATGGTATCCCTATTCCAAGTTCAGACTGTGCTAAAAATCTGGGTGTCACACTAGATAATAAGTTTAGATTCCATGAGCATATAAATGCCTGTAACAGAAAGGCATTTTGTAACCTTAAACTTCTTTATAAAAGTCGTCACATATTAAATAAAACCTTAAAGATTACCCTATGTGAATCCTTGGTTCTTTCACAATTTAATTATTGTGACGTCCTTTACGGTCCTTGTCTTGACAGTGTAACTAGCAGAAAAATCCAGGTAATGCAAAATGCATGTTTGCGATTTATCTATGCAATCAAACGTCGACAGCATATTTCGCATAAGTTAATTGAAACTAAATGGTTAAATATGAATAAGCGTAGGGTATTGCATTCTTTGGTCTTATATCATAAAATTATTACAAAAACAGTCCCTTCTTACCTGTACAATAAAATAAGATATCGTACTGATGTACATAATTTAAATCTTCGCCATAGAGGTTTAATCACTCCACCTGTACATCATACTGAATTTTACAAACGTTCTTTTACCTTCAATATATATAAGTTGTATAATTCAGTACCTATCGAAAACAAAAGCTTATCCACATGTTCATTTAAGAAACGCACTGCCAATTGGTTATTAAATAACTCTTCTAATTAAAAGCAAAGTAAATTACCCCAAACAAACTGAAATGGTAACGATGAAATCTGGTACCTCGTTAGAAGTTCGAAATCATTATAGTAGATACTGTTTATGCAATACTTTTTCTATTGTGATGCTCTGGTGGTCATAACTCTCTATAAATCTTAGTAGTAGTATAATACTTTTATGGGTATGTTCGTATCACTAAATTCTTTGTATAATAACATTACTTATAAACATGTAGAGTAACTTTGTGGTGATAGGGAAGAGCAGAGAATTCAATTCTTGAATTCAACTGACTATCATCACTTTTTCCACTTAAGTAGTTTATTTTCTATACAAATGATTACCAATATGTATAACATCTTTTTTATTACGTTTTCTTTTTTTTATGTATTCTTGTGGAAAATAAAAACTATTATTATTATTATTATTAAACATTACGATCGTTAAATGATCTAAATAACTTAAAGTAGGCAATGCCATGTATTCTGTAAGCACTGGTTCATATCAATTGTTAAGTATAACAATAATTGTTATGAGCCCGATTGCTACGAAATCTTAACAATTCGTGCAATATTTGGCATTCTGTAACTGCACTTGTTATGATCCAATTGAAATGAATCACAACAACTGAAATGCAAACTAATTATAAACTATATTACTGACTGTGCATGCGCGTTCGAGAAGTGACATTTGCATTTGACACATTTGAAACTGTGGAAAGAGCTTACTAGTATACTAAATTGTCGCAAATGGACCAGCAAGAGCAACAACTGGTGATTACTGTATGAACGTTAAAAAATTAGTGTGTGTGTGTCGCAACAGTGTTTTCTTTCTAAAGTAATAAACAATATTACCTACAGTTTTATAATGTAAATAATAGTAAGAAAAAAATCCTATTATCATCCATACTTAAATTTTGCAAAATTGTGTGAAAGAACCCCAATGAATATAAAAATATAATGCAATTTCTTGGGAATCTGAGGTCACAATCAATTCCTTAGGTCGTAAGTTGCATACATGATTTGTTTTTATCTAAAACACTGACTCTCCGTAGTAAGTTCTGTTGCAGTCCAAACAATTAATTTTGTACACTACATTTGATTTGTCTAATTGTGGCACAGTATCTTTCAGTTGGCTAAAAAGCGTTTTGATCTTTTTAACATTGTAAAATGCTATTTGTATATTATTTTGTTTTAGAATATTGGATATTTGATATGATATATTTTTGATCATCGGTAGTTTGTAATAGTTACTATTCTTTTCTATATCATTGTGTTTACAATTGTCATTTACAAATTTTTCATAATACTTATTGAATATGTTTGTGGTAAATTTTTTGGGGTAACCATACCTTATACATCTATCTTTTAAGTCATCTAAATTCTTCTTATGATACATTTGGTGTGCTATGTTTACAATTCTGTATACATAACCTGAAATAATCCATATTTTTTGTTGCATAGGATGGTGCGATGTGAAATGTAGCATTCTATTTGATGCTGAGGGTTTCTTATATAAGTCTGTGACAAGTTTACCATTGTCTTTTCTAATTATCATGCAATCTAAGAAAGGTAGTTTGTTATCTTGTTCTACCTCACAATTGAATTGAAGTTTGGAATTAAATTTGTTAAGTAACTGTAATACTTCTTTGTCTTTGTCTTTTGGTATAGCTGTGGCAATGTCATCTACATATAAATGTATAAAAGGCAATTTGAAATCTAGTTGATCTATGACATTATTTAATTGTTTGTCCATTACTATATTAGCAAAAATGGGGGATGCTGGATTTCCCATCGCACAACCTACTATTTGTTCATAAATTTGTCCTTTATATGTAAAATAACTACTATCAAATATAAATTCTATTATATCTTTAAATAAATTAAATTCTACATCCGTGTGTTTTCTAATATTATCCCTATGTTCTTCTATTCAGTATAAAATCTCTTGGTAAATTATAATTCTTACATTTTTCTTTTAAATCTATGGCATTGCTTACATTGAATTTAAATTCTCCTATTAAATTATTTAAAATGTTGGAAACATACTTGGCTAAATTGTAACAAGGGCTACCTATAGTTGATATTACAGGTCTAAGCGGTAAGGTCAATTAATTAATGTTTCATATTGTTTCTTTTTAATCATAAATTTAATATGGGAGCATGTGAAATAAAGATTGCACATGTCAATGTACGGTCATTAGTTCCAAAGATTAATGATATTAAATTATTACTGACCAACTGCGATTACGACATTTGAGATATCAGTGAAACCTGGATTTCAATGGAAATTTCTGATGATGCCATCAGTATAGATGGTTATAATTTATTTCGTTTTGATTAAGAAGATAGAGGTGACGGCGTTTGCATCTATGTTAAAAACTTATGTAAGTGTTTAATTATAAATACAAACAATTCAATTGAAGAAGTTTGGTTATGCATAAAATTCAAAAAAGTGTTACTTGGAGTAGGGTGTGTTATAAGTCTCAGACTGTTTCTTACAAGTATTTTTGTGATGAATTGGAGCAGTAAGTAGCTAACTCTGTTGCTTAATCTTACTGATTATGTTTGTTGTGTTGGTGACGTTAATACAAATATTTTAGCGATCAACCAACCTGACGTAACATATTTTTGATCAATGGTGGATGGTTTAAACGCTTCTCAAATAATTACTGAACCAACCCGCATAACCTAAAACTGTAGAACCTTAGTTGATGTTATTTTAATAAATAAGACTGATATTGTAGAGGAGTCCGGTACTACACATGGAATTGCCGATGATGTATTAACGTTTGGCAATTTAAACATTAGATATATTCTCAAACACCTGCACGTAAACTAATATGAGATTTTAAGAATTTGGATTTGAATGCGTTTATAGAGGATATGCGAAGAATACAATGACAACATATATTTAGGTTAGATGATGGTGAAGAAAAATTAAACTAAACCACGAATGCAATGGTTAACCGACAACATTAAACTTGCCATGAAACTTCGTGACAAAGCTCTAGCCAAATAACGCCAAACAAAGTCTTCTGTCAAATGAAATTACTACAAATCATTGCGTAATTTTGCTAATTACATGTTAAAAGCTGAGAAGATTGACTTATTTTCAGTTTACAGCTAAGAATAGCTACTAAACATTTATGGAACAAACTAAAGAATATAAACATCGGTGTCAAGGCAAGGGGTGAAATTCCAGACCACTTAGCTCACGCCAACTTACTTAACCGTTTTTGCATAAACTCCATTCCTAATGTTAGTACTTAATTTAGATAAAGATGAAATTATATGTTTCTATGAAAATAATCAGTTAAACCATAATGCAACGCAATTTCAATTTAAACAAGTAAATACATTAAACGTTCAATATATTAATGAAATTAAAACTAACGCTTCTGGATACGATGGATTTAATATTGAAATTATAAAATACTGTATGCCAACATTCCTTCCATATTTAACCCATATATGCAATTAATTACTTATTACAAACAACTACTTTTTCAACTTCTTGGAAGACAGCAGTAGTTATTCGTCTGCCCAAAAAATCGAGATCTGAAGATTTCAAAGACCTAAGGCCCATTAGTTTACTCTCTGTCGTATCCAAATTTTATGAAAAATTTAGAAACGTGCAATTAAGAGAGTAGGCCGAACAGAAGTTGTACGACAGCCTTGCTGTACGTCATAGATGAAATACTAGCTGCTAGTGACCAAAATGAAATAACAGTTCTGACATTGCTCGACTACAGCAAATGCTATTATCTGTTTGTAATTACATTTGTTTGTCGGGTTCTGCAGTTGTTTTATATAACTTTTTATATTATAACGAGATTTATGGATCCTCGATCACACAGGACCCTTCATGTAAAATTCAAACAGTGCAAAATTCAAGCTTGCGTTTCGTTTGATATTTAGTACGCATAAATACGAACATATAACATGGTTAAATAAGAAAATTAGACGTTATTTTCAATTTGTTTCTCTTTGTCACAAGATTATTCAAACTAAACAAGATTTGTCTGGATGTTTTACGTGGGGTTCCTGTGATAACATACCCCCACGTTCCTTCCCTTGGGAGGAAGTAATTGAGATATGCTCAATCAGCGCGCAAGCGCATAGCAATTGCTCCCAGTCACTCATTGGTCGGAGCGAGGTTGCCTATCCACCCTCTACTAGCTAGTAGATTGAAACAAGATTCGTAACTCTTAAACTAGGAAGAGAATAAAGTTTTTATTTGGTTCTGAATGATATCAAAAAATATTTTTTGTGTAACACTGTTCCCCCTCTTCCCTAATATGGAATAATGTGTTTATAATAAATAATTTATTTATAAGTTGTTTTAGGTCAAGTGCATTTCTGAACCCGGCCCCGCAAATGCTAACGCCGGCTGTGGAATTGATAATAGCTTTTCAAGTAGTATCTGATAATTTTGATTTTAACTGCACTTAGATTTTTTTTTCTTGATTTCTTGATAGTAATTTATTGTAAGCATTAATTAAGCAAACCAATTTGCTATTTAGCTCTAATAGAATTGTACGTGCATTTTAAGTTGGTTTAAGTTTTAACTGATGGTAATTATTTACAATAGAAAGCGCTATGTACAGTTGAAAGTAACTTATTGATAGCTGCAATTCATCATGATGTAGTTGGTTTATGATAACGTTTAGGGTTTCTGGTTTCTTAATATCTGGAGAATTTCTTCCTAACTGTAACTAAAATTCAGTTGCTTTGGATACAGTTGTCTTGGGACTCTTATGGGACAACTTTAGTTGTGTCTAACTAGAGATTAATTGCCGTGAATGCGTTTGGCGGAGACATCCTATCCATGGGAATGACCTTCCGTTAAAGTTAACTAAAGTTGAAAAAGTAAGCTTATGATAGTAGTCTCAAGTGTTCGGTAGATATAAAGAGGTTTCACAACAGATGTGTTAGTGTCTATTAGGGTCGACATAATTTACGAAATACACAGTGCAGGGTAAAATAAATGTGCATTATAAACATTTTTAAAGAGAGTCTTAAGAATTATATCGAAATTTACGTAAAAATCAATCAAATATACTATTATTATCATTTCTTCCTTAAAAGAAAGGAATCGTATTAAGTTACTATTTAGTTCCCTTTCTAACACCGTAGGAATGAACATATGTAACTAGACAGATGAGGGCAAGCTTCATCAAATGAAAAATCAAGTTCCATAAAAATCCAGGTTTCTTCTATTGGCAGTATGCAATATAAATAGATAATGGAGTGGCAGCATATGGACATGATCGTTCAAATACAAGCGTTTCCTCTGTACATAAAATTGTATTCTTATATAGGTAATTACTGTTTTTTGTTTTCTATAATCACCCTTTTAGAAGAAAGATTTTAAATTGAATCTAAATTTTTTTAAGCTGTTCTAACATAAAAAGTAAAAAACTGTGCTTGTTTGCTTCAGAGTTCATAGCTAGAATAACTGGACGAATGAATGTAATAATGAAATCATACATGATCGTAAAACATATTAATAAACTAACTTAATTTTCAACGCAAGCATTATTCTATAGGTTGCATCTGTGGATTTTTTAAATGAATCCAATAGGTTAGGATTCTTGCTGAGAATTTATGACCATGAAACTTTTTGCTACATACGATATATGTATACTAAAATCGATTACACATCCTTTAAAAATATAGTTTCAAAAGGATAAAGGTTAAAGGCTAAAAGGAAAGTAAAAGTTTTATTAGGTTTAGTATTTACTTGCCAAAAAATCTAACCTTAATATTACCCTGCTTGCTTTGCACAGAAAGTCACGAAAAGCTATATCAGTTTAAATAATACAATGTTATGCTATAAAAACTTTCAATTTTGTAAAGCAGATGTTTTTTTATTTGATATTAAATTTATTTCTTATTTTTTATTAAAAATCTATTTTTTATTTAACAATTCCTATGGCATGTACAAGTGAATATTTCTATATATACATTTATGTAGTACTCTCTTACCTACCTACCTCTGTAGTGCTTTCCTACAATGCAATGAGATCAAAGTTGTACAAAATGTAATTTCATTAACAACTAACGATTACTATTACCATACAATTGTAATTACAATGAACAATTACATCCAATATTTGTGTAAGTGCAACAAATGGACGTAAAATTACGTAATTAGAAAAGTAATTGTGGATGACAATTACAGTTACTTAGTTGTAACAGTAATCATAGACAATAAATTACAGTAATATATAGTGTCGGTAAGCTTTGGGTTTGAGTTTCCATGTGTAATTAAGGAGAAATAGCGAAATATCATTCATTGTCAAGCTTGACATGTTAAACTGACAAACGTTAATTAGTAAGTGGTTTAAAAATCTTTTATTTCATACTGTGTCACATTTGTCAGTTTTACGTCAAACTTTTTAGTCCAGAACATGCGATTTCACGGTCTAGTATGCTTGTAAAAAATTTTACAGGACTTGTGACTGTAATAGTTATTTACACGAGGAGCTTGGAAAGTGCTACTTTCCCATGCGAGCTGACAAATTTCGGGGCGACGCCGGAGGCGGAGCCCTGAAAGTCAGCGAGACTGGGAAAGGCACTTTACAAGTGAGACGTGTATTAAATTTTCCCGGCACCTGCCATTGTCTTCAATATCAGAATGATGTAGTTCCAGATAACTGATTAAAAAAATATATCGAAAAATTAAGATAGGTATTTGGTTAAAATTTCTATAGCAACCATCTAAACATAACAAAAATTGAAAAACGTCAGTCCGTTAAATTACAATAATTTAGAAAAAAAGTAATGGAAAGTGACGATGAAAACATTCCGGCTAATATTGTTGAGGCCGCTAATACTGCCACACTGGAGTTGTTGCCTAAGAAATCCTAGGAAAGATATATGAAGATCTATGTCGAGTTCACAAACTGGTGCAAGAAAAACAATGCAAAACGTATAAAAGAGGAGGTAATGCTTGCTTACTTTGTTGAAATGGGAAACACGGTCAAATCATCCACACTTTGGAGCCGATATTCAATGCTCAAATTAACGTTGATAGTTCACGAAAACATTGACATTAGTAAGTTTGCTAAAGTCATCGCATTTTTGAAGAGAAAGGCCGTAGGCTACAAAGCCAAAAAGTCCCGTATATTCAATAGAAACGAAATAGACAATTTCTTGTTGCAAGCTCCAGACAACGATTTTCTGCTTATGAAGGTAATTCATCTTTTTTTATTCATACCTATGTGATTAATTATTGATAATAATTTTAGACCGTTCTTATAATCGCTGTTGCTGGTGGATGTCGAGTGGATGAATTGGTCAAAATGTCTATTGATGACGTTGAAGACAAGGATACAATTCTTGTTGTACACGTATCAAGTTCGAAAACCTATGCTGAACGAACTTTTGTTGTTGTCGGTGGCGATAACAACATTAACTTAAATCTTTACCGGAAATACGTTGCACTGCGTCCGTGTAATACTCCACATCGAAGACTATTCGTATATTATAAAAATGGAAAATGTACCACCCAACCTGTGGGTCACCACACATTAGGAGCAGTTCCGTCCAGAATGGCCATGTTTCTTGGATTATCAAATCCAAAGGACTATACAGGACATGCATTTCGCAGATCCTCAGCTACTCTTTTAGTCGACGGAGGAGCTGGAATGACAGAACTAAAAAGACATGGCGCATGGAAAAGTAATAGTGTTGCCGAGAGTTATTTAGAAAACTCTTTGCAGAATAAGATTAACACCGCCGTTACTATTCAGAACTGCGGTCGAAATAAAGAAGAGTCTGTGTCCGGTTTGAAAAATATTTCAACGGAAAATTTGCCCATTAATTTTAACAATGTTACTAATGCATCGGACAGTTCAATAAGTGTTCCCTGTTACATAAATTTTTCTTCTTGTCAATGTAATGTGAATGTAAACATTAATAAACAATAAATATAAGGTTTAAACTCCTTTGCAGTAAACTTTCAGATTTTGAGACTGGGAAATAGTTTCTCAGTCTGAGACTGGGAAAGACAGTTTTTCCAGTCCCAAATGAGACTGGAAAAATCAACTTTCTAAGCAGGTGCCGGGAAAAAATTTTACCGGACGCAAATACAATAAATCAAGTGGACAATGTTTTAGTACGTAATCAGTTACCATGGAAACTCGTTCTTCATAGATGTCCATATTTTGCATTCGGAAATTTATTTTATATAATTTTTTTTTAAATTAAACCAATATTCCAATAATTGCAGTATGAAATAAAACGCATTACGTCATACGTCCTGGAAATGGTCTTACAGTCTCGTTTCGATGTTCCGGACTCGGCTCCTTCGTCGCCTTGTCCGTAACATCTTACTCGACTGTAAAATTCCATTTCCAGGACTTATAACGTAAATTACTATTATCGGACACTTCCTAATAATGATGCTATTAATATGTTGATTTTGCATAAGTAATGTGGTATACGATATTACTCACTAGTGAGAGAATATTTTAGAAAGTCACTACTTCCATAAATTCCATGACCTTCCAATGCATTGTAATGATTTTTGACAAATGCGAAAAATAATTTGTCAAATAAATTGTCAAATTGAAAAGATCATTATTCGAATAAAAACTCATCAAAAAGAGGTGTTGGATAAAACGTTGTATTGCACACGTGTGTAATTGCACATTAGTCACTCAACCTGACGGTCTCGTGGCTAAACTTTTCTCGCGTGACTAATGTGCATTATTACGCACTAATACAATAAATAACTATTACCTAGCAAAAAGGTTATCGTGGAAAGTATGCGATAAATATCTACCTTTCTTAGATGAATTGCTATTCGCTGTTTTTCCTTTGCCTACACACGAAAATTCAAACCCAAAACGAAGTTTTACCAACACTGTATGGATGATCTCTTAAAATTCAATATAATACAATCGCACCGCACTGTGTCAGGAACCAAGTTGATTTTATAGGAACGTGAGAAGAGTATAGGTACAACCTTACAAAATAAAACCCAGAAAAAAATGTAATTTTAATCAAACTACTATTATTTAACATTAAGGCCTTATTCACACGTGCGAGTCACTTTTTTGAGCCATACAGAGTGATTGCTTGTCCAACCTTTAAGAATCTTTATTGCCTCTTAATCCATAATCCAATAATCAAATACTTCAATCTAACTTTAAAAATGGCATTGAGATAGCAAATATTTTTCCTTCAATATTTTAGCAGAAACTTATATTTTCTTTACTTTTTCCGGTTACGATCTAGTTTTTTTACAGTCTTCCGGAATATCTTTATTGTAAAATAATTACAGGAGTATATATATTTTTTTGGAGATTTTACTTTACTAACATGGTAATATTTATTTTGTATCGTATTAAAGGATATTTAGAATTTAGAAAAAAGAGGGAGTTGCAATTTAAAAAAGCTGATAATGTCATTACTTAAGAAAAAGTGAATTAAAAAGAATTAATGAAAAGTGTATTTTTTATAAAAAAAAGTTTCGTCCAAAGCTTTTTCATAAAAATAAATTTTTCCAATTTATGCGTTTCATTGGACTCCTATGAAGTAATACTGATGTATTTATGTATCTTCTATCCTGTTCATTTCTGATATTTAATTACGGTATGAAATAAATCACCCCAAAGATTATAATGCTGTCGTAGAAAATACGACCGTATAAAATACTTTGAAATAGTTACATTGTAGCTGCAAGCAATGTTTGGATAAGTAAAACGCATGTCTGCAGTAGCGATCATCCTGTTTACTATTACAATATGTAAAGCGACATAGTAGATACTATATTCCCTACATTATCTAGTTTGTTGCTGACTACCCTCATATATGTACTTTATGTAATATGTTTCTTTTAAATCCTTCGGTAGTACTATACTACAATAATACCCGTTATTATATTACGTACATCTTGGTGTTTACTGGCTAACATTCAATTTCCTGGATATAAACTAGGATATTAACTATATATTGTAGTATACGTGTAACGTATTCTGAGAGTTGAACGTGAAGCATGAGACTAGTTCTAACGAAAATTCAGAACAACAACAAAAAGGTGAACGTTTTCAGTTAAAGTGAACATTCAGGCATACTACTAAAGCTTGTTTGAAAACTTTATGCGATTCCTGTGTAGGGTACCTAATGTTAGAGTGAGATGTAAAAAATATGTACATGTAAGATAGGTTTACTTAAAAAACGTTTTATATTATCAATATGATTATAAATTAAGGTAGGTGATTTAGTTAATTTTTTTATTTAATGTTTTACATTAAACCATTTTTTGACTGTAAATCCATGTAGAAAAATTATCACCCCGACTAATTAACTGAATGAAGCAAAATCTATCTAATGTAACTTGTAAGTTGAGAATAATTAGTTTTGTTATTTAAAAGCTTTGCCAGAAACTCGGTACTGCCACACTCACGTCTTGTCTGAAGTGAATCAATATTATGTTCACTTAATAAATAGTCATAATCAATGCACATGCACCCTGCACGCAAGGAAAAACTCAGTGTTCTTAAATTGTTTAATTTATATACTTTAAAAATTTGCTTTGTATTCTTTTGATTCAGCGCTGTTTAGATATATATAATTGACATCAAATAATTTTGGCATATTCAAACTACATCTGAATCTCTGAACATTTTAGAAGTTCTGAAAATAAGTCTAAGGGTTCGAGAAGTAAAACAACAAACGTCAGCAATATGTTTCTGAAATAAAAGTTTCGTATCGAACTATACATCTAAAGGCTGATTCTCGCTATACGACAGGCTACCAACAGTCACCGGACCGACAAAACATTGTACTCTCACTATACGGTAGGCTACTAACAGCCACGGGACCGCCAAAACATTGTTCTGTACATATTATATGGTCGCGATGGTCCGTGTCTGTGGGGGTTGATGTGAATACTTTCATATAAAATGTACAGTACAATGTTTTGTCGGTCCGGTGAATATTGGTAGCCTGCCGTATAGTAAGAATCAGCCTGAAATCTTTTATCTGAGTAGACTATTTAGATGATCAGGTATACATATCACAGTGAAGCATTTATGCATTATGACATTTTACCAGATTATTGGTATTACTTTATAGTCTATAGTCTTATTAAGAGATTGTATGCAGTTAAAAACCTTAACGGCATTCACATAAGCAAGGACATTGCATATACTTAAAGGAAAATAAATTATTTTTTAATGTGTAGTGCAGGGTTGCCTCATCTAGCATTTCCGTTTAATCAACAGCGTTGTTGTGGGATCAGTCTTCTGTTTACTTGGTACTGGAGTTGTGAGATCAGTGGGTGGTCTGGGCTGAGGGTTCTTGTTTCTGGCTTTGTGTATTTGCATGGTCTTGTTCCTGAATTGGTTTTCCATTTCTCCAACCTTTTTAAGATTCGAATAACCGGCTTTATAAGTTTGGTAAAAATGGCCACAACTCTTTATAGTTAGACTTTAGCGAAGACTCATTTGCAAGACAAATATAATATGACTATAAGTAAGTATAAGACAATTATAAGAATGAACAGCAGAAATCTGAGTTCTTACTATTGTCCTAATTTCGTTAAATTCATGATATTCTAAAAGCGCCTGATCTCTGAATTAAACATTAGAGAAAATCTGTGCTGGCTAAATGAACACCGAGGAACAATAATTTGATGTGCATTATAATATATGGCAAAATAAAAAGCACCCTTTTTACAGTGGTTTCAGTATCATCGGTATTATTACAAAAATAAGGTACGATCAATTCTTCATAAAATCTTCCTACATAAAATTATAGCGAAAATGTTTTAGTTTTTTAAAATATGAATCATTCGAAATTGCTGTTTAGTAGACAAATTAGTGGTTTCCTCATCCACGTTATTTTTTCATAATTCAATAGAGTTAGTGCTAGCTGTGAATGGAGTGAAGCAGAAGACTTCAGCTTACTAATTTTATTCTGGAGGTTAGCTATTATTCCTTTAAGATTGTTAAAGTTTGAAACATACGTTTTTCTGTACGGCAAAATTAACAATAGAAAACAATAAACATTATACTTACATTAGAAAAGAAGCTCAAGATTACCACGGCTTGAGATTTAGCTCTATCTTACAAATTTTTGTATTCAGGTCGCAGGTATTGGTTCTGCAGTTATCTTATTTATGAAAAGGAGTAGATAAGGGTTTAGAACTCAAATAAAAACTCTAAAAGGGCGCCATCTGATTATGAAGCTTAATGATGATGTTTAATTAAGCCAGAAAAGATATTAAATTCACTAATCAGAAAATAAATTAAATATACTAAGTTTTGAACAAAGATTTTGGTTATGTTTGGAAAAATTTAAAATAAAAATTGAACAAAACATTCATAATTATATGGTTCCGTTTAGATCCTTGATATAAACTGAAAAACATAGTTATTGGATGGTAAGAAAATAAAAATAATCAAACACATATATAAAAAACATAAACAATATAATTTTATTAAACTTAAGATTAGTCATTCAGTAAATAATTATCAAATTACTCCGGAATTATTGAACACAGCACAATTCAAAAATATAGTTAAGATTTATTCAGAATAAAAGAAATATTTAGATTTTAATGAACATAAATCATTCAAAATTTATTAAGATCAAGAAATTATTTAGATATAAAATACTTTGGAAAATTTAACAAACAAATATCTGTAAATTATTACGGAGTTGAGTCTACTTAAATATTACTAAAGTTAATAAATTTGAATTTTACTAGCAGTGACAAACTAAAGTTAAATACTACTAGAGAGCTCTCTTCTTATAGAAAATTGTAAAATTCACTTGTTCAAATAATCCATAACCACAACTTCACAATAATAAATAGTTCTTAAAGTACAGTACCTTAAATCTTATCCATTTAAACCTTTGTTTATTGACCTTGCAAAGCAAGCCACACTGGTCAGCTAGAAGTTGGAAAACCCTCTTTTAGAAAAACCGTGGTTGATTCTAAATGGTTTTAAATTGTTGTTTGAAGGTAGCAGGTCCAAAGAAATACTTTTTATTTTCAAAATAGTCAATCACTCGTATGATTTCACCAACAATCTTTGTAAAACACAGTTTAAACAATCCTGTTTCTGTTATTATTTATTGTTTATAATTTACTCACGAAGGATAATGGTAATGTCTTTTAAAAGCTTAAACAAATTTAGCCCAGATAGCACTTGCTACTTTTTAAATTCCTCCCGTAAAATAATAATTATTTGTCTTTGTCTGCAGATAGAACGGGAATTTATTATTTAAATTATTGGCCAGTCTACGTGATTTTTAATAACAAAACTGCACTATTTTTAAAGCGCGTACTGAATGGAGTAAATGTTCTTAATGGTCCATCACGATAAAACAAACCATAGATGATTATTAACGATACGATATTAGTAAATCTTCTCAAACAAGATTTATCAAAAACTAGACAACTTCAAAAAACTCACTTCACAACAAATAGCAACTAAACTGCACGGGAACTGTATTTAGAATTTGCATTAATTCTAAAAAATTAAAGATAAACGGAAATTCGATAATATCGACCCAAAGTCGACTGACTCTAATCAAAGCTGGATCGAAAGTGGCGTGTCTGTAACACCACTTCGAAGCAAGTGTCTTAACATTTCGACCCCTATTTTAGCGCGAAATAACTATATTTTTCTATACAATAAGGAAGTATCTACTAGCATTCACGCGTGATTTTCGACCTAACAAACAAAAGTAGAGATCGAAATAACGCGGGAACAGCCGCGTCAACATGTGCCGACTAGACTTGTAAAACATGCAATTTTTTTTTAACTTTAAGGCGCAGAAGCCTAGTTGAAATTGTGGCCGCGTGTAAATGTCACCTTTCAAACAAAGAAAAAGTTTATCTTTCACTAATGCATCCCAGAATGTAGACGGAAACGTTTTTTTCAAAGCAAGATGACTTGAATACATTTTATATTTTATCAAGGTTCTTTAATTTTTAGCAACGCAACCGTTCCTACGGGTAGACAAACAAAGCTCTAAAAATATTATTTATTACTTCCACGTCCTCTAAATTTATAGGTTTCGTTTCGTTGTAAATATGTTTATACGACAAAATTTTAGCTACAAATAAAGTATAGTTTTACAGGACCGAACTTTAAGTTTTTCAATAAAAATACATGCAAAATTACACATATTTGAGGCCGATAGAAAATATACCGTTACAAGTTTAAATCTTGCCCTAGTCTTAAGAAACTTCTATAAGACCACATCAAACTAGAACTAGTACGAATTTTACACGCCTCTGATTTGGAGATGTCAGCTATTTTAAGATCTTTGCTAGATATGGAACAATTGATAGTGTTGCTCATTAGCAGTATCACCCACCACAACAGCTACTAGAACACATAATTATTATTATAATGTGAAAGGTATATACCGATTTAATTTAAAATAGTAAAAGTGTATTAATAAGGAGAATAGGGACACACACACTAAACACTTTTCTTATTCAAGATAAACAGTGAAAAGAAGGCTACGGAGAGTAAATAAAGTAAGCAGTTAAATAACCTGAAAGAAAAAATGATAACCAGAGAAAAGCAGATGAACAACACAGGTTAAAGCGGAGCACCCTTATGTGTGCATAATAAAGAAAGTAAGAGTTACTAAAATAGGAATATTGTTAAAATGATTCTTATTTATACGCATTATACAGTGTGTTTATTTGAAAACTTCTCACGTCAACTATGTCCTAAGCTGTACAAAACATGTACAATCGTCATTCTAGAATCGTCAGAATTTTACATTCCATTGCATTGTCATTTAAAATGCTAAATAACAACCATAACTTTTGACACCTTGCTTTAAAGAATGCTGTGGTGCAAGAGAAGTTGACACCGAGATATAGGTAGCTGAGCTAAAGGGGAAAGTTCTTTAGCAACCTTTAGCAGCCAACTTTTTTTTATGAATTATTTAAAACAGGGATTTTATCCCATTTAAATTTGGGTTTTTATAAATGTATTTAACGCTAAAAACATCTTTTTTATTTAATATTAGTTTAATTTTTATTTTTCCGTTTTTTATATATAATCATTACGATGGAATTAACTAATTTATAATTTTAAAATACTGAGCGCATACATTGCCACATAGCAGCGAAGGATGAAAGCTTAATTAAAATTTCTTTTGGTCGATAGATAGCGCTCATTGGAATTATGACAGTTTATAGAAAATTTATTTTAAAATTTCAAGTTACTTTTTATTTTGATTTTTTAAGTCTAATTATTGTGAATAAAATAGTATACATGTTTCGTTGGTAAAGTTTCCAAGCCTCGCGATATTGTTTGACTTCAACGTACCGTCTCGGTCTAACAATTATCGCTTGGCTTGTAAAGAAATTCTTTACCAACTCAACATGTAATATACTATTACAATTTATCTAAACTAATCGAGCTTTCATCAAAGTGATTATTTTAATTACACTGGTACGTGCTAATTTCGTAGCACCCTGTATAGCTATGGTTTTGTGTTAAGTTGTATGGCGTTTAGGGATTTTTGCATTCTCTCTCCTTGTAGTTGCCATTTTGTTTGGAACTACTTCCGGTTGATAGCAGAACACTCACTACGATTTCGTACGCTCGTCAAGCTACTTCTTTTTAAAGAATATTTAGTGGACGTCGCCGTTTAATTAATCTTTTTCTTTATGTTGTATTATGGTAATTGCATTTTTGCAGATCTGTGATTAATTTGTGGCGTGGATTTTCCAATTTAGATTGGAACCTTAATGGTTTTTCCACTTGTTCTTTTTAGAGGTTATAGAAGCACACAATCTCGTAAGTGTTTATAGGTTAACTTTTCTATCATTCAGTCTCTTAGACTATAATTCTTTTGATAGGTTTCAATTTATAATCGTCGTTATATGGAGGCGATATAATTATCTCTTAAGGTCACATTACACCGAAGGTATTTATAACGTGTTTGTGCATTCTGGTAATTTGATTCTATTTGTTACAGACCTTTTTTTTCTTCCTTTACTCATTTTATAACTTCCTGGTTGTCTTACAATAATTACATACACTACGTTGTATATTTGGGTTGTTAAAAGACCATTACGCAGACTTGGTTGTTGTTGTCTCGCTGGATCACGCTACGTTAGACCTGGTTGGTGACGTTCTTCTTCAGATCTTCAGAAGAACACTTCTGTATCATGAGTTAGTTATATTGTAGCAACTATTTACAATAACAATAACGTTTGACAACCCTTATTGTATATAAAACATTTCTGTATATTTGTATATTATAATTTTATGTGTTAAATGGTTTTTCCCCAGTGTGCGTGTAGCACTTATATCTAGTATCTGTTTCATATATATAATTTTATCACATGTTACTTATTTTATTACTTTGTTAGGAATATTTGCGAGTGAATACGTATAAGCGTTGCTCCATAATTGTTGAATAGATCACTACTGGAGTTGAAAGTTGCGCAATCTGATTGGTACCTGTAGTCGCGTTAACTTTTACCGTGCCCTTTGCTTATTGCGTTTTCGAGACTTGAAGTTGAGTCAAAATTTAGAGTAAATAAATCGCTAGCATTAATCCTCATCCAGATCAAATTTTTAAATAGAAATCAATAACTTGCATTTAATTTTTGCCAAAACTATTTGGCCTTGATTAAAATATAACCATACTTGCCTGATTTATTTTAATTGATCTACTTGATAATCTGTTTAATTAATAATAAAGCATTATAAATCTCTTACTTGAAGACTTATTATTTATACGTATAGTATTTGGGGCATATATTTTCAGCTATCGAGGAGCCATTATTGGGAAAAGTCGACCACATTGGTAGTAGTCGCAAATGTGTTGTTCGTTTCAGATTTTGTCGGCCAATACTGTGGCTATTTTAGACGATTCTTGGCGCCCATTACAGAAGACCTTTAGTGAGACCCACGACTTCCCAATGTTAGCTGGCAGCCGACAGATTTAACTGCGGTTAGAGGTTGTTACCGTTTCCCAATAAGCAGTACCCATTTTGTGGGTAACAACACTTCAAATCGTTAAAAAATGTCAAATTTAGATGCACACTACACCGCAAGAGGCACTCTTAAATTTTATCTCTTATCAAAATAAGTTTCTGGTATTAATTTTCAAGTATTTGTTTATACTCATCAAAATTAGGTATCTTGCAAACGAGATTGATGTGTAGAATAATAAAGTATAGGTAAGTAAAATAACCAATGCATCCTTGACAAACCCAATTCCAATTGTCAAATTCCCATTATTTATATCTGCTGAGTGAATTGATTTTAACAAATTGAAAATACTTCTTCATTTTGAAATAATAGAAATGCCAATAAATTCCATAGAGAAATAATAATTCTTCATGAATACAATAATGAATAAAGGTAAGTAAACCCTTCCTATAACATAAATTTTATACGTTTAGAATAATAATAATGGGCACATAACCCTACTCTTTTTTTTTAATTTTTGAGTGCGTCAGAAGTAATTGCCCTTTAATTGTTTTTTTTGTTCCAAATCCATTTGTAAACAATTGAAAAATTGATCAAAAACAGGAATTTTCGGAGAACGCGAAGGAAAGGGACGCGTATGACGTTACATTATTTTAACAATAATAAAAATTACCTAATTTCTTAATTCTATTTAACTAGAAATGTAGTACATAAAATTACAAACAAAATGACATAAGACACTTATATCTAAAAATTTACCGCAAGGCTGCTAAGTGGCAACAATCGTAACTGCCAAACACAATCTTAAAACGTTGGTTAGTTCTTAATTATACAAATTTAAGATATAACATCATATGGTACAACAGCATTGCACCATTCTACACCTTTCCAGAACTAATTTATACTATCTACAATTTAAGATAAAAATCAAAAAAATGGTGTGACGATGAACTAATGAATAGTTGTTTCATGATGAAATAACTTTGATCAAGAATTTGATGCATTTAAAACAACTTAAATTAGGAAAATCATAAACAATTCTCGTTTCTTGTACCATAATCCAGCTAACTGTAATGATGATTTGGACAAAAAGCCTAAAATGAAATATTAATTTCCTTATGGAGCTAAGACATTAAGTAAAAAGAGAAAAACTCAATTTAATCAGATTTAAAAGCAAGTAAGTTAATTATAGTGTAGTAGATAATGCTTCATTTTATTTGTTTTCAGGTAAAACGTAACCTGAGACCGATTTGGTTTATCGACAGATACCAATTCTATCTGCGGTAGCCCACATATGTAAAATGAAAATTATTTCTATAAAAACAGGTGATACTGTATTCGATATTTTGTTAATTACTCTTTAATGCATGTTTTAATTCTGAAGCCTAACATGTTTATTAATCAAAATCCTATATTGAAATGTTGATCTATAAAGTTAAGGTTATGTATGCATGATTAATCGTAAAACTTCCTATTAAATTGTAACTCGCCACAATTTTGCTAATTTGAATTTAATATTGCATGTAAATTGGGTAACTTTTAATTTATCCTTATTAATGTTTATTTCATTTTTATAGTATATTTTGAACTTAATCAATGTTATTTTTCTACGATAATTCCTACGTTTTATAATTTCTCTAATTGCTACCAAATCTCGCCTATTCACATCATTGCAATATAATATGTTAATAAATTATTGTTTAAAATGTTCTATTTCTTTAAATGCCATTTTTAGCTTTTTAATATACTTCGAGTGATACAACTATTTTCTAAGTAATTTCTGCTAAATTTAAATAAAAAATGTACACATTCTATAACCGCATAGCTTTTCAATATCAGTTAATATCATATTTTATTTTAAGTTAAACCATGTTACTGCATATGTGTATTTACTATAAGAGTACTAATATGTTAAGATATTTTTGACTCGATTTAAAACTTCATGCTTTTTTTACCGTTTTACCAACAAATGCATTTCATTTATACAACTGTTAGGGTAATAAGGTGTGTAAATGCGGTTTTATTTTAAGCTTGGTTCAGCCATCATAGTACCATTGCCAGAACGATCGTTGCCTAGGATACTGATCTTGGTTTAACGTTAATCTGCTTTCGTTTCGTAATAGTGCCGTCTCTGTTAATCACTTGTATTCTGAATGAAACATAAATTTACGAAAATAAATGCACAACAAATATCAATTCAGTACTAAGTACCATGCCATTTCATCTGAAATGTCAAATATAATACTTTGCAATAAACCGCCACCAATTTAATTCTAATAGTGTTTTCTCGTATACACGGTGATTTAATAACCAATGATCGGACTTTGAGAATAAGCTTCTCAGGTCATTAAACACATAAAACCTTAGTAACATTTTTTGATTAAGTGAACTCGAAAATTTTGCACGACGTTTTTAGAAAACAACGTATAATATATGCAGGTCAGTGTTAAATCTAATAGGATTAAATGAAAAAACTTCAGAAATTGATACTACCAGTACAAAACTTACATCTGCTGAATAAGCACAAAAAGGGTGCAGGATATTCCATTTTGAATGTTGTTGAAACAACTTAAAACGTCCTATTAGGATTTGTGTAGTCAAAACCAATTCTAGGTGTTTCTCTTTATTCTAGTAGGGTACGCGGGCAGAAATGACCCATTTAATTATCATTATATGATTTGTTATTCGTTAATAAATAGATAGTTAATTAAGTAAAAACATGTTTAGATAATTTCATCTATCCGTCAACGAGGTATTGTTATTTTTTATTGGAATTCTAAATACAGTGGTAAAAAATTCCTTTAGTAAAACCTTTATTCTTTTTTATATTTTGATAGAACGACCCTGATGGATGGAAATTTGTTTACATAGAAAATAACTACATAGTATAAAAATAATGCCCAAGTGTTATTACTGTTTTACTAAGAACTGCGGTGTAAGGGGTTTGCAATTTGTTATTATTGTAAATATTAGTCACAATTCTTATGAATACTTAATGTTCTTTAGGGAAATAAATATTTCCTAATTATTATATAATAATAATTCTAACTAACTACGAAAGTGCAAATATGAATTCTAACATGGTTTTGTTCCTTTTTAATGGTTTAACAAATTCGTAGGGATTGTAGATAATAAAGGAGTAAATATTAAATTTTAAATTCCAAGAAATGAAACTAAAATATTGAAAGAAATAAAACACCACAATGAAGGTGCGCAGCTGTGTTATGTTCATTGAAATAATAATAACAAAACGGTGCGTAGAGTATTTATTGTTGATTTATTTATTAAATTATTATTTTTTATATTTTATTACCTGCTACTATGCTCGTTTGAGACACGAAAAATTATTATTTATCTCCTTGAACTTCAAAATATGTGTCACCGTTACATGTACTATAATATGAGTCTGCTCTTACTATTCAATTTAAAAAACATTGGACTGAACTTCGATGCTGTTTTTCTCCAAAAGTACAGAAATACGAGAAAAATGGTATATAGGAACTTAATTTCTTTAATGATTATCTATCCACTGGCAAAGTCTGACTATCGCTTAATGAGACACCGTTACACTGTATATATACTTGTTGACTCCTTAAAAATGCAGCCTCGTGCAGACGAGCATACGTACAAAACACACACATGCGTATACAAGCACGCATATATAAACGGACAGGTTTTTTCCTCTAAGCATGTTTTTCGTGTTATTTGGGCCCTAAATCGACAAGAAATGGAAGAATAGATTGTGAATTTTCTACGAATAGTAGGCGTTGTCCCCATACAGATAGGGTGCGTCCAACACACCGCTAGAAATACAGCGCCGCAGCAGCTTTAACAACCGTCTTAGATTTAAAAAACTACTGAAGCAATAAAATCATTTAAAATACATCATCGCTTTAGGGTACGTTTTTGTTGAAGATTTGAGCTTTGATTTGAGCATAGAATGGAGCGCTGATGTATTCAAGCTGAGCTAGAATCTTTTATAATTACTTGAATTGTTCGTGTTGAAGCGTTGTAATTAGTGTATTAAAAGAGAGTGTTTTAAAATAAAATGAAACATACATAACGTTTTTCATTAAGAAAATGAATAGTGAATCAGAAAAAGAGCTATTATTAATACATAATACATTTGTTAAATGGCGAATAATAAAAACTAGTAAATTTCTCATTTACAATGTTAATTACCTAATCCAGAAAATCGCTCATATCTTGGAAACTATTTTACACATAATGTTTATGTGTAAAATAATTATTTTAACTAAAATAATTAGGGGGGCTATATGACAATTGAGTTTTTACATGCTCTACGCCTATGTAACAAAACCGATGATACAACCAGTATATCGATTTCGATGGTTCACATTTTTTTGATCCCATAGAGGAGATTTTGTCCTATTAGAGATCCCATAGAGTATTGTGAAAACAACAAATAGTTATTTACATTACCAGCTGCGAAAGTTTACTTTTAGGTGCAAGGTGTTTTTGATTGGCCGAGGCGAAGCGTAAGCGTAGCCGAGGTTAGTTAAAAACAGCGAGCACCTGAAAGGGCTTTCGCAGCGTGTGATGTATTAAACTTTTCATTCTCCCCTTGACATTTATTAACCACCGTAAATAAATAAATAAAATGGTGATTCAGTAATTATAATAAAACAATGTTTGTATATACAACAGTATCGTTACCAAGGTAATGTTAACAACAGCAACCTCATAATATTATATTGTAAGAATTGACTGTTTTACTTCGTTTTCCAGGGACCGAAAGTTTTTCATACCTAGCAACCACCTCGCATGTTTTACTTTCGCTTTCGGTTGCCTTATCAAGATAGAAAGTTAGACTTTCGTAAAGGGGAGAAAGAAAAATCATTTTCGTTGCTCGAATCGAGCTAGCATAGTTTAGCCTATCTGCAGATACACATCGTCAATATGAAAGTATACATTTGGTTAACAGAAAACCTATTCGCTGCGTTGCTAAACGCAACGCTCACAGCAATGCTCAGAGCTTCAACATAAACTTACACTTGTATATATAAATGCTTGAAGCGCTGACAAGTGACACTATACGACTGATTTACTGAATGTCAATAATTAAAATATCAGAATATCAATTTTGACAGTAGATAAAACTCATAAGAGATATAATCAAAAAATAAAAATTTTAAATGGCGGTTTTTAAATCTAAGATTGCTGTGAAAGTTGCTGTGCGCTGCATTTCCAGCGGTGTGTTGGACGCACCCAATATAAAAATGAAGTGATATTCTAATGAATCGAAAAAGCTCATCTTAAATGTTGTAAAGCATTTTGAAAAACTAGAAATAAACGAAACCAATGTTCATTCCCATGGATTATTAAAAATACTATATCACCGCCCACAGATTCGCTACAGCTATGATGTAGACATGCATCTCTCCATGCAGATTCATAAGTCATCACATAATTTAAGAAATACAGCTTGATTTAAAGATATTTTAGTTGATATACCTACTCCAATATAACTCGTAAAGTTTAATCAAAACGACTAAATTCATATTCAATTCATGTATGAATGATTTATTTTTCTTTCTTTCTGAAAATGGTATGTAGGGGTTGGTATGTATAGTATCCGATATGTACCGGAAAAGTTGATTACTTAACTGAATTAGTAATCGAGTAATCGGGTTGTTTTATAATGGATATTTCTTTCAACATTCGAAAGATTCTGTGAAAATATTATTAAAATTACATCTAGATATGAGAATATCATAAAATCCTTTATTTCAAATAACTCGAATTTACTAAGTTCACCGTATTCTAGGAACAATAATTATGTAGAAGTAATTAACAACTTTTGTATGTTAAGTGTGACTTACTTTCTGTACGATAATGAATTTAGTAGGCAATTTGTTTCGTATTAAAGTAATTCATTGTAACTTTTTAAGTCGTTACCTGTTGTGTTTTTATATCAGTTTGCATTTGTAATTTATGTAAATGACCCGGGTGACGTCTTTTCATATTTTTTTCAAATTACGTCCTGTGCGCCGCCGTGACGTCTGACACGCAACTTTAAAATAACCGACTGAAACAGTACAATGATTTAACCTCGATCTAGGGCACAGATTATACCAACAGTCTGTTATAACTTATAAGTAAATCAAATGAATTCATATTTCAAAACATAAATATACTACCTAACCTTTCGCTATAAATTCACGTAAAATAAAATATACATTTACATAATTTCCAAGCTCTTTTCTTCAACACGTAAGAACAAAAGCGAAAGAGAAATGAATTTTGAAAGAGCTCAGCATGCGACTGTCACTTCTGATTATTCAAAGAGAGAATCAAGATAAAAGTATGTAAACAAATGCAAAGAATAAACACTCGCAAATGTGAAACATTCACAAGACAGTCTGTTTTAATCTCTTATTTCAAGGATTCATCATGCTGACACTTTTGTATTATGTATTTACGTAATATCACAGCTTTTCCTCCAATATAACAGATTTTCAAGGGTCTTCCGTAAATCAGATCGTGTTAAAGTTAAATGGTCCGGTGAAGCCGAACAAACTCTTTAACAGGCGTGTTTGGCAACAAAGTTTTGTTAAAACTAAAGTTGTTATCTAACCCTTCGCGCTTTGTACAGAAAAGTTAAGAAGATTGAACTTCTATCACACCGTGTTTGATTTAAGATAGTCTAAAGGGTTTTTGTAAAAGGTTTCCTCGTAAATAACAAGTATATTTTATCGTTTCCAATAATTTATTTGTAGTTGTTATCTGTACAATAGAAATTCTGTGGTTGGAGTCTAAAAGTTAGAGGTTCTAATTCATTTTCTTAGAGTTATATAGTTAAATGTATAACAACTAGAAAACCAAAAACAGAAAGATATTCTGCAAGATTTACATAATAATTACGCTCAGGGTGAGAGATAAAAACCTAATAACACAGGCTAAAGATAAATCGATCAACTAAACAGTTTGTAAAGTTGTGTAGTATCACATAATTAGAAAGTCGAGTCAGTGTTTTTTTAAGTTGATTGTACTATTTTCTATTGTAACAAAGATTTGCTTTGTAGTTAGCAACAAACTTTTTTCTAGATTTGTGCTTTCAACATGACATTAGTTGGATTTGGACTTTAACGACGTCTTCACGCAGTAAAAGAAACAAAAGAAACGTCGTTAAAATTTCTTTCTTTCTTTCCTGTGTTATATGCACTGGATGTATTTGTGTTAACTTAATTTAATACTTTACTGTCTAATGGTGCAGTTGCAAACTCTCTGGCTAAGAATTACTATAAAATGCAAAAATAAAAAATACTTTAGGGAAGGTACGTGATTTGGAGGAATTTCTTTTCAAAACTTTCAGACTTTTGCAAATATATAAAACTATAAACTAAATACACGCAATGATAACTGGAAGAAGAAAGCGATATACCTACATAAAAAGTACATGAAAAAGGGAGATTGATATGATTCACAAAGCAAACTCAACAAGAAGATTGACTTCTATAAATTGAATATGAATTTAATAGAAATAATCCTACTAGGGCCCTGACATGGAAATATTCTGGTTGGTTTTAAGTTTGAATTATTTTCAAATACTTGTAGTGTAAAACATAGTGTTTATCTCGCTTCATACGATTAAAATTCTGCCTACAAACGAAAATTGATGGTGATTTCCTCAATTTAATATTAATGTATCTGTGCTAAGTTTAAATCTTGTTTTCCGGTGAAATACTATAAAGTTTGCAAAAAAGAACAAGTGCTGTTTTTTTGGATATTTAATACCTCAGACAGAAAACACATTTTATTACCCTTGATAAAATATATGATGGAATTATTTCTTTAAAAATACCCGAGAATGTAAGTTGCAGCAATTTTACAATTGGCTAAGAATGGATCACAATGGGCTTTCATAGAATCATATACAAAATGTTCTCTCTTAGTATGAAAAATAGAAGGTTAGGCCGATTCCAGTTCAGCCAGCCTGAACGTTTGGCGAGAGCTAATCTGGAGGTACCGCCCGTCCAGTGTAGCATATTCGGAGTGTTTCGCGTTAAGATAATTAATACGTTTTATGTACCCTCTCATAGTTTTAGAAAAGTCAGAATTAAAATTTAATTTAATTAATTAAATTTACTTTTCTTAATGCAGGAAAATTCAGTTTTAAATAAAACAATCTGTGAAGTGCAATTATAAAAATTCAGTCGACTTAGGAAATCCGAATTTAAAGTTATTGCCTTAATATGGTCTTCGTTAGTAATTTAAATTAAAGAGTTTTCATTAATTGAAGACAGAAGTGGATAAAGGATCTGTGTCACATTTTCAAAGAAATATGATTTTCCATGGACAAAGATTTTAAGTTTTTCAAATGGGTTTCGCGATTCTATAAGCGTTAATAAGAAAGTTACCAGATGTTGTTGTGACTACTCATTTACTTAGTTACCATAAATGCCTGTAAAATGTCATTTACATAAAAAATGGAAATAAATAATCTGATAAGACACATCTCAACCTGGTGTGAAGTATATATCGCCGATGAATGGATGTTTGTTCTTGTAGACTGGCGTCACGGCCGGGTTGGGGTCAAATTGCCCATTCGAAAGGATGCCAGTTATTATTAACAGAAAAACATTATCGAGGAGACTCACAAGAAAGGACCTAACTGATTATGTAGTTTTAAGACATGTTTAAAAATATGTTTATGAGGGCAGTCTATTAGAGCCCGCTGTGCTGGGTAGACCAGATTATTGTATTGGTTCATTTTATTAAGGGGAAGATTCGCTAGTAGAAAAGTAATGTGTTCGTATCTGCAAAATAACTTTTTTATTTATGTAAATAGTGACACGGGACAAAAAGCAATTTGTTAAGATAGGTTTTCTGTAGGTACCTACGACTCGAATATCTTTACAAAACGTAATCTGTTTTAGAAAAAAATTGCTAAAGTTAGTATATTTTCGACTAATCAAAGCAGGCCTGATAAACATAAAATTAAATAAATCTCGTCGTAGGTACTTCAATTTAAGTTTTTTCTTTCATTTAGTAAAAACCCCATCGTATAATGTCTTCTACTTTTTAAAATATCTTACATTTACGATGATAAGATACGGGTTTTTTCTTAATACAATTGCCTAACTATCAGGCGCAATGGCAATAGTTTTCGATGGTTAATTACTCATGCAGGCTACACTGTTAAAATAAGTTCATATTATGCGCGGTCTATTATTATTTATGGTATTTTATTTTATTCCTTAATTTAATTTAATTGAATCTTATTTCTTAATTTAACTGAAACGTTGATTGCAAAAAGGGTATACTAAGTTGCAATTTTAACAAAAATCAAATTTCTGTCGGAAATTACACGTCCTACTAAATAAAAGGTATATCAGTTTTTTTCACTTATCATTGCTTGAGGTGTCCATACAACGCATATACAATAATTGCGGTTCGTAATATGTAACTGTCCTTGTATTTGAAAGTAATAATTATGAGTTCTTTTTAAACAGATTTCACCAGCCCGGAATTCCAAAATTTTAATTTTCTTTACTTTAACAACACTTATAACTTTTATCCTTGCAGCTGATGCAGGGCATTTGATTTCAATTAATCCGTCATCGCTTAATAGTCCGTCTGGTGATGCAAAAAGAAATCATCTTTATCAATAAAAAGTCCGCATTGTCGAATTTGGATATTAGATTTCTCTTGAACTTCTCTAAGTGCTACTGTTTCATGATCTTGTCCCCATCGTGTAGCGAGATTTCCTTAAAAAGTGCTATACAACAGATTTTTGACTATATTTTTACAATGTGTTATAATAAATAATAATAATAATAGGTCCCATTATTCCCTTAAGGGACACAGGGTTTTAATATAGTCCTTCCAACTCTTCTTGTCTACTGCTATTTGTGCCAGCTCCGAAATCGTCATCGTTTCCTTTTCTGCTATATTTCTCCAGGTACCTTTTGGATGCCCCCTTTTTCTGTTTCCTTCAGAATTCCATTTTAGTATCTTCTTACCAATTTCATTTCCATTTTTACGCAGAGTGAGCCCCAGCCAGCCATACTTTCTCCTTCTTATCTCCATATTTATATCTGCTTGGTTTGTTCTTCTCCATAACTCTTCATTTCTAATGGTTTCTTTTAACAATGTGTTAAGCTTTTCATTTTACAAATCTTACCAAAATTAGAAGCTGTTATTCGCGATGATCTTTCTTAACGCCAAAGTAGATTATTATTCTGACCAGTTGTTTCTAACTGTATCAGATGTAATTCGTCTTTAATTTTTTCATTACTTGTAAAATTTCTTTTAAAGAATCTTCTTCTGCCGATAACCTGCATGTTTTCTTCCTCTACTTTTCCATATTCGCTATCGGCTGGTACCGACTTGTAAGTCTTCCTTCTTTGTGATTTTTCACTTAAACGGTCTCTTTCGACATGTAACCCACTTTTATTTGGTTTTCGCAGCTTTCACGTAGTTTTTGTAAATTGTCCAGGACTTTTGCCAACTACCTTTTTATGGATTACGTTCGAAATATGGCCTGGTTCAAGATTGAAAGTTAAAGCAGCTGCTTCGCATCGTGTTTTATAGGAACTATTTCCCGTAAAGGTAATTCGTTTACCTCCTGTATATTTTGCAAATATAGAGTTTAACATTCGACAGCGTTATTGTCCATATTTCATGGCAAAACTTTCAGAATTAAGCGCTACTCTGTCAGTAACAACCATTATGTCTTGATATTATCCCGAGTCTTTGAAGTCAATAATCCAATTGTTTTCATTTTCACGTTTGGGTCCTTGCAAAAGTAAGTGGCGCAATTATTGTGATCCCCAAAAACATGATGAGAACAGTTCAAAATGTCATTTCTCAGCTGTTGTACTCTCTCACAATGAGTTAAAGTTGCATTTGTAATATAAAAAAGAACGACACCTTGTATACCCGACTTCATTCGTTTGATAGAGTTGTTCAGCTTATTCATATTATACAACAAAAAACAATTATCATTGTGCTGCTTATTATTTTTTGGGTCAGTTCTCTTAATTTACTACAAAAATTTCGTAGAAGATGGTTACGACATTCGATTTTTTTAATTACTTTCTGTCCATACTCAATTGCTTCCTTCTGGAAGGAACGTCGGGATTAAGTCTAACGACAGGTGCTCCACGTTAAACATTCTTGGATTTTTTACCATACGGACGAACTTCCAATTCTTAAGACATTTATGCGGGGGAGCTTCAGAATGTTTTGATTTACCATGGTTACACATACAACAGTATTTATTTGTAATCCCTAAGAATAACACCTTTTTTTCGTTTTTTTTACCAACAATAACGCCAACTCCGACAGCTGCATTATAGTTGGTTCTGTATTATCTTTTACTCCAGGATCCATCTGCAATAACAGTAATGAATGTAATGCCGTCTGAATCAACTCGGCCTTCTTCAATTGCTAAACGGGATTCTTCTAAAACAGCTTTTTCCATATATTCCCATGCAGTTTCTTCAATATAAGTAGCAAGAAGTTGTTCTGCTTTTGCATAAAGATTTGGGCCCATGCAAGGAATATCACAATTAGCCAACATTTTCTTCAATTGTGAGTACATCCTATTCCGGTTGCGATACTTTTTAGAACTGCTGCCTTGTTTAAATATCCATTGCCTGATCATTACAGTCAGTTGATATAACAATGTTAACTCCGCACATCTCACATTGAACAACAATTTTACTTTGCAGGTCAATTCTTTGCTCAGAAACCATTTTCAGATGTTCCTTTCTACGCGAAAACAATCCAACATGAGGAAAATGTATAATTGCATTAAAAAATTAGGAATTTCCACAATTCTCCTTCCACTGACATCTTCGTGCGCTTTTTTAACATTGAACACCTCATTTTCAACGTCAGTAGTATAAGTAGGTGGAATTTCTTCTGGGCTGTGGCTACTATTTGTGGAAGTACAAAGTTGATGTGCTGGAGCTGAAAGTTGATCAAATGAAGTTGAAGGTTGACCTGTTGAAGTTGAAGGTTGATCTTATGAAGATGAAGTTTGATCTAATGAAATTAAAGGTTAATCAACAGAAACAAATTATGCTGATTGTACTTTTTGGGAAGACCTTGTAAAACCAGAAACGTTTTGCATTCTTCGACGTATGCTCTTTCTTCTAGCTGATACCGTTAATCGTGGCATAATCTTACATAAATAAATTGCACGTACAATATGGTATATAAGTACTTGTTACACTGCACTACGTTACACTAGAATACACTACACGATAATTACACTATGCTATATTAATACTTGCTACGCTTACTTATGTAAGCGTACTTATGTACTAACACGAAAACTATAGCAGTACGGTAAACATTTGTAAACTTATGTAAAAATTTCGTTGTCTGTGGTACAGTTGGTTTCAAAAAAAATCGAATACACTTTATAAATCAGTAGTCCATGATTATGAAAATTGTTTACAATGTAAAATGATCTTTATTTATTTAGGTTATGTTTTGTGACATAAGTTGACAACTAACTTTGACATTTTATTTGTCATTGTGACAACATGATTTATACCACTTAAAAAGGCTGTACTCGATTATTTTGAAACCAACTGTACATAAAAATGCAACAACCAAGCTCAACAAATTTTTCAAACGGATTCGTAAAACTGCGATTACAAAATTACATTCCGATGTTCTGTTTTAAAGGTTGAGTTAAAAGTGGCTGGACAGGCTGCTTTTTGACTAGTTCTGATGTAATGCATCTTTAAACGCTATTATTATAAAGTAGTTATCTTTGCCGAGACTTTGTCATTTTTATTAGACCCGTACCGCAAGTACCGCTATAGTATAATAAAGCAGGCTTTGGGATAATTTACAAATTTACGATAGGGTTTGCAAGAAGTCTACAATAATAGTCGGTTTATGTGAACAGAAGGTATTGTGCCTTTTACAAAATGCCGAAAACGAAGGATTCCCTAGAAGTATTTCTTTTAATAGACAATATAGGAGAGGGTCGCCCCAATTGGACCGCCTCCTAAATTGAACCAGTCAATTATCTTTTTAAAGACTAGAGGCACTCTATATTACCTATAAGAGTTGAGCCAACGCGAATGTCAATCCGCCATTTTGGATCCAAAAATATACATTGCAAAAATGATTGGTTATGTTTGCCTGGCAAATGTCAAATGTTTCATAACCTGACATTTATTTCATTATAATTTACCATAGTTTATTTGAATTGATTAATATAATAAAATTCCTAAATAGAGTAATATATATATTCATATTATTTGCAAAATTGAGAAAAGAAGAAACTACTCTCAGCTACAAAAAAACTGTTAATGTCTCTTGTGCTCTAGTAAGTCAATTTCCATTTGAATTATTTCCGTAACAAAAACACTGGAAAAGTAGTGAAAATATTTTGCTTTTTTAAATCGTTTTATTTCAGAGTTATTACTCAGTAACATATTTTGCATATTTTATCAAATGGGGCGACCAAGAAAGATATTTTTAACTTCAAACTGTCGACTGATAAGTTTTTTGTAAAGAATAGTCGACCACCTATTCCACTAAAGTCTTCGCAAATGTATGGCATACATTCAGGCAATAACATTTTTGTGTTAAATAAATAAATTTATAGAATAAGAGATAGCTGTTCTGGAACGTAGAGACAATGCATAATTAGAAGCAAGACCATATTACTAGTGAATTACAACGTGTACCTATCGAGATCAATCATGCAAAACTAAAAGATCTTCAAGCCCTTTGTGCAGTATTATCTAATCGAGAACTATGATCGGTTTCATGATATTCTGGGCACTAATGAAGACCTAGGTGACATTGTCGAGGACGACAACAGCAGTGCTTACATATATTTTTTCTTTCATGCTAGAGATATGAATCTTTTGTTTAAAAAAGTATATACATACCTATTTTAATTTTTTTTAAATCTGCCAGACCGATTTAATTAAAATGTATCTTATGTTTAATAAAAAAATAACAAATCTGTTTTGCCAAATTTTCATCAAAAACCACAGATTTTTGGATTGTGTAAGAATGTTTCATAAACTGCACATAGTTCCAAATAATAAAAACTTTGGCCTTACATTAGTTTTTGGTTCTCCTAAAGGTTACAGTTTTTTGACAAATGCCGTGTTTGACATCAACCCTTCAATTGCAATTTATATTTCTTAAAAACTTGAAGAGAAATACATAAAAATTCTTACTAAACATCATATTATTTGTCAAATTAAGGGCGATCTTTTCACCACCTTGTAACTTTATTTGTCAGTTAATTGTTATGGATACAATTTATCCTATGGATACAATTGCAGAAACAGTTGTAACCATAGTAAGTAACTTCCACATAAATTTATGAGGAAGTGAAAAGACCTGTCGTATTATTACATAATTTTATCAAACTTCGTGTTTTTAAATTGGCATTAGTGCAAATGGATCCAACCAATCAGCGTCAATTCCCGCGTTGGCCCAACTCTTATAAGTAATATAGAGTGACTCTATTAAAGACTATATTGCAATGCCATCTATCGTCGAAAATAGTAACAGGAGGACTATAGAATGCTGTAGTTTCAATATGACTACAGTGTTCCCGCGATTATCGATGTAATTGCAAATTGTATGTTTATGCCTTCATTTATGTAATTTTCTCCATATGTTTCGTAAAGACTGGTGCAGAAAATTTCGGAAATGTCTGGAAGGCAGTATATACCATTATTTTGTTATACTATTTTAAACAGTCTCGCGCAATTTCGGCGCTGATTATAATTTGAAAAAAAAAGATTCAGGTTAAATTGAATAAAACGAATGAGTTGCCTAAATTGAACTGGTTAGGTTCATTGAAAAGACAAATGGCAAACAGTTCTTCTGATGGTTTGGCAAAGTCGTGTGCAGAAGATGCTTCATGTCTTTATTGTAAGGATATAACTACCTGAATTCATTTGAAAATGAATGCACGGTGCCTAAGTAGTGCATAGTGGGCCTACGAAGAATGTGCTGGGGTAGAAGATGAGGATTTCCATCTTCCAGTCGTTAGACTTAACAGGTTTATTGTGATTTCTAGTATAATATTACCCAGTGTCATAGTAAATAATTAAGTTTTTTTTGGTTTTATTATTTAGAACGATGTTTATTTGAATATCTGCTAGTCGTTAAAATTAGGGAACTCTTGGTTCAATTTAGGCGACTGGTTCCCTAAATCGAACTGATTCCACATTTTTCTAATTTATTATTTTAATAG
Organism: Agrypnus murinus; assembly: GCA_929113105.1. Lineage (NCBI taxonomy): Eukaryota > Metazoa > Arthropoda > Insecta > Coleoptera > Elateridae > Agrypnus > Agrypnus murinus. Next base: position 85,196,463 of record OV816024.1, read on the forward strand.
AGAATTTATGTTTTTTTCAATATATTTTTTAATTGAATATATGATAAACATTATAAAGTATGCATTAGTGTGAATTTTAATTTAAATAACCGACAATGGCCTGAAATACCAACTTTTTCTAAAAAAGGTTCAATTTGGGCGGCTCTCCCCTACTTTCGGTAAAGTGCAGTTTTTCAACGCTCACTTAGAACACCAAGTAGTGATAATATATGTAGCAAGAAAATTTTGTTAAATCATATCAAATTATTTAAGAAATTACCTACCAAATAAATTTTGTTTTAGTAATTCAACCATGATCGCAAACGACGATAACATCATAATTACTAATTACATTAAGAAAATGAACAATATCGCTGATACTTGATAATATTATATTTTACTTTTCTTTTAATTAAATATTAGGTGCATTATCACGAATATCCTATAGATACGCATTATTATTACTATTTATACACAGAATTATTAAAGCAAATGAACATTCCATTGTAACAGTGTATATCATATTTCAGTCTCAACTTTGTTGTGACTCATTCACGTTAGAAGCAATTAAATTTTGCTTGCAAGTTAGATCTGCAAATACATACAGCATTTATTAGTCAGCTATGTGTGTCTCACTTCTAACTATTTGATCTTCGTTGCAAAATATATCAGGCGATAGCGAATCTTGGCCTTAAAGGATTTTATGTAGTTGATTTTCAATTCTTTAAAGTAAACTTTACATTTAAATTAATTTGTTTACGGTTCAGGTGTGGGGTGTGCAATCTGTGTGCCGCCTCTAGTTATATGGTGGTGTTATAACAATTTAAGTGGACAGAGTGTTGCTATAAACGTTGCTAAAAGAAAAAAAAAGTTTTAACTTGAACTTAAGTAACGTGGTAGAGATGGGTAAAAGAGCACTTCAACGCAGTAGTTCGTCGAGTTCGGACTCTAGTTCTTCCTCTTCCAGAAGTTCTAGCTCGGATCGGTACCGGAAAAGAAAGGCCGGTAAATACCGTAATGATAAAAATAGATCTTTTACGCCAGTGTCGGTGAAATTGACGTGTGAAATAACTGGGAAGAAAAGTGTCTCGTGTATTATTGACGGGATAAGTGATACCGTAATACAAAATGCTGCCAGAGCAGGACGATATGAGTCCCCTCAGAAGCTTTATGAAGAATACTTGTTTGCCTTATCTGACCAAGTGAAGAAAGTTACAGACGAAACACAAAGCAAGTTTGATCGTAGACAACCTTTACGTTTCAAGCAGACGAATCGTTGCAGACCAGAGTCTGGCTCAAATACTGGTACTGGTTTGAAATGCTTCAATTGCCAAGAAAAAGGGCACGTGTTTGCAAAATGTCCCAAACCGAAAGTATTTTGTGCAAAGTGCAATCGAGTGGGCCATGATAAAAACAGTTGCTTGGCCAAGGGTAAGAGAGGCCAAGGTAGAGATTATCATGTCTTTAAAGGTGATGATGAAGAATACTTGTTTGCCTTATCTGACCAAGTGAAGAAAGTTACAGACGAAACACAAAGCAAGTTTGATCGTAGACAACCTTTACGTTTCAAGCAGACGAATCGTTGCAGACCAGAGTCTGGCTCAAATACTGGTACTGGTTTGAAATGCTTCAATTGCCAAGAAAAAGGGCACGTGTTTGCAAAATGTCCCAAACCGAAAGTATTTTGTGCAAAGTGCAATCGAGTGGGCCATGATAAAAACAGTTGCTTGGCCAAGGGTAAGAGAGGCCAAGGTAGAGATTATCATGTCTTTAAAGGTGATGATGAAGAATACTTGTTTGCCTTATCTGACCAAGTGAAGAAAGTTACAGACGAAACACAAAGCAAGTTTGATCGTAGACAACCTTTACGTTTCAAGCAGACGAATCGTTGCAGACCAGAGTCTGGCTCAAATACTGCATATAATTAAAAACAGTTGCTTGGCCAAGGGTAAGAAAGGCCAAGGTAGAGATTATCATGTCTTTAAAGGTGATGTTTTAAAATTAGGACTACAACAGAAGCCGACTCAAGTGCGTTTAAGTGGCTTTGGTGGCGGAGTTGTGCATGTTAACTCAAAAGTTGCGTTAGACCTAACAGTGGATTTAGCTAACGCGCAAGTAAGCGCTCTCGTAGTACCGGATGAATACCAACAGGTATTATTAATTGTCGGACAACCGTCTATAAATAACGAAAACGTAGTAGTTGTCCGAGTTGCACAAGTTCGCTTGTTCAATAAAAGTAATTTTGATTTGCCACAAATTGAGAATTTGTCATCGAAGAAAATTACTTTGTGTGCGAAGGACACAATTGTTATTCCCGCTCATCATATAGGACACGTCTCGATTTGTAGTGATGAGCAATTTGACGAAGTTTTTGTTGACTTACAATATAGAACGGTGCCAGAAAAATTTCAAGTGATACCTAGGTGCATTACAAAGTGTACTGCAGGAATACTGCCTGTTATGAATATCTCTGATAACCCTATATCATTCCAGAAAAATTCCGTTGTTGCTAGGGGATTTACGTGTAGTATGCAAAAGAATTGTTTAAGCGAAACTTGTTTTTCCATTCAACACGACGGATTGGAGCCATTTAAAATAACAGATTTCCTTGTCAATGAGGATATTTCGGAAGACTATAGATCGAAATTACTTGCCCTATTAAATGACTACCGCAGCTGTTTTGCCTCGAAAACAAGTGAATTGGGTAGTTGTAGATTGTCAGAAATTTCCATAAAATTAGTAGATGATCAACCTATAACCTATAGACCTTATCGATTGTCGTATACTCAACGTAACAAGACGCAAGAAATCGTTCAAGATTTATTGGATAACAAAGTTATACAAGAATCACATTCGCCCTATGCAAGTCCGATATGGCGAAGAGAGAATGTGTGTGATTATAGAGGACTGAATAATAAAACCGTGAAAGATAAATATCCTCTACCAAGGATTGATGATCTTCTTGATAGGTTAAAGGGGTGTAAGTTTTTCACATGCCTCGAGCTAGCGTCTGGATACCATCAGATCTCTGTCGCTAAGGATTCTATTCACAAAACAGCTTTTGTGACGCCAGATGGTCATTTCGAGTATCTCAAAATGCCTTTCGGTTTAGTTAACGCTCCGGCTGTATTTCAACGGACTATGAACACTCTTTTGGGTTCTATGAGATTTACATCAGTAATGGCTTATTTAGATGATATTTTAATACCATCTGTAGATGTAGAACATGGGCTAAAATGTTTGGAGCAAGTTTTAACTCTTTTCAGAGATGCTAATTTGACACTTAGGTTAAATAAATGTCGTTTCCTACTAAATAAAATTGAATATCTAGGTCATGAGATCGATGAAACTGGTATCCGTCCAGGTACTCATAAAATAAATGCAGTAAAAGAATTTTCCCGCCCAGGAAATGACCATGAGGTTAGACGCTTTCTTGGTCTAGCCAGCTATTTTCGCAAATTTATAAAGAATTTTGCCCTTCACGCAAAACCATTGACTAATCTAACGAAGAAAAATGCACCTTTTATTTGGGAAGAAAGCGAGGAGGTGGCGTTTACAAAACTAAAAGAAATGTTAGCTACACGTCCCGTCTTAGCAATTTACGATTACGAAGCGGAAACCGAAGTTCACGCGGACGCCAGCAAATTTGGGGTTGGAGGAATCCTGCTGCAAAAACAACCAAATGGATTCTTACAACCAGTTCAGTATTTCAGTCGAGGGACTAGCTTAGACGAACAAAAATTTCATTCATATGAGCTCGAAACGTTAGCTGTGGTAAACTCACTTCAAAAGTTTCGGGTATATTTAATAGGCAAGCATTTCAAGGTAGTAACAGACTGTAGTGCTCTTCGCACTACTTTAACAAAACGAGATTTGGTTCCCAGAATAGCAAGATGGTGGCTACTGACACAAGAATTTGACTTTTCGATACAATATCGAGCAGGCTGTAACATGAGTCATGCAGACGCTCTGAGTCGCAGTCCCGTAGAACAAAGTGACGGTTACGATTACAATTAGCAGACGAGAAGTGTCGTCACATTCATATGGTGCTTCGTAATAAACCGCAAAATGCCAAAGAAAGAGAAATACACAAAGGATTCGTTCTTAAAGACAACCGTATTTACCGAAAAACTGATAAAGGTCCAAAATGGGTCATACCTAAGAGCGCTAGAAGGAGAATTTTAATGTACTATCACGATGATGCAGGACATTTAGCCGTTGAAAAGACACTCGAAGTACTACAAGATCGCTACTGGTTTTCCGCGATGCGTAGATATGTTAAGAATTATATACTTGCTTGTTTGGGTTGCTTGTACAATAAGAAATCTTCGGGAAAAGTTCCTGGAAGTCTGTATAGCATTGAAAAAGATTGAAAAAGAAAGCAAACCTATGGACACACTACATGTTGACCACATTGGACCTTTTGTCAAAAGTATCAAGAGAAACGCTTACGCCATAGGTGCCATTGATGCGTTCACAAAATTTACATTTATTAAAGCTCTTCAGAGCACCAAAACTTGGTTAGTTGTACGATTTTTAAACGATATCATACGAAGTCCTTATGGGGTATCGCCCAAGAGGAGTGAACGACTCCTATTTAGTCAATGAAGTGTGCGAGGAAGCTCCGCAAGACTTGTCCGTTCTGCGTGCTGAAGTAGCAGACAGAATTAAAGAAAAGCAGGAAGTGCAAAAGTTGCACTACGATTCGAGACATGCTAAACCCAAAACGTTTGAGGTTGGACATCAAGTTCTCGTACATAGAGCAAAGTGTTCTAATGATGGGAAAAGTAGAAAGCTCGAGCCAAAGTATCATGGGCCATTTGTAATCACTAAGGTGTTGAAGAACGATCGTTATGTTGTTGGGGACATGCCCTGTACGAAAAGATCGCCATACGGCTTATTCGGGTATTTGTCCTTCGGAAAAATTAAAGTTATTTAGGACTATAGTTAGTTCTGAGTCGGAAGAGTCCGATAACGAAGTTTGAAAAGTTCAGCATTGAAGACCTAGAAAGTCTAAGTCTGGAAAAGTTCCGCAATGATAGCTTCGAAAGGCTAATTGAGACGAAAAATGATTTATGCGACTAAGTCAAAGTGATTTGGTCTTATTCAAATTCGTTAAGTAAAATGTGTCTGTTTGGTTTGTTGCAGATCGTAAGTAGCATGGCTTCCCGTGGGCGTGAAGAGTCAGGTTAGGCCGACTGTGAAGTATATATCGCCGATGAATGGATGTTTGTTCTTGAAGACTGGCGTCACGGCCGGGTTGGGGTCAAATTGCCCATTCGAAAGGGTGCCAGTTATTATTAACAGAAAAACATTATCGAGGAGACTCACAAGAAAGGACCTAACTGATTATGTAGTTTTAAGAAATGTTTAAAAATATGTTTATGAGGGCAGTCTATTAGAGCCCGCTGTGCTGGGTAGACCAGATTATTGTATTGGTTCATTTTATTAAAGGATTTTATGTAGTTGATTTTCAATTCTTTAAAGTAATCTTTACATTTAAATTAATTGTTTACACTGGTATATAAGATTTAAAGTAAGTATCGTTAAACAACTTTGAGTATTTTAATTGCAAGATTTTAACGAGTTAATGAATTTAAGTTTGAGTAAAAGTACTAGTTACAAGAAATAAGGAATGTACCGAGGTAATATATCGTTGTTATCATATAGTATGCGCGAGCCCGAAGCGACTCGCGTGATTACCTGAGACATTATATCGAGAGAAAACAATAAGGATTTGATAATCATAATAAACGAGTTGCATTGGATAGTAAGTATCACGAGACAATAATAGTATATTATATACCCAGGGACTAAAGTGCATCTTTTAATCCCGAATGTGAGTTTATTTTCCGAGAGTTAGCCAGGAAAATAAACACATGAGGGATTAAAAGGTACTTTAGTCCAGTGGTATATACGCTATTTTTTGCACGTCCTAAAGGAATTAATCGCAAAAATTAAAAATTTCGAAAATTTTTTCCGAAAATTTCGTTACATGTCATTCGGACAATTGAACTCTGCAAACGCCAAAATCACATAGTTTCAGGATAATAAATCGTAACTTTTATCGCGATTACTTTTTTTGTTGTTTACTTGTTGTCATGGAAACACTTTGGAAAAGTTTGGAAAAAGTGCAACTTTACTCCCTCTTTTGGGGGACTACAGTAGAGCCTTATGTATAGGACGTGCAAAAACAATGTTTAAGCAGTTTATTTGCATATAAAAATTAAAAATACAATTATTATTAGTGTAGCTGATAATATTTTGAAACTGTTTACACTGTTACTATGCCGGTTATATATTCAGCGGATAAAGCGTTGTAGGGTCAGTACGCCAGTAATTGACCATCACCCAGTAGTTGACCAAACTTCATTTTAAAAGAAAAAAATAAGATACCTGTACATCTTTATGAATATTTTATGTTTCTCAAGCGATTATTGCACCTCTATTTACTATATGGTGCCACATTGTTGCATTATCTTGGTCAAACGGTTGTCTAAATACATGTGGAATTTGTATTCGTTTATTTGACAGCTACATTTGTGCTTTTACAGTAAGGATGGCAAGTAAACAACTCTATTGAAATCTGCAATCATCCGGGATTTTAATGAAAATCGTTATATTATACATATTGTGCAAGTAATAGAAAGGTCGAACTAATAAATTTTTGTTATATATATTTTTTTAATTGACACTTTTTTTGCAAAAAATGTGGTGGTCAATTACAGAATTTGAAATTTTATCAGTTTTCCAGTAGTTTTGCACTAGTTTTATGCAAAATAAAGAATTTTGTTTTTGTCACTCCTACAGGATTAGTAAGTTACTCTTGTATCTGTTTTTCTTACTAAAATTTCAAATAAATAGCTGTTTCCAGTATTTGTTCGCACAAAGCTACTGCTCAACCACTGGCTTCGTAAAGTGGTCAACTACTGGTAATTTTTCTTTCCATTTTTGTTTCTAGCATAATGTCATCAAAAATAATACACATATATTTTCATATTTTTTAAGAATGTTCGTTTTTCGTTATGCAATAAATACTATGAGGCTCTATAACAATATATAATAAAATAATAAAAAACTAATGTTTTATTCGTTAGATTATAATACTGGTCAATTACTGGAAAAAATTTGGTCAAACACTGGGTAGTTTGTGGTTAACTACTGGAACATTCTAACTTTTTTACTCTTGTATTTCTTTTCTATGAAACAAAATGTTTTTTAATTTGTGTATTATGATAGTTAGAGTCTTAGACTATAACTGCACTTTATACCATTTTTTATTTTGTTTAAAAAATATATATTACAAAGTTTTAAATTTATATTTCTGAAAAATCTCTTAAGTGGTCAATTACTGACATATTGACCCTATGTAAAAATTAATTAATTTTTTTATTGGCATCCCTTTAATCAAAAAGGGTTATAGTGAGGCTAAAAGAGTCATTTTGGTTCACTCTTATTTTGAAAAGCATACCTACTGCTCCTTCAATAGAGGTTTTTTGCTTTTTTAAAGTCAAATATGTCAAACGCTATTAATCATGTACTTATTATATATAGTGAGTTTTGTGCAGGGTATAATGGGGATTCTTTAATTCCATTTGATCTCGGTCGACTAGATATTGATTGCATAATGATTAACTAAGCGACATAGTAGGCGTCTGTTAAGAGAGAAAACAGTACGCTGTTTTCAGATTCTTAAAAAGTACGATCACTCGTATTCTTACGCATGGAATTCTTGATTTAAAGCAGTTAACACTGCGAAGAGTGTTGAAACGGCTAACGTATAGTTTAATATTGTTAATTCAATCCAAATACCTACTATTAAAAGTCTGGAAATTTAAAAATAACGAAATCTTGGGCGATATTTTAACTGCTTCTACCTCTTAAAGGAACCATCGGAGAAGAAACTGTTAGAGTTTTTAACTAAGTTTTCTTCGTAGAACACCATACTTAAGAATTTTACCTATCAAATTATTACACCCTGTATAATACTGTACATCAGATCTCTTAGTAATGATAGTTGTTATATATATTTATTTATTTATACCATAATTAATGTACTGAATAATAACATTGCGAATTTAATAATTAAACGGCTATCATTATGTTCCTTTACAAAGTAGTGTTGATATTTTGCCAACGCATTATCACAGTGCATAAATTAAGGTCCAAGTGTACCCAAAAACGTGTGTTATTTGTTTCATAAATAATATAATAATGTGATAACTTTGGTTTTAAGTTAATAGTCTAGGAATGTTAAAAACTTGCTTACCTAACTTGTTTTGGAAAAAAACTTTTTTTATTTAAATTATTTCACATGTTATTCGTGAAAAATTAATTTTAGAAAAACTGTACATTCAAAAATAACCAAAATAATACCACTTATATTTCATAGTATTTGAACTATGAGTTTCCCAGAATTTTAAGAAAATCGTATGTCTAGCGACTAAATTATTGCCAAAAAACCTGCTTTTTGCCAAAAACAACTGCTTTTTTTGCAAAAAGGAGGTAATAGTTTAGTCCCTAGACATACGATTTTCTTAGAATTTTGGGAAAATAGTTCAAATACTATGAAATATAAGTCGTATTATTTTGATTAATTTTGAATGTACAGTTTCTCCAAAATTAATTTTTCACGTATAACACGTGAAATAATTTAATTAAAAAACTTTTTTTTCCAAAACAAGTTAGGTAAGTAAGTAAAACCAAAGTTAACACATTATTATATTATTTATTAAACAAACAACACACGTTTTTTGGGTACACTTGGACTTTAAAGTAATACATAGGGGAATTACATATTAATACATATACAATATTACACGAATAAAAAATTTGTTTCTACAGATACAACTGTAAATTAATAAAAAATTTGTCAGTCGTAACGCTTTTATAAAAATAAAGCATTGGTCAATCGTCATTTTTTAGAAAATGATTGAATAATGTACTACTGCGAAGTTATTAGAAATAACAAATTGGTACGGCAGATGTTTCCTGTTTAAATAATATGACTTTCTACTTACACACTGTGCTGCATGAGCGACCAATGCGGCGAAGCGGACGACACGTGCGAAGCGAGCGAATGGCGGTGCGGACGAAGTAAATTGAGAGTGTTCTACGTAGCACATTTTCGTAATTGCGAATCGCGCGAAAAAAAGATAAAAAATAGATCTATGATAATCTAGTCTGGTAAAAATAGGCTGGTGGAACAGACGCAAAATTCGAATGTCCGAGAATACAGTTTTAAAATTACGCTACTGTAGAAATAAAAAAAATGCATCGGGGAAATATTGTTTATTTGGAGAGGATCCCGCAGAATCTTGTTATCAAAAATGGCTTTCACTAGATTGCTCTGGAACTGTGCTGAAAAATAGTTTTTGATGTGTAGATCAAAAGTGTCACTGGGCACAATGTCCAGAAAATTATAGTTTGTTGATAAATGAATAATGCAGAAATTATCAACTTCAAATGACTGTAATTCGAAATCTATAATCTGTTAGTGTTTACCAAAGTTTCAAGAATTTTGGGCCAGGGCCATTTTTCATAAGGATTCTACCGGGTGCAAAAATTGTCAACTTCAAACTGCTCTAATTCGAAAACTGTAATTTTTTGGACTTTCTGCCCAGTGACACTTACGATCTGCACATTAGGGACTACCAATTACCAAAGTTTCAAGAATTTTAGTCGAGAACCATTTCACATAAGGATTCTAGTGGGTGCAAAAATTGTCAACTTCAAACTGCTCTAATTCGAAAACTATAATTTTTTGGACTTTCTGCCCAGTGACACTTACGATCTGCACATTAGGGACTACCAATTACCAAAGTTTCAAGAATTTTAGTCGAGAACCATTTCACATAAGGATTCTAGTGGGTGCAAAAATTGTCAACTTCAAACTGCTCTAATTCGAAAACTATAATTTTTTGGACTTTCTGCCCAGTGACACTTACGATCTGCACATTAGGGACTACCAATTACCAAAGTTTCAAGAATTTTAGTCGAGAACCATTTCACATAAGGATTCTAGTGGGTGCAAAAATTGTCAATTTCAAACTGCTCTAATTCGAAAACTATAATTTTTTGGACTTTCTGCCCAGTGACACTTACGATCTGCACATTAGGGACTACCAATTACCAAAGTTTCAAGAATTTTAGTCGAGAACCATTTCACATAAGGATTCTAGTGGGTGCAAAAATTGTCAACTTCAAACTGCTCTAATTCGAAAACTATAATTTTTTGGACTTTCTGCCCAGTGACACTTACGATCTGCACATTAGGGACTACCAATTACCAAAGTTTCAAGAATTTTAGTCGAGAATCATTTCACATAAGGATTCTAGTGGGTGCAAAAATTGACAACTTTCAAACGGCTGTAATTCGAAAACTATAATTTATTGGACTTTATGCCCATTGACACTTTTGATCTAAACATCAAAACTATCTTTCATCAACGTTTCGGAGCCTTTTGGAAAAAAACATTTTCCATAAGGATTCTGCAGGGTCCTTTGGAAAACTTCACCATTCAAATTAACAAATTGTCTAAATTTATTTAAGAATTAATAATATTTTTATTATTAGTTTTACTTTTTAAAATTAAATTCAATCAAAACATTAACGGCCACTCCCCTCGCTTCGCCCGCAAGTAGCCGCTCACGCAGGACAGCGTGTCATGAAACTCTTTTAATATTCTTTAATTATAAAATTTGAAACTGTCATTGTCAAAGTCGGTGAAATATGCCAAAACTTTTAAAAATCCGCTTTATAATTCCACCGTATCAATTTATTTATCTCGCAATAGTACAGTCTTACATTATATTCACTGTATAACTTATGGCTATTTACAAATGGAAAAATATATAGGGCGTTCCACTAAAGAAATGTATGTATATTCTGTATCGTGATCGGTACATGCAATTGTTTGTTTCTTTGTTATCAGTTAAAAAAAGCAGATACAGCAATGCAACTGTTATAACAAACTTTTTTATTTCTCGTAATAACAAAGATAAAGGGTAGGTGAAAATATAACCCTGTACATACAGTATTGGTAAAACCTCGTTTTGGGTTTGAGTTTTCATTTGTGAGCAAAGGAAAAATAGCAAATCGCAACATAGCATATCTAAAAAAAGATAGATATTTTTCGCATACCTGCCATAGAAATCTTTTTGCTAGGTAGAAGATTTTAAAACTAATTCACGTTTGTCACTGTGACATGTAAGCTTGGCAAGTATGCGATGATATCTGTCTTTCTCATGAAAATTCCAACCGAAAATGAAGTTTTATCAACACTATATGATTATCACCGATGTTGCTAGGTACACTATTAACCGCTAATACATGCTCATCTATATATTAAAACGGTATTAAATTGATTAATGTTATAAGGAGTGAGACAGTCAGGAAAATAGCACTAAAGAGTCAATAAGAAAACAACAGACGGTAACGATGAGCAAAACGTAACTTTATAAAAGGTGACTTTGGAATTTTGAACTCATGTGTATTATAACACCAGAACATTGTACAAAATAATCAGAGTTCTTTGACAGTGACAGTTGTTATTAAGTTGATATAATTGTCTGGTGTTATAATACACATAAGTTCAAAATTCCAAAGGCACCTTTGATGGAGTTACTTTTTGTTCATTCTGTAGAATCAGTATCACAAACAGAAAAACTGACCATCAATAGCCATAGATATGAACGGATAAACGACTTCGTATGTTAACCTAGCGAAATATCTTGATACATTTCAATGCAAATCTAACCAATGACATAATAATGTTAAAAAGAAACAGAAGAACTAACTTGAGAAGAAACTACAGAAAATCAAAGCTAATGATAATATACATAACAAATTGATGCCATCCCGTAAGTTATGAAATTAATTTGGTGCTATAGCATATAATGTAATTTCAGAACTGCACAAACTCCAGTAACATAGAATTTTGAGAAACAACGACATACACACGAAAGAGGTATTGAGATAAAATCCAAAGGACTTTCACAGCAGTTGAATGTGTTAGTTTAAAAAACTAATTTTCTAGATTCGAGCAAATTTATTTCGAATAGAAATTTATGTAAATTACAATTTCTTTGTTAGCAGCTCCCGCGTACTCGTAATAGTAAATGTATGCAAAAGCAAATGTAAAAACGTTCTTTTTAAGTGTTGTATATACAAAATTACAAAAAATCACAAAAGGTCATGTATGCAAAGCTTTGCAATATGGGGAAATTTTTGCTCACAACTTGTTGGACGACGAACGTCAGCAACTGGTCATTGCAATGATATATTGCGGCTTGATACATAAATAGTTATAATAACTCATACGCTTGTGTAATTCACAAAAGTAAATTAGAATAAATTAATCAATAAAACTAATAATAGCTGAATTTCAAAACATGATTTTTATCATAATAGGTTTGTGTTCAGGAAATCAAGACAATTTTATTAAAAAAAATTTTAAAATGAATGTGTAATGATCGAATGGCTATGTACATATAACAAAGCATGAATGGCAACGAGAACCCCATCGAAATTTCGAAGTTCAGCATCATAGGTTAGTGTGCTGAAAAATAATTGGGAAATATGTAAGAGCAAAAATAATTGGATGCAAAAGCATATGCAAATAAGTGGTTAAAAAATTCCGAGTATGAAAAATGGAAGTAGGAACGCGAGATATAATTACATGTGTATATATACGTATAATAAATACACAAATCGGACTCAATACGGTAGTAATATTTTATTTAATAACAGAATTATGTACTTTGAAACACATATGTTTGCAATTCTTAAGCATAATTATTGTTTAGTTCATCATTAATCCAAAACACAAAACTTCAATGTTTAAGTTAATAATATTTAGTCAATTGGTTGGTAAACCTATTGTTAAAAACATTAAATAAAACAATGCCATGAAAGCTATTGCATATTATTTTCAGCTCATACATACTACGTACGTATCTACAAAATGTCTAAACTTTGTTGAATATGCTCTAATAAATATGTTATACGTTAGTCGCATAAGCTACTAAAGTTTATTCATGAATTATTTGAAACGAAAGCAACGAGAAAACAAGTATAATTCATTTCCAAATTTAAAAAAAAAAGTTGTTCCTTTCTGCACATCATTATTCACTCCCTTTTTTTCCTTCAACTAATTAATCAAGCTTGAATGTCACAAACACTCGAACCATGACACTTACCTCGTTTGCGTATTGTACGGTTTGCAGAGGAACCCAGTTGTAGCCCATAGCGCGATCCCAAATCATCCCCTTGCTCCAAACTTCTATCAACAATCCGGTGTTCACATCGTTGGTTTCGCTAGAATTAAAATATTATAAATCTTTTAATGTAATGAAGTAACTAATATATTAATAGTTTTAAAAGACAATTTTACATTATAGTTTAATTATTATTAACTAACAATAAATTAATAAAACCGAAAATGTCCAGGTTCGAATTATAAACCGGGAATATTTAATAAATAATTGATTGATGGAGATTTTAAATGAAGTACCTAATAGGTTCAGCCAATCAAATAAATCTTAATTATTTTTATTTTTAGAAACTCAGGCGCCTGTTCATATACACTCCACTACATCATTCAATATCAATTAGAACGAAAGCTACTGTCATCCAGTTTAATTATGTAATATTTAATAAACCTCTGTAACGATGTGAAAAGCAGAAAATCATTCATCATTCGGTAAACAATTAAAAAGAAGAGAATTTATTAGAAATATTAAATCCCTTACAAGTAAACTCAAAATGGTAAACTCAGAGAGTCCTGAAAGTTAAATAATAGTACCTACTTTATGTGGCCGTGATAAGCAACCCCAGCACGACTAAACTATTATTTCATTAAAAAGACTTAAGAACTAATTTATGTAGAATCGATTTCATTAAATAACAAATAATTTTCAAATGAAAAGGCTTCTGGGTAGGTTAAGCCACTAATGCGGCCTTAGACTAGTAAAAAGCTGCTTAAGCAACTATTTAGGTGACCTTGGTACTGTCCCTTTGCACTAAGATTAATTTACATAAGTAGAAGGCAACTAGTTTTCATAGGCGCTTTATCGGAGTCAGTTACAGATAGAAAAATATATGAAAGATAACGATACAGAAAACCAAATATCACAACCAAGGAAGTTTAAATAGGGGGAAGTGGCACAAGAGGTGTGCACATGAAGCCTCAAGTGTGCACAACTTGTCAAGTTTTAAATTTGGCTGCCAAACGGTGCGATAAAGATTTTATTTGTTAAAAACTAAATTAAAAACAAATAAAAACGTCGGGATACTCGATTAGATGATGTAGAAGTGATATTAGATATCACAAAAAACAAAAACCTGGAGTAATAATGCATCATTAGTAGTTTTTCCTTAAATTTGCGTCATTAATAACTTTTTACTCAACATCAGGTCCGTAGTACTTAATTTGTATTTATATTGGGAGCGTTATCACGTATTGTATAAAAATGTTCTTTTTTTAATTAAATAATTACAGAACCATCTCTAAAACGGTTTATGAAGTATACATGCATTGTCATCGGTACGCAGTAAACTTTTAAATTCGTACTGGCGGAATTATTGTCCGTTTAGGGGAATCACTCGGCACGGCGTTTACGTGTAAAAACTACTTACATACAGATAATCAATAATCGTGAAATTTGAAATTAGAAATTTAGAAATAATCATTTTTTTAGTTGAAATTAATTTTTGTCAAGTTGAATAATGGTTTTACTTTAAATAATATTTAGAATGCAAATTCATATAGAAAAATTTATCGACTCTGCTGGGACTCGAACCCAGAACTCTCCACTGTCTAGGTGGTATCTCTACCAACTGAGCTACAGAGAACGACTACCAGCAAATCGAGAAATTTTCCATATGAATTAGATATTAAGCAAACATACAAGTAACTAGATAATTTTTTGAATATTATTAATGACGATCAGCAAGTCGCATGACAACATCAATATTCAAAGTATCTAGATTATTTTGAATCATTCCGAAAGGAAATTAATTATATATACATTTTAGTTGAAATTAATTTTTGTCAAGTTGAATAATGGTTTTACATTAAATAATATTTAGAATGCAAATTCATATAGAAAAATTTATCGACTCAGCTTGGGACTGGAGTGGAGGGTCCTGGGTTCGAGTCCCAGCAGAGTCGATAAATTTTTCTATATGAATTTGCATTCTAAATATTATTTAATGTAAAACCATTATTCAACTTGACAAAAATTAATTTCAACTAAAATTTTTAATTTCCTTTCGGAATGATTCAAAATAATCTAGATACTTTGAATATTGATGTTGTTGTCATGCGACTTGCTGATCTTCATTAATAATATTCAAAAAATTATCTAGTTACTTGTATGTTTGCTTAATATCTAATTCATATGGAAAATTTCTCGCTATGCTGGTAGTCGTTCTCTGTAGCTCAGTTGGTAGAGATACCACCTAGACAGTGGAGGGTCCTGGGTTCGAGTCCCAGCAGAGTCGATAAATTTTTCTATATGAATTTGCATTCTAAATATTATTTAATGTAAAACCATTATTCAACTTGACAAAAATTAATTTCAACTAAAATTTTTAATTTCCTTTCGGAATGATTCAAAATAATCTAGATACTTTGAATATTGATGTTGTTGTCATGCGACTTGCTGATCTTCATTAATAATATTCAAAAAATTATCTAGTTACTTGTATGTTTGCTTAATATCTAATTCATATGGAAAATTTCTCGCTATGCTGGTAGTCGTTCTCTGTAGCTCAGTTGGTAGAGATACCACCTAGACAGTGGAGGGTCCTGGGTTCGAGTCCCAGCAGAGTCGATAAATTTTTCTATATGAATTTGCATTCTAAATATTATTTAATGTAAAACCATAATCATTTTTTTACAGAATTTGCAAATTTCTTAGAAATGTTACGATTACGTATTTCAATTTAATAATTGTAATTAAGGTGACAAATAAATTAAAGTAATTAATGGAAAAAATAAAAGAGTTTCATATTAACGGTGTCCTGAATAGTATTTTAAACAATTTACTGAACCCAACGCTCCATTGTATTTACATGTGTGCTGTCAAATTTGTAGTCCCCTTACTCCACTACAGTCGCCTGCTTCACTTCACTTTTACAGCCCAGCAATTGCATCATGCCTCTTCCCCCTACTTAAACTTCCTTGCTCACAACGCATGTAACACCAATGGAAAAAGAAGAATTATCGGAGTGAAGTGCTGAAATTTATGTAATTGCCTTGTATTTTCAATTAAGATAAATTGGCTCAGCTTTGAACAAGATATTCATAAATAGCATTTTTGCTAGAAGATAAACAACTAACTTTGAACATTGACGGTTCGGTTGAAGACATAACGTTCGGTTGATGGCACGACGGCCATTATAAAAGGTAAGAAAATAGTTAATAATTGGTACCAACTAAAAACAAGTAAATCTAATAAATATTTTAAATTTAATTCAGTACTTCCGTTTAGTTAAAAAATAGTGTAGTGTTTGTACAGTTTGTACAATAGAGCTTTAAGTTTATCAATTTATAGAAAAGGTAACATAACTAACTTCGAACATTGACGGTTCGGTTAATGACATGACGGTCATTAGAAAAAATGAGAAAATACTTACTAATCGGTACCAAAAAACCAAGTAAATTTAATAAATATTTAAATGTTATTTCAGTACTTCCGTTTAGTCATAAAAATAGTGTAGTGTATGGACAGTTTGTGCAATAAAACTTATAGAAGCCAATTTATAGAAGTGGTAACATAACTGACTTCGAACATTGACGGTTCGGTTAATGACATGACGGTCATTAGGAAAAATGGGAATATAATTACCAATTGATACAAACAAAAACATGTAAATCTAATAAATATTTGAATTTTAATCTAGTACTTCTGTTTAGTCATAAAAATACTGTAATAGAGTTTGTGCAATAGAGCTATATGTTTATAAAACCCGCTTTATAGAAGAGAACACTTCGAACATTGACGGTTCGGTTAATGACATGACGGTTATTAGAAAAAATGCGAAAATAGTTAGTAATTGGTAAAAAGAAACAAGTAAATCTAATAAATATTTGCATTTTAATTTACTACTACCGTTTAGTCATAAAAATAGTGTAGTGTGTGTAAAGTTGTGCAATAGAGCTATACGTTTATAAAACCCACTTTATGGAAAAGAACACTTCGAACATTGACGATTCGGTTAATGACATGACGGTCATTAGAATAAATGAGAAAATAGTTACTAATTGGTATATAAAAAACAAGTAAATCTAATAAACATTTGAATTTTAATTTACTACTTCCGTTGAGTAATAAAAGTAATGTAGAGTGTATACAATTGTGCAATACAGCTATACGTTTATAAAACCCACTTTATGGAAAAGAAGACTTCGAACATTGACGGTTCGGTTAATAACATGACGTTTATTAGAAAAAATGAGAAAATAGTTACTAATTGGTACAAATAAAAAAAAGTATATATTTGAATTTTTTATTTCAGTGCTTCCTTTTAGTCATAAAGATAGTGTAGTGTATGTACAGTTTGTGCAATAGAGCTTTAAGTTTATCAAATCCAATTTATATAAAAGGTAATATAATTAACGTCGAACATTGACGTTTCGGTTAATGGCATGACGGTCATTATAAAAGATGAGAAAATAGTTACTAATTGGTACAACCAAAAACAAGTCAATCTAATAAATATTTGAATTTAAATTCAGTACTTCCGTTTAGTCATAAAAATAGTGTAGTGTATTACAGTTTGTGCAATAGAGCGACATGTACATCAAACCCAATTTATAGAAAAGGTAACATAACTAACATCGAACATTGGCGGTTTGGTTAATGACATGGCGGTCATTAGAAAAAATAATAAGATATTATAATATTAATGAAAAATTATTACCCGGGATGAACATTTTCAAATTCTAATTTAGTTTTGATAGTTACTTAATAAACCCTTAACTTAATAAAGCAATTTAATTAGTCTTTCATAGGTTATAAAATATTAACATCTTATATGAAGAACTGTCGTTTAACTGGGAGTCGTCTCAGGTAGCTCAGTTGGTAGAACTTCTGCCTAGACAGCAGAGAGTCCTGGTTTCGCTGTTTACATCATTTCTGTAATTAATACATACATTTTCCTTTAACCATTATAAAAAATAAGAAAATAGTTACTAATATTGGTATAAGCAAAAACAAGTAAATCTAAAAAATATTTGAAATTGAATTCAGTACTTCCGTATAGTCATAAAAATAGTGCGGTGTATGTACAGTTCGTGCAATAGAGCTTTGAGTTTAGCAAACCCAATTTATAAAAAAGGTGACCTAACTAACTTCGAACGTTGACGGTTTTGTTAATGACATGAAAGTCATTAGAAAAAAAATGAGAAAATAGATTTGCCGGTACCGGGAGTCGATCTCGGTCCGCTTGGGTAGTGAATGAACAAATTGAGCTCCTGAGTTACTGGAAGTGTTAGATATTTAATTTCTATTATTTTTATTTATCTGTATATTGCATGTACCTCAGCGACTTGTTTGTTTATATTTATATTGTCTTAATGATAATGATTTTCAGGTAGAATAAATAAAATAAATTTGTAATACCCTTTTAAACTTATTTATTTATCTCACTACCCTACTATGTGATTTTTCTATGCGACTCTCTAAAGCATCAAATTCTGAAGGAAAAATAAGATATGCATAAGATAAATTTTTACAAAAAGTTTTTTTATGAAGATATTAGCCTGTCACTTTTCCTATGGCACAGGAATCCGCTTACCATACAGCGCCACACACTGGCGTAGTTATTGTTTTGATAAAGAAATACCTGTTGAACCATGTTTAGAAAGTTTTCAAATAAGTCACTTTTCGTGATGCTATCTGTTAAACTATTAGTACACATACTATAATTACAGTTGCAAATAAGAATATATATGTATGTGCATATGAGGATTTATGTAAATGACGAAACAGGTTTTTAATAAATATAATAAATAATTATTATATTTTATACATAATAGCAATATTTTTCATCAGGAGATTTTTAGTTTAGATATTCCGTCTTTAGGGTGTATATATTAGCATGTGGTATTTTGACCATGATATATTGTTGTGTGACATTATGACTATGATATTTAAACATGTAACCAAATAAACTTTTCAGAAAGTCGCAAGAAGCGTATGCAGCCCTATTTTGAGGTTGTCAACAAGCTCTTTATGCTCCTGTTGCATATATCGCATGTGAAAAATTTTGTATAAGGAGGAAGGACGAAAATTCACTTTTTTTCAACTATAATCAAAAAGGTTTTCAAAATAGTTTTTATACCTAGAATTTAGTTGCAAGATTGTCAACGTATTGTAAAGTTTCATCGATTTTATTTGAAATGGCGCCCCATTCTGTTTTAATGTAATTAATTATGGATACTAGAAGGTACCTGTCATGTATATTTTGTGGCAAGAGTCTGAAGCAGATGTATTTTGAACAAAATATCCCTAAGTACAACACTTTTACATAATGTGCTAAACAAAAACCAATTTTTAATAAATAGTTAACGTGAATTATTTTTAAGTAATTGAACATTTGTGGACAAGCTCAGAAATATGGTAACTTTCGTGTTATCTCTCATGAAATACTAAAAATTTTAAAATATATAGGCGCAGTGAGTAAATAAATGTATGTAAACAAAAGAATCGAGGCATGTTAAAACATTCTCTTTGTATTACTTCCCTAATACCCTAGAGAAACTTCGTATAATAACACTCATCCCGTGCATCGTAAGTTGGTAAACAAGAGAGATTATAAAGCTTTACATTTAATAATAAACTCAATTTCTTTTTTAAATGGCAGGTGAAATTGAAAATTGTATTCTTTAAAAAAAATGCTTAAACAAAGACAACGAAAGGAAATAAAAAGCATGAAAACTCACGGTATCAGATAAGCTTACCCGATTTTTCTCTTGAAAAGGTAAAAATGAAATGAGGCATAAAATATACAAATACATAAATCAAAGTATGAAACGCTGAAAGACGTTTTTATTAAAATAGATACGCCATTTAGATATACTTTATATTTTATTACCATTAGATGAATTTACTGACGAGTAATGAATACAAATATTTTTACAATAAAGTGTATTGATTAAAAGTTAAAACATTACATTTAACAGTTGTTTTATTTATTTGATTGAAAATAAAAGATATTGAAAACCTCAAGGTATTATATTAATAAACTACATTAATTATCCTTAATATTGTTCTTATTTTTTAAATAATAGTTATTTATTATACAAACGTTTAAAGTAAAGGTTTAATGAGCGTTTAATTTAATCCCTCGAACGCCCAAGTGCCAGATGATTAATATACGCGCATTAAACCTTTATTTTAAACGCGACTGTAATACAACTGTTTATTCAATTTTGCTTTTATAAATTCTTGTTTTGGACCTACCATTATTATTATAACTTACAAGAGAAGTTCGTTTTTTAGAGAATCAGAATTATTGCATCTTCATCATTGTGCTGTAATCATAGCAACGAGAGAATGTTGATAAATATTCAAAAAATTTAAGTTTTCCAAAAATTTGCACTAAAATGGAACTACCTAATAAAAAAATTAAACCGCTAGAGCCTAAATCTTTATTTTGTTGTTTATTAAACAACTGCTTTAAGGGTGGGATTTTGTATGTATAATTTACAAATATGGAAAATATGCCTCTATATTTTCTGTTCCATCGTCGGAATGGTTGCAATGAGAAAAAAGATAAAAGCTAAACCAAAATCTACAGACTTTCCGAGTTGCAAAGACTTTATAAGACAAAATTAAATAAAACATATAATTAGTCTATTAGTATTCTTATGGAATGGGCCCCTACAGCGTAAGCATAAACTCCATTAAAAACATTAATATTGTCGTAGCTCAAGTACCGCAATGGTTCCATTCAACAGAAAAAAAATTTCATTTAAAAATATTATAACAAAAACGGCATTTAAATTTTCGTTTTTTTTAAATAGACCGGTTAATACGTAATAGAGCTCTGGCCAATAAGAAAAGAGACGGCAACGGACTCGGTACGAACTGCATTATCGGCTATTGGTGGGTACACATTTGAGCGGACCTTAGTTGTACTCAACTTATGTGTTCTCAAGTTATGTGTAGTCACTTTATTGGATGCGTATGCGTGTCTTCTCAATCAGCTCCATTCATTTGCAGTAGTAATAATAGCAATGTCGTTTGGTCAGAAAGTAGTAAGTGCTGCTGCACTTTTCACCATTTATTCTGTATTAAAAAAGAAAAAGAAAACACAGAAGAGGCGGTGGTGGATTACCCAATTACATAAAAACAGAAGGCAGTATACGGGGACCGATTTATTAATGGATATGCGATTGGAAGAATCTTCGGGGCATTTTAAAAACTTTGCTCCAGTCCGTCTTTATGAAACTCAAATATACTTTTAGTCGAACTAAAAATCTCGGTCAAATTAAGATTAGTAGATTACAAATTAGAATAATAAGGCGGCTAAATAAAAATAAAGAATAAATGCTTTTGTTAATAATAATAATTTTTTATTTTGAGTTTAAAACTTTTTTTATTTTAGTTATATGTTTGTTTTTGGGCGAGGAATCAGGATGGCGGAGCATCCTTCTTACCTCATGGCACCGATTGCTATGATCATTTGGCCGACCCTACTAGAATTTTGCCGAATCCCACCCCCAGTAGGGATTTTTAACGTGCCAAACATCGCATTGACACGGGACCTACAGTTTTACATCCTATCCGAGAAGAAGGCATATTTTTAATTTTTCTCCGCTATGAAAAATTACCAGCTCGGCCGGGGATTGAACCTGCGATCCTTGGATTATGAAGCAAACATGCAAAACACTAATCCACCGAGGCTGGCATTTTAGTTATAATAGAATTAATTTTGTTGGGAAAACTTTTTTAGTCGTAGTTTTTTTTTGATGTATTAAAATAATAACATTATTAATGACAATAAATTTATATTAATAAAATAATAATAATAATGATCATTTCGAAAAAACAATTTCTTCTTCAGCTTATAAAACATTTAATTTACATGATAAATTTAAAACTTAATGCAAATTTTATTAATAGGAAAGTGGCCTTTCAGTCTAAATTGTTTAATTGATAAAATAAAATAGCTACTGTCAAAGATTAGAAAATTATTTAAAAAGTTTAAACTAAAAACTTTTTAAGTAGATATTTTATTTTATCAATTAAACAATTTACACTGAAAGACATAAAAATATTACATTTTCAATCACATTAAATAAAAAAAAATTAATTCTAAAACAAAAAAAATCAATATGTAGTTCGATCATAAGAATTAGTGTGTAAATTCCACCATTATCCTTTTAATAAAATTTGGATTAAGTTTTAAATTTATCATGTAAATTAAATGTTTTATAAGCTGAAGAAGAAATTGTTTTTTCAAAATGATCATTATTATTATTAGTTTTATTAATATAAATTTATTATCATTAATGATGTTATTATTTTAATATATCAAAAAAAAACTACGACTAAAAAAGTTTTCCCAACAAAATTAATTCTATTATAAATAATAATAATCAGCAGCAGAATGAAAGTACATCCATACTTCGCAAATCATTAAATAAACTGAGCAAAATGCACATGCGGGTAAACATACACACGAAAGTCAAAAAACGTCCACATTGAGGGCACATGCGCTGCATATTTTCTTTGAGAAGCTACCAAAAACCGACAAGAAATGGCTCGCATCATGCGTCTTCGAAGCCTCGCGTGGTCAGTAACATGGTCTGAAACGGAACGAATGCACCGTCCACATTAGCATATGCGTGCGTTCTCTTCTCATCATGTGCTCTCAGATGTGTACCCACCATATGGTACATACAAGGGGCGTGGTTTTATTTATATTAGAATTAGCCTGCAAGCGTACACAACTTTGACACGATATCTTACGCACGTCAAAAATTACTGTTGCAATATAAATAAAATAATAATTTGACATAAGTACAACATGCCACTGGATGTGAGACCGCTTACAAAGGGAAAAAGATCGTTCCAGATTTTCTTGCCGGAATAGTACATTATGTTACAAAATATACTCTATACAAAAATAAAATATCGCCCTTAAAAATACACAGGTAAGTGCATAATACAGTATTTATAAAAAGTGCGTATTCTGATAAGTTTGCAAAAAAAAGGTTCAAACAAAAGTTTTTAGCAGTATTTTAAGCTACCATTAAGCTATCTTTTGAATATAGAGGGAGATTAGTTTGTAAGTAGTGCAAGGATTTCTTGTTTAAATAGCACACCTTGAATATTGCCACGGTTTTTCAAATTCAACTGTAAAAACCGCATGTTTCTATGTTTATTCGTTCTAATGTTACAAGCTAAAATAGAGAGAAATGTTTAAAAAGTAAGAAATTATTTATTGTAATCAAGTAGCCGTGCGTAAAAAACACAAAAACCCTTAAAAGTAAATGTGTGGACAGGTATTATCGGTACTGTTGTGAATGTCTCACAACTTGAATTCATTGCATAGATACGGAATGGTACTAGCCAACGAGAATAATATCCCTATATCCCGCTCAAATTCAGGTATCCCTTATTCCAACTACACAACATCGCACATCCTGGCATCCGTGCTACTAAAAGATTGATTACTCAGCGATATCTGTGGCCATCTATGCACCACGATATTCAGAAGTGGGTCATATCTTGTGCTGAATGTCATAAACATAAAGTTCGGCGTCATACGAAAACTCCTTTACAATCTATTGTAGAACCAGATGAACGTTTTACCTTAGTAAAACGTTCGTCGAGATGGACCTTAGTCCATCTCGACCTAGTACACCTTCCTTCTTCGGTAGGTTATAAATTCCTCCTTACCATTATTGACCGCTACAGTCGGTGGCCGGAAGCAATTCATCTGAAGGATTCTTCCGTGGAGTCAGTAATCACTGCATTTGTCGACACGTGGGTGTTCCGCTTTGGAATTCCCAAGTATCTCACCACGGACAATGCAAGAATATTCTTTTCTCATGCATGGATCAACTTCATGGCCATGTTAGGAATTAAACAAGTTAAATGCACGTCCTTCCATCCGATTAGTCAGGGCGTTATCGAACGTTTTAATCGGACACTCAAGCAATCCATTCAAACCACAGGAACTTCCTCCTGGTTAACGAATCTCCCTTGGATTCTCTTGAGCTTACGTGCAACACTGAAATCGCAAGTTAATCTTTCTCCTGCAGAAATCCTGTATGCTACCCCGTTACGACTACCTGGAGATTTCTTTGAAGAAGAACAACTGGCTAACGACATGAACCTCCCTAATTTCATAGCCAATTTCAAACGTCGTATGAGGAAGCAGAAGCATTTTTTTACAAAAACGTATTCCGGTCAGTCCTTCGTCCCCAGCGACTTGACCAACTGCACACATGTGTACGTACGTAATGACACGCACACTCTGGGCACGAAAGACAGTTACTTAGGCCCCTATAAAGTGTTAGAACGAAAAGTTAAATACGCCACTTTAGAAAATCACACTGGCCCTATCTCTTTAGATAGGCTAAAGCCTGCATATTTTTTTGATTAGTTACTTTATAATGTTAAGCCAACAATGAACTGATTTCAAATGCTACGCGAAAGCATCTTTTAAAAACCTTTTATCTGTTGACTTTGAAAATTTGAACACTTTTCTGTTTTTTCTTTCTGTTTACAGGTTCCAAGAGTTGCCGTCGCAAGTTCCGTATTGTTAGTTAACTTAAGTTTTTTATTGTATACTACCTAGTGGAGTTTTTGTAGCTGGAGCATTTTACAACTTTATTCAAGTTCCTTTAAAATACTCAATTTTTTCCCCAAAATACCATTCCGTATTTTTTCCTTTTCATGTATTACCCTCGTTTCAGACCGGGCGGGGTAAATGTTGTGAATGGCTCACAACTTGCATTCATTGCGTAGATACGGAATGGTACTAGGCAACGAGAATAATAAACAAGTCGAATAAATATCTCATAAAAGTTATTACTTGTGTTTTATTACCTCCTACAAGAGAGACATATAAGTAGCCCTAACACTACATTGGTGTTACACTTCGCTACAGTACCAATGTTATTGGCCCGTTTTAGGCCAGCAATAAGAAATATCTTTGGCGATAATTTTGATAACATTTGGTTCCAGCAAGATGGTGTATCACCAATTCTAGTGTCGCCGTTCGAAATTATTTAAATGAAATTTTCCGAATCAGCTGGATAGAAAGAGGAGACACCATTGAGTGACCATTACGCTCTCCAGACTTGTCATCTTTAGATTAAAGTATAGTATATAAAACAAGATTAGAAGACCTGGATAACCTTAGAAATCGAATAATGGCGACAACCGAACAAATATCCGATCAGAAGTGGCATAATGTCATACTAGCTTTTTATACTAGACTTGGATACTGCCAAATTTAAAAAAATAAATAGATATAGAAAACAAATATTAGTACTCCAAAAAAGTATTGGAAGCGAGGCGTTTTTAAAGCTGATTTGAGAAGTTGGGTCCCAAATATTAAAAGGTTGCTAACTGCTGCTTTAAAGCACGAATTTAAGAACACGACGTGAAGCGGAGTAGTTAGAACGTCGCTAGTGCTTTAAAGACATTTAAATAAACAGTGTCTAATACGCTATTTTTGACGAACAAAAAGTTCGTCTCTGAATTCGTGAAGTCTGTCTGTCTGTCTGTCGCCTTTTTCCCTGTTGACTTTTTTGAATTTTTCTTTTTGGAATCTTATAGTACATCAAATTCTAAGAAACTTTTGGTTGAAACATTTTTTTTGTATCTCTTCGAAAAAGTGGCCAAAACGACCAACGAAAATTTCGGTAAATTTTTGAAAAATGAAAAATTTTGTATTTTTTTAAAATTCACGAAAAAATAAACATTTTTAGCAACAAAAAAAATTCGAAAAATTTTATAAAGTAGAATTTTAGTTTTTATGACAACTAATGTGTTACGTCAACATTAGTTTTCAAAAATAAATTAGTTTATTAAGTATACAGTTTTTGTTCGTCATGGCAATGCTAGCTCTGCGCATTCTCAACTGGTTTATTATACCTACATTATAATCTGGAAAACACAGCTGGAAATTCTTTTCAACAATCATTAGAATTTTGTTAAATAGAAGTTCTCGAATAATTTCTCCGAAAATGTTTACTCTACTACGTTCAATAAATTTCAGTTAATTCCATAGGGACAATATCTTCCAACAGTTATCCTATAAAAAGTTTTCCTTCTCTAAGAAATGAAAGGAAAGTCGTTGTCCACCAACCAAATTTCTGGATCAGATCCCGTGTTTAGCTAGAAACATAAAGTTCTTCCAATATTTTGTCTGAATATTTAATGTCATATAATCTTTTCACTTGAATCTTCGAAGGTGAATAGGATGCACTCATGTAAATTTTATGTTAGTTTACATATTTGATACTTTGAATTCTATTTCTGAACATTAATTCTTTAATATGCAGCATTTTTAGTTTAGATTCAATGTTTAGCCTAATAATATATTAAAACTTATATATTAATTCATAAATATGGAAAATGATCACAAATTATCAATTATGATCATGATCATGATTGATTATGATCAAGGTAAAATGTCTATACTAGTATTACCAGATTACAGTAAAGCATTTGACACAATAAATTATGAACTACTTTGCGCTATATTACTTTATATAGGACTATCTGATAATTATGTATCCCTCTTGCAAAATTATTTAAATGATAGAATTTAATTTGTAAAATTACCTTGTGGCTCGCCTGACTTGAAAAACGTCTTGCGCGGTGTTGCGCAAGGCTCCATATTAGGGCCTCTCTTTTACATTATTTATACTTCAATTTTTCACAAATGGCTAAACAATTGTAATGCTCATATGTATGCTGATGATACTCAGATATACCATTCATTCCTGGTCGGTAATTATTTATCAGCTAGCTTTATTCACAACCAATGAAGATCTGAGAAATATTTCCACGTCCATTTAATGAACACTGTCTTAAGCGTAATCCACCTAAATCCATAGCGCTACTATTTGGTAGCAAGATTCATGCATCACTATTAGAACATAATGTTAAATTACCTGTTGATGGATCTGACTTGCATTAAGTCAAAGAAACCCATAATCTGAAACTTATTGTAGATAATAGGTTCCGGTTTAAATCGCCTGTCACTAACTGTATACAGAAAGTATATATTAATTTAAAATTAATTTATCATCATAGACAATCTATATCTACTAAAATGAAGTCTAATTTATGTGACGTTTGAGTTATATTTCAATTTGCGCTTTGCTACCAAATATATGGTCCGACTTTGACATATGGGCCCGTAGGAATAAAAAGAGACATAACATTATCTTTGTAGAACTTTAAGAAAATCAAAATCAAAAATCAAAAAGCAAATACTTCTAAATAAAATGTTTTCCTTCAGCGATAAGTAATTCTTATGAATGAATGAAAAGGAGCTTTTACTTTAAATTACAAGCATATCCTTCAGAAAAAATGTATGTAGTCAGATGCCGATTCACCTGCATAGCAAAGGATAGTTTAAGGATTGAAAAAATTAATTTTCATTTTTATTATGGCTGAAGTAGTGCATTTAAGAAAAATTAAATACTACAAACCCGTGCATCACCACAAGTTAGTGATTTTAAAAGTTTATTTCGGTTTGAACAACAAAATGTAGAATAGCAGACGAATACTTTCTTAGACGTTACTAAAGCTTCTAAGGAGGCGCTATGCTAAAATTGAAAATATGTCTACGATACTTAGCAGATCCTGGTTGCCAAGAACTTGGTGTTAAACAATTAATAGTTTCGAAAACTGTACATAGTGTTGTTTAGAAAATAATTGATCAGGTTGATAGGGTCGACGAAAATTTAGACGACCAAATTTATATCAGGGAAGCAAAAGAACTCTTACAGAATAGGTACTGTTTTCCAACTGCAATGTGTGTGATAGATTGTACGCATATAGGTATAGAAAAAGCAGGACTATACAGCGTATCCAGTGTTAGAACGCGTTAATTTTAAGGGGTGAGAGAAGACATCAAAAGGAACAAAAAAGTCTTATACAACTTTGTTCTAGAACGTACTACTTTTTCAGAAAAAAATAATAAAGTTGGAAACTTCAACATCATTTCGCCGCGTTAATAATAGTACTTTAATTATGGCGCTTTGTCGGTAGATGCATCTCATCTATCACAACAACAAACGTTAATGACATTTTATCGTATCGTATGTCGTTTCCGCGTAAAATTGAATTCCTTTTACAATTAAAAATTCGCTTTACTCAGTTAAGAAACGTGACATCCCTGTAAAGTTTGTTATAAAATTTGCTCCACATCCGCACAAAATGCTGATCCGGACGTTTTTTTGAGATTGAAAGAAAGCACGTTTTGCTTACAACGTTACAATTTAAGAATATTTGGGTCAATGCCTGATTACAGCTTTGTAAATAAATACCCTTGAGATAATACTGAGTTTGTAGTTCGCTGTACTTTGAAATAATAATTTGTCAATAACGCAATTCGCAACTTGCTGTTTATTTAATACCAGTTTTTAATGATGTTATAAGAGAAAATCTTTTAAAGAGAAGATTTATCTAATTTAAATTAGGTAATTAGGTTAAGCGATTTTGTTGACACCTTGCTTTGGCTACATTAAAAAATTTTTAATTTTATGGTAATTAGTGTGAGACGCAGATCTGTCAATGGGTAAAAACGACGATTGTATAACCAACAAATCAGCAATTTGTTTTTTTTTGTGTCTTATACGATCATACACAAATGTACAAACCTGTAAGCTGTCCTTTAGATCTCGTCTACACTAATGGCTTATTCTGCTTAATTTGCAACACCGGTATTACCTGCTGAAAGAATAACCCTGTAAGTACATGTTTGCCCGTATGCATCAATTCATTCATCAAAACTCTGCCCTTGTCTCTAACACACATTCTCACAACTTATACATAATCTAATTCATCTAAACAATATACAGAGATAATATCTAGCTTGCTGCAACTAATGCACCTGCAGTAGGCGCTCATCGAACTACTACACAATCGGGTTGGAATCACTCAACAACCCCGGCTGGAATCACTCAACAGCCCCGGCCGGAATCACTCGACGGCCTTGCACCGGACTCACTCAACGGCGCTGATGACGGACTCACTCAACGTCACCGACTGGACCACCCACGTTGGGTAACGAGGACTCGCTCAACTCGCACCATTCAGGATGTGGACCACACATGGATTGGAATCACTCAACAACCCTCCACACCTGTCTATGGGCTGCCACCGCCGGCAAGATATTCAACTGGTCAGCCTCGATTGAAGAGGAATCACTCAACTCAACAATCATCGTTGTCGTGGAGGGATTACCACTATCCCCACTGAGCCAGGAATCACTCAACTGCAACTTCCACGAACAACTCATTTATGCGACCCCTAACTAAGTTTCTCATATACCTCATATTAAATCATTAGGGTCACCACAAAATCTCAGAAGCTTTCATAAAGATTCATGTTAAACATTGTAAGGCATCTAGATACATCGCACTCTAATTATCACAAGATTTATAAATATAATCAAACACAATCTAAATTGTGCTTCTATAATACTCAACGATAATACGTAGCTCTTTGACAGGGCATAATTCACATGCATTTCTACACAGACATACTCGCAAGCATGATACTTAGTGAGAACAACTCACCCTTTTAATTCCTAATTTAAGTGCACTCTACCACCACTAAATTGACACACACTAAACTTTATTCACCTAACTGTACTTTACCAATATGAACAGAAAACTAAATATTTTACTTCCATAATGAAGCATTTATAATATTTTCGTAGGACCTACTCTGATGATATCATCAACTACTTGGCTATGGATTATTTCATTTTTAAAAGAACTATTCAATAAATCTTAATACTGACCCATATTTCTGTTTATTAACGCATGGAAATTGTTACAGATCATTACTTAACTAACTTATTGGAAATACTAAAAATACAAAAACAACAATAATTCCACATTAGGTGCCTTAATCAATTTTTTTACATAAGATAGTATTTTTTAATAAAACAACAAATACGTCAAGAAATTTTGAAAATATTCCGAAAATTAATAAATATAAAATGTAGATCAATTATTGTTTTATTTTTACAGTTGATTTGTTATGAATCAATTCCAAATTTTAAAATTTCGCGCGCTTTTAAGAGTGGTACGTACGCCTTTCTTCCGCTGCGGGGGCTGTTCAAAACATATATTTTTTTGTTTATTTTGTTATCACTTTTGTTGTTCTACAGTTGTATTCCAAATCCCTTGTTATTCCAGTTTATAGAATTGTTTTATGTTCAAGATTCTCTCATCCTATTATTTTTAATGGAGCTTAAATAAAAAGTAACTTTCTCAAAACTCAAACTTCTAAAAAACTATTTGAGATCAACGATGAGTTAGTCGAAGCTTTCCGGCTTAGCTTTATTGTCTATTGAAAATGAAATAACATCTGAAATTGATTTTGAAGATGTTGTAAATGAGTTTGCTGCTTTAAATTGTAAAAGAAAATTGTCGTAAAAGAGTTTATTAATTGTTTTATTATTGTATAACTTGATTTGCTTTATTGTATTATTGTTTTTGTTTTGTGGTATTGTTTGTTTTCTTGTGTCATTGTGTAACTCTCTAAATTTTCATTAATTTATAGGATTTATAAATTTTTTTACATCTAAGTATAGGGGTAACACAATTACTTCTGCCCCGGGTGACACCCACCCTAACTACGCCACTGTACCTAACTAAACGTAAAGAGAAACATTTCTTTACGTTTTTCTTCTGATGGAAGAAATCACCACTTTCTCGCAGTTTCCATCGAATAATAACATTTTATTAGAAATATTAATGATTAAAAATTAATTTGTTATGTCGACTTCGAGTGACCGTTGTTTTCATATTAAGATTAACACTTAATATGCAATGTGGATATTTTATTAAATTGCTATTTTACTAAATTTTTTAATTTCTTTTCTAGATTGTATTATAAATAATTCGCTGAGATAAGATAATGCATGTACTTCAACGAACACTGTCTCAGTCGGTCGAGTGCGGCCGAAGATAGCCCGCCGAGAGGGCATGGTAGGAGCTACGGCTGGTTAGGGGAAGCAGCAACAGCGGCTTGATTCTGACATCACTGATTGGAGGCCATCTTCAGATTAAATAATACTTAAAATTAAATTAATTATTCGATATACCGACCCTCCGGAACCCAGGTAAACCACTGATACTGGGTTGTAGAGAATAACTCGGAGAACAATAATCTGAAAAAAATCGCACCGGTCGCCCGTAATTAATGAGAAAATTAACATCAAAGGTACTAATTTTTACCTAAAAATTACTGATGTAAATAATGAAGTTGGCTACGTATTTAGTTTGTTTGTACTTGTCAGATTGGTCACACTGACTGCCGAAATGTGACGTCATAATGTTTCCGGTATCTGGAACGCCTCCCGGCCTCCTTTCAGTTTCAACATTCATTCTTTCCAAGATAGCCGAGTCGTGTGAACGTTGTATGGTTACCGTCTTCGAGGCTTGTAATATTGTAGAAAGCTCCCAACGCCTCGCGGAGTTTTTGGTCGCTCACGGATTGTTGGCTGGCTCGCCATGCCCCGAGTGAGGGAAGGAGATGGTCCTGCAATATGAAAGCCTGGAGTTCCGTTGTCGCAGCACTTGGTTCAAGGCCCGTCCGAAGCAGAAACCACGGAAGGTAAAGTGCGAAGTCAAGCGGAGTGCACGGGTCGGCACGTGGTTTTGCAGTTCACGGCTTCCCGTGGCGGAGATATTTTACTTCGTGGTTATGAGGTGCTAGCAACGTTACCCCCGACAGCACTACATGATGCGCGAATTAAAGTGGTCTTCCGAAACCGTCGTCAACTGGTCGTCATTCTGCAGAGAGGTATGTTTGCAATGGCTCACTGAACACTCTGAGTTGATTGGGGGACCTGGTGTCACTGTCGAGATTGATGAAGCCAAGTTTGGTAAACGTAAGTACAGTTGGGGAAGGCACATTGAAGGACAGTGGCATCTCAGATTGTTGGCGAGCTTATGCCTCTCTGTATGGTGAAGGCTACAGGCACTTCACTGTCAACCATTCGCTGACCTTTGTCGATCCAACCGATCGTAGCATCCATACTCAAAACATTGAGCGTTTATGGAGGGATGTTAGGGGAGGTGTACCCCGTTATGGAAGAAGAAGCAACCACTTCGTAGGTTACCTTACGGAGTTTCTCTTCAAGAGGGTCAACGAGAAGGATACCATTCACCGCTTCTTCAGGACTGCAGCACATCTGTATCCACCACCATCAGTGCTGGATAAAATTACTAAAAACGGCCCTTGTCAGGGCCACAATTATGTCCCTAAAGGGGAAACGACATTTGATTCGCTTATGCCACTGGTTAGACATGTTGCATGCTTTTGTAAAACACAGTAATTACCACGTTCCTGTAATAATTGGTAGTCAATGACTTAATCATTGCTCTGGGATGCGGGCACCAGGAGGTTAGGTTTGAAATTTAGTCTAAAAGTTAACTCTACCAGTGGCGTGCGGTGAGAATTTAGGCTAGGGAAGCAACCACGATTTTAATTTTAATATACCTTGGTACAGGCGCGAATTCACGGAGGGGAGAAATCCCCCCCCAAATTTAGAATAAGTATACATATATAGAATCGAAAAAAATAATGTTTGTTTAATTATTATTTATTAAAACAATTATTTTTCCAAAAATTTCCCCCTTAAACTAATTATCTGGATCCGCCCCTGCTAGATACAATAAAAAAACAGCGTTATAATTATTAAGCTTAAAAGTTTTTCAGAGAAGAACTTTTACACTTTATACTTATGGAATTTGTTGACTATTATTCTTTATTTAAAAAACTACTACTATGTATTTATACTGCAACTCGAATTTCCGGTCTTAGCAAAATACCGATGCAGGTTTTAATCTTTGTTTCTTAAATTTGAAAGTTCTGGTTTTGATCTGCCTTTCTTAATAATTTGTAATTTCTCTCCAAAACTGTATGCAGAAAATTCTTTATTAATAATTTACAAACTGAACCAAGAAAAATCGTCCCGATTCGGATATATCAGAAGTACTCGAACCTTCCACCGAAGCAGCTGAATTTGCAGTCGTGACGATAATGCAATTTTAAATTTGCATACAGAGCAGACTAAATAGAATTATGTGCCTTTAAAAAAATCCAACTTATATAAATTGAAATAATAAAATGTGACAAAATACAGTCTCATTCGCAAATTTACATTACTTAAGTAACATTAAATTTAACAAACACAAAATCTAACAAATCAACAAATTTTAATAAACATTTGGACATGAAGCACACTAAAAATAACGGCAAAACAATGCTAACAGCATCGTCTGTATCGCCACGCCCGCTAATCCACACCAAGGTTAGGAGAAGAGCAGTTATAAGCAACGAAATTTTAAGGTGCTTGCAAACTTGTACACTTTTGTAACAAGACTACAAAATTGCACGTTGTGTTCACACATAACCAAAAATAAGTCCAAGGTTACGCCAGAAATGAATGGCGCAACTTAAAAGTGTCAACGGCAATTTTTAAAGTTGCAAGGGTATTCACACACAATGCTCCTCTTTTGTTGCGCCACTCTTCATAAACTCAAGCTGCAACTTTTAATAGAGGGCTACAATTTTACTGTTTAGTTCTTGGTTTGCTGCGAATACGATAAAAAGGCCGTTCTTCATTTTGATTTGAATACCACAATATGTATACTATCTTTTCCATTTATTTTAGTTAATCCATTTTATCATTTACTAATTTATTTTAATCAATTCTAATGTTTTTTAGGAGGTACACACTGAAGAGTTTTTATTTGTTGATAATAAAATTTCCATTACAATTTAAACTTGAGAGAAATAGCTGTCATTTTTGTAAAGGCGCATTTTAAAAGAAATTCTAAAGATTAACCATTTGCCTATAATTCTTATTATTTTTAATAATACAAGTCGACATTATTTTAAAATGATAATTACAAACCAGTTAATTAAAACGCAAAACACCTAATGAGAAGAACGCCAGTTTCACAACAGTCACGTACGTAACAGGTGCTTGCAGACTTGTACACTTTTCGTATTGCGCAACTTGAAAAATGGCGCAAGTTTGATAAAATGGCAAGTTGCGATGTGTGAATACCGCTGCATGTTCAAAAATTGCGCAATTTTCAAAGTTGCATACACTTTTAAAATTGCTATGTGTGAGCAGCTACAGTTACTGAAGTTGCGCAATATAAAAATGGACCGACGTGTTGGTTATATAAAGTGGCGCAATATTTGCTTTAGCGCAACTTTTATTAATTATTTATATTACGTACGTGACTGTTGTGAAACTGGCGTTCTTCTCATTAGGTGTTTTGCGTTTTAATTGACTGGTTTGTAATTATCATTTTAAAATAATGTCGACTTGTATTATTAAAAATAAATGGAAATCGGAGGACACTTTGCATTTAATAAATCTGATCGAAGTAAATCAATGTTTATGGAATGTGGAATTGGAGTTTTAATTATTAAGGATATAAATTATTGAGCCATTAGTTTAATTATTTAACAACTGATTTTTGTGCGTCAGAATTATATTTTCATAGAGATTTCTAAATTCTTCAGGGTCAGTACTAATTTCCAAATATTAAACAAATTTTTATTTTCAAAAACAATATTGTATTGTGAGAAAATGTAAAAATTTTAACGTTTTATTTTTGCGTATTCTAATTTTTACGTAAAATTCTTACTTCTTGCTGCAGTGAATTTCCTATTGTGATTTAGGCTTTTGACATAACTATGTATTTTTACTTTTAACATAGGTAAGAAAAATTTGATTATCTACATTATAATCTTGTGGTATTTAAATCAAAATGAAGAACGACCATTTTATCGTATTCGCAGTAAACCAAGAACTAAACAGTAATAAGATTGTAGCCCTCTATTAAAGTTGCAGCTTGCGTTTATGAAGAGTGACGCAACAAAAGCGGAGCATTGTGTCTGAATACCCTTGCAACTTGAAAAATTGCCTGTGACACTTTTAAGTTGCGCCATTCATTTCTGGCGTAACCTTGGACTTATTTTTGGTTATGTGTGAACACAACGTGCAATTTTGTAGTTGCGCCACGGAAAATGGCGCAACAAAAGTGTACAAGTCTGCAAGCACCTGTCGGTCAATTTTTATATTGCGCAACTTTAGTCTGTGTACCTGCTCACACATAGCAATTTTAAAAGTGTGCGCAACTTGAAAAGTGGCGTGCAACTTTTTTTAACTTGCAGCGGTATTCACACATCGCAACTTGCCATTTTATCAAACTTGCGCCATTTTTCAGATTGCGCATTACGAAAAGTGTACAAGTCTGCAAGCACCTTTAGTGCTTATATGCAACGAAATCAGTGCTTATATGCAGTGTATGTAACACATTTGAATCCGCATTACCTTTCCGTGCAAGTTTAATGAGCCTAATTTAAAATAGTCTACTCTATTTAATTATACTTTTTGCTGTACGGAATTGATATTGAGCTTTAAGTTGATTAAATATTACAAATTAAAATAAACGATAACCACAATTTTATAAAAATATTTTTGTAGCATTGGTTTTTATTTTTACTAAATTCTCAAGGGAAGCATTGCTTCCATTGCTTCCATGGACCGCACGCTACTGAACTCTACAAGTCTTTTGTAAAACACAGTAACCACCACGTTCCTGTAATAATAGAGAATACCTCTCGATGACCATTGGGGTGGCCCCAATCATTGCTCTGGGATACATGCAGCAGGAGGTACTCTCCGGTTAGGTTTTGAAGTTAGTCAAAAATTAACTCTACGATTCTTTTATAAAACAATAGTAATTATCATCACATTCCTGTGATAATAGAAAATACCTGCACAGATCAACGACTCTTGCGGTAGACCCGCAAGCCACATATTAAAATAACTAAAAAGGAATGCGAGTTAGGTTGAAAGTTAGCTTACGAGTTACCTCTGCGATTATTTTGAAAAACAATAGTTTTATCAAAGGTAATATAATTATAAACAAACACAGAATTAAATATCTAATACTTCCAGTAACGGAGAATTACTGAGCTCAAGTTGTTCATTCATTAAAGGTACCCTGAGTTTGTGTTTGTATATCTCAAAGGCTTCTAAAATGTCTAATTTACGTTTGTTATTACAAAAATGTAGGAATTTAATATTATTTTGAGGAGTCATTGTGTGATTTTGTTCTAAAAGGTGTTTGGCGTAATTAGATTTTTCAGGATATTTATTTTTGTAATGACGTACGTGTTCTTTATATCTTATGTCAAAATTTCGAAGTGTTTGCCCAATATATAATACACATAAAATAGCAGCCTACAGATCATTGGTACACAGAGCTTTAACTATTCCACTAACAAAATCAGATTTTAGCAAAGAGATCTCAACCATTAAACAACTAGCACATGCAAATCATTACAATCCGAACATGATTGACGCTTTAATTAGACAAAAAGATTATAGGTTAGCTATCAAAGAATATATCCCATTGACAATCAAACAGAAGACACAAATTACATATCTATACCATATTTTGGCAAAATATAAGAAAAAACTGCACATATACTAAGAAAAACCAACAATTATAAAATAACATTTAAAACCAACACTAACACTTTTTC
This sequence comes from Agrypnus murinus, assembly GCA_929113105.1. Classification (NCBI taxonomy): domain Eukaryota; kingdom Metazoa; phylum Arthropoda; class Insecta; order Coleoptera; family Elateridae; genus Agrypnus; species Agrypnus murinus. The sequence continues at coordinate 85,233,246 of OV816024.1, forward strand.
ATTTTTATTTAATGCTTAAGACAGAACACATTATACCATGAAATCGGGCATTTACCGTTTAAATTGTTCTGTTTGTAGTTCGGTATATATTGGACAAACACTTCGAAATTTTCACATAAGAAATAAAGAACACGTACGTCATTACAAAAATAAACATCCTGAAAAATCTAATTACGCTAAACACCTTTTAGAACAAAATCACACAATGACTCCTCAAAATAATATTAAATTCCTACATTTTTGTAATAACAAACGCAAATTAGACATTTTAGAAGCCTTTGAGATATACAAACACAAACTCAGAGTACCTTTAATGAATGAACAACTTGAGCAATTATTAATATTATTTTATCTAGTTACCTATTTTTGTATCTGCCTTAGCGGCGTGTTTGTTTATAATTATATTACCTTTGATAATGACAGCGTAGCTGTCAAAACAATATTGTCAGGTTATATTAATAAAACTGTGAAACTTTTACTAATCTTTATTTATTTCATGATTATGGAGTTACACAAAGTAAGGCTGGAAACAATAAACAAAATTTATTTTTAATTTCAAACTATTTAGAATAGGTGGCATCATCGGGATATTGTCATTTAATATTTCTATTATATTTGTTAATTTCAAAATCTTCTAGAATATTTATTTTCTTCGGGTGATTACTAGTATGTAAAATGTTAAAATCTTTATGATAATTAAATTTATGGGGCCGACGGTGGACGAGTGGTGTCAGTGCATCACTCGTGTTCCAAGGGTCGTGGGTTCGAATCCCACTTGGGGCGGCGGGATTTTTCTAATTGGAAAATTCCATCACCTCAACTATGGATGTGTGTATTCGTGTTGCATGTTAGATGGGGGACAGACGACCTTAGATGTTGGTTCCCCCGTAGTGTAGGCGTGAAATAAAAAAAATTAAATTTATGTCTCGTATTTAAAATATGTTCAGCAAAACTTGAATTATCCGGTTTTTATTATATTTAATTGCATTAAAATGTTCTTTAATTCTAATTTTAAATTGGCGTTCTGTTTTCCCTATGTATATATTATTACATTCTTCTTCTCCACATGTTAATTTATAAATCCCACTTTTTTATAATATAGCATATAGCATACATAGTTGGTAATTTTATTCATAAACATTTATGTAAACACAAAAATAAGTAAACACGAACAAAGACCAAAAAAGTGGGATTTATAAATTAACATGTGGAGAGGAAGAATGTAATAATATATACATAGGGAAAACAGAAGGCCAATTTAAAATTAGAATTAAAGAACATTTTAATGCAATTAAATATAATAAACCGGATAATTCAAGTTTTGCTGAACATATTTTAAATACGGGACATAAATTTAATTATCATAAAGATTTTAACATTTTACATACTAGTAATCACCCGAAGAAAATAAATATTCTAGAAGATTTTGAAATTAACAAATATAATAGAAATAAAGATGTTCAGATATGAAATGACAATCCTAGATAAAACTATATTATAGATGATTATCTTTAATGGACTCTATTGTCTCCATAGTTACTATCCGATACCTTAGTAGGTGGTCCACGCGGGTAGATGGCGCTGTTTTCAGAAATTTTTTTTAGGTAAACGATCCAAGTGGCAATAGTAAAATTGAGTAATGTAAAAAGTAAAAGATAATCTGACTTGCTTCCATGGTATTGTAAAAATAATTTGTCATCATCTTTGGCAAAAAAATTGCAAATGAATTATTATTGTAGAAAGTATTTAGTCACTTTTAATATTTGAATTGAAATGTACGGAAATGAAAACTTAAAGAAAAAATCGTCGTACACTACATGGAAAAGTTATCGAATACGTCATATACATGTTGTGCAAGAAGACGTTTAATAGTCTGTTAAGAAAAGAAGCCATTCTAATACTTTCCCTTCCCAATAAATAGTTATTTACATTACAAGCTGCGAAAGTTTACTTTTAGGTGCAAGGTGTTTTTGATTGGCCGAGGCGAAGCGTAAGCGTAGCCGAGGTTAGTTAAAAACACCGAGCATCTCAAAGGGCTTTCGCAGTGTGTAATGTATTAAACTTTTCATTCTCCCCTTGACATTTATTAACCAGCGTAAATAAATAAGTAAAATGATGATTCAGTGATTATAATAAAACAATGTTTGTATGTACAACAGTATTGTTTCCAAGGTAATGTTGACAACAGCCACCTTATAATATTATATTTTAAAAAATTGACAGTTTTTTTGTTGTCCAGAGACCGAAAGTTTTTCATACCTAGCAAGTACCTCGCATGTTTTACTTTCGCTTTCGGTTGCCTTATCAAGATAGAAGGTTACACTTTCGTAAAGTGGAGAATGAAAAATATGAAACGATATCTTTGAGAGTTTTGAACCGCAAGTGTAACGGAAGGTGAGTAGGACAACCTATTATAGAAGTTACTGAAGTGAAACGGAGAACTAGAATAACACAAATATTATTTTTCAGCTCAAAAATCAAATTTAAACTTTATACCTGAACCAGAAGCGTCCCTAAGGTCGGTCAGTCGGGGGTATGCCCGGGGTCCGGGAGCTAGTGGGGCCCCGCAACGAGCTACCTTCTTTTAATCAACAAAAAGAAATGATATAAAAAGTAACTAATGATAGATATGAACAGCAATCTAGTTAAATTAATTATTTGAAGCTAGACGTTAAGTAATTTATAATGTAAAAGAGTTTTGTTCTGTAGTGGTGTCTGTTGGTGTCCTTAATGGAAAATACCAGCCTAATTTAGTAAATAGATTTTCTTTAAAATGGCATATCTTTTCCTGATAGTTGCATATACTCAGTATTCCTATGATTTTAAATGTTCGTAAATGATTGTATTTTTTAACTGTTTTCAATTTTTAGCATATTTTGCAAAAAATAAATATTTATAATGAATAGTTAAAAAATTACAATCATTTACGATCATCCGTATTACGATCAATAATATATTCTTTTGAAGCAATGAAAATTTCGAAATTTGCGCTATAAATTAGTTAATGGTCCACGTTGATAGATGGAGTTTTGGATACAAAAGTTAGTATGGAACATAACCATCTATTACATATTGTTTATCTATTATGCCAATTAGAGACCCTTCAATTAGAGTCTGGCAATGCGTTGCCAAGGTGTCCGCCATTTTATATCACAATATTTTTGATATAATATTTTGATTTTGACATCCTAATTATAATGTAATTTTACTGCTAAATATGTTTTATACAGTGCGCGTCTAAAGTCCGTTCCCTCCCTACTAATTTTTGAACCACCTGGTATATCGCAACGAAATTTGGAGGGCTTAAACAGGAGATAAGAACCTCATTTTTTATGGAAAAATGACAGCTTAAAGTTTCAAAATGGCGGCTGAGCGCCCTCTTGAATTACTTTTTATATTATTCCGTTTTCGAAATCTGCTCATAATTCTTAACATTTTTCTCTAATACACTTTACTTCTAAATTTAATTGATTTCGAAATATTAACGTTTGAAAAGTGACATTCCGGTTTAAAATGAAGTATGGATTTTACGAGGGATTTTGGTCACTTCAGGTAAAACATTTTTCTAACTAAATTTTATTTGACAGCTAACAGTTAAGTTTGACAGTAAACAAGATGTAAGATACCCCAACAACGATTTTTGTTTTCAATGCAAACTTGATTGATAGCAGAATTCGTGTCTTTGTTGGATTTGAAATTAATTAAAATGTCACTTTTCAAACGTTAATATTTGAAAATCAATTAAATTTAGAAGTAAAGTGTATTAGAAAAAGATGGTAAGAATTATGAGCAGATTTCGAAAACTGAATAATATACAGGGTGTTCTATTTAAAAAAGTAATCCAAGAGGGCGCTCAGCCGCCATTTTGAAACTTTTAGCTGTCATTTTTCCATAAAAATTAGGTTTTTATCTCCTGTTTAAGCTCTCCAAATTTCGTTGCGATATACCAGGTGGTTCAAAAATTAGTACGGGGGGAACGGACTTTAGACGCGCACTGTATACACAATCCATTGTTTCGTGATTTTTAATTGAGTCAAATACTGTTTACATGCGTGCCAATGTTTGGTCGTGTAACTATTTCTGTGCTTTTCAAATTTGGCACCACGTGTTGTGATATAAAATGGCTGCCTTGGCCAGACTCTGATTAGAGGGTCTCTAATGACAATAGCTCGATAATGCAACCTATTCTAAATAGTTTGAAATTAAAAATAAATTAGTAAATATTCCCTCCTTTTTGGTTTTTGTTCTACTTATTTTTTGTAGAGGTCTCCGATTTTCAAAATTATAACAGGTTGTTTTAATGTGGTTAAAAAAAATTTTTTGATCTTAATCTTAAAATGGTGGTTGCTTGACACACATTTATATCATAAATAAATTGTTGCAATCATCAGCACCATGATTGGTGCAATTAAGTGCAAGATGAAAAAATACAATTAAATATAATGTAAGGGATCTTTCCCAACCAAAATTTTTTAAATAGTGAGAGATCTGGTAAGAACATTAGTCAAATAATCAGCTTAACATTTATTATTTTATTATATTTCAGTGTTAATTTTAAGTATTATTTAATCTGAAGATGGCCTCCAATGGTACTACCATTGATTATTATGCGGCCGAAACAATTGTTATTTAATTAATTTTAATAAATTTTATGGAGGGGATTTTGCGTTTCCTAATTTATTTATAAAAAAGAACCTCCATTTGAAGATGGATAATTTATCTAATATGAAAAAAGCTATTAAAACAAAAATTTGCAGGAGAGAAGACCAGCAGAAAAGAAAAATTAATTGAAAAGCTAAAATATTTGTTTCGATACTGAAAAACCTGCTAAAGCTGTAAGGAACTCAATTGACAGTATGCCGCAAATAATTGAAGTGCTTATAAAAGGGCCAATATAAGGGCCGATCCCCTACGGGCTCGTAGTGCTAAAAGCTCAATATACTATAGATCTTTTTTGTTTAATTCGGTGAAAATATACAATAAACTGCCTTCAGCAATTAAAGATATAGACACTATTAAAAAATTCAAAATATCACTGAAACGCTATTTAATTGAAAATTGTTTTTATACTCTTGAAGAATTCTATACTGCATAATCTCAATAAAACTAAATTTTGCTAGTAATTTCCATGATCGTCTAAGCCAAGCACCAACGATAATTACATTTAAATACTGTGTTTGTTGTTAATTATATTTGTTATATTTTATGTTATATTCATATTTAATTTTATTTGTATATGTAAATTGTTTTAATGTGCATGTTTTACCATATTTACATTTTACATTTTATTATATATACCTATATTTTTATTATTTACATGACTAATTAATTATTGTTTTTGTATTATAATTCTACGCCTCTGGCAATGAATAAAGTATCTATCTATCTATCTATCTATAAAATGTCGTGGCAATATACCTATAATCTACCCGAATATTTATTATTTTTGAAAAATCCTATTTCTTTGAGGTATGTAATGTTTTGATCACCCTCTGTATATCCTGCAGGATGAATTTTTTAACATCTGAAATGTGTACGCAATAACAAAATGAATTAAAAAAGGGTCATCGCTAAAACTATGCGTATTGATATATAGAATTCCAAACATTGTGAAAATTAACAGTAGGAAAACATGTTTTTTTCCGATGAGATAAAATTTTAATGTCATTAAATAAATAAATTTTATCGCTAACCATCAATAAAGCCATGCACTACCATAGCGATTTGTGGAAGTAAACTAACACTTTATTTTACTGTACAAATCAAGCATTTTACCTGCCGCAAATATGGTTACTGTACAAATCAAGCGTTTTACCTGCCGCAAATATGATTGGCGATAAAATTTTGTATGCACCACAGTAGGTAATGGGACCCTTGAGCTGACCCCTTCCCTTTTTATGCAAATGACCCGCGATCTAATTAATATGCAAATGAGGCGTGGTCTAATTAAATGCGCGAATTAATATGCAAATGCAAATTAAATTAATTGATCTAATTAAATTAATTCACGGTAACAATTACATATCTCCTCTCTCATTTACATATATGATTTCTCATGGTATCATTAGTGTATCTCCTCTCTCATTTACATAACTGATATCTCATTCTGTACATCTCATTTTTATATATTATTTGCCATCTCTCATCTCTCTCTCATAAATTTATTTTAAAATAAATCAGTCCTATTTGATATTTATCTTCAGGTCATCATGTAATTCTGTGAAAATAATTTAATATGTAGAAACGTAATAATAAAAAATTTATTTTCAACTATACAAAAGTAACTCTTAAGCTACTGTCAATCAACTGTCGGATTAGCTCTGGTGCATTAGACCTGTTTAAATATACGGCATAAACATTTAGTTTGAAAGGAAACAATTAGGGTCGTTATGATTTCATAAAATTTTATTCAAGTGAATCTTCTTAAGAATATAGAACACTGTGAAGCATTATTTTTAAAATTCAAAAACATTATCTATAGCTAAAACTGTTTAAGAAATAACTTTCAAACTAAATGTTTTGCATGAAAATACGTACAAACTAATTAGCCATGTTTCGACATTCTTTAAAACTGCTTTCAAACCATAAATAAACAAACGTTCTTACGAATGACTGACTGAAAGGAATTTAGATTTTCTAAATAATTTGTTAAGAGATTATCATCTTAAAAGCGGCATAAATTATTGTTTTAAATAACAATTACTCACCCTTGTGTTAACCCGTATGCTAAGTATGTCCTAATGGTAAAACTGTAATCAACGAGATCTAATATCATAGTAATATTATATAACAGATTAGGTGACCTAACAAACTCTTTAAAGAAATGTTTATTTACATGTATGAGATAGTATTTAACATAATGTCCTTACATACTGGGTTACGATAGAGACGGGTAATCATACGATCTGTTGAAATGTATGATATATTATAAAATAACGTTTAAATAAGAGTTTACTTTAGATGCTTTCGTATAAATAAACAAACGTTCTTACGAATGACTGAAAGGAATTTAGATTTTCTAAATAATTTGTTAAGAGATTATCATCTTAAAAGAGGCATAAATTATTGTTTTAAATGACAATTACTCACCCTTGTGTTAACATGTATGCTAAGTATGTCCTAATGGTAAAACTGTAATCGACGAGATCTAACATCATAGTAATATTATAACAGATTAGGTGACCTAACAAACTCTTTAAAGAAATGTTTATTTACATGTATGAGATAGTATTTAACATAATGTCCTTACATACTGGGTTACGATAGAGACGGGTAATCATACGAGCTGCTGAAATGTATGATATATTATAAAATAACGTTTAAATAAGAGTTTACTTTAGATGCTACGAATATCTATATGGTGTATAAACAATAAGAACACATATTTAGAAACTGTTTACAAGGTAGTAGATATAACGAAAAAAGGCTAGCATTTGTTCAAAATTACATTACGTCTAGAGGGCGATATGAATATAACTTATAGGATTTAATCAAACTAGAAAAATACCGATATATATTCAGCGTTGAGAAATAATTATACTATGCGTTTAAATGTTTAAGTTCATCATAGCCTGCATCTCCTAAAATATGAGCGTTATACACATGTTTGAAATTCAAATCATCTTGCTTAAAGAGAATAAGTAAGTTAGCGTTGTCCCTAATCAGATGTTTCGGTATCTTTGCATTTGTCTGACCTAAATAAAATGAATCAACATCCTTTATGTCTACTCATGCTAAAATATTATCTAAGTTTTTCCTGTTTGTCACAGATAATATCATCGAAAATGAATACTGAATTAGGTTTCACATCATTAGGGGTGATTACATCATCGTTTTCGCCATATTTAGGTTGAAATAAAGACTTGGCGTATAGGTAGATATTTTCAAATTTTAATTCGTCTTCATTAGTTAGTAGACCTAACAAGACATTAGTTTTACCACAAGAAGAAGGTACATTCAAAATTGCTCTATAGGAAACAGATAAAAGCTTACAATGCTTCTTATCACCATCGGAATATTATCGAGAAACACGATGGTCTAAGTTAAAATTATTGATTTAAAAAGTAATGACCATTACTCATCCTTTGTGTTTCGCCATATTTAAACGTTATTTTACAATACATCATACATTTTCAATAGCTTCGAAATACGCAGATATGTAATAATATACTATATACTCTTGTAGGTTATTCAACGTATCTATAGTAAACTCTTATGATTAAAAATAATCTGTAACCTTATTGTTTACATCCTTAGGTTAGAAACAGTCTTGAAACAAAAAAAAAAAAAAACGGCTGAGTCCACCCTGTTAGACAAGAAATCAGAGTATGGGCGTGATAAATAAAACATATAAAGTTATTTTACAAACATTTATTTAGTATACATAACATAATACAATATAGATTATAAGTTGTTTTCTATGACGACTGTTGTAGTTCTACGGGTCTCTGAGTCGTCGTATGCCCTCGCAGAAATACTAATACGTATAAAAGTCCGACGACTGACTCAATGGAACTGTACCGGAAGCCCTTTCCTTGTTCAACTCTTCGTTACTATCATAGTTGGTAAACGAGGAACCACATTCATCAATACCCAAATGTATGGTTGAAGTCACATCTTCTTCTTTTTCTTCTTCTTCTGTCTCAATGATATCAGTAGGTCCATTTGCTTCCTTTACCAGAGCTGTCTTTACAACATCTGCGTTATTATGTACGTTTTTTAAATGCCTTTTATAGCTGTCGATACGTGAAAGATATTTGAAGCAATTAGAACACCGGACTTTGATTGATTCGTGAACGCTTTTAATATGTCTTTTTAAGTGGTCACGACGTGAAAAAGTTTTGACACAGCTAGAACACTGGATTCTATTTGAATCGTGTATGGTTTTTACGTGTCTCTTGCAAGTGAATGGCCTCGCGAAAGACTTGAAGCAAACCGGACACTGTATGTTGCAATCCTGTCGACCAGAGTCATTATTCTTACATACGTCGTTAGCGTGCTGCTCCATTTCGACTAATGAAGGAACAGGAACACTACCCCAGCCTATTTATACTGATCGACCAGCTCAATCGGTTGTTCTCGGTTATAATCGTAAGCGCTCGGAGCAATATGTATGCTCGAGAATGAATCGTAGGTTCCATCCTAAGTGTATAACCCGGAACCGATGTCCGTACATTTTAAATTATCAAACTTACCATATAAACATGAATATTTACTACATTTGCTTTAATTCTTGTTCCCTCCCTACATACCTACCTACCGTAAACAATATGACATATCTGTGTCTAAATACAATAAACGAAAGTACTAGAGGAACTTAATACCTTAGATCACGGCTGTTTCTGGATACGTGATTTCCTCTTACAATATCTATAGTTATGAGAACCTTGAAGACTTAACCTGGAGAAATAAAACATCGTCAGTTTAAAAGAAATAAGTTCGTCGCCATATTTAAACGTTATTTTACAATACATAATACATTTTCAATAGCTTCGAAATACGCAGATATGTAATAATATACTATATACCCTTGTAGGTTATTCAACGTATCTATAGTAAACTCTTATGATTAATAATAATCTGTAACCTTATTGTTTTTATTACATCACAGGTTAGAGCATACGAATATAATTTAGGTTAGATTAGGTTAGAGCCTACGAATACATTTTTAGGGCAGAACGTAGGGAGCAGAGTAAGTACAAAACAACATACTTTCATACAAGAACGTTTATTGATACGAGTAGTTTCGACGCTACTTAAAACATAATACATAACTTATATATATATAATATCTATTAAAATAGTACATTTCGTATACACTAATAATGGTACTACATACCCCACTATAAAGTAAACATGGTAAGTATAACAACAGTTTAAAAGAATAGATAGTCAATATAACTATATCTAATTATTTTATAAAATACTATGTTAACTAAGAGGTTAGTTTTAGAATTGTCGATTACTAAGACACCCGTTTCTTCTGCCTCCCTTAGTAAATTCATATTGTTAGCTTCTACTTTGTCAACTGTTACTAGAATGCTGTTCTTTAGATCCTTTACCTCGCTCTATGTATCTGTAGTCATTACAATGAAAGTTTGTACTGTTGTGTCGAATTGACGATTTGATTTGAAAATTTAATAATGTAATTTATCGTTTAAACTAACCCTTGTTTACTTCTATATATGTTTAATTAATATGTAATTAGTACATCAAAATATGTTCTTAATATGTTTTTCAATTTCCTTATAAAATATAACTATATATCATTGAAATAAAACATTATTAAAATATTAAAAAATAATTTTATTTTATCACGTCCTAAATATTTACACGACTGATCACGTTTCTCGTCAGCTTCTTTTCAAACAATTGCAGTCGTTTATCATAAACCTAATGGTGAGCCTGTATTATTCGTATTACGATATGGATATATTATTCAATTTTCATATCTTTTGCTAACCCTACATAACCTAAGCTTTACATAGCTTTAGGCATGTTTTATATTTCGTATTTAAACACATAAGACGACATATCTGAATGATATATTAAATAAAAATAAATTGCTACTAAACGTAAGCTAGACTTGAATGATATCGATCGATATGCTATAATATGTATAGCTTAAATGCTAGATTAGTGAAGGAACATACAGTGAAGAGTGTTTTGGGAAAACCTTAATGTAGCTGCTGAGCTCTGCTAACCAGCTTCACTTATAGGTACACTATCTATTTAGCTGATTCAATAAAAATTTCGTTATTTAAAAATTCCTAACATTTATCTGTTTTAGAATATTCAAAGGCAGTATATGACAATAAATTATCGTGAGACTCCTGATCTATACAAAACGTCTTATATAAAATTAGAGATAAAAAAAAAAATTAAACCTATGACATATGGTGAAAATGCAAATATTCAATAATTCTAACCCCAATTTTTCTACTTTTCTAGACGTAATGTAATTTTGAACAGATTTTAACCCTTTTCGTTATATCTACTACCATTGTAAGCGATTTCTACATATACGTTCTTATTGTTTATACACCATATAGATATTCGTAGCATCTAAAGTAAACTCTTATTTAAACGTTATTTTACAATATATCATACATTTCAGCAACTCGTATGATTATCCCTCTATATCGTAACCCAGTATGTAAGGACATTATGTTAAATACTATCTCATACATGTAAATAGTTACAACAACAAAATAGAAAAGTATACTTGAGGGTAAGAAAGAAGTCCTGGACGCGGCTATCTATAACATATGTCATATGTTTTTGTAATACGTCTTTATAACTTTGAAACTCTACGTGATTTCCTCTTACAATATCTCTAGTTATGAGAACCTTGAAGACTTAACCTGGAAAAATAAAACAGATAAATATTTTACTTTTTATTGAAACTAGTTAACTTATATTCTAACATACATATGATATTTGAAACTAGACAACTTATATTCTAACACAAATATACAACAACAAAATAGAAAAGTATACTTGAGGGTAACATTTTGTATAACCATTATCTTTTATTCTATAATACCTTCTTCTTTAAGCTCAGAAATAATTGAAATAATCTCATCCTAGTTTTCTAAACTACTGCTACCCCTCTGTTTTAAGGTATATCATATTTATACATATCATATTTGAAACTAGACAACTTATATTCTAACACAAATATACAACAACAAAATAGAAAAGTATACTTGAGGGTAACATTTTGTATAACCATTATCTTTTATTCTATAATACCTTCTTCTTTAAGCTCAGAAATAATTGAAATAATCTCATCCTAGTTTTCTAAACTACTGCTACCCCTCTGTTTTAAGGTATACAGTAGACGAAGCTTATCGACAACTTGATTCCAATACGGCGTTTTGTTTTTTGGAAATTGAAATTGGTAGCTTGAGGTTAGAGCCTACGAATACATTTTTAGGATAGAACGTAGGGAGCAGAGTAAGTATAAAACAACATACTTTCATACAAGAACGTTTATTAATACGAGTAGTTTCGATGCTACTTAAAACATAATACATAACTTAAATATATAATATCTATTAAAATAGACCAGACCAGACCAGACCAGACCAGACTAGACTAGACTATAGATGATAGACAGTAAAATCATGAACAATTATACCGTCTGTAATATAATAGAGCTTACTTGATATTTTAAAATTAGCGGCTGAATCTAATTATTATAGAAATTCAATTGTTGTAACGGGTACATTTCCTACCAGCATTTAGTACATAGAATTTTGTAGTAATTCTTGTTAAAAATCCTAAGTTCGGTCCTGTGGACGTCGCTTAATTTAAACTAGCCTGTCATCAAATAAACATCTTAAATAAAAAGCACCTTTTAGGACGGGAATGTTTAATATTTGCTATAATGAATTAATGTAACGTCATTCTGTTGTCGTTTTTCGTATTTTGCGACCTGGCATTTTAAAAATAATATCAAGTTCTTCAAAAAGGAACCTTGAAAAGAAACCATGAGAAGCGCGTCGTCATCTCATTTAAATATTTCAATAAACATTTTACTTTGTCTGTTATTTGCGTTTTAGAAATTTTAAGTCAATGCGGCGTAGAGATTTTTGTCTACAGCCAGCGTTTTAGCTTACACGTGTATTTTTGCGGGAAAGAACTTTGGTACTATTTGTTATACGTAAGGTCTAAAATCCTATAGTCGGCCATGTAATAAGCGCCCTAGCCGCCGAATACCAGATGTTGAGTCGCGGAATAGCCTGGAACGAAGGTTATAAAAAGGGCTTCGCTCGTTTTTGACGCGACACTAACAAGTAGACAGATCTTGAGACGGGGAGTTTGGTGAACAGCACCCTGCAAGTGAACGGTCAATAATGATCGATTGCGTTTAATTCAGTGCCAATGGATTACAGTTTTTTTAATCCTATAGAATCGTGAGAAATTCTAGTTACCGTTCCGTATAGTTTTACCGCTCTTTTGTGACTTGTGAAAGTTTTAAAAGTTAAATACGTTTCACGTTATCGGAAGAATTATTTAACGAAATTCTAAATGTAGTCGATTTCAATCGATTTCTGTGTGTTTGTCAAATTAACCTTCCTCTTAAAGAATTTGAGTGCAGTTAATGCAATCAGTGAATTAAAATAACTGAGAGCTTCAGAACAGTTCCATTAGTTTTTCTGAGTGAAAATTAAAGATTTTATTAAATAAGCACCAATTAAAATATCTTGGTTATTTTTCGTGCTTGACTTTACTGGTTTATGAAACTATATGAGCTGTTATTATCAATCAAGATTGGATCACGTTTTGGTATGCAGAACTTAGACTTTGATGCAACGCCGAGATTTATCACAATTTCCTCAAATGAAAAGCGAATTTCCAATTTCTACCGGACTTGTCGGATGGTATTCTATGAGTTTAATTAAGGAAAATGCAAGGTACTGTAATATTATATAAGTATTTGTTTGTAATTTAAATATTAAGAATGTCATGTTTATGAATTTTCTTTCGAGAGAGCTCTCCTTGATAGATAAAATCTTTTAGCTTTAACTTAATTGCAATTCATTTGTTTTGATATGGTTGAACTTATATAATTTGCCTAATTTCCTTCAGAGGTTTGTTTATAAATTTTTGGTTCAGGAAAAGTTCAGTAAATAAAAAGGTTAATGTTTAAATTAAATTGTTTTGAACAATTTTTATGGTTGATCTAATAGATTCTTTGGAAATATTTTGCGATCATGAACTGTCAATGTAAATTTCTAATAATGATAGTATGTGTTTTGAACAATTTGGTGGTCAATTCAATAAGTTTTCCTGTTTGTTTTCTTTATTAAACGAGATGTTCCTGGTGAATTTCTTTATTGATTAATTGTTGAACCTAATTATAATCCAATAAAATTAGATTGGATTAGCAATAAATATACGAGGTGTGTTTTATTTGTTTATCTTTGTATGTGTATTTCACCCCTTCTTTGTTTAATAAATGTTATTATTGTAAAACTGCTGGATCTCTAAAACGGAACCATATTGGTTATGAAAGCTTAGTTTCATTTCTTTAACAATTGTAATAAACAAAATTTGTGTTTCAACTAAATACTTTATTCATTTTCTGGTTAATGGATTTAGTAAATTTTAATGCTTATTCAAAATAACATCTTTGATTAGTTAATTTATAATTAATTTAAAGCATCAGAACCAGATGGCGCCCTTTTTATGTTTTTATTTGTGTTGAACCCTTATCTATTCCTTTTCACAATTTATACAGCTGTGGAACCAATACCTACGACTTGATAAATCAATTTGTAAAGAGAGAGTTTAAATCTCAAGCTGTGGCAGATATTCTTTGAGTTTTCAGATACAGTAAGTATGATGTATTTTCATAATTTATTATAATTAGTTTATAGTTATATTTTCTGGGAAAAAAGGGAAGTTATATTGTAGAAACTGAAGATGTAATCTTTAAAACATCTAAAGTTAGAAGTTTTTAGTAGTCAGGTCAGATTAATAGAGGGTGTTATAATCAAATCGTTTTAGAAACTATTTGTTTGTAAGATTGGCGCCGTAAAGAAAAACAGCATAGCTGTAGTCTTGATTTTGAAATTGAGATAGCTCGGAACAAAACGATGAATACAAAGTTTAGAAGTTTATTTCAAAATTCTGTGATAAAAAACATTAATTCTTCTTTACTTTACTTTAAAACCCAAAATTGCATGATAAGTCAATATAATATTAATATAAATGATTAAATTAAATGAAGCAATCTAGGTTAGACCCCTAAAAAATTATATTAAGGTTATAGATTTTAGACCCCGGTTGTTGCAAAGATTCAAGAATCTCTATTAAGATTAGTTCATAAAGCATTTATTAGGTTAGAGCATTTAGCTACTTACAAAAAATCTCTATTAAGATTAGTTCATAAAATATTTATTAGGTTAGACCATTGTAGCTACTTACAAAATCGTCATTAACATTCGAAAAACTTCATGTTCTGACCGAAGGGTTAAGGTTGAAGGGAGAAGGGAGAAGGGAGAAGGGTGAGGGGAGAAGGGTGAAGTTTTTCGAATGTTAATGACGATTTTGTAAGTAGCTACAATGGTCTAACCTAATAAATATTTTATGAACTAATCTTAATAGAGATTGTTTGTAAGTAGCTACATGCTCTAACCTAATAAATGCTTTATGAACTAATCTTAATAGAGCTTCTTGAATCTTTGCAATAACCGGAGTCTAAAATCTATAACCTTAATATAATTTTTGGGGGTCTAACCTAGATTGCTTCATTTAATTTAATCATTTATATTAATATTATATTGATTTATCATGCAATTTTGGGTTTTAAAGTAAAGTAAAGAAGAATTAATGTTTTTTATCACAGAATTTTGAAATAAACTTCTAAACTTTGTATTCATCGTTTTGTTCCGAGCTATCTCAATTTCATAATCAAGACTACAGCTATGCTGTTTTTCTTTACGGCGCCAATCTTACAAATAGTTTCTAAAACGATTTGATTATAACACCCTCTATTAATCTGACCTGACTACTAAAAACTTCTAACTTTAGATGTTTTAAAGATTACATCTTCAGTTTCTACAATTGAATTTCTATAATAATTAGATTCAGCCGCTAATTTTAAAATATCAAGTAAGCTCTATTATATTACAGACGGTATAATTGTTCATGATTTTACTGTCTATCATCTATAGTCTAGTCTAGTCTGGTCTGGTCTGGTCTGGTCTGGTCTATTTTAATAGATATTATATATTTAAGTTATGTATTATGTTTTAAGTAGCATCGAAACTACTCGTATTAATAAACGTTCTTGTATGAAAGTATGTTGTTTTATACTTACTCTGCTCCCTACGTTCTATCCTAAAAATGTATTCGTAGGCTCTAACCTCAAGCTACCAATTTCAATTTCCAAAAAAACAAAACGCCGTATTGGAATCAAGTTGTCGATAAGCTTCGTCTACTGTATACCTTAAAACAGAGGGGTAGCAGTAGTTTAGAAAACTAGGATGAGATTATTTCAATTATTTCTGAGCTTAAAGAAGAAGGTATTATAGAATAAAAGATAATGGTTATACAAAATGTTACCCTCAAGTATACTTTTCTATTTTGTTGTTGTATATTTGTGTTAGAATATAAGTTGTCTAGTTTCAAATATGTATGTTAGAATATAAGTTAACTAGTTTCAATAAAAAGTAAAATATTTATCTGTTTTATTTCTCCAGGTTAAGTCTTCAAGGTTCTCATAACTAGAGATATTATAAGAGGAAATCACGTAAAGTTTCAAAGTTATAAAGACGTATTACAAACATATGACATATGTTATAGATAGCCGCGTCCAGGACTTCTTTCTTACCCTCAAGTATACTTTTCTATTTTGTTGTTGTAACTATTTACATGTTAGAATATAAGTTAACTAGTTTCAATAAAAAGTAAAATATTTATCTGTTTTATTTTTCCAGGTTAAGTCTTCAAGGTTCTCATAACTAGAGATATTGTAAGAGGAAATCACGTAGAGTTTCAAAGTTATAAAGACGTATTACAAAAACATATGACATATGTTATAGATAGCCGCGTCCAGGACTTCTTTCTTACCCTCAAGTATACTTTTCTATTTTGTTGTTGTAACTATTTACATGTATGAGATAGTATTTAACATAATGTCCTTACATACTGGGTTACGATATAGAGGGATAATCATACGAGTTGCTGAAATGTATGATATATTGTAAAATAACGTTTAAATAAGAGTTTACTTTAGATGCTACGAATATCTATATGGTGTATAAACAATAAGAACGTATATGTAGAAATCGCTTACAATGGTAGTAGATATAACGAAAAGGGTTAAAATCTGTTCAAAATTACATTACGTCTAGAAAAGTAGAAAAATTGGGGTTAGAATTATTGAATATTTGCATTTTCACCATATGTCATAGGTTTAATTTTTTTTTTATCTCTAATTTTATATAAGACGTTTTGTATAGATCAGGAGTCTCACGATAATTTATTGTCATATACTGCCTTTGAATATTCTAAAACAGATAAATGTTAGGAATTTTTAAATAACGAAATTTTTATTGAATCAGCTAAATAGATAGTGTACCTATAAGTGAAGCTGGTTAGCAGAGCTCAGCAGCTACATTAAGGTTTTCCCAAAACACTCTTCACTGTATGTTCCTTCACTAATCTAGCATTTAAGCTATACATATTATAGCATATCGATCGATATCATTCAAGTCTAGCTTACGTTTAGTAGCAATTTATTTTTATTTAATATATCATTCAGATATGTCGTCTTATGTGTTTAAATACGAAATATAAAACATGCCTAAAGCTATGTAAAGCTTAGGTTATGTAGGGTTAGCAAAAGATATGAAAATTGAATAATATATCCATATCGTAATACGAATAATACAGGCTCACCATTAGGTTTATGATAAACGACTGCAATTGTTTGAAAAGAAGCTGACGAGAAACGTGATCAGTCGTGTAAATATTTAGGACGTGATAAAATAAAATTATTTTTTAATATTTTAATAATGTTTTATTTCAATGATATATAGTTATATTTTATAAGGAAATTGAAAAACATATTAAGAACATATTTTGATGTACTAATTACATATTAATTAAACATATATAGAAGTAAACAAGGGTTAGTTTAAACGATAAATTACATTATTAAATTTTCAAATCAAATCGTCAATTCGACACAACAGTACAAACTGTCATTGTAATGACTACAGATACATAGAGCGAGGTAAAGGATCTAAAGAACAGCATTCTAGTAACAGTTGACAAAGTAGAAGCTAACAATATGAATTTACTAAGGGAGGCAGAAGAAACGGGTGTCTTAGTAATCGACAATTCTAAAACTAACCTCTTAGTTAACATAGTATTTTATAAAATAATTAGATATAGTTATATTGACTATCTATTCTTTTAAACTGTTGTTATACTTACCATGTTTACTTTATAGTGGGGTATGTAGTACCATTATTAGTGTATACGAAATGTACTATTTTAATAGATATTATATATATATAAGTTATGTATTATGTTTTAAGTAGCGTCGAAACTACTCGTATCAATAAACGTTCTTGTATGAAAGTATGTTGTTTTGTACTTACTCTGCTCCCTACGTTCTGCCCTAAAAATGTATTCGTAGGCTCTAACCTAATCTAACCTAAATTATATTCGTATGCTCTAACCTGTGATGTAATAAAAACAATAAGGTTACAGATTATTATTAATCATAAGAGTTTACTATAGATACGTTGAATAACCTACAAGGGTATATAGTATATTATTACATATCTGCGTATTTCGAAGCTATTGAAAATGTATTATGTATTGTAAAATAACGTTTAAATATGGCGACGAACTTATTTCTTTTAAACTGACGATGTTTTATTTCTCCAGGTTAAGTCTTCAAGGTTCTCATAACTATAGATATTGTAAGAGGAAATCACGTATCCAGAAACAGCCGTGATCTAAGGTATTAAGTTCCTCTAGTACTTTCGTTTATTGTATTTAGACACAGATATGTCATATTGTTTACGGTAGGTAGGTATGTAGGGAGGGAACAAGAATTAAAGCAAATGTAGTAAATATTCATGTTTATATGGTAAGTTTGATAATTTAAAATGTACGGACATCGGTTCCGGGTTATACACTTAGGATGGAACCTACGATTCATTCTCGAGCATACATATTGCTCCGAGCGCTTACGATTATAACCGAGAACAACCGATTGAGCTGGTCGATCAGTATAAATAGGCTGGGGTAGTGTTCCTGTTCCTTCATTAGTCGAAATGGAGCAGCACGCTAACGACGTATGTAAGAATAATGACTCTGGTCGACAGGATTGCAACATACAGTGTCCGGTTTGCTTCAAGTCTTTCGCGAGGCCATTCACTTGCAAGAGACACGTAAAAACCATACACGATTCAAACAGAATCCAGTGTTCTAGCTGTGTCAAAACTTTTTCACGTCGTGACCACTTAAAAAGACATATTAAAAGCGTTCACGAATCAATCAAAGTCCGGTGTTCTAATTGCTTCAAATATCTTTCACGTATCGACAGCTATAAAAGGCATTTAAAAAACGTACATAATAACGCAGATGTTGTAAAGACAGCTCTGGTAAAGGAAGCAAATGGACCTACTGATATCATTGAGACAGAAGAAGAAGAAAAAGAAGAAGATGTGACTTCAACCATACATTTGGGTATTGATGAATGTGGTTCCTCGTTTACCAACTATGATAGTAACGAAGAGTTGAACAAGGAAAGGGCTTCCGGTACAGTTCCATTGAGTCAGTCGTCGGACTTTTATACGTATTAGTATTTCTGCGAGGGCATACGACGACTCAGAGACCCGTAGAACTACAACAGTCGTCATAGAAAACAACTTATAATCTATATTGTATTATGTTATGTATACTAAATAAATGTTTGTAAAATAACTTTATATGTTTTATTTATCACGCCCATACTCTGATTTCTTGTCTAACAGGGTGGACTCAGCCGTTTTTTTTTTTTTTGTTTCAATACTGTTTCTAACCTAAGGATGTAAACAATAAGGTTACAGATTATTTTTAATCATAAGAGTTTACTATAGATACGTTGAATAACCTACAAGAGTATATAGTATATTATTACATATCTGCGTATTTCGAAGCTATTGAAAATGTATGATGTATTGTAAAATAACGTTTAAATATGGCGAAACACAAAGGATGAGTAATGGTCATTACTTTTTAAATCAATAATTTTAACTTAGACCATCGTGTTTCTCGATAATATTCCGATGGTGATAAGAAGCATTGTAAGCTTTTATCTGTTTCCTATAGAGCAATTTTGAATGTACCTTCTTCTTGTGGTAAAACTAATGTCTTGTTAGGTCTACTAACTAATGAAGACGAATTAAAATTTGAAAATATCTACCTATACGCCAAGTCTTTATTTCAACCTAAATATGGCGAAAACGATGATGTAATCACCCCTAATGATGTGAAACCTAATTCAGTATTCATTTTCGATGATATTATCTGTGACAAACAGGAAAAACTTAGATAATATTTTAGCATGAGTAGACATAAAGGATGTTGATTCATTTTATTTAGGTCAGACAAATGCAAAGATACCGAAACATCTGATTTGGGACAACGCTAACTTACTTATTCTCTTTAAGCAAGATGATTTGAATTTCAAACATGTGTATAACGCTCATATTTTAGGAGATGCAGGCTATGATGAACTTAAACATTTAAACGCATAGTATAATTATTTCTCAACGCTGAATATATATCGGTATTTTTCTAGTTTGATTAAATCCTATAAGTTATATTCATATCGCCCTCTAGACGTAATGTAATTTTGAACAAATGCTAGCCTATTTTCGTTATATCTACTACCTTGTAAACAGTTTCTAAATATGTGTTCTTATTGTTTATACACCATATAGATATTCGTAGCATCTAAAGTAAACTCTTATTTAAACGTTATTTTATAATATATCATACATTTCAGCAGCTCGTATGATTACCCGTCTCTATCGTAACCCAGTATGTAAGGACATTATGTTAAATACTATCTCATACATGTAAATAAACATTTCTTTAAAGAGTTTGTTAGGTCACCTAATCTGTTATAATATTACTATGATGTTAGATCTCGTCGATTACAGTTTTACCATTAGGACATACTTAGCATACATGTTAACACAAGGGTGAGTAATTGTCATTTAAAACAATAATTTATGCCTCTTTTAAGATGATAATCTCTTAACAAATTATTTAGAAAATCTAAATTCCTTTCAGTCATTCGTAAGAACGTTTGTTTATTTATACGAAAGCATCTAAAGTAAACTCTTATTTAAACGTTATTTTATAATATATCATACATTTCAACAGATCGTATGATTACCCGTCTCTATCGTAACCCAGTATGTAAGGACATTATGTTAAATACTATCTCATACATGTAAATAAACATTTCTTTAAAGAGTTTGTTAGGTCACCTAATCTGTTATATAATATTACTATGATATTAGATCTCGTTGATTACAGTTTTACCATTAGGACATACTTAGCATACGGGTTAACACAAGGGTGAGTAATTGTTATTTAAAACAATAATTTATGCCGCTTTTAAGATGATAATCTCTTAACAAATTATTTAGAAAATCTAAATTCCTTTCAGTCAGTCATTCGTAAGAACGTTTGTTTATTTATGGTTTGAAAGCAGTTTTAAAGAATGTCGAAACATGGCTAATTAGTTTGTACGTATTTTCATGCAAAACATTTAGTTTGAAAGTTATTTCTTAAACAGTTTTAGCTATAGATAATGTTTTTGAATTTTAAAAATAATGCTTCACAGTGTTCTATATTCTTAAGAAGATTCACTTGAATAAAATTTTATGAAATCATAACGACCCTAATTGTTTCCTTTCAAACTAAATGTTTATGCCGTATATTTAAACAGGTCTAATGCACCAGAGCTAATCCGACAGTTGATTGACAGTAGCTTAAGAGTTACTTTTGTATAGTTGAAAATAAATTTTTTATTATTACGTTTCTACATATTAAATTATTTTCACAGAATTACATGATGACCTGAAGATAAATATCAAATAGGACTGATTTATTTTAAAATAAATTTATGAGAGAGAGATGAGAGATGGCAAATAATATATAAAAATGAGATGTACAGAATGAGATATCAGTTATGTAAATGAGAGAGGAGATACACTAATGATACCATGAGAAATCATATATGTAAATGAGAGAGGAGATATGTAATTGTTACCGTGAATTAATTTAATTAGATCAATTAATTTAATTCGCGCATTTAATTAGATCACGCCTCATTTGAATATTAATTCGCGCATTTAATGATGTAACTGTCAAATAATCATATAGATTAATTATGCTTAATATGAATTTTAGTTCGTATAAGATTAACGGTGACGCGTATCTATTTAATAAATACAACTTTTACAGTCTTTTAATAGATTACCTCGTTGGTGTAGTGGATGCATTGGCTGACTACCATTCGACCGGTCCCCGGTTCAAATCCTGTTGGCTCCATTGGTTTTTTATAAAAAATATAGAGGGTTGCCTATCAACAGGCGCATAGAAATCTACTATACCGATCATATGACGTCACCGATAGATGGCAGTAGTAGTACTAAAAAATTTGAATCTAAGGGCGGGAAATCCTAGATGATAAATTGAAAATGAAAGATACAAAATGGCAGATATGTTCACGCATGCATATGAGAAATTATATATGTAAATGAGAGAGGAGATATGTAAATGATACCGTGAATTAATTTAATTAGATCAATTAATTTAATTCGCGCATTTAATTCGCGCATTTTAATTCGCGCATTTAATTAGACCACGCCTCATTTGGATATTAATTCGCGCATTTAATTAGACCACGCCTCATTTGCATATTAATTAGATCGCGGGTCATTTGCATAAAAAGGGAAGGGGTCAGCTCAAGGGTCCCATTACCTACTCACCACGTCAGTAGTGTCTTTATCGAACTCGCCTGTTATTTGCCTCTCTCGCTTCGCTTGTTCGTCTCATAATCTCAGACTCGTTCGATAAAGAATCACTTTACTGACTTGGTACATAAATAACTATTATTTCATGATTATGGAGTTCCACAAAGGTTGGAAACAATAAACAAGTCTAATATCATTACTTAAGTTACACTCTAAATTCTAATTAATTAATTAAATTTATTTAAATTCTATTCTTCTTAAATTCATTTATTTTATAGTTTATTTCATTTCTTAGTAGTTGTTGTATTTCTTGCGACGCCCTTCGGTCGGAGAACGTTCGTTGATGCGGTCCGATCTCCAGCGCCAGTACTTTTTATCGAGAGTACACTCGTAAACGGCGGGGCCCAGGGCAATTTCAGTAAAGACACGGTTTCCAGGGCTCTTCGTCCAGGTTTAAACGGCTCACAGTTACGAGTTATTGTTACTATTCCTCACCCAAATAAAACTACCACTTCAGCAAACCTTTAGTTTATAAATCATAATATTGTGCGCTAGAGATATCAACGTCAAACAGCCAAATCTCCATGCCAAGCCAAATTACTATGCCAAGCCACACTAACAACTCAAGCACTAATATGGGTGGCAGAAAATGGTTAGAAACAGTTACGGTGCAACTATATGAAAGCAAGGTGAGGCGGTTAAATACTCTATACACTATAACTGCGTCGGTTCGGTTGTGTTCGGTAAGATGGTACTCAGTTCGGTTGTATTCCGTAGTGTGTTCGGTATGGTTCTATTCGGTAGTGTTCGGTTCAGTTATACTCGGTAGTGTATTATAATTATATTACTTCTCATTTGAAGTAGTTCTGGTCGGTCGATTTACTGGTTGTTGTATTCGCTTCTTCTATTTGCTGTTCTCTTTGATTATAGCGGAATGAGACTGAGCTAACAGTCCGTCGAACCAGCTTATATACCCACTAAAATAAGTGGGGCTGCGCGTTTAGTGGAGACTGCCAACGGCTAAGAGGGAAAGGACGGGTGGGGATGCGAGAATTGGCTCCTCGGAAAAGAGCGAGGTCACGTGGTAAAGCTTGCATGGCAATTTAAAATAATAAATACATATACAAATAATTAATAATTAAATCCTGGCATAAGTAACTTCGTTACAGTATTATTTTACAACAACGTAAGATATTAGGATTTCGCCGCGGAAGTTACAGCAGTTGTGCAAACTGTGCACCATTCACAGTTTGGCAATGATAAATTCGCCGTTCAAATCCGCTAATAGCACTTGCTGTCATTTCTGGTGTGATAGCCCTTATCTCTATTCGAATGTGATCTTTTAATCTTTCAAGATCCCTCGGCCTATTTATGTAAACTCCATCTTTAAGGTAGCCCCAAAGAAAAAGTCTAGCGGAGTTAAATCCGGCGAGCGAGTTGGCCATTGTATTACACCTCTTCTACCTATCCATCGATTAGCAAAAGTGTCATTTAAAAAATAGCGGACATTAATTCCAAACTGAGGAGGGACTCCATCCTGCTGCAGCCATATTCTGTTGTAGGGTATATCTGTATATCTGCTTTATTTCGATATAAAACTGCTAACATGGAAACTAGTTCAAATCTTACAAAATTTAAATAAACCGCTGCAGTCAAAGTATATTCAAAGAAATACGGTCCCATAGTCCGATTTCAAAGAATTACCGCCCACACATTGATTGTCTGCCGGTGTTGAGTGTGTCCTTCCAGATACCAATTAGGATTTTGTGAAAACCACCAGTAACGTGAATTCTGCTTGTTGACTGTACTGTTCAAACAAAAGGTTGCCTCATCAGTCAAGAGGATATTTTTATGAAAATTAGCGTCTGCTTCAAATCGACGTGTTATTAATTCGCAAAGCTTCAACCTTCGATGCAAGTCGTCTATAAATAATCCTTGAACGATACATGGCTAACACGAATGCAACTTTTCTTTTTTCAAAATCTGGTGAACAGAAGATTTCTTAAATTTGTGGAACAGAAACGTGTGGATTTTCCACGACAGGCAACATTACATTTTCACGTTCTTCATTATTTGCAGCTCTAGCTCTACCCGTTCTTGGCACATCTTGAACAGAACTTTTTTCTTTCTTGAAATGTTTGCAAAATTTTACTAACGGTAGACTGAGAGATATGATATTCAGGGCATAAGATGTTAAATCAATTGCAAACTTCTTCCAGTTGTCTGCGTCTATCTCCATATTCCAACATGATTAAAATTTCAATACGATGTTCAGTTAAACGAGCTATTCCAAGTTTTTATCTAAAATCGCGATTTTTCAAAATAAACGATTAACTTGACAGTGCTTGACACTGACTCGAGTTCACATATCACACTGACATTTGTTCGGCGAATGCAATTGTTTGATTAAAGAAAAGTGATCACAGGTATCTCGATGAATACCGACAGTTTAAACAAATTTGTATATTTAGTGCAGCATATTCTATATTTTTCGGACACGGTGTATATAAATTAAATCCGTACGGCATTCCAACGATACGTTTGCTAAATATCTCAACAAAGTTTGCAGACTTTAACATTTACTATTGGTAAAACATACTAATAAGACTATTTAAACATACTAATAATAGCAGAGGAATAATTTTTTATACTTACAACAAAAAGTCTTGTTCCCAGCATGGTGTCGCTCCTTTGACAGTCACAGTAGTTGATTTAACATTTTGTAGCTTTAACGTAACATAAGTATTAAACTGAGATGCTGAAAAAGAAAAGAAGGTGTTAGAAACCATTTGCGTATATTTCGTTTAAAAGTATAATAGTTATTTGTACTTGAGTTATACGTATAATTTGTCAGCTACCAAATATACTTAATATAATAAACACATAAAAATTCTATCGAAACTTTTAATTTTCTTATTTGATAAATACAATAAATCCACAATTAATAATAACACAGGCCAACAAAAAATTTGTGATTTGGATTTGTTCATTTTTTTGAAGTTTTGGTGGCTAATCTAATAATCATTTTTTTGCTTCCATCACGCACAATGTTTTAATAAATTTACTAGGTGTCATATTTATGGTTTTTTAATATTTGCGAATAAAAATTAAATGACATTCTAAAAATTGCTACGCCACTGAGATTAAATTGTGTACAAATCAATAGAATAGTATAGGGGAATTCCCGAAAGTAAAATTTAATTGCTGGGATTCCCTTATTTGCAGTCAGACCATCGGCGAATGAGATATAAATAGAAGTCTTTGTGTAACAAGCGCATTCATTAGTCTGTTTGCATTCGGTCTAGGCAGTTTAGTGAGTTTAGTGAGCTTTTTGCAGTTAAATTCGTGTTTAAAATGCCAAGACTTTGTCAAAATAATCCAGATACTTTTTGCTATGTGTATGGTTGTTTTGTGATCAAGAAATTTAGACGTAGAATTACATCACTGTTGAAACACCAATACTACGAGTATTCTAAAGTAAAGATTGGTGATCAAGACAAACATTGGGCACCACATGTTGTATGTAGGATATGTGAAGAGGGTTTAAGGCATTGGAGTAATGGAACAAGGAAATCCCTACCCTTTGGAATACCAATGATTTGGCGAGAGCCAACAAATCACCATGATTACTGTTATTTCTGTATGTGCAATGTACGTGGATATAACACAAAAAATTTAAAAAACATCATTTATCCGAAACCCAAGTCTGCAATTAGGCCAGTGCCACATGGTCCAGACGTGCGAATACCTGAGAAACCAACAAATTTAGAAGTTGTTACAAGCAGTTCTGAACCTGAAGTTGATGAAAACAACTTTACCGATGCCAGTGAAATATCGAGCGTTTCTAAGCAACCGCAGTTATTTTCCAAGACCGAACTTAACGACTTAGTTAGAGACTTAGGTCTTCCAAAGGGTCTTTCCGAAATTTTAGCATCCAGACTTCAAAGTAAAAATTTACTGGCAGAAGACGTTAAAATCTCGTATTTTAGAAAACGCGAGTCCGAGTATTCAGGCTATTTTGAAAAAAGTGGTTGTCTAGTTTATTGCACCGACATTTCCAGTCTGATAAACAAACTTGGGGGCACATACAATCCCGATGATTGGAGGCTTTTTATTGATTCTTCCAAAAGAAGCCTTAAAGCTGTTCTCTTGCACAATGGGAATGTTTTTTCATCGGTACCGGTTGCCCATTCTGTGCAAATGACGGAAAACTACGAAAATCTTAAAGTAATGCTTGAAAAAATCAAATACAATGATCATAGTTGGAAAATTTGTGGGGATTTGAAAATTGTGGGACTTCTACTAGGACAGCAGTCAGGGTATACAAAGTACCCATGTTTTTTGTGTGAGTGGGACAGTCGAAGTACATCAACATTGGAAGAAAAAGGACTGGATAAGAAGAGATAATTTAACTCCCGGATCAAAAAATGTTCTGCACGAAAGTCTTGTTGATTCACAAAAAATCTTGTTACCCCCACTGCATATTAAACTAGGATTAATGAAGCAATGCGTTAAAGCTTTAAATAAAGATGGAGACTGTTTCAAATACCTTTGTAGAAAATTTCTCGCTATCTCAGATGCAAAATTAAAGGAAGGAATTTTTGTCGGTCCTCAAATAAGGAGATTAATGAAAGATCAAGAATTTGTGAATACCATGACCGAAACTGAGAAAGATGCATGGATTTCATTTGCTAATGTTATTGAAGGTTTTTTGGGAAACAACAAGGGTCCTAACTACAAGGAAATTGTGAAAAACATGCTACAGAAATTTATGGAATTGGGATGTAATATGAGCATAAAAGTTCACTTTTTACACTCGCATCTTGATTACTTCCCCGAAAATCTTGGTGATGTGAGTGAGGAGCAAAGTGAGAGGTTCAATCAAGACATGAAAGAAATGGAACGCAGGTATCAAGGTCGATGGAATGTTTCAATGATGGCTGATTACTGTTGGTCAATAAAAAGGGACAATCCGGCCCTGGAATACAGAAGAAAGTCCACTAAACGAAGTTTTTCATCCAAGAGGGAAAGATCTTCTGGAAAGAAAAGAAATTAAAGATTGTTTAAGACTTTTTTCAATTTAGTTTACCATTTGTAATTTGTTTTTGTCTCTGTATCAATAAAAGTAGCGTTTATTTTGACCAAATTTTTTATTAATTTATATTCAACATTGATAAAAAACCTTACGTGATAGGGCAAAATGACACTCGGATGACAAATATCACGACCACGAATAGTATCACGACACTCGACACCCAAGTTCCCATCACTAATAATAATGCTTAATAATAAACAAAAGACGTTGTTACAAACACCTTGATAGAACTTTTTTCCGTGGAATGAAGGAAGAAAGCTTCCCTCACTTAGGAGAAAGAATACCTTTATTCATCATCATATTGCAATATGTACATTTCTTTCATTCTAAAAATCTTGGAAAGGAAGTGGTTAACAATTTCCTTTACATGTCTGTAAAACTGACATGTAAAGTCTTGGCCAATATTTATTTATAAATAATTTTAAACAAGACGTTTTATCCGATTTAAATTTAGGTTTTTATGTATGTAACGCTTAAAATATCTTTTTTGTTTAATATTAGTTTTATTTTTATTTTTCCGTATTTTATATTTAATAAATACGATGAAATTAATTAATTTCCAATTTTAAAATGCTGAGAGCATACATTGCCATCTAGCGGCGAACAATGAAATCTTACTTAAAATTGATTTTGTTCGATAGATGGCTAATTGAAATTTAGTGACAGTTTACAGAAAATGTATTTTAAAATTTATAATTATTTTTTATTTTGATTATTTAAGTCTAATGATTGTGAATAATAGTTATTTATAGTACAAGTGAGTTTAAGTAAGATATTATCCACGAATAAAAAATTTACCCTCGAGGGCCGGTAGGCCTGAGTGGGTTAATTTTCCTGAGTAGATAATATCCTTAACTCGCGTGTGCCATGCAAAATTTTATCCAACACCTCTGTATGTAAGTTTAAATACCGAAATTGCAATGTATGGTTAGTCTGTAGTTTTGACGGTAATAAATTTAATACTCTAGGGCGATGACTGGATTTTAATAATCTTATGCAACGTAAGCTGGTGATTGGTTGCTACCTATAATAGCAGCCCATCACCATTCTAAAGTGGGTAACAATGTTTTTCTACCCACAAGTGAGTAAACGTCAACTCTAATTGCTTACAAACATCAAGATTTAGACATCAAGACCAACATGTTTTGTTAACGTTTCCAAGTTTAGCGATATTGTTGACCTCCTCGTACCGTCTCGGCCAAACAATATCGCTTGGCTTGTAAAGATGTCTTTTACCAACTCAACATGTAATATACTATTTCACTAACGGTATCTACGGTATTGTACCTCGCGTACATGGCTGCAAGAGATGTAAAGGAAAATAATAACTCAAATCTTATTTATTCAATATACAAGGAATATGAGGACAATATAACAACCGGGGAAAACTTTCCATCCGAGAATATTTAGTCCGTACATACTGTTATCGTTTACAACATTTTTATTGCTGCCTAGATTCGTTTATTCAAAAATTAAGTAATTTTAAATAGTTATTTACGTAACAAGTCAGGAAATTGTAAAATAACAGGATGAGTAGGCACTTAGCCTAGGAAGCCTACGAATCCTATAATAAGACTCTTTACTGATGTATTACGTATAATATTTCTTCCAAAACTCTTAAAAAAATAATAAAGTATTTTATTAAAATACTTGCTTTTGTAATAGTTCAGTGTAAAAATGCGTTAGATGAAAAACAGGAAGAGTGTCCTATAACCTCTATATTTTTCATTATAAAGAGGAATGAACATAAACTTTTGTATGTATAATGTCGATGTCCATCCATTACTACAAAAATCTACAAGGTGTCCCATTTAAAAAAATGTTACTTTGGGAAATAACTCGAAAACGCGAGGTTCAATTGTTTTTGTCTTCACCATGTTAATCAGCAGAAAAAATACTGGTAATTTGCTAATTTAACTGACTTCGTAGCTCCAATAATAACGGAGATATCAATAGTGCGCCGATAACTATGAACAGCTTGTATAGTGCTTTAATAAACACCTGTTAAGACTTTAATAAAAGGTAATACTCTACTGTTACTTTTTATAAATGATCTTTTATCAAAGAAATATTTTATAAAATATAGCCTATTACACTGTCATATTTCTCATCAAATAACTTGAATTATAAAAGATAGTTGTCAAAGATCTTTTATAGTGTAATATCGGACTTTATACATTTTATAGCTATAGGTGTATGGCGTATTGATATTCCTGATAGAAGAAAAGCTATTTATGTGGGTATTATATATAAGTATAACTTTGCATTCAAATAATATGTATTATCTCAGCAACTTATAACCTGATTTTAATTTTTCCACCCCAAAATAGTTATTTATGTGTTACGGGCATAATGAAGCTTTTATGGCCAGAAGCGTTATTTCTAGCCCGAGGCGTCAGCCGAGGGCTAGAAAAAGGCTGTAGGGCCCTAAAAGCAAGTTATGCCCGATATACATACACTATTTTATGCACAGATTAAGTTTTTAATGTCAAATCTATTATTGTGTAAAAATATAATTAAATGAGTACGTAGGTACATCAAGCACTTGACATTAAGGTTTCTATGCAATAGTCATTGCCTACAAAAATTATATTAACATTTTGTAATTATGGTTAAATGCGTAATTTATTAGAGTTTCCAAAACTACATTTTTTAAGCGACGTATTCAGTAGTAATATTTCAAGTGGATGCCAAGGTGTCGATAAAATTTGAAAGTATCTTCAGCGATCAGTCTCAGCTTTTTCAGCGGCCCAGCATTTTCAGACTCAATGGTATTTTATTAGAAACTATTTCCTTCACAATAATTTACAGAAACGATCCTGATTTGTTGGATTTATTAAGCGTGCTTGAATTTCGTTCGTTTACCGGAACGTGAAGAAAATAGTCGTTTAAAAATTTGACTACAGTTCAGCACCTTCTATCTTTTTACTCTGTGATCTTATAAATCTTGATCGGAATGAATAAACCAGATCAAAATAATGTAAACTAAGATTATTATATGCTATGTTAGTTGATCGAATAGTATATAATTCCCATTTTCAAATAATCTTTTGAAGTTTCTTGCACGCTAAATTAAAACAGGATTTAAAAACAAAAATAAAACTAGTAAATTCATGTTTTCTCTTTATAAATTCATTAATAATTAATTTTAAAACATCTGAAAGTTCATCATCGCGTGAAGTACTCCGTGTAGCAATCTAGGCCGACACTGCTTTTAATAATCTTTGTTTGATGATCCTGCGCAAAAAATGCAATAAAAAGATTCACCCTCACGAAAACACTTCAGTCAATGAAACAAAAATATTTTGATAGCGATTAGAAGCAATGCGAAAGCAAAATATTTATACGGGTTTTTCATCTTCAATGGACTTTAAGCCTTAACAAAGGACTTAACATAAAAGCTTCTTTGTAGCAAAGGCTTTTCATTTTTTTACTGCTCTTAAAGGGTTACTTTTACAAAGTAATTATTAATGATTGTAAGATGGATGTTGTTTCTCTCCTAAAATACAAAAAACAATGAGTAAACTTGTTTTAAAAATAACATGTGTTAGCTAATTATATTTAGAAAGTTCCATTAGCACTAGTACAAGCCGGTGCTACCATGAACATTTCTGGATGTTATAGAAAAATGAGATTGTACGTCATAATCCTAACATAAACAGTCGTATGTTATATAACACGCGCCGGAAAATTTGATTTGCTCGTCAGTTGGTCAGGTATGTTTACACTTGTGGCAGTAGAACCTCGCAAATTCCATGTAATGCTGTTGATTAAACTGGCAGGATTAGCTAGGGATAAACGAGACACAATGTTAATTTGCATTTGCTGCATTTTAGAACTCGTTCAATTTGAAATAAAGTGCCAGTTAGAAACATTATGGATTTTGAATTAGGGGTGCAGTTTTATTGACAATTCCCTTATTCACTAAAAAAATTCTAATAAAAGTTCTGATTGGAATAAAAAAATAATACACCGTAGTTATGCTACTTTAGTATTGTTATTTATGGAGACAATAGTATACTGTATAACAAAGGATTCAAGCGAATCATTTCATCATGCGAATGAATTTGTTGCCCAAAAGGCGTACTCGAAGACAACACTCACTCAAGCGATTTAGGTACTTTTTAGTCCCGTATTATGTATCTACACTATTTTTGCAATGTTGGAAGCATTTTCACCAAAATTTACAATAATCCGAAAACGGTAAATCTCAGAATTAATTTTCAAACGTCTATAGCAAGTTTTAAGTTGGACGATATACAGTATTGAAAAAACGTCTAGGGTTAGGATTGTCATGTGTGAGCAAAGGAAAAATAGCGAATAGCAATAAATCTGAGAAAGATAGATATTATGACATACTTTCCAAATGTTAAAATATAGTATCTTTGTTGTAAGGTTGGTGCTATAGCTAATAATGTTTAAATAAATTGATGTTTGTCAGCCTTGGTAGTGTAATGTCTAGCGTGCTGGACTTTCACCCAAGCGGCCCGAGATCGACTCCCGGTGAAGGCAGATCTGGTTAAGGTTTTCTGCAGTTTTCCTTAGCTGTGACACAAATGTGGGATTTGCACTGTTCCATCTGTAAGTCGGCTGCAGCCGCACGTTAGGTCTACGTAATAATAATAATCGGCCCCTCCCTCACGCACAAGCTTATAGCTTCTGGGGCCTGGTTTCCAGGTTATGGGTTGTAGCAATTATTATTATTATTGTCATTTTGACACACTAACCAAAATCCAATATATATAAATTTACTGTAGCTGCAGTATATCCAATTTTGAACGTCTATTGCAAGCTTTACGCAGAATGCTGTGTAAATTTGCCATAGTGACGGTATCAGCAAAATGTATTAAACCTCCCCATTTTAAGAGCTGTTGCACAAGTTGTAATCTAATGAAATGAGTGATTACACGGAATTTTATTTAGAAAAGACCGCTGAAACGATTTTGAAAAAAACTACCTCTTTTAAAGGCTCCGAGAATTGACAAGTAACAGTATGAAAGTTTTTTAAGGTGGTACCGTTAAAAAAAAGGAAAGCTTTAATGAAGATGCTTTGTTGGTAGATTATAGTGAAAACTTAAAATTGCTTGCTTCTTCTACACTTTGGGTGTTTCTTAGTAGTGTTAAAAATCATGCTTAACGTTAAAAATAATATTAATATAAGCAAATTCCAAAAAGGAGAAATTATAGTTATATAAACTTAGAAAATTAAACATATCGACTGAGGAGGAGGTTGACAAATTTCTGATAGAAGCTCCAGATGATATTTTAATATTAAAACTGAGTAATCACAGTAAACATCTTACATAATTCATTTTTTAATAGGTCATTATATTCAGTATACGAGCCTAACTATTATATACTCGAACAATAAGTATTTTTCTATAAATATTGTTATTACTCCTGTATTACACTCATATCGATTCATACTAACTTTGCATTTGCAGTTTTTTTTACGACAGTGTAAAGTTAGTATGAATCAATTTGAGTGTTGTGATAACAAGTAACAACAATATTTGTAGAAAAATACTTTTTCCGTAGATAGGTACAGTGGTTAGGGGTTGTAGCAGGAGAGGAAATAAATTCAACTTAATTCAATAATAACTTCAATTGTCACTTAATGAAGTAATCGACTTGTGTAACACAATTCTGATTAATATTAAAAATACTAAAAACAAAATAGACAGAAATCAAAAATTCTAATAAAGATCTCATCAATTTCATAGAACTGTGCAAGAAATAAATGTATGTGGCCTTAAAAAAGGCTGAAACTTCTCATTAAAAATTTTTTGTTCGTTACTATGGCAAGCAATGTACGCAACCAGTCGGTAAGAACACATTCGGAAGACTGCTCCAAAATTTGCAGAATTCTTAAATCTATACCCGATTCGTCATCATATGTCACGTATATTGCTTTCGACAAATATTTGTTTATTTACCGACTGACTTCGGCGCAATTATGGATATTTTTCAACCGACATGGAGTGTGGAAATCGTTAGTGACTGAAGAAGTGAAGGAAGCATCATCATGTTATTTCTTTAATGTTATGTATCAGTCTAGTTCTCTAAAATGTTTGAATCTAGTAAACATTACAGCTTTTAATTTCAAGAGTGCGGATTTTTTGGCATCATATAATGCCAAGAAATTAATTGTATTATTAATTAATTGGAAATGGGATGCGGTAATTATTTCAAATGATATTGACACCGCCTGTAAAGAAATAAAACTCGCATTCCTGGCTCAATGATGGTGAATGGAAACAATCTTGCCTGCAGATAAAATTACGATATCAAATTCACACAATTCACACTGAATTTTTCAAGGCTTTTTTTGATCGTGAACAGCAATCCATAATCCTGGCCAAGTTACATAGATTTGACCTTTTCGAAAATCTAATTCATCTCGTTGCTTCGTATCTGGCAAATAGGACCAACTCTAGTAGTAGAATATCAAGGTTTTCGATCTTATGGATATTAAACCACAACTAGAATACCTCAAGGTTCAGTCCTGGGACCTCTGCTTTTTGATAGTTATAGATGACCTTCCTAATCCTTTAAATTCTGAATGCTTAGTTTTTGCGGATCATCTTAAGATATTTAGATTTATACGAACATTACGAACTAGTGATGACTAAAAATTACTACAGGAAAATTTAAATATTTTTTATATGTGGAGCGTTGCTAATTGTTTAAATCTAAACATTAACAAATGTAAAACCTTTAGTTTTTCAAGGAAAACTGGAACAATAACTTATGGATACAAAATATTAACGAGTGTTGGCAACAAATTGAGGTTATAAATGATCTAGCAGTATTGTTTGATTTAAAACTTACTTTTAATGCTAGGTTAGTTCAATTTAAATGCTCTAATGCACTTGGTCTTCGTGATTTTATTAGTAGAATCACTAAACAGTTCTATGTGAATAATGCACTTAAGTTTCTATAATTCTTTTATCCGTTCTAAATTGGAATACTGTTCAGTTGTTTGAAACCCATCTTACGAAAAATACATTGATAAAATCGAGTTGATACATCGCTCGCTCGTGTTAAAACCGTTCGCGCAATAAACAATGGTTTTTACACTTGTATCTTAAATATCTATTATTACATAAGCATTTAAGATAAAGGTTTAGTGAGCGTATAGTTAAATCATGCGCAAGCGCCAGAAGATAATATACGTGAATTTGTTCATCTGATTTTTATTTGCCTATTAAATTTATAAATAAAACGGTTTCCGTTTAGTACAAAATAGGAATAAACCAAATCGTAGTTTGAAATCGTTTTAAAAATGTAAAACCGACCCAGTGTAATTATTTCCCTAAACAAATTTCGTGTCAGGTTCAAATCCTAGCGGGTTCATGCAGCATTTAGAATGCATACACGGATCATATTTGAAAAATATTGAAGAAGATACCATATCGCGTACCTCAAAAAATTAACAATCAATTTTAAAATTTTGCAAAACAAGTATTTTGAGTGAACTTGTATGTATTTCAATAAGTTGCAGAAGGTGGAGTATCAATTCGAACCATCGCTAATAATATTTATCATGTTCATATTCCGAAAAAATGTTTTATAAAAGTTACGAATAACTTAAAACTTACCGACAAACAATACAACAATAAACAGCAAAGGTTTTGTCATAAAAGAAAATGATGATAGAATATATTTATGTACTGTTGTGCTTTTCATTAAATAATTACAGTTATCTTCCAACCTTTTTAAAAAGTAATTAGAGAATTAATTAAAGCAATTTTAAAAACGAATATTTGAATTTTTGTGTTAGGTACCTATGTAAAATTACTATCCGCCATTCCAGGGAATTCCGGAAGAAAAAGTCTAGAGTCCCGGGAATAGCAAGATTTTCGAGACAAAGAAACCCTAGTTATAACCATAGTAACGAGGTTTACAAATAATCGAAAACGTGTAATTGACGTTTTCCAAAAAAATATCTATAGTAGAATTCAGCTAAGAATAAAGCGAAGGAAGGTATAGGGCAAGCTTGATCTAACTACGATAAAAAATACGAGGCACGTTTACACAACTTAAAAAAGTAAATTTGTGCATAAATTATGTTTAAAGCGCCGTTTCAGTTCTACAATAAACGTTACGGCTTACGTTCGCTCAACTACGAAAATATAACTTATTGTGTATGTAAAAAGAAACTATAATTAACAATTAACATGGCTAAATGCTCATTAATTAATGTACAAAGTTTTAAATGAAAAGGGAAATCGGAAATTCACACCAAAAATCTGGCAACGCTGCATCTATATCTAAGATATTAATACTGACAATTTTCGAGGTTATGGTTTAGTTCGAGCTTTTCTCAAGTTCTTTATAATTTTTAGTCATTTTATTAAAACAATAGTTCTTTTAGAACTTACCGGCGCTATTCTTATTACTGTGTAGGTATGGTGATTTATGTAACAATCCTAATTGCAGTTTAAATAAACGTAATAGTTAATATTTTAGTATGTACCCAATTTTAGTTATGGCTGAACGACAATCCTTCAAAAATCCAAGAGGAAAAGTAATTCCTAATGGTCAAAATTGATGAAATGGTGAAAAGTGGCGGAAGAACCATATTAGGATTGCCCCCTTATGTTTGTAATTTAAATCCAATCAGTTGATATGGGCACAAGTGAAACATCATGTAGTATTACATGGCAGCTAATCAGTGGCGTGCGGTCCATGGAAGCAATGGAAGCAATGCTTCCCTTAAGAATTTATTAAAACTAAAAACCAATGCTAACAAAAATATTTTTATAAAATTATGTTTATCGTACGTTTGCTGTACAGAATTAATCAATTCCGTACAGCAAAAAGTATAATTATTTAGAGTACTATTTTAAATTAGGCTCATTAAACTTGCGCGGAAAGGTAATACCGATTCAAATGTGTTACATACACTGCATATAAGCACTGATTTCGTTACTTATTGCACTTCACCCCGCCAGCCGGCCAGTTGCGCCTTCGTTAGTGGGAGGGTGCCTTGTACATCGTAGCAAGGTCACATTATTTTTAGTGTGCTCCATGCCCAAATGTTTGTTTATTATTGGTTATTTGTTCGATTTAGTGTTTGTTCAATGTTACTTAAGCAATGTAAATCTGCGAATGAAACTGTATTTTGAAACATTTTATTATTTGAATTGATATAAGTTGGAATTTTTTTAAAGACAATACTCCGTATGCAAATTTAAAATTGCATTATCGTCAAAACCACAAATTCAACTGCTTCGGTGGAAGGTTCGAGTACTTCCGATACAACCGAATATTTAAAGATTTTTCTGCATACAGTTTTGGAGGGAAATTACAAATTGCTGAGAATGGCAGATCAAAACCAGAACTTTCAAATTTATCAACAAAGATTAAAACCTGCACCAGGTATTTTACTAAAAAGACCGGAAAATCGATTTGCATTATAAATAGTAGTAGTTTTTTTAAATAAAGAATAATAGTCAACAAATTCCATAAGTATAAAGTATAAAAGTTCTTTGAAAAACTTTTAAGCTTAACAATTATAACATTGTTTTTTATTGTACCTAGCAGGGGCGGATCCAGAGAATTATTTTGTGGGGGGGGGGCATTTTTTGAAAATAATTGTTTTAAATAAATTAATAATAATTGCTGTACAAACATTATTTGTTTTTATCCTATGTATATTTATTTATAAATGTTTTATATTGCACAATATTTAATCAACATTAACTACTTTTACATTCAAAATTTATTTAACTATAGTACTAAAGTATATATCAAAAATTTTGGGGGTCCCCCTACCTCCGTGGATCCGCGCCTGTACCTAGGTATATTAAATTTAAAATCGTAGTTGCTTCCCTAGCCTAAATTCTCACCGCACGCCACTGCAGCTAATAATACATACAATATATTCACTTACTGGCGTGAACAAATCCTCCTAATCAAGGGATTTCTACTGTTACTCCAGAATGAAGGAAAGATTGCATAGGTATACCACATAATTAATGAAGAAAAACGAAGGTGGGATTTAGACAAAGTAGTAGAGGATATTGTGGAAAAAATATTATAATTTTAGGATCGGAAGGAAAGTTCCAACCCAACGAATCAGACAAAGATGTTGATATTCGTCAATATAAAATAACTTTTAAGGTTTTTCGAATCATAGTGACATTATAGTATCATAATAGTGTGCATTATTTATTAATTCTATTTATAAATTGTTCATAAGAAACACAATCTTGTACAAAATCACATAAATAAATTTTACATATTTTTCAGTAAATATTTTGAAAACTAAACAATATTATATTTCAAATTTCCCGCTGTTCTAATTCTGCTTCTAATTGTATGTGTGTAAATGTAACTTGGATCGAAGCGCCATCTACTGTATTCTTATTTGGTTTTTACTATAGGTACTAAATAAAAATTTTAAACCGCTAGAGAAATAAAATTTGTATTCTGTTGTTTACTAAACTGCTTTAATGACGTGTATCTAATAAGCAAATAAACATGACTTTATTTATCATTATTTATAAGGCAAAATTGAATAAAACCATATGCAGTAATAGTTTATCGCCTATCGATCAGGTCTAAATAGTTGTAAACTAAAACCATTTATAGAAAGTAATAAAAAAGTTGTTTTGTTGGCTTTAGGTTTGAAATACAATCTTTCAAAAACAAATAATATTGAATCTCAAAAGCTAGGCTACGATATTAAACTTTTGTTTTCGCCACTGGATAGCATCACCGAAACCATACCGTCTACTACATAGTGAATATAATTTCTTCCTTGGGTGTAATATCCAAAATATGCTTCAGGCGGTATAACATTGTTATAGAACTTAGTACATTTAAGGGTTATGTGTACAGTTGCGATCATTCGCTAAGGAACGATCGAAAAATCATAACCGCCGATTTTCCAGTTTTTTGTACAATGTAAATGTAAGTTTATTATATGGTATTCAAGAACATTTTATTTTTGAATATTATAATTGCCCAGTTCATAAATTAGATCGAATTACAGCCTACATTGTACAAAAAACTGTAAAACCAGCGATCACTATTTTTTCATCGTTCCTTAGCGAGTGATCGCAACTGTACCTTCGAAATTCTGTGCTAAAACATGTAAAACGCGCGATTCTGTAGCATCGACATTTACAAACCAATTGAAACAATTTTTTCCCCCAGAAACTACAAAGTATGAACTACATTTTCACGTAAGATTTCAACAAAATGTTGAATACTTACTTGAGAAAAAAAATGCAAAGTTACCCAAAATCGATGAAATTTAGCAGCGTTTATCTAAGTTTGTAGGCATATTATAATTATAAGCTTACGTGAAAGTGTAGTACGATTATTACACTTTAAACTAGTGAAAGTTGTGTTTAAAAATATTAAGTAGATTTATAGCTACAGTAACTCCCGATTTACATGATTCTGATAAATTCGCACCCAGAATTTGAACGTGAACTCCCTTCCACTTGTCTGTTATCGCAATGGCGTTTAAGGGGAATACAGTCTCATATTCCCGGCAGACATATACATTATTTTTGTAGTCAGCATTTGTTTGGATTATTATTATTATGTGCGTTTTTTTTCATATCATTATTTTATTATAATATTATATTTGTTATAATAGTTTTTTACAAGTTAGAGATTTACAACTAAAAAACATTCATTGAATTTTTGTGTGCATACTGTCCAAGGGGTATTAAATAAGACAGGCGCACAATCTTTTGCACCCCTTTCAATTATGAATTTTTTGTTCTTATGTACACATAGTATAATTACAGATTTACGCACATTTTATTGAAACAAATATAAATATATTATTAATAAACGATTTTTATACATTATAAAATTCAAATATACAGGGTGTATTGATTCGACAGGTAAAACTCTGCAGTACGGTATTCTACGACGAAAACTGGGTTAAGAATTTTAATAACATTTTCTTCTCCGATGACTCCTTCAAGAGATATATATTTTTTTAATTATATTAAATTGCAAATTTAGAATCATGCTTTTTAAAGCTATACGTAAATGTGATCAATGTACTACACATGAGGGAAGAACTGAGAAGTTATCTAGAGATAACTTAACAGATAAAGTAACTGTTCATTGACTTAGAACATCCGTAGGTCACTGTTTTCTTAACCGTCTTCTGATTTTAGGCTTTAGTTTTTATGGCAAAACTATCTTCCTAACAAATTTGAAACATTAACGGCACAATCTTACAACGTTTTTACGTGATATGTTTTGGTGTCAAATTTTGTTCTTTTTTTTATGAAGTTATTATAATAAATGCATCAACAACAACCATTTTGCATAAGATCGCGTGTTATTTCTAAATGCAATTAACGCATAAGCAAACTTCCTAAACATTAAAGATTTTTCAGTAAATGATTTTGTGCATTAAAATCTATCAACTTCACTAATTTCTTTTACACTTTCATTGTTTTATCTACAGCCACAACTTCATTAACATAAATATTAATATAAATATAAACAATTTTAAGAGTCCGTTGATTGTCTTGGAATGAATCCATTTTTAGCTCTACGCTCTTAACGTTTTTCTGTAAAACAAATGAGTCTATCGATTTCAAATACAAAAATTATTCAAAATACATCTTTTTTCTAGTTCCCTCTTGTAATGCTTTTCGATGTGTTTTTTTGTTTTTAAAAGGTGCATGAGTAATAAGTGATCTAAATCTGTTAATTTCTATCAGATATTTCCTGTAAACAGAATATTAAAACGAAAAACGTTAAAGAGGGAGATAGAGGAATATCCCAGTTTTCCAATGAACCAAACCTACCCTGATTCCATAAAGATTACTTAAAATTTTATACTAATTTCTAAACGTTTTCCAGGACTCTCTATATAACTTATATGTAAAAGTATTATAATTGTCACTTTTGAAGTTGCAATGTTAAATTAATGATTTAATCATGATCATTAATCATGATCATATTGAAGTGATTTACTAATGTACCGCACCCAACCCAGAGCGCATCTTGAACTGTGTGGCGTAAACAGACTCTAGGCTCGTGGAAATGATGCCCCTCAAGCATATATGCGATTTAAATGCAAAACGAATTAATTTCATTTCTTCGCGTGCGCTCGTAGGAATGTATCATTTATCTCGAATCTCTCCTACTATTACCAACTTTTGACAAACAATTAGTTTTACATTAAGTCATACGAAATATAGGAATACGTATATTTAATACTGACCCACTTCATATGTTCTTCACAAAATGTTTATGAAATCCCCCCCTCCCTCACCTATGCAACCTTATAATTTTTTACCTCTTTTTTGAAATGAACAATATTTTAAAATTAGCACCCCCACTCCCCCCCCCCCCGAAAGAAAATCCTGGCTACTGTCCTGCCATACTGGTTTAATTTTGTACCCTTGCACAGGTTCTTTTCTAGATAGAATCAAGGGCTTATTTCTATTTGCTTCTACTTTTACGTTTTCAGTTTTTGACTCGTGCCGTCCCAGACTGGTGTAAAACTCACAAGTTCTTGGAATTCTTAAATTATGTATCAGGTGTTGTTAAGAATGAATAAGGGCATCTTTTATGCACGACCTTAGAACTGATAACTAGCCACGTACTGAAATAACAGCCCCGTACTTGGTCATTTCATCGTAGCGTTAAAAGCAAGTATACTTGTGCGTTAATTAAATGTACCCCCAGTTAAACAGAAAATA
The DNA here is from genome assembly GCA_929113105.1 of Agrypnus murinus. Classification (NCBI taxonomy): domain Eukaryota; kingdom Metazoa; phylum Arthropoda; class Insecta; order Coleoptera; family Elateridae; genus Agrypnus; species Agrypnus murinus. Next base: position 85,274,543 of record OV816024.1, read on the forward strand.
TGATTTAGATTTTCAAGGTAAGTAGTTTTAGCCTATGTCGCAGTTATTTCGCTTGTATTTATAACAATGCATTAAATATACGTACGAGGACTACTCCTGGGACACTCCTGTATACGGTCTGAACTTCAGTATTCTCATCCTCTTTAATTTAATTTCATATTAATAATTTAAAACTACATAGAATAATGGTATCTGTATATAAAATGTCGATTGAAAAAAATTAATTGAAATTACTGTAATCGAAAAAGAATGTTACGAAAATACATTAGAATAAAAAATATAAATTATATACGGCTATGCGAACAACGCACTAAAAACTATTTTGAAAATTGAAAACAGAAGAACAAGTAAACGTTATGAAATATAGAAAACTTCAAAAATCAAACTCCACAAAATAGACTGAATGATTGTCTAAAATGGTAGTACTATAAAAAACATTTATTATAAGATTCACCACTTATTAGAAAAGATTTGCCTACTAAACAATAAAGCAGGTGTGTCTCTATTATTATGTTTTGGTAATTTAATAAGATACTAACTATCCCCTTAAAAAACATCTATCCCATAATGTATTTTCGACGGTGCTACGTCAGGAGCAATTAACATTATGGAATAAATGCAATGCTGCATTGTAAATGGAAATATAACAAAAAATGTTTGTATCTTTTTCATAACTTTATTCACTCTCTCGTCAAATAATTTCCTGAGGTGTACACATAACTCTTAAACATAACTATTTAAATAGGACATACACGGTCTTCCCCGACGACGTCGGCGAAAACGTCGTCGACGACGTCGGGGACAAGGTCGAAATAATGAGGTAATGTTTATTACTGTAATTTAATGCATAAACAACTTGTAACTTCCAGCTGGACTGTTATAATAAAATTGCGAATATCGTATTTCTTTAAAACATCAAAATGAAAAAAGCATTATTGATAATAATCGTTCATAATAAAATGTGTACTGAATCTCTTTCTTTATTTAGACGTATTTCGAAATAGCTTATGCAATTAACAAAAGTCTTCATAAACGTAATAACCTTGACGTCACCTTTCGGTGGAATTACAAATCAATCTTTTATTATGAAACGAAAACTTTAGTTTTTTTTTATTTCATTGTTAATTTAGTTCAAAAATGGATATAATTAATTAACGCAGGATTTAGGATTCCGAGTTCCGGTGCGCAAACGATGTACAATTTTCCGAAACCAAAAGGAAGATTATCACTTACCAAAGGACAATGGTAAAAATCTGCTGATTTTTATCATATCTGTCATCTTTTATTAATAGCAGTAAAAGCATTTCCTACATTTTATAAGTTGGCTAAATAATACCTACTGTAGTTTCAACATTTATAAAATATTGTACATAAATAAAATTAATCTTTCAAAAAGTATAAAATTCTCAGTATGTGTAGTTATTTCCTGTTATACAAGAAAATAGATCGCATCAAGTGTTCAGGTGACGATTATTAGTAGTACAGATTGTAATTATCTTCCAAGGTTATCTATCAGGTTATGACCCATATTGTAAACATGATTTGTAAAATTAAGAATCAGTTTACATCAAATTCGGCTGAATTTATTAAACGGTCTCTACAAATGCAACAAAATATTTATTTTACTAGAATCAGCACGTTCTTGATGAACACCGAAAAAAATGATATTTGATACCTATATAATAATTTTCCCATTGACCTCTCCTATACCAAAATCAGCAGATTTTTACCAGTGTTCTTTTACGGAAAGTCCTTTATAGGAAATTATTGTACACATCGTTTGCGCACCAGAATTCAGAATCCTAAATCCTGCGTTAATTTTTAAACTAAATTAAGAATGAAATAAATAAAAAACAAAAGAGTTGATTTGTAATTCTACCGATGGATATCAATATTATTCCGCTTATGAAAAGTTTTGTTAATTGCATAAGCTATTTCGAAATACTTTAAAGAAAGAGATTCAGTGCGCATTTTATTATGCTCAAAAATGCTTTCTTTCAGTTTGATGCATTAAAGAAATACGATATTCATAATTTTATTATAGCAGTCCAGCTTGGAAGTAGAAGTTGTTTATGCATTAAATTACAGTAAATGTAAACATTACCTCATTATTTCGACCTTGTCCCCGACGACGTCGGCGAAAACGTCGTCGACCGTGTATGTCCAACATTATAATTAAATAATGTGGATGTCAATTCTTCTTTATAATTAAAATACTAATTCCAGTTAGCAGCAGGTACCTAGTTGTTGAAATGAATATTAAAACAAATTTAAATTTACCTTCTTAAGAGAATAACCTGAAGATCGTTTGTTTATATTAAAAGTAGATCTTCGCATTAAATAGGTAAATTCTAAACTAGGCCTGTATAATATGAAAATTAGTAAAATGAATTAAAATCAGTGTAACACCTTTGCCTTAAGAAAATTAAGTCGGAAGTAAATTACACTAACTATTTCGTATATTTCATACACGGCTTTGTAGGAGTCGTTAAATGTTTTCATTAAATTTATCTTCTGGAAACGTCTTGCTTGGAAAAGTAAAGGCGCTTTCTAATTACAGAAAGGATTTAGTTTTAGTTATAGTCGTGGGGAGAATACGTTAAGAAAATGAAGCTGAGAAGACGGATTTGTACACTTAAGAAATTGAAACGATGCATCAAGAAATGAAATAATACAAAAATTGTGCAATTTCAGTCTATGAATTTTAATAGCAAGCTTTCTACTTTCTTTAATAATTTCTGACCTAGATTCTGATATGAAACGTTTTGTTCGGTTATTGCAGAAATCTTCTAATGATAAAAATTCTTTCTCCCTTCTAATAATAAAAGACTATCTCTTTGTATGGGTATTGTTTTCATTAGGCGAGATTGCAATTTGTAATTAACAATATTGCAACATTGCTCTATATACTGTATGGAAACTAGAAGTTTTGTGTTTCTAAGAAAACTGGATTTCTATTCAAGCAAGAAAGCTTGTTTGTATATGCAGCACATCAGTGAAATACACATAAAGCAATTGATTATATTGATAGCAAGATTTTAAAGAAGTTAATAATCTGGCAAAGGTTATTATGAATGATAAAAGTTAAAACTAAAAGATAACCAAGGTTGCTTGGGTTACAAAAATTTATAGCCATATTAGGCCAGTAAAATTAGACCCGTTTTGGACCGTTGGTGGAAATAAATGTTGGAAAGCGGGAGATCGTTTCGATCGCTTCGTTTGAGGTCAAATATAAATCTCCTAGGTTTGCACGGTTCCTCGACTCGAGCTTATCTGAGGGCATCAAAAGAACGACGAAGTTTTTTGCGCGAAGTTTTTTGATGTAAACGTAACTCAAGAACGGTTGATCCTAGAGACCTGCGGTAAAAGTGATTGTATTACTCATATGTCGGACTACATTTTTTAATCATAAACATAATATTGATATGACGTATCATAACGAGAACTTCAAAGCCCATAAATACCAAAATAGTAAAATTTCAGATTTAAAATATTTTATACATAAACTACCTCTAACCGTGTACGTTTAAACAGAAAATCCGCCCTAAGACTTCATTTTTATCTGGATATATGAAATATGCCCCCATAAAAGCGTAAATTTTTATAAAAACTTTAATCTTCGGGATTAAATCACACCCATAAGTAAGCGTCCTACAAAAATTATGTTTAGATTTAAAAATGTAGTCCGACATGTGAGCAATACAATCATTTTTACCGCAGGTCTCTAGGACCAACCGTTCTTGAGATATCAAGAGTTACGTTTACATCAAAAAACTTCGCGCAAGCAACGTCGTGCACCACGAAACAAATATGGCTGCCATATTTCAATCAAATGGAATACAAATAAAATGACAGTGGTTTTGATCTACAAATACTTAGGGGTGATAACACACAAAAAATTATCTTTTTTCGAAATGATCGAGTGACCAGTACTGGACTACTTCATATGGATTGATCCTAATTGCTATGATGGGGGATGACAAAAAAATGGCCATTAAGGTAATCCGGCAACCTCTATAATATCAAAGCTGAGATATTTCTCGACTTATATTAACAATCAGAATGAGTCCAACGGGTTTTTTTATACGGAAAGCCTCTGGGCGTCCGGTCTAACGGAAAATCGTAAATTTGTAAAATTGTCGTTTCACAGCCGTCGATTTCGACCATACCACTGGACCGAATTTAAAGTGTTGGATACTCATCTGACGCAGAATCTAATGGTATTTAATTCTTGTAATAGTAAAGTTTTCGTTGGAAAGCACAGCTTTGGAGTTATAAGCGAAAAACTAAAAAAGGTCCGAAGATTTCGTGGTTCTTTTGATGCCCTCAGGTAAGCTCCAGTCGAGGGACCGTGCAAACCTAGGATATTTATATTCGACCTCAAACGAAGCGATCGAAACGATCTCCCGCTTTCCAACATTTATATCCACCAACGGATTCTATTTTACTGGGCTATATGTAGGTACATGTACAGTCAGTTTTTTGGAGTATGAAATATGTACGTACTCTTTTTTATGCGTTGTGATACGTCAATGACGCATTAATGCTTCGAACTCACAAAAAGCTGACTTTCGGATGTTAAAAGCATGATCACATGCCTCATTTGCTTAGTAACCTCTTAGTAACAAAATAAAGTTTGAGATATTCCGCATATTGGAGACGTATTTGCAACAACTTATGAATCATCATAAAAACGGTTTATAAAAACTTTATGCCAGTCTGTGGTGTGTATCTTTCTAACTGCCGATTTTAATAAATTGGTGTAGTTGCATACTACATTCAGAAAGTTATTGCCACAGGGTTTATTGCCACACTGCCAAAAGGTCAGCTGCAGTTATTTATTGACCGTTTTTAATAAAACAAACACTAAATAGAACAGTATCTGTCACACTTACTACTTACACAAAGACGATAACAAATTCTATAATTCGAAATAACAGTAGATACATCTATATTCAGATGGTGGCTGTAGAAGATATGATGAAAATGTAAAAGAAATCAGTGTAGTTGATAGATTTTAATGTACAAAATTATTTCCTGAAAAATCTTTAATGTTTAAGAAGTTTGTTTATGCATAAAATATTGCATTTAAAAATAACACTAATAACACATCTTATGCAAAATGGTAAGTTGTTGATACATTATTTATAACTTCATAAAAATGATGAAAAAAATTTGACACCAAAACATTTCAAAACGTAAGATTGCGCCGTTAAAGTTTCAGATTTGTTACGAAAATAGTTTTGTCAGAAAAAAAAATTTAATACGAAGAATTTGTCAATTGAATGCTTGATATAGATGACAAAGTAACAACGTCGCATTGTGAAAAACGATCAAGGAACTTAAATGCTTTAAATAGCTACATGCAGCACCACTGGCCGCTCGTAATTTACATCTCGAAAACAAAATCAGTTGTATTAAATAAAAAGATACATAACTCGGAATTTTTGACTGCTACGTTTTAAATGAATCTGAATAAATACTGTTTCATCCATCGTTTTATGTACATATATTTGTAATATTTGCAAAGATAACCTCAAAACTTAGATCAAAGTCATTTACTGCATTAATTTGTTTTCATCAAAACAACAACTGAAATACTGGTGCCAACTTAAGGCAACGTTGTCACTTTTTCATTACTCTAGAAGCGTATAATTTATTTATATGCTAGAGGATTTCTTTATTTTTTAATGTTTACATAGTAATATTATTTTATTTTTATTAATAAAAAAGTAAACATGAATGAAATTTCTGGTTAAAAAAGTTGTTTTTTTCTCGACATTTTTTTACGTTTTTAAGTTTGGACTAGACAGTCAACAGTTAATCACTGGGTTGAAAAAGACTAATAATTAAAAACCTATATAAATGATAACTAATTCTTTCACATGTATTCTAATAAAACTAGTATCGTTTGAGCCATTATTTGAAGCAAGACTATGTAATTATTTCTATTTGTCAAAATAGCACAGCTCCATAACTGTTGACTCAGACTATCCAACCACAACTTCCTTAAATATTAACTATTACACCAACCAATAAATATTCGGACGTTGTTGTATAAACTTGTTAATAAAGGGACATAATTAATGTATCTGTGCGGTAGTAATAAAAAGTACTACTAAAAATAAAGTGTGTGATTATTTGAAAACGATCAAACATTAACAGATATACTCGTATAATTTATTTTTTTATTTTTATACTTTTGGTGGTAGAGAAGAATATATGCACAACACAGAAAGAAAGTCCTACTTTTCTTTTTGTGATCAAGCATCTAAAATTATGTGAATACGTTGGCTAAAAAACACTACAGCTGCCATTTTAAAATAAAGTTGAGGATTTTTGCTCAGTTTCCTCCGCAGAAAATTGTAAACAATTAACTACCAACATCAATCTATCACACACGCTGATAATGAGTATTAGCTGTTTATTCTTTTCTTATTCTTTTTAAGATGGTTGATTGGAGATGTCTTACTTGGCACTTTGGGAGTATTTGCACTTTTCCTTTCCGGACATACTTGCTAACCTCTACTATCTCCTATAATCTAAGTATTGGGTTGCTTCTCTGTCATATATTTTTCGTATCTGCAATCGTACTCTTTCGTGCATCAAATATTCTTTCAGTGTGTGTGTTAATTCCCTTTCTTCGCCTCTGACATGTCTGCTTTTTTATTTTATATTTTGTACTCTTCGCCTTACTTTCGTTGCTTGGGTACCCTTTACAAACTTTTGAACATCTGGTCGAAGTTATATGTTTACTTATTTGCATATATTAATTTAAAAAGGATGCATGCAACTGTAACAATATTAAATAAATAGCAATTCCAAGTACTTCCATGTGCTCGCCATGGATCATAACAAAATGCTTCAAGATGTTTCGACCTGCAGGTATGAATTCCCTTGTAATCGATAACATCGGAAATCGGGTCAGAATCCTCCAGGTATAATACAGGAATGTTTAACCCGTCAACTAACTCAGGTTTTTACCAAATGAGGAGTTTACACAAATATTCTCTGCATTATACACAATAGCTCGTTGACCTCAAAAATGTAAGAAGAAAATTAGGAATCTTACCCTTCAATAAAGGTGCTGTCAAAGTCCAGGCTTAGGATTTGGGTGCATAATTTGCAATAACGTATTTGCGCTTATTGTACTTTTAGATAGTCTGACCGTCCCACCTCTTCTATTAAAGATTTGATATTCTGCACAACATATTGTGATGTTAGGGTTCTTTGTCTTACTTAATAAAATTAATTATATTGATAGAACTAAACTATCATTTACCCATACTAGCTCTATTAAAAGACTATAATCTCGTTTGTCGGGGTTCAAAACTTTAAAATGATTATCTATTATGATTATGATTATCTTGTTAAAAGTAAATGCTTTCATATTTTTGATTTAAATTTAAGTTACCTTTCACTTTCTTAGATCATGTAATGCAACAGAGGCACTATTTCTAACCTCACATTTCAACACCAAAACTCACATTTCATATTCCTTTTTTTTTGTTTTTACTTTCCATGTAGGAAGATTTCCAAATCCATATTTTGCAGTATTTCGTAACCACTTCTCTTCTTTATTCATTTTTCATTTTCATTTCCTTTTGTTATAATCTATAGACATTTTTTAATAAATAACAAATAAAGACTTCCAACCAAATCATTTCATTTAATTATTTCTTCTTTTTAATTAAATATACATTTTTCTATACAAATTTATATTTTTAATAAGTTTTAACTTCCATCATCAATTTTTCAAAAATCTGATTCGTCGTTTTTTTTTCTAACTTCTCTTTTTTATTTCAACAAGTTGATCCTTACATCTAATTGTACATTTTTATAGATTTTTATTGTCAACAATATTAATGTACCCTTGGTAACTTTAAACTGTTTAAATATATACTTCCAACAAACAAAAAGAGTTGAATCTTTTGAAATCATTAATAAATTATTTTTATAATAGAACTAGATAAAAATTGACATGCTCATAAGGCCATAAATGATTAAATAAGAGAAATGAACCAAAATTACCATTGTAAAACCACTACAATATGTATATTTTAAAATTTGTACCTCAAGATAACATTAGTGTATTCATAATAAACGTCGTAATTTTTTTTAATAGTCAAATAAATTTGATTAAAATCAACCTTCTTTTCTACAACTGTTTATATTTATCTATTTGTAAATACGATTTATCTATTTATTATATTATAATCTATTTATAAATTTTATTATATTACAATTAAAAGTTTATTTACGTATTTCTGTTCTATTTTTATTGTGTTTAAAGAAAATGCATAATTTATTTATTTCATTCTCTAAACTGATAACACTTTCAAAACAACATTTACAATTAATTATAGAGCTGTTTTAATATTACCATGTGTACTGTCGACAGCGCTTTTCAATCAACTGTAAAATATACTAAATATATAAGTGGAAACGTATAGGTCAAGGTCCACGATAAAGCTGCGCCATGTAATCATATGTAGTACCCCAACTTTCAAAGTCTGTTTCAAAGGTGTCAGAGGTATAATCTGGCTTCAAAATTTTCTAATATTTAGCCACTCCCTTGTCCCCAAATCGCATCCATAATTATAACCTAATATAATAGATGCAGAGCATTTTCTTAAGAGCAAACTATACCTACAACTGAATTACAAAAAAAAACTACGTAACACGTGGAGTGCCTTCGAAACCTTGACTACTCAAATTTAATCATAGAAAAGCGGTAACCTCTTATGAAAATGAAATGGAATTTAATGGCAGTAAAAAAGAAACGTTATATTGACCAATCACAGAACAAGTGCTGCAATATTTCACCAACAACTAATACTTACACAGTAATTTACAATTTGTGGTTTATCATACAAGAAATTTTCAGCAATATGGTAAAATAAAAATTGAAAATGAAAAGGGAAAATAAAATTTAACAAATAGGAAACTTAAGTCGTAAAAAGAGTCAGTAAATTAATAGATTAAATTAGGCGTATTTGCACGCGTTAAACACTATACTTTATCTACGACAACAAAAAGTAATAAACCACCAACAGCTAAGAAAAATATTTAACCTAGAATTTATACTCGCATTCATATTTTTTACGTGAAATCTCTGGCAATAAATTAAGAGATGTAAGGTGAGCCGCTTCCATATGTTTGGAGGTGTACAAGTGCACACCCCATTTTCCCATCATCGGATTCAATCTATAATACAATTTCGAAAACGACAAATAAAGTAAACATTATATTTTTAAAGACAATAGTAATAATACGTTTACAATCTGTATAATTTCAGCCAATCTACTATTTAGTATTTACAGCTAAATGATCATACGTATGTACTCGTTTTCAAAAAAGAATTTTACATAAACAATGACAATTCAATTGTCAAGGTTATTAACCCCTTTGCTACGAAATGTCAACATATTCTCGCATATATAGCAAATTATAAATTCTTTCAATGTTTTTATTGTAATTTAGCAATAATAATAAATAATATTATTAACAATTATATAATAATGTAAAGAAATAATCAATTTTACGTTTTAATGGAATAACAATGTTTGTAACGTTATATAATGAAAAATAACCAATTTCTGTTAAGACGCCTATAGCTGAATGGTTAAGCTCTGGCTTAATAGACAGGCGATCCAGAGTTCGCATCCCCGCCGGACCGAGGATAATTTTTTCTAGTTGGATTTGCATTCAAAATGTAATTTAATGTAAAACATTAATTAAACAAAATAAATTAATCTTTATCTAAATTTTATATTTTATAGTTATTGATTTACATTGCAAGACCGTTACTTAGAACTTTACGTGCGAGCACGGTACCTAACAAGGTTATCCGTGCAAGCACGTAGGGTTCGTGTAACGGTCGAGCATTGTACAACGTTTTATGGTATACTGACTCGTAAATCTTTAATAAATAATTCTTTCAGTTACTGAAGCAGTATAGTACAATACGTAAGATATACATTAACGTTTTAAATAAATATATATGTTGCTATAGTATTGATGATAACGAGCCCGTAATAATTTTTATTTCCCCCTTCTATGTAAATGCCACTTTACAGGCCTTTCTGTAACTAAGTGAGTAATTACAGCCACAGCCCTGTCAAACTTTGCAGCCTCTTAAAAGAGACCTGAAAAATTTTACAATGCTCATCGACAAAAAGCTATGGCAACTAATGTGTCGCTTAACCACAACACCATGGCAACGCCTAGCTATAAATTGTGCTACCGCCTTTGAATCCAAAATGTCTTTTTATAAAAAATGTACAATTTATAAAAAATGCTGGTGAAGGTGGAAATAAAAGTTTGTACGCGACACGCTTTGCAATTAATCGTTACTGGACTCGCTGGATTATGGAGGCTCGCTCCTTCGTCGCTCGCCCCACAAACTTTCCAGCTCGCCAGTAAAGATTAATTTGCAAAGCTTGGCACGTAAATAACTATTACGAGCTTGATAACGGGCTAGACCGTAAAAAGAATCTTTACCCATAGAAACAGAGCTAAATAAACATATGTATACGAGACAGTATACCATAAAATAATTAATAATATTATAATATTGCAAGTGCTCACATCTATGGCGTTTTAATAGAACTACCTACTGATTGTTGAGAAATGATTCCACACGGTCTTTATCGTTCAGTTTGGAGATTGTTTGCAATTAGTCGTTTTCACGGTTACTAGATTGTGCGGAATGTGTAGCTTTCTATGGTGGTCGTAGATAAAAAAAGTTTTGCTTTACTTTTAAAATCTCAAATGCTGCTAGTAAAATTATCTTAGCGCATACAAAAAAGAGTGCCTCTGATTTTAAAGTTTGCATTTTTTTATTTCACCTTGATTATTGTTCAACATTTAGCAATAGTTATTTATGGTACAAGTGAGTTAAGTAAGGTATTATCCACGAATGAAAAATTTGCCCTCGAGGGACGGTAAGCCCGAGAGGGTTAATTTTTCTGAGTGGATAATATCCTTAACTCACGTGTGCCATACAAAATTTTATCCAACACCTCTTTATTTAAGTTTAAATATCGAATTCGCAATTTAATGTTAGTCTGTAGATTTTGACAGTAATAAATTTAATACTATTGCGCGAGGACTGGATTTTAATAATATTATGCTACATCAGCTGGTGATTGGTTGCTACCTATAATAGCAGGCAATCACCATTCTAATGTAAGTACAACAATGTTTTTCTACCCACAAGTGAGTAAACATCAACTTTAATTGCTTACAAACATCAAGTTTTAGCCCTCTTTATTTAGTGTTGGATAAATATTATTATTTGTTTTTGATACTAGCAACTAATTGTAATTGCTGTAACTTAATCACAGGTGTTATAACTCTTTATGTAAAGACATATATTTTTTATGCTTAATATAATTAAATAACTCTAAAATGATTGATCGTCTGGTATACACAAACAAAACAATGTGATGTTGCTTAAAAGAAAGTAAAATAAAAAAAAATGCAAACATTAAAATCAAATCATCCTGTATACGCTAAGATAATTTTAATAGCAGCATTTGAGGTTTTAAATGAAACAAATCTTTCTTAAACAGTGACTTTTTTGGAAGACTAATAATAAAAAATCCATTTCGCAAGAGAATTTAATAATACATATTTGGAAAATGTACACATATCGGTAAAAGTGTAACATGTATCGGTAAAAATAAAAGTAAACGAATGTACTTGTGCAAATAACCTAATTTTAAATTCTAACAGTAACCTAATGCTCTAAGTTTTTTACCCTAATATATAAGTTCGATGTACTAAATGTACTACACTGTATACGTTAGGTGCACAAGGAAGTTATGGTCTACTAAAGATACAATTTACCATTTTCATTAGTTTCTATTATAATCATCGTCACATGAATATTCAATATTTTCAGTCTTCACCTACAGTTATCTCTACAGATATTCAGATCACTGTGAAAATCGAGATAATTGCAAATTTGAAGGTTTTCACTCTACACAGCCCTTATTAAAATTTCATCTACTACATGAAACTGATGACACCCCTCGTGGTATTATTAAGAGACTTCATAGCAATTTAATTATTAATGTGCTAATGTTTCTAGGGACTATTGGCGATTATCCTTTGAGTTCCAACCTGTACTTTTGGTGGAAACATAGGAACAAAGAAGAATTTAATTTGTATGGGTCTGGTAGGAAATGCAAATCAGTTTAAGTGTAGATACGTTTAGATACACACGTTTAGGTACTAGAGGTACTATACATAGGTAAATAACATTGCAAACAAACGTAATGTAATAACGAGAGGTCTAACATGTAACTGCTCTAACGTAGTTTAGGTTTTAGATGCCATTCGTCAACCTTGGGAGAGTACACCTCTGATAATATAATTTAAGTGCTGGTAGTAGGATAGGAATATAAAAAGTTTAAAATGCTAAAGCATATACAAAACTTAAAGTTGATTCCATGCAGGATGAATTAATCGTTTGTAAGTTAGAGTTAGTGTGTTAGAGCAACAAAACGAATGGAATATTTTTGTGTTTCATAATTCAGTTATTAGGAAATTCAAATCATACGGTTTTATTATCACATCACGTAACAGGAAAAATATCTGTAAAGCTACTGTAAAATTTAATTCGAAGCTTTTCAGCACATCGTTGGGTTTATATGTACTTTTTATTACTGCACGACTTTATAACCTTCAGTAGTATAAAGTTGGTTGGTTGAAACATTTAAAAAAATAGAAGGTAATTACTGGAACAAGTAAAATCCTTCAACCCATTAAATATATCTTCATTATAGTTTTTATGGGGATGACTTTAAATAAAGGGGCTGGCTTGTAGGTTGAATAAAAGAATCTCTTCTTTGTTTGCCCTAGTGTGATTCTAACCTACAGAGACTTTGTCATTAGAATTTCAGTGTTTACTTTGACAAGAGATTTGTCTTTTCGGTGGTTTGATGGTTTTCGTATATACTAACTTGGACAGACATCTCTTATTTTAAAAGCTTTTGCTATTTTAAAATTAAGTTACAATTTTAAATTAACGATATCTATCTTCGTGAACTTTATATTAATACCAAATCTTAAAAATATAAACAAGTAAAAAAAGATACTGCTACATACTTCTGAAAATTCTAGAGAACTCTACTGCCTTCTAAGTAGAGCCCTCCCAGTTATGTTTAAAGATAAAACGTTGTTTTTTTTAGTAGTAAAATCTCGTTTAGTTGAAGCGTATAACGAAAATCGCCAACCAAAGCCAAATGGTGCAATTAAAGAAACAAAAAAAATATATTGACGTTCTACAAACTTTTCAGACAATCGCTGCTTAGAAGTTGGCAGTGAAGTTATATTATTATTTTGAAAACGCAAAGTATGAATTAAAGGGAATAATTAAGAAACCGTAATTGCTTCTATCAAACAATATTAGCTAAACATTGTTCATGTTCATTAACTAAAAACTTAATTGTTTTCACGTCTATAATATAACTTTTCATCACATCTGTTTTCAGTTTTTAGCGAAACAATTATTTGCATTGCGTTTTTGTCAAAAAAGAAAATACCATTTTTGCACACTGCTCCATTATTTTACGTTGTCGTGCTTCGCGTACTCTTGCCAATCATATGCATCTAACATATGTACCACAGTATTATAGGGTCATTCCATTCCAAATCATCCCAAAAAAATATCTTTTCAACCCAACCATCTGAGATTTTCGTGAAATTTCGGTAGGATGGTAGAGGACAAAAAGTAACTTACGTATGTAAAGTTATAGCGCTCAGTGATACAGGGTATTCATACAGCAGGACCACGGTTGCAAACATGAAAAAGATGTAAAATTTATGCTTACAAGGTGAACAAAAACAATTCATAACTTTGCTTCTAACGTTCGTAGAACTAAGGTGATCGATAATAATGGGTTTTGGACGCATTATTAATTTTTTTTATTTCAAAGAATTTATTGTAGCTTTGTAATTGTACATTAATTTCAATGGTATTAATAATAATGGTAATTTGCGTAATTCTGTTTTGTTGTTATTGTGTTAGGAAAATATTTTTTATAAATAATAAAATAGATTTTACTAATTAGGTAGCTTTCAAATTATTCCTTAAATTTAGATTCAAAATATTTTTTAAAAGAAGAATATTTTTTAGAAGATTTTATTTTAAGTACTTTATATGCGTTTTTTATTATTGCTATTGCTATTTGTTTTTGTATTATATTATTTGTAATAATTCATGTAAATATAATTTATAAATTGGACAGTGGTTCCCAAGCAGCATTTTTAGTCGTCGCTACGTACCATCATATGCAGCAACTACCGGTGGAACTATTAAGTTTTAGCCACTAGTCACAAGCACGTAATTGCTATGGTTTTGTTACGTGCCTGGAACCAAAATGGGGAACAATTTTTGGGTAGCAGGAACGTGGCGGCGTAGTAATTGCTACTTTCGTGGAACTTCTTTTCTCTTTGACACATCATGTCGCGTGGTTGCTCTCTCTTGCTCTTGCAACTTAACAAATATTCTATCATTTTCTATACTATATAATGCTGGATCGTGTCACAAAATGAATTACCAGTTTATTTGTAATACGTACTTAATACAAAGAGCGATGAAATGTTTGATTATTTTTTCATTCCAGTACACCAAAATTATAAACCATTGCAACTTTTCTCTTAAATATGATGATGATAGATCGAAAAATAACAACGCGCCTTCTTTAAATATATTTTTTAGTAAAAAAATGTCTTTAATAAAACATGATAAATAATACACGAAATACTTATAAGTTGATACACATGATAGAAACCATTTTTATATTATTCCTGTTATGTTCTTTTATGTGTTTAAATAAAAGATACTCAATTATTGTCATTAATTAACTTTATTAATATTGAGTGAGCAGGGCGAATTACACACACAATGCATAGACTGTAGAAGACGTGTATCCTCCAAGCCGACTCGAGTGTTACTGACGCTCGCCCAGGGAACGGGCCAGGATTGGTTAGTTACATCACTACAAATAAATGTTGCCAACTTCAAGCTACATACATAACAATCCCTAAGGCACAATTTGGCACCAATTTGTTATTTTTATTGAAGGTTATATAGTAAAACATCTATTAACAATCATAACAAATTGCAAATTGATTAATCATTATTGATTAATCCAACATTTTACAAGTAAATATGGAGATGGAGTAGTTTACGAAAAATTACTTTAATGTGATTCTCCTGGGTAGCAAAAACGTAAGTGTTACATTCAATACTACTGTAAGGTTTTAAAAACTTTAAAGTAGCTTCGGGCAAGTTACTGCTACAATCATAATACCACTTTGAAGTTGCAACGACTTTAAAGTAAGTATACTAAGTGGCAATACCGTTCCACATACTATAATAGTTACTCAGAAGTAATGAAACTACATAGTTCCAATAAATAGTAGAAACAACTACACAATTACTAAAATATTCCGAATTGAAGAAATTAAACCTATAAAGTCATAAATTTAGTTGCAGTTACGTAACAACTACTCAATCAAAGTTCCGATCTCAGTTACTGCTGCTTAAATGCTGCTTGGGTTATGTTTTCATATACTATACACTCATTTTTTTCAATAGTTTTTATACATTATTAAGGTTTTCTTAACTTTTCTTAACTAACAAAAGGTTGAATTTTCATTAAGCAACAACAAATAATAGTATACATTCAACAGAATTTTAAATGTTATTGAAAAGTTGTATTAAAAAATACTCTAAAAATAAAATAACATCATAAAGTATACTTGCTTCGAAAATATAGATAGCGGTACTAACAGTACAATACTAGAGTTTCTTAAAAAAACTTCAGTAGTAGTGGTGGTAGCAGTTGGTTTTAGACGTGTGGTCCCTTTTATTAATGTTCTTAAACCCCTGTTCAATAAATATACATTATTTTGTTTCATTATTCGAATTGAATTTCCAATTTCTTTTTTGCCCGTAAATTAATTTTAAAAAAATAAGCTGCAAACCAATAGCGGGATTTGAACCGATAATCTGTTGCACATAGAGACGGTATTTTGCCATTGAGCTACATCCGCTTTGACTTTATGATCGTCTTACCTATCTCTTCTTATAATTACATCTTGTGTTTTTCGGTTTTTCATATTAATAAATAAAATTAGGATCTTATTTAATTAAAAACATGTTTTGTTATAGAATCACCTATAAAGCTGCAAACTTAACAAAAAAATTTAAACTTTCCGCTATTTTATGGATTTAATTTGAAAATAAATAATCTAAACGTCATTAGGTAGAGATTATTTCTATAATAGTTAGCGTCATTATAGTGATTTTTTTATAATTTGAATATGTGTATGACTAAATCTTGTTCCTAATTCAAATAAAACCGGCGAATTTGATGAAATTTGAAAATAAATTGCATCAGAAATATTTCAGTTTAAGTTTAAGTTCGGTCTTGATATAATTAGGCAACCCAACAATCACCTGTGCGCGCAGCTGATTTTCTAATTACCTATACGAGTCTCATTTAATTTGTCTTTCAGTTTACTTGTACCTGCAGATATATATAGGGTGCCCATCTAATAGTGACACATTTTAACATCGACTACTGACAACAAAATAAATTATGCGATTTTCATGATGAAGTTCGATCAAGATCAATTTTTTATGAGAACTATGCTCTATTAACTTTAAAATAAGCCTAAGATGAAAGTACTATAATAATTGAAGACAGAGTTATGAATTGTTTTTGTTCACCTTATAAGCGTAAATTTACATTTTTTTAATCATGTTTGCAGCCTTGATATATGAATACTATGTATCACTAAGCGCTATAACTTTATATACGTAAGTTACTTATGTCCTCTACTATCTTACCCACAAAAATCTGAGATGGTCGGGTTGTCGGCTGTGATGATTTGGTATGGAATGACCCTATATATGATTACCAACCGATAGTGCATGTACATTGTATGTACATGCTTAATGTATTACTTATATTTTGTTTATTAATTGTACGTTAATTTATATCATAAAATTTAGAGAAATCTAAAGTAAGTATTTAGAGAATAATTACAGAGAGTTATTTAGAAACAAGCGTGTAACTAATTGCACTTCTTGCTTCTAAGCATGAAAACTAAAATTTATGTAAAAACAGTTTACACAGTGGCGTATTTAGGGAGGGGGGCTAAAGGCTGGAGGGTGCAACGGCTCCCGTGACCTAGTACCCCTGCGAAACACATTTTTGGTTTTGATCTACCGATCAACAAACCACTTAACATTTGCTAGACTGCTTTACTTCCGTAACATTTTGGAAACGAATCAAAATTCATTTCCTTTTTAACGAATTCACGCGGGATCCCTGTTTTGTAAATTGTATGTAAATATGTGTAACAAATATTAGGTCAAGTGAATAATTATTTACTGTGTAAGGTTTCAATAAAACTAGTTAAGTACAATTATCTTTATTCGTTTTTTAACAATCAACTATCGATCAAATGAATCGTTTTGGGACAACTAGTCCTACATTAGATTTCCCTTTTTTAAACAGATAAAAACTAACTGTATAGCAGCCAGAGAATAAGTACACAAAAATAAATTACTCAAATTCATGTGAGCACTTATTGTTTTTTCGTAGTTATCAAATCTGAGAAACCATAATTCCTGAATAGATAATCCACATATAAAATACAGGAATTAAAACAATAGCTTTATTTATGGTACAAGTGAGTTAAGTCACAGTATAATATACTGTGACTTAATATACTGTTATATATTATATAACAATCAGTAGGTTCACTTGCATGCGACACCATTCATTTTATTAATCTACCTTCGAATAACACGCCCATAAACGAAGTAGTGGACCGACGTTTATCGGTCGGAATCGCCGATAAATAAAACGCGCCGCATATAATAAAATGTCTCGAACAAATATGTAAACAAAATCTCTTGTTATATAATAGTATAGTAAAATATGAAGTAGCATTATGTGCAGTGAACCATTTGATTGAAGTTGTTTTACTTATAGAATCTAATAAATAAAACGATAATCAATTTAGATATTTAAAACATTTATTAAACTAAATTAGAAGAGTTGTTTCTTGTTACATCGTTAATTACCAACTAAACTTACATTATTCTTTCAACCCATTAACCATATTCTTGCGCTGCAATAGTCATTTCATTTTATTTAGAAATAATTACGAACAAATGCATAGCTGTATACAATTTGAATACCTGTTCAACAAACAAATGGAGAATCTAGGTCACCGTAATCACATACGTACAAAATAGGGGAGATGAAATCAATTTACACTATAATAATAATAATTAATAATAATAAAATTTATTTTCATATTAGTGCATATTAAATTAAAGACACAATGACAAACGAAATGCTAAAAAGGACAATCCTAACGCACGCTTTGACTTTTTTTAACAGTTGAGAGTAACAAAAGACGCTATAGTTCACACCTGTTGATTAGGCGTTGACCTAGATTGTTGAAGTCTTTTAATAAATCAGCATAAAAAATTTTATTATGTATGATTTCGTAATCGCTTATTTGTTCTATTACGTGTTAGTAATTCAATTTTAAGCAATTGGTAAATATATACAAAAGTGAATTCTTAAATACGGCATTGTTTTTACGAGCGTATTTATTAAAAAATAATAGTATGTAGGAAAAAATAACCTGAAATCGGAAACCTGAAAAAACTAATTGTAGTTCTTTCCGAGGTATTTTTACAGCCTTTGGCGGCACAACGACTAACACTATGCATTGTTTACTGGTACTAATACTGCACAATTGTGGGTTTATCCGGCTCTGGTAAGTTCGATACGTTCTGTTGCGTGTTTGAAACAGAACTGCTGTCTGCATACTGCCGACTCGCGCCAGCATGTAGTGTGGTGGATGGAAATTATTTGCGACAGTCACATTACTGTATGTTATATATACTGTGGTTAAGTAAGATTTTATTTAGTTAATTTTTCTGAGTGGATAATATCCTTAACTCACGTGTGCCATACAAGATTTTATCCAACACCTCTTTATTTAAGTTTAAATATCGAATTTGCAATTTAATGTTAGTCTGTAGTTTTTGACAGTAATAAATTTAATACTCTAGCGCGATGACTGGATTTGAATAATATTATGCAATGCAAGCTGGTGATTGGTTGCTACCTATAATAGCAGCCAATCACCATTTTAATGTAAGTACAACAATGTTTTTCTACCCACAAGTGAGTAAACATCAACTTTAATTGCTTGCAAACATCATGTTTTAGCCCTCTTTATTTAGAGGTGTGGGATAAAAATATTTGGATCTATGGCTTCCATTATAATAAGACTGTACTCCAGGTCGTAGTCATAGCTAAATAAAATATAAACCATCTTGTGGGTTATTTTACAAGCAATAAAATAGCTATTCATGTAACAAGTACATAATGTAGGACTTTATAGGCAACCCAGACAAAAGGGCGAGTCTATAAGATCCGATTATGTAAGAGTTGCATACAAAGCTTTATGTTCGATTCCTAAAATTGGGTAATTATCAAAAAAAAATCAGTTTATAAATTTGACATCTATTCATGACAGAAGAAAATTTGACATGAAATATACAGTTGCCATACTTTATTTTACTACTACCACTTTATTTTACGAGTACAATAATAAGCCAGTTCACTGCCGCAAAACAATACAATAAACAGTACTGTATAAATGCAATCGGACATAAAAGGCTTTTTGCATATTTTACGTAAAATCTACCAAAATCGAGTTATTTAAGAATTTTCATTCCAGTAATTGTCTTTTCCATGGCGGCTCCATCATATCTTCCTTAACTCGTGTTTATAGTCAGTTTTTTAAACAATATATAATATTTGTGCACATCTATGTCAATTTTCAGCTAGATTTTTTTCTAATTTTACTATGAGGTGAATAGTGTATGCATTATTAGGGTACATGCAGTGCTAAACACTATTATAGTAAAAAAGGAAATGTTGAGACGAAATTAAATATTAAGAAAAATCAAATGTAAAAAGCGTAACATTTATTGGTAAAGACGAAGCATCTAAAAGTTCCTTATAAAGATGAGATGATGACTTTGAACCTCAATGCCGACCTGTGTACAACGCCGCATGACACTGTTGACAACAAGGTATTTTTCCTTGATGTTTTTGTGAGTCATAAATTTTCAGCGAAGAATATTCTTCTGAATATATATTTTATAATTAATTATGTAATTAGATCAAGGTCGAGACATTTTAATGGGCCACTTTTTGAAGCAACCATGGATGACATTGAGGTGAGTATGTAATTTTGAGGAAGCCCTTACTGGATTTTCATCTGTAATCAACAGTGCAATATCGTCTGCTCAACTTCGTCGCTAGTTGTTAGGTCTGCCGTACAAAAAGTATAATACTGGTCGTAAAATAATCCCTTGGGGTGAGCCACATCCAATAGATATATTTGACTTGGAAAAGTCTGACATGTAAGTAGGACTGGAATATAAGGTAAATATCATCAGGCACTAGTTATACCATATTTCTTTGTGCCAGACTTTATCAAACGATTGATTGACGTCGCGAAAAACAGCACTACAATATTTTTTTGCTTCAAAAGGTGTTTTTACTATTCTATGAACTTGCTCAATCTTGAGGTGATGTCTTCTATAATAGGTATTAGTCTTTTAAACACTAAGTTTTCAAACAACCTTGAGATTATGGGAAGTAAGCTTATGACCCATAAGCTTACTCGATAGGATTCTATCGAGTTAGGTGGCTTGCCAGGCTTCTGGATTAGGATGATTTTGCAACTTTTCATTGTGCTGGAAAGTGTCTCGTTCTTAAAATCGCATTACATATAAATGTTGGTATTGTGAGTCCCTTTTGTGAAAGTTCTTTCAGAATTCGCCCTGTTATTAAATCGTATCCGGAAAATTTCTTTGTAAACAGCTTTTTTTATTGTACCTCTTACTTCCTTCACTTTGATGGCTTGAATTGGTGGTGATAGTTGCACCGAGGCATCTAAAGACATGTTTATTTTTTGTTTGTCAATTCTAGCAATGGTTTCGGAAGATTTTAACTGAAATGTTCGGCAAATACTTCAGCTTTTTTGGCATCGCTTTTCGTCCAGGTTCCGTTTCCTTTACGGATTGGCGAGTCGGGATGGTAGCCAATAAACCTTCGATGAAAATTTCAAAGGTCGCGGCTCTGTATTCCTGCAGCATCTTCTTCAGTTCTTTTGTTGCAGCAACGCATCACTGCTTTTCTTTAGCATACCGTTTTCTCTGCCACTCCTTTAATAATGTTCTTTTTCCTGCTATTTTATTAGTGATTCCCGTTGGGTAACCACTTTTCCAAAGTTGGTCTGGTAGTGTAGGTGTTGATTTCCAGGCAGCGTTCTGTACTGCTGTCAAGAGATTTTCTATTGCCGTTTCAATGTCATCTGTTTTTAATTTTACATTTAGGGGGATGTGTTCTTCGAGTATCTCCGGAAAGTAACCCCAATCAGTGTGGTGATTGTGTGGATGCGACGGCTTAGTTTTAACAATTAATAATGTGTAGTATCGCAGGAGTGTGATCTGAGCAGCGGCCGTAACTTTCATCAACATTTAGATATGCTTGACCGATGTCTATTGCAATGAAGAAGCAGTTTGGAATTTTCGCTGTAGCAATAGCCCAATAGAAATAAAATCAGAAAACATGGTCTATGTATTTCTTACATGACCGAATGTAGAGTTCTACCTCTTGGAGAAATCAACCGAGATCACCAGTGTGAGTATTTGGCACCGTCTCCACATGAAATAGATTTATATAGTCTAGCGATTTGAAGTATTCCTCAAATCATTCTTTATTCGTTGGTTAATATAATAGATAAATCTAAATTTATGTTAAAGAAATCCGGAATAGCGTTCCGGGGATCCCATCAGATTACTTTTATGTAAAAACTTCGAGCTTGTAATAATTGAGTAATTAAAACGGTTTTTAAAAATAAAACCTGCTCTAAAGCAAACCAAATCGGCTTCGTTTATAAACGGGCATGAGTATTGTACTACTATTAATGATAAGATTATAAAAATACTTTTTTAAGTTATGATTTGCTATAGTATGTATTTACTTTCTTTGGATTTAAATTGTAAATAATTTGATTTCTCTTTGTATAAATTAATACGTATATGAATTTTTAATTTAATAGCTATAATTATTTGTTAAGATAATTAAAAAGGTTGTCGCCGGATCGCATTGATCGCGATCGCATAAAAGTAAACTTTTCTTTTTTGTTTTTGTCGTTAATTGTCTTTGTTTAATATAATTATATTTCTGCTTGTTCCTTTTTCTTCTACGTAATCACTTTATTTCAATTTAGTAAAAATTTGGGTAGCTCAAATGGAAAAAAAACTGAAATTTGGACATTTAAATGTATGTTCCATTTTGAATAAATTCGATTTATTGAAATTTCATATATTACAAAATGATTATGACCTTTTTGCTTGCAGCGAGTCTTGGTTGAAGGATGAGGTATCAGACGATGTAGTTCAGATTGATGGGTACAGTATAGTACGAAGAGATAGACCCACACGTGGTGGTGGTCTCATTTTATATTTAAAAAATTATTTATCATTTAACATTTTAGATTGTGGTCTTGCCATTGAACAATTATGGGTGCAGATGAAATATAACAAATTTGTTTACATTTTTGGTGTTGTCTATAATCCAAAGCGTAGTCTTTATAAAAATTTTGTCGATTCCTTAGAAACAACGTACTCGATGTTGTTACAGGTGAGTTCTGATATAATTTGTTTTGGAGACCTGAATATTAATGTACTAGATACAGAGTGCCCAGCCACTTCATATTTAGTGGATTTTATGGAGAGTTTTAATATTAATCAAATCATCTCGGAACCTACCCGTAGGAACTCCCTCATTGATCTAATTCTTACAACAAATAAAAATGCTATTTCTAATTCTTCTGTAGTTGCTTACCATGAAATATCAGATCACGATATAATACAATGTTATATTGACATGCCACATACAAAACCAACTCCTGTATTCAGAACATACAGAAATTTTAGAAATCTTAACCAGAATCAGTTTTGTGATCATTTAAGTTCTATACCGTGGCGGAATATTTATGACATTGAAGAAATAGATGATAAAGTTAATTTTATTATAGATAATATAATTGCTGTCCTAAATATTCATGCGCCGTTTATTACATCAAGATTTACCAAACAGTATGCTCCTTGGTTAACCGATAATATAAAGCGTATGATGCGTATGCGTGATCATGCTTTGAGTCGATTCAAAATGAGTAAAGATGCTGCACATTGGGAATACTATAAGGAAATTAGAAATGGTACTACTCTTGCTATAAGACAAGAGAAAAAAGCTTATTACAATAGTAAATTTAACCACGATAATAAATCAATTTGGAAAAGCCTACGACTTTTAAATTTATCTAAAAAAAGTACTAGTATGAGATTACTAACACACTTGTCAAATTGTAATGAAATTAACAATTATTTTATTAATAGTATACCTAAACTTCAAATTAATAACAACGATGTTGTTGAGTTTTATAAAAACAATATTAAAGAATCTATTACTAGTACATTAATCTTTAAAGCTGTAAGCGAAAGTGATATATTAAAAATTATCAATTCAATAAAAACAAACGCAACAGGTACAGATGGAATTAATATTACTGTGGTTAAGCTTTGTGTACCATTACTTCTTCCTTATATAATGCATGTTATAAATTCCTGTTTAAGTAAATCGAAATTCCCAAATTGTTGGAAAACAGCTCTGGTCAATCCTTTACCAAAGATAGCGTCACCAAAGGAATTCAAAGACTTTAGACCAATTAGTATCTTACCGACCTTCTCAAAGATACTAGAAAGGGTGATTGAACAACAATTGCGCGAACATGTGGAGAAATTTAATGTATTGCCAATGACACAATCGGGATTTAGACGAGGTTACGGTTGCAACACGGCTTTGTTAAGTGTTACAGATGATTTGATTCGAGCTACGGATCAAAGAAAAGTTTCAATTGTGGTACTTTTAGATTTCAGTAAAGCATTTGACACAATTGATCATACAGTTCTTTTAGCATTGCTTCATTACATTGGGCTTGGTAGCCGAGCATTATCTCTGCTCCAAGATTACTTGAGTGGTCGTTATCAGACTGTAGTTTCGAATCAACAAAGGTCTGATGCTTTACCGATTATTTCTGGAGTGGCGCAAGGATCAATGTTAGGCCCCTTATTATTTTCTATTTATACGTCGCAATTTCCTAATGTATTAAAGTTTTGCAATTATCATTTCTACGCAGACGATTTACAAATCTACAAAACATTTGACATACAAGATCTATTAAGAGCATGTGATGAAGTTAATACAGACCTGCAAGCCTTGTTCAATTTATCTAAAAATTACGGCTTAAAATTAAATCCAGCTAAATGTGTGGCATTGGTTTTTGGTAGAGATGGTGACCGATCTAAAGTAATCGACAGCATAGTTGTTCAAATAAATAACGAAAATGTTCCTATCGTAGACTCTGCAAAAAATTTAGGACTGACGCTTGATCATACATTACGATTTAAACAACATATCTCAAAATGCTTGCAAGGTGCATACTGCAATTTACGCTTGATATACCAACATCGTTACTCTCTCAATAGAAAACTTAAAATAATGTTATGTAATTCCCTTGTCTTATCAAAATTTGATTATTGTGACGTAGTTTATAGTCCTTGCTTAAGCTCTCGAGACATAAGTCGAATACAAAAAGTGCAGAACTCGTGTCTGCGCTTAATATATAGTATTAAAAAACATGAAAGAATTTCACATAAATTACAAGAAGTTCCTTGGTTAAATATGCAAAACCGACGCCAATTACATTCGCTATGTTTATATCACAAAATACTGATATCAAAAGTTCCTCCATACTTATGTAACAGAATCACTTTTCGTACTGATATACATCATCTGAACCTGAGACATAGGGGAAAGTTAAGTCAACCTAAAATAAATTCGGAATTAGGACGACGTTCCTTTTCGTATTGTATTGCTCATTTCTATAACGCTTTGCCGGATGATCTCAAATTTTTAACACTTTCGAAGTTTCGCGCAGGTTTAAAGGAATTATTATTACTGAATCAATAACAAAAAGAAATTTTTATACCATATAGGAATATTGTTACTTGACAATCATACTATTACTATTTATTTCTGGTTTGGTCTGCCCTGACGCATGTATGTACCTATCTGACATATTTGTTTTTTATTTTTAACCTTATATAGAAGAAAAAGGAAAACACTGAAGCTTATAAACAAGCTGCATGTATTTTTAATTTTATTACTTGTTTTATTAAAATTAAGTGGGTTAAGTGGTAGAGCAGCTTTAGAATTTTTCTAAAAGAGCTGAACTTCGCCCACTCCTTCTTCTCATAAGAGAAAAAATGTAAAATGTATGCATATTCTGTTAAAATAAAGGCATTATTATTATTATTATTATTTGTGTTTAGTTTCCAGTAAATTAATCAATACAACTTTTCAATTACATAATTATGGAATATATGAATTGACGAATTAACTTTCAGTAACAGCATAAATGTAGACAAATCGAAGAAGAATTCTGATTGATAATTTTTCAGAATGTAATTTGGTAAGAAATAGTCCTAAAATAATTTAATGTGACATAACATGACACATTAATGAGACATTAAATCAAGAAATGAAAAAATTGCTGTATAGAGCTACCGTAAAATCACCGCAACATAAAATATAAAATGTAACAAAAAATAAGTACATATAATAGGACCTGATAAAACAACTTCCGGTTGTCATTGTTGAAGAGGAAGACCTCAACATTTCACCCATTTTTATAAAAGACTTTTTCATGGCGGAAACTGAAAACGGGCGATAACTCGACATGCCCCTTTTTCTATCGTGTTTCATCTAAAAATATATTTGAAAAAATATGATCACAGATAAAAGCGAGTTCTACAAAACATATAAGACTTAATTACATTATATGTAATTAAAATAGTAAGTACAATATTTCTATACTAAAAAATAAAAATTAAAACTAATTTTTTCAAACTCTTACCAAAAGAAAAGGAAATTAAATATTATCTTGAAGCATCTTTTACATGAAAAGCGTAATTTATGTTTTTTCATTTTTTCAATTATCTTTTCTATTTGAACTAAAAGAGGATTTTGTCAATATTTCTTCTGAAATAACTTTCCTTTGATTTTTACGATTTTATCGGAAAGATGTGATTGATTAAAAGTATAATTGCTTTTTAAATTTTTATGTTCAACATTTCATTCCACTTTTCATCATATCTTTCACACAATTCTTTAAGTGCTGTTTGTAAACGGCTGCACGATAGACAGTCCCTTTTTCTCTTTCTCAAACTTGTATTTGTATTCCCTTTGGCATTATTATGTTTATTGCCAAGGATAATCGCAAAACCGACTCTAAGCGCACGCATTTATCACAACGAAGTAACTTCAAATTTATTCTTCTGCTTTTCCTTTCCTTTAACAGAAATATAAATGGATAAAATGTATTTAACAGCTCTTAGAGATCTAAATCACTGTCTTAAACAATTTAAGTTTTAGATTTGCTTTTACTCTCACAAACGTATTTAATAAATATAAATCTTTTAATGGCATTCCCGATGAATATGAAATACGATTTATCTACTTGTAGATTCATATAATGTACAGGGTGTTCAGAATTGATGAAATAACGGGTTGCAACTAAAAACCTGCATTAACTTTGCGTTGGATGGAACAATGTGAAAAAAGGTTGTTGACCATTTTATTTTAAAAGAGTTGCCAAGAAAACAAATCTAAATATTATCCTGAGAGGTAGTGTAATTAAGAAAAGTGGGTGGTCTGATCGTAGGGCATCATTAATGACGGAAATAAAAAACTATGAAGTAAATCTATTGAACACCACGCATTTGCATACCTTTTTTGTTGGAATGATATTATTACTTCCTATAATAAATTTGAGAGTTCACTTATTTTGTTTTGTAATAATTAGCCACACCAACTCTTTTAAATTACAAGGGGAGTTTTTTAAGTTATCTATCTAGCTATGAAAACAACGAGTTAGAGAACAGATAAAATTTTATTTTTCAACATAAGAATCATTAACACTAACACACTTATTCCAGCGTTTTTCTAATAACGCTATGCCTTTGAAAAAAAACTCTTTTGGTAATTCTGCAAAATATAACTCCACGACGTTTTCCAAGTCATCATTCGATAAAAAACGACGCCCCCTCAAGTGGTTTTTGAGTTTTGGAAAAAGATAATAATCAGAGGGGGCGAGATCGGGACTGTAAGGTGAATGTTGTAATTCCTCAAAGCCGCATTCATTGATTACTTCTTGAACAATTCGTGCTTTATGCACTCTGCAGTTGTCGTGCACAGAAGCAGAGATTTATGAGCATAACTGTGGGGTTTTTTCGCGTATAGCCGCTTTCAAGTTCCTAATTGTGTCTTTGTAGACATTTCCCGTTATTCTAGTCCCTTTTGGCATATACTCAATTAAAAGAATCCTCTCCGCGTCGTAGAAACCTGTGGCCATCACTTTCCCTACAGAAAATTGCGTTTTCGCCTTCTTGGGAGGTGGAGAGCCCTTATGAATCCATTGCATGGACTCTTGTTTCGTAGGAGGGTCCCAGTGGTATACCCAGGTCTCATCCCCGGTTATAATTCTATAGAAGAAGTCTTCATCTTGGGATAAAGTAGTCAAATTCTCCTCGCAAATCTGTCGTCTAACAGTTTTTGTTCGGGACTGAACAGTCTGAGAATCTATCGTGCCGACACTTTGCTCATTCCCAAATCTTCGTGTAGAATTTTAAAAACACTCGTTTCTGATATTCCCATTTCTCTAGCAATAACTGAAACTTTTACTCGGCGGTCAGTCAACTCTAAATCTTCAACTTTGTTGATGATTTCTTCAGTTCGTGTTTCCAGTGGTCTTCCATACTTTGGGTAATCATGAATGGTACCCCTGCCCCATTTAAACTGCTTGCACCAATATTTGATTTGGAAATAGGACGGACTATTTTCTCCATACACTACCACCGTTCTCTCATGGATATTCTTCGGGCTACTGCCTTCTTTCGTTAGAAATTTCATGACGCTTCTGTGTTCAAGCTTCAAAACACTCATTTTCGCTTCTTTAAACTGATATATAAATGACAAATGTTAAGCGATTGGAATCAAACTTAGTCCAGTCGGCAGGGAACCAAAAGTATATGTTTTTGGTTCTTTCGTGTTAACAGCTATTTTATTGCACAAACCTATTCAGAATAGTGGGTAGAGCAATATATGTAGTTGCGTACTAAATTGTAGTGACAGCAGAAAAGTTATTAACAATTTAAGACGCCATCAACCGTTTTCGAGGAGTTTTTATTCCGTAGCTCATCAGGATGACTTCCTACGAAAAAATGTTCAGTATATGATTTGTTTATAATAAAAATAGCTACAAAATGGCACCGGTTCGATTGTTCTAACTGAAATAATTAAGTTGCAAAATCGAAGAAACTGCCAAAATCGCGTATATTTTTTAAGTTGTCATAAAAATTTAAATAGTAAACCAATATCGATGAAACTTACGTTAAGTATAGTTTAAATTATGTACAATGAGCACTCAAAACCTGTATGCCAGGTATGCAAAACTTTTTGTTAAACAAGGTTTTATAAATCTACTACGCCTAAAATTTTGCAAGTTTGCAAAAGCTGTTTGAAGCTTTGCATACTATTGCAAATATGCATATATATAGCGTAAGTCGTTAGCAATCGAACGCAATTTGTGAAATTCGATGGCGTTTATTTTTGCAATTTTGGTGACGTTTTACATCTCTTCATAGTTTTGTTACGTTTATAAATAATTAGTTTTTTGGTTCGTATACGTGGTCATTTATGAAATATTCCATCTGGTTCGAATGCATGGCAAACAAACACGCAACTTAAAAAAAAGAAATTCAAGTTTTTATGCTTGGATCCTGAGATATTAAACTTTTTGCGTAAGTATGCACTACTCGTATATTATTTACCATATTGAAATGAATCAAAATCGTGTATATAGAGTGAACCTTGTAGAATAAGTATGCAATTGCCCAAAATTATTAGTTGCATATTTCTAATAGAAATTATTAGTTGCATATTTCTAATAGAAATTATTGCAGTAGAGTGAGACGCGCGCTCAAAAATCGGACAATCGCCTACTTAGTCTAATGCATAAAAACTCGCAGGATCCAAGCATCGAAACTTGAACTTTTTTAAATTGCGTATTTTTTGCCGTGTATTCGAACCCAATGGAATATTTCATAAATAACTACGTATACGAACCAAAAAACTTATTATTTATAAAAGTAGCAAAACTATGAAGAGATGTGAAACGTCACCAAAAATGCAAAAATAAACGCAATCGAATTTTACAAATAGCGTTTGATTGCTAATGACTTAAGCTATATATATGCACATTTGCAATAGTATGCAAAGCTTCAAACAGCTTTTGGAAACTTCCAAAGTTTTAGGCGCAGTAGAATTATAAAACCTTGTTAAACAAAAAGTTTTGCATGCCTGGCATACAAGTTTTGGGTGCCTTTTGTACATAATCTAAACTATTCTTAACGTAAGTGTCATCAATATTGGTTGACTGTTTAAATCTTTATGGCAACTTATAAAACATACGCGATTTTGGCAGTTTCTTCAATTTTGCGACTTAATTATTCCAGTTATAACAATCAGACTGGTGCCATTTTGTACCTATTTTTATTATAAACATATCATATACTGGATTTTTTTCGTAGTAAGCCATCCTAATGATCTACGCAAGAAAAACTCCTCAAAAACGGTTGATGGCGTCTTAAGTTGTTAATAACTTTTCTGCTGTCACTACGATTTAGTACGCAACTACATATATTATTCTATACACTATTCTGAATAGGTTTGTGCAATAAAATACCTGTTAACACGAAAATACACTCTTCACATCTCTATTGACTGGACTAACTTGGAGATGACACTATAAAATGTCACAGCAACTTGACATAAGAAAACTGTCGCGGTAGTATATTGTTTTCATAGCTAGGTAGATACTTAAAAAACTCCCCTCGTATTATTTACATTGGAAACTACGATCTTTGATTAATTGTTACAGTTCTAAAAGAGTTAGTGCAATTTTTAGTTATAGCCCGTTATATCAGGACTAAGAAGTTGGACAACATTAATTTTTCTATTTCTATGTATAATCTTCATTTGTGGTTTTGAAAACAACTATTTTACTTGCCCCTATTTTTTGTGTTGCAATTAAAACCCGTGTGTGTTTTTTACGTTGCAGTTTTTGTTAACCTGAATCAAAAGGTAAAATATAATACCAATTCAAAAAGAACATTTTTCACCCAAGTGATGCATCATCTCATAAAACTGCCTTAAAAATTGTGCTGTATTTCAAGAAGATGCTAGGCTTCTGTTGGAAAACTGCAAACGGAAGCTGTTGGTGGTGTAGTGAAATTGATATAAAATATTTCATAAAATGAAATATTCAAACAACTTTCGAACAAACTGCCTTGAATTTATTATCTACTGACTACTAAAGTATTTTGTTATGATAAACGAATCAATTTATTCTGGAACTTTTTTAAGCACGCTGTAAACTGCTTTTTGTATGTTTATATTGTTATTCTTATATTAATTATGACAGGTTTGATAAACAGGTAGCGATTATAGTTATTATATGATTTAATTTTATTTTAGAAACACTTATCATTTTAGCCAAGTCAAAGAGGTTTGGGGAAATTTTGTCCGATTTTAAAAAGAATGACCCAACTGTAACTCTCAAAATAATAAAATAGCAAAATAGTGCATAACTATAATTAACTATAATAGCTTAAATTATTTTTAATCTGCTGCAGTAGATTAACTAAAAAGTTACGCAATTCTCTCGCATTTATCTTGCCTTTATTCAAAGTCTAGAGCTGAAGTGCAATTTTAATTTGCAACTCCACATATGATACTATTTTGGACTATACCACCCAATTCAGCTTACATACAAATACTACTTTCTTTTAATTTTATTTCTGCTTAAAACAAGCACAAAATTCAAAAGATAGAAAGCTAGTGACATTAAACTTACAAATTGACACAAATAGTAATACCAATATATACGTATGAGACAGGGTAAGCAAACAGCTTCTGTCAAATATAACCTTTGAATAAAATTTTTATTAAGAATTCCAGCAATCAGCAACATTTTGCTCTTGGTAAATCTGATTGTTGAATTTGACATTTTCATTTAAATGCCTTGGATTGTTTTAACTTATTTATGTAACAAAGAATTTAATAAATTCATGTCTCGAAGCCTAGCCTCATCTTTGCTTTATTTATATCTGAAAAATTTTACAATTGTTATTTTTGCAATTAAATGAGAAAGATATGTTCGTGGATGTGCCTCCTCTGCCGAAAGAGGCAACCAATTCGGCTGCCGTTAAAGGCAATCGATGTAAAAGAAAAATTAGGATGACTCGAACGACAACCGATTAGACTATCGCTACAGATAAATAAGCCAAATTTCCGCTGTTGAGTTGTAAGTCCGCTTTAAATTGAATAAAATAATATATTTAACATATTAAAATAGAAACTTATTAGGAGTAGTATACAAGTATACAGGGTGTTTTTTATATAACGGATTTTGGCTTAATGGGTAACATATCCATAAAGAAAGAAGGCAAAAAATGCTTAGAATTCCAGACTATCTCAAAAATAAAAAGTAAATCGGTAGCTTAATAAAATCAATTAACAGTTAAAATTGCTGTAAAACAAAATATTAAAAACATGGCATATCCTTATCCTGAAATTATCATTTACATAGCTGCAATTAAACTACTAAAAACGTTCAAGATCGTTCATTTTAAAAATAACAATGACATGATAATGGTATAATACCATTATATAATACAATCATTTCTATCGATTAAAACAGCGTAATAATTAATGACGTGACGTAACCTTGTATCTGGTGGAGCCATTTAGTTTACTAAAGCAAAAAGATGTTTACTATTTAAACTGTTTATTATAGGTAGTAAGTAATAAATACATAAATGTGCCAGCAAGTGACAGTGACAGGGTTTTTTGTTATTATTACAACTACTACATTTCTGTCGGTGTTGGGGATTAATCAATTAAATTCTTAATCATTAAAGCAGTTGATTGCTGATCTAATTGGGACATTTCAATTGCTATTATATTTATGTTCAACTAACCTCTTAATTTCAGACTGCAACTAAATTTAATTAAACGTAGTTTCAATTGAATTAAAAATCACAACTAAAATTGTTACAACTAAATACTATTTATGAAGTTTTAATTTAAATAACAAAATAACTATGCAGGTCATTCTAGTATTTAACAGCAGATCGCATTTCAACCTTATCCCAGACTTATTAAACAAACCCTAAAAAGAGCAAACTTCTGACCACATTTTATTTACGTTTTAAAGCATAGACAGCCATAAATTAGCTTTTTTATGTTACATACAACAATTTTTAAAAAGCAGGTACATTTAAAAGGGTATCACATTTTTAAATTAAATTTGTACGCATTAAGGTAGGTTAGTGGTACAGGGTCGGACTTGAAAATCGATGAAACTTAAAAATTTATTTTCTCGAAAACTATTCATTTGAAGAGCAAACTTTATAAGGAAAATTTGCTCTATTCTATTCCACCTATCTACAATTCAGCCAAAAACCTTCAATTAAAATACACCCTGTATATGTTAAAGATCAATTTAAAAAAGAACAGTTTAATTTGGTGAAGAAAAATATGAAAAAACTGATAATTACACGTTTAAATTATTCTTATTTTGAAAATACGTTCTACTTCAATAACTACTTGACATACTTAACTTAACCTTAAAACAAATCCAGCTTCACAGTTCTGCTTACATGTGGTGTTGTCTGTTGTCTTGAATTTCTTTTTATTTGATTGGAAAGCTCTACTTCCTTTAATACAACACACTTTTATGAAGTAATGTTTTAATTCTTTATTGGCATTTTCAACTGTTTTTGGACAATGGGTTCGTTGATTTTCAATTGTTTTATGTCAATATTCGTTATTTATTACTTTTCTGTAGTGTTCTAACATTACTTGAAACTCCTCAATAGAGATAAACTTGTACCCCTGCTAGGTACAATAAAAAACAGCGTTATAATTATTAAGCTTAAAAGTTTTTCAAAGAAGAACTTTTACACTTTATACTTATGGAATTTGTTGACTATTATTCTTTATTTTAAAAAATTACTACTATGTATTTATAATGCAACTCGATTATCCAGTCTTTTTTAGCAAAATACCGGTGCAGGTTTTAAGCATTGTTGTTAAATTTGAAAGTTCTGGTTTTGATCTGCCTTCTCAATAATTTGTAATTTCTCTCCAAAACTGTATGCAGAAAATTCTTCATTAGTAATTTACAAACTGAACAAAAAATCGTCCCGATTCGGATGTATCGGAAGTACTCGAACTTCCACCGAAGCAGGTGAATTTGCAGTAATGACGATAATGCAATTTTAAATTTGCATACAGAACAAACTAAATAGAATTATTTGTCTTTAAATAAATCGAACTTATATAAATTGAAATAATAGAATGTGACAAAATACAGTCTCATTCGCAGATTTACATTACTGAAGTAACATTAAGTTTAACAAACACTAAATCAAACAAATAACCAAATTATAATAAATAAACATTTGAGCAGGAAGCACACTAAAAATAATGACCAAACAATGTTAACCGCATCGTCTGTATGACCACACCCGCTTATCAAGGCTAGGAGAAGAGCAGTTATAAGCAACGAAATCAGTGCTTATATGCAACGTATGTAACACATTTGAATCGGTATTACCTTTCCGCGCAAGTTTAATAAGCCTAATTTAAATTAGTACTCTAAGTAATTACACTTTCTGCTGTACGGAATTGATATTGAGCTTGAAGTTGATCAAATATTACAAATTTAAATAAACGATAACCATAATTTTACAAAAATATTTTTGTTAGCATTGGTTTTTATTTTTAATAAATTCTCAAGGGAAGCATTGCTTCCATGGACCGCACGCCACTGGTAAAGATATTAAGATATTAAGGAATTGAATGATACTTTTGGTTACGGATTGGATGTGATTGTAACCGGCAAAATTAATGAAAGAAAGCTTCCGTTTATGCAAAAATTAATTATGCCTTGGAAACATTTTGGAAACAATGGAAAATATTTGCTATCTAAATGTAATTTTTAAGGTTATATTGTCTGCAAGCAGTTAAATCTAACCTTAAAAATGACATTTAGGTATCAAATATTTTCCATGTTCCAATGTTTCTAAAGCATAACTGATTTTTGCATAAACGGAAGTTTTATTTTCTTTATTTCTTTCCGGTTACAATCAAATGCAATCCGAAACCAAAGGTATCATTCAATTCGTATTTTTTTTCTTTATAGCATTCCTTAATATCTGTATTGTAAAACAATTTGGGGAGATAATATTAAGGTTTAAAAATGAACGTATATGTGTATTGTGCGTAACCCTGTATATACAATAACGGTTACATTATGAAGTTCATAATGAAACGACTTTTCAAAATGCAACGATATGTTGACCAATGAAAGTCAAGAATATCAAATAGTTGCGTCCGAACGAGCCAAAGTTAGTAAATTATACTAAAGTTGCGAATCTGTCAGTGAATAATAAATATTACTGATAATTAATATTATTCTAAATTTGTTTTAATAATTATTCCTATTGGTAATTTTGTTAAGTGTTAGTTTAAATAACAACATTTTAATTATAGTATTTGGAACTTTTATTTATCGATCTCGTCAGTATGTCTTAAAAAGTAATAATATCGTAATAAGTTCGTCTTGAATTAAGTTCACTTAGGAGTAATAAATCAGTCACGGTCATAGAAAAAATAGTATATGCAACTGGCAAGTAATGCTTATTGTCGTATGAATGAAACGTCATGCTCGTGTATTAATAACCATTTTTATGTGTTTGTTGCGTAATATATACTATCCCTCTATACTTATCAAGGTATTGACAACTATTGGTTTTATTACACTCAGGCGCGGATTTATACAGTGTCTGCCATAAAGTTGGATCCATATGAGAAATTTTTTTATTATTCTGCTTGGAGAAAGACTTTGTGGGACAATCACTTCTGCTTCCAAAAATACTTGAAATACGCCATGTCATAGTTGACAGGTGACATTAGGTATCTGTCAAATTCGCCATTAAAAAATAAAATCGGCAAAAAATATCGAAAAGTCTTATTAAGAAAAAATGTTTCTAATGACATTTTACGTTTACATCCAAGTTTGAACGAGATATTCCGACATAAGGAAAATTTTGTTTTTTAACATTTTTTGTTACACCCCGGTAACTTTATGGCAGACACTGTATATGTCGATAAATTTTCGGAATTTAAATATTTTTTATACTAAATAATATGTATTTAAATAATAAGAATAATCTGTATATTAAGGATATTATCGTTTTTAAATAAAGTTAACTATTGGTTTTATTACACTCAGGCGCGGATTTATACAGTGTCTGCCATAAAGTTGGATCCATATGAGAAATTTTTTTATTATTCTGCTTGGAGAAAGACTTTGTGGGACAATCACTTCTGCTTCCAAAAATACTTGAAATACGCCATGTCATAGTTGACAGGTGACATTAGGTATCTGTCAAATTCGCCATTAAAAAATAAAATCGGCAAAAAATATCGAAAAGTCTTATTAAGAAAAAATGTTTCTAATGACATTTTACGTTTACATCCAAGTTTGAACGAGATATTCCGACATAAGGAAAATTTTGTTTTTGAACATTTTTTGTTACACCCCGGTAACTGATTATTTTGAAATCATTAAAAACGCTTTAAATGCGTAGAAAGGCAACAATTGCATATCGTATTTTGCTAATAATATTGGATAGTGTAGGTATTTTTGACAAATATTAAAATTATCAAGAAAAAATTGGAAGGTTCTGGATTATTTTTCAATTTCCAAGAAAATATCTCATAATTCTATTAATCTTTTTTTTATTAAGCTACGTTTGAATAATACAAGAATTGTTGTAATTATAATTTAAGCAACTTAACACTAAACTACTGCTTAAAAACTTAATAAAAAGAGATTACCAAATTTATGCTTATTTTCTTGGAAATTGGAAAATAGTCCATTT
The DNA here is from genome assembly GCA_929113105.1 of Agrypnus murinus. NCBI lineage: Eukaryota > Metazoa > Arthropoda > Insecta > Coleoptera > Elateridae > Agrypnus > Agrypnus murinus. The sequence continues at coordinate 85,310,811 of OV816024.1, forward strand.
TGTTTTTTGATAATTTTAATATTCGTCAATAACACCTACATCATCCAAAATTGTTAGAGAAACTTTTTTAAAGCGTTTTTAATGATTTCAAAATAATCAGTTACAGGGGGGCGTATCAAAAAAATGTTAAAAAACAAAATTTTCCTTATGTCTGAATATCTCGTTCAAACTCGGTATCTGAACGTAAAATGTCATTAGAAAAATTTTTTCTTAATAAAACTTTTCCATATTTTAACAAATAAGGTCATTTTTCCTCTATTTTAAAAAACAATGGCGAATTTGACAAGTACCTAATGCCACCTGTCAACTTTCACATGGCGTGTTTCAAATATTTTTGGAAGCAGACGTGATTGCCCCACAAAGTTTTTTTCCAAGCAGAATATTAAAAAAATTCCCATATGGATCCAACTTTATGGCAGACACTGTATATGTCGATAAATTTTCGGAATTTAAATATTTTTTAATATTTAGGAAATATTTATAAATATTTTTTATACTAAATAATATGTATTTAAATAATAAGAATAATCTGTATATTAAGGATATTATCGTTTTTAAATAAAGTTTTGAATATTCAGATTTCGATTTTTTTCAAATATTTTTAAATTTATTTTGAATGAATTTTGGACATTTCCAAAACAAGGTTCGTAACTCATATTGTTACTATTTTACAAAAAATAATAGAAGTATAATTTATTAAATATAGAAAGGTAAGAAAAATTTGCGTAATCATGTTTTAAATAATCAGATAATTTGACGGATATTTTAATTTTTGCTAGTCATTTAAATCATAATTTATAGAATTAAAAATATTTCTCTTTTTGATAAATAATAAGCTCTATAGGAGCGGCAACATTAATGTAGCCCAGGTCACCAGAGAGACTAAATCCGCGCCCGACAACACTGTGTTTCTGGGGAATTTAATAATCTTTTTCGGGCATGGTAAAGATTAGTTTCAGTTAAAAAATACCATTATACAAATGGGATTCTTCCATAAACATTTGTGTCTAGATAGGACTCTATTTGCACCAATAGTTTACTTTGACATATATCAGAAATACTACATCATTCTTATGATTGGTTAATAAATATATATATTTTTATTTCTTACCTTGAGCTCCAACGTAGCGAGCCTTTTTAACTGAAACAAAAAAGATCTTATTAAAACACAATTAGTAACTGATTCATTTATTTCAGAAGTCTGCAGCTAATAATAAGAGCCTACAGGGAGACTTAATTATGATTAACTGCTATATTAGAATAGTACATTCAAGTTACATAAATAAACGAACTTAATATGTCAAAAGCTGGAATCTCGATTTGGTAATAAAAATCTAGATTATTGAATCGAACTATACTAGATGCCAGATTGTACAGACCTGGATGTTGGTGCCCGAAGCTACCAGTTAAAAATACAGATTCCTATAATACGTATAATACGATGTTGGTAAAACTTGTGAAAAATTGGGTTTGGATTTTCATGTGTAAGTAAGAAGAATAGCGAATAGCAATTACATCTGAGAAGAATAGATATTTATCGCATACTTGCCATAGTGACTTTCTCAGATGTATTGCTATTCGCTATTTTTTCCTTTACTCACACATAAAAACCCAAACCCAAAATAAAATTTTACTAACACTGTATATGTACAGTACGTAAAGAACGATTACAAAATCGTAATAGCCGATTTTTCAGATTTTTTGTACAATGTACGCTATAATTCGACCTGATTTATGGAATGGGAAATTACTATGTTGAAAACTGAAATGTTCTTGATGACCGTATAATAAACTTACATTCACTTTGTACAAAATAACTGAAAACCCGGCTATTACGATTTTTCATCGTTCTTTAGCGAATAATCGCTGTACATACGTATACGTATACATACATAGATTCCTTCACAAGTATGGATAGATATTATCTTTAATATCTACAATTTAAAGCTGATAACGGAAACAAATACAGCTTCTTCGTTTGACTTTCTAACACACGTAATCAACTGTATGTATTTCCGAACTTTGAGAGGATTAATTTGATGAAATTTCATTAAGCCGTTTTTGAAATGTCTGCGTAAAATTAGCTAATTACAGATTTTGACCAATATCTAGCGCGTGAAACAGAAATCCAAAGTTCAAACCAACAAATTTAGTTACATGATTTCACAATTTATGTACACAGCAAAGCATAAGTTATTGCCGTAGCCACCTTATCTATACAATAATTTATCTAAACTGTGTACTATAATTAACTCGTCAGTAAACTGCCGAACAATCAAACATAAAAAAACAACAATTAAATATCAATACTGACAATGAAAAACAGTTCTTAAAATTGAAGCCATTTATATTCGTTCTATGTAACACACGACATTTTTGAAATTGCTGTTTATCTGGTTGCTCTCAATAAAGTGACATATATAAACCGATTTATGTATCTGTCTATTTAGTGTGTCGTGATAATATTGATGAAATGTGGTGTATCCATAAAGCTGTCCATTACAAGAATGTAATGGGAATTTAAAAATTATTCGGCAGTTTTATGTTAACTAAATAGCATCTATTTCATTAATCTCTTTATTAACCAACATGAACCGACCGAAATGAATTTCAGTTAACAAAGATGTATTAAGTTACCTACTAAAATAACATGCAAACGGTTTAGTTATCTACACTTGCTACATACAATAACATATTTATATCTAATTACAATTAATTTTGTAAGTTCCAAAGTTAATACGAGAATTTCCTCTACAAAGGAATTTTGCCTCTGTTAAGGTAATACGTTTGTTCCCCTAGTTAACATTTACATTATCAAATTTAGATTTCACCAGTAAAGAAACTTGTAAAGTACATACTTAACTGCTTATTAAATTATTTAAGAATATTAACAGCAAATTCTGTTTTCTTTTTCACAATACAAAAATTGACTCATAGCATTTCTGTTTTTGTTCGTGATTGGTTAGAGGCGAGTTGTTCTGCAAAAATGCTTCTATTTCGTAGCGGTTATGTGAAGATTTAAAAGTTCAGGAATGAAACCATCACACCGAAAAAGCATAACGAGAGAAAATAGCAACAAAGAGACCGTGTAAAAAATATAAACTTGTTACTCTTCCAAATCAGGCAGAAAGGTTATAAAAAAGCCATTTTTTTCAATTTGATAAATACCATTTTATATGCATAAATAATAAAGGAATTTCAGTACGGTTCTGGCAGTTTAGCAAATTCGATTGCGTCAGAACTGCAAATATCACGTTTAGTTAAATAATGTTTTCTTGCAAGTATAAAAGAGTCACCTCCGTATATTCATATACAATATTTTAAATTTTAGCAAAGTTTTCGTTGGTGCGAACATTCATACTTTCTTTGAAAAAAAAACAATAAAACCCATTAGGTTTTAATTTATGACTTCCTTGTACGTGTTTATTAGCAAGTTTTGAATAAACAAACTTTCGAACCCAGTGTATCGTATTATTGTAAATATTGCAGATTTCAATCATGGATGAAGTCCCTTCTTTTTGAACGTTCTTTGTTCCAAAATATTTATTCTGATTGGCTTGTGAAAGCCACATTGCTCCGTTATTAGCCAGCTTGAAGTGTCCCTCTTAAAAATCATTTTGTCACTATGTAAATATGAAGCCTTTTTTAAGTCAATTGGGCAGTGGGTCTCATACCCTAAAGTAGCGTCTGGTCGGACGGTGGGTATCTTACCCCAAGTTAGCGGGCTTGTCCCAGCATTTTCTTTCTCGTGTTATCGAGTAAAATTAATCCAGTGGAAGATTATTCCGCAACTATAGTTCCAGTTGAAGTTTTTTTAGTTAAGTTAGTCCGCAATAAACACTTAAAGAGTGCGGAGCTCTTCTTGTTATTACCGTATACGTACAGGGGTTGTTCTACCGACGGCACTTCCCAAATACAGTAACGTGTTTAGTTGTTGTGAAAAGTACAGAAATCTAATTTGATTAAATTAGAATTGTTATTATAAATACTGTAAAGAAATCTAAGAATTAGTTCCGTACAATTTAAAGATTTACAATTAAAGTGTATCAAGTATTTTGTTATCGCATTCCAGTTTTTTGAATAACGTCAACAAATTAGTAATACCGTTACTATTAACGAAAAATTATAAATATCAACCTAAACGTAACGTAAACTAAGTTTATAAAGGATTTTACATTCAAATTAAATCATAAATGGAAGTTCTAAAATTAAATAACTTCTGAAACGGCACATTTAAGTGTTGTGCTACTTTTAATAAAGAAAAACATTTTAACGATTGACAATATTAACCAGTGGTGGTTTAAGAAAAACTTTTACTTAATAAATGAAATTAACAATTGAACTTATATGGTTGTTCCGGTTACCTAAAAGGGAACTTTATTGACAATAGTTTTAAAACAACAATTATTGTGAATTTTAAGTCTTTGGTCTGAAGTAAAAAAGCTGTGTCAGCAATCGAGGTGTTTTCCAGATTTTGCAGTTTCATGAAGCTGTTAATTTTGATATTTAGTGCTTAAATGTGAACAAAAAGGCATTCTGTGAAGTGGTATAAAATCAAATTATTCGATCAATGTACTGTGAATTGAAGGAAATTATTTTGTTAAAGTTTGAGTAAGTTGTATAATTATTTATGTATCAATTTTGATTACTATTTGCATGTGCATATTTTTCCCCGTCGTTAAGAATTCTTACGTTGGGTATTTTTTTAAACCTAAAACTTTTTTATTTTTATTTCATCTATAAATAAATCTATTTTTGAATCTAACCATATTGGATGATATTGGACCATATATTTATGAAAGTCCTTAAATATATTTTAACTAATTTGATTTTGACATAACTGAACATGACTAATAATTGAAATAAAAATATATCTAATACCTGTTTCTGAGTATCAAGTCATTATTTTTATATATATATATATATATATATATATATATATATATATATATATATATATATATTTTGCGTTTGCAACCAGTCTTAGTCCTTTTCCTTTATAATTAGTGAGTTATGAAAACAATACCCGCGTCCTGAACTTAAATTTGCTAAAGAGATGTCTCGAGCAGCCGGAGCATTTATGAGTTGTACAGTAAGTATCAAATATTTTGTGCTGTTATGAGTTGTACAGTTCGAGTATGAATTCAGTAAGTAAGAGTAATAAAAAAAGCTTTGTTTCACATTGCGTATCTTTATTTATTTTACATATTGTAAATTATAAAAATCTAGCAAAACCAGCAAAAAATAGAATAGATACTAATCTATTGATGTCATTTGGTGCTAGTTATGTTACTAATTTCCCTGAAAGGTTTCATATTGTATAGTGCTAAAGTCATGGGCATTGCTTCTGAGTTTATTTATGCTTGATTAAAATATTAGCCAACTCTCCGATCTCTTCAATATGAGCTTTATACTAACTAGAATCAATCCTTCAATTACCATAAACACATTCTTTATAGCTATTTTTAATTCTTATCCTCACAATAAATATACTATTAAATGAATGTGTTAACTATAAATATAACCTAGACACCTTAGAAAACGTAGAAAAACAAAAGACAAAGACAAATAAGAACGAAAGTTATACGATCACACTTAATATGTTAGTCGAAGAGATAAAAAGGTATAAAATACTCGGAACAGCATCTAAATTCATTTTAATTCATCAAAGAGAAAATGTATGTCATCTCATAACTTTAACAACAAGGAATAATGCAATATTTCATTCGTAATTAAATAATTTTCATGGAAAAGAGATATAAAGACAAAGGTACATTAAAAGAAAGTCTACCTGGTCAGTAAGTAAAAAACAGATAGGCGCTTCTGCTTTCCAGTTTTGTAAATTACTATTACCCTTTCTACCCATGCATTGCAGGATTGCCTTTAATGTTATTGTTTGAAAAAAATCGACGGTAATCCTGATATTAATTTTTAAAAAGTAGGCTTTATATTTTACAAAATATGCACGATATGAAAATAAATAAACATTTCAGACAACCTTCTTTCCTAGGTTACATTAAAAATTTATTTTTCTACTCCTACCTGTAAATCGCCCGTTTCCTTCACGTTTCGCGCAATAGAAATATATGCAATTCCAGCAAGGTGTACGGATATAATTTCATATCCGTACAATGTACGGATATGAAAACAACCAATCAACGTAGTCCAATTTGACACTTCTTTATTTGTAATTGATTTATTGACAACTCCTGTCATAAATATAGAAGTAAAAGTCTGTTAAATCAATGTTTCGTTCTTTCAATAACACTTAAAGCGGTTGAAAATAACGTGATTTGTGAAATTGTAGCTTTAACAATTATACTTTTATAATTAAAAATACATAAATATTAAATCATTTAAATAAGTACAACCTACTTGCATAATAAGTATAGCAGACGGAGTTTGTGATAGGGCTTGGCAGCTCAGTCGGGTAGGAGCTAGGTATAAATAAACTGTAGCTGACCGACGCAGGTTCAATTCCAGCTGGGAGAATAATCCTTTTTTAATTTTTTTTTATGAAACAAAATTCAAAATAATAATTTTCTCTCCGGAAATGTTAATTTCTGCAAAGTTTTAAAAATTCTCATAAAATTCTACAATGACAGAGGGATTTTACAAACCATATTCTAGCATGGATAAAAGCATAGGTTAATCCTTATATTCGATTTCTCAAGGAGACAAACAGTTTATTTTGTAATTGTTTTGCTTAGTCGAAGAAAAAAGATACTGTACAACTTGGGTGGAATGCATATATAGCCCTCGAACGACTGAGGCACTTCGCCTTCGGCGTCGTGCATTATTAAAATACATTAAATACATTAATTAAAAAATTTATTTTAGTTTTGGTTAACTTAATTGTAGTTAAATTCAAAATTCAGGTATTTCATTTGCTGAGATTTAACAGACCATGAATTTTATCTAATTATATTTCTAGATTTCAAATTTAATCACAATTAAGTTAATCAGAGTTTAATCAAGCTTTGTAAAACCGGCCAATAGTATAGTTGTTCGTTTAATAATTTAGTACACAAAATGCATATTTTTGGGACGAATAAGAAAGTTAGACGACAAGTTAGAGGAGTCTGGCAATCTTATGAGTCTCAAAACGCATTTTTTCTATGAATCAAACATATTATTTTTTCTCCAGCCGCTTTTAACCAGCAAACTCCGTGAGATAATTGTTTAGAACAAACTACATGATGGTAACTACCATCTTTTATTTACCGCATTATCCATTATTTACTGCAATTTCAATACGGGTAAAAATATGCCATTTGAATATTAATATCATTAAGTATAATATAAGTATAATCACTCACAAATGTATAATCTTCACTGACGTTTCATCGAAATTTCGAAGAACTTATAAATAGTGGTAAATGCGTATCACTGATCGTTTACCGTTACATAAAAAGAGGTTAGGATTGGTTTTTATTTTTGTGTGTATCGTGGTTTTGAGCAGTAACTAACAAACGAACACCATTTAACGTCGAAGCAACCTAGAAATAATAATTTCCAGTACACACATTAAACGATGGTATTAAAACTAAATCTTCGGGCGTTGCAAGTATTTCCCCTCTGGAGCTTATTGACTTCTTAATTACTTAAGAGTTTTACTAACTTTAGTTTTTATTATAGGTATAATAATCGAAAGCAATAGAACTCGACTCTTGAGGTTTGGTGGAAGTGAAAGTGGAAGTTAATTTTTTGTAAAGAAATACACAGTTTGTGACAATATACATTTCTTATTAGGTGCAGAAGTTTCTGAAAGAACGAAGTTTTATTTCTTCAATATAAAATCATAATATAGGTTAGGTTTCGTTTGTACCCCATTTTATTGCCTGAAGGCTAACATTTTGTTTATTCTTTTAAATAATATTAAGGGGAATTTTAAAGAATACGTGCCTAAAATAAGATTTCAACCGTGAGAAATAGATCTTGTTCGTACAAATGATGAACTGGATACTACGAAATTTGCATCAAATGAAACTGTCTGCATTTTTAAATATTTGTTTAGATACAGCTGCCTTTCAAACGCAACGTATAAAACATTTTATATTATATACACCAAATTAGATTCTAAACAAAGCGGAATAAGTGCCTTACAAGTTTTAAATAATTCTGAATGTGTGGACAGGACAATCGTATTGTTGAGAAAATAAAATTGTTTTCTGCAAATATTTAAATAATAATTAGTAACATAATGGTAATATTTCAATAGGTCTCTCCTGTTAGACTATCTTCTATATTGAAACCAGTGTCTCAACCTTCTGCGCTTGTACAAGCCTATACGTCAACCGAAAGCCGGTCACTATTATTTAAGGTATGCACATCTTACTTCAAACCATTGATTTCTGGGTCTATATATTTTCGTTCTACTCCATTACTCATCATCTATAATTAGGTATTGGAGACATGTCCTATTCTATTTTCTTTATGCTTGGGTAAAATAATTTACCAAAGCAGCATTTTCTTTACTAAATGCTTTTGGACGTCCCTATACAAAACGACATGCAGTATTATGTTTCTCATACCATCTTTTTTAATTTTGAGATGCAGCTATAACTACATAACATTTAAATCCGCAGAAATGCGTCTTAATGACAAACCTTTTTCTAGTTTTGATATTGCTATTATTTCTTCTCACTCACATAAATGTCTAGGCATTATCACACTTTTGAAATAAGTGTATTATGGGATTGATAATTAATTATTTCAATAAAACCGCAAAGTAACGACTACGACTCGATGACATTAATACAATGTGTTTACAAAAAGAAAGCAGTTTCCATTTATTTATCCGCAATTTGAACTACATATCAGTGGCGTGCGGTGAGAACTTAAGCAAGGAAAGCAACAATGATTTTGATATTACGATACTTAGATGCAGTAAAACACCATAATTATTAGGCTTATATAAGATTTTGAAATAAAAACTTTTCGCTTTATACTTTATGAAATTTGTGATAGCAGATTATAATCTTTATTAAAAAAAAAGTGTTCATAATGCACCTCAAATATGTGGCTAAATTGGGAAATTCAGACTTATTCCAAACACCTTTTTCCTAATTAAAAAAAAGTGAGGACAACAGGATAACACATAAACTATTACGGGCTGTTAACCACTAATTTTTGTTTCAGTTTTAAAATATATGTTGTACGTTTTAATCTTTACTAAATAAATTTAAAAAAATTAAATTTGGAAGTTCTGGTTTTCGTCTGTCTTTATCAGCAATTTATGAATTTTTTCCTAAAACTGCGAGTAAGAAATTCTTTCTCTAATAATTTACAAACAGAAATGATGCGATTCAAGGGTATCCGGAATACTTGGACCTTTTACCAAAGCAGCTGAATTTGCAGTCATGAGATAAGCAATTTTTTAACTTTGCGTAGAATCAAACTAAATACAATTATTTCCGTTTATGAAATAATTCTAACTAAAGTTAAGGTAATAAATTTTTCTTAAATTCAGTATCATTCCCAGATATACAGCGTTTAATATGTAACACTTAATTAACACTAAAAGGAATAAATAATCAAATTTACCTGAGCATCGGGCATCTAATAACATAGCCTTAAGGTGCCAACCGCATCACTACAGTGCACCACCGGCTATCGAAAATGCTAAGTGTAGTAAGCAAATGAGCCGTTGCTTATATGCAAGTATATATAGTATATTTGAATCTGCATTACCGTTCTGTGCAAATTTAATAACCTTAAAATAGTAGATACTCTATTTTAGTATTTTTGCTGCACGAAATTGGGAGTTTTAAGTTAATTAAATATTACAAAAATAAATAAATTATAATTAATTAAATAATAAATTAAGTAAATAAATAGTAACCATAACCCTATCTTATGTAATCTAATAAAACTAGTTTGGTAACATTGTTTTTATGTTTAAATAATTTCTAAGGGAAGCATTGCTTCCATGGACCGCACGCCACTGCTACATACAGTATTGGCTATTAGCTTACCTATTAAAGCTGATTTCTTATCTTTGGAACAACTTATGAGGTAATACGAGTACTTTACCAAAGTACTTTGTAATTATTGTATGTGCTTTGGTCTGATCGTAGCATACAATAATACAATTAATCATCTTTATAAGCCTCCATTTCATATAGGATTTATGAACTATTGGTAGATACAACCAACTAATTAACTGTTTCCGCTTATCCGATTATGAGTTTACAACAGCTTGGGAAACCATAATTTATGATTTATATAACAGATACTAATAAAACATTAAATCAGATTAAAAAAACTCGCAAGACAGAAGAAACCGGCGAGAGACTTGATTATGCATTAAATTAACAAAAGTTTCTTTCATATTTTCCTAATCCTTCTTTGCAGAAGTTTCTCTTAAAAGTCTTCCCGCAAAGGAATTAAATTTACTTTAAATCATACCGCATTCATCTCCTGGTGGTTACTTACCTACCTTTGTTACAACGTTGTTGCATTAATAAATTAACAGTTGCACAGCACTTGAATTTCTCACGTAGTGATTAATAAATACGACGCTAGGAATAAAGAGACGTGATTTAGCGGACTACCTGCTTTAAAAGCGTTTTGCAATCGTGTACTTTACAAAAAGTAAACGTAAATCGATATTTACATTCCTTCAAAATGCTTCCACTTTCACTTTCAAGGTTAAAAAACATGTTTCAGGTAGGATATTAGTTTATGAAAAACCAAACGATCTGATGCAATTTGGTTTATACTTGTCAGAGAAGAAATTGATTTTAAATGACTTTATCAAGCATTTCCAGAGGGAAGATTTCCACAATGATCTCGAAAATATATATTACTACATTTATCGCTTGAAAAATTCGAAGGCATAACTGAAACCTCTGCGCCCTTAAATCATACAGATCCAGAAAGCTCTTATCGCAGACTCCGTTGTAGTATTTACGCCCGATTTCACATATGGGGTTCTTGCAATGCTAGATACTCCACATAGGAAGTCGCCTGTACCTCTTGAAAGAGGTAAATGCTTTTGATATTTTATTATTTGAGGTTAATAGTCTTAATAATTTACTTTGTTGAAGTAAATTGTTCTTTCATAATTTACTGCGTTGGATTTAACCGTTCACCAGAAAAATCTAAATCGCAATATGAACAGTTAGTAATTATGAGTGATTTTAAGATATTATGTATACAAAGTTTTGTAAATACATAGGAAAATAAAAGAAATTTGTCAGATTTATCAGCTAGTACTATTCAATTCCATAAGGTAACATTTTATGAGGAGAAAATATGTTTTGTAATATTTATATTCTGGAAAATCGGCTTGGATTCGGATTCAGTAGATCAAAAGCTTCGGAAATATATTTTCCTTCAAAAAAAGATTCAATATCGTTTTTTCGCACACCTGTGAATTTTTTCTTCTTCAAATAATCAGGAAATTTTTTTGTCTTATTCTTGATTATTTTTCACTACCATGAAAAATCTGTTCGATCCAACAAAAGAAATTTCAGTTTAAGTTTCTTCACTTTACGAATTCAACAGAGGACACATAATACATAATTTTATTATACAGAAGATTATCAACATTAAATACATTAAATCACATACAATAAATGTATACTTTAATTTAAATTTCAGAGTAATAATGGAATAGATGCAATGCAATGAGTTGCTATTCAAGTATTAAAATATTTAAATTAATGATATCCGGAAGATGGTGCAAAATTGACTGTTGATAGTGTGCGTATACATTGTAAATTACAAAATGCTTAATTTAAGGGCTCTTTCGAATGGTCGCGAAGCGGTTTTTTCTATATATACACGGGTTTACATCTATCATAAATTCAAGAGATAGTTATTATAGAAACCAAAGTTTTTTCAAATTATTATTATTTATAGAATTGCTCTAGATCGAGCTTTGTTAGTTATTGTAAATAATATTATCAAAATAATTTAAAAGCAGATGCTCGGCATAACAGATTTTTGAAAATCTGAATTTGCAGATTTTCAGACAACTTACTCTGTAGCGGTATTGTAAATATACTTACTAAGCACTGTGCAAAATCTGAGGATAATCCTACACGCCATTTTTTTGTATATATATATCTATAATGTATAAGTATAATTGCAAAAATTAATTAATCATTGAGCGGTGGCGCCCTCGCAATCGCAACTCATTTCCCCTCTATGTCAACGCGCAAAATTTCAGATTTCAAAACATGTTTACATGCGTAAATGAATTAATATTAAATGTTGATTAATTAATGTTAACCAATTAATAAGTTAATGTACATTAATTGTAAAAAATCATCAAAAAGTAATAATAAATAAATTAATAATAAAAAAGAAACAAACAAAAATGATTGATAAATGACATTTATTAAATAAGTAAACAACGTCAACAGAGCATGGCCCCGTGGATAAATGGCTGGATTTCAGACTAGAAAACCACGGTTCAAATCCTATGCAGTTTGTATATTTTTTTTAAATAGAATATTAATTTATTTTTTAATTTTTTAATTATTAATAAATAAACCGGTTTTTTAAATAACTATAATATTTACTAAACAGAATAAACTACAATTAAATACTAATATAGCAATGTATAATCAATTAATTTTACTTTTAATTAACATAAATATTATACATAGATTGTGAATGAATAATGAATATAAAATTAAGGGAGAATCGTATGTAATTATTCTTTTTTATGTTTAGTTATAAAATAAGCAATTCCTTAAAAATACAAACAAAAAGGATAGTAAATGACCTTTATTAAAGAAACAAGCAATGTCAACAGACAGTATAGCCCTCTGGAAGGTTCTCTGTAGGTTCGTCTAGAAAATGACGGTTCAAATCCCATGGGATTTGACAAAAATTCAAATAAAACAAATTAAGTTCACTCATTTTATATATCGATATCTAGTGGAACTTTTATTTAGCGAAGTCGCTAAATCCAAGAAAAGAAGTTCGTTAAACGAAAATTTCGTAAAAAGGAAAACAATTAAAATTATAGGGGCCGGCGGTGGACGAGTGGTGTCAGTGCATCACTCGTGTGCCAAGGGTCGTGGGTTCGAGTCCCACTAGGGGTGACGGGATTTTTCTAATTGGAAAATTCCGCCACCTCAACTATGGGTTTGTGTATTCATGTTGCATGTTAGATGGGAGACATATGACCTTAGCTGTTGGTTTTCCCGTAGTGTAGGCGTGAAATTAAAAAATTTAAATATTTTTAAAATTACAACAAAATTTCATCTGCATTAGTAATTCATTGCCCTACATAATTTACATAGCTAATACTTAAACTTAATTTATGATTTAAAAATTTTTTCTATTTTGTATTTTAATGCTATATCTTTCTTTTTGCATCCACTATCGATTTTATTTAAAATTTGCATTTTTTAAAAAACTATTTAAACATTTTCACTTTACTTTGCTTTCAGACATGTTTTTGCAAAAAGAACTGTACAGATGTTTGTTTTTATGTTTTAATTTTATGTGTAACCTTGGAAAATTCAATATTACAAAAGCTATTACGCCCTCATACATTCTGAGAACTAGATAATGACAAATTTTTCCAGCGTCTTCTTTTAAAGTGCATTTAAAGGACTATGATCCCTTGCAAGATTATAATGGTATTTGTTAAGATTTCAATTCAGATAAACAATTCCAACAGTTTTCATGGAAATCTGCTCATATTTCAGTTCAGCGAATTGAATTTTACTTTGTAAGATAGGGTAAAAACCATATAGTCAATAAAACAACAAAATCCCACTAAAAATTTCGACAATTTCGTAAAACGGAAGTTCGTTATAGAGAAGTTTCACGTATTTCGTAATTAAATGCAATATGCAATTAATTTCATGGAATTGTGGTGTAAAATAACGTTTTCATTCTCCCCTTTACGAAAATGTAACTTTCTATCTTCACAAAGCAATTGAAAGCGAAAGTAAAACATCCTAGGTAATCAGTTGAGAGGTGGTTGCAAGGTATGAAAAACTTTGGTGCCCAGGGCAACAAGTAAAACTGCCAATTTAATTAATAGCTATTTTAAATGAAAATTAAATGTAAAAGTACATTTTCATAAGCTGGATTGTACCGGTCTTTAGATTTGTCTGGCAACAAACTTCCGTACGCAATATTTGCAGCTTCTTGTATAAAATTCATTTTGAACTAAATTATCACCAAATATTCAAAAATTATGAAGGTATTTGACAAATGTCATAAAATAATGTTTTTAAATAGAACAGTATTGTTACCAAGGTAATGTTAACAACAAGCCACACCTTATAATATAATTTTATTATATTCACTGAATAATTTGATTTTATTATAATTTCTTCTTTTACGGTAGTTAAATGCCCAGGGGAGAATGAAAAGTTTAATACATTACACTCTGCGAAAGCCCTTTCAGGTGCTCGGAGTTCATAACTAGCCTCGGCTACGCTTACGCTTCGCCTCGGTCATTCAAAAATACCTTACACCTAAAAGTTAACTTTCGCAGCTTGTAATGTAAATAACTATTTTCCAACAGGGTTGCTTGGCGAGCGATCATATTTTCTTTATTTATGAATCTCCCAAAAAACACATGGATGTTTGAATTACCCGATGATGGATGTCATACGGTGTAATTGTAAGTTTTTTTTTTAATTTCCCGTTCATAACTATTTACAATCTGCTGCAGAGTAATACGTCAATATTTTACATGTATATATGGTAGGAATGGAAGTTGACGTTCATTAACGTCACTTCTGCTGTGACATATATAAATATTAATTATGCAATTTAAATTCTACTGGATCTTAACTAAAACCGAAAGGGTAAATCAAGTGTGTATTGTCCTTTTAGTCTGCGATTTTGCACACTGTTGTCTAGTAAACTTAGTGCTAGAAAAGTAATTGTAAGGTGTGAAGAATATTTGACGGCCACGCAAACCCGTAGACAAAATTAAAAATTTGGAAAAATCTGAGATTGCGTGCGATAATTGTGACAAAAAATATGTCGGCATGACTAAAAGAAACATTAAAACCATGTTTAGAGAACACTTATATTGTGTTAAGAACAATTTTAGTGAAAAATCTGCAATTGTTTCCCCTTCCCTTTAGTTTGCAAAACATGCAAGAGTTTGTACCCTCTTTAGTCCAGTCGAAGAGTGGAAAATAGTTTTCGTGCTTACAACGTTAATCTAATAGATTAGTGAATATTTTCTTACCCGTACCGTTAATAGTGTATGCTAATAAGAAGCTAATCTGGTGAAGACGATTAGTTTATAATTTCAGTATAGTAAATCTCGTTTGGCACTAAGTAGGTGTAAATCTGTGCTATCCGTTTAGTATACTCGTAATATAATTATAGACACTGAGTTTTATCGTGCAAGAAATTAAATTGTACTTCGGTATAGTTGAGTTAATAAAAAATCTGTTTGAGAGGCGGACTGTATTTTTTTTATTTGTTCCTGTGTTCTAATATCTAATCAGAAACTTTTGTGATTAACACCTACAACGCCTGAGATTAATTTGATTTAATAAGATGTCTCTGCCGGAGTATTCAGATTTAAAGTAAGTATCGTAACATAAGTATGCTTATAGAAGAATTTCGTGTTCAAGTATTGGATGTATTGATTGATTTTAATGTAAATTAATTTACCGAATAAAAGAAGAGATTTTTTTGCCTTTTACACCTTGGTGAGCAGAAAAGACAGGGCATTCGCATGGTAAGGGGTGTGCAAAAACAGCAAATGTAGCACATAAATTTCACAAATGTTTATCGCATATTACAATGTACTATTGGTTTCATAATGATCTAGGACAGCAAGGCTAATATGATGCTAGTTTTTTATTATTTTATCCTATTCATTTACATTGAGAAAAAATAGCATCATATTAGCCTTGCTGTCTTAGATCATTATGAAATCAATAGTACATAATGTAATATGAAGAGGATTTCAAGTACATATTTCAACTGACATTCTTATGTCAATAAGCTAATCTTGAATGGTTTCGATGCAATAACTTTTTTGCCAATTGCCATTAATAAATACCTTCATACAGAAGGCACAGAAGAAATAATTATTATTTGCAAGAGCAAGAGCTTACGAGTATAAGTTCTTACGAGTCTCACAATAGTCACAAGATTGTAGTTTGAGTTTTATTTTTGTTTGCCAAGTGCTTGACACCCCTACCTTAGGCTTTGTAGACAATCGTGCGCAATGTATATTAAAAGTGATGTTACTTGTTTCACTGTTCATTATAAGTTTTTTCGATTTCCAATTTTCTTAACTTAACTAAACGAACTATTTGTAGCATACATTGTTAAATGTAGAACCAGATACTAAAACGAATGCCTGAAAGCAATACGTGGCGTTTATTTTATAACTGCATCGTTTTTCTTAAAGAGTTTCTCTAAAGTTTGGTTTGGTTTGTAATTTTTGAAATGCTTCGCAAAATGATGATTTCTTGATACACAAATTTCCTACGGGTTTGAACAGATCATTTTAACTTATTTTCCCAGCTAAAATAGTATTTACTACAATATACAATTGTTTCGGATTAAGTAACTAAGCAGAAAATTACACAAAAATTCACTCAAAAATATTTCTGTTGGTTCTTTTTATTAGATTTAAAGCAAAAGCTCAATTATTAGACAAAATTCTGTCTCACAATATTGTAGTTTGGGTTTTATTTATATGTTTACTAAGTGCTTGACACCCCTACTCTAGGCTTTGTAAACTGTCGTATTGTGTATTAAAAGTGATGTTACTTGTTTCACTGTTTAGTAGTGAACGAAGATGTAATATAATACACAACAGATAAGCAAATATTTCCAAGGAAAGTTTTAATTACAAATATGAGTCTTGCTAATGAAACCGATACCTTATTACTTATTAAAAGTTTATTATTTATTTTTGATAAATAACTAATAACACATAAAGTAATAATTAAACGGCACTTCAATTAAAATTTTCAGCTAGTAGACTCTAATGACTTATAATTCCCTGTCAAATTTGTTATAAATTGTAATAACTATCAACTGTAGGTATCTCTAGAATATATCAATTATCAGTAACTTTACCATAAATAATTCCTCCTAGACTAGATCTGGAATTCTATTGACGATTTCCCACAATTCTCTCTTCTTTTAACGATACACCAATCCAATCTCGCATTCTTTTGTTGGCACTGGACACACTGACCATTTTTTATATTCTTTATTCTAGTGACTTTTTGTTTACCAAACATTTTGTCTATATCTAAACTTTAGTGTCATGACACGATTCTTAATGTAACTCCCATTACATATAACCGGCAGAGCCAACCACGACCTTGCTAAATGGGTAGTTAAGTGTACAATTTCGTGTAGTCGAATATATACGTATAAAATTACGGCAATTACAGGTTTTCAAACTATAATAAAAAATAAAAGGTAAACCAACTCTTCAACAATTCTTTTTCATAGAAAAAATTACGCATTAAGTTTAATATTTTCCGTATCTATACTTTAAACTATAATTTTTTCACCTGCTCGCCCCTTTGAACGCACATAAGTATTTACGGTGTATAAATTTTAAAATTCAAATTAGTTTTCGAGAATAAACATTTCTGTCTACTGAATTAAAAAGGTTAGTTAAAAAAACGTTTTAACAAAGATGCAAAAATTTAAACAATGTAATTTGGCGTCGACTAATAATGTAAAACAATGTAGAACAAAGAATAAGCTGCATTATCAGCTGGTCTGGGCCGTATCGTTTACACATGCGAAATGCATATTTATTTATCCAATAAATAATTTATATTTTTCTAAATATTGCTTTAGAATAAGCATTCCGTAATTCAATTTACATAATCGTAGGTACGTATAACAAAGTAACTGGTTTGAAGAATTCTAATTAATATATTATAAATTGTAACAAAATACATACATTTAAATCTCACCAATTTTTCAATAGAGAATTGTCTTTTTTACGTAGTTTATTCTATGGTAAAGAATTGTTGAACAGTTGGTTTATTTTTTATCTTTTATTACAGTTTAAAAACCTGAAATCGCCGTAAGTTTATGCGTAAGTTTATATTAGCCTGGCCAAATATTTTTTTAATTTTTATATTACCTATATTTTTATATATTATATTTTTATACTCTACACCTTTCATTTGATGCGGTTTGAGGTGCAAATGACTCAGTAAAAGTTTCAAAACGATTAAGCAGCAGGAAGTCATCTCCCACAGCATCTTAAATTAACAAGAAATGACCAGATTTGGTAAATTTTATACCTTATTCTTCTTAACTAAAAACAATTAGTTCACTTTTATCAGTCGCAGAAAGTGTCTGGCATTTGATACAAAATGAAATGTTACAGTAAAAATGTAAGAACAGTAATAAGAATATAGCAGGAAGTGATCTCCCGAAGCACCTTAAAATAAGAATAAATGACCGGATTCGGGGAATTTGTTTATTTATATAATTGACAGTATTGTTTAGGATTAATATCAGACAGTGGACACAGTTACATTGCTGTTATATTGTGATTTGGGGTGTGCTGTAATTAGTTGATCTTTTGTTGCACTTGCAGGTATTAGTTTCCGATAGTGTTCGACACCCTGGTAGAGAAGCTGGCGCTGTTTATTACTCTTGGTTAGGACTTTACTGAAATCAGTTACCAATCTGACTGCACGTTTGGCATAGTCGTTGACTACCTTCAGTGGCTTCAGTGCATGAAAAATCTTACGTGCAGTATTGTAGTTAGAACGTTCAGTCTGTGCGTGTACTGGAGCAGTCATCTGATTTGGAGCTAGGCGGCAAAGATATTTTTCGCGTAGTTCCTTCTGCAGGGTACTGACAATAACTGACTTTTCTTGATCATTGACATAGTGACCAAATAAAGGCAGAGTTGCTAGATCTTCGCTAAGGTACCACAAGTGCAGTCGCAGCTTTTTTCAGTTGATGTCAGCAATGTTCACGTCAACAGACGAGAGTATCTCGATCAGGTGAAGTATCAACAGGTCATTCGTAGCAGCAGCTGTTGATAGTGATGCAGCAAACCAGAAGGTTGCATAGATCGTGCTGACAGACAGATACGCCGTAGAAAGCTCATCTGGTAGTTACTGAGCATTAACTGGCGACGATATCCAAATATTTTACGAGCTTACATCAGAGAAGTTCACGATAGAGCAAGCTGATTCCTATCAACTCTTGCTGCGGAAGGAGTAGATGTAACCATCATCATTGCCTGGCGTGTGGAGGTTTTGGTTCTATTCAATGCTGCATTGAAGAGGGGGTCATCGATGATGATGATGAAATTGAACAGAATACATAAATGAATATTATTATATTTGTTATACTTGACAACTTTTCATGGGCATCTTCTCTATTATTATTCAAAACTAGTCTGTTTCAATGCCTCTGACATCAAAGCTTAGATTAATAAATAAGTAACACTTGAAGGAGGTGAACTAAAGTTGAACATCTCTACTTTCACCGAAATTAGTCTCAATAAGGTGCTAACGTGCCAATTTGAGAGTTTGTAAGGATTTGACTGGTTTGTGGGAGACTACTTCCGGTTGATGGATTGCTCTAAAATTTTTACTGAATGGTTATTTCATTATTCCTCATGAAATAAGAGGGTGTGCGATGTATAATTAAGAAAAAAAGAATTTTGTGTATAAAAATTGGCCAGGCTAGTATATATTCGGGGATAATATAACTAGTGTTATGATTATCATCGGTGATAGCCCGAGTTAAAACCGACGAAAATTTTCTAAAGGTTTTAACGAGTGGTATCATCGTTGATTAATCATAACACGTGTTATATTTGGTGAGAGAATATAATGAACGTTGAAAGAAAATAAACACTGAAACTTTCTGTCACTTTGACAGTAAACAATTTTATTTATTAAAAACAGGTGACAGTCAACATGCGGTGATAGAATTATCATCGTTTTTGTACTTTCACCAATGAAATTAATAAAAAATGTACCATGTGACACGTGAATTATATTCTCGATTACATGAAATTGTGCACTTAACTATCCATTCAGCAAGGTCGTGGTTGTCCCTGCATATAAGTATTGCATTTCGGGTGGTGTAAAATTAATTTTTTCTACTCATGACATTGAAATCACTCATTTTGCAATCGATAACAATGGTTGAAATCGCATTTAAACCTCTAGAGGTTGAAATTATCGGACTACCGCGATTTTGAATTTCAAACTGTTCGACATTCAATTGCTGACAAGAGAAATGTCACTATAATGTCATGTTTTGTCACTTAAATGTAATATTTTTTTCTAAAGTGCATTAATTTACTAAAAATTCGAAGAAAAAATAGTATATGGAACGCGTGGCTGATAAAATTTCAACGTCTCGAGTTACTTTTTTCAACTCGCTGTCGCTCGTTGAAAAAAACCACTCTCAACGTTGAAATTTTATTTCAACCACTTGTCCCATAATATACTATTTTCTACTCATGGCATTGAAATCACTCATTTTGCAATTGATAACGATGGTTGAAATCGCATTTCTTCCTCTAGAGGTTGAAATTATCGGACTACCGCGATTTCAAATTTCAAACTGTTCGACATTCAATTGCTGACAAGAGAAATGTCACTTTAATGTCATGTTTTGTAACTTTATGTATAATTTTTTCTAAAAAGCATTAATTTACTAAAGATTCGGAGAAAAAATAGTATAGGTATGCAACGCGTGGCTGATAAAATTTCAACGTCTCTGGAGTTACCTTTTTCAACTCGCTGTCGCTCGTTGAAAAAACCACTCTCGACGTTGAAATTGTATTTCAACCACTTGTCCCATAATATACTAATTTGCTACACGTTATGGTGTATATGTAGTTGTTTAATTTATTTATATATACATATATTTAACATTTCTCTCTAAACATTTTACTTATTCGTACATGTAATCCTCGCATAACATTTTCTTCAATTTACTTCTCTAGTACAGAATTTACAAACTACACCACTTAAATTTACTTTCCTCAAGCTGTATACATATAGTATGTATAAATTTAAATAAATTCACTCTTTCCTTATGGTAGTTTGAAGTTTATTACGTCATAACCGCAAGTACTACATGCTCCTGTAAATGCTGATAAGTTTAAGAGGCAATTTTGCTGCGTAAAACACATTCTCATTTACTACGACGCGAAATGTAATAAAATATGTAGTATTTTCAAAAACTAAAGTTTGTTTACACACTTACTTATGTGTCTACGTAAGTTACTTTTGAGCATTGTATAATATATAATAGATACAAAAAAAAGACAATTAACTACCATACATCCAATCTACAGCTTTCAATTATTTATTAATTACATTAAAAAACGTTGTAGGTGGAATGGGATGTAAAACTTATTATCAAGTAAGTTGAGAATTTTAATTTGTAGCCAATTATAAACTAATTTTACGATTGAGTTATTCTTGATTGATTAAAATTTGTTAGAGGTATTTTATCACCTGTTTTTTAATTACTGAATAATTGAATTCTGAAACAACCTGTTTCTCCACTTAAGCAACAAAAAGTAAAAATAAATCATTGTAGGAAAAGTGACAGAAAAGCACTTCACTTGACGTGAATCCTTCTTATAAGTGCTACGCTTTCTACGGCCTGTTTATCAGGAAGAAAAAAAGAGAACTATAAAATCAATGACACCATCCTAATGTATTCTTTTCGTTCAGGTATAGTCTCGAAAATTTAGAATCTTAAATGTTTTCCCTCGAGGTTATTGAAAAGCGATATTCTGTAGCGAGTTCAGTACTCGTCACACATTCACACAAAAATAGGAAAATTTTACTCGATAATATCTTTAGCTTCGCAATTTAAGATGGTGCTAGAAAAATATTTGTGTTTGTATAACAAAGTCGTGATTGTAACAAATTTGCCAAGTGTATTGGATGAATTGAAGGAAATGGTTACCATAAAAGAAAATGGGTGTAAAATACATATTTATGAGCTAATATTTCCTTTTACTATTCTTTAGAATAAATTTTGATACATTTATTGCTGCAAAAATAATATTTAGAAATAATACCTCTTGTAACCCAGTTTATGCAAAATATACGCTATATACAGTGACCAGCAAAAAGTATGCACCATATGGGAAACTTTTTGTTTTTAATTTCTGAAAAAGATTTATCCTTAATAAAAATGTTTGCTTCTTCTAGAACGTTAGAAATCGTTTTAAAAATAGATCTAAGTAAATTCAAAAAATTGAAATCGATTCAAGAGTAAACTAACCTTAAATTTTAAAATAGCAGAAAATGTTATTTAAATAACTTATTTGTTATATTATATTATTCACACATTCCAATTATCAAGGTTCGACATTATGAAAAAAAATAATTTTTTTCGATGCAATTAACTCCAAAAAGATTTATTTTAATCTTTTTGTCAGATTTAAAGAAAAAGCTGAATTATTAAACACAATTTTAGTTTGGTGTACTGTATTAAAAACTATTCCCCAATCTTATGCAGTTCACTTGAGAAAGGGTGTGAATAGGTACTCATATATTTATACTTCACTTGCGATTAGTGTTAATATGTGTACTATTTAGTAAAATTAGACCAAATCATTTTATTAATGAAATAACATTACGAGAAAGTTTCTATGCCTAATACGCCAGAATTAGCAATTGACTGATTCTACATAAACCTACGAATGGTATCAAAAAAAGATAATCCCTAAATGGAGTTTTAAGGGCAGCTTTAAGCAGAAAATTGACGACAGTGGATGGTTGCTCCACTATCTAGGTTGTTAATTTTATTTAGCAAAGATGTAAAGAGCGATTGTGGCTCAGACAGTATACAAGCAGGCTGCTAAGCCAGCGACCCGGGTTTTTACAGTCGTTTCTTTCTCGGAAGGCAATCGCAAACCATTGACGTATATTTACCCAGAAGATTTCTACTCAATGAAGTGTCCACGGCCACTTCAGTGGTTTAGAGCCCATCTAAAACTGTAGGATACCCCTATACTACTTTTCTTGAGTTATCCAAGACATTCGATACACTTGAACATGGTATACTGTTCGAAAAAATATAAAAAATAGGTATCAGAGGAAGGCTCCTGAAATGTTTTAGTGATTTTGACAGGAAAAAACAAGTTGTCAAACTGAAAACGCCCATGTTGCTGTCAATCATATACAAACAGATATTAGCAAGTTTTGTATGTTTGTTTGTTTGTTTGTTTGTGTTTGGGCGAAGAATCAGGATGGCGGAGCATCCGTCGTACCTCATGGCACCGATTGCTATGATCATTTGGCCGACCCAACTAGAATTTAGCCGAATCTGGGGGAATTCCACCCCCAGTAGGGATCTTTATCGTGCCAAACATCGTATTGACACGGGACCTACAGTTTTACTTCCTATCCGAAAAGAAGGCATGTTTTAAATTTTTCTCCGCTATGAAAAATTACCAGCTCGGCCGGGGATCGAACCTGCGATCTTTGGATTATGAAGCAAACATGCAAACCACTAATCCACCGAGACTGGCAGTTTTGTATGTAGTTTCACAGAAATGCAATTTTCCTAAATGCAAAGAAAACTGAATTTACTATATATAAAAGTCCCATGAAACCGATTTTCCAATCCAATTTTTATTCATGGCAATAGTTGCTTATATAGAAATCATATTAGTTGTTCATGTAAACACATACATGACGTTTCTAAAGTGAAGTATTTGGGCTCAGTTTTAGATTCAAATATGAAATGAAAATCGAATATTATAAACGTTACAAAACGACTGCCAGTTGTGTCGGCAAAAGTTCTATCACGTAAGATTCACGCGTCTATAATACATAGAAAAAAAAACCGAATTTATCAGTTTCTTGCTAAATCTATGATAACATGTTATGGATTCGCATTCAACTACCACTTTGGTAGTTTATTGAGGGTCCAAGATAACATCAGAGTCTATCATAGTTGTTAAAAATCCGGAATCATTTAATCTTACTAATTATAAATAACTGCTATAGTACAGTAGATGTGCTTCCGTCATTTAAACTTAGAAACTCAATAGTTATTCATTAAGTCAAAAATAAAAGTGCCGCTTTTTCCCACTTTCTCACTGCAATTATTAAATTATTATATAACTGCAACTAATCTAGAAGAGACCAACTCACTAGAAGGGCATCCCGAATCGAGAAGCAACGGTGGACAGTTTCGACAGGTAGGTAAGTAGGTCAGAATTTCAGCGTTCTTTTTATGCATGAGTTTGTGCAAACATATATTTTTACAGAAATTACTTAATTCATTCTCCACCTAATTTTCATAATCAACCTCAAACAAAATTGTATTTAGCTCCTCGTATAAAGAATCATTACGGTATTGCTCAGTCTAGTTATTACATCTCTAACGTCTTAAATAAATTTCCGTAAAGAACTTACTTCAGTTTCTGAAATTAAAAATAAAATTAACGATCGGAATCCAACCACACACCTAGTGTTCTAGATTATGTTTATATAGTGTTAGCGGGGTTGCATCAAGGTGGATAAGTTTGGATTAGGATTCTATAGTTCCTAGACAGCTTTTGATTACTGTATGTTGATACCCTACTAAAGTAGGCACAGCCTTTATGGCACACCTGGTTCTAACTAGTTGCATAATTTAATGCTAATTCAATGCTAATTTAATGCCATGAAAAAAAATTTATTGCTCCTTTTATTAAAAAACTACCAACGTGTGTGCTAGCTATAGATATAGTTGGCACACACGTTAGCGTAAAAGTCAAGACAAGGGGTATATAAAGATAAAGAAGATGATATAATTTAATGCTAATTTAATGCTTCTCATATATCATGCATTCAAGTTTGTAACTCTAATAGGAACAAAGTTATTGCAACTTAAAGAAAACTATGATACGGCTGTGCTGGGTATAGATATAGTTAGCACACCCGTTGGTGTAGAACGATTACAAATAATCAATTCATAAACTATAATTTAATGCTAATTTAATGCTTCTCATCCATCATACTTTCAATAATATAGCTTTAATTGGAAAAACATTATTGACAATTAATTAAATAAAAAAGCAACCATTAAGAAAATCGCGGTACGCTAGCTGCCTAATCAACTTATTGGTGTAAAGATTCGGTCACAGAATCAATATACTTATTACTCGAACTCCCGAATTTAATACCAGTCATTGGAGCACTAATTAATTTGTTACGACTCAAAAAACCTACGATATGGTAATAGATCTTCAGATATACCCGGTACGCTAGCTGCTTAATTTACATATAGGTGTGAAAATTTAGTCAGAGCATCAATATGCTTCCTGTTCAACGTTCTGAATTTAATGCCAGTCATTGGAGCACTAATTAATTTGTTACGACTCAAAAAACCTACGATATGGTAATAGATCTTCAGAAATGCCCGGTACGCTAGCTGCTTAATTTACATATAGGTGTGAAAATTTAGTCAGAGCACCAATATGCTTCCTATTCAACGTTCTGAATTTAATGCCAGTGATTGGAGCACTAATTAATTTGTTACGACTCAAAAAACCTACGATATGGTAATAGATCTTCAGATATACCCGGTACGGTAGCTGCTTAATTTACATATAGGTGTGAAAATTTAGTCAGAGCATCAATATGCTTCCTGTTCAACGTTCTGAATTTAATGCCAGTCATTGGAGCACTAATTAATTTGTTACGACTCCAAAAGCCTACGATATGGTAATAGATCTTCAGAAATGCCCGGTACGCTAGCTGCTTAATTTACATATAGGTGTGAAAATTTAGTCAGAGCATCAATATGCTTCCTGTTCAACGCACTGAATTTAATGCCAGTCATTGGAGCACTAATTAATTTGTTACGACTCAAAAAGCCTACGATATGGTAATAGATCTTCAGAAATGCCCGGTACGCTAGCTGCTTAATTTACATATAGGTGTGAAGATTTAGTCAGAGCACCAATATGCTTCCTATTCAACGTTCTGAATTTAATGCCAGTCATTGGAGCACTAATTAATTTGTTACGACTCAAAAAACCTACGATATGGTAATAGATCTTCAGATATACCCGGTACGGTAGCTGCTTAATTTACATATAGGTGTGAAAATTTAGTCAGAGCATCACTATGCTTCCTGTTCAACGTTCTGAATTTAATGCCAGTGATTGGAGCACTAATTAATTTGTTACGACTCAAGAAACCTACTATATCGTAATAGATCTTCAGAAATGCCCGGTACGCTAGCTGCTTAATTTACATATAGGTGTGAAAATTTAGTCAGAGCATCAATATGCTTCCTGTTCAACGTTCTGAATTTAATGCCAGTCATTGGAGCACTAATTAATTTGTTACGATTCAAAACAATTATTTTTCCAAAAATTGCCCCCCCCCCCAAATAATTCTGTAGATCTGCCCATGGTTATAATCCATATTCAATTAGTTTCTAATTTCTACGTAAGCTATTTAAATATTGTATCTCTTTAACAAGAGCTGGTTCGAAAGTTCGCTTTAAAACTCAGGGTTCTTATTTTCGCGTAGGAATACATTACCAGATGCAAATCGCAACCAATAGCGGGATCTCACTTCAAGAACAAGTATTGATTTTTTCTTAAAAGCTGAAGGTTGCACGAGTCGCGTGTTTTGGCTTAACCAATCAGCGCACAGCAACTCAAAAGCAAGTATTGATTTTTCCTCTAAAACTGCAAACGCTTATATGAGTAACCAAAGAGATTTTTTTTATAATTCTAAAATTTGAAACCAACCTTTTTTAAAATAATTTTATAGGGTTGTTTATATCGAATGCTAACGCAAGTTTACATTATGAAAAGAACGTAAATTTGCAGAACCGAACTTAAGATTTTTGTAAATATAGGGACGAAACCACAATTATTCAGAGCTGATAAAAACATACCTTTACAATACAAACAGAGATAGTTTTCACTTACCACCCAAACGTCACATGACTTTACTACCCCCTTCCTCGAGTTTCAGAACTTTTCCTATTTGTGGACGGCAGTATAGTTTAGTTAGTTGGTATATTTTTGTGTTGATTGTTTCGTGATAGTTGGTTTACTATTACTCAATGATGGCGGTTAGACCACCAAATGTATCATTTGAAGAGTTAAAAGATGTGTTAAGTGACTTTAAAACGGAAATAGTGCTGCAGAACTACGAAATTGCAAAGAAAAACAGTTTAGTGTAGGTTTGCCAACTGACCTTTTTTCGGAAGGACAGTCCTTCTTTCTAAGAGTGTGTCCTTCGTCCTTTCTTATCATAGGAAAGGACGGGTTTTGTCCTTATTTAAAACAATTAACGAAAATCAGTCAATACGTAATTAAAATTTAAAATTTTATTTTATTCACTGAAATTAACTTTCGAGACTCAAGATTTATAAATTTCAAATTAACCGCCAACATCGTTCATGCAAACTGAATCAAATTTGCTATGAGCAGTAGTAGGTAAGGTAATTTAGTGCATTATTGTTGTTAAAAGCCATTAAAATGAGTGGTATTATTATAATTTACCGGACGAGGAAATGTGGTTAAAACTTCAGAAAAAAAAAAGAAAAACGTATATGTAGAAAATTCAAGCCGCAGTTGAAGTTTTACATTATGAGACTGATTGACCATTCATTTAAGACGATATTCAAACAGTACTAAACCATCTGCTGGGGGACAGCGGTAAGGAGAACCTGTTGAACTAGGCCTCCACCACACATTATTTTTGGAGAGGGGTAGATTCTTAGAAACTAAGATTTTTCAGGCAATGGTACCAGAAATAGCAGGCGTAAATGAATTAATATTAATTGTTGATTAATTAATATTAATCAAATAAATAGGAAATGTACTGTAATTAGTAATTGTAAAAAATCATGAAAAAGTAATTAATAATAAAAAGCAAACAAACAAAAAAGGACGAGAAATGGCATTTATTAAATAAGCAAAAGACATGAACATAGAACATACAGTATGGCCGACTAGAAGGCGCGCTGGACTTATAGGTAACTTACAATTAAATACTAATATGGTATGCATAATCTTTTAGTTTTATTTAGTTTTTATTGTTTAAACGACTATAAAATTAAGGAATCATCTTATGTAATTATTCTTTTTTATAAATATTATAATTATAAAAAAGTGTTTATTTATGACATATATTAAATATTTTATTAAAAAAAGCATTACCCGAACCTGGAATAGACCCGAGGTTTTGTAGTCGAAATCCAGCGCGCCTTCCAGGCCATGCTACAGTCTATTCATGTCTTTTTCTTCTTTAATGAATGTCATTTATCATCTTTTTTCTTTTGCTTCTTTAATGAATTGTTTATTTTATAAATAAACATTTTTTAAATATAATATTTATAAAAAAGAATAATTACATAAAATTATCCCTTAATTTTATAGTCGTTGTTAAACTACTAATCCATTTTTTTTCTAGAGTCCTCTGACTTTGAAAGCATATTGCTCGGGAACT
The DNA here is from genome assembly GCA_929113105.1 of Agrypnus murinus. NCBI lineage: Eukaryota > Metazoa > Arthropoda > Insecta > Coleoptera > Elateridae > Agrypnus > Agrypnus murinus. The sequence goes on from OV816024.1 coordinate 85,339,214, forward strand.
ATTGAACCAAATTAAATATTTTAAAAACAAGCAAATAGTAAATTCATTTCTACATACAACAGTAAAATATTATATTTCTAACTGGTATACTTTTGTTTCTATCGGATGATACGCAATAAAAGGTACCCATTTTTAGGGACAATTTCATTGAAAGCAAGTTCACTAATTTTTTTTCAGAAAGTATATGCCATATATAGATGAGATTTTTGTAGGGGTTAGAAAGGAACCTTGCGGTTCTTATGCTACTAATTTTCAGACAAAAAAACGTTTTATTTAAGATTTATGTGAAAAAATAGCGAACTATGCGTTCTTGTTTATTAATAGAGATAGCGTTAAGATTTTCGCTAAATCAACACTTTTGATGTGTAGACATTATTGTTTATTTTTTAAAAGTATCTCTTCTATTTCAAAATTCATTAGTCGTTGGTATTCCCCTTCTCTTATCTTCTTTGGTCCGTATATTTTTCTTATGATGTTTCTTACGAAAATTTTTAATTTCTCCTCTTCTCCGCTTGTCAGTGTTGTTGTTTCGGCCGCGTATGTAACTACCGTCCTGATTGCTGTCTTGTATATTTTCATTTTTGTTTCCCTTTTTATAGTTTTGTTCTGTTTTATTTGTTTATATTTATGGTAGGCTCGATGTCCCGCCTGTAATCGCTGTGTTATTTCATCTTTTTTGTCATTTTTGTAATTGATATTTTTTCCAAGGTATCTGAAATTCATCACTGCTTTGAATTTGTATTTATCGATTGTTATCTGTTTATTTTCCTTGTCTTCATTTCTCCGTACTTCCATAAATTTTTGTCTTTTCTTCATTTATTTCCAATCCTCTCTTCTTGGCATTTCCTATAAGTTGTAGTAGTGTCTCACTCAAGCTTTCCTTGTCTCTTGCTATAATTGCCGCGTCATCCGCATATGCCACTATCTGTACTTTTTTATTCCTTATTGTTCCTGCTATGTTGCATTCCTTTATAATTCCATCCATTACAATATTGAAAATCGTTGCCGTAGTCCGTCTCCTTGTCTCACTCCTGAATTGGTCTTGATCTCCTTTGATATACCTTCGCCCGTTAGTATCGCTGCTTTCGTGTTCTTCATTGTCATCTTCACTAGATTTATAATTTTCTTTGGTATTTTCATTCTTTGCATGTCGATTTTAATTTGTTTTCTATTGAGAGTGTCGAACGCTTGTTTAAAGTCGACGAATAGTATTTGTGCTCGGATATCGTACTCGTAGCATTTTTCAACTATTTGGCTCCGGATCTGGATGGCGTCTATCGTTGACCTTCCCTATCGAAAACCATACTGGTATTCGCCCATCCTGTCTTCTATTACTTTCCTCATTCTTTTTTGTACTGTATTCGTTAGTTTAGTTTAGTTTGGGTGGGCGGAGCAGACCACACGGCGCCTACCCATAAAACTGGTCCGACCTCTCCTATCCCAGGCTTATCTGGGCAACGGTTATTTAGTAAAAAAGGCTTCTAGGTTCCCCGCCTAGGCCTCCCAGGATCAAAATGTGTGGTAGAGAAACACCTAAGTGTTCTCGACGAATACTCATAAACGTTGCGGAGGAAACTCTGCTAACATGAGGACCGGTGTGGGTGGATTTGATTCTTACCTGGAATCAGGTCAATTATGGTCACCGCTAGGAACCCGCTGATTGGCCAAGCCTATTATGGTTGCCATGGGTAACCCGCTGATTTGCTGGTCAATTATGGTCACCGCAGGAACCCGCTGATTGACTAAACTCTAAGGCGGAGAATTGAAGTGAGGTTTATCCCGGCCTTGGGGGGTACACTAGGGCCCGATGGGAAACTGCATGCCACCAGGTAGATCCTACCTTAAAGGGAGCTGATGCGAAAAGGGGTATCATAGCCTCTCGCTCTCAAGACAACTTCACCTGTAACAGGGTACACACCGGGGGTCTATATCGTGTAGACTTGTAAACGAAGCGCTGTCAAGGGCACACCAAGCCTAAAAACTGGTAGACCTAAGTGGTAAAACACAACGGTCGAACAATGTTCCCCATTTAAAAGTGGGGAACAAGTACCCTGGGTAGGTGGAGACCACAAAACACCTGCCCTAAAAACTGGTCCGACCTCTCCTATCCCAGGCCTGTCTGGGTAACGGTTATTTAGTAAAGAAAAGCTTCTAGGATCCCCGCCTAGGCTTTCCAGTATAAAATATGTGGTAGAGAAACACCTAAGTGTTCTCGACGATTACTCATAAACGTTGCAGAGGCAGCTTTGCTAACATGAGGACCGGTATGGGTGGATTTGATTCTTGCCAGGACAAGGTCTCTCAAGGAGCAATGAGTATCCCGCTGTTAGACCGAATCCAAGGAGGAGAATTGAAGTGAGGTTTATCCCGGTGAGGAGGGGTAAATCCGAACCAATGGGAAACTGCATGCCACCAGGTAAAGTGTTCTAAGATATTCGGGCCACCCTATGACCTGACACTAGTGTCGGGTACTGTGGACCGAAGAATCCTAAGAGCCCTTACACTTAAAGAGAATGATGCGTAATGGGGTACTATAGCCTCTCACTCTCAAGACAACTTCACCTGAAAAGGGTACATACCGGGGGTCTACAACGAATAGACCTGTAAACGAAGCTCTGTCAAGGGCCCACCAAGCCTATAATTTGGTAGATCGGGGTGGCAAAACCATTCCAAGTCCAGCCACAACTGAGGTTGGATTCGATCGGGTAGTGGTCCCCAACTTATTAAGTTGGGGGAAAGTCCGAAGCTGGACAAGGTATTATCTCCTCGGAGAAGTGCCGACGGGTGAGCACGTTTATCGCTCCGGTACTAACCTGGATAGCTAGTAGAGTATGGATAGTATCTCGCTCCCACCAGTGAGTAACTGGTAGCATTATCTTTGATAATGTCGCGCTAATTGAGCGTAACTCAATTCATAATGGGAAGGAACACCAGAACGTTCAGGAATATAAGAATCAAATTAATGCCAAGAATCAACTACGGCCTATTTTAAATTGTTAGACAATAGGCTATAAGAAATGCCAGCGAGTGAACTCACACGTCTGTCCTTTGGAAGGCGGTGAAACTCATTCGATAGACTGGACTGAAATGAATGAATGAATGTATTCGTTAGTATCTTGTGTACAGTGTTCAGCAAGGTGATCCCTCTATAATTGGCACATTTCAATGGGTTACCATTCTTAAGTATTGGTACTATTAACCCTTCATTCCATTCTAGAGGCATGTTTTCCGTTTCCCATATGTGTTCTATTATTTTATGCATCGCCCTTATTAATTCTTCTCCGGCGTACTGTATCATTTCGTTCAGGATGCAAATTAATTAGTGCTCCAATGACTGGCATTAAATTCAGAACGTTGAACAGGAAGCATATTGATGCTCTAAATAAATTTTCAAACCTATATGTAAATTAAGCAGCTAGCGTACCGGGCATTTCTGAAGATCTATTACCATATCGTAGGTTTCTTGAGTCGTAACAAATTAATTAGTGCTCCAATGACTGGCATTAAATTCAGAACGTTGAATAGGAAGCATATTGATGCTCTAAATAAATTTTCAAACCTATATGTAAATTAAGCAGCTAGCGTACCGGGCATTTCTGAAGATCTATTACCATATCGTAGGTTTCTTGAGTCGTAACAAATTAATTAGTGCTCCAATGACTGGCATTAAATTCAGAACGTTGAATAGGAAGCATATTGATGCTCTGACTAAATTTTCACACCTATATGTAAATTAAGCAGCTAGCGTACCGGGCATTTCTGAAGATCTATTACCATATCGTAGGCTTTTTGAGTCGTAACAAATTAATTAGTGCTCCAATGACTGGCATTAAATTCAGAACGTTGAACAGGAAGCATATTGATGCTCTGACTAACTTTTCAAACCTATATGTAAATTAAGCAGCTAGCGTACCGGGCATTTGTGAAGATCTATTACCATATCGTAGGTTTCTTGAGTCGTAACAAATTAATTAGTGCTCCAATGACAGGCATTAAATTCAGAACGTTGAATAGGAAGCATATTGATGCTCTGACTAAATCTTCACACCTATATGTAAATTAAGCAGCTAGCGTACCGGGCATATCTGAAGATCTATTACCATATCGTAGGTTTTTTGAGTCGTAACAAATTAATTAGTGCTCTAATCACTGGCATTAAATTCAGAACGTTGAGTAGGAAGCATATTGGTGCTCTGACTAAATTTTCACACCTATATGTAAATTAAGCAGCTAGCGTACCGGGCATTTCTGAAGATCTATTACCATATCGTAGTTTTTTTGAGTTGTAACAAATTAATTAGTGCTCCAATGACTGGTATTAAATTCGGGAGTTCGAGTAATAAGTTTATTGATTCTGTAACCGAATCTTTACACCAGTAAGTTGATTAGGCAGCTAGCGTACCGCGATTTTCTTAATGGTTGCTTTTTTATTTAATTAATTGTCAATAATATTTTTCCAATTAAAGCTATATTATTGAAAGTATGATAGATGAGAAGCATTAAATTAGCATTAAATTATAGTTTATAAATTGATTATTTGTAATCGTTCTACACCAACGGGTGTGCTAACTATGTCTATAGCCAGCACAGCCGCATCATAGTTTTCTTTAAGTTTCAATAACTTTGTTCCTATTAGAGTTACAAACTTGAATGCATGATATATGAGAAGCATTAAATTAGCATTAAATTATATCATCTTCTTTACCTTTATATACCCCTTGTCTTGACTTTTACGCTAACGTGTGTGCCAACTATATCTATAGCTAGCACACACGTTGGTATTTTTTTAAAAAAGGAGCAATAAATTTTTTTTCATGGCATTAAATTAGCATCAAATTAGCATTAAATTATGCAACTAGTTAGAACCAGGTGTGCCATAAAGGCTGTGCCTACTTTAGTAGGGTTATGTTGATTACTACCAGGAACTGAGCCTTGTTAGTTTTAATCCACTTGGATGCGATCTATCGCATGTTAAATCTTCTCCTAGCTTTCCGTTAAAAATCAGTTATAATTGAAATTTTCCACAAATAAGTCTTCAAGGCTTCGTAGGATGAGCGTATGGAGGTAAAGGAAAGGCTCCAGCAATTGGTCAGTGCTATTCTCTAACGAGTTGCTCGGAGGGGAGATTGGCAACCCTTATATTAAGAAACCTTGTGTCCACTACAACCGCACATCATGAGCATAAGAGGGGATTGCCAACCTCCTAAATAGGGCACGTACTCCAGAAAAGACGGATATATAAAATATCCTCTTGTTTGGGCATTTGAAAAGTAGTCTATTTGAAGTATGAAATTAGAACATATATTAGAACAAACATATTGAAGTGGTTTTATAGTGGTGGTTTCGGTTCATATCTATTATTTAATCATTTATGGCCTTATGAGCATGTCAATATTTGGTTCAGTTGTATAAAATTAATTTATTAATGATTTAAAAAATTAAATTCTTTTTGTTTGTTGGAAGTATATATATAAACATTTTCGGTTACCAATGGCACATTCATATTGTTGATAATAAAAATCTGTAAAATGTACAATTTTAAAATGATAAAAAATTGAAAAAATGAGAAAAATAAAAGAAGGAAGGGGAAGTTTTTTTGGTAAAATGTAATGGAAGATAAAATTTGGCAAAAATATAAATCTGTATGAAAATGTATATTAAAAAAAAGAAATAATTAAATGGAGTAAATTAGTTGAAAGTTTCTGTTTCTTATTTATTCAAATTGTATATATAAAAATATATTTTAATGTATTGATTTCAAAGAAAGAAGCCTATTTTTTAATAAATAGGCTTTATATTTCGAAAAACAAAAAGTTCCCGCAAAAATTTGAAATGTTATAAGGGGTTACAGATTATGTATATATATTATTGGTATTATTCCCGGTAGTAGTGGTATTATCGGTATTATTCCAATATTATTGGTATTATGGGTATTATTCCCAGTATTATCGGTATTATTCCAGTATTATTGGTATTATGCGGTAGTACCACAGATAATACGTGTTATTTAGGTATTACGTGGTATTATGGTATTATGTCCAAAATAATACCGGTATTACCTGTTTTGATATTATGGTGTACAAAATTTGGGCTCGTGAGCCACCCCTCGGTTTGAGAGTAGGTGTTGGAATGTGAAGTTAAAAAAAGTGCCTCTGTTGCCTTGCATGCTCCAAGAAAGTAAAAGGTAACTTTATACATGTTTGTGTCGTAAGATTTAGAAAAGCTAAAGCAGCCTTAAAACTTAAATGAACTTGTGCTAAAATAATAATAACAATTTTCGTATAAGCTATTTGAAATCAGTTGAAAGCTAATGAAGAAGGGATTTTAAAATAATATTTAATTTTTGAAAAGTACCAATACTGCATCAAATTCTATCAACTTATTTAATGTGAATCAAAAATATGAAAGTGCTTTTAATAAGAAAATCACAAAGTTTTGAACCCCGACAAACAGATTGTAGTCTTTTGCTAGAACTAGTATGGGTATATGATATGTAGTTTGGTTCTAATAATTGAATTAATCTTATTAAGTGAGACAAAGAACCATAACATCACAATATGTATGTACGTAATATGAATTAATATTAATAGTCTAGTGGAGTATAGTATAGTGTAAGTATTCAAAACGAAAATAAAATGATAATCCATTTTAATGTTATAGAACTCATTACTGATACCATTTCTGCTAATTTATTGTATAATAATTATAGTTTAAAAACATAGTTACTTTACCTCCCATTTTTCTTTTTGGAATGTTTTATTATAGAGGCAAAGAGACCGTGCAAGGAAAATTTAGCAACGAAGTAAAAATGATTTAATACCTTTTTTAAACTAATGTTTTATGACCAGTCACTAGCAACAGGAAAACGGGAATTAGATTTAGAGGGTTATAATTTCCTTTTCCTGAGAAAATAAGTAGAGCTTTGCGTTAATTAACTCAAGTACCTTTTTTAGCGAGCACTCTTGTTTTATTAGATTCATACCATCATAAAGTTATGTTAAAGAATTTTTTCAAATGAGTAAAATGGATAGACTAGTTGAACACAATATTTCAACGACTTAATATAGTAGATAGTAATAACAATGAATATTACTATCTATCGTTTAAAGCACGCGTTTTAGTAATTAACGCCCTTAATTTACACTTTGATTTAACATTTCCGCAACGTAATGGATAACCGATCATTTCATTGTTCATTATCTTTTTGTTTATTGCTTTTGCGTGTTATCGTGAGATCTGTTTGATAAACACTCACATTCAAAGCTATTAAAAACATCAGTAGTCCATTTGGCGCAATAAACAGCCTATAAATCAGCTTTTGTAGCGACTTTTCAGATTATACAAATTTCTTAATCGTTTTGGAAACCCAAAGTTTAATCAAGCTTAAGAATTCAGTCTATTTCTAAGCAAATTAATAAAAACTGCTCTATAAAGAATGACCTGAATTGAGACGAAGATATTATTTAAATTAATCAAATTCATATACTGTAGTAATTATAGCAAAACTTTTGTAACTAGTACAACTTATTAGGAACCATCAGACTATTGCTCATAAACAAACAAATTGTTTGCATGCGAGTTCTATGGCTACAAAATGTTCTATGCGACTAAATTATTATTTGTGTTGCCAAACAAAAAGCAGGTTTTTTGGCAAAAAACAGGATTTTTGGCAATAATTTAGTCGACCATACGATTTTCTTAAATTTTTGGCAAAATAGTTCAAATACTATGAGACTTAAGTGGTATTTTTTGGTTAACTTTGAATGTACAGTTTCTCTAAAATTAATTTTTCACTTAAAAAATGTGAAATAATTTAATTAATAAACATCGTTTTTCAAAACAAGTTAGGTAAGCAAGTTTTAACATTCCTGGAGTATTAATTTAAAACCAAAGTTATAACATTATTATATTATTTATGAAAAAAGAACGATTATTGATCATGCGGTTAAGAATTATGCACCGCATTGGGGAGTCTAAATGGCCCCTTTATAGTGATTTTTTTTAAATTTGGTATAGTTATTTACAATATAAGTAAATCCACTGTGATCTTGTTTAGAATTTTTGAATATACCGTTAAATATTTTTTGGGTACACTTGGACCTTAATTTTTGAAGTTGGCGGTCTACAGGTTTGGGATGGTGTCAAAATAAAAAGGTAAAATGGGAGATTATCTAATTTATTTTTTCGGATAATGTATTTCAAGGCTTTTGAGACTAAATAATTTCTAATTTTGGCGACACGTGTTGTGATATAAAATTGCTGCCTTGATCATAGAGGCACTCTACTTCACAAAAAAAGTTACCGTTCATTTTTTAACCCTTACAAAAATTTTCATATTTCGTTACAAAAAAAACATTACTTCAACACAGTTCTCTTTAAAAATGTTTTTGTCATTTACTTTTATGACCGGGGGACCGAACCTGCGAATATCTGCGATCGAACCTTAGATTATAAGGTCAACACATATGGTAACTAAATGCTATGAAATAAATAAAACAGTTTAGTAATAAAAGTTTTACAGGTTTATCATAATCTATCTGATAATCGTTTCGGCAGCTAAGCTGTCATTATCAACGGTAATATAAGATAAATATAAACAAACACGTCGCTAAGGTAAATACAAAAATAGATAACTAGATAAAAATATATCTATACCTACCATATTTTGGCAAAATATCAGGAAACGTTGCACATATACTAAGATAAACCAACAATTAAGAAATAGCCTTTAAAACCAACATTTTCATTTTTATTTAATGGTAGACAGAATACACGATATCATGCCTTCAGGAATTTACAGTTTGAATTTTTTTTGTAGTTCGGTATATATTGGACAAACACTTCGAAATTTTAACATAAGGTATAAAGAGCACGCTCGTTGTTCAGAAATAAACATCCCAAAAAATATAATTACGCCAAACACTTTTATAACAGAATAACACAATGACTCCGCAAAATAATATTTAATTCCAATATTTTTGTAATAACAAACGTAAGTCTTCGACATTTTCGAAGTTTTTGAGATATACAAATACAAGCTGAGAGTACCTTTAATGAATAAACAGATTCTCAGAGCTCAGTAATTTTCTGTTACTGAAAGTGCTGGATATTTAATTTATTATTATTTACTTTTTTATATTTTTATTTATTTATCTAGTTATCTATTTTCCTATTTACCTTAGCAACCTGTTTATTTATATGTATATTACCTTTGATAATGACAGCTTAACAACAATTGTAGATTATAATAAACTTGTGAAACTTTTAATAATCTGTTTTTTTTATTTCATTATTATTGAGTTTCACCAAATAAGGCCAATGTAAATACTACTCCACCAAAATTAACATTACTCTAATTATTTATAATATTAATGCTTCTATGGTTCTAACTATTAAGCGATAATTGATAAAATTAAAAGTTACAAAAGATAAAAGATTAATTAGATGAATTCAAAATTTAAAACCGGGATAATCTTCAGTAAAATCGTTTTGTTTGGATTATCTAACAATAAAGTCCTATTTATTAGTATGAAAACTAGAAAACAGAAAAATCATGTTATGATTCTTTTCTAATATTAATGATTGTTGTTTAATCGCACCATCCAAAACACTTTTTTCACATAGGAAAAATAATATAGAGTGATAAAACTCTCAAGTTTTATTTATAATTAAGGGTAATATTTCCCGTTTTATTTTCGTAGAATATTGTTACTTTAGTCTTATTTGCTTAATTAAATAAAACACCAATTTGTTTATGTATGGAGATTTATTTCCTTGCTATATTAACTTTAGCAAGCATTTTGATTTAATAAAACGGACTATTCTTTATAACATACCTTTTTAACAGCGCGACTGACAATCTAACAGAACAGCTTGACTGTACTAGCGTGATTTCTACAATTTTATCGACCATTCTACTGTTTCGCTGTTTATCATGGACTCTATTTACATTTTAACATATTTATCGACGACTATTCTAGTTCTCCGTATTTCATCAACTAACTTAATTTATTGTTCCCTAAGCTTATATACTACTATTTACATCATCTTCTTACCTAATATTTACATCATCTTTCAATAGCATTCAACTATGACTATTCACTTATTTACAACACACACTACAGATTATAACATTGTTTAATAACTGACACCTATCTATAATATTTAAATTATGCAATATTTTATGCACAATAACGATTATTTTTAATTAACAAACACCTTTAAAGTATCTCATTGCTCGTCAAAATTATTCAATCTAATTTTTTTTTATAAAAGAATTTCATATAACAATAACTTTCACACAACTATATATTACGTATTCTTAAAGAATTGATGACTAAATGGTTTGATAACAACGAAAGAAAACTTTGCTTATTTAACCTTATTAAAAAGTACATATTGATTCTATAATCATTGACACACAATTAAATACCTTATATTCATATTTAATTAGAAAAGTTGATCAATTATTTCTAAAGTATTAGTTTTTAAACAAAGCTTCTTGCATATTGTGAAATTTACCAAATTTTGAAACTACAATCCACAGCATTATATTATTATTATTACAGTAATAAAGTGTTTTCATAACCTAGTCGTGAAAAAAAAGCCATTACAGTGTTATTAATACTTATGAACCATTTATATAAATCATTCTAATCAAAACACCATCGAATACAACATTTTATAAGGAAATCCAAAAATAATCAAAATGAAATGCACCAAATTACTTATTTAATGTTTAATGGACAACATTACAACTAGAACTTTTACAAGGGCTTGTCCGCTGTTATAAATAAGACGGAGTCAATTTACAGCTTTTTCTTGTAAACTCCGATGTTGCGGATTGGTCGTATTCACAGCCTTCTCAAACATTTATGCAATCTAAGTAAAATAGCATAAATATAAATGCGAATACATCAACATGAGTAACGGGTCAGACGTGAACTACTTTACAATAATACTAAGACTGAAAATAAATTACTTTTGGATTGAAGAATGAAAAATTTTTTCTGGCTTCCTTCTTTTACTACTATTCTGCAAGAAAAAGTGAACAAATCTAGAGATATGCTAAAAGTTTTAATTTTATCTAAAAAGGAACACTTAAACTGATGTTATTTGAGCCGTTATTATACAGTGATTAATAGTTGTTGTAATCTTGTAGCAATTAAAAATGTACTAACCTAAGATACAAAAATAATAAATAAATTGTTACTGTTACTACGCTACAACAAACCAATTTCAATTGCAGAAGGAGCCTCTTGCAATGTATTTTCGCGGAAAACTTACATTATATAAAGAGAAATATTTAAATATAGAGTTAGCACTTATAATTAATATTCAGAAATTTTTAGGGTAGTTTTAGACCAGACGTCGGCAACTTACGGCCCCACTAAATAAGGTTGCGACCCGTATTTTAGTATTCCGAATATAGGCATATAGGGCAGGTTGCTCCAGAAAAATTTGTTAGAATTCGCTGCGATCACTATCTGCACATGAATTTAATTTATAATATTTCTGCTAACAAGAAGTAACCAAAATCATATTTTTTCAACCGTCTTAAAAGATTGTTTTAATACTATTAATTGCAATTAAAATTTATATTTTTAATACTTATAAAAATGTGTGATCTGCTATGATACATTTTTTACTAGTAACAAAAGTACTTTTCATTCAAAGAGATAAAAGTAAATTCTATTTAATGCACGGTGAAATCAAAAAAAAGTTAGCGCAAATTAGCTTTTGTGGACGTAGAAAGATGTTTTTAAAAAGTGTTAGCTTTATTTAAAAACATGAAAGAACAAATGAAACATGGGAAACATGAAAGACAGTTTACACAATGAACAGTTTATTGTCGTTAATTATAATAATATATTTATTCTTCTTTAATTACATAATGTGCACTTTTATAATTATAAATTGTAATAATTATGAAGCGACGTGATAACTGCAAGATACAAACTAGAATTGAATTAGGCTATTGTACTTCATCGGCGCCTTCGGGTAAAAGTGGAACAGGATGTTTTGTACTTTTCTTGGTCGGAAAAAAATAATGTGTCAATCAAATTAAGGTGACTTTTTTGTTCGACTCGGGATTTTTACATTTGCTCGCTTCGCCTCGCAAATGCAAAGATAATTACTTCTAATAACACATCTTCCAACTTTCTATACCGTAAACAACATTTAGAGTATATAACATGAACATTGGAAGACTTAGACCCAATTTAAAGTCCTTAGAAGTGCAGCTGCATTGAACAGATCTACTATTTAACACGTTAACTTTTCTGATTTTCAACATTTTAAAAGTTTTACTTGGTTTAAACATTTAGTCTTGCCCTCCTTCGCTTTCTTAATTGCATATTGAGCTTTACACATCTGTATTTATATACAATTCATAATTTATCGTTTTTTAGAGTACTTACTGCCCTTTGAACAGTCTAATTCATAAATCACTTGACTCTTTTGTGTAAATTAAAATCGTCTACTGACATAAATATTGAAATAGGTATGCTGCAATATGCTATTGAATAAGCTAAAATGCATTGATGAAACACGTTGAGTTGAATTCTTTTTGTAATTTTTCTATTTCTGTTCGTTCGATATTAATTTTTGTAATTTACAGAATAATCGATTTTTAAATTTCTATGTTTTTATTTAATCTTGTGGAATAAACAGTTGTTTTACTAAGTGACAAAAACTTTTGATTCGAACCATTTAAGTGTAATCTGAAAATACTATTTGTTAAGTGTTGAGATTAAATATACGAGGTTTAAGCTTAAGGTAAAAAGTTTAGCTTTTGAGGAGAATTTGGTTTAATTCGAGAATTCAATCTGGTTGAAGCATTGTTAAAAAATAATACTAGAAGGAGGATTATAAGAGCAGCTCTACGGAGAGTAATCGTTTTCGGGTCTACTAGTTATTTAATATACAGGGTATTTCACATAAGATTCGTATCCTCTGAACAGGTAATAGTACGCATAAAATACAACAAAAAAGCTTAATATTATTAGTGCCTAGTGTTCACAATAACCGAGAAAAAAAATTGTTTTTGAAAAGTGGGTTTGGTGGTCACTGTTTTAAGAATTACAGTTGATGCTGAATATACCTAACTGCATTTTTAACTTGATATCTTCTAATACATTGATGCAGAGGTAGGTGATGTTACAGTTTGTTTTGACTATTCAAATAATAAGAAACTACTTCCAAAACAAGAGTGTGTCGTTATGCTGTGTTAAGAAGTTTATTTATTTGCAGGTATTTAAGAGTAAATAACTGTGTTTTTACTATATTGTATTATTAGTTATTGTTACTGCTGAAGACGTTTCATTTAATAGAATTGAGCATCTTTTTAATTTGTGTAAACATTAAAACAGTTGTTAGTGAACCTAATCAAATTCTCCTGCATAGCTTCTCAATGACATGCAACCTGTAAATTATCTCAAAAGGTTGTAGTTTTACATATAAACAAAAGCAGTAGTTGTTTATTTTCTAAAAAATATTGGGTGCATACTAGGACAGCAAGGCTAATACGATGCTATTTTTTATTATTTTATCCTATGCATTTACACTGAGAAAAAAAAATAGCATCAGATTAGCCTTGCTGACTTGCTGTCCTACATCATTATGAAATCAATAGCACGTCCTATTTTTAACTCAACAACTGCCTTTTTCAATTCACTATGATGTTTAGTATTGATTTGCAGGTATTTTCAAAGTACGGTACATATTATTAGGATTTGCTTATTATTGGAGACGTTTCCTGTATAAACATGGTTCGTTTTAAATGTCGTAAACAAAAATGCAGGGTGTTGCTATATTGTTATTAAATTATTGCAACCGCCACATCCTTATTCGGTGTTTTTTTATAGGTGGTTATTTCTCTGCTTTCTACAATAGCCTGGTGACAGGTTTATCTAAAGATGGTATTTTGACAATTGCCATGCACTTTCGGTTAGTTATTTTGTCGGCATATTTATTTTTTTACTGATTTATGAATTAGATAGGACTGTTTATAGAAGTTTTTGTCGATATGAACGAATCAGGAAATGCTTAATGATGATGTTAGTGGGTTTGTAATGTACCACTTTTAGAAAATGAAACTATTATTAAAGTCACTCGAATTTGCGTTGTTTATTATTAGAGTATAGTATTTAGTTTTTGAAGTAAAAGGTCAAGGTTACGTTATAGTAAAAAAACTCGTACTCTAATGTAATAATAAACAAATAAAGTAATAAAGTATTAAATGAATGTAAACATTGCATCTCTTTTCACACAGACTAAAATCTCAAACAAAATTAAATGTGATACCGTCAATGTGTTTAATTGCTCAAATATTGATTTTAAACCTTTGATTTATTTTGACTTATTTTCGTGTTGAACATAATGAAGCAAAATTCATGCAAAATGTCACATCATAACATGTCACTGTACCAATCTGTATCAATCACGAATCACATTTGATTAATAAATTGAATGTAATCCGCATGATTGAAGTAAGAATGTTCAATTTCTAACATTATAAATAATGTATAAGATCGCTAGAAGGAAAGGTATTTTATGAAAAAGTGCCGTCCCTCAATGTTACGTACTTTTGCAAGATGTGTTTAAAAAATGATTTAATTATTTAAACATAATGTTTTTATGATAAAACTAAAGCCTTTTTATCAAAAAATTGATTGATGAAGTTTATTCGAACCATACATTTGACGTTGAATAATTTCACACCATAAACGCAATTATGTCTGCGTGAAAGTTACAAAGTCACGTTCTTACCCGGCGTATTTTCCTATAAGGTAAGTGAACAGCCAAAAAATGTTAAATACCAGAATATTCTAACGAACATTCAATATTACTATCAATTTTTATACAGATTATTATTTACCATATTTTACATAAATATAAAAAATGAATCAAATGTCATGGTTCGTAATGGCACTGTTCGTAACGTCGCGGTTTATAAAAAAAAATTTTAATCGACTTAATTGATTATATTTTGATAAATTATTGATATCAGTACATTAAATCGTTTGTAAATCTTAAATACTATGGTTTAGTTTTACATAGAAAATACAAAAGTATGAACATATCGTTTCATGAAATAATGCTTATTTTTGACATTTTGTTAAAAAATTAATATCAATTATTTCATTAATTTACAATGCATAGAAGAAAATGAGTTCAGTTAGAAAGTCCAGTTTAGCCAGGAACAATGCTGAAAGACAGAGGCATGTGGATAATATTTTATGCGAAAATGTAAATACACTTATTTGTATTAATTTATACTGTTTTCTTTAGAATAAAACATACATCTAATTATTTATCTGTCTTGTGTAGTACACTTTATACCGGTTGGAAACGCATGGACTTGGTATAGGGATATAAAAGCGTTCATAAAAATAGTGAAGCCACGCCATAAAGAAGGGGAACATTATATTATATTATATTATATTATATTATATTATATTATAATAATAATATTATTATAATATAATATTATATTATTGTATTATATAATGTTCCTCTTTATCACATCGTTTCGCTATTTTTATAACCGTTTACCAAGCCCACGCGTTTCCAAGCGGTATACCATTAGTAATATTACAAAATATGTAATATTATAATAAAGTCGATTCAAATCAAAATTACCTATATGTTTTATTTTACACATCAAAGTTTTTGTCTCTAAAGTATTATTATTCTAAACATATTCTGAATGATGATTTCGCCCGGTACTACTGTTGTCACACCCCTTGAAATAGGAGGATTGTTGATTTTTGATAAGACATCTCCGTTTCTATTGATCCTACGACAACGGAAACTATGCAAAAAACAAAAAAATCATTCTCTATCGAAAACATCTTATCAAGTTTTTTGTACAAACGGATTTTCGAGAAATCGCCCATTTAAACTATAAGAAAGCGTATTTTCGGGTATTAAGGATAATCTATTCTACACTGATGATTGAGTAGTAGGCACGTTTTCTTAAGTAATATATCTTGTGGGCCTAATGCACTTCTCTAGAACCCAATAGTTATTTGTATATCAAGGCCGCGAAATGTCTTGTTTACATGCCGAGAAAATAATTATCGCCGAGGACGTTTGTGGCCGAGGCAGGACAATATCGAGGACACTAACGAATTTCGTGGGCAAAGTATATACAATTATTTATATGCAACCGTAAAAAATAGGTAATTACAAATTACCTAGCTTCTATAGCTTCTAAAAACCAACAGCTTAATTCATTTTACAATGTTTGCTGAATTTATTTATGACATATCAAGAAACATGTTGTTGTTGTCATGATTTCGAAACGTCTTTGTCATTCTCATATTCTTATATCTGTCGTCAACTTTCAAGTGTCATATAATAAAATGAATTTTAGTTTAAAGGACGTTACTAAGGGTAACGTCCATTAAAGTCTTTAAAGCTCATTACCCTTAGTAACGGCCGCGACATTGCAGTTCGCGTCCTGTATGGGGTACGTGAAGAGCCTTCTTCGCGTGCGGTTGCACATAATATGAATTATAACAGTTCTGTTATTTTCTTCTTGTCATAGCAACTAGCAACGATTCGGTAACATCAACTTCCTGTAGCAAATAACAAATCAGAAAACACATAAAAAAATATTTTCGATTTAAATTTTTTTTGAATTTTTATTTGTTTTGTTCTTATTCATTTAAAATTACGTTCATCGTCTTCCTTAACTATATCGTTTTTTTCGTTTCCCCCATATTCTGCTTCATCGTTATTTTCCTCGTCATCCATTTGCATGTTATTTGCACTTGAAGCGCTGAGAACACTTTCTTCCAGGAAATCCGCCGGATCATCTGCAGTAACTTTTTCTTGCAATTTAGTTTTTATTGGTTCAGCATTCATAATTAGAAAATTACTCGTAGCAACCACCACAAACTGCTGAGTAATGAAGTCCCATTCTTCGACAAGTAGACCTAGGTCCGCACCGTTTGCGACAATTGCAGAAAATTATTTCCAAGAGGTAGTTGGGAGCGACAGTTTGTGATATTCTTTTTGACACCAAAAAACCACCCATCAATCCCCATCCCCAAGTTTTGTTTTTATGCAACATGCAAATGGAAGATAAGAGAAAAATAAAGATGACGCAGAATACGGGGAAAATGAAGAAAATGATAAAATTCAGCATGTAATTTTAAATTTAAAATAACAAAAAAAATCTTTGTTGGGTTATAAAGTAGTGAATTAGATACCACTTAAAAAATGGTGGTTGTTAATACCCAAAAATGCGCCTTTTCACAGTTTAAATAGCCGACTTCTCAAAAATTATCTATCGTACAAAAAATACTTTATTGAGACCTTTTCAACAGAAAATAATTTTCTTGATTTTCTGCATATTTTGTCGCTGTCGTAGAATCAATAGGAACGGAAATGTCTACCAAAACCCAATAATAAGAATAATCCACATTTATCCACTCCTTTCAAGGGGTGTAACAGGGGTAGCAGGACTTTTCAGAATATGTCTAAAATGATAAAATAAAGGTCTTTACCAAAAATCAGTTTCTTCGCATTTATTCTGAAATTAAAATGATTTGCTGCTGAACTAATAACCGAAATGGGCGCAAAATGTTGCGAGCCTCGAACGTCTGTCTTGCTTTATACGCCTCTGCTCTCGAAGTTTGAAATTCAAAGCAGCTGCTAATCAAGATGCCTACCTGCGTATATTTAGCATCACTACTCATGGACTTGTAACTACACTCTTAATACATTGAGTTTGAAATCCATTATATTATCACAATGAAAATTAATTGCTTGCTAATTACCACTAATTTATTTTCTGAGAACTATTAATTAATTTAGTATAATACTGGAAAATTGATTGTAATTATAATGCAGGGATATCTAAAGCCGAACAGACAAGAAATATGTATGTACTGTTTCAAACTTTTTGAGATGATTACAGCTTATAGACTAAAGGTAAATTGCATTACTGATGATAAAAATCTATCGAACATTAAAATATTCATGGGTACATCAAATATTTATCACATGTTCCATCAAGCGTTAGACGGTATTAACATAAGTATATTATTTATTTCTGTTTTTGATGTAATCCAGAAACTGATTTATCTATTTAATAAATATATATCTAACCTAACCTTGTCAACTTCAATGAAAGCGAAAAGCGGTTCTAATACTAACTCAAAATCGGCAAAACATAAAGGCATGTGGGCGATAGTGGCGTCTAGCCAATGACGACGCCACACCAACGTTGTTCTACTTCCACTCGAATAAGATGTCAAGCGTTGGGAAACTTGATATTTATTACCATTTCCACATTATTATTTGACTGTAATTTTGATAAAGCGCAAGAATCGATTTTCCTCTTATTCTTTGATTTGCAGGAAAAAAGTTATTATCAAGTGAATATATTATTTGATAAATTACAGATTTATATTTTATACCCAAATTGTTTTGGAAAATAGAAAGGAAATATTGTTTGATGCGATGGTAGGTGTAATATTACATTATAACAGGTACTTTAATAAAGTTATCTTTACGAGAAACCTTTCTGGAAAAGGTCAACTCGGTAGATTCAGCTAAACTAGAAGTTATATTTGCATTGAGGATATCATCTTATATTGGAAACACATAATGAGATCCGCAAAATTGATATTTATATCCATTCGCTTAGATTTTCTGACATTTATTAACAACCCTGCACTGTAGAGAATTAGAAAAACAGTTCGAATTTGCAAAAAGCATTAAAAATCGTGTAGAGAGAAATAAACGTCGCAGTGTGGTAAATTATATTATATAATAATTATATTTTAACACCATTCACACACAAACTGAAATTATATATTTACAGCACGATGAGACATTACGTTTACTTATTCGAAAATCGACATTAATCAGGGAAATAATAGACAGCTAAGCAAACAGTTTGTAAGTCAACAGTAACTCAATCTAATCATTGACAAAAATAGAGAATAAACAGTTCAATCTACATAAGTCTACAGCGTTACATTGAAATAAAATATGCATCAGCTACATTTTTGTCTTTATATATAAAGTTCATTGCCGCTTAAGACAACAAGTTTAATTTTGTAAAACAAATTTGTTCAGTAAAACGAAAACCTCGAGTGTACTTTTATACAGATCCAAAAAGAAACGTAGCCTTTATTGCTGTGCAAATGGCAAAACTGAAATTATTATAATTATGTATAGGAGTTTTCGGTATATTTTAGATCAGTCTTACAGTTTTTAAGAGCTGGAAGAAATTATTTCTGAGCCACAAGCCTCAGATAAAACCAATGATTATCGCAAAATTAGGAAAAAATGAGAACTAACACTTTTTTTAAAGGATTACCCCATATATTTTATTTTATATTCAAACGTCAGAAAAACATGACATTTTAAGACTCAGTTGACAAGTTAAAGGTATGTCTTTTTGAACGTTTATTGGTCCCGGTAAATAATAGTTATTTACGTGGCAAGCTTTGTAAATTAATCTTTACGGGCGAGCTGAAAATCCATGCAAATTAATGCAATGCCGCGTACAAAGTTTTATTTCCATCTTCACTAGTGTTTTTTATTAATGCCTTGTATATTTTGTATAAAAAAAATTTTGTAATTACAGGCGATAGGAGAATTTATAGGTAGGTAGTCTGCTATATATGCTAGATGAAGTCTACAAGCAAAGATACGACAAAGAAACCATTGAAAGTCGCGTTTTCGATTTATTCGATGAATGAAAAATATGAAAAGTGGATTGAATTATTAATAAACTTAGTTAGTTCATAATGTGATAGTGAATATGAAATGTTCTAATCGTTTTTATTTATTTCACAACCACATAATATCTGCAGTAGTGTGATATCTCCCTGAATATGATATATCTCTGACGTGATATATCTCTATTGAACATCTTGTCAAGTCATCACTCGTGACAGTTGAGAAGTTACTACAATCAAGGAAACCCAGGTTAAAGAATGCCCTGTGATTCTGAATCAAGAAATGACATCTTTAGAATATTTACACACAAAGTCGTTGATACACAAATTTTAAAATAAAAATAACTGCAAAGACCAGAAAGACCCTTGAAATGTATTATTTTCATATCTTGCCTTTAGCTTTAAGATTTAACAATTTGTCTATGGCCTGTCTCATTTTAATAAGCATCACTAAACCTACAGACCATAACAACTTTCTTGAATAAAATCAAGAAATCAAGTTGCAATATATGTCTATTAGGGTGGTTCTTATTTGGGTCATGTTGGAATTTCGGTTTTGCCGTGTTCCCATTTGATTCCAAAAAAAGAACTGAAGATTTTAAGACCAATACGAACTTCCTATCTCTATTCTAATCATTCGCTGTAACGACGAGAAGTTTCCCATTTAAAATACATGTTTTTTTTTCAATTCTTATGCATATATTTGACCACTGGGACAAATTCTTGCAAAAAATTTGAAAATTGATTTTATAGAATTAACGAGCATCGATGCTACTTCTAAGTGAGAAAAAAAATTATATGAAACATTCTACATCACTTCAACCCTAATTGAACGTTGCATTATTTTTAATTTATTTGTAAATCGTTGGAAAAAAATCGAATGCGCCATATATTTTTTTTGTGCCTAAAAGTAGTATCGAACCCTGTTAATTCCAAAAAAATCAATTTTCAAATTTTTTCTCAACAATTTGTCCCAGTGGACAAATATATACATAAGAAGTGAAAAAAAGCGTGCATTTTAAATGGGAAACTTCTCTTCCTTACAGCGAATGATTAGAATAGGGATAGGAAGTTCGTATTGGTCTTAAAATTTTCAGTTTCTTTTTAGAATCAAATGGGCACCCGGCAAAACCGAAATTCCAACATGACCCAAATAAGAACCACCCTAATGTCTATACAGTGTGTTTCACTTTACAACTTGACACCCCCATATCTTTGTTATTTATAGTCGAATCAATTCCAAACTATTAACAAGTATAGAACCTCTTAAAAAAGATTTGTGTGTAATTAGAAACCTCATTTATTACAGGCAAATTAAAGGCAAATAATCGAAGAAACATAGTAGGCCTTGTTTAATCGAAAACGTCGCTAAAGAAAGGACCTCGCAAAACCCTTATGGGAAATGGCCTTCGGTCAGAACATAGATATTGAATATAGATCAAAACTTTAATTTTCGAATTACAGCCGTTTGAAGTTGATATTCTTCTGCGAGATGTTAGCTTCAAATTGTCTCGTGTAATGTTGCTAATTAGGATGCAATTAACCGATAAAGTAAGAGCAATTTTCATTATTTTACGTTACATTTTAACATTAATTAATTAAACTTCAATAATATAAACACTTATTGTGTCATAATTTTGCATACGAAGAATTTAAAGATCTGGCAATTAATTAACACATAAATTAAGTTTTTGCCACTAGTTACAAACACGTAATTGCTACGGTTTTGTTACGGGCCTGGAACCCCCATTTTGGTTGCAGGCACGTAACAAGATTTTTAGATAGCAGATGCGTTGCAGTAACCTCTCTGGAATTTATCCAGATAGGTAGCGGGAACGTGGCGGCGTAGTAATTGCTACTTTTGTATAACTTCTTTTCTCTTTGACGCATCGTGTCGCGTGGTCTCTTACTCTTGCAACTTAGCAAATATTCTATCATTTCCTATACTAATGCTGCGATCGTGTCACAAAATGGATTATTATTTTATTTGTAATACATACTTAATAATACAAAGAGCGATGAAATGTTTAATTATTTTGTCATGCCAGTATACCAAAATTAGAAACCACAGAAACCATTTTTATATTATTCCTAAGGCACAATTTGGCACCAATTTGTTATTTTTATTGAAGGTTATATAGTAAAATATCTATTGACAATCATAACAAATTGCAAATTGATTAATGGCTTCCTACATTTTACAAGTAAATATGGAGATGGAATAGCTTATAAAAATTACTTTAAAGTGATTCTCCTGGGTAGCAAAAACGTAAGTTTTACTTTCAATACTACTGTAAGGTTCCGTGACTTTAAAGGGCTAAGCAATGGTTTCAGACTGGTGACAGAAACTTTCAGTACGACTTTAAAGTAATTATACTAACAACGGAAGCTTACAGCTGACGTGCCGCTCATTTCAAAAAAATCTTTTTAATAAAAGATAATCATAAGTAAATCAATAGTTAATCAAAAGTAAAAAATAAGGAAATACGTATTTCTGCATTTAATCGTATACGGCTTATTTAAAAAAAAGTAAGAAACTAATACAAACAAGATGCAACGTATTTACTTGGAATAAAAATGTTACTCGCAACAGACAGTGTGCCCGCGTGATTAACATAGTAGCTTTATACACGGTCGGGCTAGTGTTCGATTCCCTGATTACAGTTGGGCTTTTCTTAGACTTTTAAATAATTCAATAAAAACTATTATGATTATAGGTCGTGTATTGCCTAGATCGTAATTGTAACTCTCTCTAATTATTTTGCAGAGAATTGGAACAAGAACCTACGAATAATATATAGTTAAGAGTTACCATACATTTAATAAAATAATTTATTTATATAGGTATATTCGAATAATTGACATAAAGTTTAGTATTTATTGCTTTTTAAATTGTTTCTAAAAAATGAATTAAAAATTATAAACCTGCGAATTTACATTTTGAAATTGGCGACACGTCAACTGCAAGGTCCTCTGGTAACTGGCAATACCATTCCACATACTTTAAAGGTTACTAAGAAGAAATGGAGCTACATAGTCTCAATAAATAGTAGAAAAAACTACATAATTACTAAAATAATCCGAACTGAAGTAATTAAAAACCAATAAAGTCATAAATTGAGTTAAAAGTAATTACGTAACAACTACTCAAGAAAAGTTCCGATCTCAGTTAGTGCTACTTAGATGCTTGGGTCTCATTTATAACTATTAAAACAACTCAAATTATAGAATACTCTTCCCCAATTGTATGTTACATTCACCGTTTAATTAACAGAAGTTTTCATTATTACCTTAATGACCTTCTAGAAAACAAAATTAACTGTAAAAACTGTAAACGATCATGTTTATCTTACATTTTTCCTGAAGTTTGAAAAAATTCTGGCTAACAAGCTCATTTCTATGCTACATACGAAGTGTTGGTGAACCGTACTCTTAAACGAAATTGATCGATTACCATGTATGAGCACAGTTCAGTGAATACATCCAATATTAATTTTATGATTATATAACATTTTTATTCACCTAAACAAAATTATAAAGTTCAAAGTTTACTTTGCAACTCATTTTTAATGAAATAATGTTACTTTATTCAAAAAGGCGTATTAATTAAAAAAAGTCCGAGTGCTATATTATGAAGTAGAGATTTATGTAGAAAACGTTTGTAATGCACAAATAATGTATTTTTTATGGCATACATGGATTCTCTTGAGTAAGGTGAATTTTAATTATGCATTAGGTGCTGTTGTTATCATTTTATTTTTAAATTAACTCATTTAGTTTTTGTTTCTAGTATATATAATAAATTCTACAAAGTGGCATATATTCAAGGATCAGGATCACAATAAATACAGAATTATACTTTTTTGTACTATGCAAATTTTGAATTGTAAGAACAAGGTAGTTATTTCCTCATTAATAATAAATATTTTAACATATTTTGTCCAAAGAGTCGTATAGTCAAAGTCAAAGCACTTACACCATGCTTTCATGACGGCTCGTCCGGTATACGTAAGCTTATTATATTAGCTCAACAACTGAATACCAAACAAGGATTTATTATCTAGTATTTCCATTAAATCATATCACGAACACAAATCCATATAGAAAGATTATCACCCTAAATAGGGATCGAACCCAGGTCTTTCGGTCTCCGGGCGCGGCTCTAAGAAAGGCGACCTAGACAAAGATGGCAGTTTTTCCGTACAAACTAGATAATTGCAAACATACAAAGCGTACTAGATATAATTCATTCATTTGAATAAAGTATTTCTACTAAAATACTATTGACACATACCATTAATACATCCTTGTTAGTAATGTTAGTAAATATTGGAAAATCCTAAGATTTCTTTTGAGAGCCCCTACTGACCCCTCATCATCATACAATCAACACATAATCGACCAAGATCAAATAGCATTGAAGAACCCACTGTTGTCAGTTTTAAATATCTCCTGAAGGAACCATCAAATGATCCATGTTTTGTTTAAAGTGGCCCACGTGCTTTAGCTTATGACCACGACCCCCTTAGGGGGACTACGAATTGAGTTACGCTCAATTATCGCGTCAGTTACATTTATAAGAGCTACCAGAACTTACTGGTGGGAGCGAGGTTGCCTATCTACTACCTGACCCTCTACTAGCTCTCCAGGCAAGTACCGTAACTATTAATGAGCTCACCCGTTGGAGTCCCTCTCCGAGGGAGTCCCATCATCCTTTGTCCAGCATGCGGATTTTACAGGAGCCATCAGAGAAGGAATTGTTATTAGAGTTTTTAACTTAGTTTACGTTGTAGAATACCGTACAGCAGAGTTCTACCTATCGAACGTTACACACTATATACAAAAAACAAAGCACCATATCCGTTAAAACTGCTCTGCTTAACGTCCCTAAAACTCAGAAATAATACTTGAATCCTTTCTACGCGTTTCTACAGTAAATTAACAGCTTCTAATTTAACCAACCAACAAATTTTTGTAATTTACGAGATTATATCGAGTGGTAAGACCTTTGAAACTGAAGCAGAGTTTTAAATTTAATGAAAATCGATTTCTGACTACGAAGTTTCACTAAAATACTCTGACCGTGTGTATATCAAGATGTAGTGAGTAGAACAGTAGAGAAACGCTCGTTTAACCACTTAACAGTCACATTGTTTTTTTAAAAATCTTTCTAAATTGTCATTTTTTTTCTCAATAATCTGGAATTTTATTTAGTAATAAAATGGAAAAACAATGTTAGCTCAATAATTTCACAGCTTTAAAAAAAAATTGGAAAAATCGTAAAAAGACCAGTTCCAGTGTAGTTCACTTCACGGTCTGCGTCATCGGATTCAAGTCCGATAGGAATGGGTTGAGGGGGTCAAAGTTGAAGATTGGCCTTTTTGGCAATTTTGTTTACCTTATATCGCGGCGACAGTAGAATCGATCCCACCATCCCCACCGACGTAAGATTGCGAAAAATTAGTTGTGACCTTGTGAGCCATAAAATCGGAAAATGACGCTATGAGGATGTTTGGTGGTGACTGATCATTTTGAGTCTCATAGAACTTGGTTTGGTTTCATAAGTGTCGGGCAGGGCAGGCGGGAAGGTCGGGAGCTTTTGCGAAATATCGCCGTGAAAATGGGTGCGTGATTAGCCAGAGTGGGCCTGTGCACGGCTGCATAAAAAATAGTTTTTCCGATTTACAGTGGCGTAGGTAGAAGGTGAATTTTTAATTTCAAATCGTCATAGCTCAGAAACCGTAAGGCTTACAGAGACGTAGGTTGCGGCATACGGCGTACGATTTACATATCCATGACCAGATAGGCAACAATTTCGATACAAAGCAAAAGACGATTGCCCTAAGGTTTCGCGTTGTTGCGCCCAAAGATGTCGTCTTTCAAGCTTACTATTCAGCCGGAGACTTTATTAAACGTAAATACGTCGCTTTAATTTGTTGAGAAGACAAATGTTCCATGGTAACATTGCCCGAACAGCGGTCGGGAGAATTCAACATTAATAACAAATAATGGAAAGGTTGTTTTGTCCGAACATGGTTTGCGTACTGGAAAGACGGCACGCAATACCCGTATTAAGTTCGAGATAAACTGTTAAGTGGTTAAAGTTGAATCAAGGTCCACCGCTAGCTCAAAGTGTGGGGTGGGTCCACAGCGGTTGATAATTTTTTGTTGAGAATATTTTTTAATAATAGGTGCCAGGTCACAATAATTTTGAAAACTTGTCGACTGACCAAGCCAACAGAAGCAAACTCTAAGCAAACTAGTTCAACTGAAAAAGAATGAATAAAACAACCTGATTACTTGGAGGCATGTAAATATACTTATTCGTTTGCGATTAATGGGTAATAATATGAATTTGACAAAAATCTTGCCTGCAAACATAATGGTTTGTAAATATATGTGGTATTTACAAATTGTTTAAAGATAAAAATAAAAGAAATTACCTAACTGTTAAGAGGTGAACTACAAAAGAGGAGATAAAGCAAACACTATAAACTAATAAAGTGTGAATAAACCGGAATTCATAATCATAATAGACAATTAAATAAAGTTAAAGAATACACATTGTTTAATAAATTTGAAAAGTAAAAAGCTAAATCGTTAAGACGCACACAATTAAATTCCAATGCGCGGGGTAAATTTTGAAAGCAAAGCGCGAAATACTCCGTAAGCTCGCTATTTAGTAAGCTTACTATTTAGCTAAATATTTACTTAGTTTTGCTCGTGCAAGAAAGTAAATAAATGTATAAACGTTGTGGTAAGTTTGAAGATAAATTTGTCGCAGAAAAACAGAAATAGAACAGCATGACAACCATGAAGAAATTGTTAAAAAATACCGAAAACAAGTGTTTCAATTGCCATTTCTTATTATCTCTTATTTATTTATTCATATTACAGCCTGTAAAATATGCCGTTCTTTAAACTGAAATTTTGTTTCAAGGTTCTTACTGCGAAATTGTGAAAAACGTTAATAATGTAGTTAATATTTAAATAAATTTAAATAGGTTATTGCACGGTACTTAACATTCTAGTATGCTTCGATTGCTAAATACGTGTAACTTTTGTTCAGTTATTAAATGTAAATATACAAAATACACATCATTAATACAATATAAATATTGCAAATGAACTGTAATCTATAGTATATTAACGTAAATTATTTAGTTTCTGAATATATTAGTTGTATAAAGTTACAATAGACATTCAAATCTTTATACATAAAGGCATGGTTTGGTACACTGAAAGAACTTTCAGTTTTTATAACAAATATCTGTACCTTCGACGTTCAAATAAATGCATTTTTAGAGTTGATCAATGCAGGTAGATTTAAACAAAATGGATAGATTCCGCTTTTGTGGCTGATTTTTTAATTTGAAGTTCATTTTACTTTTATGTTAATTGTAAATTCCTTGTTTGAACTGCAAATGCGTTCAAATGCCGAATCTTTTAAATGCATGTATATTAAATTTCAAAAAGGGTGGTAGTTAAAGAAAAATAATATGTTTTTAAAACAAGGTATGTAGCATTTGATTTTGCTTGGAAATCAAGACTTATTAGACATATTTCTCAATTATAAGTTGCATTGCTTTTGATTTATTTAGAAAATCTTTTAATTAAAGTTTACGTGCTCTTGTTATACATTGAAATGATAAGTACGTTTAAAGTAAATAGGGGAATATTTTAATTCAAGTGCGTGTGGTTTTAAAATAAAAGCCCAATAAACATTTTTGTTTATATGATAGTAATCGCAAGCTTATGGTGCTCAAAATAAGTGATATTAAGTTTGTTGTTACTATTGTATACATAACAATGTTTATTGGGAGTTGTTACATGCAAAAAATAAATGTTTTTGAAATAAGATATTTGGCTTTGTTTTGACAGCAATACTTTTAATTTGAGTTAATTCTGCATTTTCATTTATATATCGTTAAAACATGCACACGGTTAAATTAGTTAAATACCGAGAAAATGTTTATGTTAGTGCAAGTGTAAAGTTGTCAATAAGAGCGTTTTAAATAAAATTCTAAATCCTCCCATAGAAATCTTTGCATATAAGGAACCTCAACAAAGAGAGCTTGAACTATGCGAATTTTTAAACACTTGAACGTTGCGGAAGCCTGTTATATAAAATAACAGATATTATCTTAAACAACAGTAAAAAAATGTTTGTAATAGCTATTGAAATTGTATTAAATGTTTTAAAGAAAATTACCTATCCTATGAAGTAGGATCACCATTATTAAATAATATATTAGAATCATTAACTTCCTTCACAAGTCCTCCGATGCATAAACCTATCATCATGTTACCAGAAAATGTTTTTTAAGAATTAAGTATTTTATGTATAAGCAAACTGTTTATGTTCTGTAATTTTTATTAGTTGTTGTTTTATTTTAATAATAAACGATTTTTACCTTTTATTTTTGTATTAGGTGTGAGTGATGTCAATAAAGCATTAATAACAGCAAGTTGTTTTTTACTGAGAGAATATAAAACATTCAATTAAATATTGTTCTGCATTTAAAGTCATTAACTTAAAAGAATGTTTCATTAAAAAAAACAGCATATTATTAAATTAAAAACAACCTGATATTCATATAAAAGCACTGCATTTAACAGTAAATATTGGTACTTACTGTTTGAATGGAGCAGATTGTTTAAATTACTACTTAAACTACAATCCACCATTCAAATAACGCTTATATTACTTTTACTAAAAATAAAACTCTATAAATCAACCTCCGAAATAAGCTTTTGATTTAAATGCACACTACATGTAATTAAAAATTCGAAAGTCTCTCAAAAGCAGCTACTTTTAAATTGAAAAATACTTTGTCGGCGCATTTTGAGAATACAAAATTGTTATGTTACTTGCAATTTTTTTAATTTGAAAGCAAAGTTTTTTTAGTGTAATAATACTATTGATTCAATATGTACAATGCTGTATATAGAAAATAATCCCACTGGAAAACGACTAATTATATTATGCTTAATTAATCCATGGATCGAAAAAACAAACCTAATTAATTAGGGGAAAATAAGAAATTCGATGGACGACCCTTCGCACGCCTATTCAAAGGAGCTGACTCTATAGGTGTATTAGTATGCCTATATTACAAAATTACAAAGAAAAGTCGAGTCAAATCAAGAATAAAATTTGATAATCTTATACTCTGAAGACTTATAGGTATATTCAAATGCCAATGATATTTATATCTTAAAAGTTGAGTAAGATTATAGCTGGTTGAAGGATAAATGGGTTCAAGATAGATTGGATGGATTTTTATTTAAATATCTATACCGAGAAATTCATATAAATGTGAATTTTGGGTGGAAATGGGAAAACTGTTCTTTCACATAATGGAAGTTTGTGTGGAAATTATTTTGAAGAGAAAAGAATAAAGGAAACGACGTACCTACCATATCCAAAATAAGTAATACAAAAAAACCAGATATGGATGTTATAGCACAAATCCCACATTCGTGTTTCCGCATCTAAGGAAAAGCTGCAGAAAACCTTAACCAGATTGGCCGGCGCCAGAAGTCGATCTCGGGCCGCTTGGGTCCGAGACCAGCACGCTAGTCGCTAAGTGTAGCGACTAGCGGTAGTGACCAAGGCTATCAAAAAGCTGTTAATTCATAAAAGCATTTTGATTCTAAAAGAAAAAATTTTAAAACTAAAAACTTAGAGAATAATCTGGAATCAACATTTACTTTGGTGGTAAAAGAAGAGCAATTTACAAGTTTTTAAATGACACATTTACAAAACTTTGCATACGAAGGTAAGGAATATAAATGCCAGAAAACCTTGCATTATCTATCCTGCTATTCAAACTCTAAATTTACAACATTTATAACGTAGTTTTAGAATTTCTAAATTTGTTATAGAATAATTATTTTAAAAACCTAAATAAGAATAAGTCAAAGTATGACAATATTAAACCCACAAATATAAATGAGATGTGTATAATTCACAGGAGACACTTTAAGACAGCTGTCTCGATCTTTTTAGATCTCATCAGCTAGAGATAGTCTCCTATGAATTATACACACATCATCTAGGCTTATATACATAGCCGGAAATAACATTAATACCGAGAAATGAATGTTGCGACATCTGTAGAGTCATATACCACATTAAGTGGTGTTCTCTACCAAACAACAATAAATTTGAATGGTTTGTCCTCTATTCAAGTTTAAAAATCAAAAAATATAATACAAAATTTTTTTGCATTATTAAAAATTCAAAGTGGGGAAGTTTTTTACAAAATAAGTCAAAATGTGACAATATTAAACCCACAATGTATAATTCACCGGAGACTATCTCTAGCTGATGAGATCTAAAAAGATCGAAACAGCTGTCCTAGAGTTTCTCCTGTGAATTATACACATCTCATTTATATTTGTGGGTTTAATATTGTCACACTTTGACTTATTTTGTAAAAAATTTCCCCACTTTGAATTTTTAATAATGCAAAAATTTCTTGGTTATTATAGTTTTTGATTTTTAAACTCGAATGGAGGACAAACCATTCATATTTATTGTTGTTTGGTAGAGAACACCACTTAATGTGGTGTATGACTCTACAGATGTCGCTACATTCATTTCTCGGTATTAATGTTATTTCCGGCTATGTATATAAGCCTGGATGATGTGTGTATAATTCACAGGAGACTATCTCTAGCTGATGAGATCTAAAATGATCGAAACAGCTGTCCTAGAGTGTCTCCTGTAAATTATACACATCTCATTTATATTTGTGGATTTAATATTGTCACACTTTGACTTATTTTGTAAAAAATTTCCCCACTTTGAATTTTTAATAATGCAAAAAATTTTTGTATTATATTTTTTGATTTCTAAATAAGAATGTACTCGAATAAAACCAATTTATTTAATTATATAGAACTGAGAAGTTCTTGCATTTTTATCTTAAAGTAACTAATCTTCACAAGAATCATAGACAAAATGACAGAAGTAAAAATTTTCAAAAACAATTAAGCAAGCCTTCCAAAGATTGATCCATCAATTAATAGTATATCGTTCAATTAGTTATGAAAGTCATACTTTTTTTCACAAATTTGCGTTTTTCAAATGAGTTTTTGTTGCATATTGTAAGTTGATAAATTTACAAACATAATTAAAAAATAATTTAAAAAAGTGCTTTCATTACGAGTTTTTATTAAAAAAAAAGTCAACTTTCATAATCAATGTGCAAAAAAACGTGTTATGCGACTTTTCTCTACTTTTTGTAAATAATAATAATCTACGGGCCGATCTATTAACCTCCTTTTAAATTTATCTGGAAGTTAGTTGCTATAGTTACAATTGTTCCCACAATTGTATCCATGGCAATTAACTAGCAGATAAAGTTACAAGGAGGTGAATAGATCGGCCCTAAGTATACTGATATATTACTGTGATTTCAGCACTCATAGTTGAATATGTCATTTGGGTTGTCTATATATTTAGGGGTTTGGACTTAACTGGAACAAATCTGAATTCAATAAATTAATTTGTTACTTAACAGGTAAAGGATACACTTTACATCGCTTAATAATAATAAGAAGTAGATTTTAAAAGGATTTTTTACTTAAAATTGAAAAATTATTTTGACAAGTTACGATTTGCATATCGTTAGGACGTTGGACTTGGTTTTTCATAATTGAAGCCATTGTAAGGTGTAATTGCACCTGGAAATTATAAAAGGCATAGATGGAAAGGTGTATGCAAGCAATCACCACTATACTCACAGTTTTTGTTGTTAAATTTCAAGCAAATCCCACGCTGGTTTAACGTTTCATCAAATTTCATGATAAATGTATAATTTTCATTAATCTATGCATTTGCAGCCAAAATCTTTTGCTGCAATATTCTTAATTAGGTTCTGGTGCACCTTTAGCAATAGAATTTTCAAGTGGGCAGCTCTATATAGAGAAGGTTTAGCCTGTTGAAGCTTATAATTTGTATCGTTTTAACCTTATCTGTTAAAATGGCAAAATTTTGTTAATATTTAAAGTTTTGGTGCCAAAATTGTTGTAAATATTGTGTGATAGGACATGTGGATTCATTTAATATTAAAAAGAGAAAGTAATAAGATGTGAAAATGTCATTATCTGTAATTTTGTAAAAGCCATGTTCGTCAGGAAATTCAAGATGGTTGCCATTGAATCCTGGGGTTAAATTTGCTTTTTGTTAGACATGCAATATACCAAAATATAGTGAAAATTATCCTCTTTCCGATTATGTAATTTGTTTAAACATTTAATTTAATTTTTCAACCATATTTTGGTTGGTTATGTAAATTTTGTTAGGTTAAATGTTCAATTGTTTTTAGTTACTTACCAAATCTTTTTAGTGGAAAAATGACGTTTGTCATTTGTTATTGGAAAAGATATAAAAGCAGATCGAAAATCTGGTTACTTGCTTGTTGATTTTCATATAAAGCAGAAGCCATGTTGAATCATGTAATAATTTGTTAAAATCTTGAGGTTATGTGTGACAGATTTTACGTCAATGAAATGTCAAAAATGTGATGTTATGACAAATGTCATCCAAATTTAATTTTTCTTTAAAAAAGTGTTTAAGAATGATAATAACAATGAACAATTAAAGTGGTTTAAATAAAAAGTAAAGGGAAGTGTTAATTTGGTTTTTGGACTAGACTAGACTGGAGGTAAATTGTTCAATATTTAATAGTTGTAATAAATTACAAAAGAAGACCCACAAGAACAATTAAATGGAAATGCGTGTTCACCAACGCTACAAATAAGCAGGTAAATTTACTGATTATTAAAGTGAACTGCCAAATAATAATAGTGTGTGCAAAAATCCAAGAGTGGCGCAAAATCTATTTTTAAAATTTACCTTTATTTTTATTTCGTTTCTTTCTTTTAATTATAATTTAAGATTGTGGGATTGATCAAAAAAAATTGAGTTGGACAAAATGAATTAGACTCTCTCTTAATTATTATTTTGTTAAATCCAATTGGCACCAATAATTAATTGAATCCATTTTAGATAATAAAATTTTTTTTGTTTTCGTTTCTCTTTTCATTCTTTTTATGTGCTTATTAATAAAATATTTTAAATGTTAAAACGGAGATTCATTTGTGTATTTTTCTTGTTTTGTGTCCATTAACAGAATTTCACAGGTATTAGTTGAACAATATTTTATTATTTTGTCAAAGAGCGACTCGCCTGAAATCTTCTCATGCAATTTTCTTGAGCTTGTCTTTGGATTTTAAAATCATAGCCGGAGCAAATTTTCTTTTCATCACAAAGGTAAGTGGTGTTTGTTTTTTGTATAACTTTTCATTTTGCCTTGCTACTATTAACATAAATGATAGTGGTCTTTAAATTTAAATAAATTTATGATCAAGTGTTGTAAAGTGTATAATAGGACGGCGCTTATCACCATAAAATTTTATTGTCGCACTAATGCGGTGCTTATTAACCGATAAAATATCATATCAATATGTAGATACACTAAAAGGTATGTGTGAGAAAGTCTGGCTCTAGATTTCAACCCGAAACAACCGCAATATGAGGTGGCTGTCTTCGGTTCTAAGGCTACTTCAACAAGACTAATTTAATGCTCATCATTAAGCTCTAACATTTTATCGCATTTTTAAGGTTCTGCGATGCCACCTCGATTTTCACGTTTTTTCTTTTTTAGTGCATTTTTGAAAAGAAAAAAACATTATAAATTAACAGAGCACCATACAGTCCAGTTTTTTCTTCGTCAGGGCTATTTGATGGAATCGTCCCCCTTTTTTAATCTGACTCACTACGGGATTGTGTTAATGTTAATTGCATTATCTAAGTGATAATAAAGTATATTATACGTTTAAATGATGTTCAATCACATTTTCTTTAAGAAGACTAAAAATTCATAGACTTTAAAAGTTCATTAAAAAAGTTTTTCATGATAATGTAGGAACGCTGCCTAATCATTCTGTGAAAACCTTTCCCTGTTTATTCTTGAAAAGTCTGGAACTATGCCACAATATTAATCAATAGTTAATTAAATCAAAATGATTCACATACCTAAACTATAGTATAATAATAACCAGTAGTGCACTATCGCAAATATTTTCATCGGCGACGTGCGACCTTGATGTATTCTCGAGCTGTCTATATGCTGTGATATCCGCTACTTGTTATTACACAAATATTACACCAGCATACAATGACGATGCCGATCGACAAACTGTGGTGCGTATAATACTCAGACACAACTTCAAAGTGCCAACAATCGAGTGCAACTGCAACTATATTCTTATACTGTGCCTAAACACCATCAGTACAAGATAATTTAACAATCAGAAGATTACTATACACAACTATAGAGGAATGCTATGTCAAAAAACTTGAATTGATCATTCTCGTAAAAACTCAAACTTTGTTTTCATTTGTGCTGTGCATAAGTCATTTTTATCGAACTTCTATTAATTTATTGAATGTTTGTTGTTTGTACCTTACCAAGTATGTGTTTGGTCCCTATAAGATAGGCGATTTCAAAGTTTTACCCGAGTTATTTTGAAATATAGTTATTTCTAGCTATTATCTTCCGTCATAAATTCACGTATTTTCCGCCATCACCCCACGTGTCTTAGCAACCCCTTGAAAGATCTTAAATAGCAACAGGCATAAAATGACACATCCTTTTTAAAGGTCTTTTAATTCCTTTTACAGGTGTTAAAATTTTTGATTGTTGATTGGTTTTTGATGAAATGCATTTTAAAATTTAGATAATAAAATGCAAATTCAATACTGGAAACAAACTTTAATGTTATTAGCTGTTCAAAATGTGTCTGGCCAGTCTCTAATCAAAAGTAATTCTAGTATCGACGTATCTACTATCCATTTTTTTTCTAGAGTCCTCTGACTTTGATACCGTATTGCTCGAAAACTACTGAACCAAATTAAATATTTTAAAGACGAGCAAGTAGTAAATTTATTTCTACATGTAACAGTAAAATATTATATTTTTAACTGGTATACTTTTGTTTTTATCGGACGATACGCAATAAAAGGTACCCATTTTTAGGGACAATTTCATTGAAAGTAAGTTCACTAATTTCTTTTTTCAGAAAGTATATGTCATATATTATTGAGATTTTTGTAGGCGTTAGAAAGAAACCTTGCAGTTGTTATCCTATTAATTTTCGGACAAAAAAGTGTTTTATTTAAGATATATATGAAAAAATAGCGAACTATGCGTTCTTGTTTATTAGTGGAGAAAGCGTCAAGTTTTTTCGCTAAATTAACACTTTTCATATGTAGACATTATTTTCTTTAAAGAAATGTTCTGAATTTTAACAATAAAAGTGCAATATCAAAAAAAACGTTTTTTGTCGAAACCGCTTGTCATCAAAAATCGTTTTTTTGGTTCCGTATTTTTATTATTAAAATTAGGAACATTTCTTTGAAAACAATAATGTCTACACATGAAAAGTGTTGATTCAGCGAAAACTTTTTGACGCTATCTCTATTAATAAACAAGAACGCATAGTTCGGTATCTTTTCACATAAATCTTAAATAAAACGCTTTTTTGTCTGAAAATCAATACCATAAGAACCACAAGGTTTCATTCTAACGCCTACAAAAATCTAATAGCTATATGACATATACTTTCTGAGAAAAAAATTAGTGAACTTACTTTCAATGAAATTGTCCCTAAAAATGGATACCTTTTATTGCGTATCGTCGGATAAATACAAAGGTATAACAGTTAGAAATATAATATTTTACTGTTGTATGTCGAAATGAACTTACTATTGGCTTGTTTTTAAAATATTTAATTTGGTTCAGTAGTTCCCGAGCAATACGCTTTCAAAGTCAGAGGACTCTAGAAAAAAAATGGATAGTAGGCGTTTTTCAATAAAATAACCATTTTTGAAAACAACTCGGTTGGAAACTTTTTAATGGCCTGTATTTTGCTTAATTAAATTAAGCAAGCAAATTAAAAATAATTGAAATTATGTAATTTGCAAAATGCTTTTACGTAAATAGTTATTTATTTAACAAGAACGAAAAGTGAATCTTTAAAGTATGAATAAGTTGTTTTCGGCCGAGGCATTTAGCCGAGGCTGAAATTACTTGTGAATACTTTAAAGACACTTTTCGTTCGAAGTAAATACAAAACTTTATTTCATACTGGACTGTTACCGTATTGAATTAGTACGAATCAAAAATTTGAGATTTCTAAGTAATCTGTAATAATTAAAGTGCGCGTTGAGTAATTTCTATATAATAAATTAAATTCGTTACCATAGAAACAATTGACGTAAAATTTTAACGTACTAGGACTTTAATATTTTACTTTAAAGTACTAGTACTTTAAAGTAAAATAGGACTTTAATATTTTACTTTAAAGTACTAGGACTTTAATATTTTACTTTAAAGTCCTAGTACTTTAAAGATGCATTTTTCGTACTATAAATGATCCGAAAAACGTCAAATTATGAACGGGTATGAAATAAAATAATTATAAGCATTTAATTAACAATGCGCCCCTTACCCTTGCAAGTAGCTCTAAATATAACATCATCTTTAAATATAAAAAATAATAAATTGGGCATTTACAACGAATTTGGACCAATTGTAATTTATCTTTGTATACTTAGTCAAATAATAATAAGATAGTTCTAAGTAATATTTATCCCAATATATGTATCTCTATTTTATTCACATTTTGAGTAAGAATTTGTTGTTATTGTAAATTCTCATGATATTACTCATTTATAATATAAGCAACTTTAATTTCAAATTAAACTTGGATCAATACTCCGCGTTCCGGTTCAGCAGCAGAAACAATACAGCAGCCTAAAGCTATTTTTTCCAACAGGTAATACGGTAAACAGGTGTGAGGGGATTTAACGGTTAAATGGAATAACGGTTTCAATTGTAGTCGGTTCCAGAAAGGTTTATTTTTCAATCATAATTAAGTCCCTAAATTATGATTTATTGTTAAGAAGCTATAAGATTTTATTAACTGCTAATTTAGAATATTTTTAAAGCCTGTAATACTTTTAAACGAAAACGGATATTATTCTTTAATCGAATGGAAATTCTTCGTTTTTAAAATTTAGAATATATTTTACAGGCAGGAAATGTAAAATAGCGACGTAAGCCGAGCGAAACATAAAATATCGGCTCTGTTTCATGTTACCTATACCGCACGATAAAGGAAATTGCAAATTGAAGGGGCAGCAGTGCTGACAAAAAGGTTGTCAGATTAGCAGCAAATAAGCGCTAAAGTGTTATGAAGCCAATGAATAGAGTTAACTCAATTTTCAGTAAAATACTGCTGATTACATTTGTGGAAAACTGTATATATTGAGAATAGCGTGTAGTAAAGTTCTATTTTACTACAAATAGCATATCTTTACATCTAGTAAGCTATTTTTAAATAAACAAGCACCATAAAAAAGGTTTTATTATTAAAAATTATTAATTTAGATTATAAATTTTCAGAATTATTTTGATGTCGTGAGATATGGGTTTGCTTTGTTTTTATAACGTAAGTAAAATATGAATTCGCAAGAGAAAAAATAAAGCTCGGTAATAAAGCTTCAGTTTTAAATGTTTACAATTTAAACATTGTTCGTTAAGGGCATTGAACTCTGGAAAATAATCATGAAAGAGAAACAGAGAAATAAAGGCAAGTATTAGTTTGAAGTTTTACAAATTACTTGCCTATGTAAAAAAGCAGATTTTAGCTAAGGCTTTAGGTTTTATTTATGGGGTTGGCGTACATGGCAAAATTTATTATGGGATACCTAATAAGTCACAACAATAATTCTACTTTCTACCATCAAAGAGTAAAATTTAAACGGTACAAAATGCAGTTGTGATGAACAACATCTTTGGTGTGGTGAAATATCTGAGTATAGATTTCCACACTCATGTGAATGAAATTAACAACCAAAATTAATACGCACAATTTTCTTATGAGTGTTATCTTAATTAAAAAATGAGTAAAAATAATGTTTTTGGTGTACAAATCATTTGAATTTGGTAAAGATATTCTCGTTAGTGTAAGAATCATCTTTCAAAAAATGTATTTCACTATTCTAGCATGTTAACAACAGTAAAGAGTGTTAATAAGATTGCCAACGAACCGATGAGTGTCGTAAACCCTCGTGAGCGTCATCCACCGAACATCCACCTCCAACGCGAATAATCACGATTGGACATGCCCTTTCATTTGCTGTTTGTGTTTGAATGTAGTTAGTTCTCTTTGAAAGTGACAGCAATGATTTTTTGAGTCGTTTTTTCAAAAAAATGTATTTCACTATTCTAGCATGTTAACAACAGTAAAGAGTGTTAATAAGATTGCCAACATACCGGTTTAACCCTCGCGAGTGTCAGAACATCTACCTCCAACGCGAATAATTACAATTGGACGCGAACCCTTTTATTTGCTGTTTGTGTTTAAATGTAATTAGTCTCTTTGAAAGTGACAGCAATGATTTTCAAGATTCAACTGGCCAATAAAAGTAAATATACTAAAGTAGAAGACGATGCCATCTTTCTACGATATTGTGCAATTAGGTAAGTACCTTATATGTATAGTGCGATGTTATGCAGCTATGCAAATAGAATGCCTTCATATTTTAATTTTATTATGAACTGCACTCGCTGTATTAAAGTTATCTCTCAGGGTCACCTTTATTTTTTTTATTTGCCTTTACTAGATTTTTCTCTACAATGAGATTAAAATAAGTATAATCGAATTTCCAAGTATGGGTTCCTTTCCTTGGAAAATTCAAAGTTTATTTAAAAATATTATATTACAATGGAATTTCAAGTAACCTTTAACTATTGAGAAATTTCTTTAATGGAAAACTTTGCTTAACCTTGAAAGTAAGCTTTTGACGTGTTGTCCATAACCACACATATCAATTTCAACAATTTTATAAAATGAGGTAAGTTTGATCAGTATTTTAGTTCTAAATAAATTAATTAAATTCTTTATTATTTTTAGGTTATGTGCATCATCTGCTTGAAACTCTTTACACTAATAATGGTACGTTGATTTAACCTTTAAATTAACTTATAAAATTGCACTTTAACCTTCTGGTAGGACACTAATGCTCTGCTTTTTAATAACACTTTTACAAACCTTTTTAGTTATTTAATTGATAATGCTTCTCCCTTCTTGTAGCACGTTCTCAGGAACCTGTATGTCGCCTGCGCTCTTGAACTGCCCTGGATTTATGAATCTGGTGTAACTCGGGATACGAAGAATTGCCAGACAGCTAAAAATATCGTAGGTCAAGAGTACCTGTTTGTCTTTACCTTTATTATTAAAGTAACTATTCTCTTCTTCTAGGATCAAATGAAACTTTGAAGATCCGAAGATTGTATCAGATTCGAACCTCTTTTTGGTAGTGAGTATGTTTCCATATTTTAAAACTTCTTCTTCTGTAAACTCTTTATTTTATTTGTTGGTTGCAATAAATAACACCTTTTACTATATTTTAAACTGCTTTTTATTTTTATTTTCTCATTCTAAAGAATTATTACATCCATTATCCAACATTTTTCTAACAACCTCCCTAGAAACCCCCATTCTTCTCACCTTCATATTTTTTCTTTCTTTTTTGTTTTATGATTTACAATACAAAATTAACTTTTTTTAAATGATTAATTATTGTTTCTCATTATTAGATATCTCTATTATAACCATGCATTATTATTGATGGATGGTTGTTATGGATAAATTTTGATTGATATTTCAAATGGAATGTTATGTTTTGACTATTGTTAAACATGCTAAAAACTATTTTACAACTTTTCCTTAAGTCTAATAACAATTTTCTTTTCAGGTTTGAGCTTCAGATGTAATAACCTATTAACCCAAATACTTCTTTTATGTAACAACAATAAACTAAATAGATAAATCAAACTTGAACTCTGTTTTCATGAATTATTTTATATGAACGTCAGCTATATGTTATGAACGTCCAACATCACATCTACCTCTTCTCTGTTCATCAAGAAATTTTAAAACAATAATGAACTTTTATTAACTTGAACAACATCGACTTGAGTAAATAATTAAACTCGATCGAAATATCATTACAATAGATTTTAAAACTAATTTCCAAACAAGTTCTGGTTGTCTCTATTCAGCTTTTCTTATGTAAAAGTTTTAGCTGCCATGTTGATCCTTCGTAATTTAAATCATCATATGCATAAATATATTGTGTAATTATCTATAATAATAATGTTTACGTGAATTCTGGATAAATAATAGAATAAGATTATTTTCAGATTTTTGGTTTACAAAGAACCATTTAAATGGAAAACCGTTTCTGGTTCCTGTTATGTAGTACCTAAGTATATAATTGTTCAAAACTAATGTTGATTTCCTAGTAGTAACACTCACTTTTTTATTATTTTAATATTAAATGTTTTATATACAAATTCAAACATTTTGCCTATAAGGTTCTATAATATTTACATCAGTATTTACATTGGATTGTTTAGATTTAGAATGTACTTATATTTCCATTTTGTTTTAAAATAAAACAAATATTTGTGTGCACTATTTTTTTACTTTTTTCTATTTTATCCTAAATTACAAAAAAATATCTGAACCAAAAAATAGAAGTATATATATATACACGAACAGGATAGTTATTTACAATCCAATAAATGATTGTAACCACTATATTTGGTTTCTTTTCCATTAAAAAAATGTTCCTTTCCTTTATAAGCAATAATTTTTACACTAAAATAATAGAAAATTAACACTCAGTTCATGCATTCTTTACACTCAACAAATGTTTTCTCAACATATGGTTTGTCATTTTTACACTCGTTAGTGTCTTTTTCATTTCTGTATTGTGCTATAATATAGGTATAAAGAATCCATGACTTTAACCTGCATTGAAGGTTAAAGTTGTTATATATTTTACCACTTTTAAGACCAATGTCATTTACACTCATCAGTGTGGATAAATAGGAACCACTCTGGGTGTTATTTGAGTGAAAGATTTAACACTCCGTTTTTTACTGTATACCATGTTAGCTTTGGTTAATTAATAGCCTACTTTTATAATAATGTTTTCTAAGGGCCGGCAGTATAAAACTTTTTACTTCCTAGATAAAATTTACTTTGAGAGTAAATTAATTTATTCTGGCAATTTGCATATTAAAATGACAGAACAAATGAATTTACTCTCAAAGTAAAATTTATCTAGGAATTAAAAGTTTTATAAACTAAGACTATAATTACTTAAGGAAGTACTATGTAGTTCTAGATTGTTATTGTTAAAAACTAGTAATTGGCAATACAATATGTAAAATTTTGGAGGTCTATAAGCAGAAAAGGCGCGAACCGCAAATTTTTATATTTTATAATTCGAATTGCATATGACCTACTAAAATATCAAATAATAATTTCGTTAATCCGGGGAAGAATACTAGCAATTACTTATTAGTTTAACAATTACAGCTGAACCTAAAAAATTCAAAAATTGAAAAACATATTAGAGCCTAAAAACAAATTAGGTAATACTACGTATTATGTTGCAACTGCAGAATAAAATTGCAAATAATCATGATTGAATAGATCTTATTTAGAGTTTTTTAGTGACTGCTGAAGATGGCAGTCTAGCTGTTGAAACACGTGTCCAGAGTTAGAAAAAAGTATGCGTGGTAAGGGTGAAGTACAGTTTTGGTGTATGTACGCCACAGTTTTGAGTTTTATCTTCTGAATAGATCCATCAATAATACAAGAGATGAAGCAGATAGATCAACTTCCACTGACATTCTTCTCAGCACTAGGTTTAGTTCTGAAAAGACAAGAAAATATTTGAAGCCGAACATCTCATGGTCATAAGCTTTTTGGTTATGCCATTTAAACGCTCGTATGCCATTTACG
This sequence comes from Agrypnus murinus, assembly GCA_929113105.1. Lineage (NCBI taxonomy): Eukaryota > Metazoa > Arthropoda > Insecta > Coleoptera > Elateridae > Agrypnus > Agrypnus murinus. The sequence goes on from OV816024.1 coordinate 85,380,820, forward strand.
TGAAGAATGCCACATTTGTAACGAAATGCTTCTTTTAAAGAGATTATTAATAAATATTTTAATCTTCATTAACAACAATGGACTTTGAGACATTAATAGACACTACAAAATGAATATCGTAACAATTATAGTATAGCTAAAACTCAGTAATTCCTCAACAGTAGACTATGACCTAAGAGATCTTTGATGATGATTTTTCTTCTTATTTAGTCACTATTTATGCTTCATTTTGATTTCTCGTAATTGACACAAATGAAACAATAACTTTCAATTGCATATACCATACTTTTAATTATTCTTCTTCAGAAGGATGATCATATCAAAAATGTTCCTCCAAATAGCAGTGCTTATGAAAATTTAAAAAAGCTGTATTAAACTAATCTGTAATTATAAGCATGTAAGACGCCAGTAGCAAAGGAGTACTCTATAACAAAGAACTTAACTTTCCTTAATATCCCGATTACCGGTAAACTTGTCATCCCAACTGCCAATAATAATCTGCTTCTTTTGTCATCAATAAACCTTATCGAAAGAAGCTTCTGATTAGGCGCGACCGAAACATACGAAAACCTGGAGCTGTTGCAATGCAACACATGTTGCTATATTACTTTAATGTGTGCGTACGATCAAAATAGCCGATACGTTTCATTGCCGCGTCCCGGATTTTCGTACGCACCGACTGCATCTGCTTCTGATAAATTTATCTAAGTAAGCTCTCACACTGAGGCAATGCTCAACTAGCAACTAGAAACTGACAATAAGCAACAGACAATATTATTTTGACCACCTCTCACACTGCAGCAACTGATTCCTTTTAGTTTGTGTAGCAATCTCTAACAATCATGTCATTCTCTAACAACTCTGGAAATGCGATTTTAATTTGGTGGCGTTTAAGGAACACAAATTTAATAACAAAGAAGAAATTAGCGAGACTTAGCGAATAGCGAATTTATTAATAGATTATTTAAAAACAATATAAGTTGTAACAACCAACCGAAGTTATTAAGTATTAAATGAAGAATAATCCAATTGCGTCAGCCTTGCACGCAAAAATTTCTAACCACTTTTAATAACAATAATAAATCTTTTTCTTTTTATGCTAAATATACACATGCACATATCTTATTTAGACCGTCTTTAATAGCATCAGCCACTGACCTCATGACTTTGACTAATATTTCGGCTACAATCATATAACATTCCAGTAAATAATAAAAATTAATAATTTACAAGTATTCCTAATATACTAACAGCATAAATAATAGTTTGTTATACACATATGTCTTTGTGTTTCTAACAAATGGTGAATCGTCATGTCTGTTGTATACAAATTCCACTCTCTGTTTATAATAATAATGCAAGTATTGTTCTATATTGACACGATAAAATCGGCTTTCGACATGCAGCGCATATCGCCGGCAACAAATATTAACGCAACGGCAACATTTTTGTAGAAGCAATAATAATTTGCTCCAATGTGAGACTTCTCATTAAATTCAATGTAAACAACCCGATGGCGATAATATTGCGTGTTTCCAATTGCTAATTGCTGATTGCTTATTGCTTCAGTGTGAGAGCCGCCTAAGACTGGAAAAGGTGTAAAGTGATATAACTGATTTAAATGGCATAAACTGAATTCTGACATAACAAGTTTGGCCCGGAAATAGTAACTTCTGAATTTGTTGCATTCTCATCTTCTATATCTTTTTCATTCTTACAAGATGATAATTGAAAGGTTTTTTGTACAGACTCTAACCCATATATTTCCAGAGAGAACTAACTTTAAAGCTACAGATTTTTTTAAAAGCTGGTAATTTGTAAAATACAAAGTAAAATCACAAGTGGACAAAGTTAAATATCGATATTTACTTTAACACGCCTACATTGAAAGCACCCTTACATATAATAATATAGAATCACTTATCTTCAACAACGTACTTGTCCAACTCTTTTGCACAATTCTGCTCATAGAAACCATCGAAAAAGCTCGAATGCAATTATTTAACTGAATGCATTTTAATGGATTTGTTGTTTAGTTCTTTTGTACAACAGTTGTTTGTTCGTGGCTATGAGTTCTACTTGCTTTGACCCGACTCACAACTGGCGAATTACGAGTTGGAAATGGAAATTCTTAGAGATGAGTGATAAAGATGGCAAAATAAAAGTGTAAGTAGAAAATCTTATGGATGGTGAAAGTTCAGATCCATAAAGTTCAGGTTCTGTCTGTCCATGAAAATGTCCATACTTTATACTGTATGATAAAATGAAAGTGTAAATGGAAATATTTCTGGAAATAGGCCGAAACATGACCTAAACATACTAAATTAATTAAAATAATTTGAGATTTCTAACTAAATCTTACCATGCAAATTTGAATAAAATACCATGCATCTGCCACTTTCTTACTGTGCACTTCAAACTATACGAAATATAATATAATACCGTGCTTATTCTATTGATTATTTCCTTTTTTTACTGAGCAAATTCTAATATCTTATTAATCATTTTAGTTTTAATACCGTGCAAAAATTAATCAAATACTGAACATTAATAGATTTTTTACTAAATAAAATAGTTGACTATATACTAAACGTTGTATTACTACCCTTAAAGATACAACAAAAACGAATTAAAAAAATTTCTTACAGTCCTATCACCGGCACTGTGCATTCACCGTCAACCCTGTTTCTTTATATAAAAGACGTTTTAGAATTTCTCTCTTGCAGAAATAACTGTCGTGGCGATACGTGCACGCATATTTGATTGCAGTATTCATAAATCCGTAGCATGGAATATCGGTAGTAAAAAATAATAAAAACACAGAAATATTGTGGGAAATTCATCACTTCTGCATCTTTTATGGGCCGTATTAAATTCGATAATCGTATATTTGAGAAATATCTGTGATCTTTTATTGGGATACTTACTATCTCGAGAAACACAGGATCACAACCTAACAAAATTAATCGGAAATTGGGTAAATATGGAAAGTATGGTTCACTAATATCTATACTAGTGGTATGCTTAAAACTAGAAATTTTGATTCATTTTTTACTAATGCATAGTTAAGGGCTTCAACAGCAAGAAGTAAATAGACCATATTATGTATAAAGATGTATATACGAGAATAGATTAAAAAAATTTCGGACTAAGAATGAAACGTGATTGAAGTTGTATTTTATTTTTTAACGAAATTCCCTCAAACCGCAACACAATTGGTCCAACGTTGCTCCAGCTTGTCGATCCTTTCCGAGGGTGACTCTTTTCAAGATCTGAATCAAGTCTGAATCAATTTGGCCGAAATATCTTTCCGGTCAGGAATATTTAGAGTTTTGGGAATAGGTCAAATGAAGCCAAATCGGCAAATAGGTGGATGATTTCGAACGTCAATTCTACTTGAATTGTCGCAGAGTAACAACACTTTTTTCTTGATCATTCCGGAGCGGTTTTCCTGCATTTCTGCTTCAGTTGTCCAAGATTGCTATATAATATTGACCAGTAATCTTCTTTCTTCTTTCAAAATAATCAATCAGCAAGATTCTGTCCCAAGATATTGATGCTAAGACTTTTCCAACTGACTGAATGGAACTTTGCTTTCTTCGAAACCGATGCACAGCGTCCAATCTACTGCTTTTATTGTATTTTAATTTCTGGTGTGTAATATTGAATCGAAGCCTCATCCATCGTCGCAAATTGCCTCTTGAAGTTCTTTGCATTTCTCTGAAACATTTCCAAATAAATAGCTGAAGTTCGTGCTCAAATGCGTTTCTGTTCCAGATTGAGCAAATATAGCCATTTTTAGACACAATTCATTATGTAAAATATGAATGATTCGTTCATAAGTCATAAGAGAGGCCTACGACTTCTTCAATTTCACGCACTTTTACCTCATCTGTCAAGATCATGTAATGGAATTTATTCACAATTTCTAGTGTGGTTGCGTTTTTAGATGCTCTGAACGCGGTTAACGCCTGAACTTTGTTTTTATCCTTAATAATTAAAAACACATGAAGTTGTTTAACTTAAATGGTTCTCAAAAAACATGTTTGACCGATGTGTTGGATACCAATAGTCAATTCATATTAAAGAGTTGCTAACCTAACCACATAAAAATATTTGAAGAAAAGTCACCCTCTAGTGGTGAATTTGGGAACTTCTCAATCTATCCTCGTATAGGCGTTTTGCTACATTCTTAATCAGTTACATTTGCTTCATACAGATGCGTTTGCAAAAATTCCTTGAAAGTTCCCTGCAATACCTCATATAGCCAGGAATCTAAGCTGTCTAATCCGACATTTAATTTAAGTATTTCAGAAAAGTAACCGAAATAGTCAGATTTTGTTTTCACTATTGAATTTGTGATAAAAAAATAGTATGGGCTGTTAAAATAATTTTTCTTTCCTTAACAGCAATTGAGATATCCGTTCAACAAAAGAAGAGTCGTGGTTATCAATGCGCTCTGCAGTATAAAATTAACAAACTCCTAGTAAAATCAGCATCCATAGTTTCATAATTTACGGTTTTCGCTGTTATGGATAAAGTGGAAAAAATGAATGAAATGGTCGGTGATTTTAGTCTTCTTTTAGATTTGAATTTTAATTATTAATAAACAGACAAGTTAAGACTGAAAATTAACAAATTTCAACACTTTCTCATACAAATGTGTGAAAGATCTTAAAATTGACTTAATTTATGCGTAATTCCTGTAATTGACGACTCATAAACTTTTTCCAAAATAATTTTGCCAATATAATATATAATAATTTTTAATATTTTGCAGTAATACCTCAATTCGATCTAAGAATTTATTCGTTGGGTCGGCAATACCGTGTTCTACACTCTATAGAGCTAGTAAAATCACCCCTCAAAGACCGAGGTAAGTGTTAATGATGGTGTTCTCGTCACACTCGTCAATAACGAAAGGAAAGCAGAACAGAAGGTTTACTCCTTTACTGTGATAATGTCGTGTAGTATGAATAATATCTCAGAAACACCAACAAATTTGGTCTATTTACATTTATAATAATTACTTGTTTTCAAATCTTGATTAAGACCATAGAGCAGAAGAACATAATTCATAGCTAAATACAAGCTAATTACTAGATAATTAATTTTTACAATGCTGGATTAGCATTGAAAATTTAAAAGAAATTTGATTTACGTTATGAGTATGCCTGTTTTCAAACTTTTGAGTACAGAGTACTATTTCGATCAACCACCACCGTCTGAAAACCATAATTGGCCATAAAATATGATTTTAACTAATTTCCGTTAAAAATACACCTGCATGCACTTTTAATCGGATTTATATCATTCTTTTCATCTATTATATCAGTAGTTGTTTATTTTGTGATACACATTTATAAATACACACATATTTTTGTAGTTATATTCTACGTAGCAAAATGAAATCATAAATAAACATAAACTGCTCAAGTAGTTAGAAGTATGTACATAAGAAACTTGTCTGTATTATTACCTACGAATGGATTTATAATATTCAACAGGATCAGAATTCATACAGAAGTAGTCACCAAACTTCAGAACTTTTATAGCCCTCTTTCCATTTACGTCATACATATTTGTACCCATAAAAGCCACAACAAACAACTGACATAGTGATTTGACGTCATACTGACGTCTATTAGATGGATTTAGAGCATCGAATATTTAATACGTGGAAGAATAATGAATTTTTAAACAAGTTTTCTTATAGATCACAACCTACCCTAAAATAAAACAGCATATTTCCTTTACTCCATTTGATAGTGAATAAATATTTTAGTAGTTTGACTGAGTTTTTGAATAACAAAGTATGTTATACATAAAAATTTCGGGGTACATTTGTTTCAAGATGGCGTAAAAACTGCGTTTAACGAATAAAACATTGCAAGTCTGATTATTTCAGTTTATTATAACTATTTATTAGTAATAAATAGATACCCCTAATGCATAAAATTCAGTATTTAACTAGATGGTGATTTAAATAGTAGAATAATATTTATTTTAGTCAGTTTCTAAATGTATTTTCTTAAAAATGTGCAGTAACGTAAGAACTAATCATAAGAGGTGAGAAGGGTGCCAAGTTCGAATCCCAGAATATTAAACACCTATAATTTGCAATTTATTGTTTTTTTTACTACACGTATTTTGTTGCTTAGCTTTCCCATACACGAGTTACGGAAAACAACAAGTTAGAGAACAGATAAAATTTTATTTTTCAACATAAGAACCATTAACACTAACACACTTATTCCAGCGTTTTTCTAATAACGGTATGCCTTCGAAAAAAAAACTCTTTTGGTAATTCTGCAAATTATAACTCCACAGAGTTTTCCAAGTCATCATTCGATAAAAAGCGACGCCCTCTGTGGGGTGTTTTTTGAGTTTTGGAAAAAGATAATAGTCAGAGGGGGGCGAGATCGGCACTGTAGGTGGATGTTGTAATTCCTCAAAGCCGTATTCATTGATTATTTCTTGAACAATTCGTGCTTTATGCACCCTGCAGTTGTGCAGAAGCAGAGTTTTCTGAGCATAACTGTGAGGTATTTTTTGCGTATAGCCGCTTTCAAGTTCCCAATTGTGTCTTTGTAGACATTTCCCGTTATTGTAGTCCCTTTTGGCATATACTCAATTAAGAGAATCCCCTCCGCGTCCCAGAAAACTGTGGCCATCACTTTCCCTGCAGAAAATTGCGTCTTCGCCTTCTTGGGTGGTGGAGAAGTCTTATGAATCCATTGCATGGACTCTTGTTTCGTAGGAGGTTCCCAGTGGTATACCCAGGTCTCCTCCCCGGTTATAATTCTATAGAAGAAGTCTCCATCTTGAGATAAAGCAGTCAAATTCTCCTAGCAAATCGGCTGGCAAATGTACGCTGTCGGTTACACAGTTTTTGTTCGGGACTTAGCAACCTGGGAATCAATCGTGCTGACACTTTGCTCATTGATTTCTTCAGTTCGTGCTTCCAGAGGTCTTCCATACTTTGGATCATCATGAATGGATTCCCTGCCCCATTTAAACTGCTTGCACCAATATTTGGAAATAGAAAGGACTATTTTCTCCATATACTGCCACCATTCTCTCATGGATATTCTTCGGGCTACTGTCTTCTTTCGTTAGAAATTTCTTGACGCTTTTGTGTTCAAGCTTCAAATCACTCATTTTCGCTTCTTTAAACTTATATATAAATGACAAATGTTAAACGATTGGAATCAAACGTGGAGATGACACTGCTTATCTTAGGATTGGCTATTTATTGAATAAAAAAACGAGTTAACAACTCACTTAGAGTTACTTAATATACGATTTGGGCTAGACTAACCTAAGTTTGACTGCTTAATACTTGGGCTAGCTTTTAAATGTACAAAAACATATTTTTTATATTGTATCAATAAAGTACATCTCCACTTTTAATATTTCCTTGAACTGTCCTTGAGTTTATCGTTTAAAGAAAGAATGGCGGATCATGCACTACCTATAGTTAAAGATTTACAGAGTTACAGTAGCCTACTCTGAGGGCTTTGGGTTCAATTCCGAAACTGTGAGACAATATTCATTACACAGAAAAATACAAAAGCATATATTTCTAGCTAGAAAGGCAAAATTCCATGTTAACTTTATGCTGGACACGTTAAAAACCTTGAAATTAAGATTAAGAACTTTCTGATGCTCAGTGAGCCCTAGTGCAAGAATCGAAGTGTTGTTCAGACTAATCATAATGTTAAAATAATAATAAAAATCAAAAGATTAGTTAAAAGTTGCACAAGTTTTTATACATTCCTAACCTGACAATTGTTTCAACATTAAATGTCATTGTCAAAGTCAGATAATAATGTATCCACACCTTTTTTTTGGACACAAAAAGTGATAATCAGACACCATGATTATTTCATGAAATACGAGTTTCTAGTTTTACACAGAGAAATTCAGCCCTTCTGACTCAATTCAATTAAGAAATGATGAAATTGAATTAACTAATTCAATTAAATTTAGTTAGTAGTTGATCACATACTTAATATGTACAGTGGCTACAATACTGAACTAATCCTACATCATCTATATTTAACATACATAACTTAGCACAATATTTTCTAAATTATTGACCTATACTAGCAACCCATGTAACTTCACCGGACATTTTGTTATATAACTTTAAACCCTGATAATACAAATAATTTTGCGAGCAAGGTTTGTAACTTTATGGTAACCTAAATTAAATTATATTTCTAATACTGTAGCTATGAATATTGCTACCATATACAATAAAAATTTCCATATATTTCGATAATTTTGTTCTTAACTATTTTATTAATTAGAATAAGCGTAATAAAATAAATTGTTTGTCGTACGTCCGGCACATATTGATAAACTTAATCTGGGTCTGTTTAGGGATTTATTTTACAAATCTTCATACGATCTTCATATCGTCAACGTACAGAATAAATAAAAGCGGCATCGGAACTGATCCCTGTGGAACACCTAGTGTAACTTCTCTGACTTCTGATTCCTTACCTTCGTATCTCGTCGCCTGCACCCTATCCGGTCTTGTATCCATGTCAGTACAGCACCTCATATTCCAAGTTTATTTAGATTATCTAGTAATCGGTTTCTGTCAATTGTTTCAAAAGCTCTTTTTAGGCCAAGGAAAGTTGCTGTGATTTTATTATATCTCCCTATTTCTTCTTTCCTACCTCTATTACTAAATTTAAAAATGTTTGCCACAAGCATGTTTGTTTATAAAACCTGACAATTTTCAATTATTATATTGTTACTCTCAAGAAAAAAAGCACTTTGTCGTGCACAATACGAGGTGTGTAAATTATGTAATGAGACTGATTTTTTTCAATTTTTTATTTGAATAGAATTACAATTCAATATTGTCTCCCTCAAAATAACTTCCTTGGGAAGCCACACAGCGCTGGGGACGGTTCTTCCAATCCTCATAGCAGTGCTGGAACTCGGATATTGCCTTCAGCTGGTTGGTTACAGCCGTTTGAATGTTTTCGAGTGTCCCAAAATGAGTTCCCTTGAAGTGATTTTTCAATCTCGGGAAGAGGAAGAAGTCACAAGAACTCAAGTCAGGCGAATAATGAGGCTGAGGAGCCACAGGAATGTTTTTACTGGCCAAAAACTCGTTTATTGAAATTGCTGTGTGACAAGGCGCATTAACGTGATGCAACACCCAGTTGTTCTTGATGTTTGGTCTCACACGAATGACCCTTTTTCGAAGTTTTTCAAGAACCTCTAGGTAAAAGTGTTGATTGACCGTTTGGCATTGAGCCACAAACTCTTTGTGGACGATTCCCTGGCTCAAATCAGCATGCATTTGATCTTTGACTTGCTCATTCTTGCTTTTTTGGGCCTTGGAGAGGTTGAAGTGTGCCACTCCACGCTCTGGCGCTTGGTTTCCGGGTCGTACTCAAACACCCAAGACTCGTCACCAGTAATGACACGTTCCAGAAAATGTGGATCATTTAATCGATTCCAAAAAGTCAAGGCACCTTTCTCTCCTGATGTCCTTTTGGTCTTGCGAAAGGTTTTTTGGAACCATTTTTGCGCAGATTTTTCTCATCCCCAATTCATTGGTCAAAATCTGATGAACGGTGGTGTGAGTCAAATTCAACTCTTCCCCGATCATTCTGACTGTCAACCGACGATCTGAACGCACAAGATCCCGAATTCTGTTGACATTTTCATCCGTTGTTGAAGATGAAGGCCTTTCGCTTCGTGGTTCACCTTCAATCGACTCTCTTCATTCTGAAAATCCCTTAAACCACCGAAAGAAGTTTTGCAAAAGTTTCCGTTGCACTGTGCCCAAGTCTGAAGCAAAACCTGATAGCACACCGTTGGTTGAAGTTGATGTCACTCATTTTTAGAACGCACTAGAAAAAACTGTTTCACGAAAAAATCGCTACGGACAACCAAATGACTTTAGCGAGTTCAAACTCGTACTGAAGGTGTATCACATGTTCACCTGCCGCTCCTCCAAGTCTCGCGTCCCAAGTGTCGCCAGATCGAACGCTACGTTGCCAGTCTCATTACTTAATTTACACACCTCGTATGTTCTATAATTTTCTCTAAGGAAAGCAACATGTTAATAGATCTAAATGTTATATTAATAGCATTACTTTTGTTGTTTTTCAGATTTAAAAAAAATCGCGTTTCTTAGAGATTCATTAATTAATTGCAGGAGTGAGAGACAAATAACTGGTGCATCCTTTACGATATTTAAATCAATATCGTCTGAGCTTGATTATTGTTAATTGAGTTAAAAAGATTTCTTAGTTGCAACATTGTAATTGATTGAAAGCCCTCCAAAGTATTTCTACAATTACGATTGATTGCTGTAACATCGCGATACATCATCTGCACTCTTAATAAAATAGTTTTCAGAAATTTGTTTAGAATTTATATATCTGACAAGTAAAAAAATATATATTCAGACTTATTATTTCCTGTTTATTGATCTATTCTTTAAGTTTTTACACTTTCTTGGCCACTCTTCGCTGCATCAGCATGTTTTTCATATTTATTTTTACTTGATTTTAACAATTGATTTAATAGTTCTTAATGCGTTTATAATTATTCCAATCCTGCGGACAATTAATAAGACCCTCCGTGGTCGAGTGTAGAGATTTCGCCTTTCAATTGGAGGGACATATGTTTAAATCTCGGCTGCGACTGAATTTTAAAAATTTAGTACAATCGTATTTGGGCTCACTAGAATAATGTAGGAAAGCTGTGTAGAGTATGAAGGAGCGTAATGTATTCGGTACTTACTATAGCTCCATTGCATTCATCGCACTTCCATAAAAGTTTGTGTAGAATCCCGACACTGCAGATGCGGTAAAAGAGGGAATCGATTATGTATGTACATATTGTGATGTAGAATTTTGATGTTTAATTTGATTTTATTTTATCTACAATCACACAATAAAAGAATTTTAAAATGTTTATCTCAGGGTCGATTTTATTATACTCTGCTTTAATTCTGAAACCAATACTGAACTCCTTTATGGGTTCCTTTTGAGAATCCAGTGTTTTGTTGTTCCGGGATTTTATATAATGATACTACTATAATATTCAATGAGAAAATTTAATAAATGGGAAACCTTTTATCCCCATGCACTGTCGACTTTGACATTTGCTTGAAAAAAATATTTAACCTCACTTATGAAAGCACAAGTGACGACTCTGATTAGGTAAGTTTTAATTTATATTTATTACTTTAGTACTTATCTTTAAAATATGTATTCTTTTAGGTTATTGGATGATCACTTACGGCTTTTACAAATTAACTTTTCAATTTGCTGGTAAGTATATGCAACTTTTAATTTTGATTTTCTTTCTCTTTCCTCTATATACCTTTCATACTGAGGAACACTATATATACCTTGATACTTTCGTTTTCACTTCTACAAACCTTATCTTGTAAAGCACATCAATTTCCTTTCCAGTGGTATGGTGACTGGTTCTACGCCCTTCAAGAACTTTCTTTCGGCTGCTATGGTCCCAATGCATTACAAACTGGATACCTGTCGAAATTGAAATGGGTGAGGTCAACTTCCTTTTCTCTTGCTACTGGTTTCTTTGATGAAACTGTATGTTGAATACTAATAAATAATTTTCCTTCTTCTTCTGTAACTCTTTTCTTTTTTTTATTATTATTACAATTAATGAGACACTGTTAACTCAGGATAACTTCTTGAATATTTTATTTATTGTTTTCTTTATAAAACTTTACATTTATTTTTGGATGCATTAATTTTACAACCATTTTTTAATGTTATTTATTTTTCATCTCTCCATTTACCTAACTACCACATGGAAACCTTACATATTATTTTTATGCAATTATTTTACATGTATTTTGATAGTTTATAGTTTTTATTTAAAATAGCTTGACCTTGCTCATTATTTCTGTAGCTCGGTAATTTTATTATTGTCTATTTATCAATTGTATTACCGACTAACTGTTTATGGTCGTCAAGACTATTTCTGTATTGTTGTTGATAATATTTGGAATGTCTTGTAAACCTTTATCACTGATACATTTTTTTCAGATTTAACTGGAAGTGATAATCCTGTAAACCCCAAAGTTGTATTCCTGATAAAAGTTTATTACTATATACATGTATTCAATAAATAAAATTAACTCAAACCTGAATCGTTTTAACAATTAATCATGTTAAAAACTCAATTTATGATTAGCAATGAAAATCAACACTGAACGTTTTTACATGGGTAACCAAATTAGAAACTCATGATTTTCAAATAATGAGGAAAATCATCACAATATGTATTTACATCACTTCCATTACTTTTAGCTTCCGAATTTTAATGTCGAGTCAGTTAATTTTTAATATTAGATATGCGAGATCCGGTCACATTCAAGCACTTCGATTTTATAAGAGAATATAAATATATACATTGGCTATAAAACAAACCAAGATTTATTTCCAAGGAAAGATCTTATATAAAATATCTGTTTTAGTAATTCAAATGGCAACTATTTCGACATCTGTACACACTATAAAAGTTACACCTGAGTACTAAACGTGACTGCCAAGTAAATATTCGTATTAGTTATACAGAACGCATATAACAACTTCTTTAACATAAAAAGGGTCTTAAGATTATGATGAAACTTCATAATATAAAATAAAATAATTTGTACATAGAATAACAAACATCAGCCTCAATTAATATATCATATCCTTTAATAAAAATATTTTTCTGTATTTACAAGCTAATAAAAAATTAATATACGAGGGTGGATTAGGTCAACTGAAAGTTAATGCCTGTCGTGATATATTTTCCAATTAGTTCAAGAATAGTTTTTTCTTGCAGATGCTGTGAGAATAATAAGTTTCTCAACTTATCAAAAATGAATGTATGTTATAATCAATTGAAACATATATTAGCGTTATTTTCTTAGAAAAACTATTTTCTCCAGTTCACGATCAATTTAAATACAGATGTAACGAGGTATGGCAGAGCAGCAGACCTGGTACGTTATAAACTTGACAACAAGCAGTAGTTGCTTCAATAGCGATAGAATCACAGCTCCCTGTACTACATACAGTAACGGATTCTTGCACTGTCTGAACAATGTACTCGAAGTTTCTGATGCTCAGATAGCCATTCCAGCAAAATTAAATGATATGCCATTTTTATTTGTAAGGTCGCAATAAAGTTCTTATAAATAATCCTAATAAATAGTAATTCTTATAATAATAATCAGTATGTTTTTTATTATGTCGCTAATGACAACATTTTAAACTAAACTTAATGTCATATGATTTAACATGCCAAAAAGGAATTCACTCACACAATAATTTTAAATAAACATATTTATGCAATTTCAAAGCGACACGACGCGTTAGATGGGTATGACCTCAATTTTAAAATAATAATTTTAAGTAATTCTTCTTTTCTAAAATAAGATATGGTTGTTTATGTTTAACTTAGACACTTGTACAATATTGTCAGATAAAGGATATCTGGAAAACAGATATTTCCATATCATTTAGTTAATTTTTCTTGTCAATTAATGATGTGGGAGATTATTATCTAATTTTTCAGTTTATTGAAGTTTAGGTCAATTTTAATGTAAGACAATCTAAAACAGACAAGGTGTATTGTAGTTGGTAGGTATACAAGTATTTATTATCATACCTTATTAATTAATAATTAAAAAATGTGTTTTCATGATACCGAGATTCCTCAGTTGCATAAATTTCTTGTATTTCAAAATTGTACAGCTCTTCGCTAAATTATTTTGAAGGCGGGTTGTAAAGCTGCTTCTTCATCACATAATTCTTACTATATCAAATGTAGCGGCTTCTCTTTATTAATGAAATCAGATAAACAACATGTAGTTATGCTTCGCCTTTGAAATACTGTGATTGTGTTTTTATTTATATTTGTTGTCATCTAAAAACATGTAAACAATATTATTAGGATCATATTGTTTAAATTTGTGAAGATAGGAAGGTGTATAAAGGTATTTTTAAGTAATTAAGTTAATAAATAGTTGTTTGAAAATTAGGTTACATCGACATTCAAACGAGGGCTTATTCTTCAATGAACACATAAGCGTAGTATACCAATGGATTCGGCATTTAGTTTCCTATAAGATTATCCAATTAGTTTTAGGTTTAATTAAAAGTTATAAGCAATAATTTGGTTATGTTATAAATGAAATGTCAGTACTCATTTGCTTTAATGAAAGTTTAGCAGAGTTCAACTGTTTACCAAAATCATGTATAAGTACGGACATTTTCGTAACAAACCTCTTACAATTTCATCTTGCAAAGAGTGCACACCTGTTGTAGAGCATAAATAAATTTAGGGTTACGTTTATTAAAAAATGTAAACAAATCAATGTCAAATATTTGAGGTTGGTGATATTTTTGAGAAACGTCAATGTTAAGAATTTTAAAAAGTTTATAGATCAAAGTGTTCAAGTGCTTCAAGTTAAACAAGCATTTAATTTATTCTTTGATGGAAATATTACTAGAAAAAAAACTTAAAAATTTGACTGGAATATAAATGGATTTGGACTTAAAATTAATTTACTTGCCACTAATGTATAATAATCATATGGATTTGGAATTAGTAAAACTCTTTCATTTAGAAATAATTATAAATCGGTCGTAGACACAGTTTTTCTTAAATTCTTTGTCAAGATTAATGAAAGCAGCTGATATTTGTAAATTAAAAAAATGGTAATCTTGTGGCGTCAAATATTTAAATAGGAATTAAAATAAAAACATCAGTTTTTAATAGAATTTAGTAATCAGATTTTTCCTTTATAATTGAATTTTAAGAAGATTCATAAATAAGAGATGTTTCTGTCTTTTTACTTCCTATAATAGAAAATCTCTTCTGATGGCATCAATTATCTTTTTGTGTTTATTGTTTAATTTATTTTTATGTTAATAAAAAGAGAAAAATGTGTTGCTATTATCTATCAAATTTATTTTTATAAATGTGTTTTTATATTACTGTGTCCCTAAATATAAGAATTTAGGTATCCATCCGCCTGAAAACGTCTTAATTTGTGGCGAGTTTTCACAATTGTATATTAAACCGCAGCATTTATTTCAATTAAAGGTAGGTACGTAATGAGTTATGTATTTCACCTTTGTTACAATTGCATCTATGTCTGTGTCTAATACCTATTCAAATATTTGTTTATTATAATAAATTAAATTATCATCATAAATCTAATAATCATATCATTAGCCGTAGTAACGTGGGGCTTTATTAAAAAACTTAACAAAACCCCCCTCATATTAAATCATATTAATATGTAAGTATTTCTGTAATTTTCTAATACATTAGATGCACGCTGGGAGCTAGAATAAATCTAAAATTAATTGTAATTTAAATATTTTAAAGTTTAAGAAATTTTTAGAAACTTTTATCAATTTTTTAAAGTAATTTTAATGATTTTTAATATGTGACCTGGGTTAACAATCTATAAAAAAAAGAAAAAAAACAATTTTACTTTATTTTTATTATATGCTTATTTCAAATAAATTTCAATAATTTTTATTCAAAAAGTTTTAATCATTTTTCACTTAAATCACTTAATTTGCAAAGTTTTCGTTTTAAATTTCTACGTAATCGGTATGGTTTGTTTATATAATTGTTATATAAATTAAAGAGTTTGTAATATTACAATGAAGTATAAGTCTCTATTTTTTGCGTTACCGGTAAAACTGACGGTAAAAACACCGTCTACGCGATATTGTTTCATAGCTCCATCTACAAAAATCAATGTTAATTTTTAGTTAAAAAATTGATACCTTTTAGATGCATTTCTAGTTCGGGGAAGTTCGCAGTTGTGTTTTTTTATACTTGAAGATCAGTTCCTGAAATTTTTAATATAAGTAATTTTCCAATCTGAGTCGCTCCAAGAAAATGGCTAGTAATTAAGGTTTCCTAACATGGCGATCATTTTTGATTCAATTGTTTATGGTGGTTTTATATGAAGAATTGAAAGCGATTAGTCATAACCAGGCTTAGGATTTGGGTGCATAATTTGCAATAACGTATTTACGCTTACTGTACTTTTAGATAGCCTGACCTTCCCACCTTTTCTATTAAACATCTGATATACAGTGTGGGATTAAAGTATGGTATATTAAAAAAATCGGACTCAACCGGTTTTTTTAAAAACACTGAAACACGTCCATTTTGTTTTCTAAAAATACACTTTAATATGTGCAATTCACCTCCCGACTTTCATTTGTTTCTAAGTTATGACGTTATCACAAAAAATTTAAATGACAATATAGATTTTTTATAGTGGAATGCGATAGTGATTTTTCTTCCCTTTATGATCATGCAAATAAAGCATAAGGTTGCATAACAAAAATTCTGAGAAAAATCGATCTGAACTTTGTAAATGTTTGCTAGTTATGACGTCATCACAAAAAAATTAAATGACAATATAGATTTTTAGTAGTGGAATCCGATAGTGCTTTCTCTTCCTTTTATGATCATGCAAATAAATCAAGAGGTTGCATAACAAAAATTCTGAGAAAAATCGATCTGATATATTGATATATTGATACCATAATATCAATAACATTAAATGTTCAGATCGATTTTTCTCAGAATTTTTGTTATGCAACCTGATGATTTATTTGCATAATCATAAAGGGAAGAAAAATCACTATCGGATCCACTATACAAAATCTATATTGTCATTTAAATTTTTTGTGATGATGTCGTAACTAACAAACATTTACAAAGTTCAGATCGATTTTTCTCAGAGTTTTTGTTATACAACCTTATGATTTATTTGCATGATCATAAAGGGAAGAAAAATCGCTATCGACCATTTTTGTGATGACGTCATAACTTAGAAACAAATGAAAGTCGGGAGGTGAATCGCACATATTAATGTGTATTTAAAAAAACAAAATTGAGGTATTTCAACGTTTTTAAAAAAAACGGTTGAGTTCGCTTTTTTTAATATTCCGTACTTTAATCCCACCCTGTATAAGAAATGTGTAATATTACACAATAACAATCATTATAACAATCGACATTCTGCACTATACATTTATTTAACAATTTGTGGCTAAAGTTATCATTAAGGCAAGTTATCATTAGTGTATTCATAAAAACGTGGTAAATTCTTTCTTAATCGTCAAATAGGTTTGATTAATAAACCCTCTTTTCTACAACTGTTTATATTTATGTATGTGTAAATAAGATTTTATAAATTTTATTATATTACAACTAAAAGTTTATTTTCGTATTTCTGTTTCGTATTTTTATTGTGTTTAATGAAAATGCATAATTTATTTATTTCATTTTTTATTTTCACAATTATAGAGCCTTTTTAATATTACCATGTGTACTATCTGTAACATACTGTAAAAGATACTCAACATATAAGTTAAAACATATAGGTCGAGGTTCAAGATAAAACTGCGTCGTTTAATCATGTATAGTACCCCCACTTTCAAAGTTTGTTTCAAAGGTGTCAACGGTACACTCAGGCTGCAAGATTTTCTAATATTTAGCAACTCCCGCGTCCCCAAATCGCATCCATGGTCATAACGCAAACCACTTTTATGACAATATCGATGATTAAGTTTGCAAATATTTTGTTGAGAATTTGGTAACACAACGGGTCTTAAACTGTCAAAGTGCTTCTCCTCAATTCCTAGCAATATAATGTTCTTGCACAGGGAGTTGTTTAAAATCTTCTGAATAATATGTTTTATTATCCATGATAGAGTACAACAATCAAATTTCGTTAAATACTGTTCATAAAGTTTTCAAGCTCCTGATCTGCAGATATTTTTTAATCTTCTGATAGACTCATACATTTTGAACCTTAAAACTATTTAACTTTAACCTTTAAAACCTTTAAAAATAATGAATGCTAGAAAAGAACTGTATTATTTCTCTAAAAAAAAAACTAGGTGATTCTAATAGTATATTTTGGTGCGCTGAAAATGACAAGCGTTTTTTCGGAAAACCTGTAGTTTTTGCGGTATGGGGTTAACCTACTCTACAGGACACTACATTGTTAGATATTGCACAGTTGATCAATGAAATTCTCTTCTAACAAAAATTAGTGATTCTAATGCTCTGAAAGCGAAAATCGAGAGCGTTGCCGTTGTTTCAAAAAAACTTGTAGTTTTTGCGTTGCCAGGGGTAACCGCCCCTATATTTCAGTATTCTTCAGGCACCATATTTATAGATATTACACAGCTGATCAGTATCTTTCTCAACGAAAATTAAGTAATTTTAATGTATTTCAACGCTATGAATGCAAAAATGATCACCACTTTCCATTTTACATACAGCTTTTGCACTGCTAGCGTTAATTCAACACTACGTATCTTTCTAGATATCATTACAGAATTACAGTGATTTAGTAAACGTTTTATTAATGATTATGACTTACAAAAGAAGGGACATCACACACATCAGCAATAAATACTGACTAAAATACTGAGTAAGAATCTGTTTTATTACATAAATAATTAATAATTCTTTGTTATCTTCATTGATTGTTAAATCAGTTAGAAATTGTTACATGTTTGTTAGAAATGTAAACATGCCTACAAGTACATAAATAACGTTAAATTTCTGTAAACAAAGTAAACATTCTTTTATATACTCACTAAACGTAAAGAATTAAAGTTCAAGTCAATCTATAATTGTATATTATTTACTAATAGGCTGGAAGGTTTAGTTTTTGTTGTAGACTAGATACTGTAGAATGACTGTTTCTTCAGTTTGAGAATAATTTTAATTCGATTTTTAAATGAAATTGAAGTCGCCGTAGGCTACTTGTGAAACAGTGTATAAAATAGTTTATGTTTCACTTGCATATTATTTGTTAATTATAACTGTGATACGAACTATATAAACAAGCGGGTGTTATAGTTACTTTGCAATAGGAGCCGCCGTTACGATCAATAGTAATTTGTATCATTAGGCTAGAAACTATATGTTTATGTACGAGTGTGTTGCAACACACGTTTGTTATCAAAGTTAAAAATGTCATTATATGCCACCAGTGTCTAAAGCGAGATCTAAAGTAACATTTTAGACACCAGTGTAAAAGGTAAATTCAATAAATAAATAACCATTACAACAATTTATTGTTGTTGTGCTAATAACAGCAATGTTATGGTAGACGTTCGTTCATAATTATATAAGCCGCACGATCTTTGCATTACAATTTTGTATTTTTATCATTTTTCAATACCTTTATAACAGGGTTTGTAGAGAAAATGTGTGATATACGTATTAAAAGTGAGTTTATTTTGTGACTAGAGAAGTTTGAATCTATTCAAACATTCACTTTTGACACTTATATCATAAAAACCAATAATAAAAGATTTTTAAAGTTTTGTCGATATTATCATTTTTAGATTGTTTTCTTGTACAGACTTTCCCACCCTTTGAATTTTTTGAATTTGACATTTCTTAAATGTAAATTCTACTTAATAAACTATCACCAGATGTACTCTTATCAACCTCAGAAATAAAATATTTCTAATGTCCTCTAATCTGATGTCTTTAAATATTTTGTAAAAAAATTATAGTACGTATTTAGAAAAACTGAACGATGGTAATTTTAAGGTCGCCTAATTTACTATCGACCTTTTCTGTACTTTATGAATTTCTAAATGGTATCTCTGGAGTGTCAAGCTCATTTTTAAAGTTCAAATATTTTCTCAAATTAAAAAGAAGTAAGAGTAAACAAGTGAGAAAATTAATTTTAAATAAAAACGAAGACAGGTTAACAAGATAAAGAGTAATAACAAGAGGCTCTTTAGTCTAACCGAATTTGCAGTTTTATTATAATGTAAATCATTTACAGAGAAAACTATAGTGCTGTTGAATATTGCGTTTATAATTAATTATACTTAAGTAATTTTAATAGTAAAGATATTTCTTTAGCCAAGAATTACGTAAAATGTTTGACCGTAATTCAAGTTCTGCAAAGCATTTTCCTATTCCACATTATTTCGTGGATATTTTCGTTTTCTAGGTTTGTATGAGTCATTTTGTATAAGTCGCTTTGTATGAGTCAAAATTATTTTCAAAATATATTCACCACTCCAGGTATAAACGTAACAGCAGTTCTCTAACAAAAGTCGGAAAATACAAAGCTTGCATCAGTTAAATACAAATCTTACTATAACCACATGATTTCGATACTATTATATCGCTAAAAGTGTCTTACCTACGTCACAATATACGGTAAAAACGTATCATTTCGAACAATGATATTATTGAAATTATCCCTTAATTTTATAATCATTGTTTAAGGACGGTCGGTAGGTAAAATGAAAATAGAAATTCATGAAACTTTGGTAAAATTGTATAAATTTTAAATGTAATTAACATTGCAAAACCACTTAAGTAAATACATACTTGTACATGATATAAGGCGGTGTTATTTTTAACGACAAGCATAGAAAGATGTTTATGTAGTTTCGAAACCGACTGCTCAACGTGCCTATCTGGCAGCACGGCGAAGTGTACTGATGCTTTATCGACGATAAAACTGTTCAAGCATGATTGTTCAATTCTTATTGAACTATCTACCGCGCGGCTACTCGCTTCACAAATTTATTTTGACATTACCAGGTAAAACTTTGAGAAAATTGGTTTTGAAAATTCTATTTTTTACGAAATTTGATATAGACTTTTATGGGAGTTTTAAAATAATGCTATAAAAACCTGAAAAATGCTGAACTTTATCTAAAATTTTGCACAAACATTAGTTAAATAACAATAAAAGTAATTCCGTTGGAAAATCTTACATTTCTAGGTAATTTATTTTTATTAGCTAAAAACTGAAATGATTGACATACTTGACAACAGTGCTTATAACAAAGTTATACCTATACGTATACTATTAGTGACGTATCACATTCGTATAAAAAGGATCATACGAATATATAAAATGTTTAAAATGGACGTGGTAGTTAATATTACTGTTTTTGACTATTGATTTTTTACGTACGTTTCTACTAAATAAATAAATAATTACGAGGTATAGAAATGGAAAGGATATTCAACAAAAATATCTGTGAAATATAGAATGAAAGTAATAACATTTTTACTTCTATCAATTTTTTGATATTTTCTTTTTCAAATAAGCGTAATCTGCGTAACGCTTGTTTGAAGCGCTATAATAAATAACAATTGAAAGATTATTTTTTCAACATCTTTAGTATTTGCAAATTATATTTTTTAAAATAACAGTAACGATATTTTTTTTTAATTTTGTATTCTAAATCCATGTGAATATTGTAGCATGCTTTTTATGCGGTATCAAATTAAGTTTAACTTTTTTATTTGAAATACAAAATAGTATTATCACAGTATATATAACATACAGTAATGTAACTGTCGCAAATAATTTCCATCCACCACACCACATGTCACAATCTACCTACAAAAGAACTACAATTAGTTTTTTCAGGTTTCCGATGGATAATCATCGGTAAGTGTTATTTCTTCCTATATACTATTATTTTTTAATAAATACGCTCGTAAAAACAATGCCATATTTAAGAATTCACTTTTGTATATATTTAACAATTGCTTAAAATTAAATTACTAACACGTAATAGAACAAATAAGCGGTTATGAAATCCTACCTAATAAAATTTTTTATGCTGATTTATTAAAAGAGTTCAACAATAAAGAATCTAGGTCAACGCCTTATCAACAGGTGTGAACTACATCGTCTTTTGTTACTCTCGACCGTTAAAAGAAAGTCAAAGCGTGCGTTAGGATTGTACTTTTTAGCATTTCGTTTGTCATTGTGACTTTAATTTAATATGAATGAAAATACATTTTATTATTATTAATTATTATTATTATCGTGTAAATTGATTTCATCTCCCCTATTTTGTACGTATGTGATTTCGGTGACCTAGATTCTCCATTTGTTTGTTGAACAGGTATTCAAATTGTATACAGCTATGCATTTGTTCGTAATTATTTCTAAATAAAATGAAATTACTATTGCAGCGCAAGAATATGGTTAATGGCTTGAAAGAATAATGTAAGTTTAGTTGGTAATTAACGATGTAACAAGAAACAACTCTTCTAACTTAGTTTAATAAATGTTTTAAATATCTAAATTGATTATCGTTTTAATCTAAATTGATTTATTAGATTCTTTAAGTAAAACAACTTCAATCAAATGGTTCACTACACATAATTCTATTTCATATTTTACTATACTATTATATAACAAGAGATTTTGTTTACATATTTGTTCGACACATTTTACTGAATGCGGCTCTGCGTTTTATTATTATTCGTAGGCGATGCCGACCGATAAACGTCGGTCCACTACTTCGTTTATGGGCGTGATATTCGAAGGTGGATTAATAAAATGAATGGTGCCGCATGCAAGTAAACCTACTGATTGTTAAGGGTGAATATCTGCTATTTGTATATTGAATACCCATTTTTGTGACCAACAAAAAATTTAAAATTAAGTTTGTGTGTTTTATTATCTAAAATGTAATTCCTCTTTCCACACTAATTTAAAGTGGGCCAGTAATTATTACGCATTTTGGAAGTTTCATGGTGACCAGGGGAAAATTGCAACCCAGGGGGGTTGCACAAGAACTAGGGTAGTGACAATTTGATCAAAGGGGTGACGCTAAATCAAACCAAAATTTTCAAGGTGCCTAATAATGTAACCAAATTAAAACTACCTACAGTATTACAACAGAACTCATTTCGTAATAACAACTTAAAAAGAACCAGGGGAGAGACACCAGGGAAGTGACAGATTCATATAGAACTTACGCTAAAGAACCAGGGGAGAGACACCAGGGGAGTGACGGATTCACATAGAACTTAAAATAATACCCAAATGCAAAATAGGATAATCTTCATGTTGTATAATTTTAATGATTTCTTTCATGTGTCATTAGGCACGAGGAGTGAAGAAGTAATCTACTAAATCTATACGATCTAGATTTATACGTACCAGAAGAAAGACAGCGTTCACTGCCACACCAGCACTTGTGCACCAAACACGTCATCAAGTATCGCTAATGCTACGTAAAAGAACACAATCGGTTAACTGTACCCAACTACCCTATTGAACGCTCGACGTCATTAGGGTTAGCATATTTTCGGATGTATATAAGAACAGGATTCTTTGAAATATAAAAAGCAGGGTAGTAGACACTAAATTTATGGACAATGAAGAAATTTCAATAATTTAACTTTGTATAAATCTTTACAATTTCTTACCTTATAGTGATAATTAGAAACTTTCTGGTTTAATAATACCAACGATTGAATATTGGAAAGTGAGTAGTTAACAAATAAATTCAACTTTTATACATAAATCGGGTAAAAAGACATGCCAGGGTAGAGACATTTTCAGCATTCGAATATTTTTGCTAGAAAATTGTGAATACTTTTTCTCTTAAATTCCAACGTGCCTAATAGTGCAAAATTATTGCTACCTTACGAATATTTTATATATATATATATATATATATATATATATATATATATATATATATATATATATATATATATATACAGGGTGGTTCAGACCACCCGTACACTCCTTTTAAAATGCGGGGGATTAAAAATCTTTAACAAGACGATGGGTGATTTTACTAATGTCGATGTGCTCTATCGAATGACGCTAAGATGGAACCCCCCTGACCACCCTTTGTAGGGGGTAAGGGGGGCAACTTTAATAATTCAAATAGGAACCGCTAAATTTTATTGCATATTTAGATTCTGCTCATCAAAATATGAATAATTTATTTAAAACATTTTTTTATTTTCGCAACAGGTGGCGCTGTAATCGCAAAAAACCGATATTTTGCATGTTCCGCCGTCTCTGGCATATTTACAGGTGCAAATAACAGTTTTTCATATTTTTTACTAAATAGTGATGAAAAAGATTTGCTAATGTGTACTTTCATGAGAAAACATTTTACGTTACGATGAAAAACGGAAATTCTCTCCCTAACGTGTTTTCGACAAACAGATTTTTTTTCTTGCGTTGTACGTGACAACAATTTTTTTTCTGAAATTTTTAGATTGTTTTTGAACCTTAACGTCTACTTATTTAGATATTGCTTAATCTTTTTAATCTTTATCTGAATATTTATTTTAAGCATATGTAATTAATGTTTGCTTTTTTAAACTAATAAGAATGATCAATAAAACATTCTAAATTGTAATCTGCTCTGCATATGGCAAACAAATATTTAAATTGTACTAATTTAATATTTCATTTTAACAGAAAATAAATTGCTACACTTCTTTACTTCCAAGTCTATTTAAATAATATGTATTGTTGAAAATCAACTGTTCAAATAAATAATTTTTATTTTACAATTTAAAATTTTATTCGTTTAATTTATTCTTACTGTATGGCCCGATTGGATGAGATATCCATATTTCATCATTCATTACTATACGCTAAAAGAAAGATAACCACCGAAATTTAATAGTGAATTACAATGTGAAATTCTCGTCGGCAGATTTTTGTAATGCACCGTGACTTGACATGTTTTGAAGTAAAACCATCTTCCCCAGTAGTAGAATCTTGGAAAATGTTGTTAGAATGGAACACAAATTCTAACAACATTCAAGGCAAAAAATATTGTTATCACGTACAACCTTTGGAAAAAAACCGTTTGTCGAAAACACCTTAGGTAGAGAATTTGCGTTTTTCATTGTAACGTAAATTTTTTTCTCATGAAAGTACACATTAACAAAGCTTTTTCATCACTAGTTAGTAAAAACTATAAAAAACTGTTATTTGCACCTGTAAATATGCCAGAAACGGCGGAACATGCAAAAAAATCGGTTTTTTGCGATTACAGCGCCACCTGTTGCGAAAATAAAAAAATGTTTTAAATAAATTATTCATATTTTGATGAGCAGAATCTAAATATGCAATAAAATTTAGGGGTTCCTATTTGAATTTTCAAAGTTGCCCCCCTTACCCCCCAAAAGGAGGAATCACGGGAGTTCCGTTTTGACGTCATTCGAAAGAGCACATCGACATTAGTAAAATCACCCATCCTTTTGTTAAAAATTTTTAATCACCTGCATTTTAAAAGGGGTGTACTGGTGGTCTGGACCACCCTGTATATATATAATATAAATTACAGTTCATTAGATATTTGCTGAGACACACTAAAATATAATAGCAGATATTCACCCTTATATATACTGTGGTATTATGATGCATGCTTTTTAATTTATAACATATTATAGCAAAATACATTTTATTTATTTTTTAATCATAAACATGTAATAATTATTTAACTTTGTATTTTTCCTTTCCATGTATATTTATCTACAAGGTCGACGCAACATTTTTATTAAGGTTATAAAGACAATTATATTATGGTTTTAAAAACATGTGTTTTCCGCTATAATACGTTACGATTGCAACAAACGCATTCTAATATATTTTTTGTATCTGCGTGTTTGCACAGTTACCAATTTTCTTCATTTTTGCCCTCACCGCACTTCAAGATTGTACCAACCGTCCTTAAACTATGTAGAGTTATCTTAACTGAAAATAAAACTATATGAATATATATATAATATGATGAAAATATATAAATATAAATGTTATATTTATAAAAAGATTGTTTATTTATAAAACATATTAAATATTTATAAAAAAAAAGTTATCCAATCTGCGATATATTAAAATATATTAAATATCTCATAATTTTAATTTAAAAAAATTACCAGAACCATGTTTCATATTTAGCAAATGTAGTGGCTGCAGATGCCTTTTCACCAATAAAATAATTAAAAATCGAAAGAAAATTGTTTTCAATTATTCGTTTCCTGATCTTATTAATTCATCTATTAAATAAATTTATAAAATGAAACAAAAAGCAAATGAAAGTACGATTAATACGCTACTCCCGTGTTTATTTTTCAGAATTACGCTTAGGATTAATTAATAGTTTAAGATTTTTTTAAAAACCAATCGATTTTTCTATGTTTTTCTTTTAAACTTTCTTTCATGAGAAATACTTTTTCCTGAAATCCAAAAAAGCACGGGGATAGAATGGACTTTCTGCTTTATTTTGGTTCAAGTAGGGTGTGAAAATCCTGTTAAAAAGTGAAGAAATGACTGAAAGAGGAGTATAAAGCGAAAAGCATTTTGAGGATCATAAATTCCTGCATCGTGTAGACCCTTAAAAGTGTCCTTATGCAATCCATTTTATAGCACTGTAATTGTTTAATTTAAAATACTAATAATAAGGTCTTTATTTCTATATTAAAAAAACAATTATATATGAGGCGGAATTCCGCGTAGCCGTCACAAGAAAACGGTTGACAATAATAACGTTAATAAGTCGTTGTATTAGAATAATAAGTAGATTTTCGAAATTTCGAATACTATTTTAAAAATAAGTGACAACCTAAGTAATATTGACAAATCCCTAAAACAGATGTTACCAAATAATACCAACATAATTATTTATCCATAAATCTGGTGTCTTTATACTTCATTAAAATATTATATGTATGTATCGTTTTGTGTAAGACTAAATTATTGCCAAATTTAACAGGAACATTTTCTCTATTCAATGCGGATCATAATAACGTGAATAAAATATTATATTCAGAATAAGCAATTCGAGTAATATTAATATAAGGAAATACCTATCTAAATATATTTGGTATTACTATTCATTTCCAGCAGTTTATATAATCTATGAAAAACCGATTTCCCTCAATTTCATCTATGAATAATGATTAATGAAATGAAATGAGAACGCTCCAGGACACCAAACAAAGACGCCAAAGCGATTAAGCGTGCAATTAAACCAAAAAGAATGGTGTTCATTTTATATAGCAATGATGAATGAATGGTAGTAAATGGAGGATATAGAGTGAGAGAGTAAGAGCACCTCCTAGCTTAACGAGATTTTACAGAACTCTAAATGGGCTTTTATCACTAAAAGATTTTTCTATAATTTGATATCTTTTATTTTAAATGAGAGTTAATTATTATCTGTTACACTTTTCTTAATCTACTACAGTAAAATCGCTTTCACGTGTGCTGGCTCTTAACAGTTAGTTTCTTTATCGAAGTTCATCGCTAAATATAGCAATCATTATCGAATTTTTTAATACAGTGCATTTTGTATCTATTATTATTACACTTCTACCTTTCCTAATATTATAAGGTAACAAACGTTTTTACTGCATCACAATTTCAGCACATTTCCTAAACGCCATTAACTTCATAAGTTAAAAAAAGTTAATATTAATTTGTCATAATGAAAAATAGATCACTAGGGCTCTTGATATTAAATATATAAATGAATTTAAAGCAATTAACAGAACATGTAAAGAGATTTATAGATATGTTAGTTGTTTCATGTTCTAAAAATAAAAAACCCATGCCTTAAATTGCATTTTAATGTTTGCCCCATCAGCACTAAATTAATGGAAGCTTACTTAACAAATGACGTACATAGATTCACTAAATACATCCAAGTCTTCCAAATACCCAATTAGGGTATAAATGCAAAAGAAATATGGAAAGCATATTTGAGGTAACTTTGATAATTCTTATGTAGGTACTCCAATGCATTGACTACTTTAATCCCTAGGAAAACACGTTTTAAGCAGTCAATTAGCTTACATATTAGGTTACATGGGTTTTACATTATTTAATTTCCAAAAGAGGGTGCTCCAAGAAGTAGTGAAGAGTTATCCCATAATAGTGCAGAGAATTTTCTGAAAGAGACCATGTTTGAAACAGTTGATTGTGTAAATGTTTTTAAAGTTGTTCGAACTCATGGTTTAGATGATATTGTCATCAGATATATTGGGGTTGCTAAGCTAGAGACGTTTTTTGATAGTCTTCTACTGGTAAATAATACTGCATCGGCTTAATATAAAAAATGAATATTTGTGGAATCTCTAGAGTTTAAAGAAAATACGTACCTTGATATTTAAATCCTAATGTGGCTATAACTAATGTTTTCATTTATGCTTTAGTATTTATACTGGATATTTCTATTTGAAGAATTTCATTAAACGGGTAGTACTTGCTCGAATACAGTGTACAAATTAATGCTACCCTAATATGCTGCATATAGTGCTACAGTATTATGACAAAAATAATGGTGAATCAATACGATCGATGGTAATTTGACACTTTTCACATGGGATTTTTCTTTATTTTTTAAAAGCAATTTCAATTTTTTGTTGTTACCACAAAAATAAAAATAAAATAACTAAAAAAATTGCAATCGATATATAAATATTTATTAAATTAATATAAAACAAAACTGACTGGATGGCTGGATTCAGGAACACTTAGCAACTAATAATCTAAAAATGAGTATCCTGTAGCCAAGGTTTGCTTGAAAGAAAATTGTTCATGGCGGGTACGGCTATTTTTTTATAAGTCATAAAGGAATATAAAAGCCGCTTGAGTGCATGGGCCTTCATTATCCAAAACAACATATGTTTTTCTGGAACACGTAGTGATGACGCATTATATGACAAATCTATTCTAATGGTATCAAACAGCTGCCGTGGTTCTGTGAATTGCGCTGTCGTTCTTCATTGTGTGGACCTGTGTTATAATCAAACCATGGGATTTTGTAAATTTAATCAACAATTTATGAAACATAACAATGAAAATATTTGTAATATAGTTTTTAATACCAAATACGAAAGTTTTAATACCATAAAAATTGCTAAATCCTTTTCTACACAAAAAGTAATGTTTATTTGGAATTATTTGTAATCATTCTTTATACTACATGCTTTCTGCATTTTGTACAATTTTTTGGGTGAAATCGGTAGTAAAAACAGGAGACACATACAACATTATCAGACTGTTATTTCTGTTATTTTAACAGTCAATAAAGACAGCAGTGGAAAAATTTTCTTAATTTTTCCAACTTGAAGATTTTCATATTTGATCTTCAAAGTTGCTTATAAAAGACTTATTTTCTGTACATACTATATTCATATATAAAACGCAGGTCAGGTTTTAAGTTGTGTTCCATTAAAATCAATTCAGTGTTTTATTAATTGTCAATTGAACTAAATAACTTAACCTAATATTAGATTCGAACCCAGGTCCCCAAAATTAAGAGCAAGAGCAAAAGCCATTGATTCAATGTGGGTGCTCGCTAACGTTAGAATAGATTTGTCATATGAAGTACTATCAAAAAGAATTTTCTTGAAAGAAAAAAGAAGAAATCAATAATTTTAAGGAACCATTGCATATTCTGAAGGTTTACCGCAAAAGATCGTAGAAGAATCTAATAAGATTATATCTCACTTTTTACAAAAAGCGTTTGATAACATGAAGAGACGTGTTGTACTGAACACTGAAAAAGCAGGCAGACATTTCCAACATCTTCTATAGCTTAAAACAAGTTTAATTAGTTAATGTATATAAACGTAATGGTTGTATGTCACCATCATTTCTATTATTAGGTTATACTTGGATTTATTTTAATTATTTAATAAAATATCAGAAAAGAACTAATTTATTAATCAATATAGTAAATAACGTTGCTACTATTATTCATCTACCCAAGAACTGAAAATACGTCACAGAACGTGGATTGCCTGACATTGGTCAAACCCGACAAAACATGATTTACCCTGTATATTAATTATAAATTGTTTACATATTAATAATTTTTCAATTGTAATTTCTTCATTCATTTGAAGTAAAAGTTTTCATTGGATATAAGAAGTTTGTCATATTTAACAGGGAATTGCTTGTGCGAAGCTCCATAGACCTATGTAAGTTGGGTTTCTCCACACCTCGTTGATCGTTAAAAAATGAAGAGATCTTTACCATTTCATTACATTTTTTAATTTTGTTAACCGCATTTTTGTTAATTAACAAATGTTTACTTAAATCATTGTTACATTTGCCTACATATAGACAACATGGCCGCCTATTTTGTTGTTGCCAAATAACCGTTCATATTAGTTAATTAGATATTACTTGTTTTTAGGGTATTCTATTAATTCTTAAATCATAGATATATCTAGTATTATTATAATTTACGTTTCTGATAGAAACCCTACATAGTTATTTCATCGTTTTATAATTTTTTCTCTTACATTAGTGTTTAGAATATTCTTTAATATTTGGAATTTGCCGAATCTAGCCTAGGGTATTTTTAATTAAAGTTAATTATTGTAGACAAAAAGAAAGAAAACCACCCAAGAAATTTACAATGCTTTAACTAATGTAACTACTTTAAGTCTGTTTAGTTTTCATTCGCATTACTTAATAACTTTATTTAAATGATACTGAGATATTTAATTAATGTTCATATAATGTTCTTAGAATTATGTGTTGTTGTTTCTACTACTTTTAAACAAAACTTCTGCTTTTAAATAAGATACCTTTGTAAATAACTGCGTGATATATCAAAGTTGTTTAGTTAAATGAATTTACCATTGCTTTTGTTAAAGTTGATTGAGATGAATTAATCCATAATTAATTAATTAACAATGTAAACTTTTAAACTTATTCACATTGGTCTTTTTGTTGCCAAGCTGACGTTCTCTTACTTCTTAGTTATAAGAAGTCTTTAAAATAATAAGAAAAAGCACAACAGCAAGGGAGGTATAACCAGCTGTGGGTATCTTACTATGTGATTCAAAGCCATTGTTATAGCTAAAATCGAATCATTTTAAGATCAATCAAGACTCGAACATACATGGTATAATACTGGTGTAGGTATATTATGTAATTAATGTAGTTAATTGGTTCATTGTTTCTAGCCTTCTATGGTGACACTCCATAACCAAAAAACAAATAAAAGATTAGTAAAAGTTCCACAAGTTTATTATAATCTACCTGACAATATTGTTTTGGCAGCTACGCTGTCATTATCAAAGGTAATATAAATATAAACAAACACGTCGCTATGGTAAATACAAGAATAAAACACTAAATAAAAAGATAAAAATAATAAGAATGAAATATCTAACACTTCCAGTAACGAAGAATTACTGAACTCAATCTGTTCATTCATTAAAGGTACCCTGAGTTTGTGTTGTATATCTCAAAAGCTTCTAAAATGTCTAATTTGCGTTTGTTATTACAAAAATGGAGGAATTTAATATTATTTTGGGGAGTCATTGTACGACTTTATTCTCAAAAGTGTTTGACATAATTAAATTTTTCAGGATGTTTATTTCTGCACCAACCGCACCGGACCGCACTGGACACGCAACAAATAAAAATTATTGGCGTGGTAATTCACTTTCTCGAAAAAAGTGAAACAAGAAACAGATCATATTGTGCACAGGCAGGTAAAAAAGGTGTACGGTCGACGCAATATAGAGTTTTGTGCGAAAAGGCAAGCATTCAGAATGATAGAATGACACATGTAATCAATTACTGTATTATAAATTCAGTTTATCCGGCTAGCTGGAAAAAGGCATATATCGTTCCGTTAAGTAAAGTGAAAAGTCCTGAAGAATTTAAAGATCTACGGCCCATATCTATTCTTCCTATTTTCTCTAAAATTCTAGAAAAGGTTATTAACGTTCAATTAAGAGACTTTCTGGAAACAAATCATATATTACCTGAAACACAGTCAGGGTTCAGGCGAGGACACAGTTGTACAAGTGCACTGCTTAAGATTACTGACGATTTGCTTAGAGCTAATGATAACAAGATGGGTTCTGTTGTTGTGTTATTAGACTTCTCAAAAGCTTTTGACACAGTTGATCATGACTTATTGATATCTATATTGCATTATTGCGGATTTTCAAAAGAAGCCGCGGATTTCTTCCAAAATTTTGTAGTAAATCGTCAGCAAGCAGTCGTATATAAAAACAATACGTCACGATATCTAGATGTTACTTCCGGTGTCCCACAAGGGTCAGTTCTTAGTCCTACGCTCTTCTCAATATATACGTCTAATTTCCAAAGCCATCTTCAACATGTTAATTCCCATTTTTACGCCGACGATACTCAAATATATTTATCTTTCCGGTGGTCAGATGTAAGAGATGCTTGCAGAAAACTAAACAATGATTTAAGTTTACTGTCAGAAACCGTATCGAAACACCGTTTAAAATTAAATCCGAGTAAAACTAAGGCAATGTTGATATGCAGCCCTTTCATTTATGAATCACTCCTAGGAGAGATTAATATAGAAATAGATGGCGTCAAAGTGGAAATTCATAGAGAAGTAAAGAACCTTGGACTCATAATAGATAAAGATCTACGTTTTAGATCTCACATCAATAATGCAATTAAAAAGGGATTTTATAATCTTCGCATCCTATATCAGAATAGAGAATTTCTAGATGTCCGTGTTAAGAAAATGCTTTGTGACGCTTTAGTTTTGTCTCATTTAAACTACGGGGATGTAGTATATGGACCATGTATAGATCAGAAAGATGTTTATAGAATACAGCGGTTACAGAATGCTTGTTTGCGACTAATTTATGGCATTCCCAGGACAGTATATCGCATATTGAATAAGTTGGAAACTGTAAGATGGTTAAATATGTCCAATAGACGTAGTCTGCACGCTATTACATTTTATTATAAAATTTTAAACTTAAAGAGTCCGCAGTATCTATTCAACAAAATTAGTTTTAGAACAGACGTACATCACTTAAATTTACGCTTGAGAGGTCTTATAACTGTACCACCTCATAGAACAAATATGTACAAACGATCTTTTTCATACACAATAGCAACATATTTAAACAACTTACCATATAAATATAAATCCATGACTGTGACTAAATTAAGAAAAATCATGTTTTTGGAAATGCTCAGTAAACAGTAAACGCCCACAAATGTATATGAAAATTAATAGTTCATGTGCAGAAAATTTTAAAGAAAATTTAAAAAAAATTGCAGAAAATTTTAAAAAAGGAAATTAATTAAGAGTATATATTAAATTTAAAGTTGAATATATTAAATAACATTATAATTTAAAAACGGACTTAAGTCTACCTGTTTGTACCTGTCCTTTGTATTAATTTTAGTTTTAAACAATTTATGTATTTTTTATTTTTTAAGAGGTTAAGTGGTAGAGCAGCGTCAGTTAAATACTCACGCTGAACTTCGCCTCTGTATAAATATTTTTTGTTACAATATAATGTTGATTTGATTTTGAGTAAATAAAGACAATTATTATTATTATTATTATTATTATTATAGGTAAAATTTTATAATGGAATACACAGTTTCACAGCAGACCTACAAAGAATGTATCATCTCTGTCGCTCCGAATGGCTTCCCTTCAATGCCTTCTAGCAAACTATGTGCGGTCGTCCGACTTACATTCGGGGAAGGGGAATTGTACCATGCTTTCAAATGGGTGAAATTCCTTAATGTCATTTGTCAATTGTCAACATTTTCAAATGTTGAAATAATTTTAAAAAATCTTAACATTACCGATATGTAATGCAACTGGAGAACGATCTATCTTCGATCTTAAACGTGTAAAAAATTATTTAAGAAATAATCTTGGACAAAGTCATTTAAAAAATTTATCAGTAATGCTTATTGAAAATGACATGCAAAATTTATGTTTTGAGTGTTTTGAAAATATTGATAAATTCGATGCTTCTAAAAGCAGAAAAGTTCCATTATATTTATAATGGAACTTTATTTATATTATAATTATATTTTTATTCATTTTAACTGATTATGGAATAAAATGTTTTTCTGAAATAGTACATAAAGTAGAACTTTTACGGACTCATCTGTCATTTTTATTTGCATTGTTGCACATGTATTTGACATATATTAAAATTTCATGATTTCAGAAAAAACGTAATGTACATCTCAGCACTAAAGCTGATTTTTTATCACTCGTTATGGCTGTTCAACAATCTCCATATTCATGATAAAAAAGTACAACTTTATTTGGTATACAAATAACAAATTTACCTACGACCACTATAGAAAATTACACATTTCACACAGTCTAGTAATGATGAAAATGACTCATTGTTCATAATCTTTAAACTGTATGGAAATGACCGAAGGAAATGATTTCGCGTTTTCAGTGGATCCATTAAAATGCCATAGCTGTCAGCACATGCAATATTTCTAATTATTTGAAATATACATAGTTACAACTTTTAGATAAAGATTAATTAATTTTTAAAAGTTAAAAATTGTTAATGGACGACTATCATACTCACAATTTTATAGTAATATGTGTATAAATCACAGACGGCATCCTAAGACAGCTGTCTTGAGCTTTTGGCTCTCCTCAGTTAGGAGCAGCTAGTCTGTGAATTCTACACACATCACTCGAGCGTATATACTAGCTCGAAAATAACATATACACCATCAAATAACTGTGGTGCCTCCTATAGGTATCAAATCGCACTAAGCAGAATAATTTGATTATCCAATACAGGAATATACAAAATAAACTCTGATCGAGCGTCCGACCGTATAATTAATATAAATGCAATACAAAATGAACACAAACGTGTTTTAATAAAGTGAGTTTTTAATAAATTTAAAAGTTAAGAATTGTTAATGGACGACTATTATACTCACAATTTTATAGTGATATGTGTATAAATCACAGACGGCACTTTAAGACAGCTGTTTCGAGCTTTTGGTTCTCCTCAGTTAGGGGCAGCCCGTCTGTGATTTATACACATATCACCATAAAATTGTGAGTATAATAGTCTGTCATTAACAAAACTCACTTTATTAAAACACGTTTGTGTTCATTTTGTATTTTACTTATGTTAATTTATTCTGTTTAATTAATGTTTTACTTTAAATTATATTTTGAATGCAAATTCATATAGAAAAAATTATCACCCCCGCTGCAAATCGAACCCTGGACTTTCCACTTTCTGAGCGACATCTCTACCTCTGAGTTACTGTGTCGACTACCAGCATATAAAGTTATTATTACCATATAAAGTTACACAAAAATTGTTATTGAATTAACGTCAAATTGATTTAACGATATATATTCTTCTGATGGCTTTAATCCATACATTTGGAATAACCGGTCTATTACATGGAAATCTAGAAATGTTTTGGGAATTTATTATTTCAAATTACATACAAATGAAGCATTAAGTATTCAATGTATTTGTAAAATTGAGGTTATGATTTACTTACACTAACAAGAAAGCAGCGGCTGAACAACACGACGTCCAAAATACATTTAAAAATGTGTCTATGACATTTAAAAAATTGAATACACCAACAAAACTACCATTATTAATTTAAATAATTGTTCAAATTTCAGTATTAATTTTAAATAATAAACGATTATTACATTGAGTTATACGCATTTCTTAATTTTTACAACTAACACCTGTTTTCCACAAACTATGGGCATTGTCTACTTTTGACAATCCAGCATCTCAATCGCTAATCATATTCTAGGTTAAATATATTTTTTAGCTTTTGGTGTTTTATTACGTTTTTGTGGCCGTACTTAAAAAGTATAGTATGTAACACTTACAAAAACGCCAATTTTACACTCCTGTGACTGCGGCATGAGACGAAGTCGGATTATTTAAAAAATCTTGTAGAGGCAATTTCCTCCATCCCCCACCGTGAATTCGCGCCTGATATTAATAATTATATGTACTTAATTTTTAATAAAAAAAATAAAAGGTATATAAATTGCAGTAATTGATTTATAATATGGGGCCCCAAAAATTTGTAACGCTTCAGGCCCTTAAGTGTTAAATCCACCACTGATAGTAATGTTTTTCTACTCATGACATTGAAATCACTCATTTTGCAATTGATAACGATGGTTGAAATCGCATTTCAACCACTAGAGGTTGAAATTTTCGGACTACTGGGATTTCCAATTTCAAACTGTTCAATTGCTGACAAGGGAAATGTCACTTCAATGTCATGTTTTGTCACTTAAATGTGATAATTTTTTCTAAAGTGCATTAATTTACTAAAATTTCGGGGAAAAAATAGTATATGCAACGCGTAGCTGATAAAATTTCAACGTCTCGAGTTACTTTTTAAAAACCACTCTCAACGTTGAAATTGTATTTCAACCACTTGTCCCATAATATACTATTTATTTTCTGTTTTGGGTCTATGATAAAGCTGTTAAAGCACCCAAAACAGTGCGTTTATAGCTCATTTGAGTGCTTTAATAGCCCAAGTTTTTCAAAGTTGGTAGCATTGAAAAAAATTGACCAAAACTTAAAAAAATTCGAGTTTTCAAACATTACATCAGTGTTGCCTACTACAACAAAATTCGCTACATTTTGAAATTGCAGTTTTTTTTGTTTAAAAAACGAATAAAAGGCGCAAAATAGAAAAAATAGCATAAAAATCTGGTTTCATAAGTCATTATTGCACTTGTCCTGTATTTGGACTCATGCAATAAATCTTGCCTTATAAAACTCGTTCTTTAATATACTTTTAAGTATAAAATAATGCCAGAACCAAGAAAATTATATTACAAAATAATAATGCAATAAAAAAACTTATATCGTATATTGAAAATTGACTAAAAAACTAAAGTACCTGAAAAAATAAACCCAACAAAAACTAAGTATTACACTTGCAAAGGTGTAGACGCGAACTCTCGAAATGTTGAAAAAGATAAATAAAGTAAAATAATTGATAAGTCTAATTAATCAAACAATATGTAAGTGTATTTGTGTTTATGTATAATAATGTAACTACAATTACATCGAAAACACCATTTTGTGTCAGAACCCAAAGGAAATATTCGAAACTTTGTGTAGTGATTAGGTTGCGGTTGATTAGATTTTAAATAATCACTATATTGTATGAATTATAGTAAAGATGTATTCGTATTATAGCTATTCTGAGTAGGGTTTGTGATCATTTCCAGAGAAAATGTTAGCTTTCCTTATGAGCTGCTTTAATTTCAAGACACAGTTACCCATGTACATATTGTCATGATATTTGACATACAATAGAAAGTATGCACTCCTAGGTAAAAATTTTTTCCAACGAGATGTTAGATGGGTTGCATAACCTCAAGGATAAAAATATTTATTTTTAATAATTTTTTTCATGAAACCAAAGAAAAGGTTTTAATTTAATAAACATGCACTCCAGAACACAGTATGCAGTAAAAGGATAAATTAGAAAAGGAAAGGATAAAAAAAGGATAAGTTGGTTTTTTTATAATCTTGGTAATTTTATTCATAGTTTAATTTTATTATTCAACTAACGATGTAAAACAGTGACCTAATTAAGCAATTAAAATAAAGTTGAGGCCAAATTAAGGCAAATTTTGACCTAAAACATATAAGCTGCATGGTAGTGATGGTGATTATGTTTCAAGTTAACGAGATAGTGATATCGTTAAATTTTTTTCTTGAGATAGATTATACAGTTCGTGGGTAAAATACTGTAATGCTATTTTGTCAATAGGTTTCTTAAGCATAATTTTAAAACAATCTTGAATGCTGGGATTGTTTTTTGTAGTAGATATCATTGAAATAAAATGCAGATTTGTACGTTATTTTGCCATAGCAATCTGAAATAATGTAATTTAGCTACTATTTTCATGTTATTGATATCTAAAAGTAGGTAAATAATGTTAATTAGAATGTAAGGTTGGATTTTGTCAAGATAGGAAGATGCAAATAGATATATGTCATATATCATTGGAAAAGGAATTTTTTGGCTATCTATTTATTGAATTTATTTAAAGAATAATCAATAGTTATAAACTATTATGCGGTTATGCTGTATTTAGTTTTAAAAATTATTTTGCTTGTAAACAAAAATATCACTATAGCCTTCTTTTGTTTGACTCTCTGTTATTTTAGAACTTCCAAACAGCGCACACATGTTGAGAGAAAAAAATTTAAAATTTAAAGGTTATGTTGTGAATTTGAAAAATGTAAACAAACCAAACGTCAAAAATGTTAGGTTATATTTTGTGTTAAATAATCATTGAAGATCTTTGAATTTGACTAATTCTTTATAATAATAATTACATTTAATTAATATAATAATCAGTACCGTAAATTTATTTCTGAAATAATATTTAATTACAAGAAAAATTGTTTATTTAGATAATGGAACTTTTAACCTTCGTTATAATTTGGATGCTAGAAGAAAATTTAAAAAGAAATAATTATTTATTAAATGGACTTACCGTATTTAAAATAGGCAGATGGATTTTAATTTTATTTATCAATGCTATTTATTTGGATGTTCTTTGAAAGAGAGGTAGGTGGTTGTTCTTCCACCATTTGAGTATTTAAACCATATGACAATTTCAATTTCAGTTGGTAAACTGTTAGCGCCAAATATTAGTTTGATTTAAAGATTTAAGATTTAAGGTATTTATTTAATTTTAAATAAAAATATAGTAATTAGGATTATGATGATGCCAGAAATATTACTCATCGGATAAAAGGCATTAAATTTTCTTAGGATTGATTTTTTATTTGTTCATGGTATCCAAAATTATTATTTTTTATATTTTAGTTACTTTGTTGTTTGTTGTTTCTGTTCATTTGTAAATAAATTTTTTGTCATTTGAATTTAAAGAAAATTTGGTTTATATTGTATACATTACTTTTGTGTTTCCTAGATCTATATTTATTTAGTGCTCTATTCAAGCGACCCGCATAAAGGTTTCACTGAGGTGGAGTTTTTGAAGTTTCACTACGTTTGTAATTAGCCGGAGCAGAATTTGTTTTATGGTAGAGGTAGGTGGTTTATATTTTGTATCTATAATCACTGTGCTACTATCGAAGTCTGTTGCTGTTATAATTTGTTTGTACTCTCATATAAATCAATTTATTTTTATCAATATCAACCATCTCCCTCCAAACCCCGGGCCTCACTCCCATATAAGTATTGCAATGTTTCCCAGTTTCACTTTGGGTGTAAAGCAGGACACATAAACTGATTAGACTGGTAGCACTGAAACTGATGACGCCACTGTTTAGTAGGTTTAATGATACCTTGTCAACAATATTTGAAATTTAGACGCCTTTGGAATCATTTCTCTCACTTGCCCAAATGATGTGATAACCACTGGGATACCCGAGGATAATGCGTGTTGACGGGATTTGTTCTATTAAGCAAGTTAAGTTCCATGTATCTATCTCCTGGACTATAGATGTTTGCGAAAAAATAGATACAGCGATGACTTCCAATTTTCTGACTTCTAAGTTTCTTTTTAACATACGTGGCAACTCCACTGCTTGCCCTGAAAGCGTTTGTTATGTTACAGAAAAAAGCCACAAAAATTGCTAGGTTATGTGTTTCATTTTCTTTAAAATTAGTTGTAGTCGTTGTACATAAATTATAGATGAATCAATCTTGTTCTGTTAACAACAGCTGTAGCATTTCGAAGTTTGGGTAGTAACCGTTTTAATTCCATTGAAGTATATAAGTGTATGATATCGTATTAAATAAAATATAAAGAAAATTGTTGTTGAGAATTATGTTGAAAAAATAATTTAAATTGCACATTAATGTATTTATCGCCAACCATCAATAAAGCCATGCTTTACCATAGCGATTTGTGGAAGTAAACAAACACTTTATTTTACTGTACAAATCAAGCATTTTACCTGCCGCAAATATGGTCTGTACAAATCACGCATTTTACCTGTCGCAAATATGGTTGTAGATAAAATTTTGTATGCACCACGTCAGTAAAGTGTCTTTATCGAACTCGCCTCTTATTCGCCTCGCTCGCTCATCTCAGACTCGTTCGATAAAGAATCACTTTACTGACTTGGTAGATAAATAACTATTATTTATACAGTCAAATTGTAAACTTCATTACTTTATCGACAATTACGCAGTAAATGCTGTTTTGTAGCTTAATTTAACGATATTTGTCCTTCTCTACGGACATTCACGGGTTTAAATATTGTATGTTTCCTTATGCTTTATGAATCAAATTTCTTACTTAATAATGTTTTGATGAATATATTCAATTAAATTGATGCTAATAATCGTTTTGTATTATATAGAACTAGTAGTTTTAATAACATTAAAATATGTCAAGGGCATCATTTTGGCGGTAAATTACCCTCTCATAACGCCATATAACTTCGTCAATCAGGCTGAGCTTCGACCCACATTGAACATATATGATACCTACGGTATTCTAGTATTGGTGGCGCTGACGCCAAAGAAAAGAAGTAATTTGTAAGATTTGAAATGTTAATAGTTTATTTTGTTTTATCAACAACTACAGCTCTCTTACATTTTGTTTTGTTTTTAGATATACTGATAATGATAAATTGATAATGAATTTACTACTGCTGCAGCGCAACTGCTGCAACACAAGCCTGGATGTAATTTTGTTATTCATGCCAAAGGCCATTTTAGCGGAGGCGTATCATCGTCTTGAATTAAAACTAGGTCTCCTTGTTTAATGGAACTGTTTGGTTGTGTTAACCATTTTGTTCTTCGCTGAAGTTCTGGTAGAATTTCTCTATGCCATCGTTTCCAAAAATGTTGAATTAATCTTAATCGATGTTGATATTTATCCAGACGATTTTCTGGAATTGCTAGAAGTGCAGCCTCGGGAAGTCCAACTAAAGATTTTCCCAGTAGAAAATGCGCTGGCGTTAAGGGCTGAAAGTCGTTGGGTGATGAAGACAATGAACTTAAGGGTCTTGAATTAAGTATAGCCTCGATTTGTGTAAGAACAGTATATAAATTTTTGTAAGTTAAATGAGAATTCATCAGAACTCGCTTAAGATGAGATTTGGTTTGCTTAATATTAGCTTTCCAGATTCCTCCAAAATGTGGCGATCGAGGGGGAATTGGATGCCAATTTATACCTTCATTATTTAAAAATTTATCAAGGTCTGGTCGAGTCGACTTGATGAAATTAAAAAGCTCTTTTATTTTACGAGCTGCTGAAGAGAAGCATGAAGCATTATCACTGTATATATTTGAAGGTCTACCACGTCTAGAGATAAAACGTTCGAACACCTCAAAGAATGCATTAGTGGTCAAACTAGTGAGCAACTCCAAATGGATAGCACGAGTTGTCATGCAAACAAATAGACAAATGTAAGCTTTTATTAATTTTGATTTGCGTAGTGGTCTATCTTTGATCATGATTGGACTGGATGATAATCAAGACCAGTATTGGTGAAACAAGATTAAAATGATTGTAATCTACATGATGGCAAATTTCCCATTTTAGTTTTGGGTATTGTTGGTTTATTTTTAAAGCATGTAACGCAACTATGAACTATTTTTGTAGCTAAAACTCTACCAGAGATTGGCCAGAACATTTCTCTTGCTGCATACAATAACTGTTGAGGACAGCAGTGAAATAACTTGATATGATAATACTTTAAGATCAGAGTGGATAATTTATGATTTTTTGGAAGAATGTATGGATTTTTAAAGTCTTCTTCAATGTTACTGTGTTTTAACCGTCCTCCTACTCTGATAATGTTATCAGAATCCATAAATGGATCTAAGTTTAAAATGGATGACTTTGAATTCAATTGTTTTTCAGAAAGTAAATCGCTGTATTCAGATGCTAAACATTGCTGTTGACACAATCGAATTAAAAACTTTAGAGATTGCAGAAGTTCGTCACTAGTAATAGAACCATTATGTTTGACTGCATTTCTACAATTTTTAACAAAGCGCATCATGTAAGCTACTATTCTTTGTAGTTTGGGTGAAGTAGAAACTCTTTCAAAAATATTAATGTCAGAAGAAACTGTTAAGCATAAGTTAGAAACAATATTATTATCTTGGATATTTAATTTTGTGGTTTTTATTTCTGGTAAGTTTTGAATTTGGCCAATTGAACTTTTAAGAGGCCATGTATGAGATGGATTTTTAAGGAAGTCTGGTCCCTGGAACCAGAAACTCTTTTCTGTTAACTGAGATACAGATGCACCTTGAGATACTAAATCTGCAGGGTTTAAATCCACTAATGTGAAACCACTCTTTTGGATCTGATAATTCTTGAATTAAAGCAACTCTGTTTGCTACAAATATTTTGAATCTATTTGGAATAGATTTAATCCAGCCTACGGTTATAGTAGAATCAGACATATAATATTGTGCGTTAATTTTAAGATCGATTGCTTCTTTAATCTTAACT
Source organism: Agrypnus murinus (assembly GCA_929113105.1). Classification (NCBI taxonomy): domain Eukaryota; kingdom Metazoa; phylum Arthropoda; class Insecta; order Coleoptera; family Elateridae; genus Agrypnus; species Agrypnus murinus. Next base: position 85,422,930 of record OV816024.1, read on the forward strand.
GAGAGCTGAACAAGAAGAACTGCAGCGCTAAGCTCGACTCTTGGCAGAGTAATAGAACGAATAGGAGCAACACGAGACTTAGAGCATAGAAGATGAACAGCTATATTTTGGAAAATATCTGTACAACGTAGATAAATACAAGCACCGTATGCTAAGGTACTTGCATCGCAAAAACCAAGAAGTTCTATTTTGGTTGTATTTTTCAGTACAACGCACCGTGGAATACGAATTACGGAAAGTTGTAGTAAGTTTTTTAGCAAAATAAACCATTCTTTTTTCATTTCAGAAGTAATATTCAATCCCATGATAAATCCAGTTGCCATAACTTTTTTATTAAAATCTTTCCCGACACTATTATTGGAGATATCAGACCTAGAGGATCAAACAACTGAGATATTTTTGAGAGAAGATATCTCTTAGTAAGTGGTGCTTTCTCTTCTTTTAACAAAAATTCATAATGGAAATTGTCAGCAACTGCGTTCCATGCAATGCCTAAAGCTTTTGTGTTTTCATCATCACCAAGAGGAATATTGAGTAAAGAAGTATTCGACGATTCAATTGGTTTAGAAAGTAAATTGATATCGTTGAATAAGAATTTACGTAATGTAATTCCGGCACTGGAAAGTAAGTCAGAAACTTGTTCTTTTAGTTTGAGCGCTTCTTGTGTATTAGCTGCCCCGTCTAACCAATCATCCATATAGAAATTTTTTAATATGCTTTTAGAAGCTATAGGATAGAAAACAGCATTTTCATAAGCTAAATGTTCTAAACATTTTGTTGATAGATAAGCAGAACTAGTCAAACCATAGGTAACTGTATTCAAAGTATAGGTGGATAGAGGATCTGTAGGTGTATCTCGCCAAAGAATACATTGATACTTTTTTTGCCTGGGATCAAGAAGTATTTGACGATACATCTTTTCACAATCTCTAATTATGGCAACTATATTTAATCGAAAACGTAATAAAATTGATATTATATCGCTTTTAGCAACTGGACCTGTATACTGGCAATCATTTATAGAAATACCAGAAGAAGTTTTAAAACTTCCATCGAAGACTACACGTAAGCGAGTTGTAATAGAATTTTCTTTAATAACTTCATGACGTGTTAAGAAGTTCAGAGCATCGGTCGAAGTATAGTTAACCTTGGACATGTGATCTAATCTTTCATACTCATGGATGAATTTGGAATATTCAACATTTACATCGCATTTTTTTAGAAGTCGTTGCTCTAATTGAGAAAATCTAGTAATTGCTCTTTGTTTGGAATCTCCACGACTTGATAATTTGTCGTTATAAGGAATAGATACAATATATCGACCATCAGGATCTCTTTCAACCGTTTTCGCAAAATGTTCTTCACATAATCTTTCAGAATGAGAAAGTTTAGAATGTGGATTCTGATGAGCTACATGCTCAATCTCCCAAAAGCGTGACAGATATTTTTGAAAGTGTATATGATCTTCAGTGCACAAATGGCAATTAGAAAAATTTCTACAAACATGAGAAAATTGTTTTGGTATGGGCAAGAAAGGGATGCTGCCAGTAATAATAAACCCAAACTGAGTTTCTTGAAATAAAGGAAGTTTGGGTCCCAAAGAGACTCGGCGAGCACAGAGTAAATTATAATATTCTGATGCTCCGCTTAAAATATCTATAGAACTGCATTCATTGAAAGAATCGTCAGCTAACGGAATGTGAAAATGTCTTTTATAGAAAGAAACAGAAGGTATATTTGTAGTTATCTTTGGAACTACTAAACATGAAAGGCGAAAAGAGAAGGTACTATGTCTGCAACTGATCTCTACTTCTGTGCCACGATTAATAATGAGTTCTCCACCTCCTATCCCTGAGATGGAGGTTTGTATAGATTTCGAACTTAATCCAAATTTTTGAAGCAAACTATCTGTGATGAGATTACTGGTAGAACCACAATCTAATAGACAACTCACCGAGTGATTCTTACCAAATGCATCTTTTACGAAAACTACAACAGTAGATAATAAAGTAATAGTTCGATGACCGTCAATATTACATACCAAAGACTGATCTGAGTTAGTATGATTCTCTGGTATTTCTAAATTTGTAAGTGGCTTTGGAATTGCTTGGGAAGTTAAACAATTTGCAGACCGATCTTGAAAGCTTTTATTAACCTTTTCAAAATGTAGCATTGTGTGGTGCTTCTTAGAACACCTACGACAACTATATTTAGAATTACATTTTAAAGAATTAGAATGCTTTAAACAGTTGACACATAATTTAAGTTCTATAATTTTTTGAAATTTCTGTTCTGCACTTAATTCAATAAATTTGGGACAAAAAATGATACAATGTGAAAGCTTGCATAAAGCGCATTGCATTTGCTTGTCTTCTACTGTAGCAAGTGCACGCTGGTTTACAGAAAAGTTGGCTTTACTAGAATAGTGATGATATATCCCGGCGCTGGCAGATCTGGTTAAGGTTTTCTGCAGTTTCCCTTAGCTGTAACACAAATGTGGGATTTGCGCTGTTCCATCTATAAGTCGGCTGCAGCCGCACATTGGGCGTACATAATAATAATAATCGCCCCCTCCCTCCCGCACAAGCTTATAGCTTCTGGGGCCTTGGTTAAGGTTATGGGTTGTAGTAATTATTATTATATTATTATTATTATTTAGTACTGCCATAATTATTAAAAATCAATGGCCTGATAGAGGAACTATCTGAATCTGTATTAATATCTACTAATAACTGAGAACGTTTTTGTAGAAAATTATTAATTTCTTCAATTGAAGATAACTTGTTAGGATTGAATAACTTGAATTATTTTTTAGTTTCACTGTCAAACTTATTTAGTAATATGTGTGACAGAAAAGAAGCTGCTAGTTGCTCATTAGAAATGTTTAGATTCTTTAAAGAATGCAAAGATTTATTTAGCGAGTCATGAAGATTTTACAATTCAGATGCCGAAGATTTGTACATCGGCTTTAAGTCAAATATATTTTTTATATGACTCTGAATAATTAACTTAGGTTTGTTGTACCTTTGTTCTAAAAACTCTAATGCGATCTTGTAATTATCGTTTGTAGGTTGTAAATTTGAAAGCAAATTAGATGCATCATCTTTTAAGCAAGATTGTAAATATAAAAATTTCTGAACTGGACTTAAATTGGTTTTATCTATTATGGATTTAAAATTATCCATAAAGGAAATGTATTCAGTATAAAGACCACTGAATGTAGGCAAGGAAAGTTGTTGAAGCGTGTTTTGAAAGTTATTATATGTCATTTTGTTTGCATTCAACTCATTGTCGTCGATTACATTTGACTTTTGACGTTTTTCCACTAATGTTTTTAACGTTGTCAAAAGTTTTACGTACCTTTCGTAAAATTCCATCTGAGAAGGCAGATTTTCTTCAGTTACGGACATAGATTCTAATTGTTCAAGAATATCTGAATATTGTGCTTCCATAGGTTTAATCAAATCAACTCGAACAGATATCTCATTTATATCATTGGAGGAGCAAGAAAAGGTATTTATAAATGACTCGAAGCTTGAAATCTTCTCTACCAAATTATTAGCTTTTACTAATAGCAACTTATGAATGCTACTAACTACTTACATAAACTAGTTTTGATTAATTCTGAATTGTAACTTGAACACTAACGAAAAGGATATAACAAAGATATAACACGGATATAAGCAAACAAATCGAGACCAGACTGGAGATCTTGAATTTAATTGCTTCACTGTGGGAATGAAGTTTGGTAAGCGTAAGTCTTGAACTCTTGAAGATATTAATTGTAAAACCTTTACAATAGGGCTTGGTTCAATTTGGCTTTCGAAGGACCATTTGTTGGCGCTGAGGCCAAAGAAAAGAAGTAATTTGTAAGATTTGAAATGCTAATAGTTTATTTTTATGAAATATAATATAAATACAAAGATTAGTTAAAGTTTCACAAGTTTTATTAATATCTTAACCTGACAATATTGTTTCGACACTTTGTGTCATTCTCAAAGGTAGATAAGATTGATAAATAAACACGTTGCTAAGGATAAATACATACAGAAAATAGGTAACTAGATACAATACATAACAAAAACTAAATATCTAACACTTCTAATAAAGGAGAATTACTAAGCTCAGTTTGTTCATTCATTAAAGGTACTGTGCGTTTATGTCTGTATATTTCAAAAGCTTCTAAAATGTCTAATTTGTGTTTGTTGTTGCAAAAATGTAAGAATTTAATGTTGTTTTGAGGTGTCATTGGGTGGTTCTGTTCCAAAATGTGTTTGGCATAATTCGATTTTTCTGAATGTTTAAGTCTATAAGAGCGTACGTGTACTTTGTATCTTATGTCTAAATTTCTAAGTGTTTGTCCAATATAAACCGAGTTACAAGAGAACAATTCAAACGGTAAATGCCGAATTTCATGATATCTTGTGTTTTGTCTATAGCATTGAATAAAAATGAAAAGGTGTTGGTATTAGTTTTATAGGTTATTTTGTAACTGGTGGTTTTTCTTATTATAGTTGCAATTTGTTCTGATATCTTGCCAAAGTATGGTATTGATATGCAGTTTGTGTCTTGTATTTGAGTGTCAATTGGAAATATTCTTTTGATAGCTAACCTATAATCTTTTTGTTGAATTAAAGTGTCAATCATGTTATGGTTATAATGGTTTGCATGTGCTAATTGTTTGATGATTGAAATTTCTTTATCAAAACGTGATTGTTTCATTGAACACCTTCATTCAGAACCACCCAATGACACCTCAAAACAACATTAAATTCTTATATTTTTGCAACAACAAACACAAATTAGACATTTTAGAAGCTTTTGAAATATACAGACATAAACGCACAGTACCTTTAATGAATGAACAAACTGAGCTTAGTAATTCTCCTTTATTAGAAGTGTTAGATATTTAGTTTTTGTTATGTATTGTATCTAGTTACCTATTTTCTGTATGTATTTATCCTTAGCAACGTGTTTATTTATCAATCTTATCTACCTTTGATAATGACACAAAGTGTCGAAACAATATTGTCAGGTTAAGATATTAATAAAACCTGTGAAACTTTAACTAATCTTTGTATTTATATTATATTTCATGATTATGGAGTTCCACAAAGTAAGGCTGGAGACAGTAAACGCTAATAGTTTAGTTTGTTTTATCAACAACTACAGCTCTCTTACATTTTGTTTTGTTTTTAGATATACTGATAATGATAAATTGTTAATGAATTTACTACTGCTGCAACGCAACTGCTGCAACAAGTATTATTACACCATGACAGTGCTATACATTTATTGTCATGATTGTTTTACATGGTATACCCGTGTGAACATACCCCCACGTTCCCTTCCAGAAGGAAGTGATTGGGATACGCCCAATCAGCGCGCAAGTTGCATAACCGGCAGTACAGCAATTATTACCAGATCAGCTCACTGGTCGGAGCGAGGTTGCCTATCCACCCTCTACTAGCTATCGCAGGCATAGTACCGGAGCAATTGACTTAACACGTTGCTCACCCGCCGGCACCCTCCCGTCCTCTTTCATATGGGCCGAAGTACCTCGTCCAGCAATAGGACTATTCCCCAGCTAAGCGCTCTTGCAAAGTGGGACCACTGCCCGATCGAATACAACCTCAATTGTGGCGGGACTTGGTTTTTTAATGGTTTTGCCACCCCGATCTACCAATTTTAGGCTTGGTGGGCCTTCGACAGAGCTTCGTTTAAGTCTACACGTTATAGACTCCCGGTGTATACCCGTTTTTGGTAAAGTTGTCTTGATTGTGAGAGGCTATGTATTCGCTTCAGCTCTCCTTAAGTGTAATGGCTTTCAGAGCTTCTCCCAATCACTGTACCCGGCTGCATTCCGGATCATAGGGTGGTCGGGATAGCTCCTAAGCACATTTACCTGGCGACCTGCAGTTTCCCATGTGCCTACGCTATATCCAGCGGGATAAACCTCACTTCGATTCTCCGCACTTAAGATTCAGTCAAACAGCGGGTTCCTTTGGTGACCATAAATGACCTCGATCAAGCAGCGGGTTCCGTTGGTGACCATGAATGACCTTGGTCAAGTAGCGGGTTCCATTGGTGACCATAAATGACCTCGGTCAAGCAGCGGGTTCCTTGGTGACCATAAATAACCTTATCCCAGGCGAGATTCGAATCCGTCCACACCGGTCTCATCTTACAGGGCTCGCCCTGATCGGTATGAGTTACCGTCGAGAATTCTCACGAATTCCTCTACCACACACTTAATCTGACAGCTTCATCCGTTGCCCTTTATAGGGATAGGGTAGAAGATAGCCAGTTTTATGGGTGAACGTCGTGTGGTCTCCCGAACACCCAAGACAGTGCTATACAGATAGATACTCATACTGTTATTATAATAAGTTTATTTTATTATGTATATACAATTCTTTTGTATATATTGATTATTAGATTATTAAATTAAGAATTTACAATATGCCACTTTTTGAATATGCGCAGGTTGCCTCTGAAGGCATATTAGTGCTTTTGAGTAGCTACTTCAGTGGGGTTGGACTGCTTAATGTCTTAATAAAACCAAAACTATACTAAATGAAAAGTACTGTTCCTTGAAAAAATAATAAATGAAAAGACAGTTTGTTTAGAACAATGGAAAAGGACAAACCTGGCAGTTATACAGGGTGTTCCATAAATATATCGACAAACTTTTAGGGGTGGTAGGGGACATCAAAACAAACATTTATTGCTGTATAAACATATGTCCGAAAACGCTTTGTTTTCGAGATACAGGGTGTTAAGATTTGTACAAAAAAAATCCATTTTAAATAAAACTTTTAAATTAACAATTGACACAAGTTTTATCACAATAAACTACTTGACAGGACTACTCACAATGACAAATTAATTTATCACAATGACATGTCCATCGATAATTGTTATTAATGGTAACTGGATTTTAAGCATAAACTTACCTACTACATAACTATTTATTCTATGGTTCAACGTTTATTTCTCGAAAACGAAGCGTTTTCGGACATATGTTTATAAAAGCAAAAAATGTTTGTTTTAATGTCCTCTACCACCCCTAAAAGTTTGTCGGTATATTTATAGAACACCCTGTATATTATCAATATTATATTACCTACTTTTAAAACATTAGCTAAATCTTCCCTTTTATAAGTTAGTCACAATTAAGCAGTTATAGTTTCTAAATCGCACAGAAATCCCACCCAATGAAATATGCATATTTCTTAAATATTATTTATGAAAGTATTGGGGAAACTGAAAGCGCATATAAACAGGGCTATCAATTATTCATAAATTTCGTTGAATATTAAATACCTAACGATCGAAATAAAATAATGTAGGGGTAAAATGTTTCGAACAAAACGAATCATTTGAGAGTAAAATTTTAAAACAAAGTAAATTTTGTGTTAAAGCCCTGACCCAGATACTTGCTGAAGGTACCAATTTTTTTAATGTAAACTCTGTTGCGTAATTGCAATCTATAATGTCTTCTAAAAAAAATGGCTATTAATTTTTTATGAAGCCAACATCATTATAAAAGTAATAAAAAAGTAATTTGAAGTTTATATAGAAAATCTCTTAAATACCATCAAAAGTTTTTATTGCGTCTTTGTGTATGACAACATACACATTTTAAATTATTCGTTAAATTCGTGTATATGGTAAGAATTACAACAGTATTCAGAAAATACTTTTTACTACACCTGATGCATTTGTTTTTATATAGAGAAGAGTCACTCCAGGAAATCCATCTTCAAGGAGATATTAGTTTCATAAAAATGACTGATAGCAGTAAAAATAAACTCCTTTTTATATCACATGCGTATAATAACAAAGATGTTGATGCAGTAGATACAGTGATGTAGCCAATTTAACCACTTCCACCTAACGAAACCCTAAACTAAACCTCTAAAAAAATTTAGGCCCTCATCCTTATTTTTCTTTTATCCTGTATTAAACTGAATTTATTTTGCTCCTGTAGAAAATTACACTGAATTTTCTTTTGTTTATATGTATGTTATCAGAAAAATATCAGTTGTAAGTACTATAGAGTTGGGTCATTTTGGCACAACAGTTAAACACTTTTGTTCTAAAAATCAAACGATTAGTGTAACCTTTTTGAAGTTACTAGGACAAGATATTTAACTCATTTATCCATTAAGAGATAACTAGCACTAACTTCTGAAATACTTTCATTAATTCGTTAGACAAAAGCTCTTGGTAAATAGTTGTATATCGAAATTAAAATAGTCAAACCTTATTCTTAAAGTATTCGTGTTATGTATAAATGGCTCCGATTGATTTGGCGCCAATTTTACTTACAACCACAGATTAAAATTTATTGAGGTTTTAAAACTAGTGTTTTAATAAGATTAGTCTAATTTTATTACTTTTAAGAACGTGGAAATACATAACTTAAATATGTCTAATAAATTATAGGATAAACAAAAATGCAGACTGAATTTAATAACAATAGAAGAAGATATAGAAAAAGCTTCTGTAAGAAGCATATGAAACTTTATTCGGTATTCCTGAAACCTTATATTTCATAAGCTCACTCTTAGGCCAGAAAAATGTTATTCAAGCTTTTGTTATTGATCTAGTAAACTTTCGAATGCTTTTCCTTTACTGACAAAAACATGTAGGTAGTTGTTATTAAAAAGTGTTTACATTCTGATTTTATGAAGTTATTGTTGCAGCTGCAGTTAAGCAATCTTTTCTAATAAGGGGAGTGATTCAGGTGTCTGTTAACAGAACAAAGAAAATTTTGCACGTCAATACGTCTTCACTATTAATTAAAACTATAAAAAATCTGATTCCCCGTTTGAATAGTTTCGAAGATAACGGTTTGTAACGAAGTTACTAGATTTTAGTTAATTATTTTGGGGATAAGAGTAAATAAGCTTATCACCCGTGCAATCTACAACCGCTCGGATAAGCCGCCTACTCAAGCGAGAGCACGTGTCCCTCTCCTAACCGATATTTGGCATGTGCCGTTCCGTTTCACTCCTACCATTTATAAGGAGATGCGCGAGCCAATTTATTCAGTCTGCTCCCAGGACTTGAAGACAGCAGGACCAACCAGCCAGCCCGATAGTCCGCACCGCTCTATGGAAATATAAAAGTAAGTCCTCTTAACCGTAATTCTGATTTCCTTTCCGCCCCGATCTCATTCATTCATCCCTTATCGTATGTTTTCCGAGACCGCAATGAGAGTATTCCGGGAGGTTCCATTCCGTGTATCCTGTCCGATACTTCATTGCGAATATTCAGGGAAGTCCCATTCCGTAAATCCTGTCCGAGACTTTACTGCGAGTATTCCGGGAAGTCTCATTTTGTACACCCTGTCCGCTCTTTCCGAGTCCTCACTGCGAGTATTCCGGTAGGCCCCATTCCTTTCCCGGTCCGTCCGTTACCATCCGACACCCCGTTATCCGACCTCGTATTTCGATACGTACCCCTACGCTTGGTTTGCTTTTTGCTACGCTGTATTGCACCCCGCTTGCCTGGCTCGGCGTTATTAACCGTAAGCTTATTAAGGTAGAAATCCAATTAAATCTTGTAGTGGTATTAATAAATTATTATCTGTATGGTATTTTGATAGTGTGTTTTATTTGCTAGTATTAACACCCTCTTACTTTGTGGAAGCTTTAGGCACAGGTAAGCTGATCCAGATAGGCCGACTTCAATGTCCCTAGTAGCTCTCTTTTTAGACTACCTTTTCTCCACTAGCAGTTACCAGGATCCGTGGAGCATAACACGTTAGAATAACTGCCGCCCGAGATTTACCGCCGATCACCGAAAACCACCCAGTGCCACTTCGTAAGACTAGCGTCTAGCTCCCGATTATCATTCACACATCCTGGACTTAACGCATGCGTTTTGTTCAGTTGTCCGACTCTTCAATCCGTGCAATTACGTGCAAATGAATATTAAATAATATTATTAATTTCAGTTCTGTTTAGGAGTAGGTACATATTTACCTTTTTTTAATAATGATTGTATATAGATTGTACACGTTAAAAAATACAAACGGACAAATCTAAATTAACGGGTTTTCTGTTTTAATAAAAAAACCTTTAGTATACTTCAAAAATTTATTAGAATGAAATAATGAATAAAAGAGAATTTCTATTACTGCATGCTTTTACAGTAAGAAAATCGCATTCATCTATACATTTTAGATACGTTTTATTATAAGATCTAATAATTTCTAAAGCAACATGTGTAGATATCCAAAACATCGCCCTGCAATAAACACTTAATACAAATGATACCTAGCGAAGGCGATTTTCCCACTGTAAAAAGATGCAGTAATAAAAATTATTTTTTTATTCGTTATTCCATTCTAATAAATATTTAAAGTTTGCTACAGTTTTTTTTATTAAAACCAAAAGGTAATGACTATATGACTTTCCTTGAAAAAAGTTAATTTGGATTCGGTCGTTTGTTTTCTTAACTCGTAGTACAATCTACATACAATCATTAATTTAAAAAAAAGGTAAGTATGTACCTACTTCTAAACAGAGCTGTAATTAATAATATATTTAATATTCATTTGCACCTGATGTATCGGATTGAAGAGTCGGACAACTGCACAAAACGCATGCGTTAAGTCCAGGATGTGTGAGTGATAGTCGGGGGCTAGAAGCTAGTCTACGTAAGCAAGTTGGTGCCCAGAGCCGAGACACCTATAATTTGGCACTCGAACAAAGACACTAGCCAAAGTCAACGCCCAGGCCAGCAAAACCCCTCTTACAGGGTGTTTCAGAAACATTTGCTTATTTTATGCAATAAAAATAAATACTCAGAATGTTTAAAGCAAAGACAAATTTATTACCAAAAGAAAGCTTAAACATTAAATTTTATTTATAAAAAAAGTATTGGGTAAATGAACACTGTTCATGTTTTCACGATCATTTATTCTCGAACTAAAATTTTCGATCACTCGCCGAAACATTGCACCAGCATTTTATCTGTTATTTCTTGCTTCAATTCTCCCAAATCTTTTATATGTCATTTGGGTATCTACATATCTTACTTTTGAAGTAGCCCCACAAGAAAAAATCTGCTCGTGTCAGATCGGAACTTCATTCAAGGATACATTCGTGACATGAAAAGTAGCTCAATCTTGACGAAAAAACGTGTTTCTGTTATAGCAATCATGATTTGTAGGCGTCACAAATGTCCTGATCATGTGACAGTAGTGCTCTGATGTAACTGTTTAAGCTTGGCCACAATTATCTTCAAAAAACGGGCCAATGATGTATTGGCTTGATATGGCAGCCCAAACGACAACTTTAGGTGAATGTAAGGTATTGCGGGTTCTGCATTAGTATCGACAGTTCTGCTTATTAGAGTTATGAGATCGTTTGTAGTTTTAATTAACTAATGAAAACCTATTTAATTCTTTGAATGAATTTACATAACATACATACATTACATATGACAAATATACTTAATGATAAATTTACCAACTGCATATCTTAGTATTACATGCACGTATTTGATACATTATTGCGTAATCTGTGGAAGTTTTTTCAAACTTGTAATGTAGATTATGTAGTGTACTTTTTTTATTAGTATAAATCATAGTGATTCTTAACATCTATTATTTTATGTATTTCAGTTCTGTTTGTATTGAGTATTTATTTTCTGATTTTCTTTTTAATAAGTTTGTTGGATTTAAATATATTTCTAAAAACATCTGGGAGCAAAGAAAATAATTTTGGCCCTAGATAATAGGTAGGTACACGTAGTAGCTTCCCTGAGTTATTGTTTTTTCTGTTTTAGGAATTTGATAACCTATTGTTTTTAGTCTAGTGTTGAGAGTATGTTCAATACTCTTTAGCTCTTCTTTTTCAGTAGCAGGAGAGTTACATTATATATTTGTGTTTCCATAAATAATAAATTAGTTGGATAAAGTATATCTAGTCCTTTTTATCATAAACATAAACAATTTTCAATATCCACTTTTGAACATTTTGTAGGTGATATAAGTAGTTATTAGTAACTCCTCCCCAAGCTGCAACACCATACCTGAGATAAGTTTCAGCGAGAGCAAAATAAAGAGTTCGAAAATATTTTAACTGATGTATTTGAAACAGTTTTTTGAAATTTCCCAATAAAGTTCTCATCTTTTTAATGATATGTTCTACATGGACATTTCAATGCATGTGGCAATATATTAGACCTCTAAGTTTTTCACATTAGAAGGACTTTCAATAGCTGTGGTGCCCGTATCGTTTAATATAAGCGCTAAAAAACTGTAATTTAGCAGATTTCTCTTATATGATGTAAATGTGATATATTGACCCTTGCTAAAATTAACAGTTAGCAGTTTAGTATTGAAAAAATCATTTATTATTCTATAGTATTGTTTAATTTTAATTTTAATTTTTTTCCATTCTCTATCTTTATAAAATATAGTCAAATCATCAACAAAACTCACTGTATCACCCTTAATATCAAGATCATATAAATCTCTTAAGTAGATATTAAAAAGTATATGCTCCAGTACTGTGCCCTAGGGCACTCCATATTGAGCAATGGTTTCTTGACTTGGAACGTTGTTAATTAGGGCAGTTTGAGTTCTGTTATTTAAGTAACTTGCTACGGAGTATATGTAGTACCCTTAAAGCCTGCTTCTTGCAACATTTCCAATAGTTGGCCGTGTTCGATTGTGTCGAACGCCTTGTTAAGGTCTATAAACATGGGCAACGATTGTTCAGTGGATTGTACGGTTTTGTATATATTTGTTGTGAGTTAGACAATAGCGTCCCTAGTAGAATTTTCTCCCTAAATCCAAACTGCCTATCGTTTAAAATCTTATACTTTTCTACAATATTAACAAACAAAATTTTATTTAATTTTGAAACTGTCATCAGAAGTACTCTTCTACTAAAATAAGTTGGATAGAAAAGCCCCGCTTCATGGAGAGTTATTTGCAAAATAAATGAATAAAGTTCTGTTTGTCTTTAATTGATACATACACAGCATAACCGCCTTACTTATTAGCCGAATGTCAAGTAAAACCGTATTTGTGATTTTCTTCCACTAAATATATTCATAGTTAATTATGATTAAGATGTATGTAACTGTACAAACACAATACAGTTAATGTTATGTTAAGGTAATAAGTATGTATTGTATAGGTATTAGGTATACTCTTTTTTACAAGCATTTCTTAGGTTTTTCATAAACGGTTATAGTCTATGATGATTTAATATAGATTGTTAATGTTAAGTAGAAATAGATGAATTAATTATATCATTTTATTATCGTATGATGTGTTTAAAAAACTTAACTTGGTGGTAGCCATGAACAGGAAGACGGGCGAGCGATTTTTATGTTGAACGATTTATTTACCTACTTTATTTGCCACTCCATCTCCAATGAGTTTTCTTAACACTCTATTGAATAACAAAAACGCTGAATTCGTATCCTATCCCCTAGTTTTATTTATAACGGAGTTTTCTAGAATATATAGAAATATGCAACATAACTATAGCATATCGACATTGTAAATATTTATGGCAAGATATAAGAAAGGAACAAACCAAAAAATCATATTTATGTGGAAGATTGCTGCTTCATTCGCTTATTTCTAAATGCAAATTTCATCCAATACTTCACCAACTGTACTGTTGGTTCCATAATGATTTAAGACAGCAAAGCAAGGCTAACATGATGCTATTTATAGTGGTTTTTTAATTTAAAAAATAGCATCATAATTATTAGCCTTGCTATCCTAGATCATTATGAAACCCATAGTACTTACATATTATAACTTTTGTCTTTTTGCACTGTTCATATACGTATGTATGTAGCTATAACTTTTTCTTTAAGCGTGTTTAGAAACGGCACGGCACGGTTTTCGATTTTCAACTCTGATAACGTGATAAGTATGTATTTCGAAAGAGTTTACGATTGAAACTGAATTATGATGAAATTCTAAATGAAGTACTTCTTAATTATTCTATTTTTTGAATCAATAACACTTTGAGACACTACTCGTTGTTCCAATTAAATTTAATTATAACAGGTACTTTAATAAATTGAGTTAAATTTAAATGGTTTGTAAAATAACATATTTTTACGTTTGTATTAATGTATAATTTCCACTCTAATGAAATTACACACATTTAGTAATTACATTTCCAGCTTAAAATACAATGATACAGTTGATTAAACAGCTAATAACTTTTACCCCTCAGTGTTTTCGTATTTTATGACGTTTCACGTAATAATACGAAATCCAAAGAAATAACAAATGAAATGAAATTGTAGCGTAAATTAGATTAAGTACTTTACAAGAACATTAAAAAGACTTTCATTCGCGTTGTTTTGAAGAGTTTAACTGTCATTGCGTTATTAGTGTTACAACTTCCGAATAAACTTGACGGAAATAGGCTTTAGCTCGTCATTTATTACAAAATACGAATTGTACTTTCCTCCTTAATCTTAGTAAAGTGTATATTATAGTACAGCGTAGCCATCAGATGTGCTTTATTTCCTTTTAACATAAAATATCTGGGCGAGGAAGACTTATATTGAACGACACACTTTATTCTAACTCTATCCCTTTTTTGGTAATATGCCCAAGTGTTCAAAAGCTAATTTAGCCTTAATATGTACAAGACGACACAAGTCACGAGGAGATAAAAGAAGACAATAAAAACGTCCTTTGCAATATATCTCTAAATTAAACTTCTTGTGATAATACAAGTATTTTAATTAAAAAAATCTAGGTAAAAAGCTTTAGGACTACATCGTGCAATAATAAAAGTTGTTTTTATTAAATATTTTTCTATTTTTCGTCTATAATAAAGCTGTTAAAGCACCCAAAAGAGTGCGTTTATAGCTCGTTTGTGTGCTTTGATAGCCCCACTTTTCGAAAGTTGGTAGCATTGAAAAAAAAGTTGAAAAAACAGAAAATTGACAAAAACTTCACTCTAAAAATAGTTCATTGTAAATGCCTACAAATATAATACAAAGGCATTTAAATACATACCAATCATCAAAATTTAAACCAAAATAGTTATTTGATGATAGACACATTAGTTTATGTAAAGAAGCACAGAAGTTCATATAAAATGTATTAGAGCAGACATGCACAAAACCTCAACGTGGACGACGAAGCAAATTTGGTAGATCGCCGGTGATTTACTCTGATAAACATTTTTCTTGGTATATTTTAAAAAATAATACCAATCATGAATCATAATCGAAAGCTAAACTCTAGTTCTAGAAAAAGCGTGAACTTAGAGTAAAGAAACTAGATTTTAAAAGAAAATTTTAGATAAAGTGAACGAACGCAAATCTAAAAGTTTGCTCAAGCTTGCATAGTTTTTCGAAAAACAGAATTGTGGGGTCCAGAAAAAGTATTAAAGATGTAAATAATGTAATTCAAAGAATATAGAACACACTAAAAGATCACTCAGTAATAGTAAAAAGTGATAATATTAACATTCAACAAGATAAGGATTATGAAAAGATGCAGCAAAAGCTCCGTCGCACACTATCAAAACTTAACGACTGCACTGACATTTTGAATTAGGGAGGCGATTTATAAAATGTACCGCCAAAATTAGCACGTGACGATGCTTATAAATGCCATTGTGATTTAGAGCCTTTAGAGAGTGAGCATTTAATAGAAGTGTCAGAAGGGGATTTAAAATTCTCAGTTTCTTTGCTTCGAAGATAGATAGGGGTACAGAGTTTAATACAAGACGACGAGTAACAGAAAAATTTTGATGGAAAACCTGGCATCCAACTAAACGTACACATTTCTTTAGGGAATACATCGAAAGTTTCAAGTAAACTTTGCCTTAATTATTTGCCAAAATAATAGTTTGGAAACATTATCAAAGAATAATGGCGATATAAGTAAAAGTTTAATTTCAAGTGCAGACAATCAACACTAAACATTTTTTAAGAGTGGTTTTTACTACGTACCCAAGAAACACATAGTGATCTATAGACCATCTATCTACCATCTACCTCATCTAAATTCGATCTACATCTACTATCTTACATCTAATAGATGTAGTTTAGACACAGTAATTTATTCTGTCTATAACGCTATATCTTTTAGACATGTAATAGACATTATCTATAATTTTAAAAGGTGTTATTATGCTTTAAGTTGACCTGATAAAAGTTTAGCCTCTTGCTTAAAAATAGTTTTTTAGGGAAAATAATGTTAATTTTTCATAAAATTTTTTTTTAATGTTATCTGAAATGCGTTTAATTGATGTAACTTTTTGACCGAAAACACATGCTAAAATATATACCATCTATTTACAATCTAACTTAGATGAATCGGAACTGAGTCTATTGTCTTACATTTAATAGATGTAGTTTAAACATACTATTTAATTGTGTCTATAAGGCTATATATTTTAGACATGTATTAGACATTATCTAAAATTTTTAAAAATGTATTATTATGCTTAAAAATAACCTGGTAAAAAGTTTACCTCCATGCTTAAAAATAGTTTGTTAGGTATAATAATGTTAACTTTTCATAAAAAATTTTTTTTAATGTTATCTGAAATGCGTCAATTGATGTAACTTTTTGACCGAAAACACATGCTAAAATATATACCATCTATTTACAATCTAACTTAGATGAATCCGAACTGAGTCTATTGTCTTACATTTAATAGATGTAGTTTAAACATACTATTTAATTGTGTCTATAAGGCTATATATTTTAGACATGTATTAGACATTATCTAAAATTTTTAAAAATGTATTATTATGCTTAAAAATAACCTGGTAAAAAGTTTACCTACATGCTTAAAAATAGTTTGTTAGGTATAATAATGTTAACTTTTCATAAAAATTTTTTTTAATGTTATCTGAAATGAGTCTAATTGATGTAACTTTTTGACCGAAAACACATGCTAAAATATATACCATCTATTTACAATCTAACTTAGATGAATCCGAACTGAGTCTATTGTCTTACACTTAATAGATGTAGTTTAAACATGCTACTTTATTGGTCTATAAAGCTATATATTTTAGACATGTATTAGACATTATCTAGAATTTGTTAATTATGCTTAGAATTAACTTGATAAAAAGTCTACCCTTGCTTAAAAATGGTTCCATAAATAATGATAATCTTTATTTTTCAATTTTATTTTTTTTAATGTTATCTAAAGTAAGAATTTTGACACTCCAATCGCCTCCAGTAAAAATAACAGAAATAATATTTCTGTTTGTGGAAGTCTTTTCAAACTTCAATTATCATACATGCACCAAACATTTTCAATTAACTTTGCCGGAGGGACGTTTGGAGATTAGTATTTTTCCTGGAAAAGATCAGGGTTTTCCGACCCCGGCTCCTCGGCATTTGCCTGTCGGTACCTGTTTGTATTTTTACTTATATTCATATTGAAATAACAATAACATTCTAATAATAAACATAATCAGAAAGGACATCTCCTTTCTCAATAAACCCCCAATATTGCAACCCTGCACTCACGTGATGGCCATGCGGCCTGTTCGTGAACTTTGTATGGGGGCAGGGGGTAGTTATTGTTGAATTACCGTTATTGTTCGGTACTCAGTTCGTTTGTAGAACTACCAGAAGTATCTCTGCGGCTTTGGGTATCTAGTTTTTGCATTTATAATATAACAGCAAAAAGTTATTGTTGTAAACTTGCTAAGGTAAGTGTTATTATTATATCAATAATATTTACTTTTTGAACACCCTCTCTATATTTGAGATTGTAAAAAATTCTTATTTTATACTCTAATAAGAAATATTTAATTTACAGAAAAACAGACTAGCTATAATAGGAGGTGGAACCGTGAGACGACACCCCAACGACACCAAAAAAATCAAACATAATTTGATGTATTTTATAAGTATTGAGTACTGTTAAGATTCCATTTGACTTTTTTAATAAAAATTATACAGATTATTGTACGTATTATTTTTAACATGATGTCTGATATACCGTCTATGCAAATGCAAATTTGCAGTCTTATTAGAACTTCTAAAAATAGTATAACTTAGACGTCGTATATACAATCTAAGTTGCGGACTTTTAACATGAAAATGTAGGGTGGTACCACGATTAAATGATTAAGAGTGATTAACAAGTCTAACCTAAAACCTAACCTAAATGTTGACAGTGACTAGTCGTTTTCTAGTTACCTTTAATCACATGATTGTGCTACTACTTAAATTTCGTAATTGATGCAAAATGGCTTAAATTGTGTTTAAGTTTTCATATTTGAATTTAAATTTATTATACAAATTCTTACAATTGCAAATAGTTATAACTTCAAATTGCTAACTGCTCGACTATAACTACGGGTAAAGGTAATTTTAATTTTTATTATGAAGGTATGTATATTGTTAGGATTTTTTACCATCATTGTTATTTAAATGGAAATTTTATTTTTTTACAAAATTAAAGCATGGATAATACGGAACCACGCAAACAAACTGAATATAATTATCCTACACTTTTCTATACTCATTATTTTCGTACTTGTTTATTTACAATGTTATTGTGAGATTATTCATGAAACGTTTACCTAGTTAATCAATATTACGAGGATATTATTTAGCACGAGGATTAAAATAATTGCAAGAAAGTTCACTGTATTCTAGGTAATACTTATGAATATGGTTAAAGTACATTATTAGAAAAATAAATGTAATATAATGAATTTCTGGATAATAGGAATTACAATGTATACTTAAATTCTAAATTGTATCTTGTGTATGTATTGTATAGTGAATTATACTATTTAACAATTAGTAATACTAATAATACTAATTAGTAATACTAACTTACTATACTAGTAACACAGAACGACTAATAATAATTATACAAGTAATTATATAAAACGCGCCTAAAGTAAGCCCCCACCTTTTAATTTCTAAACCGTGATGATCATTGTAGATCCTTATGAAACCAAAATTACATATATTAGTCGAGAAATACTACTTTCGACACATCTGTAATCAATTTTTTTAAATGGCGTTGCAGCGCCATTTTGAAAATGAAGTTTAAATGGAAGGGGGGTCTAGTGATACCTCATAGTGAAGCTTTTATTATTCTGAATATGATAAAAAGTTATCGAGTAAAAACAAATAAACTACACGCAAGAGAATGGAAATGATTTTCTTAGAAAATTGTAATTTCAAATAATAATAATTTCAATAAAATTCAAACATTTTTATTAATACAAAAGAGCCAAGTAAATTGTTATAAATTGCCAGTAATTATTAAATATATTGCTGAAAATGTTCGTCTTTTACCTCTTAAAAGTAGAATAACACAGTACTATATGTAAATTTGAGAATTCTAGATATCTATGCACTTGTGTTTCATTCCTGTGCTTCATTCCATCACAGTGAAATCAAAGATAGAACAAATGGCGGTTGATGTTTCTCAATTGAAATATTGCAACAATTTCATTCACAGGTGACTGAAATTGTATTCATTTTTTGATTACTTTTCTTTTATTTGACTTTTGTGATTGAAATAGTTCAAAGTCTACAATAAAATATCTAAGAAGAGTCTATGGACAGCAATATTTTTCGAATGCCGAAGAAATTAAGGTGAAGCGGAATGGTATTTAATAAGACATACCCCGAAGGTCAAATCTTAAGGAAATATTTAAAGGAATTGACTTCAAAATTCTTGGAAACTAGTTCAGTTGATGATATAAAATGAACAGGTAGACCATCCTTTTTTTATTTGAGAAGATAAAGAAATCGACATTGTAGGAAAGATCTTGTTGGAAGTGAAAATCGACATAGTAGGAAAAAATTGTAAATAGGAATAAAAAACAGATGTACTGATATGTAGATAGTAAGCTTGATAAATGCAAAAATAAATTACATTAGATGTAAGTATTGTATACAAGGATACAAAAATTAAATATAATAAAATGTTAAAACAGATTAGCCCATGACAAAGAAAAAATAATTAAGTCCGATAATAAAAATAGAACAATGTGGTCCATATGTGACGAAAAAATAGGAAAAAAAGAAATGCACAGAATATAGATGAGGATTATAATTAGTATATTAAGTAAAATTAAAAATAAAAATCCTAACCTAACATTAAAGAAAATGATAAATCTTTATTTACTAAACCCTTCACACCAGAAGAGTTAGTTGAGGTTTCGAAAGAATTAAGAAACAGATTAAGCATTAGGAAGATGAAGTTCCCATCCAAAAACCCGAATTTAAGAGTAGGGATTTGGAGGTAATGCAAAATCATAAGCCAATAAATCTACTAAACAGCTTTTCAAAATTATTTGAACTGGTAATGGCCAAAAGATTGCTCAATTCTTTTTATGAGAGTGGATAAATTAGAGGCAGAACTTTTCCCCCTGGACCTCTAATCTGGTATACGGGCGGGTTTAAAACCAAGACTCTGTCTTTCAAACGCTAACTAACGCAATACTGTGGTGTGCGCATGCAAGTATTAGCAGGGCCTACAAAAATAAGCGGACCTATATTAGGTATATCAGACAGGCGGCAGCTTTAAAACCTCTCTCGTGTTCTAGGATGTACCCTAGACTGGTATAAGAATGTTTTAATGAACTCAATAAACTGGCAGACAAAACAGGCGCCAGGTCACTATGGAATTGAAGGTAACGAAAAAGCGGACGAACTAACCCGACAGGGCTCTCCCGAGGTCTTTCTTGGCCCAGAACCTACCTTGGAAGTATAAAGATGTGCTTTCCGAAGCCAGGGGCGGCTCGTGGCCATTTTCTCTGGGTAGGCAGAATTACAAATGCAAAATAAGAACAATTTTTCTCAAAAATAATTATGTATTATATGCATCAAGAAATAAAAAAATGCTGAAAAAAACGAAAGACGTAGTACTAATAAACAATACATCTCATAACAAATAAATCAAAAGTGAGTAAGCTGCAATGCCAGAACCAACTTAAAAGCATGAGCATGAGAAAATAAATTTTAAAGTTGTTAATTATTACTTTTTTTGCTAAAAGGAAGGAAACTAGTGTGTGTGTCATAGATCTTTTTCTACATTTTGGTGCTCTATCTGAATATAAAATAAAAATTTTAAAATTCCAAAAATCCACTCTGATTGATTAACGGACACACAGATGGACTTATGGATTTCAGTAACGAACATTTAAATATGTTAAAAATTAATCTGTATGTTTTAATGGAGCACTCCAGCAGACAATAATAACGCCGACAGTATATAGAATTGAATCTTGGACGCCGCAGGTATGCCGGGTCTGTGCAAATTGCCGCTGCAATCCAACTTCAATAATAAAATAATTATTTAATAGTTTTTAATAACACATGAATTTTAAAGATTATGAAAGATTTCTAACTAAATGTAAGTAATTCTTATTTTATTAAAAATTACTTAACAAAATAAAATAATAAAGATATTTGAATAAACGTTGTGTTGAATATTGACTTACGATTATATTTCTTGTAATTAGCGTTATTATATAGCATTAGATGTTTTCTTTTTTAAAGAATATACATAATTAGGTTGCATTTTCTATCCGACTTTGTTTTATTAACTGTAAACTACCATTATTTTCTATCATAAAGAAAATGAATTTAATATTTTTCTCAACACATTAAAACTGTAAAAACCGAATTATAACTAGATACTTTGAATGATTCTAAAATATTTTTATTCCAAGTAATACATAGTTTATAATAATTATCTGATATGAATATAAAATTATAAAAGAGTTTCGTAAAAAAATAGGATGACACGAGAACGTAAATATGGGAGAAATAACATCAGTGAATAGTTCCAACCTAGTCTAGCCGAGTCTGGAGCCCAGGAGAAAACGTCCACTAACATCGCTGAGCTCGTGACTACGACAGGAGCTTTCAGCGTCTCAAACTCGGCTAGCCTGACCTGCGTCAGTGATACGTACGCTCACTTGCATCTATCTCAAGCAAACAAACTCGACGGAATGTTTAATATAGCAGGCTCAATATAAAGCAAATAAGTAAATAAAATAAAGACAATAACTTTTCTATTTTGGTTTACTATTAAAAAAATTTACAAAGTTTTTGAAGAAATTTAAACCATTTTTGATTTATTTGCACTCAATTTTCCCAGGGTAGGCACTGCCTACCCAGACGAACCGCCACTGTCCGAAGCTATGTTAATACTGATCCCGAAGCAGCACAGCATGTACTGAAATAATCGACCGGAAGAGCAACAGAACGTCTTCTGCTAAGTAGATTACAACTCAAGGTCATTACAAGCTTCCTAACAGGACATGCTACCGTTTTAAGCAACACCTGTGTAAGATCGAGGAATTTAATGGCGGCTTTACTTACAGACTCTGAAACATGGAACCAGAATGCATGTCTTATGAAACTGTGATGCACTAAGCAGGAAAAGACGGAATTTTGGGACTTCACTACACACCTAGCGATAAACCTGTACATATTGATACAGGAAACCTCTATGTTATTACAGACTGGTTGTGATTAGCTTGTTTTAGGATGAGTACAATAAGCCATCTAGGCTGCAGTGCCACCGGTACTAATTGGCCACCCTAAAGAGACTAGTCACTCTTTACACTTCTCACAGGTTAGGTATTATTTTTGAAAAATGTGTAATAGTTAATTAAAAATAGTTCTAATCAGCACTATTATAGTTGTGGTTACCTATTTGAATGAAAAGTCTACATTAGTCTCCAACCATAACCAATTTCACGTTTGCAAGCTTGCAAAATTTTATTAAACAGAAAAACAAAAACAGTCAATAGTTTTTTAAGTGACTACTATAAGTAGTCATGTTGCTTACAAGTGTGCGATCAACATTTAGAAAAGGTGGTAAGTACCCCAACCATGATGTGTCTTAATACTTCTAAGAATAAGTAATTGTATCTTATCATACGATAGATTAAGTGACTTGAGCAACTTTTCAGTTTCTATAGTTTATTCTGCCTATTCCATTGTTTGCGCACAATAAAATGATAAAATAATACGCTATTCCGTATTATAGGTGTATTCGAATATAAAGACTACCTCTAGATGCAATTGTTAAATGGATTTTATTAAATAAGAAAAATAAGGGATTAATTGACTTTCAAGCTTTTCTTTATTTGAACGTACAAAACTGTCCCTAAAGGATTAGCACTTAATGAAAGTTGCTATTGTGTTCATGTCTCTGTCTGAAGTGGCTCTTATGTATTAACTGTTGTCCCGACTTATTTCCGAAAATTCTCATGTTACACTATAAAATGTTGGAAACTTGCTATTTCTGTAAATACCTAATATCTGTGGTCGTAGGAAAATTATATAATTTTCCATTAGAAAAGATATTTTTGTTTAGTTAGTCGGATTTTTAAGCGGTAATAAAGGGAAATATGAAAAACTAAACCTAAGTGGGGAGAATTAAAGGAGGGAGGTGAAGAAAAGGATAGAAATAGATATTACACTTAACCAAACATTGGTAACACAAAACAAGCAGTTGAAACGTAATTTATAGTTCTAAAGTCAGGATCAGCAAGGAATGACATTCATTAATTCTTACTGCAATAATAGTGCTTATGCCCCTGAAATTTAATTTTAATAGCTATAAATAACACTCTTAAATGAAGGTGGCAGAAAAATCAATACCACTTTTTTTTTGCTGTGTACTAAAGCCTTTCTTGATTTTATAAGCATTTGCAACAAAAAAGTATTTTAGGATGCTTATAATAACAAAGTGTAAAAAAAAGACATGGATGACATGCGTGATGCTAATTTATTATTTCTCCGTATACATGAATGAATAATCTTCATCTTTAGCATGAAATATTTAGAGATAATCAGTTTCAAACTTTAACTTTGAATAGTATCTGCGCGGACAATTAAAACTTCAACTTGAAATGTACAATCATAGTCACGCAATCTTTTAACCAGTAAAAGGGTGTACAATAGCCTTTTGTAATTAAAAGTAAATGTCATGAAGAAACTGGAATTTATTCTTGGATTTGTTTACTTGCCGTCGACAGATTTTTGATGGTTCAACAATAAATGTGTTTTCTGCTACAATATTAAGTAATTTTGTTGGAAATGCGTACATTACATGTAAATGCACAACATGAATATTGCAATACAATATTCTTAAAACTGTAACAATATTTAACTTTGATTTAGAAAGAATAGTCACTTTTTTTAATGAAAGAGAATAAAATTAAAAAGAGCTGATTTACGAAACAAGAGTCGATACAACTGACAAGAACAGTTATAATCAATAATAATAGCCTTTAGTTATAATAAAATAATCAATATTAATAGCCTTTAGTTATAATAAATTTTAATAGTTATTTGTGTATTTAGTGCGCGAAATGATACTTTGGTGGTCAAGAATGAAAGTCTTGACGAGGCGTAGCCGAGTCAAAATCTCATTGGAAACCACCAAAGTCATTTCGAGCACGAATTCCACACAACCTTTTTTTCTACAGCGTTATAGAAATAACCGAAAAAGTAGAAAAAAATCATAATAAATAACACAAGGAAATTTTTATTTTAGCGCAAAGTGGACAGTTTCGTTGTTGCTACGGAAACGACATTGCGTAAATATGCATAAATCGCATAAATTCACGAAATATTTTTCGCTCGAAAGCACGTTGTCAAGTAAACAAAATCAATGCGGCATTTTGCATACGGATATTAATGACAAAATGTCAGCATCTTTAGACAGCGGTAGAAAAAATTATTTTCTTATAGTAAACTATTTCGACCAGATGAACAGATTCAAAACAATTAATTGTTTAAAAGATTTTCATCAAATATTGACATTTCTACGTTTTATCTAATCATAAGCATATCTATTATTAACTAAAAATACACCCTGACCGTGTAAGAATATTATTAGTATTTTAATGAAAAAACTGTGTACTAATTAGGTGCAACATTTGTGCTATTGAAGATAAATAATATTCCTCTAGTTTAATTAGTTTGAATCGATAATAATATCTGCGCCAAATATTTATAAAAGTAATATTATACATACATGAAACCTACGTTTACTTAGTTCGCTAGCATAGTTTTAACCAATCATTTTCATTCAACCAATATTTGTGTATTTAGTGCGCGAAATGCTACTTTGGTAGTCAAGAATTAAGTCTTTTATTTTAACGTAAGGTGGACAGTTTCGTTGTTACTACGGAAACGACATTGCTCAAATATGCATAAGTGGCATAAATGCACGGAATATTGAACGAAAATTGATGACATTTTTTCATTAATATCCGTATGCAAAATTCCACATTGGTTTTGTTTACTTAACAATGTGCACGAAATATTTTTCGCTCTAAAGCGAAAAATCATTATGCCATTTATGCATATTTGAGCAATTTTGTTTCCGTAGCAACAACGAAACTGTCCACTTTGCGCTAAAAAAAATTTCCATGTGTTATTTTTCGTTTTTTCTATTTTTTCGATTATTTCAATAACGCTGTAGAAAAAACGTTGTGTGCAATTCGTGCTTGAAATGACTTTGGTGGTCTTGAATGAGTTTGTTATTCTTGACCACCAAAGTATCATTTCGCGCACTAGATACACAAATAACTATATCCTACAAAGGATTCCAATATATTTAATTTATTGCTCATCGATAGAATTCACAATAATGAGATATTTTTGACAGTTTCTACTTTTACGCATTGGCAATATATGTCAAAACCGTTAAATATTTATAAATGTAGGAATAGTATATTGTTATTAGTATTAATAGTGGCGGTTATCGAGGAAACTTTCATGAGATAGTAATTTTTTAACACGACCTGCTTTATTGGCGTGTCTGTTGACACTTTTTTCCAATATGGGCATTTGATACCAACTTGCTACATTTTTTGTTTCTCCGTTTGGCGCTAACTAGTGATCCGGAAATGGAATTGGTTTATTGATACATTTGAACAGGCCGTATTTAGCAATAAAAATCACAGTAAGACTACAGTATAAGAATATCCCCACTATGGGGCCACGGAGCAGTAGCTGCAACATAGCATCCATAGTGAATACATCGATTACGTCACAACCATATAATTTTAGTTTTGCGTTTAGTGGCCCCGTTATAAATTAATTTTGTGACGCGCTGTGCAGGCTATGTAAGTACTTTGGGAGATACTTACTTTAGTTTTTCAGATTTCCTTTAGATAATCACCGGTTAGTATTTTTTTAATTAAAGAATTCAGTTTGTGCGTATATTAATTTCTTATTTAATTAATTAATTAATTAAATTATTTAATTAATTAATAGCGGAAAGTTGAGGTAAGTCCTTCGATTTTTGCATAGACCTTCCTTGTGAGTTGCTAAATAACCCTCTAAAAGTCACAGCCTGTGGGTGGTGAGCTCAAAGATATAATAATGGTAAACTACGCCCCCTAATTTGCACCAGTAAATTTGCTCAAGGAACTTAAGAAAAATTTATTCAGAGCCGGACGCGATCGTGATCCAGTCATTTTTTACTTAGCATATCTTGGGGCAAATCCATCAGGCGATATTCTCGTTATTCTTGTTGCCAATCGTATAAAAAATTCGTATTGGCAAATTAATGCGTAGTAGAATACACTGTACTAGTCAAATTTTTTATCAAATGCAATACGTACAGGGTGCTTCGCTTTTTTGACATCCTAATTTCCTTATTTATATTGGTAGCAAGTGATTTTCTTTCTTGGATGATTTTTGCTGTAAAACTGAAATACACAATTTAACCCCTTACTTGCTTTAAATTGTAGGGGGTGTCACAAGGAACAGTTTCGTTTTTGTTATCAATAGTTTAATAGTTTAATATAGTCTTTAATTATACACTTGGTATTAATAGTTTAAATCCGTTTATATAAAAAACGATGCAGGTTAAGCACCCGCACCCCGGTGTTTAAGATTGCTCACATTTTAACCCAATAAATGTGGACCATAAATCTTGATGGTAGGAGAAGTATTACAGTAGAATAAAACGTTTCCTCCTATCCGAATTTTCAGTATCCCACTACCACTGTTTATATCCCTATTTATATGCCTGTATATCCCTATATCAAGCCCATGCGTTTCCAGTCTGTATACAGATCGTAATAATCTGTTACAATATAAGTAAACATATTACAACAGTATATTCGAGTTTTGTATTCATTTTATATAAACAATTACAAACAAATAAATGTAAAAATATAGAATGAAAAATAGAAAATAAGGCTAGAGTAATTCCCCTTAAGCACAGTACTCATAGTTAGCAATGCCAGACAATCGGCAACATCCAATCTTGTGCATTCCATCATTACATTGCTTATTTCCGTTGCTCGAATACTTTTATTACATTTGGCTTACATACATCCCGTTTAATACAACTCTTAGGGCTAAAATATACAGTGTGATCCAAAATTAGTAAAGACCGGTTTAATTTCGCGCCGTAGATTTTAGTGTATTCCATGTTGTTAGTGTAACAACTATTGAAATGTGTTTTATCAAATTACAGCGCCAACTCGCCACTTTCTTGTTTACATCGTTGTACTTTGCCACGTTGTACCGAGTTTTCATTGAATTTTTGCTTTAGTTCGCTTGATTTCTTATTCTACAAAACAGTTCTTTCCAGAACTACAGTTAGATGATTTTTTATCAGGTAAGTTTATTATTTAAAATTAATGAAGTTTATAAGCTAGGTTATCTTTAAGACGACACTATAAAGTAAAAGGACGATAAAAATGTTTGGAAAGTATTTGTGTTGCTAACGTGACAATCATTTAACGTGGTGATACATCCAAAAAACCCTCAGTCATTTTTGATCACCTTGTACTTGTTACTGGGATACTGCGTTCAATAACGCTCATGTCATATTTGTCTGTCTTCCTTTAAGAAATTTCTGCCCGAAAATTGATTTATATAAAAATAATCTTAGTTTATTTTAATTCATGTTAAAATATAAGGATGTAAAGAGATAGAGCTTCAAAAAATAAACTTCCAGAGAATCCATAAAAATTATTGTTACCAATTTTATAGAAGTAATTTTTAGAACAAACGTTCTATACACGCACTAAAAATAACCGCGCTAGAAAGTTCTTCGATCAATCGTTCTATTTCTATCAGTACCTTTAACACTTTAAAATGAAAATGACTTTTAGTCTATTTCGTTTCTTTATAGAAAATAACAATATTTGACGTGAAATAAACTTGCAACGCCAAAATAACCTTTCAAACCGTAATATCAAACAGCATATAGAATTACAATAACGTTGTCCTTGCTCGGTCGATCGTAAAATTCTTTAAATTTGAATCGAAGAGTCTATTTTCCAACCCTCATAGGTCTCCGGATGTGACACTAACAATTTGTTTTTTCTTTGTGGATGTTTGAAATCTAAAATCGCAAAGAATTCCGTCGAGAATCAACGACATGCCCATCAAGAAAAACCGAATATTTGATTTTTTGAACATACGATAGGTAGGCAGATTTTATGATTTGGAATCAAAGATAAACATGATTTATACGGTGCTAGCTCAAAAACAATCTTCCAATGCATAAAATATGGTTCCTTTTTATTACATTTTGTGTTTGTTCGCGTTCAATAAACTTTAAATTGCTAATGTCAAGAAAAACATAAATATTCTTTCAGTGCAGATCGTTAACTAGAATAGAGTTTCTTGTTAAATTGTTATCCATATCACTCTGTACATCACTACGGTGTTTTGGAACCGACGCGATGAAGTTATCAAACCTTGTCTTTACAATGTTAAAACTAATTTAACATATTTTTTAAGGTTAAGATTTTATTATGAATATTTCCCAAAAGAGATTTTAATTGATACAGAGTTTTACTAATATTGCTATTTCTTTTCCCGTATTTGAACTTTTCTTGTTTGTAAGTAATCACGATTGCATAAGTTCATAGAATACCACTAACAGACGATTAGCCGCTACTTATGTTTTGACACAATTCTCTAAGATCATCCTCTATTGAATTATTTGGTCATTCTAATTGTAAAATAATATTTTTCTAATTTCGTTAGGGTCATTCCATACCAAATCATCACAGTTCACAACCCGACCATCTCAGATTTTCATGAAATTTGGTAGGATGGTAGCGGTCATAAAATAACTTACGTATGTAGAGTAATAGCCCTCAGTGTTACACAGTCTTTATAAGGACTGTATCGAAAAGAAAGTTGACACCTTCAGACTCGTATAGCTTTTATACCCATGCAATACTTACTGGCGCCCTTATTCCACTTTTTTAAAATCTTCTAGGCTACTTGCAGCTTCAACGTTTTTCTAAAGATGTCGTTTAATAATAACCCAATATCTTGCAATAGGACGTGTTTCGGGGTAGTTTGGGGGATTAGCCTCTTTCTCGACAAAATTGACTTTATGCTGTTTATACCATTCCCTAGTGGCCGCTGCATAATGACATGCAGCTTGGTTGAGTAAACAAGGGGCTAGATTTCATGCCGCATTTGCACATAGCTTGGCATACTTATACCACAGTATAAATAACATACAGTAACGTGACTCTCGCAAATAGTTACCATCCACAACACAACAAGCTGACATGTGCCGGCAGCACATAGAAAGCAGTTATACTTCATACACTCGATCAAGCACATCAAAATACCAGTCCCGTATAACTCGAATTGTGCAGTGCGAGTGTCCCTATTACGGAATTAACAAACACAGAATCAGGAAACGATGCAGAGATTGTTTTAATTGGCAAAGATTATCAAACTTCTGATAAATTAGAAAAAACTTTATTCGATATATATGCGGTTATTTGATAAAAAATGTTTATCGATACATACATGCGAAGCATGAGTTTTATTTAATTTATTTTATCTATGGAAATACTTTTTCAACAACACTTACAAGATGTTTGTGTAAATGAAAATGTGGTCAAACGCTTTTATCCATCTTCAAATCATTAATGTTTCTACATTCGTTGAATAATTTTAAGTATAATAATAATATAGTATATCATTTACACGCTCGACTGTGAGTGTATTACACTTTAAAAGACGTAACAGAAATTTTAGATAATCCAAAAGTAGTAAAAAAATAATTATAATGAAACATAATTAATAAAGCTTTCGTTTTGTAAATGAATATTCAATTATATACGTTAATTTAAGTTCAGTTAATAACAAAGTAATTGTTCAAAGGCGTCAATTAATTTTGTTGATTCAAACAATTCTATTTCGTATTTTAGTGAATACGTTACTGGATATTATCTGGCAGCATTCGTAGGCGATGCCGACCGAGAAACTCCGGTGCACTGCTTCGTTTATAGGCGTGATATTCGAAGGTGGATTAAAAATATCAATGGTGCCGCACACAAGTAAACCTACTGATTGTTATATATACTGTGCTTATACTGTCACAAACGGAATTATTTTAAATGCAATCCTTTTTGTAACATTTCAACTTGCATTCATTTAGTATCAAGAGTAGTGCGATAGCCACCCACACGCCGCCACGCGCGGTACACAATCTGCATAGCCTTGAGAATAATTTATACAGTTTATATCTCATTAGAATAATTTATACAGTTTGAATCTCATTAGAATAATTTATACAGTCTGCATATCCTTGAGAATAATTTATACAGTTCGTATCTCATTAGAATAATTTATACAGTTTTGCATCTCATTATGTATTCATGTATTCTTCGCATCCCACTTAATTTATTCAATTATTCAGTAAAGCTTCCGCCTTCAGCAGTATATAAACCCGCTTGTTTTGGCTTGAGATTAGTCTGTGCCAGGACTCACCAGAAGCCTCATCAAGAAACAAGCGGGTAAGTGTCTTTTGATTAATTATGGCTTAGTTGAGTGGGTTATGCTAAAAACGCCCACTCTCTGCGAAATTATGGGAAGTTGTGACCAGGCTCCCAGCTTAGTTGTAATCACTAGGAGTTTATCTCCTACGCTCAGTTTGTAGAGCTAGTGCTAGAATAGAGTTGGTTCCGACCTCCCTCTTAATTGTATTAATTTAGGAGAACATGTACGTCCTCACGATGTATTATTTGTATGTATGTAAACCTTTGTACTTGTACTCTCTTTATTGTTATTAGTATATAGTTGTTTTCTACGACTTGAGTTTAATTTCTCTCTACCTCTGACTACGTCCTCCAGTCACGAAATCCCCCACGTGACAATACTAAGACCTTTCTCTCATATTTTTCTACAAAAACCGACTTGTACTTTTTCTTTACATATGCATTTTTCTCAGTAGTGCAAAACTGGGTCGCTGGCATTGTTTTATAATCAAGTTTTCAGTCTTATCGCCCATTATAACACACTGGTTTTTCTTTATTAAGACGTTGTCATACAGTTTTCTTGTCTGTTTTTTTACAGCTACAGATTTTTTTTCGTTCCTTTTTTGTTTTTATAAGTTTGTAAATTGTACTTTTCTTTATCAGCTGAATCATTCATATTGATGTTTCTGCTTTTTTCGCAGTATCGCGTACTGACAACATTGATTTACTTTTAAAAATCTTCAACACCTTACTATCTAATCCTGGATTAGAGGGTCCATTTTAGGGGCAGATTTTGTCAGTTTTTCAAACTACAAGCAAGTCTCGCCAAACTTTCATTTTGGGAAATCGTTGAAAACAGACCAAAAAAATGTTAAATATGGTAGTTAAACGCTTCTTCCACAAAACATGCATCTGGCAGTTCAGACCAGAACATTGAATTAGGTATTTAGTATATATCTGTGCAGATACCTGCAAATAATAATAATAATAATAATAATAATGTTTATTGAATGCAAAAATTAAAAACTTATATATTCATAATACATTTATAATAGATAGCTAACTCTAAATTACATTCAAAGGGAGAAAGTTCGGCAAAGCCGTTTTTCACAACTCCCAAAAAAAAAAGATCTTAAGAGTTGCCTCCTGTATTGTTCTGATCATCCAACAATAACTTCTTATACCTGTTTTTGAACTGAGTAAATGATAGGTTTGTATCAAATAGATCAATATTATTATTAAGTAATGCAGGAGCAATATACTGGAAACAACTCTCAAATTTACTTGTTTTGTGTCGTGGAACGTTAAATGTATTTACATTTCTTAAATTAACATCATGTACAGTTGATCGCCTAATTAATAAATTATACAGATAAGATGGTTCTTTGGTTTCTAAGACTTTGAATAACAAAGATGCATATAACAAAATAAACCTGTTTTCTAATTTCAAAATTCTAAAGTTATTATAATAGGGTGTTATATGCTCCCTGCGATTGATTTCGTACGAAAAACGCATACAAGCGTTTTGTAAAATCTGCAACTTATTTTTCAAGTATGTAGTTAGGAAATAGAAATAGACAGAACTCCCAAAATCTAAAATGCTTAAGATAAGAACATTGACTAAATTCCACTTTACATCTCGGGGTAAAACATTTTTAAATTTCCACAGCAGTTCGCATAGCCTTCACTACACTTCTTCACAACGTGATTTTCAAAATTTAAATTTTTGTCAATAATTATACCTAAGTTTCGGACATTATCACTTATTTCCACAACAGTATTATTTAATTGAACCGATATTTGAGTACACTGATTCATTTTACTGATGGTTCCACTAGAACCAATACGTAGAACAACAGTTTTTTGAGGATTCAATCGTAGGCCGTTTTTCTCAGACCACACCCTAATTTGTTCAAGATTTTCATTTAGTTCACTAATTAGATTGTTAACTAGATGTGGAACACATGATTTGTAGATTTGTGTGTCGTCTGCATATTGGTGGATATTCCATTGATGTAATAAAATGTCAGAAAGATCAGCCGTAAAGAGTGCAAATAAAGTAGGACCTAGGATGCTTCCTTGAGGTACTCCATATTCAACTTGTAGTTCACGAGAAATGTCACTATCGATCTTAACGGCTTGAAATCGATTTGATAAATAATCAGAGAACCACTGCAGCATCTCAATTGAGAAACCATAGTATTGAAGTTTAGCTAGTAGTAGCTGTCGATGTATCACATCAAACGCTTTACTATAATCTAATAATGTCAAATAGGTTATTTCGCCATTATCAATATTTGCAGTTATGTCACTAGTTATTTTAAGCATAGCAGTAGTCGTGCTATGATTTTTGCGAAATCCTGACTGCGTATTGGGTAATATTTTGTTGGCGGAAATGTAATTGATTAAATGAACATTCACAATTTTCTCCAATACTTTAGACATAGTGGGCAATATGCTAATTGGCCGAATATCTTTTAAATCGGTTGCTTTACTTTTCTTAGGTAATGGATTGTTCAGCGCTTTTTTCCAGAGAGATGGCACAATCCCATTAGATAGTGAGAAGTTAATTATGTGAGTCAAACTATATTTGCAAAAAGGTAATACCAATTTTTACATTTTCAAATTAATGTTATCTATACCGCTTGCATTAGACGTTAGTGAATTAACAATTTTTTCAACGTCATCACCTGTTACTTGGCTGAAATTCGGAGTCTGCAGATCAGCAATTACACTATTGTGAAGATAGTAATTTAGTGTTTCATTGTCGATAATCACATTTTGGACACCGTTTGTTACGAAGCTATTTATTAAATTATCATCTTTGATTTGCTCCGAAATTTGAGACTTAGGTTTTGAATGAATATTCCACGAAGCAAAGTTTTTCCACAACATACGGGGGTGTCTTTTATTGCAGTGTAGTTGATGTTTAATGTAGGCCGATTTTTCACTTTTTATAGCGGTTGACAAATAATTTCGCAGCTGTTTGTAATAATCTAAATCAGTTTGTAGTTTACTTTTCTTGTATTTAGCGTACGCTTTGTTTTTCATTCGTATAATCATTTTCAGGGTATCTGTAATATAAGGACGATAATTATGCCGTATCATTGTAGTTTTTAATGGAGCATGAACCTCGAACAAAGCCAGGATATTAGAGTTAAGATAGTCTACTTTATTGTCAATTCCCTCTAAATCCTCTACATACCTCCAGTTAATCATAGCTGCGTCTATGTCAAAGTTAATTAAATTGAAGTTTTTATAATCGCGATATGTTATTCTTTCAGGTTCAGGCTTTTTTACTGTGTAGTTTAGTTTGCAGTATGTTAACATATGATCTGTAGTATTAAGTAAGTCCATATTGCCATATTCAAGAACTTCAATATCTGTACTAACACACATAACATCTATTAATGTCGCAGACGTATTTGTAATTCTCGTTGGTTCTTTTATTATTTGTTCTAAGTTGAAAGAGCTTAAAAGATTTTTAAAATGTCTGGTATACGCAGTATATTCGTTTAAATTTATGTTTAGGTCACCTACTAAAATAAGATCATCTACTTCCATTATTATGTTTGAAATTAAAGACTCCATCTCATCAAAGCATGTATTACATATCCTGGGAACGTATATCGCACCCAGACCAATTTTCCTATTTCCCAATTTTAATGAGATCCACAATTGTTCGGTATTATTTAAAATTACAAATTCTGTATTGATAGATTTAAAGTTCAAACTACTTCTTATATACCAACACAGACCTCCGCCCCGGGTTGTTGTTATGCTGTCCGCTCTAGCTAGTTCATATCCGGTAATACTAATTAAATTTGATGGAATATCAGGAGATAACCAGCTTTCAGAAACGGCAATTAAATCGAAATTGTTTTCTTTGACAAATTCGAAAAATAAATCAAAACTAGAAACTAATGATCTAATATTTACATGAGCAACATGCAGTCCTTTGTTTACATAAATATTTTTAATCAGTGTACTATCGCGTTTTTTTGGCTATCATCTCTAACTATCTTTGGACACCCATTTATGTATTTGATCTTCAAATTTGTTTCTCCGATTTCTATTCGTGTACTTAACAAGTTTCGTAAATTTTGCAAGTATTTCCGTTGTGCGGGAGTTTGATCTGATGTAATGCGAATATTTGTTGCCGATTCTATTGCCGATTTGTTTTTTAATAGTGTTTTTGCTTCAGCGGGGCATTTTAATATTACTTTTACTGGACGCGGTTTGTCTTTATTCGGCTTTCCAAGACGGTAAACGTGTATAGTATCTGTATTAACGTCGTTTATTTTTTTGACGATATTGGTAACAAGGGTGGCATCGTGATTTTTACGGACATCTGCAACTGATGACAATGATTCTTCAATATTGTAAATAATTACATTATTAGCTCTTTTATTTCTTTCATTCATTTCGCTGATTAAGTTTTCCGTCATTTCAGGTCGTAGCGTTTCTACTATAGTATTCGCAACCTTGGCTTTTAATTCTTCCAGTTCTGTCATAAATTTAGATATTAATTCATTCAATTGTGAGATTTGATTTCTTTCACCGATACAAATATCACAATGAAAAGTTGGTTTTCGTTTATCATTTGTTGAAAGTAATGCTTGTATGTCGGCACGTGATAGTCCCGAACAAATATAATGAAACTGCAAACGACATTTATCGCAAAAACAGATTGTTTCTTTTTCAGGAATCAATAATTTGTTGCACATTCCACAGGTTTTTATTAAAGGCATGGTAAATTATATTCTGCTACCGATAATTTAATAAAGGTACTCACTATTTTAAATAATTTTCACGGAGCACCGAGAAATGCATGTATACGTATACAGGTCCACTGACTCAATTTAACCTTCATATAAATTTTATCTACTAAGACAAGTATAGGTATGATGTTGTACCTGTACCTGTGACCGACTACTGACTAAAAAAAATAAGATGAATCATGCAATTTTTACTATTAACTTTTAATTTGCGTTCATTTCTTCAGCTTCGTTTTAATTTCTTTCCACTTCTACGGGGTGTTATAGAATAATTACGTATTTGAAGTTAAACTCTTCTACTTTTCAAAAATGTATAAATTCTTAACTTTCTGCTTATGATTAGAGAAGTCATTCAAATTTATAAGAAGCGGTATATACTAAATTGAAAAAATTGTAAAAACACAACTTTAAGTTTTGTCAAACTAAATATTTCAATATGTTACTTGTTTTAGGTTAGGTTCCACGTGAGTTCAGAAGCTAGGTTAGAGATTAGGAAGAAGGTTAGGTAAGAAGGTAGATTAGAAGTTATGTTGAAGGTTAAATTAGAGTTAAGGAACGTACATAAGTACGAATACATATAAATAAATAAGTACATAAGTACATAGGTACATGAGTACATAAGTACATGTGTATTTAAGTACATAAACGAAAAACATTAGCGCACAGTAAAACTTAATTTGTTTAGTCAGTAGTTGGTGTTAAAGTGTGCCACTTTTGGATGGGATACCCAGTACAGCTAGCTGTATATGCAGGTACAGCATCGTACCTACACGTGTCTTAGTAGATGAAATTTTCAGGTATCTGTACAGATATGTACTATATACCTAATTCAATGCTCTAGTTTAAACTTCCAGATGCATGTTTTGTTAAAGAAGAGTTTAATTATCATATTTAACATTTTTTTACTCATGTTCCCCGAAAAATGAAACTTACTACGGGACTACATCTAACCGTATAACATATTATATTCCTAAAACAATTAAAGTCACTTTCTTAGATATTCAAGGTCAAATGTCACATCATGTGCCCTTAAAATGAAAAACTCAATATCTTATGAATACCGTGCGTTACTGAGAGCTATAACTTTACATACGTAAGTTACTTTATGACCTCTAACATTCCTCCAAATTTTACAAAAATCTGAAATGGTCGAGTTAAAAGTTGATTTTTGTGATGATTTGGCATGCAATGACACGTTACATACCATGAGTCTTTGGAGTGCTCTTAAATAAATCTTAAACGAAACATTTTTTGTCTAAAAACTAATAGTATATTTAACAACAAAAATTTAATAGATAGACGTACATATGACATACTTGCTGCGGAGAAAATTATTTAATGTACTCTTAATGAAATTGTCCCTAAAAATAGCTACCTTTTATTACATATCGTTTGATAAAGATTCAAGTATAGCACTTGACTCAGAAATATAATATTTTAGTGTTGCATATAGAAATAAATTTGCTTTTTGGTAGCTTTTAAAATATTTGGTTGAGTAGTTTACGAGAAATACGCATTCGAAACCAGAGATCTATAGAGAAAAATGGATAGTAAAAACCTCCTTTAACATTCCTTATATAGCTTTCAAAAAACTTGATCATAATTTAAAAAATTATATTAAATTATAAGTAAGATTATTGTGTTAAACAGGTTAATGCTGGTTAATAGAAATACTCCTTTAAATATTGGAAGTTTTGCTATTATAAATATATCAACAACAATAGCAATTCCCTACAGAGTAGAAACTCGTCCCTCATGTCTGTATGGCGGTAGCGTAAGTTACTTCAGATCAAATTTTAATCTAACCTTAATCATGATTAAAAAAAATAGTCATACAACTTTTGACTTCCCTTACGGTTTAATACTTCAACTTTAGATAACTTTCTTCCATAAATATTTAATAAACTAATAACGAAAGTTTTACGAGATCCATTATATTTTATAATTTTTTGGAATTTGTCGGTAAGCGTATTAATACACATAGAAGAAATCATGTACCTCACATAAGAATTTAAGTAGGAATTTTTTAGTATATACTATCGCATTTTAAAGTGTTATTAAATATTCAATCATTCAATATTCGATCATTTTTAAGCAATGAGTAGTAGGATAATAACGAATGATAGGAACATCGAATTGACTTTTCTTTTGGAAGAGCAATATTACAATTTGTGAAGCTATAAAATTCTTGTGCAAAGTTAAACATCACAATTATCTCTAACTAATAGCCCATATATAGCTATTTTATAGCTACTCCGTTTATTTATTCACGTCTGAGCTAGAATTTAAGTTTGACTTAAATTAAAAGAAATTACTTTCTAAAACAATAAAACTTTTATAGCTCAGCAATGCAGGGGCTTGCAACAGCCAATGGTTTGGAAACAAATTTATTGTTAACTTGTGGTCCATTTTATAGAAAAATACATCTTAACGTATGTCTGTTAGAAAGTGCCTTGAAAACAAAAAAACTACACATATCTTTCGTGCAATATTTTAAGATTGAAAAATTCAATATTATTTAACAAATTTTTAATTACGTCGTCATGCAGAACACTGAGTCGAGTTTAATTAAATCAAACCACGCTAACCACCACCACGAAAACCATTTACATTCTTGTTCGATTTACCGCAATCAAATCGTGTGGTTAAGAATAGTTCCTGTAGTTATATGAGATATGTAACGTATAAAATAGTTATTGAAATCCTCTTATAAATACCATTTCAGTAGGATCATATCGACGTCACGGTATTATATAGTTATACTGGTTTTACCAAAATCTTTTAGGATTTTGAAGAAACTACAAATAATCCACAAATTTTTTTATAAAACACAGAGTCTTCTCCATAAAAATTATGGAGAAGACTCTGTGTTTTATAAAATTTTTTTTTGATTAAAATCTAACTCCATTTAGAGTGATGGATACAGAATTATTAAAAACTACAAATAATTTATTAAATTTCATTAACCGTAACTATCTGAAAACGGGGAAAGAGTTGAAATTAAAACATATTATTGATTTTAGCCACGCAATTATTACACATTTTCCACTTTTATGATTTTCCACAAATAAATAGAGAGAGATCTGACCACTATTCAGAGAGTTTCAAGGGTAGGTATATTGTTGTTTCGTGCGTCGCATTTCATCCACCGACGAGAATTTTCCTGAACCATCTCGTTTCCTGCGAAATTAAAATGAAAGGTTCTATGACTTATATAAAGTCATAACATAATATAACTTAAAATCTTAATATAAAGTACAATAGTAACTTTAGTATTCTACACTTAGCTAGCTAAAAAGTAACCAAATTATGTCTCTTTGGTACTCTCTTTTATTCAAGCTTGTGTTACAATGGAACTAAATATTATTTATTTGGTCTTAATTAATACTCTTTATTAATACTTTAAATTTTTTGTATTTGGCGTGGAAAACTAGATAAGATAATAAGCAGAAAATCAATAATTTGTATGTCAAAATCAAGTCAGCAGATAAATGCCAGATTAGTACGGAATTTAACTGTCCATCTGAATTACGTACGAAATGCGAAGGTTTTGCAGCTTCGCACGAAAGACTCACAAATCTTTTCGAGATGGAAAAATATTGACACCTTTATCTACTTATATGTAGTTATATATTTTTTATAAATGAAATGATGAGCAGAATATGATAATTTTGTAAGTTTTTAAATTATCCTTTATATTCAAACCCAGTCAACTAAAAAATATTGATGAATTAACAATATTTCTGACACAGAAAGTTTATGAACATAACATTAATAATTGACTTAGTACTCTATAGATAATTATTTGCTGAATTGCTGGTTAAATGTGGCTACTATTTTGTAATAATGGATTTTTGGAATTATATAATTCATATGTTGTGAAATTGCAAATTACATGATCAGAATTAACAAACTAAGCGAACTACTCCGTGAAATAACATTTGTCAATAAATTACACTGTGTTACAAATTAAAAAAATAATATGCAAAACCTCCCGACTACATAACTGTTTTGATATTGAAGAATAAAGACTTTTCATACTTGCAGAATTTTTCCATCACTTCGAGTTTCTTTTTCCCAACCTGCTGAATGTACCTCATCCAGTTTTTGTGCCTTGCACTACTTTAATGACCAAAACTTACCCATTTTGGAAATCTTTCTCTACTGGGAAGATAAGAAGTGAAGCTTTACAAAAGTTCAAAAATAATAAAAATCGGTAATGAAATGACTGAGTTATAGCCTGAAACAGCCACAAAAAAAGTTTTCGGAAATTTTCAAGTTTCAGCTGTTCAAAATAATATTTATACAACAAATAAAATTTTTTTCTCTTCATTTATTGAAGATATATTTTGTTTCATTTCTGGGAAATTTTTATTTTTTTAAATTGGTTAACAAATGACCGAGTTATGGCCGATAATATGCAAAACAACAATTTCTTTTCATTGTTTTAATCTGTCATTATAGTCCAGTCGCCAGTCAATCTGTACATTTTACCTTGCAAAAAGTGAAGTAGTTTTGGTTAATGGATAAGTGTCGTATGTTGAGGCCCTTATTAGAAATCTAAGCTTTTTTCCATACACTTAAATGTGCCTGTCCAGTGTCCGTACCTTGCACTGCTCTAACGACTACAACTTAACCATTTCTTGTCACATTTTGGAAAACTCTTTTCTACTGGGAAGAGAAGTGTTGCTTTACAAAAGTTCAATAAATAATGAAAACTGGTAAAGAAATTACCGAGTTATAGCCTAAGACAGACACGACAAAATTGTATGACCTATACGTAAAGCTCTTCTTCACTCCCTCAAAGAAGGGAGTAATGTAGCTATTTTACTCCCTAGGGAGTAAAGTAAAATAATCGCGTTATATCCAAGGAAACCTAACCTACTATTCTAAAATTATGTGATTTTGGTGTTAAAAAATTTCAATTGTCAGAATGATGTTTAAGAGTATTTTCGAAAACTTCCGAGATTTTGCGATTAAGTCCTTTAGGTCGTACAAAAAATAGTATGTATACACCACATAACTAATGAGCCTTTTAATCTCGCGTGTGTTTATTGACCTCGCTTACGCTTGGGAAAATAAAGTTCACATTCAGGATTAAAAGAAGCACTTTAGTCCATTGGCACATAATATAATATTTTCAGAAATTTTTCATGTTTTGGTGGTGAAGTTTATAAAAGAATCTATCAAATATTTTTAGAAAAACCTAAATTTGTATTAATAGTCCAGTCAATCTGTCAGAAAAATACGCCATGATCGAAAGCTTAGATTTCTAATAAGGTCTCCAACATACAAAACATATACAAACTCAAAACAGACAGATTAAAATAATGAAAAGGAATTGCTGTTTTGCATATTATTGGCCATAACTCGGTGATTTGTTAACCAATTTAAAAAAAACAAAAATTTCCTAGAAATGAAACAAAATATATCTACGACAAATGAAGAGGTAAAAATTTTATTTGTTAAGTAAATATCATTTTGAACAGCTGAAACTTTTAAACTGAAAATTTTCAAAAAAAGACCTTTTTCGTGACTACTTTTGTAAAGCTACGCTTCTTGTCTTCCCTGTAAAGAAGGATTTCCAAAATCTGACAAGAAATGGTTAAGTCTTGATCATTACAGTAGTGCAAGGCACCAAAACTGAATGAGGTACATTCAGCGGAATGGAAAGAAAAACTCGAAGCGATGGGGAAATTCTGCAAGTGTGAAAAGTCTTTATTCTTCAATGTCAAACCGTTTATATATGAAGGAGGTCTTGTATATTTAATGTAGCACAGTGTTGTCAATGTTTTAGATTTTCTTTGTTAACTAATTAAATGCGTTCTCCGTCTTTTTACTCTTCCTGTAAAAAGATTAAGTAATTAAATTACCATAATTGTAATTTGAGCTTATTTAGCTTATATTAAACCGCTATTGGTGTTATGTCAGATATATTATCGAATAACTACAGCAAAATAGAAATAGAACAAATGTATCTTTGACAAATAAAAAAGAGTGGCAGTAAGTTGGAAAAATTTAGTAACTAATAAGATTTTCTTGTATACTTCTTTATGTTCTCTGTTTATTTATTTTTTTTTCTTTTATAGGTCGGTACAATAATTCTTAGTTGGCCAAACTGTAATATAAGATTTATGTTTTTGTCAATTACTTTGTCTTATTTTAGGTATGTAATAATAATGTATGTTGTTTGACAAGCTCTTGTTTTGTTAACTGTATATTACATGTAATAATCCAGAACTTACCATAATCTTTTCGACACTAGTAAGTAGATATGAAATAGTAATTTACGTTATAAGTTATAATCTCGTTTCGATGTTCCGGACTCGGCTCCTTCGTCGCCTTGTCCGTAACATCTTACTCGACTGTAAAATTCCATTTACAGGACGTATGACGTAATGCGTTTTATTTCATACTGCAATTATTGGAATATTGGTTTAATTTAAAAAAAAATTATATAAAATAAATTTCCGAATGCAAAATATGGACATCTATGAAGAACGAGTTTCCATGGTAACTGATTACGTACTAAAACATTGTCCACTTGATTGATTGTATTTGCGTCCGGTAGAATTTTTTATTTCATACTGTCCGGTAAAAGGGTATTTACCGGACTCATTTGAGTCCGGTAAATGAATTATTACGTTACAAGGCCGGTAAAAAATTTTACCGGACTGAAAATCCAATTTGAGTCCGGTAAAAAATTTTACCGGACTGAAAATCTAATTTGAGTCCGGTAAAAAATTTTACCGGACTGAAAATTTTAAATGCATTTTTTTTAAAAATGAACAATGTGAGGCAGTATGAAATAAAACGCCTTACGTCATACTTCCGGTAAACCATTACAGTAGCTCGTTTCAACATTCGAGACTCGGCTCCTTCGTCGCCTCGTCCCGAAACGTTTTCAACTCGCTACTGTAAACTTGGGTTTACCGGACTTATAACGTAATATACTATTACAGTCACAAGTCCTGTAAAATTTTTTACAAGCATACTAGACCGTAAAATCGCATGTTCTGAACTAAAAAGTTTGACGTAAAACTGACAAATGTGACAGAGTATGAAATAA
Organism: Agrypnus murinus; assembly: GCA_929113105.1. Classification (NCBI taxonomy): domain Eukaryota; kingdom Metazoa; phylum Arthropoda; class Insecta; order Coleoptera; family Elateridae; genus Agrypnus; species Agrypnus murinus. Next base: position 85,465,518 of record OV816024.1, read on the forward strand.
ATATTTATTGCGGCATGTTGCGCTTAAATGTCATGGGTTCTCAAGTTCATTCTCAAGGCGACTATCGTGACATCACAAATCCTAGCCGTAGGCTTAGTAAGATTTAGTTAGCTCTGATCAAATAAATGAAAAATCAATATTTGGTAGTACCGAATAATTTATTACGGTTACGTTTCAGTCCAGTCAAACTAAACATTTAACTTGGAAAATGGAAGTACATGGGATTTTTTTCTTCCAGCATGTAGGGGGGGGGGTCTAGAAATGCTTAACTTGAAGTTTTCGACCTCAAATTCATATAAGCTTTTTCTGTCATCTTGAAAAGAAGGGTGAAGTGTTATTTTGAAATTATCTCTGTAACAGTAGGTCCGACAAAGAATTTGCATTTTTGTCGGCAATACGATCGTCTACAACTTTTATTTGAAACTTTTTTGCGTAATATAAAAAATGAAAAAGTTGTGAGGGAAAACAAAAATAAAAATTGTGGTGGCCGATTTACCTTTCGCCGGTTTCCTAGAGAACACATTACATTTATGGTCTTTGAAAAGATTTTTTTCTTCCAGCATGCAGGGGGGGGGGTCTAGAAAAGCTTAACTTGAAGTTTTCGACCTCAAATTCATATGAGCTTTTTCCGCAATTTTGAAAAGAAGGGTGAAGTGTTATTTTGAAATTATCTCTGTAACAGTAGGTTCGACAAAAAATTTGTATAAAGCATTTTTGTCGGCAATACGATTGTCTACAACTTTTATTTGAAACTCTTTCGCGTAATATAAAAAATGAAAAAGTTCAAACTTTCATCAACTTTCAAGTTCACTTCTTTTCAAATTGGCGGAAATAGCTCATATGAATTTCAGGTCGAAAACTTCAAGTTAAGCTTTTCTAGACCCCCCCTACATGCTGGAAGAAAAAAATCCCATGTGCTTTCATTTTCCAAGTTAAGCCCGTTTTTCGTACAGTTTGACTGGACTATTTGCTAGATTTGAAAAAAGATATGAATATGCTGATTCATTGTGCTGTTATGGGTTGAAATGTGGCAGATTTCCAAAAATAGTCGTTTCTTATAGTTTGGTTCGTTGTCTAAAATTATAGGGTTGTTGTAGTCAATTCTGTTGTCTAGTCTGTTCACGTGAATACTTAATGCTGTTGAATTTGGTTTTAACCTACAATCACTTTTATGTCGAGTAATTCGTTGGCAGAGGCGTTGACTAGTTTGTCCAATATAGCTTTCATCGCACTGGCAACATCTCAACTGGTAGATGACGCTTGAACGATTTAATTCAGGAGTTTTTCTTTATAATTTTGTAAAAACTTGGTTGATGGTCAAAGGTATACTATTAATAATTTTGAATTATTAATGCATAAAAACTTTTCTTAATTTTTGGGTTAGTCCGTCAATCTAAGGCAAAGAAACAAAATGTCGATGATCGTCACTGTTATGTTGAGTAGAATCTTGTGTGTTGTGGTCTTCTTGTTGGAATGTATTTAGTGTATTGGTGTTTTTTATTGAAGTGGATTGAATAAATATATAGTCGTTAACAATTAAGAAAAATAGTATTACTATATATGTATATATACAGTTCCAGGTATAGTCTTTATAACGACATCCTAACTAAATATAATAACGACATAGTTTTATTTCCAAACTGTAACAGTAAGACGCATTTGGAGAAAAACGAGGCACAATACAAGCATGCAAGTTCTCTTGGCATTATTACATTTTCCTTTAATATATCACTAATAAATCAGAACAAAACATTGCTAAAACAAAGCTGTCGTTGCATTTTTAATAATAATTGTTAATTCAGATATAAACATTGGCTAAATTTCATCACTAAATATTCTACATAATATATAAAAGTCGAAATTCATATACCTATATTCACAAGTTCATCAATTTGAAGATTTTTCTCTCATATCTACCCTAACTGACGTATCATATTTATCCCTACTATCCAGTAATATATAATTTAAGTAATTGTCTTACCTAATGTTTATTATCCTTGAAAACTGATAAAACATTTCTAGTCTTATAACCATGACTTATAGTTGTCTGTGAGTTTTTATGATAGTTACATAGTATAGAGAGACCTTATACAGGGTTATTCAGAAATAACTGATATCCTTTAAATGGTAGGTAGAGGGGAGGCTGCAGAACTAATTTACCTTGACAAGTATAGGTCAAAAACAAAGTTTTCCAGAAAATTTAATTTTAAAGTTTTATTGAATTTTTGGATCCGGTCCTTACCTTGGATTCTTTTGGATCCAAAATTCATTAAACTTTAAAATTCATTTTCTGGAAAACTATTCGTTTTTGACCTATATTTGTCAAGGTAAATTAGCTCTACTGCCACCCCTCTATCTACTATTTAAAGGATATCAGTTATTTCTGAATCACCATGTATAAGGTCTATACTATGTAACTATCATAAAAACTCACATACAACGATAAGTCATGGTTATGAGACTAGAAATGTAACAAACAGATCAGTAACAGTGATAAGAGCACATAAGACTATTGGCACTAGGTATATGAACTACCTCGCACCACGAATTTATAATATAATACTCCGAGAGTTGTGGGATGTAAAAAATGTTAGGAATTTTAAAAACAAAGTAACTCAATATTTGCTCACAGTAGATGTGAATATTATGTTGAACTACTACAATTGAAAAAATTGTAAAACTTTTTAAAAAACTTCTTTAATATGTGAAAATTGCGTTGCCATTGTTAAAATACATTGTGAAAACAGATTGGTTTTTCTTTCTACTTTTTAGTTTTGTTTTCTGTCTTTTTGAGAAGTGAATCCAACACACAAACTAAGCTTAGGTTAGCTCTTAGGTAAGCTAGCTCTTATAATTAATTTTTTTTCATTATATTATTGTTTTCGTACTATTACACTTTTTTTATCTTATGTAGAGTTAAATCTCATAAATTTTCATATAGGTATTTATTTTATAAGTTTTTCGTATGTTTATGATATAATATATGTAAACTGAAAGACAAATTAAATGATAGATAGATAGATACTTTATTCATTGCCAGAGGCGTAGAATTATAATACAAAAACAATAATTTAATAAGTCATGTAAATAATAAAAATATAGGTATATATAATAAAATGTAAAATGTAAATATGGCAAAACGTGCACATTAAAACTAGCAATTTACATATACAAATAAAAATAAATATGAATATAACATAAAATATAACAAATATAATTAACAACAAACACAGTATTTAAATGTAATTATCGTTGGTGCTTGGCTTAGACGATCATAGAAATTACTAGCAAAATTTAGTTTTATTGAGATTATGCAGTATAGAATTCTTCAAGAGTATAAAAACAATTTTCAATTAAATAACGTTTCAGTGATATTTTGAATTTTTTAATATTGTCTATATCTTTAATTGCCGAAGGCAGTTTATTGTATATTTTCACCGAATTAAACAAAAAAGATCTATAGTATATTGAGCTTTTAGCACTACGAGCCCGTAGGGGATCGGCCCTTATATTGTAAGTATGAAGGTTGGAACCCTTTTGAAAAGTACTAATGTTGTTGTACACGAATAAAGCCTTTTCGAAAATAAATAAATTAATAATTTCCATAATATGTTGTCTTTGAACACCGGTCTGCTGCTGTCTCTGTTTGATAGATTAAAAATTATTCTAAGGGCTTTTTTCTGTAGTTTTAAAATGTTAGTTAAGAATATTGAATTTCCCCAAAACACTATCCCATATCTAATAGTAGATTCAAAGTAAGCAAAATAAACTGTACGTAGAGTAGCAAATTCACAAATAGTTTTCAATCGTCTGAAGTAGAATAGAGCTTTCTGAAGTTTTAATGTAATTTCTTCCACGTGTTTCTTCCAATGAAATTTCCGATCAACAAGTACACCCACAAATTTGCTCTCCTCAACTGTACTAAGCTTTATATTATTTAAATTCAGGAGGTACGATAAGTAGTATAAGTACTCATCAAATTCGTCGGTTTTATTTGAATTAGAATACCTATACGAGTCTCATTTAATTTGTCTTTCAGTGTACATTTAAATTAAGTTTTGTCATTGTAAAATTAGATTTTGTTAATTTCTAATTAATTTCTTTATTTCTTTCTTGAATAAATATTATTACTATTATTATTATATCGCAGAGTGTATGATTTTAACCAGTTAAATTTTTAAACACGTTTTGTTTTTGTCGTTAACATTTTTAATAAAAATGTCTGAAGTGGTACTCATGAACATACAGTTAAAACGCAAAAAGCTGGTATAAGAAAAATTAAAACTACTACTCAATTACATGTATAAACGAACAAGAATGGAAAACGGAAATACTGCAGTGTGTAAATATGCAGGAGAGCAAACCAAAACAACATTAAAATGTAAATGCGAAAATGGAGAGAAAAACTCTTTTAATTTCAGTTTGAATTTTAGATTCAGTTTAAAATAAACATTAAATAGACATTAAACTGAAATTTTACCATATAAAGATAGTAATCAAAAATACAAACAAGCAAAATATTTACTTAGTTGAATTGGTGAAAACCGATAGAAAGTCACTGCTATACTATTTTAGAAAGATTAAAAAAATGTTCGACTTGAACTAAAATGGTAATAATTTCTTCCTAGCACATGAAACAGTGTAACTTTGTGTAAAATAAGTATCGGGTTAAAAAAAATGTATTGTGCCGTTCCTGGACACATTGTGTAACTACATTCTACATATACAGAGTTTTGCAATAAAACCAACTGACAGTGCAGCAATTCAATCCATTTCTAACCTCAACGATTTAATTACATGTTTCTTTTAACGCGATTTTTAATCAAATAACATTTTCCGATCAGAAATGTGTTATGGCAAACCTTAACATAGTCGGGTCCAAATCTAGTTCCACTATGATATACCCTATTCAAGTATTTGTATGTGACCCTGACCAGGTTTTACTATGGAGTGATCTATAAGGGGGCTCTCACACTGAAGCAATAAGCAATCAACAACTAGCAATTGGAAACGCGCAATATTATCGCCATCGGGTTGTTTATATTGCATTTAATCAGAAGTCTCACATTGGAGCAACTTGTTATCGCTTCTACAAAAACGTTGCCGGTTGCGTTAATATTTGTTGCCGTCGAAAGCCAATTTTATCATGTCAAGATACAGCAATACTTGCATTATTTTTATAAATAGAGAGTGGAATTTTTATACAACAGACATGGCGATTCAGCATTTGTTGGAAACATAAAGACATATGTGTATAACAAACTATTATTTATGCTATTAGTATATTAAGAATACTTGTAAATTATTAATTTTTTATTATTTACTGGAATGTTTATATTGTGGCCGAAATATAAGTCAAGGTTATGAGGTCAGTGGCTCATGTAATTAAAGACGGTCTAAAGAAGAAATGTGCATATATTTAGCATAAAAGGAAAAGGTTATTATTCTGCCGTGCTAAGCCGTAATAACAACCTATCTGCAAAACTGCAATGTAGAAATGTACTATATAGAATGTAAATGTGAGCTAAGAAAATATATGGTATATTTCTGAGTTGATGTTTTGCAGATAGGTTGTTTTCGCTTAGCACGGCATTATTGTTATTGGAAGTTGTTAGAGATTGCGTGCAAAGCTGACGCAATTAGATTATTCTTCATCTAGCACTTAATAAGTTAGGATGGTTGTTACAACTTATATTGTTTTTATATATAATATAATTATTGAAAACTGATGATGCTTTTTCATACTGCATACTACAAAAACCAATTTTTACAGTATTAGTTTATTAACACTCAAAATCCTGAAGATTTAAATACATTTAAAGTTTCAGTATTGACAAGTACTTATTTTACATTTTATTTATTTTAATTTGAAATCAATACGTAATGAGAATTCTTGAACTCACGTTTTATTAATTGGGTATCATTATTTTTTATTTCTCATTTATTATTTTTTGCACGTTTTTCGAATAAAATAATAATAACAAATTATTTGAATCGTTATTAAATTAAAGATTACTGACAAATAAAATTTAAAAAAAAAGTCTTGCTTGTAACGGTGTTAGATCTTGCATTCCACGAGCCGGTGCAGTTTAGCAAGTCGAATGTTAACCATTGAACCAGGGAGGCAAGTCGCGTCGACTTTTCAGGTTTCGGCTTTTACGTATATTAATGTTCTGCAAGTAATTAATGAATTTATAGTTTCTGATGAATTGAGATTGTTATTAAGAGTAATATTTTTGGACAGTACGTTAGAATATTTTATCTATCGATTGCAACTATTAATTTAACCGACTTTTATTCAAGAACGAACTATTTGGCTTATTTCAGATTTCCCATACTAATTCCCTATAGCAAATGTTACAACGAACACGGTGTATATAATCTAATATAATTAAATAATCGCTTAATAAAGTTTCGCTAATCTCTTCGTTGTTATTAAATTTATGTTCCTTAAATGCCACCAAATTAAAATCGCATATCCAGAGTTGTTAAAGGATGACATCATTGTTTGAGATTGCTACACAAACTAAAAGGAATCAGTTGGAGTTGAGTGTGAGAGGCGGTCAAGATAATATTGTCTGTTGCTTATTGTCAGTTTCTAGATGCTAGTTGCGCATTGCCTCAGTGTGAGAGCTTACTAAGGCTATTACCAATTAGGTTCGGATCTCGACTGTCCGATTTTAACATTTTGTAGGTATACCATATTTTAAGTTCGCCGATACTGATATGATGTACTTGATCTCAAATATATTACTACATGACTTATTTTAACTTATTCAACCCTTTTATGGTTGTCTGATTTCAACTAATTTACAACGCTCGGTATTTTTATTTACCCGTTAGGACTTCAGACGCCTGATATATTTGTTATCATGCTACCCTGTTTCTGCCGAGATCTTATGGGGATTCAGGCTGTCTGATTTAATAATTAAAATTAATTCGTAAGGCAAAGCGCTTGTTACTATTATTAAACAATACCTTATCATTAAAACTTCTAATTAAATTATTAAACTAATAACTTAAAACTATTTGGTCACCTCTTTCTGTAAGAAATCCCAAAGTAACAAAATATGGTTCAATCGCTAATGTAATGCGCCAGTATAACCACTTCGAACTTTAAATAGCTATACAGCTTTTTAAATGTTTAAATGAGGGTAATGTTTTTGTTAATTATAGCGGAAGCCCATAAAGGCTCTACCTATTTTAGTAAAACACAGTAAATATATTTTGTTTTTGTTGCAGGTGTTGAAAATGTTAATTTTACAATAAAGAATAGCTGTGGTTGAGGGGCTAAAATTTCTCTCTTGATTGAGGTGCCGAGTGGATGCACGAAGCTTTGTTCAATGGCTTCTTAAATATTTTGCACGATGTCTACGAATGGACTGCCGAACATAATTCGTCTACAACGTTTCCTGTGCATTAAAATCTATTGACAAAAATCCAAATATTTACCCTTGTAGTAGAACCAACCAGATTTCCAGATTTTTTGCGTAAACCCTTCTCTGGTTTATTCGTATATTGGGGACCTCTCAATCAGGCAGTAAACACGACTATTTTTTGTAAAGTTAACATGTTCAACATCAGCAACAAAACAAAATAAATATATTTACCTTTTCATTAAAATGAAAGATCGTCTGAAAAGGTTCTGAAAGGTCTATTGTTATAAGCTACAATTTATTATTTACAATGGATACTACGGAAAACCGAGCTCTTCGAGTAGATCTGAAATACCGAACGCGGCTTACTGTGTGTAATTTTGATTGCCATTAAATTTTTAACAAAGTTGAATTGTTTATGTTCTACACTTCTTTTTCTTATTATTTATGTAACTATCAATGTAATATTATATATATATATATATATATATATATATATATATATATATATATATATATATATATATATATATATATATATATATTAAATAATATTTAGAATGCAAATTCATATAGAAAAATTTATCATCGACTCTGCTGGGACTCGAACCCAGGACCCTCCACTGTCTAGGTGGTATCTCTACCAACTGAGCTACAGAGTACGACTACCAGCATAGCGAGAAATTTTCCATATGAATTAGATGTTTAAGCAGACATACAAAGTAACTAGATATTTTTTTTGAATATTATTGAATGAAGATCAGCAAGTCGCATGACAACAACATCAATATTCAAAGTATCTAGATTATTTTTAATCATTCCGAAGGGAAATTAATTATATATAAATTTTAGTTGATATTAATTTTTGTTAAGTTGAATAATGATTTTACATTAAATAATATTTAGAATGCAAATTCATATAGAAAAATTTATCATCGACTCAGTTGGTAGAGATACCACCTAGACAGTGGAGGGTCCTGGGTTCGAGTTCCAGCAGAGTCGATGATAAATTTTTCTATATGAATTTGCATTCTAAATATTATTTAGTGTAAAATCATTATTCAACTTAACAAAAATTAATATCAACTAATATATATATATATATATATATATATATATATATATATATATATATATATATATATATATATATATATATATATATATATATATATATATATATATATATATATATATATATATATATATATATATATATATATATATATATATATATATATGTTACATTTTAAGTTTCCGCGGATATTATATGATACTTCACTACTTTTCCGGGTTTCACTCCGCGTATTCACTATTCGGCTCCTAGAGGAACCAGACAATGGTTGACGACGTTTCGGCAAGATCACACTTGCCATCTTCAGGTCACTTCTAACTTCCTTCTGCTTCGCGTGGTTACACGATGTAGACTTTCCGTCGAAAAGAAAGAAAGAAAGAAACGTCGTCAACCATTGTCTGGTTCCTCTAGGAGCCGAATAGTGAATACGCGGAGTGAAACCCGGAAAAGTAGTGAAGTATATATATATATATATATATATATATATATATATATATATATATATATATATATATATATATATATATATATATATATATCAATGTTGATATTATCAATGTAATCTGACTAAATATGTATACAACAACAAAAGCAGAATACAAAAAAACTGTTAGCAAAAATTTGTATTACACAAAATAATAAAGCAGCAATATATACGCTGGATTTTATTATGGTATAAGTATTAATTGTTTTTATCAGGACCGAATTAAACGAACCGATCCAAATCAAATGAATATCACCTGCTCAATATCAAATTGCGGATTTACGTGACATACCTTCTTTTCAGCTTATCCGTCGCGGCCCACATTTGGGCGAGGAATCGAGGTACGATCAATTAGCGCAGGTGTCACTCTTTTAAGTGATTACTGCCGGTTCTCACTGTTGAGAGCGAGGTTGCTATACACCCTCTACTAGCTCTCCAGGCTAGTGTCGGGACTATTAACGGTCTCACCCGTTGGGATTCATTTCCACAGGGAGTTCCTCACCTCTAGACCAACATATACTAACCACTGCTCGGTCGAGTATGGGCTGTACCGAGCCCAGGATATGCTTAGGATTTATCCAGGATCTGCCCACCCCGACCAACGAAATCAAAAGTTTGGTGGTCTTTAGATATAGCTCCGTTCGACTTTACCTAAAGTAGAAATACACCGCATGGTGGTGAAGTTTTTTAAAATGTGAGAGGCTAAGCCGCATCGGATTTCCTGGGAACTAGAGTACCCTACCGCCTTTAAGGCACGGAGAAATCCCCGCCTGTTGTACAACCTGAACCCAGGAGCGGCCGAGTCATTTCTGATTTGAGCAGTGTTAGCAGTGGCGTAACTACCGCCCCCGCAGACCCGCAGAATTTCGTGAAATTTTATTTTGTTGGGAACAGAACTTTTAAAACAAGCATTCGAGGTATTTTCTTTTGTTTTGTTGCTACATCAACCAAATTTAATTTTTAAAACGGCATCCGTATGTTTTCTTTTCATTTTTGAAAAGTTTTTATTCTTCTCTATTTAGTAATGCTATTTTATCATAATGAAAAAAAAGTTAAAATTAGAAAAAGATATTTTACGAAAAAAAAAACAGAAAAGTTAGTACCGATCTATTTAATCCTGTTACATACTTCTGTTGAAACACCTCCATTTACACTGGAAATATAACAGTAATTGTTGGTATGACTGACATGATTTTATACACTTTGGCAGTCTCGGTGGATTAGCAGTTTGTATGTTTGTTCATAATCTCGGGGTTGCAGGTTCGATCCCCTGTCGAGGTGGCAATTCATAGCAGAGCAAAATTAAAACCGTGGGCACTCCGTCTTGTTGGAAGATAATTCTGTTGTCAACACTTCCATTTTCACCGGGAAATATTGCAGTAATTGTGGGTATGACATGATTATGAAGTAACTAAAGGTATCCATTAGAAGTAAGAGTTTTATCAAGAAAAAAAGGTCCAATGATATGTTCTCCTATAATGCCTGTCCATGCATTGACTTTTTGCGGATATTGTGTGTGTCCCTCCGCCCAGCGTGGATTTGCGTTCGACCAATACCGACAATTACGTCGATTTATCGTACCGTTCAACATAAATCTTGCTTCATCGCAGAACACAATGTTAAAAGCAAGATTGTCATCCATATTATAGTTTTTAATCATCTGCTCACAAAATTCCAACCTTCTGACAAAATCCTTTTTATTTAGTTCATGGGTTAACTGGCGTTTGTAGGGACGATATTTTGCTTTCTTTAAAATTCTATAAACATAATGTATGGCTAATATCTAAATTTTCTGCTACTTAAATCCTCATAGTAAAGTGTCTAGCATGCTAGACTCCCATCTGAGTGGCAGGTTCGACTTCCGGGACCGGTAAATCCGATTAAGGTTTTTCTGCAGTTTTTTCTTATCTTTAATACAAATGTGGGATTTGGGCTATACCATCTGTAAGTCGGCTGCAGCCACATGATAGGCCTGCGTAATGATATTAATCACCCCATCCCTCCTGCACAAGCTTTAGCTTATGGGGCCTGGTTACTAATTGGATATAGTAAACGATATGAACTCGTTTGTTTATTTGCGTTTGTATGCTTGTTACAGTTTTATTTGTGAAATTTCCATAGAATACTTGACCAAAACTGATAATCAAGTCTTACTAGATTAATTTTGCTACAAGCCAGTTCTCGTTATTAGTTGATAAATGTTGAGTTTATTTTTTTAATTTTAACTTTCTTTTATAATGATAAATTAGCATTACTAGACTCTTTTCAGAAATGTATAAAAAAGTATCAATGCCATTTAAAAAAAGCAAAGTTCGTGGTTATAGCAACAAAACAAAAGAAGATAGGAACAAATCAAGAACTCCAGAATATGCATCGGGATAAACTAAAAAAGTTTTGTATGCAACATCTGTTTGTAACTGTTAAAATTAAAAAGTTACAGCTATTATTTTATAGTTTTGTTACACCCTGTATATGAGGGGCGCACAGGGACGAACCTAAGGAGATTTTTGGAAGGGGGGGTAACCTTAAAATTGCCAACTTATTACGATGAAAATACCAACTACTAGTAAGAAAATATTTTTATTTGTACCTAACATTATATGAAGCAAAATTAGTATAAATCTTATTTTTAAATATATTGTTTTGGACACATTTTCTTATCTTCTCATTTTTCTCAAATTGTGAAATTGCCAATCCGTAAATCTCGCAGGGGCGCGCTATCTTACGTTGTTACGCCACTGAGTCTCAGGTTGTCTAATCAGGACGTCAGTTAAAGTAAGGCAGACCGAAGATGTACCTGATTCTAGCCTTATCAAGTTTCTGCTTCTAATTCGTTCAAATTGTTTTAATTGTTAACACAATACAAATATTTTCCGTATTATTTTTCTTGATATTTGCACGATATATTTTTGATAATATAACATTTTCTTGAATAAATTAGTCCAGGTTATAAATATGGCTTCTGTTCCAAAAAATATCAACTTTTTTTGTTTTAATCGCTTTATTTTGTCGTTTCAAACAATATATTCAAAATCGAGAGTAAGATCGCGCCGCCGTTAGAAAATGTTAAAGGTTAAAGGTCAAACAATTCGTTTATTTGCGAATAACTTATGGTTGGAGGTCAATTAAGGTTAGTATAAAAATGAAAGATAATTCGATTTCCCAACAAAAGTTATATTTATTTATTACAGACAGCGAACCGTTTGCGAGGTGTACAGCAAAGAATGTGTATAAATAAAACGCACCTTGTCTTCTACGCCGAAGGTGGCGCGAACACGAATACAACGTACAGTATACACACTCTTTGCTGTATATCTCACAAACGATTCGCTGTACGTAATAAATGAATAAATAATTTTTTTTGTCTGAAATGCAACTACTTTTGATTTTTATAATAACCTTAATTGACCTCCGAGTCATACGAAGTGAGATATTCGCAATCTAAATTTTGACCTTTAATATCTTTTAACGCCGGCGCGATCTCTCTTTCCATTTTTAACATATTGTTTAAATGTACAAAATAAAGCGATTAAAATTAAAAAAAGTTTGGATTTTTTGGAACAATAACCCTAAAGTAACTGAACTAAATTCTATCTTTTCCGTTGCAATATGCGCATTATAGTTATGGTCATCCTTAATTGTTGCATCAGTTTTTGTAATATTGCAGAAAACAAAACTGTAGACACTTTTATAAATTAAAAATATTTTGTATCATAAAACAACGATCCAAGCTCTGCTGATCCGATTTTCTCGAATGTAACTCTAAAATTCCGATTTTATTGCTAGAAGGTGTGAAAGTATAACCTAAAATAAAATGTTTAACAGACCCTCTGTCGTAATCAATAAAAAATGACGCAGGCCTGCTTTTAGGTTTTACTTTTGAGGAATATAAATAAATAAGAACTTTTAAAGGCTTTAGAGATTGATACCCCGACCATTTATTTTTTTACAGTACATTTTTGTTCTTTTTCTATTGGCACATGTTTTAGGTTTTGGAGTTTATAGTCACAGTAGAAGTTTAAAATTGTCTAGCATGAGATCATTGTTTATACTCAATATACCCCTTCTAAGTTATTAAATTGAAGGCACTTTGATTTACATATACCTACCGAAAACAGTGCTTGTAAAGAATTTCAATACGATATGCTTCAATACTATACAAGCGAACGCTTATCATTCACAGAAGTAGGATTACCCATTAGGTACGCTAGTAACGTATTGAGGATCATCTTGTATAATCTAAGCGTCAATATAACACTCCACTAAATTACTCTTCCAAATACGCACCCGTCCTAAAATTTTATTAACTCCATGTATCTGAAACAGTTTCTAGATAAGATTAGAAGTTGTGGTACTAAATACATAATTATAAAAGCTTACTTTTCTTGTCGTCAAACATATTTTTACTTATTAAAACTCTTAATTAGCAGCGCAATTAATCTTTGCGCTAGTCCTCAAGTAGGCGAATGTTTAGAATAATATTTTTTACAATTTATTATTCTTTTTACCATTTCTAAACATCTTCTCAAACTTTTCTAATAGATTTGTGCAAGAACTTAAGAAGCCCAAATCTGTACAACAAAAACCCATAATACTGCATTCATGTCTACTACAACCATCTGAATAGGTACTCGCCCCCGTCCTCATTCTAGCATTACTACAACTCGAGACCGAGTTATGTTAAGGCTTGTTGCTCAACATATAGCTAACACAAATTTGAAGGGGTAAGGCTAAATACGAAATTTCTCCTACTTGAAAGGACCCCGCAGTTTTTGATAGGGAAATGGCTTTCAGTCAATCTCGCTGAAACCAACGGGAAAATATACCCTGTGTCATGCCGATCAAAAGTCCCCATGGTCGCAATAGCCGAGGATTTCAAAATCTCGCGCAAAAAGCTGTTCTGTGCCTAATACTGCAACAATCGGAAAAATCGGTGTATACTCATATATCGCATATCCATGTAGCAAGATTCATTAATATATGCATAGACATCAGGAATATAGCGATATATATACAGGGTGTCCTGTTTAACAGTCTACACTCAATCATTCGGACTGGCTTCTGGCTACAGCAATGAAATTAAAAGAACTTTGCATAATTTGACCTCTAGTTTATGAAATCAGTGTTAGAACCCATCTTGGAACGTTTTCTGGTACCGGATATGACGTCATCGAGATTTTTTTACATGGTACCATTAGGTTTTAAATATGAAAATCGATAGCAAATGTGATTCTGAATATAAGAGTATTGAGGTAATACAGGCCTAAAATGCAGAATAACGGAGCTAGAACCACTTAACGGGATGTCCTGTTTAACAGTCTACACTCAATCAGTCGAACTGGCTTCTAGCTATAGCAATGGAGTTGACAGGAGTAGTGTAGTTACATCTAGAGCTTAGGAATACTGTTAGAAAACTTCTTAGTGCTTATGGGGTCCATGTATGACATATTTTCTTTCTGCGATAACACAAAAAGAAGGCGAGGTACGAAAAAGCATTTGAGAATTTTTGGTAGGGATTTAAATAAACTTTATTTTACCTAAATTCCTTCTGATAGTTTCGAAAAAAATGACAAAAACCGTTAGGAGCGTGGTTTATTATCTCTTCGAGCCCTACATTTTGTTGACTTTCAGGGGGTTATTTGACAACCCACAAGGAAGGACTTACCCTCAACTTTCCGCTATTTGTTGACTGGATTTGACTGGACTATTGGTGAATAATGGAACATTGTTACCAAACCACTATAACGACTTTTAATAAATTGAACTTTCTCATATACGATTCCACCTTATGTCACCAGATAATATCTGCCACTACCACTTAACTCAATCGCTGATGTTATAGCATTCATCAAACAAATGCGCTTTTAATTTTAGAATCAAAATGATAATAACCAAACTAATCTCTTTAATATCCTAATGTTGAGATTTAGATTTCCAGTAGAGGAGATGTTCGACTTACCTGTATTAGATACAAAAATGGTACTTATTCAATAGGTAACAGCAGACCCAATACCAAAAAATCTTTATTTCCTTATTAATTTCTTAACACATGTACAGCAACAAGAACGGTTATTACCATCTAGACCGCAACGTATAAAAATATAGAGTTGCTGATATTTAATCATTGACCACAGAATACTTGTGATATCTCATAAGCACTAAAAAGTTTTCTAACACTGTTTTCCTGTTTGTTTGTATGTTTTAAAACATACCGATTCCATTTTATAAAATCCCGATGACGTCATATCCGGTACCAGCAAAAGTTCCAAGATGGGTTCTAACACTGATTTCGTAAACTAGAGGTCGAATTAAGTTTTTTAATTTCATTGCTTTAGCCAGAAGCCAGTTCAACTGATTGAGTGTAGACTGTTAAACAGGACAGAACCCGTTAAGTGGCTCTAGCTCCGTTATTATGCATTTTAGACCTGTATTACCTTAATACTTTTGTATTCAGAATCATATTTTCTATCGATTTGCATATTTAAAACCTAATGGTACCATTTAAAAAAATCCCGATGACGTCGTATCCGGTACCAGCAAAAGTAGCAAGATGGGTTCTAACACTGATTTCATAAACTAGAGGTCGAATTATGCAAAGTTCTTTTAATTTCATTGCTTTAGCCAGAAGCCAGTCCGAATGATTGAGTGTAGACTGTTAAACAGGACACCCTGTATATATATCGCTATATTCCTGATGTCTATGCATATATTAATGAATCTTGCTACATGGATATGCGATATATGAGTATACACCGATTTTTCCGATTGTTGCAGTATTAGGCACAGAACAGCTTTTAGCGCGAGATTTTGAAATCCTCGGCTATTGCGACCATGGGGACTTTTGATCGGCATGACACAGGGTATATTTTCCCGTTGGTTTCAGCGAGATTGACTGAAAGCCATTTCCCTATCAAAAACTGCGGGGTCCTTATGACCTATTAGCTCCTTTCTGATTCGTGAACTATTTTGACAGGCAGATATCAGGGCAACGTGGAGCGCATTATAAACAAACACGCAGTGAAATTCGAATAAGAAAAGTGGTTTTCTTTTGTGGCCGTTTTATGGCACTAATCTATTGATTAGTGCCATTGGTCGCGGCAAAAATACTTTGCTGTTTACCGCTTTGTAAGTTGTAAACCACTCTTTTGACTACCCTTTCGGGTAGATTAATTTATTAGACGTCAAGCCGCATCTATTCTTTCCTAATGAAGTGCAAACACAAGTAAACAACACGTTTGAATTTTTGAAAAAAATCTGTAATCTTTTACAGACATTATAAAGTAGGGAAAAGGATCGCGACAATGAGACGACCCTAGCTCAAGACGTTTTAAATGACAAAAGAACTAATCTTACTCTTGGTGAATAATTTAGAAAAATAATTACTTGCTCATACGAAAAATATTTTGTAAAGGTTCACAAAACTGACTTAAACAGAAGTAAACTATTTGCGTTTAGTACGTCAATTATTGCTATATGTATGTCAGTCTTGCTTTAGTAAGTTTTATCTTTTTATTTAGTTTTACCATCAACTAACGATGACCCATAAATAATGAAGTATGTACATTGTTCACAGGTTGCATTCACACATATTTTAATAAGTGTGTTTATCAAATTAATTCCCCCAATTAATTAAATATTCCAAATAAATAGGCAATACAAAAAAGTAAACCTAGTACAACTTATAAAATATTTGTGTGATGTTAAATGCTATACAGTTTATAAGGTTCAGTTTATATTCCCTTTTATTTTACTATTTCAGGAGAGATAAGTTTACCCATCAAACTGTACGATAAGAATTAATTTATTATTGTTGAGTCGGTAACACAAACGATCAGGTCGTATTACTTCATCCCAACACCACTTGAATAGGCGGAGACTAGCAAAATTCGGGTCACACACCACACTGATCAAAAATAGCCAACTTTGGGAAAAGATTGTAAATTTGTTTTTAATATTTTAGAATAAATTTTTCAGTTATGAAAACTAGAGGACAGTAAAATTCCCGGTACAGACTCAAATTGAAAGAATCTTCAATATTTAACTTCTCGTTTAGGATTTATTACTTTTGGTTATAAAACTTTCTGTACCCGGCTTTATATTTATTTTATAAATATCTTAATCCCACGTACATCGCGCCCCGATAAAAACTAAGCTCGTAATTCATTCCCAAAGTTGGGCGCACCGGGCGTTCCGCCTGTAATCAGAACATGTTAAAGGGTTCACTACAAAACATAATATTTCTGAGTAACCTCAAATACAAAAGGTAATCAATCAACTTTAAAAACATCTCATTGCATTATAAAGCTGTTGGATATTACCCATATTATCTGTCTAATATACAAAAACTAAATTAATTGTAGCTATAATATTTTCATTCTGATTAAAGATTTTAACCTTGCTTTGTATTAGACGTTCATATACAAGTATCTTTCTGTGTTCATTTTCCTTTATCAGTTTGTTTCTAGGTAATAATGGTCCTAGGTGATAGTCCGCATCAACCTCAGAAGTTAAGGAAAAGTGTACCTAAGGGTACAATTAAGGATCTGTGAAGACCATCAATAAAATGTGTAACGAGATTTCTATTTTCAGTTACCATCAAGTTTTTACGTACAATTTACGACAACCTCCATAGTTTGTATTTTGACATATATGATATGTATTATGGAGAACAGTTCGGCATGCTGTTTCGTCTCTTACTGTATAAATACTCAATGCAGTGAAAAATTTATTAATTCTGTAGGTTCAACAGCGTCCTGCTGATTTATTTTAATTATTGCAGTATTTAACTATTTATTATAAATTATTGCAGATGCTTTTCGAATATGTTAAACCTTAAAATGATTTTCACTTTTTAAAATGACAAATATTTCCACTTAAACATTAAATTTGTAAATATTAAGAAAATGTACGTAGTATATAAAATACCGTAAAAATTATGTACTTTTTAGATTCCATGTACAGTTACTTAACAAATATGCAGATTAAATTGACTTATCAAAAAGAAACCTTCGAAAAACTTCTCAATCCCGAATAATAAAATTGGTTATGGGAACTAATACAGAGAATGGTTCTCAAGGAAGACCGTCAAAATAGCCGCACTAAATCTTCAAAAGCTCGCACGGTATCACGAGCACGTTGAAACTCTCCCTCTTGGGTAAAACGCGCAATGATCGATATAACCAGGTATAGCAGCGTAGCACGAGTTTTCCTGCCTTCCGGGTAAATTTTCTACACGGCTTAAGATTCCCTACCGTTTAAGTTGACGTATAATCATAGAAAGGAAAAAATGTCTCACCAACTCGGGTAGCAGTGATCTAATATTGAAGAATAAATTTCCTGGGCAGAACTTAAAAATCCATTACGTAAGCTAAAGGCAATGACTAAAGTTATCAGGGAACGAATTAAATGAGAAACGTTTGACACTGATGTATTTGTGTAGGAAAAGAAATTCTACTTTTACAAGATTAAAGATTAAATTATACTTTTAGAACTTTATTTACTTCTCTCGTGTCCTAGTTTGTCATGAAAGTGTTTGAGTAGGCAATCATATTTCCCTCTTGCTCTATATAAAAAGTTTTTATTCCCATTTGGGCATTTATCAAGATATCATCAAGTTGAAACAGTCTTCTCTTCTTTTATAATGCAAAATATTGATTTAAACCTAACAGCTTTCCTTTTAAAGACTATCAATGTAACTCGATAATTTTACAGGTCGTTGCATATTGAGATTTACAATAAATGTGATCGAAGATTTCAGTTGCCATTTGTAGTCATTCTTTATAATACTTGCAGAAAGTTCAATATTGGTTCAATGTCTAGAATAATTTAAACTATTTATTTATTTATCTATTTATTTTCATATTTTCCTAGTTACTTTTATTAGTTTTTAGCTTTTTCTAATTTAGACTATGTATAAAGTTTTAACGCTACAATTACGGTTATTAAGATAAATGTTTTATCGACTAATACTCAGATAACACAAGACAGCTGTAGCTATCACAAACAGTTTGCCCGAAGCTTCATCTAACTCCAAGAAAACAAACAAGAAGTGAACTACAGCAGCTAAGCTATGTAGTAACAATAAACAAAGATAGTACCTTCTAGAAACATTTAAATATAATAAAATGGATCGTATGCTATAAAACTATATACTATATACAGATATACTAAGTAAACGGCCAAAATTCCGAACATTTATTGCAATAGTTTTATGTTGATTTAGTTTTGTTTAAATTTAGAATAAACAACAAATTTGTTTTGATTGTGCATTTACAGTTTTTATGAATAACAATAAATTATTTAAATGGAAAATTCCCATTAACGTTAGAAAATGTAAAATTTTCTAAAAAAAGGTAATATCTCCGAAACGGAAGGGTCGATATGAAGAATCCAAACGTAGTTGTATAACGAATAATAATCCGCAAAAATATTTGAAGATTGCCAAATAATAAATGTCGATAACGTTATCCATCAAACAAGGATCGTGCCATTGACTTGTAAATAATGTTAAAAGTTGTGGGTTTCCGTTGACGAATCTACTGAAACTACTGGAAGGTGCGTAGAAACTTCATTTCCTTCGTTTTGTTAGTAAAATTTAACTAATTAAAGACAGCAGAGCAATTTACGGACGTTTTATTTTCTATTTTGTTAGTTACATATTTAATCACAATATTTTTGCTTGATTAAAATACAATTTTTGCTATAATAACTATTTTGCGCTAATTGTTTGTAACCGACTAATTATGTAGTTCGATAAAACAAAAATCAAATCTTTGTTTTCAGATACGTGGCTAACGTTGTAATTGGCGTTTTAAATTCGTAGAACAATCCCAAATCCTATCTATTAGCAATGGACGTTTTCAAGAGCACCAATCATTGTTCTGTGGCAAAATTGTTTAATGATTCGATGGCTATTTTGTGGCCGAACGGCATACAGTACAACAAAGTACTCCTGTTCGTCACCGACGCGGCACCGTACATGATCAAGGCTGGAGCAGGCTTACAAGTTCTGTACGAAAAAATGATTCACTTAACTTGTCTTGCCCATACAATGCATAGAGTTGCGGAAAAAGTGCGGGAAATATATCCTAACGTAAACTCTATAATTTCAGATGTAAACAAAATTGTTTATAAAGCTCCATATCGCATACAAATATTTAGGGAAACTGCTCAAGAAGTGCCTCTCCCACCTAAGCCTGTAATAACAAGGTGGGGTACTTGGCTTTCTGCAGCAGAATAGTATGCAACTTATTTTGATATTATTAAAGCATATGTAAATAAACTTAATAAACACGATGCACAAAGCGCATAGGATGCTTTTAATACTAAGGAGGTGAGGGCAGAATTATTGTTTGTTTTGACAAATTTTGTGCGTTTAGCTAAAGTAATTCAGAAATTAGAAAGTCAGGGAAATTCATTAGATGAATCTCTTGAGCATGTAAAATTGTTAGGTGTTTCTTTGAATAAAGTAAAAGGGCCAAAGGGTTTGACTATAAAACAAAAATTTAAATCCGTTATAGACAAAAATCCTGGTTTTCACTTAATTAAAAGCATAAACGATGTATTATCTGGCTAAGACATCTTAGACGAGTTAAAACATTATTCGCTTGTAGAATTAAACAATTTTAAGTATGCCCCAATTACGTCTTGCGATGTGGAACGGAGTTTCTCAAAATATAAAACAATATTTAGGGATAATAGGCATATGTTTACTTTTGAAAATTTCAAAATGTACGTCATTGTGAACTGTAACGCTCTATGTTTAGAAAATATAATTAATTAAATTATTGTATAGGATGTCCAATTTTCTGTAAATAAAATGTAAATAATGCTAAACAGGTGTTTTTTAATAATGAAAGTGTATATATTTATAAAAAGTTTCTAATAAACGCATATTTCATAATTTCTAAGTGCATATTTCACGTTTTTATAGTGCATATTTCAGCATTTTTAATTGCATACAAATCCTATACCTATTTATAATATTATTAATTATTTGAAATATTAAAAATATTACAAATTTTAGATAAAGGTTCATTTATTTTGTTTAATTAATATTTTACATTAAATTATATTTTGAATGGAAATCCATCTAGAAAAAATACCAACGTCAGAGCTGGGGAATTGAACTCCGGATCGCCCGTCTAGTAGCGAGATCGTAAGCATTGAGCTACGGGGACGCTTTTAAATGGCTAGGTTATTTATCATTATATAAAGTTACAAAGATTGTTATTCAATTAAAACGTAAAATCGATAAATTTTTTACATTATTATATAGTTGTTAATGTAATATTATTTATTATTATTGCTAAATTACAATAAAAATATTGAAAACGTTTATAATTTGCTACATAATGCGAGAATATGAGGACATTTCGAAGCAACGGGATCAATAACCTTGACTATTGAATTTTGATTGTATAAAATTATTTTTTGAAAACGAGTACATACGTATGATTATTTAACTGTAAGTACTAAATGGTAGATTGACTGAAGTTATACAGATTGTAAACGTATTATTACTATTGTCTTTACAAATTTAATGTTTACTTTTGTCGTTTTCGAAATTCTAGATGTATCATGAGTGAATCCGATGATAGGAAAATGGGGTGTGCACTTGTACACCTCCAAACATCGTGGAAGCGGTTCACATTACATCCTTAATTTATTGCCAGAGGTTTCACGTAAAAAATATAAATACGAGTATAAATTCTGGGTTAAGAAATTTTCTTAGCTGTTGATGGTTTATTACTTTTTTTGTTGTTGTAGATAAAGTATAGTGTGTAACGCGTGCAAAAACCCATGTGATTCAGAGAAATTGGCACTTTTCTGCACTTGTAACGCAATATACTATTTAATGTCTAGACGATCTAATTCTTTACTTCTTAAACTAGTGAAAAGTAGTATATTATTATACTTACAAGTTTTATAAGACAATCTATTGTAGCACGAGTTGTTTAGGACAGTGTTACTACGGTTTCACTTTTTCAAAATGTGGATTTCGCTTTGATAAACTTTAATTTTTCTGCCATTGCATCGGCAGCAAGTTCTTTTACTGACAATGGTCTGCGGCAGCAAAAATACACATCTTTAACTTTGTATAATATTGAATCGCAAAATGTCATGTTTTTCTGACATTTGAAAAGAAATTACTTTTTTACTATTTTCGGTAAATTGCAATGCAAGTGTACATACGCGTGCAAAATGAGTGTTTTTTCTTCGTTTCTTCGTCCTTAAGCTATTATCGAATAACTTTTAGAACTAGTAAGAAAATATTATATTTTGCAACTTGTATTAATAACTGTGATATTTTAAGCTAATATGTAAATATAGAAAATGTTAACAAAACAGTGAAAAATAATGGTAATTCTTTTATTAACGACATCTATGCACCAGCGTCTATTATATCCTACAATACTACACCTGCATCTACTATATCAGGCGCGGATTCACGGGAGGGGGGGAAATGGGGAAATTCCCCCCCCCAATGTATAAATAAGTATATATATATAGGATAGAAACAAATAATGTTTGGTTAATTATTATGTATTAAAACAATTATTTTTCTAAATCCCCCCCCCAAAATAATTCTCTGGATCCGCCCCTGACTATATCCTACAATAATTAGTGTGATACATTTTGAAACTTTTACGTAGATTACGTAGAAGTTTGAAAACGTAGCGCAAGTGCATTTTCGTTTTTTTCATATTAGTCCGGGAGCAGCGTATTAAAATTCGACAGGGTCTTCCGGACTCGATGAGACACGGATTTTGAGAACGGTTTTTATGTATAGATTTTAATAATTCCAAAAATAGTCGAAAGTCAGTTGTAAGAGCCGAAAAATTAGCTTTCCCTTGATTTATAATTATTATTTTATGTATTATAGTCATTAATATACTATAGTCTATAAGAAGGGAGACAGAACAGACTGCGCGAATTACAGAGGCATCGCGCAACTAAGTGTAGCTTACAAAATCCTCGCGACCCACCTGAAGAACAAACTCAAGATGGAAGCAGAACATGAGATAGGCGAATACCAGTGCGGATTTAGGAAAGGCAGAGCGGTTGTAGACCAATTGTTCGCACTGAGAGAAATACAAGCCGAAAGCTATGAGTATAACAAAGAAACATTTGTAATATTCATTCGACTCGATCAATCGGAAAGTACTGTTCAAAGCATAGGAAGAGCTAGGGATAAACAGAAAACTTACAAAACTAATAAAACTAACCCTCTAACAAACAACAAATAAGGTAAAAATCAGAAATAAAATGTCAGAGAAGTTTGAGGTACATGAAGGATTACGGCAAGGCGACCCACTGTCCTCAATACTGTTTAATTGTGCACTAGAATATGCTCTTAGGAAAGCAGCGATAAATAGAACAGGACTAGTATACCATATAAAACACCAATGTTTAGTGTTTGCGGATGACCTAACAATATTAGCGAGAAGCGGAATTGACAGCCACAATCCTGAAACTAGAAGAAGCAGCACAGACAATTGGACTAAGTATAAATGAAAAGAAAACCAAATACATGACATAGGCAGAGCAAGAGTACAACAACACCAACAGGCTAACCATAATAACGAACAAAGGGCGGATATATAGCTTCGAAGAAATGGACAGATTTATATATCTAAGAACAGAGTTTTACAGAACATCTGATACAAGAAAAGAATTTCAGAGAAGAATTATGGTAGGAGATACGTGCATACGGGCATTTAATAACTGCATGTACAACAAAAACTTATCATGAAGGCTAAAAATAAAAATATACAAAACCATTATAATGAAATAAATAAAGATTAGTAAAAAGTTTCACGGTATTTATTAAAATATAACCTGACAATATTGTTTCGACAGCTATGCTGTCATTATCAAAGGTAATATAAATATAAACAAACACGTCGCTAAGGTAAATACAAAAATAAGTAACTAGATAAAAAGATAGAAATAATAATAATAAGAATTAAATATCTAACACTTCTAGTAACGGAGAATTACTGAGCTCAAGTTGTTCATTCATTAAAGGTACCCTGAGTTTATGTTTGTATATCTCAAAGGCTTCTAAAATGTCTAATTTGCGTTTATTATTACAAAAATGTAGGAATTTTATATTATTTTAAGGAGTCATTATCGTGTGATTTTTCTGCGCCGTGATTGTGCGACTGGTTCTAAATTAACCCCGCGTTAATTTAGAACCAGTGGTACAACCACTAGTTTTTCTTTTGCGAGTGCCGTGCTCTGTTGCAGACCGTTAGCGTTTCGCTCCTACACTTGTATTGTGCTTGTCCAATGATCACAAGTATACGAATCCTACAGCTTAAGGAGGACTCCGAATCACCCTAAGTACATAATACTTGAGTTTTTTATTAATTTTAGGAAAATTTCCTAGAAAAGGTATACCAAGGTGGTTTACCATTACCTTCCGAGGGAAAAGCAATTACTTCTCCGAAAATTTGTTGATTCTGGGCAATTATTGATCCTCAAATCTTTCCCAGAAGTATTATCAACCAATTTCAGATGTAGAAAAGCTATTAGAAAAAAATTGTCAGTATTTTTGGTATCAGAAAATTTTGGTTTAAAAAGCTTGTACCTTCAACTGCTGTCGAATACCTATTTACATAACTTTTATTACGACTTTCTGAGCAATTTTCTACACCAAAAAAGTCAAGAATGTAAGTGATAATATTTAATACTCTGTCGAAGTGTTCGCTAAAGCTCCACTTTTCGAAAAGGCGTTTGTTATTCATTATTGATGGAATGCCTGAAAATATTCTATGAAGATCAGAATTGCAAACATTTGCAGCTATAAATTAGGAATTTGGATAGAATAATAGTCAATTTAGTATTTACAACAAAAATCTCATATACAGTTTTACCTTTTTTGAGATATCTTTTGCTAAAGTTGACGGGTCGTTTTTATATTTAAAAAATTGATTTAAATGTAGATATATTAATTAAAAATAAATAACTGAATAAAATTATTACTGTCGGTAAAATGTACCTTTAACAATATTTGTCACAAAAAGTAAAATCGAAATCAAAATTAGTTTTATCACTATCGACAGATATGTGCAACTGACAACTGCACTGTTGAATATTACATACGAGGGACATTCAGATTCAAACGAGAATTGTAAGCCCGTGGTTTTGAATGCGGAATAATTCGGTTAGGTACTATGGGAGGTAAGAATTGTTACCTACGCGGTTCTGAAATCTTTGATGTGGCAGTAACGAAGATAGCGGGCGTGAAGTAACACCATTTCGCAAGCACGAGTGTTTTATTGGCACAAAGCATTTTCTGAAGGACGAGAGAAAGTTGAAAATGAACCTCACGATCGCTGACCCAGAACCAATTTAACGGCAAAACACATTCAAACGGTTCGTGACCTTATTGAAAATGACCGCCGCCTCACCGTCACTGAAATTGCTTCTGCGGTAAACCTCAGCATTGGGGGTATCCATTCCATCATCCACGATGAGCTTGGTTTCGGCAAGATTTCGGCTCATTGGGTTATTCTTACAGAAGAACAGAAAACCGTTCGCCTCGACGTTTCCCAAAGGCATCTCATTCGATATCGAACTGAAGGAGACTCTTTTCTTAGACGCATTGTGACCTGTGATAAGACTTGGATGCATCATTACACCCCTGAGAGTAAACAGGCGAGCAAAGAATAGCGAAAACGAGGAGAGGCTGCCCCAGTGAAAGCCTAAACGCGGTAGTCAGCTGGAAAGGTTCTCGCGATGGTTTCCAGGGATTCGCAAGTTGCTGGATTCTCTGCATGACCACAGAACAGTTAATGCTGCTTATTACTGCACTTTCTTGGATCAAACGAAAGCCGCTTATTGGAGCAAAAGGCGAGGACAACCCATCAGGGATGCCATTTTGCTACACGACCATGCCCGGCCGCATACGGCAAACCAAACACGTTCGAACTTGGAGGAAATGTTCTGGGAGATCCTTGCACACTCACTATACAGTCCCGACCTGTCGCCCTGTGATTTCCATATGTTCAGATAACTCAAAGAGGCTTTAGGAGACCAGCGCTTCAACGATAATGCCGCAGTGGAAGTGTTTGTGCGTAATTGGCTCCACACCCGCCCTGTTTATTTTTACAGTGATGCCATACCGAAACTGCCAATTCGTTGGGAAAAATGTGTAAACAAAGGGGGGGGGTGTGAGCTATTGTTTGTTAATTTTTGTCTGCTTCAATACAGCTGAAAAAATCATACTCGTTTAAATTTGAATGATCCTCGTATAATACATTTTATTTATATCAATGTTAAATAGCTTTTAGTGTAGTTAGGACCTAATAGAAAATTATTTATAGAAATTTGCGGGCAATTTAAAGTCTCCTAATGACTTCTAAATGATTATTTAGATCTAATAATTTGATTTTTGAATTTTGTCCACATGACAACACACTGTGCGTCCTTCAGAAAATCTCGAAATGAAAATTCGAAAACAGGTTTTTAGTAAACTTGTGTCATCGCATATCTCGTACCTGTACACGAAGCGTTTAAGAGAAATTAAAAGATAATTACAAGTTCTTGACATTGTTTTGTTAAAATATCAAAACATTATACTATTTCTGACTGTTGGATATTTTTCTTTTACAAAGAGGTTTTTGTAGTAGAATACATCTGTAAAGAGTCAGATGTTCTTATTGCAACAATAGTTTTTAGAATTCTAATAACTTATAAAAATCGGTATCACTGATTGCAAACGTTCTACCTTTAGCGAAGCTTCCAAACCTCACCTAAATTTGGTGAACGTTAAAATATCAGAAAGAACCTTAAGGGTTGTCCCTCCACTTCATTATTAAACGAAAAAAACCTTATCGTTACTATGGCTTCGGCATACTTAAAGAAGATCTAAGGAAGTATAATTAATATCCATCGAATATAAAAACAAGCGTCAAAGCATTTTCTCGGATAAATCTTTGTTTTTGTAAACAAATATAATTATGCCTATAAAAAAGTTTCAATTCAAGGTCTGTTTGATGGCAGAAGCGACATGATGTTGCCTAAGTTCTAAAGAACAATAAAAGTATTTAATATTTTTGCAGATTTATAACTGTCCATTCCATTTCCGAATACCCTAATTTAGAAAACTAGGTTAGACTTCACAAATTAGATTGCATTAAGGAGCCATGGATATTAAAAATTCTATTGTACAGATATAGTATTATTCATTAAAAATAAATACACATGTGGAGCAATCAGACAAAAGCAGATAAATCCGTTTTAATCAATTTAGAGTTATTAACGAAAATAATATATTTATAATTCCGTAACAATTAAAAAAAATAACTAATGTATTCTATAAAGCTAAGTCATTAAACGTCAAGGTTTAAATTTTATTTATTTTTTCATTTTATATAACAAGTTTTTCACAATAATTAAATGGATGTATCTAGTTTTGCTTGATCGAAATGGAATGTTTTCGTGTCAAGTTTTTGTCTTCACTTTTTATGAAGTTACTATAATAAAAGTATCAACAACTTACCATTTTGTATAAGATATCATGTTATTTTTAAATGCAATTATTGCGTAAACAAATTTCCTAAACATTAAAGATTTTTCAGAAAATAATTTTGTGCATTAAAATCTATCAACTGCACTAATTTATTTTACATTTTCATCATATTTCTCTACAGCTAGTGTTGGAAAATGCTCGAGCATTTATTTTTGGAGAATATTTCCGGAGCACAAACGAGAATAAACCCTCAAAAGTGAGCAGGACTGGAGAATATACCTTTAACTTGCAAAGATATACCCAAAATAAAGATAATTTCAAAAGTTCTTCAAATTTCTCAAAATGCTGAAGATGCTCGAATGTTCTCCAATTTTCCTCCTCTCATTTATAATGCTAGTAGTTGTAGTTAATTTGACTGTTGTAAGGTAATATGTTGAAAAGTAATGCAATAATAGAAAATTGGAAACTATTAAGCTCGTTGGGCCATATTTAAATCTCACATTAAGTTAATAATGTGTTTAATTGCCATGGTGACCAACTCTTATCTTTTTCTACCTATTAGAATAAGATAAAGCTATATTTCTTTGTTAATTCTAATTAGAACTTTAGTTCGAGACACCTTTAATCTTGGCATGTGAATACGTCCAATGAATACGTCTTTACAGCTACCGGACCCAACGCTGATCGCGGACACTTCGCCGACCCTTAAAGATAAATTTTGCTATTGAACACTTTGCCGACCGTGAATAATACGCTGACCGCGCAAGGTGTCCATTGCTTACGGTCGGCGTAGAGTCCACGGTCGGTGTCCAGTACCCAATCACCGCATGCACAAGTAATACATGTTAAAAACTTTACAAACATTTGTCACTGTTTATATAAACAAAATATAACAAATTTAAATAAAAAGTTGGTGTATAACTTGAACAAAAAATAAAACAGGTGCTTCCGGGCGGTAGCCTAAATTTCTTGTCAATGATGCTTTCAAAGGCATAAATTATGCAAACTATGCTTATAAAACTGTCTGTCTTTTGAACACCCGACACCGACAGCAGCTGCGAGAAATACGGGTACATTTTGCGTGGGGACGCGGTTTAAGATCGTTAGTTTCGATTTTATTCTCAATTTGTAATGATTCTGTTTATGCTCGTTTGTGACGTTTGTGCTATATTATTCTGAAATTTCTCGACAATTATTATGAGAACGTTCGCGAACGTGCTTGATTATTCTCCTAGCTGCTGCGTGTGACACATGTACATTTTGCGTGAGCATGCGGTTTAAGATCGTTTAATTTCGGTTTTACTCTCGATTTTGAATGTTCTTGTTTATGCTCGTTTGTGCTGTATTATTCTAAAAGTTACCGAGAATTATTATGAGAACGTTCGCAAACGTGCTTGATTATGCTCTTCAAGAGAACGTTCTTTTGATACGTTTTTATTATGCGCGAACGTTCTCATCAGCATTTTCAGAACGTTCTTTCATTTACAACACTATCTACAGCCATAACTTTCTTAAGTGGATTTATCTTGTTGTCGTTGAAACATACCTAAATATTAAATTTATTTTTTTGAATTTATCTGCTTTTGCTTGATTTACTTGGTTTTGAACCGAATTTTCAATAGGATTGGTGTTAGTTAGCGTGATTCTGAGAGCAGAATTGGATTTATCTCATTATTTGTCTCCACACATATGTAAAGTAAGAAGCTTTTCTTACTTTAAAAAAATCTTCTGTCTTACTCTTTTTTCACAGTTTGATATTTTAATTGAAAGCCTTCTCCACATAGAATCAAAAATATGAAAATGGTTTTACTGTAACTTAAAATTTATGTATAATTTGTATCTTCTGCTGGTTTGAAAAATGATGTTATTGCCTATCACGCTCGTTTTAATAATCGAAGAAATCTCTTCGACATGACCTTTGGTAATTTCCAATCCAATTAGCAAACAAAACACAAACCAAAAACTCGTAGTCAGCGCGGCATGCCTGTATTTGATTAATGAGTTAAATGCTTGACCAACAAAATGCTGCACCAAATTCATTTAAAATCTAATAACGTTCCGCTTATAAACTCGGAATTCATATAAGAAGATAGCTACGGGATAAAGAGTAAAGTGATAACATGAATTTTAACTTTTAAACTGATTCTCATGCAGCCTGTTTAACTTGAAACCTATTACTACTGTGAAAACAGAAAACCAAGTTTTTCATGGCCGCTAAAACACGAACCATAATATTGATCGCAGGTTTAGTAGCTCTGGAGTACTATTGCTATCAAATAAACCACTATAATTCAGTTTTACTGATAACGATAACCGAACAGAGTTGTCGAAATGGTGTGTTAATTTAGTTTCAATTTATAGCTATATTTATAACTTACTATAGAAGCAGTTGGGCCACAGATTTTATAAAGTTGTTTGATAAAATCGAAAAAACGCTTCAAATAAGAACTATAAAATGACACAATTTTATTAGATACCAGATCTTAGTAGACAACTTAGGAAAGCGTTTTAAAAGACAATTATTGACAATTTGAAAGTAATGAAGGTTTATTGAAATGATTAGAATTGCTGAAATGATATAATAATTAGTGATATCAGTAAATACTGGTTTGATACTGGCACTGTCAAACAAAGATAAAAGCTTGAATAGTCATATTAGAAACTACAGTTTTTGTTTTGTTTAGTATATACTAACTAGTCTTGCACTTTATAAACAGACTTTTTGTAGGAAGAGTTGTCCATACGAGCAGTCTTTAGTTCCTTTCTAAAGAATTTGTAATGAAGGTTTTTTAAAGATGGTTTATCTATTTTTGATTATTGTTGTCTGCTTTTAAAATTTTCCACTCTCTCTTCATGTTTTCTCTTAGATTCTTGATATGTTTATGTGAAAAGATCTTGAATATGTTTATGTGAAACAGTTTGACTTTTACATTAATCCCCTTAAACATCTGAAATCAGATTGAATTTCTGTGAGATAATTATATAGAAAATCCATCTATCAGAAATACTCAGGATTATTCAAAGTTTCAAAGTAATTAAATACCACTTATTGGCCGCAGGTCTACCTAGCTCAGATAAGAAAAATGCTTTCTCCATTCTGTGTGTATTTTGGCCGACTTGTTCGTGATATATTTAAGGCCCTTTTAGGACCGATTTACAAACACGTATCAGATTATCCATTGATGGGGTTATAATCATCAAAGACACACCAATAGAACGATTCATTCGTGAGCCCGAGAAGATTAATCATCCATCTGCCAGTCTAAAAACAGCCAAATTCAAATTTTTTATATTCAATTGATGCACTCACCTAAGATTAATCAAGTAAGGACGGAATCAATAATTTAATATTGCTTTCGTTTTTTATGTTCTATGTACACAATCTCACTTTTTATCAAGCGATGCCAAAGGGTCTGCTTGTACAATTTATCTGTTATTTGTTTATAGAATCTGCATCCAATAATACAGTTTATTTCACGTAGGATGCTGGCTATGGAATTAACTTGCTCCGTCCAAAAAGCGTATGGGTTAAAGGTGTTGTTAAGCGGATTTACAACTTCAGCTTAATAAATTAAACAAAAAATGTAGATAGCCATTTCACAAGTAAAATTTCTAAATTCTTAAAAATAAGCCTGTAATTAATTTTTGAAGTTGAAAGATCCGATGCGTGTGACGTCACACGTGCACGCGCCTATTACGCAAAGCATACTAAACTGCTTTGGTAGTAAAAATCCGACCACAAATTAGTGCATTTCACGTATTTGGAGGTAAATAAAAAGTGTTTATTTATTAGGTTATTTACTGGTTATTACTATTGTGTAGTTACCCATTAAAACAACATGCCTCGATGTTGTATATTCGGGTGCAAGAATACCGAAAAAGCTGGCGAATATAATACAGAAAAAAATCTTAAAATTTACTGGCAGTGGTTGCAAAGAGTGAAGGGGGTGGATTGTATCAAGAAATTTTTCCAAAAAAATCGAATGAATTACGGGAGAAAATAATAACTATTTGTAATAGAAAAGAACTTTGCTGATCCTACGTATTTGAATATTTAAAATGATAAATATGCAGCCATAATCTCTGCAAATAAAGCCACAGCAGAGCGTCCTTTGTTGGAGGAAGCAAAAAAACTCATATAATCATTAGATGTCCTTATTATTATTACCAATAGAACGTATTTAGAAATGCAACAGTTTAATTATACGTGAAAACTAGGAGTACATGTTATTTTAAAAGTTATTTTTACTTTTTTATAACTTATGTAAATATTTAGTTAACACAAAATATTTAAAAAATTATTCCTTTTTCTTAATCAAAATAATCTGGACCTTCTCCTTCTGTATCATTATCTTCGGGATATTTGCTTAGTTTTGAAACGACACAAGCAGGTATTACCTTCCTTTTATTTTTTCCGCAAGGCAACTAATTTTCCCAATAAATAAATTGTTAATATGATATATGCCGTCACTAACGATTGCTTAATTCGGTAAGACGTTTTCTATTAGTTTGATCCGCTCGTAATAGCATCTGGTAGCGAGAAACTTGCAAAGTGTCTAGATTTACTACTACACTATGAAAAGATTCGTGCAAAATTATACACTAACCCGCTTTTGAAATTGGAAATTTCATTTGTTTTCACACATCAATGTGATTCATAATTTGTACTCATAGCAGCACAAAATCGCAATTAATTACACCAGGCGACGTTTCCGATTCTAATATTGTCTTCGCTTGTGATAAATCGTTAACTGATGCCTCTAAATCATAAAGTGTTTAAATGCATGTGATATAATTGTATCCATTCTATATTAATACACTGTATCAATAAAAATTGCAATAAACCCTTAAATAAACTAACACTAAACCCTATACGCATAGCAAGTGTTTCTGTCGCATGCACGCGTGACGTCACACGGCCGCGTTCGAGTCGAGCGACAGCGGGTTTACAACACCTTTAATATAGCAAGACGTTTATTGTACTTAATAGAAATAAATTTAAATTTAATTTAATTTAATTGAATAACTACTAATTAATTTATTAACTACTATTTTAATGATACGCATTCTTATTCGTAGCAAGAATATTATTTACTAGATTAGAACTTTGACAAATTAATGTTTAATAAAATCCTAAATATTTTTATGTTACCATTCTTTTTAAATATAAGAATTCTATTAAACAATTTCCAGTAGTGATCAGAGTGAAAATAAAATATGTAAACATCTTACTTCTAGCCATTTAAAGACAATTAGCATTTATGATAGGTAAACTAAAAAACAAACCATTGAAAAACAATTAGATTATTTATTATTGTCATTACAGTCACATTTTTGCGTTTCGAGCGGAGTAGTTACACCGATTGAGTACTTCGCGGTTTGTGTTATATCTTTTTCATTTTATAATTCCAGGCCAAGTATCGAATTCACAATCCCAGATGTTTGTTATAATTTTTTGGAATATTTCGAACGAGAAAAAGAAAATAAAGGGCCATTGATCTCAGTTTTACACGTACAAAAGGTGAGTTCTGATTATTATATTAAGTAATATCTAAGATGAATTTGATTTTCTCAAAAATAATCGTGACTTTATCTAAACTAAAAATAATTTTAGTGTATGGCTGATGGTTTACAAATTAGCGAAGAAACTGTGCGTACGACAAAAAAAGGTATGAAATAAATCCTGTTCTGACTGGTTCATATAAGAAACACATAAGAAGTAACAAAGAACTCAAAATTCCCCTGATGCAGTTAAACCTCTAGTCAACAAAACTTTACTTTTGCTGAAATTCGAGCTTAAGGAAAGCGAAAAATTAGCGTAAGCAGTCTTTTCCACCTTTTGAAATCGTATGGGTTTGGTTACGAAAAAGATAATAACATAAGAGTACTTTGTGAACTGCCGCACGTTTTTTCTTGCGAAGAACATTTGTGAATTCCTTACTGCACTACAAATTAAAATGTAGCATGATGCTTATGTATGATTATCTCTGATTTGGACTTTTTAATTTATAGTAAGTGAGTAAATAAAATCATTTATAACGTTACAAGTGACCTATACATCTGATGATCTGTACAGCTTCGGCGATACCTTCTATTGTTCCCTGGTGCACCACAATGCTCAACGATGTACTAAACATTTGACTTCACATTCACTTTGAAGATTTTTTTCTAGTTTCTCCCCATTATCTTTCTACTATGTATTTCACCCTGCAAACTGAGTAAAGATTTTAATTTTATTAATTTATATTGATCTTTCCTGTAGGATTTAACATTCAGTTTCCTTTTAACTTCATTGTTAGCATCATTCTTCTTTCTGACAGGAGCTATTTGCAAAGGCACCTTGCAGTTTAAAGTTAAATTGATCTTTGGCGTTCTATATATTCTTTTATAAAGTATTTTTAAAGATTCCAATGATTTCAGTATGAGTACCTGATTGATTTGATCTTCAGACCGCTGGAAGTTGAATTTGTTAAAACCACCAGATAATTGTATTGATTTTATAAAACTCTTTTTAGGCTTCCATTAATTTACAATAATTTCCTTCTACGTGATATCATACTATATTGTGATCTCATCTAAGTATCCCGTTAAGTTGTATAAAAATTACAATGGTTCCAACGTCTTGTTAATACGTCAACGGCTTTGCCTAGGTAGGAAAGTTAAACGCTTTTGTAGCTTAAAATTAAATATAGTTTATACTTTAGGCTGTATACTTTAGTACTTTCTCTGGTAAATACCTCGTCATAGATTATTATTTACTAACGACTACTTCTAAATTTCAAAATCGATGTATTCATAAAAGCAATAGATTATACACCTGATGACAAGAAGTTGTTAAAAACGATGTATTGTTGAATAAGTAATAAAAGCAGTAGTTATTAAGAACTTAGCCTTTAGACTTTTTAGTAGTTATTTGAGAAAACGGCAAATAAATGGAAACTAACAATTTCAGTAGTTTTCATGACTTAATAATGTCCAGTTTTAATAATAATATTCAATCAATACGTTTGAAGTAAATAAATATTCATTAATACAGTAACTAATTATTTGATTATCTAATCTAATTATATAACCAGCTGTTATTATCAATGATTAATCTAAATTTTGATATTATTTATTATATTAATTATTAATGAATATATTTCAACACAATTTCAAGCGAATCTTCAGAAAGTAAAGTTTCTATTATGGAATATATGTAGTGTATTTTCCTACTTGATACCTTACTTGCACGGTATCTTTCAAAGTTAAATATCGTTTTAAGTTTTTGTAAACGGTGTTATAACAAATACATTATTTTGTGTATACAGATACAGATGCTATCAGAAAAAGATACCTAGATACAGATACAGATGCTTTTGCAGTAAGTATCTAGATCCAAGTACATAGCCTAACATAATGTATCTAGATACATTTGTAGATACTTGTTTTACTGTAATCACCGCGAACATAAGAACCTACTAGTCAATTTCTCGTACTGAAAATAGTCATTTAACTAATCACCAATTCCAGCACTAGTCTATAACAGCAATATTTATTAAAATTTATACATATTAAAAATGGATTGTTATTAAGCAGAAAGCAATATCCAAAGATAAGTACAGTGTGCATTCAAACCTTTCCACTTTTTAGAATTATTATGTGTTCTTTTCACACTTGAGTTAATATTTTAATAAAAATATAAAATAAATAAATCATTATTAAATCATTCCAAACATGATGTTTGTGTGGATTTTCTATCTTCAGTCTTGGTGATGTGCATAATATTAATAATAACTTGCATAAACTCCAATAGTTTTAATTGTTTGAAAACCTAGTTTGAAAAATGTTTTACCACTTTAACAGAAATCATCATAGCCTAGATCAACCTAGATCCCAGTCAGCAAACTGACGTTATAATGACATTATTTTTAAGTGATTATTGGTCGGCGACGTCATGACTAATAAATGATGTCCATAAGATGTCACATTATGGGACGTACTTAGATGTCTTTTATACGTATAATAACGTCGTTTTTAGACTTCTAATATTATTAATTATAATAAATACATTATTTTTGTATTGTCAGGTCTACTGATGTACGAAAGGCAAATCTGGCAACACTGTTTCATTTTATTTTTTTACTGAACCGCACGTGAACACATACCGCAATGCAAACAGTAACAACATCTTGTGTATTCATTTTACTCTTTAATAAGTAACGTTCCTACTTATTATTAAAGTTGTCGACGTACATTTATAGTGTATGTGTACAACTACTTCATATAATACTTGTGTGGTTTGTCACAAAGGGTGAGTATAATAATTACTTGTTCCGTTACAATACTACATAACCTATACAATTTTACCCGTTCGGCGATTTTGTGAGACTAGTATTATTAATTTTAATACTAATGTAATGTAAAGGTTGCTTATAGTACTTACTAATATTATTTTTTATTTTAGTTAGATCATCAATTATTTTACATATTGTTTTAGAAGCTTGTTAGTAACTAATTACTTTTATTTTTTTAATAATTATGAGATTAAGTTAGTAGAAGAGATTAATAATTATGTATGAAATAAATGTTATATAATCAGCTATTTATTTATAATTCCTGTCCTAGTCCTAGTAAGTATATGGGAGTTTTAATGGCGTCATTGAACAACGTTTTAATGACGTCGTTGAACTACGTTTAAAAAACGATTTTACTTACAAACAGCTGCATTCTACCATAAGATAATATCTGACAAGCAGCCTCCCTAGTTATACAATAAAATTAGGTACAGGACAGATGTGCACAATATAAATCTGCGCCATAGAGGTCTGTCGACCGTCCCCAAACATAATACTACTTTTTATCAACGTTCGTTTGCCTACACTATCGCAAACATTTATAATGAGATACCCTTTTCTATTAAAACGCTTGCTAATTAAACAATTAAAAAAGCTTTGTTCAAAAAGTTACTATTAACCAATTGATATACCAGCTCGTAAATAGTACATGTAATTCATTCTTTGTAAGTTATTTTGTTTTCTGTATGGATTGTATTATCTGTGTAATCCTGCTATTTTTTGTTCTAGTACTCCAAGGGGATGATGGAAGAGCAGCTTATGCTGAATCATCTCCTTGTGATTCAGTATAATTACTATCCAGAATAAATATTATATTAAATATACATATATTACATAAAATTATATATCTCGAATCTCTATATCTCGAAATTTAATATCTCGAAGACTTAATAAGCTGAGGTTTTACAGGCAGATGGACCTTACCCCAAGGGGTACATGAGCATTTTAATCCTAAAAAACCAAGGGGTCGCAGGAGGAGGCATTTCTTAAAAAATCATTATGGCTGTATACATCTCTTGAATGACAGCTACAAGCCTTAAATTTTCACAGATTATACTTGAAGAAATTATAAAGGTAATGAAATACATAAATTATCGGTGTTTCATCTAGGGGCGGAGTAAGACAATGTTCCAGAGGAAGAAGAGTTTTCCGAAAAAATTATTAGAAAAGTATTGATTGTTATTAATCTGTATATGACACAACGGACCTTTTATAGACCTTCTTGAGTTTACCTTTAACTGTTACTGTTTTCGCAGCGTAAGGCAATTTCCTGATTACTTCTTTTACATTTTGCTTATTATTCGATTTTCGAAAGACCCTTTGAACAATTTTTATATAAAAAAAACGTTCTTCAAGAGGCAAGCTATCGAATGGTGAAAACGGCTTTAAAATCTATTCAGTGATTCTCGAAATTTATCAGTTCTTACGGAAACATAAGTTAATTGTAATTATTACCGGCGGCATTACCAGCTTTTGTAAATAGATCTTTTTTCTGACTGCTTTGATAACTGAGGCGATCAGAGCCGAACCGTTGATTTTTCAACGGGAGTTATGCTATAGTATCGAATTAATAGTGGCTTTCTTAGATTATTGTCTACACCGGTTTGGTGGTAGAAAAAACCCGAATAAAACCCACACTTACTATTTCGGAAAGTCTTCAATGACAGATTGTTAAAAAAGTTTGTGTAAACTATCACTACTAGAAAACTAAATGTTTCTGACACTGTACAAGCTGTACATGTAATATATTGTTGTTTGTGGTAGAATCTCCTTTATAAAATGTGAGAAAAGAATTACTTGAAGATCTCTGCTATTTTACATCTCGTCACATCAGACAGAAATAAATAACGACGTAGCAAGCTAAGAAGGATAATAAGTTAAGATCAAATTCAGAAGATTAACGCGGATTTTGGTTAGGTCGTATTTCTTATTGATTCGGTATTAAAAGGGACCGTCTAGTTATCTAGATGTCCTATCTGTTAACTCCTTTATTACTCAGGGTCTCCACAAAGGGGGTATCCTTTTAGGTCTTAAATACACATACGTTCAAAAGAAGCTATCCAATTTTTACCAAACACAAAATCTACATTTGGATGAATATATAAAAAATTTGAATATAGTAACAAACCTAATAAACTGATAACGCCAAATAAAGGTAAACTTAGCAGCTATTTATAGAATTTCTATTTAATACAATAGCATTCTACAGTCACGATAAAAACATATTTCCGTATTTTCATAAGCACTTAATAGTTATTCGTTATTCGATTCTATAATATTTTTTGCCATTTGAAGGTCTATTACGTTTTGAGATACAGAAACGTGAGAATGTGACATGTTTTTAACGAACAAAGCAAACCCTTGTAGAACGATACTCTCTATTCACTTTAGAGAATTGGGAAGTGTAAAGATACTCACGTCAAAATGATAACAAGGGTGATATCTTTACGTTTTCATCGAACGCTTCCCATGCAAGGGATATTCATGAAAATTCAGTGCCGCACGAGGTAGCTGAACTCCCTCTTTGAAGTTCCGACGCCCGTTTCCGCTTAACTTTCCCAGCTATAAAGTTGGTTGCCCACTTTATACTCGAATGTATTATGGCGTTATTACATTACGTATTACGGTTACGCAAATTACTGAGAAAATATACTCAGATGGTTAACAGGATTCAATTAGAATTTGTTAATGCTGGAATTCAACTTTATTTTACAAGAAAATTGCACTACAGTCAAATTTATCCTATTAAAAACGCATAAAAAGCGCGTGTCCGGCATACAAATCATTATAAAACCCACCAGAACAGCGTATAATTCCTTTTTGCAAATATCAAAACGGTCACTGCAGTTTCCGTGAGTGGAATTTAAAATTTTACGTTGTTAACTCGATGACGGTAACAACACTCTGTAAATTAGATCTAAAGAGCCGAACAGAAATTAAATTGTGAGAGTTCAAGATACTGCATTTGTTTTGTTTTGCATATTTTCTACTGTTTCTACTTTCAAAAAAAATGTTTTGAAAACAGAAAGATATTGAGTACTTTAACTTGCAAATGTCAAAACTGGAAAAAGTGTAGAGTACTTACATTCAACCTTACATTGAGATTTATTTTTAAATATATTAAACGTAAATAGATTAAAATAATGGCTATCTACAATATTAGGCCGGTAGGAAAGCAGTTACGGTCGAACTAGTAAATCATGGGTCGAGTCCGTTGGGGCGAGACACTTGAATTAGCCAGACAAATAATTTGAGATAATTATTTTTGATATTTGTTTTGTAAGATACATAACCAAAAAAGGTATATACACCGAAAGGGATAATAATGGGAAATCGCGCAATTGTTAGAAGAAAAGATGAGTTGCAGCCGTTTACACGTGTTTCACACTTATTAGTGATCATCAGGACGGCAGTAACAAAACGGAAGTAATAAAAGCAACTAACTCAGAAAAAAGTAACAAACATAAGGTTTCATATATGTAACTAATTTGGCATCTGTCAAAGTTAACCCCAAAATCTACAATAAATTGATGTTTTTTACAATTTTGTGTATAAGAATACAAAAAATATTGTCCGATAGCTGTGCGCTGCCAATTTAGTAAATTTATTATAAGCATTATTAATCTAAACTTAACAAGCTGTGTAACAATTCGATTTGAAATACCTACTAGACTTCGTCAAGGGTGTCGATAAGTACTTCCGGTCTAGGACATAGCGATATATCTACGGGACGAGTTCCTAAGGTAGTAGGGTAGTTCCATGTTAAGTAATGCAATTTTTCTGATCTTTGTAACGGGTACATTTTCCAACAGCATTTTGTATGCAGAATTTTGCATTTATTCTTATTAAAAAATCTTAAGTTCGGTCCTGTGGACTTCGCTTTATTTAAACCAGCATTTCATCATGTAAACATTTCCTATAGAAAGCACCTTTAGGAAAGGATTGTTTTATATTTGATATAATTAAACAACGTGGCGTCATAAAGAATGATGTTTTTCAGTATTTGTTTGCTTATATTTTAGTGTAATATCAATTACTTCATGAAAAACTTTGATCAAAAACTATGGGAAGTGCTTGGTCAACTTATGTTATAGAGATATTTCTGTTAACATTCTGAGAATACAGGATTCGAAAATACAATTTCCTTTGTTAGTGATCTGCGTGTTAAATTTTAAGTCAGTTTACGGCGTAGGAATCTTGTCTACACGCCAGACGCTGTATCACTTCGCATAAGTTTGGCGCGCGATTTCTGGCGGTTCTACTTTTTTGAAGATCTAGATTTTTTCTAGATTTGAGTCTAGAATCCTATAGAAGGTCAAGTAAAAAGCGCCCTTGCTGCATAAAAACAGATGTAACCACGCGGAGCTACGGGATCCGAGGAAATAAAAACGCTCGCTGGGGTTGGCGCAAAAAGAATTACCACCGAACTTTTGCGGCGGGTAGTCGATATTAAAAATGTTTACACTTTAACCTGGGGTGTGCGGTTTTTCATCGTTTGAGATTCGATCAATAATGATTGATCGATATTGAATTAGTGTTACTGGATTACTGTTTATTAATCCTTTAGAATTGAAAGAAATTCTACATACAGTGTATTATCGTTTTAATGTTATTTCGTACTAAGTGCTAATCCTTTTAAGAGGATCTACATTCCGTAAAGTCGTGTTTGAAAGACTTATAGTTTCGTATCGTGAATAAATAATAGGGTTTATTCTTTGGTGAAGAACCTGTAATCACAATTACTTTGTTTCGCCTGATCTTAAGACAAGTGCAGTTTGTTAATGAAAGAAAAATCATTTAAAGCCGATCTCGAATTTAATGACCGACTCCCGTGCTTTTATAAATTAGAATTCCGCTTAAAGAATTTAAACGCATTTAGTGCTACTAGTGATTAAAAACAATTTAAGTTCCAGAAACATTATCGTTATTTTCTAAATGAAAGTAAATACGTTATTACGTATAAACATTTTAAAATCTTGGTTTTTTTGTGCTCGACCCAGTTTGTTTATGAAACCATATGGGCGAATGACAGTAATTAAATTGAATCGCATTTCTGGTGTTTGTTACTGAAAATCAACACTTCAATACAACGCCGAGTTCAACAACAATTTTCCGAAATAAAGGCCAATTTCCAATTTCTACTGGACTGTATGTGTTGTATTCTACGAGTTTGGTGGATGAAATTCAAGGTACAGTATTTTTTTAAGTGATTGTTTTATAATGCAGTTAATTAAGAATCTTTTAGTTGAAGAATGTTGCAATTTTTCTTTAGGAAGAGAGCTCTCTACTTTATTTAGAAATCTTTAAAATTAATGTATTTTAAAATCATCCAAATTGATAATAATTGAATTAATCTAATTTGCATAATATCCTTTAGATATTTGTTTATAGATTTTGTCAACAAAGTCAAGTCAACTTAAACTTTATTACCTGAATAAAATTTATTGAATAATTCTTTTGATCGATCTTATAAACTTCTTGGTTATTTTTGTTAATTATTGAAAGGTCTTATATGAATCTTTTTGATTTACTTTAGTGTAATTATGATCTAATGAATATTGATTAGACTTGTAATAGATGTACGAGTGGTGTTTTATTTATTTTATATATATATGTATTGTTTTGTCTCAACCATATGTTTTTCCTGTTAAATAAATGTTTTCAGTTCAAAACTAAGGATCTAGAAAACGGAACCATATAATTATGAATATCTTATTTCATTTTTATTTCAAAAGTTTAAATAAACAAAATCTTTTTGATTCAACTAAGTATTTTATTCATTTTCTGGTTAATGAATTTAATAATTTTTAATGCTTATTCAATTAACATCATTGATTGGTTATTTATAATCAATACTTTAAGCTTCATAATCAGATGGCGCCCTTTTTGAGTTATTATTTGTGTTTTGAAACCTTTATTTCCTCCTTTTCACAATTTATGCAGCTGTGGAACCAATACCTACGACTTGAATAATTAATTTGTAAGAGAGAGTTTAAATCTCAAGCTGTGGCAGATATTTTGAGTTTCTTAGATACAGTAAGTATGAATCATTTTATATAATTTTATAGTTTTTATTGTTTATTTTGAGAAAAAAAAACGAAAGTTTCATCTTTTGAAGCGGATTCGCTATAATTTTATTCAAATTTTGCACAACTGCTAAAGATGCAAACTACACTCCTAAAGATAAGTAATAATCTAAAATAGGTATTATAATTTATATGCAAGTGGTTTTTGAGTTACGTTTTGAGTTCTAAAGTGTACAAAAATGAGGGTTTACTGGGTTTACGTTTCCCTTATAACTTTGGATAGAAATAAGGTAAGCAATAAAACAAAAACTGTTTTAAAATGCACATTCTGGGCTTTAAAATGATGAGTCGCCTGACATAGTTTAAGATGAAAAAGCTTTTTATTTCGGCTCCTAAAGTTTTTGGCCTTGAATTTTTCAAAAAACATGATTACAAATTTTTAAAAAATTAGACATAAAGTTGCATATCTTTTAAATATGTGTGCCAGGTTCCAACTTGGTTAAACCAATGTGGTTTATCCTGTATGTATGTACGTATGTCTGTGTGCAGCCTGTGCACATGTTCATTTATTAATTTTCCGACTGGCTCCAAACTGCTTCGAAAATATTTCTAATTTTCCGGGCTGCCCCTATTTATCTCACATTTATGATATTATCCGGTTGGTTACTACAATAATTGGTTTTCTCCGGATTTTCTCGGTTTTTTACCTACAGATTTTCTTATTTGCCAGATTGCCTTGGGATCTTTAACAAAAATATAGAGGGGATCAAGATGCCCAAAAAATGTTCAGTGACCTTTTGAGTTAGGGTTAACGGTTTGACGGGAAAACCTGGTTTTTAGGTCGTCGAAAGGTAAGCCGGGTGGGGAGGGGACTGGATAGATAAATAAGTCTGGGAGCCTAAATTCGGAAGTTGAGGGAAAATCGGATAAGGGGTGAGTGGGTGGGTACGTAAGTCGGGGGGGGGTAAAGTCGAGTTGGTAGTAAGTCCGAGATAGGGTAAATTCAGAGGGTGGCGATGGCGGTGGATAAGTCGATGTGGGGGAGGTTAAGTCAGAGGGGGGTGATTCATAAAACAAAACTCTAATTTTCCCAATTTTGAAATGAATATTTATGTTAAAAATGTTGAACATTGTTATTTTGTTAAAATAATTTACTAATCATCCGATTGAGATCCAAATTGGAATTTGGCAAGGCATATTAAAAGATATGCAACTTTATGTCTAATTTTTTCACAATTTTAAATCATGTGTTTTTTTTAAATTCAAGGTGAAAGACTTCAGAGGCCGAAATAAAATACCTTTTCAGCTTAAAGAATGTCATGCGATGCTCCATTTTAAAGCCCAAAAGATACAATTTAAAACAGCTTTGTTTAATTATCTTATCTTCTTTCTATCAAAAGTTATAAAGGAAAATGTAAATGGCAACATGGCCAAAATCCCTTATTTTTGCATACTTTAGAAGGGTTTGAGTTACACCCTAGAAAACGAGGACGACGATGATGAAGAGCTTAAGCGATATAAGAGATATAAGCGAAAAAAATCGAAAAACTGGATCTTCTCTCCCCTCCTTTCTTTACCCCTCCTCCTAGATCCCAGGACTTTTATTTAGTATGTTTACCTCTTAACTAGTCCAAACAAAGCCCTAAAGGCCAAATCTTACCGTTCCGGCATTTCCGTCTACAACTCCCTCATTGACTGGCCTGTAGACCAAGAAGAGAAAGTTGAATTGAAAGTTGTTGTAGAGCAGTTGAATACATTTAGTTTACTCTCTTAATCAAATCTAGATGGGGGTTTATAAAAATCACAATTGCCAAACTTTCAACTACCCTACCCCAAAGCGAACTTTATTGAGATTAGTGTCTCATGCGAAACCTAATTAAGTCTATGGGCTATCCGAATATTTTTTAATTTGCTTATCGGACATCAGAGAAGTCTTGCTATCGTAATTTTGTTTTGACTGAAGCGTCTACTCCTTCGATGTTTCTTAGCTTGGTACTATTCTTCAGTATATACCGGATTTAAGCATGCGCATGAATTGCAATAAAGAAATTTGTGTCCTACAAGTATTAAGCCGTGTACATAGCATACAGTAAATATTTTTTTAATTCTCTGATCAGACTACTTTTTTAAACCACTGCTAGCACACTTTTAACAAATGTTGTATAAATCATGATAGAAAAATGTTAATGAAAAAATTGGAATTATAATTTAATCAAGTTTTAAAAGGCTGGCGCAATAATTTACATTTTGGAGACTAATAGTATCATTTCTCCAATAATTCAACTCATTAGAAGGGAGCGCTAAAACCGCATCTACTCTTTAATTTGATTCTGTTAATGAGAGTTGGAAATTCGTATCTGCATTAAATTTATTGCAATAGAAGCTGACGGAATAGGAACAGTTTGATT
This sequence comes from Agrypnus murinus, assembly GCA_929113105.1. Taxonomy (NCBI): domain Eukaryota; kingdom Metazoa; phylum Arthropoda; class Insecta; order Coleoptera; family Elateridae; genus Agrypnus; species Agrypnus murinus. The sequence goes on from OV816024.1 coordinate 85,509,704, forward strand.
AATTATTGTCTATAGCGTTCAATGCCTTTATTAGGCATATAACTAGCCAACAATTAACACACTTGGTTGCTCTTCGTTCTTCCCGTATCCTAAAATAATATATAAACAGCTAAACATTTATAATTAGGAATAAATACAACTAATTACTATTAAACAAGGAGATATTATTCTTTCCTTGCATAACATATTTGGTTAGTAACTGCTAATAGAACTTTACAGCACAAAATAACTAACATGGTAAGGATGTTATTTCAGTTACTACTATACCTGTGTAGTAATGACTGCTTTAATATTTAATAAACTTAAACAGTTTTTTCATTATCATCATTATTATCATTATCAATTAAACGTCAATTTTTGAGTTGTCATTTTTAATGTCAAAACGACATTCTTACTCAGTTTTTTAACAAACTGAGAAATAGTTATTTTTGGAATACCTGTACTTACGTGCTCATTTATCTAAGTAGCAACGATTTCGATAAATAACCGTTTATGTGATTGTACATAGCAACGTATGTTAAAGCTCAAAGGCGTACATTAAAATTTTTATTTACGACCATACAAAAAGTGACTATTTTTTACGCTGATTTTCGTATAAATAGTTAGTGCTATAAGTTAGCTTATAAGTTAGTGCTATAACTTTAGAGCTAGTGTTATAAAATTTGTATTACACGCTAATGTCAACAAGAGATGTATGATCAATAATTTATGAATATTTTACAAACTGGTTGCTAAACAACTTAGCACCTAAAAATCTAAACACACTGATGTACATGATATAAGTCACACATTTAAAAATATATCAAATACAATGAATACTTTAGTAAAGCGTTATGATTGTAGATAAAATGTTGTAAGATAGACATGTAAAAAGTCTTTACATTGAACTCACATCCTTTACGACACTCGTTAAACCGTTCAATTCAAAACATAGAACGAGTGTCCATGGTAACTGAATACTAAAGTATTGTTCAGTTGATTTATGATTGTAAGCATACACTTTTTTGGGGAGAAGTCCAGCGATGCGAATGACCTCTTACGTCCCGGTGCCAGGTGTAAAACGACACGTAAGAAGTTACGAGGAGCTGGACATGGTGGCGGTTAATTAGCATTAGTTTGAGTTCAGCGGTGTGCGGTGGTTATTGAAGTTGTTTAACTATTAATTTATATTCTAATAAACGGCGTTGATAATTATACGTTATGTATTCTTTTTATTACTGAACTGTAAGAGTTTCGTTATATTTCAGGAGTGGGATATGTGATCTACGAATCGGGAGTTTAAACGATTTTTATTGTGAAAAGTGCGTTTGGCGTATAAAGAAGAAAAAGAAAATGTTGCGTAATTGGCGGTAATTTGAATTAAGGCGTGGTGTGGTGAGTACAAAAAGGAAAACCATTTCTAAGGCGTTTAATTACCCTTTCGTGGGAATAAGCATGTCGAAAAAGGGAGATAAAGACGATGTTCTAGAAATAAATTAATAAAGTGACTTTAGTGACGGTCCTGATAATTCGGCGGATGAGTTAGTGCAAAAACTACTTAAAGGCGGTTTAACGAAGGCGATTTCCCAAGCTGTTAATTTTACTGTGGCGAGGCGTGAAATGAAACAGGGGGTGGTCGGTCAGTTAAGTACTAGCACGGTGGATTCCGTTTCAAGGGACAGTATGGGCACACAGCGATCTTGTCTGCGAGATGTAAAGCCTATGCTCGAAGTGGTGGAGTGTTTTGACCCCGATAATAAGGATCAAAATGTGGATAAATGGCTAAATATGATTGAACAATTGGGGCGTATTCACGAATGGACTGATTTAGAGAAAACCATGATTTTACATGCGAAACTGGCGGGCGCGGCAAAGGCAAAGGTTCAATAGGCTTGATAATTATGATATGCATTGGAATGAATGGCGGGCAGTATTGAGAAAGGCGTTTCCCAGACAACACGATTTCGGCGAAATGTTGTATGAGCTATCCAATAGAAAGAAACGAAATGGTGAGACAATGACTCATTATTACCATAAAAAGCTAGCGTTATGTGAACGTGTGGGCGTTACTGGCGAAAATGCAGTATCATGCATTATTTTTTGGACTACCGGCGGAGGTTCAAGGTAATTCTCGGGCGTGTAAAAGTTCAACACCTGAAGAATTATATGCAGGGTTTCTGGTGGGCATGGACAAGTACGCCGTGGTTGAGACGAAGAAAAGGCGAATGTGTGATACACCTATGACAAAAACAACATCCAGCGGCGGATTGGGCGGAAGATAGGGTGTACCTACGGGAACTGGAATTCGGTGCTACAATTGCCAAGAGATTGGAAACCACGTTAGCAAAAACTGTCCCAAACCAAGGATGGAAAGGTGTGTAAGCTGTGGACAACCTGGACATATGCAGCGCAGCTGCCCAAAGCTACAATAGATCAATGGCGGCGGTACTGGTGGTGGCAGCTTTAATAACAAGGTGAGGTTAATTAGTTCAAATACTTTTAAGAAAATGGCGACTACTCTTCAAGGCGAGCCGATTAAGATTTACATAGACACAGGAAGTAAGCGAAATGTTATTACCGATGAGTGTGTTGCTCGGTTTGGGTGTTGTGTGGCACGTAAACTCGAGTTGTTACATGGTTTCGGTGGTGGCATTTGCAAGAGTTCTGGCGAAACAACCTTAACCTTGGAAGTCGATGGCGTACTTTTAAACATTAAGGCGGTAGTTGTTAATACAGATTTATCTGGCGCTGATCTCAGTTTAGGACAACCAAAAGATGTAGATGAACTGTTAGGAAACATGCAATTGGATACGGAAGACCTGGTGGAACCCAAGCGAGCGGAACTTGTCGTGATAGGCGATACAGTTGTAGACGCAGGACGCTTCACTATGATTCCTGTGCTGTTGAAAGGCGTGGTGAAAGTATCCAGGCGGTATGAATATGGCGGCTCTATCTTGGCAATACCTACACAACTACCTATGGTTGCAGCTGATGTTACGATTGGTGTAAACAATCTTGGAGAGGCGAGTATTATCCTGAAGGCGGGACATGTATTGGCAAGAGGTGATTGGGTTATAGCTAACGATGAAAAAGAAAAAGCTTTGGTAAGTAAAACTTTTCTATCCAACCAATGAATTTCGAGCACATTAAGGCAGGAAATATCAGCGAAAGTAATAAACAAACACTTCTTAAGTTATTGACCGATATGGCTGTATGCTTTTCATCTGGCGATACTGATTTAGGTCTTACACATTTAGGCGAAATGAAAATTCATTTAACTAGCGAGATTCCGGTATATTCTTGTCCCTATAGGCTAGCAGAGTCAGAAAGGTGTTTGGTCCGAGAGAAGATCCAACAACTTCTTGATTGTGGCGTTATTCGAGAATCTGATTCTGATTATGCTAGTCCCATAGTATTAATTAAAAAGAAAGATGGTGGCGTGAGAATGTGTGTTGATGAGCTAAATGCACTTACAGTTAAAATGCGATACCCATTGTCATCCATTCCAGAGCAACTAGATAAACTGGCGGGAAAGTGTTACTACACCACTCTTGATTTGGCGCAAGGGTATCACCAGGTGCCGATGCATCCTGACTCGATAACTCCAGACTCGCAATACGAGTGGTTGAGAGTTCCTTTTGGGTTAGCAAATGCACCTAGTGTGTTTCAGCGTGTGGTTAATAAGATGTTAGGTGGTTTACAGAATGACTTGGTATTGACATATATGAATGATTTACTTATACCATCGGCGACGGTGGAAGACGGATTAGTGTTATTGGCGAGAACCTTAAAATTAATTGAAGCGGCAGGTCTTAAACTAAAATTGGAAAAATATTCCTTTTTATAGGAAAACATCGAATACCTAGGGTTTGAGGTGAGTGCAGCTGGCATACGACCTGGGCGGGTAAAGATCGTTGCAGTACAAGCGTTCCCTGTACCCACGAATGTTCATGGCGTCAGCCAATTTGTTGGGTTGGCGAGTTATTTTAGGAAATTTATGAAGAATTTTGCAGAGTTAGCAAGGCCTTTAACGAATCTTACTAAGAAAGACACCCCTTGGCGATGGGAGGCGGAGCATCAGGCTGCATTTGAAAGGTTACAGCAGATTTTGTGTACTAGGCCTTTACTGGCTTTGTACAACAGTCAGGCGAAGGTGGAATTACATACAGACGCTAGCCTTGGTGTAGGCGCGATTTTGTTACAGTCTTCAGTCGGCGATCACCATGCAATAGTCAAAGAAGACTATAGACCTGTAGCGTATTATAGTCGAGTTACTACGGCGAGTGAATAGTCATATCACAGTTTTGAGCTAGAAACTTTAGCAGTAGTAGAGGCAGTGAAACATTTTAGAATCTATTTGATAGGCATTCATTTTAAGGTGAACGTTCATGACAAGGCGACGAAGGAGCCGAGTCCGAAACATCGAAACGACGTTTCGACGAAATGTTCGTAAGAACATTTCCAGGACGTATGATGTAATGCGTTTTATTTTATATTGTAATTATTAGTTTCATATAAAAAAATTATATAAAATAAATTTCCGAATTTAAAATATGAACATCGATGAACAACGAGCATCTTGGCAACTATTAGTCGAATTCGAAACATAAAACGAGTATCCATGGTAACTGAATACTAAAGCATTGTTTAGTTGATTTATTATATTTAAGTCAAAAATTTGCAATCATACTAAACCATAAAATCGCATTTTCCGGACTGTAATCGCTACCGTAAACATGGATAATACGATACAGTATGAAATAAATAACTATTACAGTACTTGACTAAATAGAGTTATATCCATTAGGAAGAGTTTGGGGGGGGGGATCTTTGTGAATTTATTATTTAAAGTTACGTTCAATCACAAGGATAAGGTAGTATTTAATTTATTTTTAATTGAGGTTATGATTTACTTATCTACGAAAGTGATTAATGTTATTTCTCTTATATACATATAATAATAATAATAATAATAATAATTACTACAACCCATAACCTTAACCAAGGTCCCAGAAGCTATAAGCTTGTGCGGGAGGGAGGGGGCGATTATTATTATTATGTAGGCCCAATGTGCGGCTGCAGCCGACTTATAGATGGAACAGCGCAAATCCCACATTTGTGTTACAGCTAAGGGAAACTGCAGAAAACCTTAACCAGATCTGCCAGCGCCGGGAGCTATATGCTAAGTGACTTAATTTCTAGTAAATTATTTACTTTTCAGTTTTCTTACACTATGTTCTTTTCTTACACTTAATGTACTTTTCAGTACATTAAGAACTAACAACGTAAGAAGTAATAATACACGAAATTCGCTCCAGTTTGCGAATTCCACTTTGAAGAATGTCAACTGCAAAGAGAGGATATTCAACTAACAGTGATTGGAATCAAGTCAACGAAACAAAAAGTGAGAGTTGGTGCAGTTTACTGTCCACCAAGACGTAATCTTAAAAAAGAAGACTACCTAACCCTCTTGAGGCACCTAGGGGAAAGACTTGTCGTAGGGGGGGATTTCAACTCTAAACACATACACTGGGGATCTAGGTTAACCACAACCAAAGGGAAAGAATTAAGGAAAGCAGTCCAAGAAATGAATTGCAATTTTCACTCAACAGGAACACCTACATACTGGCCTACTGATACCAATAACATTTCCGATTTACTAGACTTCTTCATCACGAGAAAAGTATCTCCTAACTTCATTGAAGTTGAAGAAAACTTTGACCTAGATTCCGATCATTCAGCCGTCATATTAACACTAAGTGAAAAGATAATAAAAAAGACAGCTAAAGCCAGCCTTACTAACAAAACCACTGATTGGGAAAGTTTCAAGATCGACCTTCAGAAAAATATCTGCCTGACTATCAACCTTAGAACAGCTGAACAACTAGAGAAAGAAACTGAAAGATTCAACAGACTTATCCAAACAGCGGCATATAACAATACTAAAGAGATTGTACATATGACCAAAGGCGTAAACTATCCAGCCGAGATTAAAGAACTGGTTAAAGAAAAACGAAGAGCCAGAAGAAGATGGCAGCAATCGAGAGATCCAGCAGACAAAACCATACTTAACAACAAAACACAAAAGCTTAGAAGAGAAATACAAAAGCTTAAAGAAGAATCTATAATCTTCTATCTGCAAGAATTATCAGCATATGAAGAAACCGATTACTCGCTCTGGAAGGCAACCAAGAAGATTAAAAGACCCGTAACATCTATCCCCCCTATTAGAAATAGCAATGGATCATGGACCAGAGAGAATAAGCAAAAAGCCGACTTATTTGCTGAATACCTGGCTGAGATATTCACTCCCAACCAAGGAGAGGTAACTCAAGATATGAATAACACCGACAATCCAAAATACCAAAATATCACACCAGTTACACCAAGAGAAGTAGCTGAGGAGATAAAAACTAATTTGAACCCAAAGAAAGCACCAGGATTTGACCTGATCACTGGAGAAATATTAAAGCACCTGCCTAGAAAGAAAATAGTAATGCTCACCTATCTATTCAACGCAGCCTTCAGATTGCAACATGTCCCTGCGTGCTGGAAAGTTGCGGAAGTGATCATGCTGCCAAAGCCAGGAAAACAACCTAACGATGTCAAATCCTATAGGCCGATTTCTTTACTGCCAATAATCTCAAAACGTTTGAGAAACTGCTCCTCAAGAGGCTGAGACCAATAATAGAAACTAATAACCTAATTTCAGATTATCAGTTCGGATTCAGGCAAAAGCAATCGACAATAGATCAGGTGCATAGAATAAGAGATATCATCGAATGTGCTTTAGAAGAAAAGCAAGTCTGCACTGCAGTCTTCTTAGACGTAGCAAAAGCCTTCGACAAAGTATGGCACGAAGGTCTAATTTATAAATTAAACAAAATGTTACCAAAACAACATGCTAACATCATATATATCTGATAGATTGTTTAGAGTCAAACAAGAAGATGAGTACTCGGACTTAAAAGAAATAAAAGCGGGTGTACCCCAAGGCAGTGTCCTAGGACCCATTCTATATTTATTGTATACGAGCTATTTACCTGTGATGGAAGAAGCAGTCATTGCCACATTTGCTGATGACACTACTCGTAGTAGATAAAGACCAGGAAAGCTGTATTAGAAAACTGCAAATTGCAAGCAACGCAGTAGTTGATTGGACAGGACAGTGGAAAATTAAGCTCAACGAGCTTAAATCTATTCAGGTAAATTACACCAACAAAAAACTAACAGAACCACAACTACTAGATATTAATGGAAAAATTGTACAGTACTCGAGGAATGCCAAATATCTTGGCATGAATCTGGACGCTAAACTCAGGTGGAAGGAACATGTTAAGAAGAAAAGAGCGGAATTAGGATTAAAATATAGACAACGCTATTGGTTGATTGGAAGAAACTGCAAACTCTCAATCTCCAACAAATTGCTGATTTACAATCAGATCTTGAAACCAATATGGCTCTATGGCATCCAGGTATGGGGCTGTGCCAGTGATTCTAACATCAAGTGTATTCGGACATTTCAGAATAAAGTATTAAGAAACATAGTGAATGCCCCCTGGTATGTTCGTAATACAGACATTCATACAGATCTTCAGATTCCAACCGTTAAGGAAGAAATAAAAAGGTCTGCTGGCAAGCATGAAGCTAGACTCCACCTCCACGTCAACTCAGGAGGCTCTTCAACTGTTGGACTACCAACACCGTGTCCGAAGATTGAAGCAGAGAAAACCATCTGATCTTCTATAAAGTGTTAAAGCAGAGCATAGTGCGCGAGTGAGTGATGAGCAAATAGTCCAGAAAAACCTAGATAACATCAATGGATAGACTCTAGCAGATAATTTATTAGCTTAAGACTTATGAGATAAAAATTAATATGGTTAGTCTGTCAAAGACTAGTTTTAATTGCAAGCACAATGTTGCTATTAAGAAAAAAAAATATTATCAAGCGTAAATAATGAATGCTTTACATGGTTTATTCTTTACGTCAAAAATGTATATAATGTAAAAAAGTAGAAATTGAGCTTTTAAATTTTTCTTTGTTGAAATTAAAACTTCCCGTCTGTTCTTCTATTTACACAATTAACTAAAAGCTACATATTTTTTGTTTATTTTAATTAAAGAAAATTCAAGCTTCATATACAGATGAGGCCGCCAAGAGGGGGCGAAAACCCCAGGGCGGAACTCTTGTTTCTAGAAAAAATTCTCATATATTTAACCTTTAAATCCCAAAATCTAGATTGAGTATTTATGGTGAAGTAATTGCCTTGCATAATAAAATGGATGTCTTTAATCAATCATTTAACTTTAACTTGAGCTGAATTGATGGCATATTCAAACATGTTACGAAGAGAGTTTGCTAGTTCTATTATAAAACTCATTAAAATCATCGTACAAAGACAGTAACAGTTGCCAATTTCTTGAATAGAGTAACTCTCTCCTCTTTTTAGGAAATAGACTGACTCTACCAATAGAAGATTCTACTGGTATTGTAAGGCTGTGGCAAGGTGGCACGAAGAAAAACGAACGACACCAGCGTGAAAATGTAAAAACGAACGTGCATAGTTTTATGGTGACAGCTGCGCGAGTTATTCTAAAAATATTTCCTATATCACACTCACTTACAATTAATTGTATCTCAGCTATCTCTTGGGCAACGTAGAGGGTTAAGGGGAGGAAGACCACTTTGAGCGACCATATACGGGACAAGTTGCCACAGAATCCGTCATAACTCTTGGTAGCCCTGTATAGAGATCAGTATTTTGTTTTCTATCAACCACAATTATTTACAACCAACACAAACGATGAATTTGTTCACATTACAAGTTATAATATAACTGATAACACATGAAACTCGATTGGATATGAAAACATAACCTCTAATCTTTATTTGTTTATATTTTTACTAATTGTTTGCATTTTCTACTGACTATTATTTACGTTGTTTATATTTTTACATATTATCTATACGTAAAGATAAGATTGCTTCCAGAACGCAAGCGTCATGGGTATACCTAAAGGTCCTAAAACTTTCTTTCCTTATCATGCACACGCTATAATAAAACCATTGAAAATGTGGCAATTTTTGCGTAGTCGCGTCGTTAGGAATGCTTTTCATGATTACTAGATTATTTCAAATATATGTGACTTTCGATAGTGTCATTAAAAAGCCTTTTTACTTAGAGGCGTTGAATAATAGTATATTGTGTTATTAGGATTAAAAGTAGCACTTTATTTGACTAGTACTTATGTTTGCATGCCAGCCTCGGTGGATTAGTGGTTTGCATGTTTGCTTCATAATCCAAGGGTCGCCGGTTCGATCCCCGGCCGAGCTGGTAATTTTTCATAGCGGAGAAAAATTAAAAAACATGCCTTCTTGTCGGATAGGAAGTAAAACTGTAGGTCCTGTGTCAATGCGATATTTGGCAAGTTAAAAATCCCTAATGGGGGTGGAGTTCTCCCAGATTCGGCTAAATCTAGTAGGGTCGGCCAAATGATCATAGCAATCGGTGCCATAAGGTACGAAGGATGCTCCGCCATCCTGATTCCTCGCCCAAAAATAAATTTAAATTTTATGTTTGCATTTGCGAAGCGCAGCGCAGCGTATCTAAGCAACTGCAAAAAATGCGAGTGAAACAAAATCACTTTTAATCCATATAACACATGCTATTTTTTCCTCTAGGATTAAAAGTACTCACTTTTAAGCCGCATAACACAGGCAACGAAGGTGTAGAGCATAGCAACGGTACATTTTTGTATTAGTAACAGAAACGTCTTCTGTAATGACCAATAATAGTATTAAAACAAAGCTCTTTTAATCCTACTGGAGAAAAAGTACTTTTCTTCACTCTTTTTAGTAAAAAAAGTAATTTTTTAAGTGCCTATGTTTTCACTTCACTGCGTGCTATATAGTACAAAAAGTACATGTTTTGTACAATACAAAATTGCAAGCAGTAGTATATGCAACACGTGCAAAATTAGTGTCTTTTCACTCGTATTTTCACATACGTAACTTTTATGATTAATAAAAAAGAAACACTTACTTTTTACAACTTGTTGTGTAAATAACTGTTATTGAATTTAATAAATTAATAAATTTATTAAATTAACACAACCAAGAAATAAGAAAGTTAGATACACTCTGATACATATCACTCGTATGTGTTTAATAAAAGCCAAGACAGTTCTGATAATGTAGTACTGCAGTTTTCTCGAAACCATTGTAGTATATGGTAATTTTATGGATTGTAAAAGATTTCAAACAGATTTGAGTGTAGTGACTCTGACTTTACATAAACACTGATATTATTTCAATTTGTAATGCTCTCTCACGAAACGTATTCCTAACAAATATGAGTTTACTAATAGCAGTTTTTACGAACATTTTAAAAGATATTATAAATATAAATATTACATAAAATTATATAAAAGTTTAACTTCAGCAAGACAACCTACTAATTTTAACAAGAGAAGAGGGTAAATTTAACCTGTCATTAAAAAATCAAATATGGGATACCGAATTGTGAAACCCTTACACAAACAAGGTGATAAATCTTATTTCCAATTATTATAGACCTATTTCAATGATTACCAACTTGGCAAGAATATTTGATAAAATCATTAAGAATATTTGAATAAATCTATATTTAAAAAAGTTTAATTTTATATCTGATAAACAATTTGGATTTCAGAAAACTAAAAGTACACGAGAGGTCATAGCATATTTAACATCTACGATAAATGATTCAATAGATTAAATTAAACCATCTCTGTGTGTGTTCTTAAATCTCGCTAAGGCATTTGATACTGCCAGTCATGTATTACACATAAATGCACTGGAGGATATTGGTTTTAGATGCATAGCGTTAACATTAATCAAAAGTTATCTGTCACAGCGAACGCAATTTGTACAAATTATGGACGTTAAGGGCAAGAATCGTGTAATTGAATACGCTGTGCCGAAAGGTACAGTATTGGGACCTCTCCTTTTCTGTATTTATGTTATGCGGCCAGCTTTGGGAATGAATTATAAGCTTAGTTCTTATCGGAGCGTGATGTATGTAGGCTCAATATATTCATAAAAAATAACTAGCCTGGTACAGGAAGTTTTATAAATAAAGATTAATAAATCCTAAATGAAAAGTTAAATATTGAAGATTCTTTCAATTTTAGTCTATACCGGGAATTTTGCTATTCCGAACTTTAAAGTCTTGGACGATAAAAACCTTCAAAACTTTAAAACTTGAGATTTGACAGTTAAAACTACAAAAATTGTAATTTATTACAAGTACGCTAGAATAAATTAAGGATTCAAAATTGTGAATTTCTCGATCCTTCTTAGCTTTAGAATGAGGTTAGAACGGGGACATCGCAATTTTATCCGAGGGGGAAGCTAGAGCCACAATCTAGTGCACAAGCTACAGTGGTTATCTGTCAATTCCTGTGATTTCCATGTAATCAATGTGAAATCGGTGAAATTTGCGGATACTTTGTGTAATCTAGAGTAATCATTGTGACGTGAAATCCGTGTAATGTACTCTTCGGTATAAACTGCATCGGCGATTTGATTACAAATTGTGCGAAATCTTGTGTAATTTGTAAAACTCACTGAGAAATCTGCGAATTCCGTGTAATCAATGTAAATTCTCGGCAGTCATTGCAAAATCTGTGTAATCACCGTGAAATCAGTATATTCCCTGTGAAATATTTGTGTATTCTGTGTAATCACTGTGATGATACATTAAGAACCTTGTACAGGGGGTCCATCAGTTTCTCTAGGCAAAGAGTGCGGGGATTTTAGGCTCCTCCCGTCACCTTGTCTATCTTATTCTGCAGCGTCTTAAATAATAGTGCGATTTCCCTTCCACTAATCTGAGGTGTAGCTGAGACATACGACGGCGTCACACTTAATGTAGCAGAAAAGGACAGAAGTTATTCAGATGTATACAATAACTTTCCCACTGTTTGCACGAAGTCGCAACACCGCATCGGCCTTGACAAGTTGAAACGTTGAAACCCAGATGTGTTGAAAGGACCGACTCGCCTCGTCCGCTATACATTCATTCATAAAAAATCAAGTGTCACATGGGTAGCAAGGACGATAATGAGCTATTTGTGAAGTTGAGACTCTCACAACAACAAATAATAATATAATTAATTGCGAAATGTTTTTATTATAGTAGAATTTCGATTGCAATACTCAGGTAAAAAATGAATAGATTGCCAGTGATACCATTTCGGTAAAAAAATTAAATAAAACCACATTATTATGATGTATTTAAAATTCAGAGGTCTTCTTTAAAAAACGTTTATTTCTTCCTTAGACAATAATATACATTTGTATACAAATAAAAAAACGTTTAAAAGATAGAAATTTACATAAGTAGGTATTGTAGGCGAAGGGTGACTTTATTTTTTTAGTTTATGGCACTATCTATTGCTATTGACATCTTTACCTACAATACCTACTTTTTTTAATTTCAAGGACCAGTATTAAGTAAACCTAACAATTTATTCAACAAAAACTCCCATAAACATAGTTTAAAATTCTACTGAACTCGCACAAAAATTAGGGAAATTTTTGCTAGACAAATGAACAAATTATCTCCGATGATGTTGAAAAATACTAGAAATTACAATTTTTGTAGCTCTTAGGGTTTTTGAAGTCGTAGAATCCATTCCCGGTGAGATTTTGTTTTTCTAAAAGAAAAAAGCTACCGCTCTGGAATGGCGAAAAAAGTACATTATTAACACTATAACAAAGCACTAAACTGTCTTATGTCATAGAACTCAAAATTTTGCAGCCAAACATCTCTTAAAAATATTGCATCTAAATGAAATAAAACAAGCAAAAGGCTAAAAAAGCAGTTTTAGTTTTTGGAAATTCTTTTTTACAAACGTCTTGAGAGATTTTAGATCCTAGAAGCGATTCTCGGAGATAACATTTTATCTGGAACTGATTTGTAAATTTTATAATTGTGTTTGACCCATGAACCACAAACTGAAAATTAATATGTAGATTCACTTAATCAAAACAGTAAGTTAATAGGAGTATTAAATTAAACCTATGGAATCCTAAAAAATTAATATTCCATTCCATTTACCGCATCACGGTTCAAGTTCTGGATCCCTAATTTCTAAATTTTTGGCGTGCCTGGGGAATAAAATTTCTGGTAGAATAAAAAAGTAATAGTAGGCTTTTAATTTGGGAAGCATTTCACTTTTCCAAAAATTTTCGTCTCTAATTATCTGAAAAAAGAAATTTTCTATAATAATTATACCTAAATTTTTATAACATGTGTAACTTACTTCCTCTACCAACATGCCTTCATTACTCCAAATTATAAAATAACATTTTTGTTTGCCTGTGATAGCAAGCTGACCCTGTATTTGGTAGTAAAAATTATGATTTCTATCCAAAATCAACTTTTTATTTTTAAAAGACGCAAAGTTGATTTGTTTACTTTTAATGGCGTCTGCGGGATGCACATTAGCGGACGTGAAGGGACATTTTATCTCCACAAGTGCATCCTCGCCACAGACAAGTCCATCAGGGCTAGCTCCTAAAAAACTGAAAATAGGATCCACAAAGTACCCAGCAATTTTAATTTTTTTGCCGTATAAAGCGGCAAATTCTTTGCGTGCCTTCGGTTCGCTTAGATTCCCATATGAAGTGGCCTTTGACCCTGTAAAGCTTGGGTACAGCAACTCCCGCACAAGTGCTCTACAAGACGTATTTTTTCTCCTTTTGCATATTCTGCCAAAAGTAGAAGATGTTAGCCGCTGTATCCTAGCCTGTTTCCACTTTTGCGAACTTGATTGCAGCCTAGTTTCAGCTTCGAGGGTTAGCCGTTCCTCTTCGTTGAGTTGCAATTTAGAGAAATGGTCCCGTACTTTATAAGCATATTCCTTTGGTTCTATATCTGCTGGGCAATATTCTTCAGGATCAGCATATTCGGCCAACAAATTCCGAACTACCTTCCGTTTTCGACGGGCAAGTCGTTTTCCAGGTTTTGTCGTATTCGACTCGACCGCACCGTAATCATTGTCAGCAGGAGCTATTTCCTTTTTTTTACGCAAAGGAAACAATCTTCGAGGTTTGTAATTCTGCCTCCGTTTGGTAACCTTTGCCATATATACTTTCGTATATTTTCGTGGACTTCGATTAGTCAATGCTTTATGCAGCTTGCCATAATATTGCCCCTTTGCATTAAAAGAAATTGCTGCAGCTTGACATCTCGCACTATAGGATCCACGAAGAGAAAAATTGACTCTCTTCCCTCCGACAAACTTGCACACAATGGAATTATAATGCTCAGCTAAATTGTTGTCCATATTTAACAAGAGACTTTCAGCATTCTCCACTAGTCGTTGCAAAGCTGACATTATGTCGTCATATAAGCCACATAATTTCATTGCCGGTACTAAATTTTGCTGATCTGTGCTTCGGTTACATAGAAAGTACTCTAGAGTCGCACACAACTTATGCTCTCCGAAAATATGAGATGGAACAATATCCTCTATCATTTTTTCGGGTTTTGTGCTGAAACTATTCTCCTCCTCACGTCTATGTTTCACAGCCATAGTAACATCCGTTCTAATCCTACGGATGTTTGCCAGGACTTTGTCACGAAGGAACCGCGGAACATGGCAGTTTTTGGAACAACTCCTTTTTTTTCTAAAATGAATATAAATTTAAATGTAATAATTTGCCTAAAGCATAATACAAACCACAAATTTGTCGCAATTTCAAACAGAAATTTCTCATAAGATGATTTTTACATTCTACCTTCTGCACAATTTGACTATCATAGGGCTTTAGCTGACACAGTTTCTTGTATACGGAACTATCTCCATCACCCACCATTTTCAAAAATTTTAAACCATGAAGTTCAACACTATTCTGAAATCCCTCAGCAATGATTTCAGATTCCATTGAAGTAGATGTTCCATCCCAATTCTTATAGCATTTGTGGGGTTTTTGGGCTTCGGTAGATTCTGTATTAGCAAGAGAACGAGCACAAATGCTGCAATATTTATTTTTGACAGCCATATACAATAATTTTCCAGATCTGTAGCCTATGATACACCCCTGGAACAAATTATATGTAATTTACGGAAAGTATCTACAAACATTTGAATCTTGTCTGTTTGCTTACAACTCCAGAAGATGCATTATAATTCACATTGTATGACCGTTTTGACCACGCGCCATCACATACAATGGTTATATATGGGATTCCATCTCCGTCAACTTCACCTAAATCAATAGCAAGTTGAGCCTCTTCCTTTCCAGCTGCTTGCATTTCTCTCCAGGCAGTTTCATCTAGCATCTTGGCTACGCGTTCATGATATTTTTGATACGTTGCGTTAGCCATCATAGGTATGTTCAAAACCTGAATATTGTCACATTAAAGTTTTTTTATTTGCAATAAAATCACCGTGCAGTTACCGCTGTCATCTCTTCCATTTGTGAAAAGCCAATTCCCGTAGAAATTGTTGCAATTGCAAAAGACGTATTAACATCTACGTTATTGCTATTGCCAGGTTCTTCGGTAAAGAAATCCTTCTCGACGTTGCACATTTTGCACTTTAAAACAAATGTACTATGCAAGCCCTTTCTTTCTTCTTTGACAACGTACATGTCTGCAATGCCACAATCAAAAGGGATATGTTTACCGCTGGAAAAAAGTTGATCAAAAAGGAAGCCGACATCGAAGAGCCTACGCCCCTGTATTGCAGTCTCTTCAAAATTTTTAGAAGTAGCATCCAAGTTCTAAAATGTTTTAACGTTACTCCTTCGAGTCTTTGAAAAAGTTGAATACCTAAGTAATTATGGCTACGTACCAAGTTCGAAATTCCGTTTTGATGCTTTATAGAGCACTGAGGTGTAGAACTGATTAGATGACCATCAGTGAAATCTACATTCCCATGTGAAAAATTATCCTACAAAATTTTGCATAAACAAAAAATAAAGTTTTGTGCTTTGTATTTTCATAAGAATTTTTCTCAAAATATACTAACCACAGCCTCACAGTTGTTAGAATTTGCGATTGAAGTTGAAGCGACAATTTGCATAGGACTGCAAGAATTTTGAGAACAACTATTTTCTACGTCCTAAAAAAATGTCTCTAATAAATTAGGAATTACCACTTCATTAGATCATGATCCCTACATGTTTACTAATTTACCTCATCATAGATGTAAACGTATAACTTTCAAAAATTATTAACTACAAACTTGATCTGATGAAAAAGATGACATCCCGTCATTGTTCTCAATAGACATGGTCATAGGCAGTGGCAATAATGGACTGGATGGAGGCTCCATATCCATGTAATTGTTGAAGTCTGTTTGGGCCGTTGACGTGGTATCATTTGTGTTTTGACGCGCCTCCCTGCGTTATTTAAAAATGATATATTTATTTCTGTACTCGTATGTACATAAGGTACTGTACCATATTTTTTTGCCGATACGTCTTCTGCTTTTTTGTTTTGTGGAAGGTGCTTTTCTTTTCCCTTTGGTTTCGGCTTCCCTTTGCACGTATTTTCCCATTATTGTTTTAAATGTTTATAGAACACAGTTTGCACGAATGCGTAGGTATACCCTGGAAGTACACCAATCCACCCCGGACGTGTTTGGTTCGCTTGAGCTCTTATGCTGCGTTGCCGCATTGCTATATTCCTTAAGACGTTACTGCGAACGGCCAGAGGGAGCCACTTTCTGTACAGGGCAAAAATTTTTCGTATTCGACGTGTAATTTTTTTATTTGGAAACGCAGAACAGTGATCATGACACCTAAAATTTTCTAAAAAATCGGAGTATGTGTATTGGTATTTTATTTCTCTGTAGAACCTTTTTTTTGACATGCAAAAAATTTATTTTACTTCATCAAAATTATGGATAGCATTACATATTCTCACATGCCTATTCAAGCTTTCAGCGAAAACCGAATTACAATATCTCTCTTCATTTTTAAATGGGACGTCGAATCCCGAACCGACCCGTGTGCAATGCTCTTAATGTTGTAAAAATACACTCTGCTGTGAAATCAGTATACTCAGTGTACAATTTTTTTGTTGAGATTTACCTCTTGATTTTATGGTAGAGAGACTATCTATACTTCTCTTATCAACTGCTTCTTACTGTAATAATAGTTATTTATCTTATTAGTGACATAAAAGCATTATTAACATAAGACTGCGTCGAGTTGCACGACGAGAGCGGTACCCCGAGTCCGGTAAGAGCATGAGTACGTTAGTAGGCCTTATCACACGTATTAAGATACAACTTTTTATCTACGACTGTCCAAAATGGAAGAAAACTGTATTATTTAATAAGTTGAAACCGTTTTTTGACTAACATTATTAAATTTTTTATTTAAAATCAGAGCAGCGTAGAATGTCTCGGTATGACTACGATATACCGAGACAGGATAAGAAAGACCCTAGCAGAAACTTTTAAAAATGACACAGGTGTAGAGATAAAAGGGGCGCTGACAGGTTAGAAATGTTTGGGGGTATCCCGACAATCAAGCCAACAGTGTCTGTCTATGTTTGATATTATTGATTGTCAGCACACCCCGAAAATGGTGTTCCATGTTTTTCGACATGGATCGGTGCATTATCTCTAATTTTCAAATTTCCAATATAATCTCCACAGTTCGCAGAACAAGATTTTATATGGTTATTTTTTCGTAGGACGCTTCCCTATTCCAGAAGTAATCCAGAAAGCTTCTCAGGTCAACGCCCTTTATCTCGACCCCTATGGTCTATCCCGTTAGGAAATGACTATTTAGCCTGAAAATTAATGCGAAATGTTATCATTCATTCATTTTTAAATATTAAATAAAGAATTGGATTGAATTGAATAAACATGCAACAACGATCATTACCGACTAACTATCGCTAACTGATCATGGTTTGTCAATGTAGAGAACGATATTCGAAGAACATTAAAAAATATTTTATTTCACACGTGTTCGTCTCGAGTCCACTTTGCTCTGAGATTTGCCTGTCAAATTACTGCACGAATCAGAAAGAAGCTAATAGGTCATAAATTATAAGTAGGAAAGATCTCCGATTTAGCCTTACCCCTTCGGATTTGTGTTAGATATATATAGAGCAACAAGCCTTAATGATTTGTATAAGCTAAGCACTAGAGGAAGAATTATTATTTATGCTGATAATACTGCAATTTTTTACCAGTGTTATTCTTGGGGAGATGTGAGAGCAACTGCAGAGAGTAACTTAAGGCTTATAATAGACTGGTTTAACTTTAAAATATTAACGATTAATTTGAATAAGACTAAATATTTACCATTTACTTCTTATAAACATAAATTACCTACCTTTAATAAACTTAACATACATTTTGAAACATCAATGCTCGAAACAAATACAATTAAATATTTAGGTATAACTACAGATAAACATTTACGTTGAGATCATCATATTAATAACTTGTTGAAAACATTACCGTTTACTCTTTTTCCATTTAAACTGATAAAAAATATATTAAAGTTTGCAGAATTAAGAAAAGTCTACCTTGCCCTAATTGAATCACGACCTTTATATGGCATTTTAGGGTGGTTAGTGCTGTAGATAAGTATTTAAAGAAAATTCAAACTATTCAGAAAATATCTTAAGGATTATTCTTAACAAAGACCTGACTTAATCATCTGTTAATCTTTATAAAGAATCCAAATAGTTTCACCCGCGTCAATTGTATTTTTTGGTAGTAGTTCTAAATACATATAAAAATAAAACTTTTCAATTACCTCAAATTGGCCATAGTTACAACACATGATTATAACAACACTCTTTTAAAACTTCTTTTTTCACTAAATCCTTTGGACAGAAATCTTGCAGTTATCTAGCTCCTAGATTTTATAACTGCCCTCTAGAGTTAAATCCTTCCGCTCCTTATATTCTTTAAAAAATGTGTCCGCAATTACCTATTGAAAATAGATTTAGAGGGAATTTCTAATTTCTTCTAAATAAATTTATTAAATTAATTTAATAAATAAATAAATAAAATTTTAGACTTTATATAATTATACTACATACTATAGCTACCACCTTATTAAATCGGCATTGGATTGGTTATTTAGCTCGAATGCATCTAATTTGCATAGTGTCAACTGTTTAATTAAATATGCTTAAACTGTCTCATTCATTATTTTAGTATTATATTAATTATAATGTTAAATAAAAAGGAAGTTGGTTATTGAAATAAAATATTGTTTTAAATCCCATAGCCAGTCACTGACTTTATGAGATATTTTGTTTATTTATTTGTTATACATTTAAAATTTATTATATTTGTGTTTGGCCCTCCATGGTTGAGTAGTAGAGATCCTACCTCTCGTTCAGAGGAACAGGGGTTCAAACCTCGGTTGCGACTGAAATTTAAAAATTTAGTACAGTCGTGTTTGAGCTCCTTAGGATAAGGTATGAAAGTTGTATGAGTGATAAAGTATGGGGGAGCGTAATGTGCTTGCTACAATAGCTCCATTATCTCCGTTGCACTCCCATAAGAGTTTGTGTGAATCCCCGACACAGCAAAAGGCGGTAAAAGGGGAATGGATTATGTATGTATGTATATTTCTGTTTACTTACATTAATTATTATTTAACTATAAACAGGTAATTTTCGATACTGCGATATTTATTATATACTATTATAAAGATGTGTATTACAAAAAAGAATTGTATTTAACAAAGAAATAAACTTTATTTACTTACTTATTTCTCATACAAAGCTAATTTTACCAACAAAACATTCATAGAGCTGTTCTTTCCCAAAAACTACTTTTTTGCAGTGGCGTGCGGTGAGAATTTAGGCTAGGGAAGAAACCACGATTTTAATTTTATTATACTTAGGTACAGGCGCGGATTCACGGGGAGGGGGGAATTCCCACCCAAATTTAGAAATAAGTATACATAGAATAGAAACAAATAATGTTTGTTTAATTATTATTTATTAAAACAATTATTTTTTCAAAACTTTCTCCCTCAAAACAATTCTCTGGATCCACCCCTGCTAGGTACAATAAAAACCCGTGTTATAATTATTAAGTTTAAAAGTTTTTCAAAGAACTTTTACACTTTATACTATGGAATTTGTTGACTATTAGTCTTTATTTAAAAAAAAAACTACTACTATGCATTTATACTGCAACTCGATTTTCCGCTCTTTCTTAGCAAAATACCGATGCAGGTTTTAATCTTTGTTGTTAAATTTGAAAGTTGTGGTTTTGATCTGTCTTTCGCAACAATTTGTAATTTCTCTCCAAAAGTGTATGCAGAAAATTCTTTATTAATAATTTACAAACTGAACAAAAATATCGTCCCTATTCGGATGTATCGTAAGCACTCGAACCTTCCACCGAAGCAGCTAAATTTGCAGTCGTGACGATAATGCAATTTTAAATTTGCATACAGAGTAAACTAAATATAATTATTTGTTTTTAAAAAAATTCAACTTATATAAATTGAAATAATAAAATGTAACAAAATACAGTCTCATTCGCATATTTACATTACTTAAGTAACATTAAATTTAACAAACACTAAATCGAACAAATAACCAAATTATAATAAATAAACATTTGGGCATGAAGCACACTAAAAATAACGGCCAAACAATGCTAACAGCATCGTCTGTATCACCACGCCTGCTGATCCACGCCAAGGCTAGGAGAAGAGCAGTTATAAGCAACGAAATCAGTGCTTATATGCAGTGTATGTAACACATTTGAATCGGTATTACCTTTCCGCGCAAGTTTAATGAGCCTAATTTAAAATAGTACTCTAAATAATTATACTTTTTGCTGTACGGAATTGATATTGAGCTTTAAGTAAAATATTACAAATTTAAATAAACGATAACCATAATGTTATAAAAATATTTTTGTTAACATTGGTTTTTATTTTTAATAAATTCTCAAGGGAAGCATTCCATTTCCATTGCTTCCATGGACCGCACGACACTGCTTTTTTGTAATGGTCACTTGCTGAACTGCTGAAATCTTTAAATAAATTTTAAAAGTAATATGTTATTTCCTAAATCGCTAAAAACTTTGCGTTATTTCGCCACTATTTAGACTTCATAGAGATTTAATACTTTAAAATGGCACGGTAAAATTTAATTTAAAATGCCTAATATATGGGAAATTTTGCAACTCACGATTCAAATAACTTTCATAGGTCAATTAGTAGACCAAATTCGATTCCAGAAAGGAACCCTTTAAGGACAATTACTCCTCTCGCCATCACCTGTCCACTTCCTTGTAAAACATTCTAAATGTGGGTAAACAGAGAGGGGGCATACACGTTATAGGCTAATAATAAAAAATCATAGAAAATGATTCTAAAAGATATGTATTTCAGTTCTCACCTAAGTATGTACCCTATACTTTCTCCTTCAAAATGGTCACCTAATGACTGTATACACTTACAGTCTACAGCTACTTCTACTGCGCAAAGCAGTGTTGCAGAAGGTCTTGGAAGACATCTGCCATAAACTTCTTTAACTGTTCTACGATGACATTTGTTTTGTATGAAATACATTTTACAGCTATTTTATCTTATAAAAAGAATTTTAAAGTTATACTATCAAATGCCTTCATCAATTGTCTTATATATTGTATAGTGAAACAAAAATTATAAACTGTAGAAAATAGAAAAAATAGAAAAAAGAGCAAAAGTACTCGAAAAGGTATCAATCAAAATGATTAGTTACCTTTTATATACACTTTTTAAATATTAATTGGTCAAATGCATTAAAAAGCAGCTAAAAAGTTTGGATAGACGTAACATCCGTTGTAATTACCTGTATCTACCCAACACCGTTGAGTTGGAGCATTCCCCCAAGAGTTAGTTCACAAACAAAATATCCGATGTAAATTCCCATCTCTTTCTGCACTTTTCACTCAATTTTGTCTATTGTGGGGATATTTATTGACAGTTATTTTTAAAACTAACAATTACCCTAACGTATAATAATTATTATTAAAAACAAGCTAAAGAGAATAAATAAACTCCAAGAACGTTTAGATAAGAAAACAAGGAGAAATAACAAGTTTCCCCGAGGAGATGACCTAACCTTTCAAGACCAAAAGTTAAACGAACACATTAATGGAATCTGTTGAACTATAGGTTTAAGTTAAACTTGTCGCTTCGCAAAGTTATATTCCTGGCATTAACGTACTAAACTTAGAAAATTAATAACTGCAACAGCGTCCACGCTCGTATAAGTAAAATGTGCATACTATTATATTTTATTACAGTTATTAAAATAATTCTTACATATATACTCCAGACACTGTTAATATTAAAAAGAGCTTATCTCTAACCTCCTACAACAAGGAGTTGTAAGTGGGATTTTAGTGAAAAGAAGTTCGTTCTCAATAGGGGGATCTCAATAGACATTTTTGTTCCTACGGAGCTTTTAAACCGCAAAAACAGCTTTTATACGTATTGCGCTTGGCTTTTTTTAATCGATTTGCATGTTGCAATTTAATTATAACTTCTAACAATCCTCGAGAGTTTAACGAAATGAGTTTTTCTGTATGCAAATATCATTTCATGCAACGTGCATTATATACAACACATTTATGTCAGCAACGTATCATTAATGGAAAAACAACGGCGGGATAAAATTGGTAATCATAAACCTACGAATTATGATTCCTATTACAGGAAACAAAAAATAAGTTTATTTTTAATTTCTAGTTGATCCAACAATTTTAAATTATATTAAATTGCATGTAGTATATGCATGTAACGCATGAACGCACGGTTTACATTTGCTGCAAATAATTGAAGTGCAATCTTTAAAATTACCATCGAAAGTGGGGATAGTAATCTTAGGCAGTTTTGGCATCAATTTTCGGGGAACCACCTCTTCTTTGTCAGCTAAAGTCCAATAAATAGGTTGCGTCTCGCGATTATTTACAACGAATGTTTTTCTTTAAATTATGTTTATGAAGATGAAAGGAATATTACTGGCATCATAATGTCTATCCAAATCTATTTGTTTAATTAGAAATGTTATTCCAAAATAACAGAAAAGATACTACTTATACAATTAAAAAAATGTAATAACCGTTTTATAAAAATGACTATAATATATAACGTTGTTTATTATTTTAATTTCTTATAATTTTGTTATCAAGAGGACCTATCAAATATCTTCCATAACCTTGAGTCTAAAATACTAACTAAAATACTGACTAATACACTTTGTTATGGATCTTTTTTACTTTCGCTTTGATAAGAAATCGAGTTATTTACAATTTACAAGCACGATATTTTTATATTAAAATCACAATCAAACCATAAAGTTACTGGACTTTTTCTAATAATGAAAGATTTTAAGCGGTTTTATTTAAAACCCATTGTATTTATTATATTTTAATTTTTCTTAATTGTATAACTATTTCTTCGCTATTTTAGAATACTTCTAATTAACACAATTTAAGGCCTTCTTTTATTTACTGCAATAAATTACAGCAAATGTAAACCGTGCGTCATTACGGTCCATCTACCGGATGACAACGGCGCTCATCAACTTGGATGGCAACGGGGATGACATGACATATCGGGTTTATAGTGTGTGGTAGTTCAACGGCGATTCGTATAAAATAAAACATCAATTGTAAAAATAGTAAATTATAAAATATACAATTGGCTTGTATATTTCTTATAGATAATACAAAAAAATGAAATCGTGATTAACTATTGGTGACCTAGATCTGTTAGACTCACCTAGATAGGAGTCCGACAGGACGAGTTCATCAAATGAGTGAGAGAATTCAGACACTGCAAATGGTACAATCGACCTATTAACAGTAACACTCGTAAAAGCTTCCATCGCGCGACAAAGGTTTGAAGTGAAATTAAATATATTATGCACATTGGCAATTATCCTAGAGATATAAACAAGCATCTGACTTACTACGGCCTCGTCGCAAAGTAAATGTATTAAAACCTCAAAATTTTATTATAATAATGTCGTTCTAATTATCAACTTCAACTCGAAAAGACCAAGAGTCGTACTTGGGGCGTGGTTTCCAAGTTATGAATAGTAGTTATTATTATTATTATTATTACTTTGATATTCATAAAACTAAAATAGCGAATAATGAAACTCGTAGATAAAGGAAGTTTTAGAAATAAAAGGATTGAGAAACATTACACTGTGCGACACGCTTTTCTTGACATGGGATTTCTCTTCAGGAATGGCAAGATTAGGTGCCAAATAGCAATTCCCCATCGTCATTTTGCTAGGTTAGTTAAAATAAGAGAGTTCTTCAATTTTAAAGATTGAGAACTATCAGGGTATCGGATTGGCTTGAAAAATTTGGAAAATTACCTAAAAATATAGTTTTCGAGGTGTTTTTGGGCTTGTTTGAAAGGAAATTGAAAGTAGATATATAAAAAAGATAGACAAAAACAAACAAGTGAAATTCTTGCATCACCAGGGGTCGTTTTAAAAAGCATTTAAAGCGCTAATTTGAAAAGAGGATGGGGTAGAGAGGGGCAGAAGGCTTAGTTCTCAGAAACTTTTTTTAGTGTTTTCTATTATGGTGCAAAATTTCAGCCTGATAGCAATATTTCTTCTTTAGTAAAATGATTTTTTGAATTGAAGGGGAATAAATTCATTTTTTCATTTGTTTTAATTTCTCTTAACAACAAATAAATTATTATTTAGATTTCAGAATTCATTTTTTATCTTCAACGTTTTTTTATTTTTTATATTGCATGTCGTACTGCAAGCTCAAACATGTCTGTGTAATGTGCAGGATGAACACAGTATGAAAGTCAAAAATGGTGAAAAATGTACAAGATAAAAGTACGAAGCATTATAAACGTCTGGTTGCCCAACACAATCATTACGCTACTATTAGCTAAAATGAAAGGGTGCATAAAACTGACTGTCCAATCCCAATTTCTTGATAACGATGCAAGAAATGATGATGTCACAAGAAGGTATCATTTCACTGTTTTGAATTCGACATTTTACAGTGGTGTACGGAAAGATATTACTCACCTTACAGTTTCAAAATGCATAAATTTATACTTATAAAGATGCAAGTTTCGTGATATTCGCAAGCTTATAAAAAATTCGGATTTTGACAAATATCTGAATGAGGACCAGTCGATTGTTTGGAATGCCATTAAGGCCGTGATTCTTCATTTCTTGGGGAAGCATCGGGCAGAAAATTACCGTGACTTGATAGCTGATATGATACAGGCATTTGAGAAATTGAAGATATCAATGTCTCTCAAAATACATTTCCTTAATAGTCACCTTGGCTACTTTGAGAAGCAGTTAGCTTCAGAGTCTGATGAACATGGAGAGCGATTCCATTAGGTTGCAATGCCTATGGAAATTCGGTACAGAGGTAAAAAATTGAATGGCATGTTAGGGGATTTGCGTTGGTGGCTAAAGAGAGACGCTGAAGATAGCGAAGAAGAAAGGCACGAAGACAAGAATGAAAACAGTGACAGGGAAGATGAGGTCCACGCATCCAGCTCAGACATACAAATCAGGGAGGAGAGCGAACATGAGAAACCAGCGCCCAAAAGGAAGCAAATAGATCAGTAGAGGTAAAGTTAACATTGTATTTGTTGAACAAAATTAAAACAAAATAAAGAACATGGATTCATACTTCTGAATTTAATTCAAAAACTCATTTTTCTACGAAGAAACATTACTCTCAGTCCGGAATTTTGCGGTATAATAGGGGACAATTGAAGAAAAGCTTTTATGAAAAAGGAACGCCCTCTGCCACCTCGCTACCCCATTCCCCTTTCAAATTAGAGCTTTAAATGGATTTTAAAACGACCCCTGGTGTTGCAAGGATTTCACATATGTTCGTTTTTGTATCTACTTTCAATTTCCTTTCAAACAAGCCAAAAACACCTCGAAATAGTATATTTCATTACGAGGCTTGAAACCAAGCTTTTCCCGTGGGAGCCGCAGGCGACCACGGGAAGCCAACGAGCGCGGGAAAAGCGGTTTTTGCCGAGTAATGAACGATATTTTTCAGTATACCTCTCTGAAAACCACAATAAAATACTCAAAAAACAGAAAAATTTAAAGATAGAATCATAAATCGAAAGAGTGCTTTGAAAGTCGTGTCGTAGGAAAATTTCCTTAACAACATAACAACATGAAATAAATAAAGATTATTAAAAGTTTCACAGTTTTATTAAAATATACCTGACAATATTGTTTCGACAGCTATGCTGTCATTATCAAAGGTAATATAATTATAAACAAACACGTCGCTAAGGTAGATACAAAATAGGTAACTAGATAAAATAATAATAATAATAAAAATTAATAATAAAAATCATAATTAAACATCTAATACTTCCAGTAACGGAGAATTACTGAGCTCAAGTTGTTCATTCATTAAAGGTACCCTGAGTTTGTGTTTGTATATCTCAAAGGCTTCTAAAATGTCTAATTTGCGTTTGTTATTACAAAAATGTAGGAATTTAATATTATTTTGAGGAGTCATTGTGTGATTTTGTTCTAAAAGGTGTTTGGCGTAATTCGATTTTTCAGGATGTTTATTTTTGTAATGACGTACGTGTTCTTTATATCTTATGTCAAAATTTCGAAGTGTTTGTCCAATATATACCGAACTACAAAAAGAACAATTTAAACGGTAAATGCCGAATTACGCCAAACACCTTTTAGAACAAAATCACACAATGACTCCTCAAAATAATATTAAATTCCTACATTTTTGTAATAACAAACGCAAATTAGACATTTTAGAAGCCTTTGAGATATACAAACACAAACTCAGGGTACCTTTAATGAATGAACAACTTGAGCTCAGTAATTCTCCGTTACTGGAAGTATTAGATGTTTAATTATGATTTTTATTATTAATTTTTATTATTATTATTATTTTATCTTGTTACCTATTTTGTATCTACCTTAGCGACGTGTTTGTTTATAATTATATTACCTTTGATAATGACAGCATAGCTGTCGAAACAATATTGTCAGGTATATTTTAATAAAACTGTGAAACTTTTAATAATCTTTATTTATTTCATGATTATGGAGTTCCACAAAATAAGGCTGGAAACAATAAACAACATAACAACACGTTGTTTGTTAAAAAAATGTCTGCAACATTCAAAATCCCAGAGGAAATATTACGTATAGCTGCTGAAACTAGCGCGGGATTGCTCCCAGAGAAGTCGCGTAGCAGGTATGAACATGAATACGGCCAATTCTGCGAGTGGCGAGAACGGAAAAAAATAAAGGGTGTCAGTGACGATGTGCTACTGGTTTATCTATCAGAGAAATCAAAAGGAATGAAGTGTTCTACTTTGTGGAGTCGTTTCTCAATGATAAAGAGCTGTCTAGCGGCGAAGGAAAACATAGATGTTAATAAGTAAGTAGATCTTATTACAAGCCAAATGTTTAATTGCAAATCGATCTCTTAATTTAGATTTCCGAAAAGTGTAGCATTTTTAAAACACCAAAGTGTTGGTTACACACCGAAAAAGGCTAAAATACTAACTGGAGAACAAGTTACCCAGTTCATGTGTCAGGCATCGGATGAAAAATGGTTATTAATAAAGGTGATATAAATATTTTAACGTTGTCAATGTCAGTGTCAATGTGTATTCTGTACAGGTTCTTTTATTGTTTGGAATTTTCGGTGCCTGTCGAAGGGACGATTTAATTCGTTTGTCTGTCAATGACGTTGAAGATAATGGACGTTTTCTGGTCGTGTTTCTTCGGGATGGCAAAACTCATAGGTCTAGAAATTTCATAATTACCGACGATGGGTGCCCTTTCCAACCATGAAACCTTTATCGAAAGTATATCTCCTTACGACCTGTGATGGAGAGTAGAAGATTATTTGTTGCCTATCGAAATGGCCGATGTTATGCTCAGCATGTGGGCTGTCATTCTATCGCCGGAGTTGCAAGACAGATTGCGGAATATCTGCATCTCAAAAATCCTCAAGAATATACAGGACACAGTTTACGGCGAACTTCAGCTTCAATGTTAGTGGAAGGCGGAGCAGATTTACTCATGTTGAAAAAACATGGCGGATGGCGGTCTTCAGCGACAGCCGAAGGGTACGTTGAAGAATCATTACAAAGAAAAAATGAGGTGTCTAAGAAATTGTTTAATCACACAACAAACGAATCACCAGTAACAACTGATTCCATTCCGGACCAAGTACAGCCAGCAAAAACAAGTGTTTGCACTATAACACCAACTACTTTTACTACAACTTCGAGGTCGGAGGAAACTATTTCAGTTTCACAAGATCTACCTTCTGGATTCAATTTGTTTAATAATACAAACTGTACAATAAATGTTAGTTTCTATAGTTCAAAATAAAAATACATATTTATTTGGTAATGCTATTTATTAAGAGCACGGGAAAAGCCTGCACGGGAAAAGTTTTCCGGTGCACTGCACGGGAAAGGTTGCCTTTCGCAACCAATAAACAAACATGAAATTTATATGTTTTCAGAGAGGTATACTGAAAACTATATTTTTAGGTAATTTTCCAAATTTTTCAAGCCAATCCGATACCCTGATAGTTCTCAAACTTTAAAATTAAAAAACTCTCTTATTTTAACTAACCTAGCAAAATGCCGTTGGGGAATTGCTATTTGGCACCTAATCTTTCCATTCCTGAAGAGAAATCCCATGTCATGAACCAAAAGTTGAAATTTGTCGCACTGTGTTATTGACACTTCCGCATTTATTACAAATAGCACAGTATAATATAATACAGTAGTTTCACTCCCTGGTTTTTTTGTCACATAATTTCTACGCGCATAATCGACTCCGGGCGAGCAGCGCAGTAAATTCTAACCTCTAAATCGTACTGTTAAAGTGTTAACACCACGTGTTTAAATGCGATCGGTTTCCACAGTGTGCTAAGTTTTTTGGTTTTCACCAAGATAAAAAATAGAGAAATGCCACGATACAAGTTTTAATTAGTTTGTTAATATATTAATTAAAGTGTTTTCTGCTGTATAATTTGTATTAGTAGAGTTTGTAAACTTAAAAAACACATCTAGAAATCAAGTCCGTGGTACATTGAAAGGTAAAAAGCTATCGAGTACGTTATCCGATGCTATTTAGGGTGTATATCAATCCCCTAAATTCGTCTGGCGATATCGGTGTCCAACACCCCCCCGGGGGGGAAAAACTGGAATAACAGCAAATCTAGAATACTTTATTTGCTATCCGGCTATATTAAAATAAATACGATCTCTAACGTATTAAGCGAGTTAGAGCTAATTTTCACTCAAGAATTATCATTAGATAAACGGAAGGATACTCACTAGATTAGCTTCTAACTCCCTTATTATGCGTATTTCAATTTCTGCAAACAGAGAAAGATGTTTATATCGTGATAGCTTTTGGACGACACAAGATATCAAAAAAGTTTAAAAAATAATTGTTATTAGTTCGAGATTTTACAATCCAACGCTTTTTGAAACTTTGAAATTGGCTAGACAGTAACGAAGATATCACCAATTTATTCTGACAATGTATAAATTACCGCTGAGCAGCGATCGTTCTATCTCTATTTTCACCCATCTTCCGTCTCATTCTAACGCACTGCTCTTACCAGGTTCGTAAGTACATACAACTATTAGCGCAATATTGTTGAAGAAAATTATAAAATTTTTACTGTTTTTGTAAATCCGACAGTAACCTTAACACGGAGAGTTCTTCAAGTTATTCTATAACAGACTATGAACTATAACATACATTTAAATTTCTTTAAATTTATAAAAAAAGAAACAGATACGCAGTTATAAAAAATGTGTTGTGTAAAACGGGCGGGAAACTTCAGGAATTCACTGCAAGAAGTGCGGAAACTATTCAAAGGTCAGTGAAAATGAGATTAGATATGCAATAAAGTCATAATGGAGCATTAATAGAGCTTCTTGATATAACACACAATTCAAATTTACGCTCGTATATAAAGTATTTCCACTATGAACTTAAATGTACATAGTAGTGAAAATATATAATAACAAAACTGAATATAAAGGTTATTCTGAAAATCACTATGTTATAGTAATACAATACTTGGACAAACGTAATTACTGTATATTTTACATGATTCA
Source organism: Agrypnus murinus (assembly GCA_929113105.1). NCBI lineage: Eukaryota > Metazoa > Arthropoda > Insecta > Coleoptera > Elateridae > Agrypnus > Agrypnus murinus. Next base: position 85,539,831 of record OV816024.1, read on the forward strand.
GATGTGCAGTGATATCTCGACACCTAAGTATGGCTGTCCACAATGTAGTATTGTCCGAATTGTCAGTTATTTTGTTGAAACCAGTCCATTGAGGTACAATCTTGGTGTGGTGGCCTGGTGTGGTGTGGTGACGTCAACTACAATTTTGAACTCTACTTAAAATCCACATCAAATTATTTGTATCAGTAGGTACTGACTATTCTTGATTTTTCGTCAAATAACTAATTTTACGTTTCGTTTGCAATGTGGCAAAGGTATTTTAGTCTTGGTATACTGAGAGTTTGACAAGGAATGGAAATCTTGAGGCATAAGTAGTCGCTTTGTATTGGAATTCCTACAGATAATTCGTTTTCTGGACATTGCTGAAAAGTTACCATCTGAGTTGCGTGAAAGGTATTGCAACCGTTGATAGTTTTCTTTAACACGTTTACATTGTCTGCTGCAAATTGTAAGAAATAATGTCCTGAGCAATGCTTAAACTTCTGATTTCTTTAATCACACAAAAGCAAATTTAGCAAATTCAATAGCGATGGTGGAATATTTTTCTTCATGTTATCTTCATTGGTAACTTCTAAGATAGCAGCATCTTCCACATCTCGAACGTCTTTTTTTAATTTGCGAGGCTACTAAATAAAGTACACTTTGCACCATAGGTCGATATTCAAAGTTCAAATCTTTAAACATTTCCACCATGTTATAAATATTGTTTTGTGCTTGTGGGTACATTAAAATAACTTCATTATTTTTATCAGATCTGAAAAATACAATGTATTTACAGTTTCCGTAGAAAATACTACGGGTTCAAGTTACCACCCAATAGGACATATCGGTCGTAAATTGTAAATGAATTATACACTTTTCTTTGGCTATGTCATGTTTTATTTCCCCAACAATCTTTTCCCAAACCTGGCCACAATTTATCCCTTCGGTTTTCAGAATAACCTTAGTGTTCAGTTTTGTTATATATTTTGACTACTATGTACATTTAATTTTATAGTGGATATATTTTATATATGCACACGAAAAATAACAGTGTTTTCTCATTAATTTACTTAAATTGTGTTATATCAAGAAGCTCTATTAATTCTCTATTATGACTTGCATATCTAATCTCATTTTCACTGACCTTTGAATAGTTTCCGCAGTTTTTGCAGTGGATTCCTGAAGTTTCACGCCCGTTTTACACAACACATTTTTTTATAACTGCGCATCTGTTTCTTTTTTTATAAATTTAAAGAAATTTAAATGTATGTTATAGTTCATAGTGTGTTATAGAATAACTTGAAGAACTCTCCGTGTTAAGGTTACTGTCGGATTTACAAGAACAGTAAGAATTTTATAATTTTTTTCAACAAATTGTTAAATCACCTGTATTTGTAACTCCAATATGTGCTAATCGTTGTATGTACTTACGAACCTGATAAGAGCAGTGCGTTAGAATGAGACGGAAGACGGGTGAAGATAGAGATAGAACGATCACTGCTCAACGGTAATTTATACATTGTCAGAATAAATTGGTCATATCTTCGTTACTGTCTAGCCAATTTCAAAATTTCAAAAAGCTTTGGATTGTAAAATCTCGAACTAATAACAATTATTTTTTAAACTTTTTTGATATCTTGTGTCGTCCAAAAGCTATCACGATATAAACATCTTTCTATGTTTGCAGAAATTGAAATACGCATAATAAGGGAGTTAGAAGCAAATCTAGTGAGTATCCTTCCGTTTATTTAATGATAATTCTTGAGTGAAAATTAGCTCTAACTCGCTTAATACTTTAGAGATGGTATTTATTTTAATATATCCGGATAGCAAATAAAGTATTCTAGATTTGCTGTTTTTCAGTTTTTTTCCCCCCCGGGGGGGTGTTGGACACCGATATCGCCAGACGAATTTAGGGGATTGATATACACCCTAAATAGCATCGGATAACGCACTCGTTAGCTTTTTACCTTTCAATGTACCACGGACAACAAAATCCGCTTTCAGATTTACTCTACTATATGTAAAAATTAACAACTTATAAGCAAAATAAAATATATTAATGCAATTATCTACTTTTTATTAGTAAATGTATATTTGTATTAAATATAACATTTCTTACAATGAATTTTCAAGATAAAAATATAATCCTGGGGTACAGAGCTTTGATCAAAGCTCATTCACACTGTATAGAAGGTATCACCTATGAATTTTATAAGATTCAAGATTTCTCCAAGGAACGCAGAGGGACAAATAAACAGTTTGAAGCTCTGTAGTTCTAAAAATACTAAATGTTTTAAATATCTGTTTCGCATGTTAGTAATTTAAACATTCAATGTTTGCTTTAGGGTATATTTTATCTAAATAGAGAGCAATTTATGGTATCATTTGAGGTTATATCTTATGTTTGTCGTCCAGTAACTTGATACTTTTGGATTACCCTATTATGTTTATTATGATTATTCTTTCTACAAGAATTAAAGAAACAAGAAATTTAAATTTTGAAAACTCCACGTCATTAAATTATTTCTCAGCATTTTTTTGTTGGTTTATAACGGAACTTTTAGAAGGGCCGTACAAAAACCATCACTAAAGAGGTTAGATATTCAACTATCCCGCTACAACAATTTGAAATTGCCGCTAGAAAATAAGCGGGCATATCGACTCCTGGGTAGTTGCGCCAAAACACGACGGCGACACAAACATCAAAGAGACCGACACAGAGTGAAACTACTGTATTATATTATACTGTGCAAATAGTATACATCATGTTCGTACCTTTCATCGATAAACGCAAAAGAAAAATACACATACAACTTAATAAACTATCAATGACTACTATGGTATGGTTTATATCCCTATCAATTAAAAGTACCCACTACTTATCCGCTTTAATGGGCTCTAGTTCACTTTAGGGATACCGTATGGCTTTATCGACGGCTAAAGTAGCTTCTGTTCGCTTTATTTAACAAACACCCAGGACTTACCCCCACCACCACACTAACGCCTCCCCTGACTTGACCTTTTCCACCTCTTACCCTTACTCACATTCCCCACTCGACTTATCACCTCCTCATGTTAAAGTGAAGATGCGTGCTCCTGCGACAAACCATAACGTTCCACATTCCGAAACCCAAAAACTTAAGTAAACGGTGTTTAACAATAATTAATAGCTTTGTGCTAAAATTTGATTTATGTTTAGATGATTGGATGTTTAGTATACCAGCATAGAAGATATTTATAATGTGTTTCAATTTCTTACGATTTTTTTCGATTAAATATTTTTTTAACTCTCTGTCACTTGTAGTTATGGGGAACAAAAACTACTTTAAAAATTTTAATTTAATTAAAAATATTAATTTAAATTTTAAATAATATACGAGTTGCAAAATCTAATTAGTAAACGTACACCTAACAGTGTGTGATTAAAAGAATACCAATAATAAACTCCTATACATAGAATATGTAAAATATGAATAATATTGATATAATTATCTTTCTTTAAACGTAATACTTACGTATTAATCAAGCAATCATATCAAAACAAGTTATTCTACTCAGATTGAATTTAAAAGCTGGAGATTAAACCACTGCAAACTTACTACAAGAAAGAGCAATGCTAAGGTATCTCCCAAAGGTGCTAAAGTTAGTAAAATATGTTAAAACAGTCACTGAAAAACTTTACTACTAGAGTGTCCAATTGACTTTTGACCTCGGACTATTCCCGAACGGATTTCCGTAGTTGCCCCTGGTGAATTTGTGGGTATATCGACCAAAAATCTTTCAAGTACTACTGTTTTAATGAAAAATCATCTATTCGTATAGAAAGAGCAAAGATTTTAGTAACATAAAAAATTAATTTAAAACTGAAATGTAATAAAATAATTTGGTTAACTTGGTTCATTGAAAAAACTTCATAAAAAATGAGCAATCGAATACTTGAACATTCGAGTGAATGATCAAGTATATTTTTATTTATTTTATGATTTTAGGATTCTTAAAAATATTTATTTACCAAAATGTAAGCATTAAAACCCAGAAAATAGATTCGTCTTTCAATCTTTAAAGTTAATTTTAGGTTAACTCCAGCTGAAGGCATATTATGGATTTAATTGGACCAATAAATGTATCTATAATAATTAAACTGCGGTTAATAGTAACAAAGATTGCAAATTTGGCTTTGAACGACACACTTAGCTTAAAACTTACCACTTCTTCACGCTTATTTTGTGTATCTTAGGCTAATTGGCTCACCTGAAAAGAGAAAACAAAAATGTTGTTACTACAGACCTTTTACTACTTTTATCTACGAGGGTGGTTCAAATATAAACCGGAATTTTTGAATAAACGCGCGAAGAAGTTAGTGTCGTTAAAGTGGCTGTACTGGATGTTAGATTGGTCTGTTACAAAGCGTAGAGAACAGCTGGGACCGCGTAATTTCGCTTGTCAGTGCAGTTGTAGCCATGAGTGAGAAGGACGTACCAGTGTCTGTTGCGCAACGCATTATTATTCGTTTTTTGGTCAAAGATAATGTAAAAACCGCGGAAATTTATCGGAAATTGCTCGAGCAGTTCGGGAATGAGTGCCTCTCCAAGGCTCAAGTGTATGATTGGTGTTCCGCTTTTCGAAATGGCCAAGAAGTGGTGGCAAACTTGCCACATGCGCGGCGCCCCAAAACAAGCGTTACCGATGAGAACGTCCGCGCTGTAGAAAAACTCATTTTGGGAGACCGACGCATTACTGTACGCGATATGGCTGCACAAGTGGGCATCAGCATAGGCAGTATTGAGCAAATAATTCATGAACGGCTCGGTTACCGCAAAATATCAGCCAGATGGGTGCCAAGACTTTTGAATTTTGACCAGAAATTCACACGCTGGGAAGTTTGCACGCGTCTCCTGCAGCGATATGCAGACGAAGGAGACAATTTATTGCAGCGCATATTCACCACAGACGAGACTTGGGTGCACTACTATACTCCGGAGAGTAAACGCGCGTCTATGGAGTGGAGGAAGCAAGAGGAAGGCGCGCCAGTTAAAGCTACGAGCAAATAGAAACAGGAGAGAACATTGCATTATATTCCACGCGACGGAACTGCTAGAAAAAGTGGTTTATAAGAGTGAGTGAGAGAGGGTACGAGTGAGTGAGAGAGGGTACCGGCACCCGATGAATATCGATCGATTGTATACGTCAACAACCCCGACCTGACACGGACAATATCGAACGTCGTACGTCAACAACCCCGACCTGCTCAACGTGGTTTATATAATGGCCGACTTCCGTCGCGTCGGTTCCTTACCCCCGACCATTGAAATGTTCTCTCCTGTTTCTATTTGCTCGTAGAGTTAAAGCGAAGGTTACACTGTCAGCGGGAAAGGTGTTGTGTACCGTGTTTTGGGACATGAGAGGAGTAATTGCGGTAGATTTTCTCACTGAACAACGAACTGTGAACGCGCAGTATTATAGTAACCTTCTAAAACACACGGTGAAACCTGCCTACAGATCGAAACGACGCGAGATTCCAATCCGAACTGCGATATTGCTGCAAGACAACGCCAGACCGCATACAGCTCGGCTTACGATGGAAACATTGCACGAATTGGGTTGGGAAACACTGGAACACCCTCCTTATAGTCCCGATTTGTCGCCATGCGACTATTATTTATTCGGTCCATTGAAAGAAGTACTTGGCGGACAGCGATTCAAAAGCAATGCGGAGGTAGAATCTTTCGTGCGCGAATGGTTACGTGACAAGCCGAAAGATTTTTACGAAAAAGGCATCCTAAAGCTTCCGGAGAGATGGCAAAAGTGTGTAGAGTGTGACGGAGACTATCTAGAAAAACTGTAAAACATTTCAGCTCTTTAACTTAATAATAAAATCTTTTACAGCAAAATTCCGGTTTATATTTGAACCACCCTCGTACATAACAATAAGTTAAATATTTCACCGTAGATACCTCGTTAGTAGATGCATAAATGAAAACAAGAAAATTACATATGTCTGCTCAGTGTGTTGATACATGACACGTAACCTCAAAATGTAGGTAAAAAGTAATATTTGAAAAAATATGGCAAATGAAAGCACTAACATTCTATCTAAATATTAGAATAAATTGGGTTCACTGCGGAGAACAACATATTTCGATGATCTTTGAATGGAATGTAGTGAACAACTAGGATAATGGGCCCTACGGGCCTAAGCACTTAAGTATGATAGAAATAGCATTTATCGATTTTTTTAAAGTAGGTCAGTATTTACATGACCTACATAAATCTCCAATCGATTCTCTATCGATAGAGCACATATTAGTACCAAATAACACTCAATAGCACTAAATAGTACGATAGAATCAGCATTTATCGATTTTTTAAAACATAACCTAATTTAAAAAATTTTAAATTAGGTCGTGCATTATCCTCGGCAAATTACGCGTCGAATGAGCCCAAGCCCATCTCTCCAGCCCTTATAGAACGCGAGAATGGGGCTCGGACACACATACAAATCAACTTTAGTAGTATTGGATGCTACAATACACAAACACACCAAATTAAACAGATTGTAGCTTTGGTTTAGTTATCCAGCAATGATTTTACGAATAGTATCATCCCTCTTGTTTTATTGAACATGGTTATTTTATACATTAACCTTTAAAGGTCATCAGAGCTATTGTGGTAGACATATAAATCAAAAGCAATTAATATTCTAATAAATAATCTTCAGTAGTTAGAAACAATTTTTAAAATTAAGGGAAACAAAATAATTATCAATTCTTAATCAGAAATAAACTTTACACAATGACGGAATTAATATGTCAATTATTATAACACATTTAAGTTACATTTGGGACACCTGTCTAATTACGTAAAATTGTTGCTGACAGAACTCAAATTAATCAAAGAGAATTTATAGTCGATCAAATACATGCTTGGTTTAATTTAATCGGTTTGACAAAGGAGTAGGCACGCTTTAAACATAATATGTGATTACTGATTAGATTATACAAGGGTATTATACGCATAACAGATTCGTTAATTTATTTATATTCCAAATCCTCTGACACTGTAGAAACCGATTCTGTAGACGTTAACAAATATTTAGAACAATAACCGAAACAATAGAGAATCGTTATTAATTCAAATCAGAATGTTACATTTTAAAGAGCATCGCTTTGGAATTCATCTAATACGTACAAGGAGGGGTTCAGTAAAACCAAATACTTTAATATTATTAACACCGGAAACTTATTTTGAAAAATGGGAGACAAAATTTAATAGCGCCTGTTGCGGTGTGCAAATAAACCTGACATTTCTAAAATATTTGGAAAGTAATTAGAAAATTGTCATTGTAATGAAAGATTGAATAGTTTAGTTAAATTGTAAACGTTTATATACCGTATGTCAATTTGAAAACTTCCCACCCCTAGTATCGCTAAACTGGCAAATTATTTCAAAAATCGCTGAGACACGTCAAATTTATTTTCAAGGGGGAAGAATTTTGACGTATAAATTATATCGCCCCCTTCACCCCCTGCCCACCAGAGCCGCCCCCCAAAGATCTTAAATGGGAAAGGCGGTCTAGTGAGACATCATTTTGAAGGGCTTTTTATTTTCTACATTTTGGTGCGCCATTTTTTAAATTTGAGTGCTGCGTTGCCAAGTTAGGCGTCTTTGAATATTGCAAAATTGAATTTTTGTAATTATTTGTGTGATACATTAAATTCATAAATTCTCATTGAAACAGGTTTTGACGGTGGTACGTTGTTTTAAAAAATCAATTTTTACAGATAAAGTACCATTATACCTACTAGATTAACGTAAACCACAAACAAATTAGAATGTGTTTTTATTCTTGTTTTGTTAATCATTTGCAAAATAAATGTACAAGCCCTTCAAAATGATGTCTCACTCGACCGCCTTTCCCATTTAAGATCTTTGGGGGTGGCTCTGGGGGGCAGGGGGTGAAGGGGGCGATATAATTTATACGTCAAAATTCTTCCCCCTTGAAAAAAAATTTGACGTGTCTCAGCGATTTTTGAAATAATTTGCCAGTTTAGCGATACTAGGGGTGGGAAGTTTTCAAATTGACACACGGTATATTAGCATAACAGTAATAAACCATCGTGTAACAGAAATAGTGCTATTTTTTAATTAGATGCAGGCTAAGGATACAGTTTTCTCACCGAAAAACCATTTGTTAGTTGCACACCCACCTGCGAAGATGGCACTTCAAAAATGTCGCCTATTTTCATATGGTAAAGTATATGGAGTTTCCGGTATTGATAATATTAAACTTAACTATTTATTAAAACTCAGGCGTGAACTGGGCTATCGGGCTACAGCCCGATTGGCCGGTCTGCAATATCCCAAACGGACTGTCCGTCGCGTTAGCGGTCCAATTGCAAACACAAAAGACTCACGTATCGTGAAACTGTTCGAAAGTAGCCGACCGACGAGAAACATGACACTCATGGCAGAGAGTAAAATTGACATTGCACGATCAGTTGTGTAGTGATGAAGCTCCACAGGAAGTAATAGACAAATTTAAGATTGATCTAACAATGAACAATAAGGTAGTATTATGGAAACTAGATTTCCGAGCCACACTGACCTTTAATACTGGATTTGATATTTTTCACCCCTCAAATTTCCCCTACCCTGAGTATCCAGATAGCAACCTAGATTACGTATTCAAAAATTAAACAGTATTACTCAGAGGTAGAAAAACTGATGGATTTTGCATCCAAGTGGTCAAAATTGTCAATGCTCTTACCGGAAGGATAAGACTTTACTTTAACCTATAGCCGATAGAGAGCACTGTTATAGATAGTTTGACCAAGGTCCGCAAATGTATAAGCAAGCTTTGAAATATAGGTCGTCACATACACCTGCACTATGCAGCTAGCGCGAAAATAGCGAAACATGTTGATTAACAGTTGATTGACAACTCGACTTGTTTGCAGTTATGTACTTCTTGGTACTAAGCGTTAGTTCAACATTTTAGAACGTCACGCGCCTCATATGACAATCGTGTCGGCTTGAACAGCAATGTAAGTTGCTTATACATTTACGGATCTTGTGGTTCGACTCATCTCTCTAAGCTGAGCAGAAAAGTTTAGAGGGTCAACACCCGCAAATCATCTATTTATAAAATATCGAGTTTTCAAATTTACATGTAATGGCTCTATGATCAATTTATAGTATATTGCACGAAAAAAAAAACAGCTGAACCTAACAAACCGTAACCTAACCTAACCGATCGAAATTGTAATTCTTTGTAAATTCTTGTCGAATATAGCTACTGTATAACACTGGGATGATTGTCCTTTTCCATTAATTAGTTACATTGGAAGCTGTTTAACGGGGATTTTTAACGTTTCTTTCGTTTCAATCAGAAGGTGTATATCCTGTAGAGGGTTTAATCACAACACATTGCTGAGAAAATATAAAATCAATTAACTAGATGCTAGAAGGGTAGCCAATAGTCTTGCATTTTTATATAAACTTTTAAATAACCAAATTGACTCGTCCAAGATTTTAAGTATATTGAATTATTAAATTAAAATGTAATGTACTCTATATTGTATTTGAAAATAATCAACTTAAACAATTGCAGCTACTATACGTTTATTGAACCAACAATACATAGAAACTCATAATACGCTCGCCGTTTAAACTCTGTCATTCCACATGGTGATAATTATAAGGGGATTATTATTATGTTACTATTAGTGTTAAATTTAACACTAATTGAGTTTATTAAAAAATATAATATATAAAAAAATAATTTTCATCCGAATCACTATAAACTATAAAAATATTTAAAACTTATGTCATGCATCTGTTTTACTAGTGTTACCTGCAATTCTCAAAAAAAATGTCTCTGAATGGCTGAATTCCAGTTTACAACATCTCAAATAAAAATACTAAGTACTCCGTATGTACAGTATTGATTGAAAATGAGAAACGACCGATAATCTTGTTTTGCGTCCGGGACGATTTTTAAACTCAGCCCGGCCCTGCTAAAACCCTTTTTATTTTCTGATTTTATTATTGTGTTAAAGTGTAAAAAAGTGTAAAATTCGATACTTGATTACCATAATCTGCACATATAATATATGTACAACTTAAATTAGGTAACAACTATTGATAAGTGAGTAATAGTTACAATAATATTTTTTTCAGCCATATTACTGTAGCTACTTACACATTTAAATTAGTAGATAGATTGTTTCTAATACAATCTTTATATAGAAACCTACTGATAGCTTTTTATAGTCATTAAGTAAGGAATTATACAGGGTGTAAAATCGCTACACAAGAAATTAAATGCCGCCATTTTAAGATTAGATTCCGCTAGTACAATGTAGAAAGCGTATTTAAAAACGAAGGCATGAGAGTATCTTATACATCGAATAACTCTTTAAAAAACTTGTTAGGCAATCTAAAAGATAAAACATAAAAAATTGAAATTGGGAATATACCAAATTGAATGCAATGGATGTAATAAGAGTTACGTTGGGAAGACAAAGAGATCAATTTTGACTAGATTCAAAGAACATATAGCAGATTTTTAAATACAATCACATAGAAAAATCAAGTGTCGCTAACGATATATGACACAACGCACGCGGATAAAATTGAGAAGTTGAATATTATTGAAAAGTGTTCATTTAGCCAGGGAACTTGATGCCTACCAAAGTATATTTATCAAAATGAACAAAATTTATTAAACAAAAAGCCGAGAAATATAGACAGTTCGGTGCTATTAACGCTTGTGCACGGAATAAAGTAAAAATCTGGGGACAGTGGACAGTAAAAGTTATAAAATCCTTTTTATATATAAGAACGATTTTGAAACCAAGAAATATGGTGAGCATGTGGTAGCAATAAAAATTGGTCAAGTTTTTTTTCTCTTTTCTTTATGTTTAAAAATATATCTATATCCTTAGTTGCATGTTAAGTTAAAAAAAATTTCGCGTGCTTGTGATTGGCTCTTTAAATTCGCCCACAGAAGGGGAGGGTTATTAACAACTTTTGGAATTAGACGGTTTCATGTCGAGAAGAAGGTAACATCGTTACCGAAATATATATTGGCAATTAGTCAAATACAATATGTGATTAGGAGTCACCGTTAAATTTTAGTATTATAGCAAATAAAAGTAATAATCGGATGGCATTCTGCAGACAAGATGTATTTAGGACTGATATTTTAGCAAAGAAATTTTAATTTTATTAGAACAAATAAACATTTTAAACAAAATAAATTACGAACTAGATAAGAAATAACATTTGTTATTATAACAATGGTTAAATAATAATTTGCATTTACTCCGGTATAGAATACATTTTACTGTATTACTATCTTACACCCAAAAATACTGCAACGAATGAAAACACAACGAATTCAATTTTTAAAAATAATATTGACGTATGCAGCAAATATTTCCCCTGTCATTCTAATGTTTTCAAAGTATAATTGATTTCTAATCGTTCCAATGTTTCCAATGAGCTGTTTTTACATAAACGGAAGTTTTATTTTCTTTACTTTTTCCGTTTACGACCAAATGTAATTCGTAACCAAAGGCATCACTCGATTCGTATTTTTTTCCTTTACAGCACTCGTTAATATCTTTATTGTAAAATAATTAGAGGAGATAATATTAAGGTTTGAAATAAATTTTTATTCTAAAGATAAGAAGGTGCATGATTATTTTATAAAATAGAACTAAAGAATTAATTGTTTATATTCAATCAATTAGTGTCTTTTAACTTTTGAGGGATATGCTGGTGACGTCTAATTCCATAAATAAGTCTTAAACAAAAATTTTCCACCACCTGAATCCTTATTGATCTTAATATTGTTCATTCAGTTAAAATACTTTTTAAACTACTGTAAATTGATAAACAGTCATTAGTGAAATGAATAGATTCTCTAATAAATTATGGAAACCTAAAATCACTCACATTACTGACATATATGGCTGTTGCTGCATCAAATTCTAGAGGTATTAACAATAAAACCTAGTAATCCTCAGGGAATAACTTGTGTAATACAGAGTTAAACTAATTGGTTTCTGGGCTCCAATCAAGAAATTCACTGCACTCCTCCTAGAGATAGATATACGTATACGTGACTCGACAAAATTGCCATTTGATGCAGGTCGTACTAATTAAAACCGCAATTGATTCAAATAAATAAAATTATAGACGTACATATTTGTGGCATTATGAAACATTACCATGAAAAGTATTCTTATTAGTTATTAATAAAATGCGTCAACAAGCATCTTTTCGTTGCTCGAAAAGACAAAAACTCTAATCCTTTCTTATACACTATGTCCCTTAATATCACTTTTTGTAAAAGAGGGATTAAATAGATAAAAACAGAACGTTACCTCGGTTTGGCAAGAGTAAATTTTTTACTTCAAAAAACAAGATTTAATGCGTTAATGTGTGGTGAAACTAAGTGACTCATTGTGTTCTTTATTGAGTTGTATCTTAGTAATTTTATCAGTATAAAGCAATAAAGAAACGATGTGGAATAGAAGTAGCTACCTACATAAATGTTAAAAAGAAGAAACTGCCACAAAGCAAGATCAATTTATTCCACATAGGAGTAGGATCTTCTAGGAACTTTTAATTATTATTATAAACCCGCGCGCGTGGTCTTGCGACGCATAGCTGAAGCATAGCGTAGCCCATACCAAAATAATTGCGTTGGAAAGAAATAGAATGGAATAGAATGGCAGTTGAAGGTCTTTGCAATAGAATACAGGTCGAGAAGTGATTGGTTTTGGTGGTGTTTCTTTCTGAGTTATCAGCTCTATAAGTAGAATTTATTCAAGCGAGAGTCTCAAAAGTTGTACAAATCTCTTGTATGATTCTATAGTTATAGTAGCGTTTTATTTAAACCTATTCTTTATGTCTTACTTTCAAGAATGAGCCAGAGAAGAACTCGACTAGTGGAGAAGGGGAGGCCAGGTCCGGGCGTAAGCCCGGACCTGGCCGACATAAGAATAGGTTTAAATAAAACGCTACTATAACTATATGCAATTGAACTTTTAAAAATTATATTTTATTTCATTTCGTATTTCAAACAATTGTTTATATACTACAATTAGTAAAATAAAGTATAACTTGATCTCCGTTGTCAATGACACCGGTGTTCAAGACGTTCTTGATCTCCGTTGTTGTTGGCAACGTAAAAATCATTTGTGTTTCATAACAGCCACACGTGACATGCTGCTTTGTATCTCCTTGGTTACGCGTATGATGACACAGACAAGGCAACTTGCTTCATTATACAATAAATTCGGATGAATTTTAAAAGGGAGAAATTAGGATTGAAATACGAAATAAAATAAAACAACTTATGCAATACATCAAGCTTCTTTAAATCCTCGAAGATGTTATAACGCCTCGGCTATTTAAAGTATCGCTTGATCTCCTAATTACATAATATATATTATTGAACTATATTATGACATATGACTTTATGAGATTATTATGTGGTTACTGCATTTTTCTATTAGAATTCCATAACTTCTTCCTAATCGTTTAATTACTCTCTAGCATCGCAGTACTGTAAGGATAAGATCCATTATTTAACCATCAGAATTCCTAAAAAAAATTGATCTGATCTGAAGTTTAGCTACTCGCAAAGCGTTCACAAAAAACGACACGACATATTTTAGAGATTTTTTTAAGAATCCTATTTTAATAATTCTAAACATATTTGGGTGATATGAATAAAAACAAAGTACTTGCTAATACTTCAAGTATTAGCATTTTCTCCGTAGTAGTTACTCCAACATTGAAGTATACGCTAATTTCCGGTAGCACCTACTTCACTTCTTATAGCAGATTCTTCAGGGCGAAGTTGTATGAATCGTTAACTTCTTTTATGTAGTAGATTCTTCGAAATGTACAGTATTCACTCCCACGACTACCGCTTTCGAATGAGACAATACCAACTTCGCTAATGTCGAAGTAAACACTGCAATTTTTGCTGAAATTGTAGAATCTACTAGACAAAGTAGATATACCTCGTGTTGCAGTAAGCACTTCGATGGTTTTCACAAGAATGCTATTCACTGTAATAACTTCCGGAAAATAGAAGTATCTACTTTGCATTTTCCTACCTTCTTCGGTATTGAAGTAAATACTCCGTAGTAAACACTAATAGTTGTAGTATTAACAAGTACTTCGTTTTTATTCATACCACCCAAATTATATCAGGTCAAACCTGTTAGTTTGAAGCTACACCACTCTAAACCTCATACACATGCAAAATGTACACAATATACGCAACGTTCTAAATAAATAAACACTCGTAAAAACAGGAGTACAAATAGAAAAGCATAAACAAGAAAATTCAAAACTGAAAAATACATTTTTGTACGACCATGCTATTTCGGATTGTTTACCATACTTGGTTTTAGAACAGTAGGTTATATTTACTGGTTGCTAAGCAAAAACGCGTCGGTAAGTAATTACTTACCGTTCAGTTCTGTCAAAAACAGAACGGTAAGTAAATTATATGTAATTTATAAAATAAATGCATGATCTTTAGATGTCTCTTTCGCGAGAAATCATTTATTTTCTAAATAATTGGACTATTTAAAAAATTTTATGTTGTTTATTTAAATTTGCTCAGGCCTCTACAATATCCCAATTATATTCGTTTTCAGATTCACTCATTCTCACAAGTTTGACAAATATCGTGACATTCAAAAATAATAGTAATTACAAACGTATCCATGGAACGACAAAACCTACTTAATGTTTGGTGGATATACAGGGCAAAAAGAAATTATCTTAAATCTATTTTTTTCGGGGATATTTCCTTAGTTAATACCTTTGTATTCATAATGGTCGTACAAAAAATAGTATAAGTATCTCAAACAGTAAGGAGTTTACCGATCTCCTCCAATATTGTCGACTTCGCTTCGCTCAGTCGCCAAACATTGTCGTCGATCGGTGAACTGTCCTTACTGTTCTTGATAATTAATATACTATTACAACCGAAGCGAATTAATTTTAAACTCCATATGCAGGTGATGTGTCAGGTCCGGACGCGACATCTCCGAACACCGGGTACAATCGCGACGTCATTTTGTCATCTCCGGACACATTTAATATAATATAAAACAAAAATATAAAATAATGTATTTAGATATGTTACATACTATACAGGGTGCCCATTATGTATGGAATATAGTATATATCTCGGTAAATATCGACTTTATAAAAAAATTTGTTATATAAAAGTTGTTTAACATAATAAGATAGCATTCAATTGTTTTTATTTCAGAAAACAAATGAGTAATGAAGAACACTTAAATTTTTTTAAATAGCAATGTACCCTTTCATTAGGCTCATTTGATAGAGATTTTTTTTGTCTTTTCGATGACCTAAAATCTTAGTACCCTTATATCAGAAAATTTTTGAAAAAAATGTAAAAAATGTTTATTAAGTTAATTTCACCAATAACATGAATCTAGATATCCGAGATCGTAAAGTATCTCAAATTATTACCCTAAAATAAACAGATGTGCATCTACATAATGTACAAAACAAAACAAATGAACAAAAAACAAAATAAAACAAATGAACAGAAAATTATGTACGGCTCTTATAAAGCTTGAAGAGAAAACGAATTTTCATGCCAATAAGTGTTCAAAACGTTCACCATTAACTGCAAGGCAGTGGCCCAACCTATCACGAAAAGCGTGAAAAGAATTTCTGAGCGATCTGGGAGAAATTGCTGCAGTTTCATTTTGTATTCGTTGCTCTAATTCGGCCAGATTCTGGGATCGGTTTATATACACTTTTGATTTTAAATATCCCCAGAAGAAGAAATCGCAAGGTGTAAGATCCTGAGATAGGGGAGGCCACTCCACAGACCCTCTTCTGCCTACCCAACGAGCCGGAAATACCACATTTAAATATCGGCGTACATCTAAATGATAGTGGGGCGGTGCTACATCTTGTTGAAACCAAAGATCATCAA
The DNA here is from genome assembly GCA_929113105.1 of Agrypnus murinus. Classification (NCBI taxonomy): domain Eukaryota; kingdom Metazoa; phylum Arthropoda; class Insecta; order Coleoptera; family Elateridae; genus Agrypnus; species Agrypnus murinus. Next base: position 85,555,825 of record OV816024.1, read on the forward strand.
GATTTGCTTGGCAAGCTGGAATAATTTGCTGTTGCAATAATTGCAAATAACGGTCACCAGTTAGAGTACCACGAATAAAGAAAGGTCCAATTATGTGACCAATTCCCACCCATACGTTTAATTTTTGTGGTGTTTGGGTATGATCTTGGATCATCCAATGGGGATTTTCAGCGGCCCAATATCGACAATTATGCGTATTTACATTTCCATTTAAACAAAACATAGCCTCGTCAGAAAAAAACAATATTATTAAGAAAATTTGGATTGTTGCTGATTCGCTCCATCATAAATTCACAAAATTCAACACGTCGATCGTAGTTATCTTCGGATAATTCTTGCAATAAAGTCGGTTTGTACGGATGTAATTTTTTTGAATGTAATATTTTCTGTATTGAATCTTTACTTAGGGCATGGTTTAAACTTAACTGGCGAGTTGAAATGTTTGGATTTTCTTCGATTTTTATTAAAACATCGAGCTTTTTATCTTCATTTGTCGCAGACCTCTGCGGACCAGTCTTCACCAGATCTTTAACATTGCCAGTTTCCCTAAACCGTTTCAAGGTTTTGCTAACTACTGACTGGGTGATTGGTTCTCGATGTGGATAACGCTCATTAAAAGTTTCACATACTTCTAATTGTGTTCGTTTGCGATCCCCATAACCGACCATAATTAAAATTTCTATACGTTCAGTTTCTGTTAAATGAACCATTTTTATTTTTCCATGTACCAACAACTTAATTAAATAAACCAACTTCTGTCACAATAAAAACCTACAATCAATTGTTAAGACAAATGAAAGAGATCTCGGATATCTAGATTCATGTTATTGGTGAAATTAACTTAATAAACATTTTTTACGTTTTTTTCAAAAATTTTCTGATTAAGGGTACTAAGATTTTAGGTCATCGAAAAGAGAAAAGAATCTCTATCAAATGAGCCTAATGCAAGGGTACATTGCTATTTAAAAAAATTTAAGTGTTATTCATTACTTATTTGTCTTCTGAAATAAAAACAATTGGATGCTATCTTATTATGGAAAATAAAATGTTAAACAAGTTTTATATAACAAATGTTTTTATAAAGTCGATATTTACCGAGATATATACTATATTCCATACATAATGGGCACCCTGTATATTTACGTTAACATCACAGTCTCGCGATACAAGCCGGCTTAATAATAAAATTTATTATAAAATAAATTTATCCGACACCTCTTTATAAATAGCATGTTTACTGTGGTCATTATAAATAAGGAAAGTGCTTGTTTACTCTTTTGTTACACTATAACCTACGTTGCAAAACGCAACGTGGGTTGTTTTTGAAAAACTCACTCCCTGGAAACAAATCCTTCGTTTCATTCTACAAATCATTTATTGTTATCATCACAAGCTGATAGCAACAGACACATTAATTTTCCGGTTATTTATAATAAATAAATAGTTATTTAAAACAGGATATATGGTAATCTTATAGTTTTGGGCTCTTGAATGCTCATTGATCATAACAACCATGTTTAATAAAGTCCCAGGGATTGATTGCTACACTGTTGTCGGTTCTACCTTCTTTAATAAAATATTAATTCATAGTTTATAAAAAAATTCTATATTATAGTATACTAGCGGTCCGTCCCGGCTTCGCACGGGTGGACATTTATTTTTAAACATTTTGGGATAAACGTAGAGTAAATGTATCTTTATGCAGAACATAAGTAGTATTTTTTCAAATTACTATTTATATTTTTCTTATGAAGTCGAAATACCTATTTCTTATATGTACACGCCCCTCTCCCGCACTTCGGTGCCCCCTCCCTCGCCGTGTTGGCGGCTGCTCTGCGTGGGGCCACACCGGCCACGGCGCGGCGGCGTTTATTTTACTATTAGTATTTTTTTTTGTTTATTGTTTCCAGCCTTATTTTGTGGAACTCCATAATCATGAAATAAATAAAGATTATTAAAAGTTTCACAGTTTTATTAAAATACAACCTGACAATATTGTTTCGACAGCTATGCTGTCATTATCAAAGGTAATATAATTATAAACAAACACGTCGCTAAGGTAGATACAAAATAGGTAACTAGATAAAATAATAATAATAATCATAATTAAATATCTAATACTTCCCGTAACGGAGAATTACTCAGGGTACCTTTAATGAATGAACAACTTGAGCTCAGTAATTCTCCGTTACTGGAAGTATTAGATATTTAATTATGATTATTATTATTATTTTATCTAGTTACCTATTTTGTATCTACCTTAGCGACGTGTTTGTTTATAATTATATTACCTTTGATAATGACAGCATAGCTGTCGAAACAATATTGTCAGGTTGTATTTTAATAAAACTGTGATACTTTTAATAATCTTTATTTATTTCATATTAGTATTTTGTTTAGATTGACATTTTTAAATTCGTAATAGCTTTTGAATGGAATGTCCTATTTGAATGATTCAAAAGGTAATCTACAGGTATTGAAACAGTCTTGAATACGAAATGATTTATTTGGATAAGGATTAATACAAAGGTATGGATAACATGGTCTGATTTTGGTCGTCAACTAGAAAAATAGCTACCCTTGTTTACGCCGTCTCCATAGTAATCACAGTAATTATATACTATTGCACCTACCTACTGGAAGTTTTATCGCTGCACCTACCTACTTGAAGTTTTGCACTTTTCAAATTATTTTTATTTTAAAATTAAATATTAATTTAAACTTAGGCCGGACATAAACTAACGTATGCATTTCGGGCTTAATTAGTGTTTTAGATCCCTTTATCGTCTTAGCGCCTGAGACGTGAGCAACTGACTGCGGGCTCAAACACACTCAATTAAGCCCTTAATACATAATATACTATTATTACTATGGAGACGGCGTAAACAAGGGTAGTACAAGGGGGTGCTCTAATTTAGCAAGTTACGCACTTAAAACAGGCCGCTAAATAGGTCATAATCGCCCGACCGGACATAAAAGGGTAAAATGCTTATTATAATTTCATAGTTATAATCCCATCAGATTTTAATAAGGATATCTCCTTATAATAATTAAAATGTTAAATATTATATTTTATTTACGATTTAAACAGCATTTTTGTTTGTTACGCGATTTTGTTTATTTATTTTAAACTCCACACCTGACACCACTGTAACGTTCTTTTTTAAAATAATAACAAAAATGCTGTTTAAATAGTCTACTCTCAAGAGAGATATTATTTACATACACTTAATTAAAAACACTATAAATATAAACTATTTAATGAACTATTTAAATGCTAGATATTTACAAATTTATTTAAGGACTATTTATATAAAAACTATTTATGTATTACAACAATTATTAACATTTATTTATTCACTAATATTCGGCTATTAACTAATTATTCAGAGTACATTTCACTACGCCGGTTAAACATTAACTGAGCTCCTTCTACCCGCGACCTCAATTTATATCTTTCATACGATGAATCATACATGTAGGTGTTGATGAGTCATACATGCAGGTGTTGATGACTCATACATCTAGAATGTTCGATGACGGCGTATATGGGTTTACTATTCGTTACAACATCCAAATTACTTCAACATTGATGAATAGTAATTCCCGCGGCATGCTCTTAATGCATATGCATTTTATTAATTGAGGTTTCTAAAATAAATTCAAAGAATAACAAAAAAGTCAATTATCATAGGTAGAAGATTAGTTGAACGACGAGGGGGGGCTATATATTTCATTAAGGGAGGGCAAGTGGAGTAAAAGAATGCATGCCTCAGGTGTCTATGATGAGATTTTTTGCGTAGGTACCTTCCTACTAAGTGTTTTATAGAAATTGAATATGATATAATACCTAATTAGCTATTTCCAAAATTTTAAACTAAGGTTAGGCTAAGTTGGCTTTGGTTAGTTTAGATTACCTTAGATTAGGTTTGGTTAGGTTAGCAGAGATTAATTTTTATATACAGGGTTGCGATTATGTATGGAACCGGGTTCGTTCTGCTAAAACGGTTTGAGCTAGAATCCTGAAACTTTAAAGAGACTTAGGACTCAATAAAAACTACTTATTAAAATTTAAAAAAAAATTTTTGATCCATAAGTTTTCAAAATGCAAAGCCAACAACAACAAAGCCGATTTTTTTTAAATGGGAACATGGGTTAAATGGGACATCGTTTTTTTTCATTTTTCATTTTTATTTTTTTTATGAAATTCTGTCAAACAAATCATCAAACCTATTATACCATTCAATTCGGAAAAAAATAACCTTTTAAACGATGTCCCATTTAACCCATATTCCCATTTAAAAAAAATCAAGTTGGCTTTGCATTTTGAAAACTTATGGATCAAAATTTTTTTTTTAAATTTTAATAAGTAGTTTTTATTGAGTCCTAAGTCTCTTTAAAGTTTCAGGATTCTAGCTCAAACCGTTTTAGCAGAACGAACCCGGTTCCATACATAATCGCAACCCTGTACAGAGATACACGTATGAGCAGAGGGACAGCGACTGAGAAAAATTAGGAAAACACTTGTAGCTCCTCATAATTTCTATGATGTATGTGATATTGGTTATTGTTCTATAGAAGTTATTGTACTTTTACGTAAAAATGATTTACCACTGGATGTACAAATACATATTACATTTTAAAGTTTATAAGTAAAATAAGTAAAGTAACATCTTAAGTTCAGTTGATGATAAGAGTGGAGTTGCTAAAGTTTTGTAAAAAAAAACCTTATAAATATAAAATCTAGAACCAAAACAAGTTACTATGTCTCTTTTCATAGATTACCAATTAATTATGAATTCTTAATATAGAAGCAAGCTTTTCTATTAATTATTTCACTTCCACTCAGGAGAATTCGTTCGAAAAACCATGACACTTCTCAAAAAGTTTCAACAAGCCAGAAGCTACCTCTCAAGAGTCCTGATGCATATTTCGTGTGCAGAATTTTATATAAGGGGGAATCCACTTTTTTCCTATTATCGAGGTTTTTGGTAAAAAATTGTTGCTCGGAAAATGTGCAAATTGTTGATAAACAATCTTATCTACCTTTGATAATGACATTTAATGTTGAAACAATATTGTCAGGTTAAGATACTAGTAAAACTTGTGAAACTTTGAATTAATCTTTTAGTTTGATTATATTTCATTATATAAGTTTATTTGATTTTCAATGTAAGATATGGCAATTGTACCTGGAACAGACAAAGTGCATTCTATTGAGGTTGTATACAAGTATTTAGCAACTTATCTTGTCGATTTGTAGCTAAAATTGTATTGTTCTATTAACGAGATTTTTTTTAATGGCGTTGTTCATGTATTTCAGAATTTTGAAGCTTTTGACTGGAGTGTTTTTGTGGAAAGTTGAAGAACAGATTTTTTACCACAAGATTGAAATAATTTTAAATGTATTAGCCTGCGCCTTTAGAACGTTCAAAGAAATATTATAAATTGTCTTATAATTCATGTTGTAGATACTTAAAATTATACAAATAACGTTTTTAAGGATATATTGTTTAAATTTCTGAAGATATAAATTCCAATTAGTAAAGCCCTTTATTTGGAAATATTTAAAAGAGGTCGTTGAATGAAGAGATGTTTCTTGAATTCTTTGTCAGGACAAATGAAAGCAGCCAAGCGGACACAAGGATATTTAATAAAAGTAAAGTTGGTATTCTTGTGAAGTCAATGCTTTTTAGAAAAGTGAAGGATTGCATTCTCAATAAATAAAAACGTGAGATTTTCACAGTAGTTAGTTTTATTTTTAGTAATTAGAAAATTTGATGATACTAAAATTCAATAAAAATATAAACAAATTATAATTCGTTATATATTATAAGACCCTCTATTCCCACATCGTAGTAATACGTTTATGGTTTTTTGAGCCTATGGTTTCAAATAATTCAAAATAATAATTTAAAATATAATCCTGTGTAATAACTGTATAATTTGTTAGAGTAATATGATTGGTAATACTGCTCTTTAGAATGTTAGTCTACCATACGCGTATACAGTGCACCAGCAGGGTAGGTCCGACTAAACCTTTTCCTGGGACATCACGAACTATCTGTTTTATCGTACTGACGACCTAAATATATTATACCTTCCGATATGTTCAAGTCAGGTTTGGAAGACAAGTTTTTTGATTACTAATAATTCAGGACATAAACACTAAATATATTTAATTACTTGAATAATGCTATATACAGACTACTTATTGATTTTGCAGACGAAGGAAATAGTAAATTCGTTAATTCTTTTTATATTATTTTTAACATCGTTAGCATGCTTCTGTGTGTTTGAGATAAGGTCATACAATAGATAAAATCTTAATAAATGCAAAAAATAATTCAAATGTGCACGAGGCGACATATACTTCGTGTAAAGGAGGAAGGTGGTATAAATATTTTTATTTAGAAAACGGATGTAAATACCGAAACTTAATAAAGCTCACAAAGATGACAAAAATGACACATGGTGTGGAAAGGAGTGCATTTTTTGCAATAATAATAAGTACAATAATTCGAAATTGTCACTCATTTTTCTCCAAAACGGTAGAAGAAAAATCATATCATTTTTGTATTTGTATTTTGCGAGAAATAATTTTTATAATAACCACTTTTTTCGAAAACTGGTAGTTTTCAAGATACTTGAAAAAAAAAGTTAAGTATATTTTCCTATAAATATTCTTCTGGCCTAAATAATAATATTAATAATCAACGCAGTATATTCGATTTAAATGATTATAATATATAGTTACTAAAAACACCGAACACTTCTTTTAAATACCCACTGTACTCCATACAAAAGTCATTTGCGTCGATAGCGATACATTTGGTAAAAGCAATGCTGATATCGGTTTGCAAGCAGTATGCAAACCATCCGGTTAAAGTCGACCATATTGTAACACTCTAAAGAAATGATGCCCCACAATCAGGCGTCATTGAAACAGAATTATTACTCTAAACAAAACAAACCATACGCCGCACGATGGACATCACTGTAATCTTAATAAAAAAACTGAAATCACTAAATACTTACTGTAGTATATGCACCGGCTGAGATCTCTAATTATGCGGATATAAATACAGGTGTAGGTGTTAACCCCAAAAGCTTCTATTATATCAATGGAGTCAGGAACAAATAAAAACATGTTGGGCGCCACCAATACTGAGAATGTTATATTTAGAAAAATTCCGGAAGTCATCAGTTAAGGGAATAACTTCCCATTTAAATTTGACGTTAGGTTAATCAAACATTTATCAAACAATAAAAAATCTTAATTGACAAAAAAGCTCAATTGTTTTTAAAATTTTACCATTGTAATCGGAAGAAAAAACGCTACTTCTTTGGTAATTTAACCAACATCGTATCTTTAGTAGTAACAAAGTTGGCAATAGTGCCGACATAAATTTGAACACCCTGTATATAACTTTTAACAAACACGGAGAAAACTGTCTATTAATTAATATTGTAATTTTCAGCTAATTATTTTAATGAATCTTGAATTTGAATATCTTTAAGCTGTGGTTACTTCAAGCAACTATTGTTTATATTATTTACAAACTATAAAGATTACGAACGAACGGACGGAGAGATTGAAATTGTGTTCTGAAACTTAACTGTTTCAATTTGATCCTTTTTATAGAATAACCTTACCCTATTTTGTTTTTAGATTTAACAAAATTTTTTAACTAACTTTTTACACGAAATATTGAAATATTTCATACAATTATCTTCAAATTTTCCCCTCAATTTAAGTTTTCAAATTACTGAAATTAAATAATCACAAGGAATGAAATGAATTGTAGCTGAATACCCTGTAATTCTCTGGGGGATTACTTCATCACGATGGTATTACAAAGCAATTAAAAAATACTTTTCTATAAAAGTTATATTAAGTAAAGATCTTCAATAATACTCGAAGCAATATAAGCGAACAAGAATGTCATCAGTAAAATTTAACATTGACATCTTTTCCTTTAATCAACTTTAATCAGTTTGAACTATTTACATATTCCTTTCGAAAGAAATACCTATATTGTAATTGAAAAAGAAAAAAGCTGATCTTTTACATTTTAAATTTTTATTTTAGCTTGTAAAGTTGTTGACCTTTCTGCCGCTGACCTTTCCTCTATATATTTTTAACATCAACAGAGCTGAGGTTTAAAATTTCTAGACTTTTCTGTAAAGCTTTAAAATGAAATTAGGGTTATTACCACAATATTTGACAGATAATTTAATATTAGTAAATGAAATTCACAATCACAATACAAGGTTTAACAATAATTTTTATTTAAGCCGAAGAAATTCATCAAAAGCACAAAATTCTCTTTTTTATAATGGAATTATTCTTTACAATCAATTGCCTGAACAAATAAAAGGATTAAATATAAAGAATTCTTTATATCTAGCATCTAGTCATATAATTTATACATATAGTCATTTATATTATTTATTTTTATACTTTTTATATTTATCTGTTATTGTAACTTGTGCTGTTGGTAATTATTGTAAGAAAGTGTAATGAAAGGGACCACTGTAGTACCTATATGTAAAGTTATAGCGAATGCTAAATAAAGATTATTATTATTATTATTATTTAGTTTAAACAGTTCATCAGTTGTTTGTTAAAAATATTTTTATTGCTTTAAATTTTATGGTGAATTTCAGGATGATAGTTTAAAAGTTTCAGTTATCGATCAAATCATTTGGCTTCCCGAACTCACATGCAATTATGCACATCCATTATAGTTAAAACAAGCTTACAATTTATTAGTGTCATAGTTTGAAGAAAATTCCCTAGCCCTACAAGGTGCAAGATTAATGAATCATTAAAAGGTGTTCTCATTAAGCTTAAAAGGTTTATTAGGTTTTTTTTTGTTGTTTAAAAAGTATTTATGATAAAAGTCATAATTTTGCAAGTCTTAGATGACGATGGAACAAAAATGTCTGCAACAATATTATGCAACTATTTAACCAGAGTAGTTTACTATTTAAACTCCATACATCAATCATTGTAAAAGGCTCGGAAAATATAATCTGATCTTTATATCTCAGTGTACTCGAGAAAATGATATTTAATAGCTCTACATACACTTTATTTGTTTATCATACAACTAAATAAAATTAAAATAAGTCAAAAATAAAATTCGCTTGATAGGCTTTTAATCTGTATTGAAAGCTGAAGCTGTTTTCTTCTAATCAACCCAGAAATACGATTTTTCTGTGATTTATTTTTAAATGGATTTTCTTGAATATAAAAATGTTAGCAAGCAAAGAATATTCAAAGGAGATTTACAAAATCCGGTTCTCTAACCCAAGCTTGATTTGAACTCCCGCTTTTAAATTTCGGGTACTAAGACGATTAAGTAAACCGATTTCTGAAGAAGTTTGTTGAGCTTATATAACAATATAATTATAACACGATCGTAAACTGACTCAATGCTTCTAATTAGTTGTACCGGTGTCCTGGTAAACGCAATCGAAACAGAAAATATTACACAATATATAAACATAAATAGAACAAAAATTACAAATCTTTAAAAAATAAATAAATATTCGTAAGAACTGTCACAATATTTATTAAATTATAACCTGACAATTGTTTAGACAGCTAAGCTGTCATTGTCAATGGTAATATGAATATAAACAAACAGGTCGCTAAGGTAAATACAAAAAATACCTTTTAGAATAAAATCACACAATGACTCCTGAAACATTCGTTATTTTAACACAAAAAAAACAAAGCTCCCCGAAACACTCGTTATTTTTCCGGACCAAAACAGAACAGATTACTTTAACTGCAAACATTCTTACGCAAACTGTACAACACAAAATATTTAATACTTACTGTACAACTCAAGATTGTTTCGGCGTGAGATATCTATACTACAAATTTAAATTCAGGTCGCACGTATTGTTTCCACAGCTCACAAATTATAAAAGAAATGGGTTATAGATTTAAAGACACAAGAAAATGCATATTGTTGAGCGCCATCAGTTTAGGTCCAGAGATTTTATAAAGATAATGACCCAATGCTCGCAAACAGAAATCGATTTAGATTAGATCTATTAAATTTAATTCAAATATTAGTCATAATCAGTTATGTAAAAGTTAGGTTGAATAAAAACGTTTAAAGACTTTTATAAATATATGGTCCTATAATATTCATGAAATATAATATAAATACAAAGATTAGTTAAAGTTTCACAAGTTTTATTAATATCTTAACCTGACAATATTGTTTCGACACTTTGTGTCATTATCAAAGGTAGATAAGATTGATAAACAAACACGTTGCAAAGGATAAATACATACAGAAAATAGGTAACTAGATACAATACATAACAAAAACTTAATATCTAACACTTCTAATAAAGGAGAATTACTAAGCTCAGTTTGTTCATTCATTAAAGGTACTGTTCGTTTATGTCTGTATATTTAACTAATCTTTGTATTTATATTATATTTCATGATTATGGAGTTCCACAAAGTAAGGCTGGAGACAGTAAACGCTATAATATTCAGTTTAGTTAATTTTAATTATAGGTTTATTGATAAATGAAAATAAAAAACAAGAGATCAATCAATTAATTCATCAATTAAAACATCGTTACAAATTTAAATATAAAAAAATGATACCCAATGTAAGAATTCTTAACGACAGAGAAATAATACACATACAAATAGTGATCAAAACAATACGATACAAAAATAATGGTTCAACTTACATTAATATTACCCAAAAATAAAATCCATTAAGTCACAGAACCTTATTCAAATAGTTCAATCCAACTTCATCTTACAAAGCAAATGAAACAATACTGTCTCTTCTATCAGAACAAACACTAAACACAAACACTAACTCGACCGCTTGATGAAACTGAATGAATCTGGAAATCACCTTACTGACGCCGCTACTCAATTTGAACTCAGGAATTAAAGTTCACAATAACTGTCTCTCATTAGAACTAATGTTTAATAAAGTTCTTCTTTTCTTATAAAAAATAGCCGGAAGTTCAATTACAATTATTTACTAAAAATATTTTTCTTTAATAGGGGTAACGCCACACTTAAATGTATCATTTAAGAATTATTTAATTTTAAATCTTCCTATTTTAAATTATTTTAAAACAGAATCCTGTAAAAACTTGATTTGCGATAAGTTAACTTCAGTAAATATAATTATTAGTTATAGTAACTGTATTTCGATCAAACAAAATCATTCAACAAAACTGAAATGTAGCCGCCAAATATTAACTGCACTTTGATTATAATCGATAACTCGTACGGAATTAATTATTAGATTTCGGTAAAAGCGATTCTAAATTAATCACTGAAATTTCTGCACTTTTATCGATAATTAAACACACAACTAAAAAATTGGGAAATGCCAAAGGCAATTCAACCCTCGTACAATTCTCTTCACGGAGAAGGCGCGAGGCCTCCCGCGTGGCAAACGCCACTTCGCTGGATGGTGAATTCAACCAGCCCCTATCTTAAACTATCTTCGACTGACTAAAAACTAAAAATTATTTCGCGGTGGAATGATTTTTTGAAGAGGGCGAATAAATTTAAATAATTCAATAGAAATATAGCGGCATCTTCATTAGCCAATAAAGTATGTTTACATCATTTATTCGAGAACAATCTCGACGGAACTTTCGGGGTAACTCAATATCGCTCACAGGTGCGATATAGACATCCTGTTTTGAAGAACATTGTTGGTATTTTGTTTACAAGGGAATGTTTTAACTCAGTATGTTTTAAAGCTATGAATTTGAACTTTCATACGTTTTAACCATAAGGAAATTTTTGTTAAAGCCAATATTAGATTTAGCCCTTATAAGCTCGGAATTAAAAACAATTTTTATTTCTCGGAAAATAAGCATTTGTTTAATGTGGGAACGCCTTAAAATAAACACTCACATCAATAAAAGTTCTGCTAAAATATAAGGTATTGCTTACGAATATGTTTCAAGGTGACTCTTTTGTACTTGGAGGATACATTAATTTAGCTTAATGTAATATTTGCAGTTCCGACATAATTGAATTTTGAATTAAATTTTACTGTCAGGACCGTACTAGGATTCCTTTAGTATTTATTAGTTTCAAAAAACATAACGTTACACTCGCTAATTAGAAATAACTAAAACACTAACAAACGCAAATTAGACATTTTAACGACTTGTTTGTTTATATTCTATTACCTTTTGTTAATGACAGCTTAGCTGTCAAAACAATTGTCAGGTTATCATTTAATAAATATTGTCAACCTTTTTATTAAACTTTATTTATTTCATGGTTATGGAGTTCCACAAAGTAATAAAGCTCGAGACAGTAAAAGTTATTTAAATCTTCAGATTTTAAGATTTCATTTTTTAAGTTTCTAGATGTTTTAATTAGCTAATATTTTCTTCTGGGTAGATAGACGAAATAATTAGTTATTCACTGAACCTTCGCGTAGATGCCATAAAGTATACAAAATAATTAAAGGTTAATAAGGAGTTTCACAGTATTAGGAAACTTTTCATTAATCTTTATATTAAGAAAATTTGGATTTTTCGCTGCCCCACCGACCTAAACAACATATCAAGAATTTATGTAAAATCCCTTCATTCACTGGACTAATGGTTTTAAATGAGGGAAAAGGAAGAAACTTCCTAATCACTAACTTGAGTTTTTATTTTATTGAACATTGCGTTATATTAATTATAAAAAAATATGTTAACTGAAAGAACTGTTCGTGCAGGAGCAGATTTACCATTTTGAGGCTCTAAGCTAAATTTTGTTTTAGGCCTCCCGCCGTATAGCATAATAATAACATTTTAATTACGAGAAACGGTTTCAGGGAATAATTAATTACATTTTCTACTAAAGATTTCATATTTTTTCCCAATTTAACTTTTTTGATTAAAAAAATACCTAACTTGAGAAAAGAGTAAAATATTTATTATTAAAAAAAACGTTAAAAACTGGAATAACACCTTTTGCTCATTACATAATCATATAACCATTTTTCCATAATAAATTTAGCTAATCTGTAACTAAGCTATTGTAATTTAGATAATCTGTAACGTAGTTTAGTAATTCTTGTGGCCCCTGGAACCCGAGGCCCAAAGCTGTAGCTTATTTAGCCTAATGGTAAATCCGCCCCTGTGTTCGTGTCACAAAATAAAGAAACATAATTAAGTGGATGTTTTTTGTAAATCAGTACTAGCATCCGTTGCTTCAGCCGACATTTACAAGGACCCCACTTTACGATATTTAAATATCACGTTATGGTATTTACTAGCAAGTCAAGTTAACGACATGCTTGTTATATATACAACCCTGAAAATCTCCGATAATTTATACCAGAAATTATATACTAACTGATATCATGTAGGCGGAATCCGCAATCTAATTTACGTTTTATCAGGGAAACTTAGAGGGTATAAGTTAAATCTCAATAAAAAGCTTGATTTCGTGAAGAACCTGAGAAATCTTACTTGTTTTTCAATATTTTAAACCTGTTTTTTTGTTGATCGAAGAGAAAGAGAGGTTTTTACCTCAATGTCTTAAGGGTCGAGGATATCAAAATTTAGGCCTATGCTGTAGGTATAGTTATTGGAACATTTATCCCTCTACAGAATTTCTTTGTAAACTGAAACATTGTACTACTTTTGTTGATATATTTGTACAAAGATATGTTAAAGCTACCTATAGGCATTTTTTCACAATGAAGAAAAATTAACTAACTTTATATAAAAAATATAAAAACAGCAACACTTTGTTGCAGTCCAATAACACTTTTGATTTTCCAGTTAGCTGTTAGCTATTTTTTCTAATATGTATTTGGCTGTATATTTGATATCTGAAAATTAAAGTTAATCAACGAAGCAAACACACTTCTTAAGGAAATATGTAATTGCAATAACGTATAGACTTTTAATTATTAAATCTTTTAGCCACCCCCACCTACGAACCCAGTTACACATGAATTGGACCACGCAATGAATTTTGTTCTTAATTTGTGTTTGACATTGTATGTATTTCATCGCAACTTAAAGTGATTTATTTGTATACCTTAACAAGAAACTGAAGAATCTAGATCAAGGAGATACACAGCTGTCTAAACAATATCGTTTTAGGGTGAAATAAGATAAACAATTTAAGAGTACAACCCATATAGGAAATAACAAACGGCCCCCGATTGGCTCAGGCTTGGGACGATGCTTATCAACTCTGGTACAAGCCTGAAATCCAAGACTGGCCCATGGCTGGTCTAAAATCGGGATGATAACTTCGTGCCAAGCTTGTTAATCAGTCATGGCCCTATTTTGGCCTGGATTTTGTGAAATACCAAGACCATCGTTGGAAAGTTTGTGCTGATTTGAAAGTTGTAGCTAGACGGAATACACAAAACACATGTTTTATGTGTTTGTGGAATACTCGACTTTTTGGCAATCAATACACAAAAAAGGACCGGCCTCTGAGAGTAGGATTCAAATTGCGCCAAGAAAACATCGTTGAGGCTCCACTTGTGCCAATCGAAAAAGTTTTGTTGCCACCGCTCCATATCAAACTTGGGATCGTTAAAAACTTCATAAAGACACTGAATCCTGAAGGCAATGCATTCAATGAATTAACACGAATTTTCCCAAGATTGAGCGGAATGAAAATAAAAGAAGGTTTGTATGAAACCAGATATTCGTATCAATCAAGCTCTCTTGTTCAATATCTAACATATATTTTCGAATGATTTTTTCACAGGCGTTCTCAATGGACCTGATATTCGACGTTTGATGAAGGATCAACGATTTGAAGCCTATCTCTCTGATTTAGAGGTAGTGGTTTGGGATTGTGTCAAAGTACTTATTAAAAATGTACTTGGAATTCATCGTGACGAAAATTGGCGCATACACATTGAAAACATGCTTGATGCTTTCCACAATATCAATGTAAGAATGTCATTGAAAATTCACTATTTACATTGCCATATGGACAAATTCGCCGAACAATCACCACCAGAATCCGATGAGCATGGAGAATGTTTTCATCAAGTGAAGGCCAGACTTGAGCACTGGTACAGTGGCAAGAAGCTTGATGCTTTCCTAGGAGACATTTGCTGGAACTTGAAACAAGAAGAAGAAACAGAATAAACGTGAAAATATAACTATGTTTCATTTTCAAAGTTTTATGAATCTGCGTTAAAATTGGAGTTAAAATCATAATTGTGCGTTTAGTTTTTTATTGAATTGTGGGAAAAAAAGTCTTTTTTGTTTTTTTCTTGAGATTTTAAAGCGAAATTCCTTACAGTTTGGGGTTTTCTGGACATTATAGTCGAAAACACTGTTTGAATGTGTTTATTTGTATTGGTGTGTTTCTCTTGTATTGCAAATTTGTTGGCCGTAATAATGGCTACGTCTTTGCCCAAGATAGTAAAGCGATATTCGAAACGATTTAGGACCTATAAACATGCAAGTATCTGAAGTCTTTGGCGACGAACCCGACTGAAATCAGCAAAATTCAATGACGGATTTCTCCTAAACTAGAGCCAATCCAGCAAAATGCCGTTGGATCTGAACTCAGTATACTAATAAGAAAGTCACTCACTAGATGCCTCGTTTGTCACTATTTTCGAGTATCAATTTCAAGCACAGTGTAATTATTATCTATGTAGGTATTTTAGTTTAACTTTTCTAAAATTTTTCTCTTAATTAATTACTAGCTGATATAATAAAGACAGAAAACTTCACAAGCTTGATTTGGTAGAATATGTGAAGATTGGCCCAAACTCGGTTCAAGGGTAAGAAACCAAGTCTAAAAACACTAGAATTGGTTGAGGCTTGGGCAAACAGTAAGAAACCGAGACTAGGGCGCTGACTCTGACTTGGGCAGAGATTAGATAGCCCAGAATTGGTACCTAGACGTTGGTTGACCCTTGGGTCACGGCAAAGCAGCAGAGGCGTGGGATCTGAGGGTTGGCCTAGGCTTGGACCAATATTGAAATAACGACATTTGGTTAACCAATATTCAGCGAAGCTGAGGCCTATTGTCAAGACTGGCAGTCCTACATGAGAAGTTGTTCGTGTTAAAAATGCCAGCGGCGTACGCTAGAATCGATAGATTTCAGTACTGATTATACTGCTATTCCAATCAATTTATGGGACTTTCAAGCTTTAATTCCTGACTAATGGTCAGTTCTGAAAGTCTTTGTACTTAATTTCGAACTTCTAGATTTCTAGCTAAATAAACTTCTAAAGCAAGTACGAAAGAAATAAAACAATTCGACTTTGAAATATCTTTGAAATCCACTTTCAAACTATAATAACTTTATTTGGCCTTAAAAATATGAGTTGTGATGCTAGGTTACGAATATGCAGACCAAAACACAATCAAGGTGTAAATAATGATTGATGATGTTTAATTTAAGGTAATCGTGTTACTTATTAATATATTATGCAACAAGCATATAATGTTGGTTATTAATACATGAATATGGCGTAATTCATACGAGCGTATTAAGCATTATGTTCGAGTTGCATACAATATCTTTCTTTGATCATAACTGATTTAATTACATATAAATCGACTTATAAAGCTGTTATTAGCTGCAATTTCAAACTGTGAACTAAGTGACAATCAAAAGAGGGCATTTCTACGCAACTACTAGACTTTCTTAGCTCTCAATCAAGAAATAAATTTCAAATTAACCGCCAACATCGTTCATGCAAAATGAATCAAATTTGCTATGAGCTGTACTAAGTTAGGTAATTTAGTGCAATATTGTGGTTAAAAGCCATTAAAATTAGTGAAGCTACAGATTATAATTTACTGGACTAGAAAATGTGGTTAAAAGCTCAGAAAAAGAAAGAAAAACGTATATGTAGTAAATTATTAATCGTTAAGCCGCAGTTGAAGTTTTTACATTATGTGACTGATTGACCATTAATTTAAGACTATATTCAAACAGTACTAAACCATCTGCTGGGGGGCAGCGGTAAGAGGAACCTCTCGAACTAGGGCCCCACCACACATTATTTTTGGAGAGGGATAGATTCAGAGAAACTAAAATTTTTCAGGTAGTGATACCAGAAATAGCAGGCGTAAATGAATTAATATTAATTATTGATTAATTAATATTAATCAAATAAATAAGGAATGTACTCTAATTAGTAATTGTAAAAATCATGAAAAAGTAATTAATAATAAAAAGGATGATAAATGGCATTTATTAAATAAGCAAAAGACATGAACATACAGTATGGCCTTCTGAAAGGTGCGCTAGACTTTACAAAATCCGAATTCTATTCCCAGTTCCGGTAATTTTTTTTAAATAAAATTTCATAAACAATTTATTTATGTTTATAATATTTATAAAAAGGAATAGGTAACTTACAATTAAATACTAATATGGTATGCATAATCAATTAGTTTTATTTGCATAGTTTAAACGACTATAAAATTAAGGGATAATTTTATGTAATTATTCTTTTTTATAAATATTATAATTATAAAAAAATGTTTATTTATGACATATATTAAATATTTTATTAAAAAAGAATTACCCGAACCTGGAATAGACCCGAGGTTTTGTAGTCGAAGTCCAAGATGCCTTCCAATCGGTCATGCTCCAGTCTGTTCATGTCTTTTTCTTCTTTAATGAGTGTCATTTATGATCCTTTTTCTTTTGATTTTTTAATGAATTGTTTATTTTATAAATAAACATTTTTTTATAAATATAATATTTATAAAAAAGAATAATTCTATTAAACTATTCCTTGATTTTATGGTCGTTGTTAAACTAGGTATATTTAATTTAAATAAAAATAAAACTAAATGATTATGCATACCATATTAGTATTTAATTGTATTTTATTTCTTTTTATAAACATTATAATTGTAAAAAAATGTTTATTTATGAAATATATTAAATACTCTATTAAAAAAATTACCAAAACTAGGGTTTGAAATCGTAAATCCACCGCGCCTTCCAGTCGCCCATGCTCTCTGTTTATGTCTTTTATTATCCTTTTTTGTTTGTTTCTTTTTTATTATTAATTCTTTTTGATGGTTTTTTACAATTGCTACTGAAACTTATTAATTGATTACAGTGCTTAATACGTACATTTACAATGACGCCACAAAGTTGCCTGGAAAATCTGCTAATTCAGATTTTCGAAAATTTGTAATGCCAAATAACGGCTTTTAAATTATTTTGATAATATTTACAATAACTAACAAAACTCAATGTGGCACGATTCTATAAATAACGATAATTCGAAAACTCTAGTTTCTCTAATAACCATCCCTGGAATTTATACTAGAAATAAACTCATGTATATGTGGAGAGAACCGCTTCGCGAGCATTCAAGACAGCCCTTGATGAGGACATTGTCCGGTTTATTACATTGAAGTTTCGTTTGATTTCACGATCGTCGTGACGTTTCATTTAAATAGCATTGGAAAATCTTTATTATTGTAAATGAATTTAATAAATAACGTTTCTGGAAATTCCTGATTGTCCTTACTTCCTACTTTCAAAAGTTGGTAACTCTAAAATAGGTTCTGTTCCAAAAACTAATGATAAATTTGTTGCTTCGTGTTTATAGCCATTCGAAACACGTTAAAATATAAATCAGAAGAATTTTATTGCAGCAGTTACTGCAATTGCGCTTTAACATTATGACCAATAAATCTTTGAAGCATTCTCGCTTAACAAATCTATCGTAAAAACCTAATCATTGCAAAGTTAACAGATCTTTCTCATCGTATAGATTTGCATAAGGGTTACTTAATTAGTATAATTCAAGTTAGTGGATGTGGCAACAATTATTTATACATTTGTATAAAAAATGTTTATATATTGTAGATTTCTATTCCATTCAAATGATTTTTATTCCATTCATTTCCATGAATCTGGTATTTTGGCATCTGCACTGGACAAGCAACATACCATATTTTGAAGTAAAATAAGTAACTTAATATTTAACAAAAATGATAATTAATCTCTTGAAACTCTCAACACTGCAACTATTTCAATGAATATTACTTGTAGGTAAAACAGTAAATACGTAATTATAAATCTGATAATAAAGAATTACTTTATCACTTTAATAACAGACCTGTTACCGCTATTGCATTCTGAATCGCTGCTGACGTTATGGTTCGCTGGTTATTGAAATGGTAACAAACTGTATAATAAAACTCATTTAGATTTTATCTAGAGAAAATATTAAATGGTGACGTAATATCTTTAAACCTTAGTTTTATATAATCAATATCACACATAATATTAAAACATTATTGAAAAATACACTTTATTATTCTGAATTCCTAACTTTTCCAATATTAACAGTCCTGCATTACAGTCATAACAAAGTTGAAACGCCGATAAAACGGCGTATTCGTCGCGTATATTTAAATATTAGGAACATTACTAACAATAATTTAAAAGTAATAAATTGCCAAACTGAAGTTATGATTTTCTAATATTTCAAAACAAAATGTAATTTTATTACGCAACAATGGTGAGAGGCGAGGAGATTGTTATGATACAGGAGACGTTTATTATGAAGAAAATTTCGATACTTTTTATGCGATAAGGATGGTTCTATTATTTCTACACAATTTTTTTGCATGTTAAATATGGGGTATTCGTTTCTTTAAAATAACCGATCTCGAAGAGAATGGCTCGTGTTCCTCATTATATTTTTCAGAGGCTGCCTTGATGAAATATTACCTTTTCTAGGGCGATGTGATATTAAGAATTTGAATATTTTGCATAATGTAGGTACTGTAATAAGATGTTATGTAAACTACGGGATGTTGTATTTTATAATTTAAGATAATATAGGTTTAGGAACGTGAAGAAATAGCTTTTCTTTGTTCAATTCTAGATGTTATAAAGTTCATATCAAAAGAATTAAAGTTATAAAGGGCAGAATTTCATTCATAGATTCTAGCTTTCATTACCTGACTTCTTAACAGCCTTGGTAGTGTAATGCCTGGCGTGCCGGACTTTCACCCAAGCGGCCCGCGCTCGACTCCCGGCGCCGGCAGATCTGGTTAAGGTTTTCTGCAGTTTTCCTTAGCTGTGACATAAATGTGGGATTTGCGCTGGTCCATCTGTAAGTCGGCTGCAGCCGCACATTGGGCCTACATAATAATAATAATCGCCCCCTCCCTCCCGCACAAGCTTATAGCCTCTGGGGCCTTGGTATAGGTTATGGGTTGTAGTAGTTATTATTATTATTATTATTATTAACGGTTATTCGTAATCCGCTAAATGCTTGTAGTAATTGGTGCTGATAGATATTAGAGATACAGAGGTGTTCAAATTATTAAACTAAAGACCATAAATATACAATCTTTAATTTTAGATATTTTTATTAATGATGTGGAGCATTATGTCTGTTCAAGGACCAGGATATAGTAGAAGATACCGTGTGACAAGGGCAATACTAAAACGTTTTGGAAACTCAAATGTTGCCATTAATCACTGGTTCCGAGAAGGTGACTGCATCTTCATGCACGATAGTGCACCATGCCACAAAGTAATTTTTGGAAGAAGTTGGAATCCAAATGTTACCCTGGCCAAGCAAAGTCCAGACATGAACCCTATAGAAAATGTATGGGTCTTAAAGTAGAGAATAAGACAATGCAGCCTAACTGCCAAATATGCATTAAATATGCATTAACGTTTTTTATGCCGAGAAAAAAGTAACATCGTTACCGAAATACGTATTGGCAATTAGTCAAATATAATGAGTGGTTATAAGACACCGTTAAATATAGTGTAATAATAATGTAGTTTGTAATCGTTGTAGTAACGGCGAAAAAGTAACGACATGTTTTTAGTTTCAATCAACTTAGTTTTAGATTTATACAATTGCACTACTAAAACGATATTTATAATTTAAAAGAACTGTCTCAAGATTTACGTAACTTCTATATAATATTAGGTGCACATGCATATAAAAATCAATATAAAAGCACAGTATAGAACTTTAAGCCAGAAAAACACATCCAAATGCAGTAACATGACCCTAGCGTTACAATCTAAAAAAGAATCTTTCTGCAAACCTCTATTGTTGAAGTTTTATATTCCACCGCATACTATAAATTTCCATACTATTTTCACCCTATGATATGTTTAGATTAAAGTGTTCTGCATATATGATAAACCACATTAGGGTCGGTCATTGAATGACTGACATAAATCGGTTAGTGGTTTTATTCTATATGGTGTAATTTCACGTTAGGTGGAGGGTTGTGTAGAAATCTTGATTAAATATTTACTATGCATGCAAGGGTTAAATTATTTCATATCCCAGATCATTTTCAAGCTAATTTATTACTATGCTTGTAACATAAAAATCTGAAAAAAAACATATTTGAATTAAACCGGACATGAAAAGTCTATTTTATCACAATCTCTAGTAAAATTAATGTTAATCAAATTTCCCAACAAAAAATGCTGAATAACATTTACATTGTTTCTAAGAAGTGTCAAATTCTATATAATACAAGGTTTGACCATCAACTTGCCTAATTTTCTTATTACGATAATACTATTTACAAATATAGGCTACTGTTAAAAAATAACCGCAGACATTGGTTTCCTACAAGAACAATTCGGGTAGGAAATTAATTACAAGATGCGGTTTTGGTTTCAACTACAGGAAGTTATCACACACAATATAGAAGTAAATAGTAACAAAAACCAACGTTTCACTGTTACATTTGATCATTTTATTGTATTTGATATTTCCAGGGTAACTAATTTATCTCGCATTTCATTTTTACCTAATATTAGCTGTCCTCCAAATATCTTTGTTTAATTTTAAAAAATAATAAACACTCGTGACTCTCCACTACTAAATCAAATAGATAGAGTAATGTAACATAACTGAAAACTACTTGTAATAGTTAGTAGGTTATTACTAATTGGTGTGTTGCACTTCGTCGTGGAAACAATTTATAGAAAAATGTTTATGATCGACAAAACATCATTATTTGGATATTGCTATCTAGGAAACACAAAAAAAAAAACGCAGTCACTACCTTAGATTAAATTACACTGATACAATAATTACTTTAAAAATTTTCAAATCTTCGGAGATTTTTCAATAGTTCCTCGATTTTTCAAAATTTACTATATCATAAATATATATATATATGCTTATAGATGTCTGGAGTGATTTACATCTTCAGTAGACGTTACTTCGTCTTTAAATTATACACATCTTCCGACAACGGTAGAATATAGTGCAAGAAAACTCGTGCACTTTACGGCACGAGATTTTGTTGAGTTGTATGCTTTGTAACATCTAAAATTATTTTGTAACATTGCTACAAGCTTGGTAACATTGCAACCTCGAACCAGGGCTGCGCCAAGCATAATAAGCGTTGTCGGGCAAATTATGTATGCGCCCTCAATTTACCTTTAGTAATCATTTTTTAATAGGATAATCCACCAAATTGGAAAGGGCTTCTGAAAACGTAGGGCTCCTAGTTTAGTCTGATGTGTAAAGCATTACTACTATACAAGATGTAACTAGTATAACTAGTGTAACGGTACATTTTCCACCGGCATTCAGTACGTAAAATTTTACATTTATATTTATTAAAAATCTAAAGTCCGGTCCTGTAAGACTGCGCTTTATTCGAAATAGAATTTCGTCATGCAAATATTTCCTATGAAAACATCTTAAGAAAGGATTGTTTTATATTTGATATAATTAAAGAACGTAGCGTCATAAAAATGATGTTTTTTTTAGTATTTTGTTAACTTATATTCTATATATGATATATTAAATATCAATTACATCGTGAGAGATCTTGATACAGAAAATTATGGGAAGTACTTGATCATCAATTTCTTAAAAACATTCCTGTTAATATTCCAAGAATGCAGGACTCTAAAACAAATTTTTCTTTGTTTGTCATATGCGTTTTATATTTTAAGTCAGGTTGTCGCGTAGCGATTTCGGCTAGACACCAGATGGGTGTTATTTTGTACCAGTTTGCGCGCATATTCTTTCAGTACTACTTTTCATTCCTTTAGGTCGAAATCTCTGCAGACGGTTAGTTAAAAAACTTCCTTACGGCCAAATAAGACGCATGTTTTTGCGGGTGATCAGGGTCACAGAGGCTGGCCTCCTTCGCGCCTCGAGAAGTTAGCGAAAAGACTTGCTTCCCGTTTGTGCTTCAAGCTAGACCACCTCGGGCAGATCGCGCTATGAGGGTCGATATTAAGAAACTTGCGGTCCATCTTTGAGATTAGTTAGTCGATTTTGAAGTCGGGTTTATTGTGTTATAATTCAGTGCAAAATTAATGCAATCTTTTGAGTACAGTTCCCGTACAGTTTAGTTGTGATTTGTGGTACAAGTGAACTTTTGAAGTTAACTGATTTTTGAGAATTTTCGTTTGAGAAGATTGACTAATATCGTCGCGTCAATAAACATTTATAGTTGGTTTATGTGTAATAAACCATTAAAAACAATTACGCTGTTTGCCTGCGTTAAAAGAAGAAAGTGAAGTTGTTATTAAAAATCACTTAATTTGGGTGATAATTTAAAATTGTGGATTGTCATTTTATCTGGCGATAATGATAGACAGTTATTTGGTTTAATCCGTCGAGTTTTAAATAAAGGAGATTACAATTACTCCTCGAGAATAAATTTTAACAATAAACATTAACTAAATAAACAAGATTGTTTAAACTGTGTTTAACGAACATTGGTGCTGAAAATTGTATGGATGATTGACTATTGTTATAAAGTATTTCTTTGGACCTGCTACCATCAAACTGCAATTTAATACCATCAAATCATCGAGAAATAACTACGGTTCTTTACAAGAGAGGCCTTTTCCAATTTCTGATTGACCAGTATGATATGCTTTGTACAGAAAATAAACCAAGGTTTAAGGTATTGTACTTTAAGAATTGTTTATCTTTATTATTTTGAGGTTGGACTATTTTAAATAAGTGAATTTTGTTGTTCTTTACAAGAAGAGAGCTCTCAGTAGTACTGAATTTTAGTCCATTATTAATAGTGAAAATTAAATTTATAAATCTTCGAAATATTTAATTAGATTTATTTTAGTCTAAATTGATGGATATTTGTTCGTCAAACTTTTCAAAAGATTTCTGGTTTAAATAAATTCTTGAGTTTGATATTATGTTGGAATATTTCATGGCTAATAAATCTAGATATTTTTTTGATCTTGTTGAACTTTTGGGGCAATTAATATTTATTAAAATTCTAATAGTTTTTATTCTAGACAAATATCTTTGGAACTGCCTTACGTTATAAATTTTAACGAAATAGACGATTATTTACTAAATGCTTAGTTTGAAGTTTAATAAATTCATACTGTTTGTGTGTTTTTTTATGTTTGATTATTATTATTATACCTGTGTTTGAACTATTTTCTGCTTTTATTATTTAATAAATATGTGTTTAGTTTATACTAATGATCTAAACGGAACCATATAATTATGAAAGTTTTGTTCAAATTTTACTTTAAAAATTTTCTAAACATTTCTAAATTTTTATCCAAAAACCTATTATATTTAATTCATTTTCTGATTAATGAATTTAATATTAAATCAGGCTTAATTAAACATCATTATTAAGCTTCATAATCAGATGGCGCCCTTTTAGTGTTTTTATTTGTGTTCTAAACCCTTATCTACTTCTTTTCACAAAATAAGACAACTGCAGAACCAATACCTGCGACCTGAACATTTCAAATTTGTAAGAGAGAGTTTAAATCTCAAGCTGTGGCAATGATTTTGAGCATATATGATAATGTAAGTATCATAATTTTATAGTTGTGTTCTCGTGTAGAAAAAACCTTTGTTTCACTGCCTGTCCAACGTGAGACAGATTTGGTGATGTTGCACTAGCGCCCAATCGCGGGGCCTTGTTACGTTTGTGAGATTTTTTGTTGTTGCACTAGAAATCTCGTAAGGGTTTAATGATTTAGAACAGATTTTCCTTATCAACATGTGGTCGAATCCTGTTAGTTTTTGAGAAAATCGCATTTAAAATTGTAAGTACGCCCATTGTATTCACATTCCATTAAAAATACTAAATAAACTAAAAAGAATTTTTTTAAGTTTTTTAAACTTTCTAGAAATTTAAGAAAAACGTTTATCCATCGTTGAAACGAGTAGTAAGATTTCACATGAGGCATGGGGTAAGGTCACACGTTGCACATATATAGAGAGATTTATAGAGGGGGACAGAATCCATGCACTAATGAAAATTGACCCAAAGTGCAGTGCTCAAAGTCATCTGAATTTGAGATTTTTCAAAGGGAAATAAGAAGGAATAAAAATAATAAATGTTACACAATGTAATAAAATGTATATTTAATTTATAAATTAAATAAATAACTGATAATTAATAAATGAAATATTCTATTAAATCTTTTTTAACAAAAATAATTACAAATATATATAGGCAACCGTTTACAGATTAAAACGCGACACCACTATTCTTACAACATGACATGAGATGCGTAGTTATCAAAATACAAAATTATTGTAATAAAGAATTTTTTAACAAGAAAGCTTTACTTTTGTAATTTTTTTGTAAATGGTGAATTATGCATGTATCTATTTAAGTTAAAACAAATTAATTATTCAAAGGCATCGATTAATTTTGTTCTTACATACAATTCTATTTCCTCTTTTACTACCATTATAACAAGAGTTTTCAGTATTACAAAATTTACTCGCCACAATAATATAATTTTACCTATTACGTCCCTTGTACACGTTGTAATACGTACTTGTTGTTTACTATTGCATTCGCAGACGATGACAATCGAAAAAGCTTCGGCGAACTATCGTTTGTGGGCGTGATATTTGAAGCTAGCTTAACGACTTCAAAATGTCGACACGTGAGGGGATATGATGTATATCATTATGTTGTGGTTGTAGCAAGTGACATATGTATGTGACAAATTTAATGTCAAAAACACAAAGGTGAAAAACTCGGAGTATCAAAAATTCTGTTTTATAGTGAAAAATATAGAATATGAATAGCTTTCTAATCGTCAACTTGCAAGTGCTCGCCACAGTACATTTTTGGTGCAGGCTCATATTAACAACTTTGCTCTTCATTTGTTGTTTTCAAGTTACGTTTCTCTTTTGATTGAGTTTTGCTAGCTAGAAGCGACTGTAGTAGGAACGAACAAGTAGGGACGTATTAGGTAAAATTATATTATTGTGGCAAGTAAATTTTGTAAAAACTGAAAACTCTTGTTATAATGGTAGTAAAAGAGGAAATAGAGTTGTATGTAAGAACAAATTTAATTGACACCTTTGAACAATTAGTTTGTATTAACTTAACAACATGCATAATTCACCATTTACAAAAAGTTACAAAACTAAAGCTTTCTTGTTAAAAAGTTCTTTATTATAATAATTTTGTATTTAACATAAAACATATTATATATGAAATATTACTATGTTTCGCTTATCAATGTGGGCTTTTTCAAATATTTTTTAGTTTATATAAATTTATAGATTTTATTTGACCTTTAAATAAGGTTGGGATTTTTAAAAAATTTTAACACACGCTGTTTATTTGCAATATGGCGGTCATTTTACAGTACAGTTAAGTACAGCCGTGGGGATAAAATGCAGTATACTTTATAATGTATTGAACACTCCATAAAGTTAAGTAAAGATGAATGTAACTTACGTATGTATGTAGGAGGCATACTGGTACGGAACTGTAAATAGTTTTATAACGAAGGTTTTTTTAATATTTAACGTACATACTAGGTATACATGAACTCGATGAAAATGATAAATGGTATGTGAGAATCGAGTATTAATTAATTTAATTCTATAACCTTCTATGAATTTTAGGAATAAATGTTGTTTTCCTAAAAATATGTTAAAATGGAAGTAAAGAATCAGTTCAGATTTTATTAAATCCAACGCCACGTAAAACTAGACATTTTATGTCTTTCTGTTGCGCTAACTCGGCAAAATAATAATGATATGAATTGATCTTGGCAGACGCATTGCGTTTTCATGTAACTGGCTGTGGCTCCTGCTAGCAAAGCTTTTCAGAAACCTATGAAGCTTCCTGCGGGTTAAACTACAGCGTCAAATCCTTTTAAAAGTGTTATTACAATTTGCTGTTCAAATGATTTCTGTTTACTAAAGTATTTTAAACCCAAGGCTCAATAAATGGGAGATTTGCAAGCAAATAGTGTATTCATATTGCCCATACCTATATAGAGCTTAGCTTTCTCAGCTCTGTTTTATCCACACCGTAGATATCGATTGACGGGGCTTCCGGCTATAAAAACAGCTGCTAAAGAATTTCAGGTAAAAATAGAGTTTCCATTTGCGTGCAAGATTTTAGATTATTAATAATTCTTTGAGATAGAATATTCTCAAATTAAGTGCGGCGAAATAAACAAGTTTTGGATATGAGCGAGAAAATTCTCAAAGAAATCCTTGAAAGTTTTTAAGTTAATTATATTCCTAAAGAACATTATAGAACCTGATATGTTTATATAGGGATAATTTATATCCCGGACCGGGAAATCGGTAAAACTTATTTGACAAACAGAAGATTGATGTATTGTATGCTTTAAACAGATATCTAATAATTTTTAATCGCAGTAATGATCTGTCTTTACTTTAGAGGACGGTTCGCTTTTTCCATATAAAAATATCCATTTTCTTTAGAGGTTTCTTTATCGTTATTTTACTACGTTTAAAAGGTTAGACACCACACATCAACTTCAAACCTCTTTTACATTTTGCGCAGTAGTAACTTTACTAGAATTTTCATGAAACCTAGAAGAGAATGTTAGAATAATAAAGCGAACAGAATCCTTTCAACTACATCGCATTCTCCTGCGTTAAACATACCGTCAGTTTAAAATTTTAAGTGTTATTATAAGGTAAAAGTGATCTCTACTTTTTAGATAATATTATGGTCATGACTTCAAAAAGGTTTCGCAATTTCTTTTCACAGCTGATTATACCCTTCAGAAAATTAAGAAATGAAAGATAGTCTGATGAACTTACAAGAAATCCTTTAACGGCTTTGTACAGGCTTGTTAGGTAGTCCAGATGATTAAGAAACAAAATTAATTGTTTTAAAACGTTCAAGATTTTGTTTTAAAAATCAACTCTGTAAGTATTAAAAAATAACTTTTATAAAAAAGCATAACCACCGCACATTTTTTGTTTGAAACAATTTCATATGTAGGGTTCAGTTAAATGCAAAAATTCTTAGCATACCTTTGTTTTTAAATTTACAATTTTCTCTGGTAATTTAATATTATTTTCTGTTATTTTGCTTTTTGAAGATTTAAATCCACTTTTGTTTAGCTAAATGCATTAAATTCTCTCCTAATACATCCATTGTCGGTGAAGTGGATTAGTGTCCACTTTTACTTTTCTTATGGGTCGTTGTCGGTTTTTGCTGATCGCACTATTTTTCTCTGCTTTTTTTTTAGCTCCAGCTTTACTTTTTCAGCTTTCAGTTCCATGTTACGCAATTGTATCCTTTTTATAATGTACAAATTCAATTTCCAGATTTTATTTGGTATTTTAACTGAACAATGGGTTGGGATTTCTGCTGGAATGATACGTTTTTGTTAAATGGAAGGCTATAACTATAAGTAAACTTTTTATAAATATTATATTATTACTTAAATATTATTTGTCCGGCTTATAAAAACCGTTTATAAATGATAATAGACAACAAATAGAGGTCTTTAATACTAGTTACTTAATTACTAGAATATATTGTTACGTGTTGATTTAATGACACCCTGTACCGCTTTGTTTTTGTGCCATCCTGTATAATTTCTTTGGGGATTTGTATATTTTCTTTACTTCGATATACTTTTTTGTTTGTTAGCTTTAAAAGAATTTTCTAGTAGAATCGCTTTAGTGAATTACGATTTACGTTTGTCGTACTAATTGGAAACGCATTTTTGCTGATTTAATGCGATTTTGGGTGGTGGATTTTTTATTTATATTTGGGAACATTTGGAGATTTCACACTATAATTCTTTTGAGGTTATGAACACGTACTTAAGGTTTGTAATTATTGTATTTTATTAGTTTATTTCTTACAGTTGTATTATTTTATGCAGGAATCATTTATTTAGGCCGCCCTTCAACGAAGGTAGTTATTTGAAGGCTTGTGATGTGCAGATTTGGTAATTGCCTATTGCAGGCCTTTTTCTTTCTTCCCTTTTTTAACTATTTTTTGGTATATAAACCTTCTATTATCTGGAATTTGGTTGCTTGCTTTTGCTTGTCGCTCTTAAGCAACGTTATGCCTAGATGGCATGATTCCTTCCGATTAAACAACTAGAGGATTTCCACAAGCTATAATAACTAAATAACGTAGAGGAATCGTGAGTTGTACGTCTATAAACCGGCAACCGCTAGATTAATGGAATTAATTAATGTATCATATTTGTCCGGCTTATAAAAACCGTTTATAAATGATAATAGACAACAAATAGATGTCTTTAATACTAGTTACTTAATTACTAGAATATATTGTTACGTGTTGATTTAATGACACCCTGTACCGCTTTGTTTTTGTGCCATCCTGTATAATTTCTTTGGGGATTTGTATATTTTCTTTACTTCGATATACTTTTTTGTTTGTTAGCTTCAAAAGAATTTTCTAGTAGAATCGCTTTAGTGAATTACGATTTACGTTTGTCGTACTAATTGGAAACGCAATTTTGCGGATTTAATGCGATTTTGGGTGGTGGATTTTTTATTTATATTTGGGAACATTTGGAGATTTCACACTAGAATTCTTTTGATGTTATGAACACGTACTTAAGGTTTGTAATTATTGTATTTTATTAGTTTATTTCTTACAGTTGTATTATTTTAGTTATTTGAATGCTTGTAATGTGCACATTTGGTAATTGCCTATTGCAGGCCTTTTTCTTTCTTCCTTTTTTAAATTATTTTTTGGTATATAAAGCTTCTATTATCTGGAATTTGGTTGCTTGCTTTTGCTTGTCGATCTTAAGCAACGTTTTATGCCCAGATGGTGGCACTCCTTCCGATTAAGCAACTGGGGGATTTCCAAAAACTATGATAACTAAATAACGTAGAGGAATTGTGAGTTGTCTATAAACTGGCAACCGCTAGATTAATGGAATTAATTAATGTATCATATTTTTTCTGATTTAAATGGTTTCTGTAACATTTAGTCCGTGTGTAACATTTAGGAACCTGTACAAATATACATATAAATTTTGTTAGCATGTATTCCTGCGAGTGTGCCCCAAAAGTAATTGGGATACACAGCTGAGAAACATAACACGTACGCATATGTCCATAGCATGTATCGCAAAACAGACAGCTAAACAGGTATCTATGTTTAAAAGGTAAAAGTGTTATATATTGCGGCCATTATTCTATTTTTTTTTAATTTGATTGACTTGTAAGATCCGCTATTCAATACAATAAACATGAAACTTCTATTTGATGTAATGTTTTTGGATGTTCTTTTATTAATATGAATCTCAAGGTTTTAATAAAATAATTTTGACAAGCCTGAACAATTTGTTTAGGAGAATAATTTCTTCAAGTTTGACATAACCTGCAAACTCATTTGGTAAGTGAACTAAATTATTAATAATTATTTGGTTTTCCTTTAATAATTCTTGGCATAGAAAAATTAATTGGTTTTTTATTTTTAAATAAAGTGTACTGGAAATAACTACTAAAGGCTATACATCTCTCACAGTTCACTAGAAAACGAAATACTCTACAAAATATTTACGAGTAAGTAATAAAATAAAGCTCAAAAACACTTTATTTCTTTTAAACACAGGTACCTGTTTATCTTGGGTACTTGATGACTGCTTCGCAGACTATAGAAATATTGGATGTTGAAATACCAGCAAAACGATACACTGATCTTCTTTAAGAAGCTAATAGTAGATCATCTTACTATTTTCTTCCTCTTGGTACCTCAGCTTTACTTTTTTTTAAATGATTTTATTTCTTCTCCTTTATATGTTTTTTTGCCAACTTGATCAGAAAGTGCTTTCTAAATGTCCTGTTTTGATGTCATTTTAGGCTTCTTTTCTTCCCTCTTATGTTAAAGTTTTTGCTGCCCTCTTATGTCAAATACATAACCTCTACACTGCTACTAAATAGAAATAAATGCAATGAATTTTTTCAATAATTAAAAGTTTATTATTATTAGCTATTATTTAGTCTTCTTGTTACTTTAATCTTGTGTAATATTTGGTTAATAAATAGGTGATATAGAATTATTATATTATTATTGCTTAAAATTGCAATAGCACTAAAAATACGCACATGACATACGAATCGCGCACCCTCTTTTAAACCACCGCACACATCCACCACACGCGTCCTGCGTTACTGCGCATAATCACGTGCTGAACAGTACCGCTGAAACAGCGAAAAACTACGCATGTTATATATATGGTCTTCTGATTATGTTAATTTAATAATATGTCATAAAAAAAATCTGGCGTTATTTTCGTTTTCATTCAGTCCATCACATTCTTCTAACATAAATTTATTTTAATTTAATGTAAATTGTGCTGCTGTTTAAAATTTGAAGGTCCATTTTAAAGTATAATAGCAGGTAGGCGAAAATCCTTGTATGTCACTCAAACTTATTTTAATTTTATACCAATTTTTAATAAATTTCTAACACAGCAGAATTAAAATCAATATAAAAATGGATGATTCTCTTATATTTCAGTCATTTATTTATTTCTTTCATAACGGCAATTATTATAGTCCTTTAACAATATCTAGTTAATAAATTTAAATGTTTGTCGTCACAGAAACACTTTTATTGAATCTAGACATGTCCATTTGTGTATTAATCTTTGCCTAACAACCACTTCTTACTAACCAATGTGTTTGATTTTAAAGTAATACATTCTTTATTGTTTCAGCAATTTGTCGTCTTGCAGGGGTCTGCGGTTTGCCGCTTTATTTAAATCTTTTGTAATTTTTTTTAAGATGTAAGAAAAAATCAAAGTTTTGAAGCCAGAATAAAACATAACATGGATGAAAACAATTAACATAACATTTCTTATTTCAAATATTAACTAATATTAATTAATGCAAGAATCATAAGAGTAAAATGTATTAAACGTTTAGCAACAACGCTTTTCAACCAATCAAGAAAGAAATTTAAAATTTTCTTAAATAATCCAGTAGGATAAAATTTACTTAAACGAAATTCCTTTTTTGGAATTGTTGAACATTACAATATTAGTCAAATAGAAGAAACCAAAGAGTATATACTATAATCAATCAGGAAAGTCAAAACAAACATAAAAATCTTGGTCGCGAACAATCTCCTATGACACAGAAGTTTAATAACTTATTTACATCGGTAGGTTAAACAGTCTCAAAAAGTCTACTAAATCAAATAATTTCGAAAATTATCTATTGACTGTTAAAACAAACGGGGATTCTATCTTTTTACGTCCAACTACTTCTGAAGAGATAACTAAAATTATTTCTTTGAAACCATAGTTGCAATTAGAATAACTGAATTATTTATATTACGTAATTACTTGTTGCCAAAACAATTTGACTTTAGGAAGGTCTAAATACGGCAAATGCCATCCTATAGATTTTATCAACCATTTACGTATTCTTCAAACAGAACACTAGCCTCATTATGTGCGACATTACCAAAGCATTTGATTCAATGAACCATGATCTATTCTTACGTAAACTGGAGATATATGGATTTTGAAGAACTCGCACTAAACCTAATAGTTAGCATCAAATTTGCAAAACGACACACATTGTTGACACGAAATTGTTCTTAACTGCAAAATTGTAACCTCCAAGGTGACCATTCAGAAGAAAACGTCTATTATTAGAAATAACTGTGGATAAACTGCTTACGCAGAAAGCACCGTCGATCGATTATGTGCTAAACTTAGGTACTAGAAGTTTCTATACAGTCCCAAGAAGTTTCTATACAGAGTTGAATTTTCTATTCATCTTTCAACTCAGCACATACCCAGAAAGCATTTGCTTTACAAAGAACATCAATGAGAATACTTGCAAGCTTGCAACCATGCCTTCCTGTTATATTTGGCGTATTCTTGGCGTAAGAGAACCTTCACACTCCCAGCACAGAAGAGATTTACACGACCACAACACTCGACAAGGAAACCATCTACACTTAAATTTCCACCGCCACCGTCCAAATACAACTAGCCATGGTAATCTAGGATCAGCAAGGATATATACCGCTACCACAATCAATAAAGGATTTGCCGGCTAAGACTTTCAAACCAAAACTAAACAATATATTAATAAATAAGGCTTTCTATACTATAACCGAGTTTCAGGATTTTATAAGGTATAATTTAATATTTGATTTGTAACTTTGACGTAAACTGTAAATATTAAGTTTTTAAATAAATATTGTTACTATTATTAATTATTGTTTTTATAAGTTTAGTATGTTTCCAAAAAGTTTTATTACGTATTTTTCATATAAACGTGAACATTTTGCGAAGCCTGGGTCATTGCCTTATCGTCGAAAATATACCATCGACCCTGCATATTTCCCTTTTCTTATTATACAAAATTTCTCGACTTTCTACATTAAATGTGAACCATTTTCTACAGCTGTCATACAAATTAAAGCACTTAAACAATTACATAATCTTTAATCATAAAAAAAGGCTGAAAGTTAACTACCAAGATAAATTCTTAAATGCTGATTACTATGAAGCTACCTTTTATAATCACAAAAACTGTTTCAATTTTACGACCTGCAAATTATATTGTAGCAGCCAAAAATGATAAAAATAATAACGGAAAGTATATTGAAACCAACTTGAAAGCAGCAAATTACAATTAAGTTTCAGGACTAAAAGAAGGCAGTTTTAAAAAGTTTCTAAATGTTTTCAAACTAAGAGTATCGTAATTAACTCGAGTTAAAACAAAATAAGCTATTAAAAAACTTCCTCCGTACAGCAGTTTTGTTGAAACCTGAAAGCTACATACTAAACAAGGTTCTTACATTTACTCGATAAAGAGCTTGCGGTTTTACGTGGAAATTTAATGTGATCGCATTTTATTTCAAACTCTGTAAACCGATTGTGTACACGTATTTTCTGATGAAGGTTAAAACAGCAGAAGAAGGTTAAAGCAGCATTGTTACGAAAACCTTGTAAGTAATTCTAAAACCTTCTAGAGTAAGAACAGCCTACATAAGTAAGTCAGAAGAACAAAAAGCGGTAAAGAATAATAACAAATCTTCAAAATGGGATTGCTGTAAAAGACAATTTACTTTCTAAGAAGCTTTCGTTGATCAAACACACAAAGATACATTCTTTGTATTTCTTTAAACATGAAGTGTATAATAGAACAATTACTTCTGAAAACAATTGTACAATATGTAGCATACGGAAACAAACAGAATGTAGAAAAGTCTACAGAATTGGTAACATTGTTCGAGTATTAACTGACTTTCCAACTCAAGTATTTCTCTTGTTTTGTGTTTTAACGATCACTACAAATTACTGTAATTAAATCCATTTTGTCATAACAAAGCATGCGCACAGAGAGAAAATCCAAATTTAATATTCGGCTGGTTTGTCCACTGATGGGAGATAGCACAAGAGGATTTACTTTGATATGTTTACGTTGATAAAATATGGTGTTTACGTGTATCACGCAAGTTTTAACAACATAGTATAGGTATATACTATACAGTATAGGTCGTAATACTTAGATACTGTTTATTTAGTTGTGTCTAAGCTACATTCTCTCTAGCGCCACACATGCGTATACGAATATTCGTGTGCAACCACGAACATTCGCGCTAATTTACCGCTACAAGACAGATCTTGCTCGTGTTCGTGAACGAACTTGGTGTTCGTATTTGTATTTGTATACGAATAACAACAAAAATAATAATGTCTTATATGTAAAATGAAAGAAAGACTAACGAAAATATTTAATCTTCTATTATTAATTAAATATCCCCATTCTTGCAAACAAGATTACATCATGAAACATTCCAGGATTACTCAACACAAAAGCCTTTCGATCAGGCGTCAATGAAACTTAATAAAAATTCAAATTCTGAAAAGCTCATAAATACGATACTTATGGAACGGTAAATGCTCCGACTTTTAAGACATCTTTTGACAAATTATAACTCAGGACATAGGTATTGATTTCCATAACATACCAATTGTAAGGAGAAGCAAGGCTTAATAGACAAAATAAAAGGAAATGGATGCCAGTTATTCGAAGTCATTTCAGTTTATCATACACGCGAATGACAAAGGGTTAGACATATTAATTAAAGATAAAAAACAGAACTAACCAACATTAGTTTGATTGACGATAACGCAAGTTAAATTATTAAATAAGTTCAATTAATGCTAGGTCCATTATCATCATGGTTAAATTTAATTTAAATGTTTATTTATTCATAAATACAATATTCAATTAGGATTATTAGCGTTAAAATTCCGAATGCTGTAACCGATCTTCTTAAATTTGTAACTAATAACACTCTAAATTAAACCTAAGTTCGTTAATCAAAAAGAGAAGCTTTAAAATTCAATTCCAGATTGAATTTTCCTCGCAATTTTTTTTTAAATCCGATACTGTTTATTTTTATCTTCTGGTGTACAAATTTATTTAATATATTTTATACATTTTTTATGGAATAGAAAACCTTAAATATTAAACAGATTTAACTTCAAGTGAACATCTATTATTCATAGATATTCTATAATGTTGCTTTCAATCGGGTATTGACACCAAATTAATAAATCTTAATCCATCCCCGTGTCCCTTGTGATTTAATCTATTTTGTTATGTGAAGATATTTCAGAACTCAACCATATAGGTGTAACAAAGTTTTTGAATCATATTCCAGACTTTAGCCGTTAACGTTGATTATAACAATCAACGTCAAGTAAATCAATTCAATCTTTGTGGTCATAAGTTACCATCACAATATATAACTGAAGGTGTGTTACAAGAAGAAATTTTATCTCCTACGCTTTTCTCAATTTACTACATAAATGATCTGAAAGTTTTCCTGCGAAATGCAGATACTACAGGTCTTAATATATGTAGATTGTCTTAATGATCAGTTAATGTTAGTTTATGCAGACTACTTAGTTATTCTTTGTAACTCATCCATAGGCGCACAAAAAACTTAACTTTATTAAAAGAATACTTTGAGATAAACAAGTTGGTAGTTAACACAAATAAAACAAGAATTTTACATAAATAAAACAAGAGTTTTTATTAAAACTATTATTAACAATGTTTCACAAAGAGCCTACCACGACTTCAATTTCACTAATTAAGAATTTTACTTTTGTATTAAGGTCGCCCTCATAAACTAACCTCTCCTTTTAAATACTAATATAAACAACTATTAAAACGTTGTATGGAACGGTCTTACTAAGGTTGAGATTTCTAGAAAGTAATGCCAAAGAAGAATCTTAGGTTAAGATTGAATACACACGCCACCTGAAAATCAGTCTCAGTTTTCAACAAAACCTTAGCCATAGTATGTGAGGTTTACTTACTATAAGGTAAAACAGACTTATAACGGATGAAAACAGGTTATAATTCCAATCATTTTATTTAAAATTGCACGTAATATTTACCCCAACTTAATTAAAATTGATATTTATTTCCACCACATTTCTGTATCATTAATTTTCTGTTCTGGCGAGTACCTCTTCAAAAAGCATTTTTCTCTTATGACTTCGTTTATTGTATTGTTAGAAAGGATAAAGGTACATGATTTAATTTATACTTCTCTGGTTCTGTTTTCCTTCAGGCACTAATTATGTTTTATTTTGTTTCCCGTAATGATTTTACAATGGCGCAAAGAATCAGTTTCTATTAAAGTGGCTTTATTTATCTTTTGTGAAAATGCTACTTTAGAAATAACGAGTAGTAAAGGCCATATTTAGTTCAAGTTGAACTAATTGCCAACTACATTCAAAAATTTCTGTAACAAGCACAACTTCGTATAATAAGCCACGCTTTTTGGCCTACAGATATGAAACAACTCTTATTAATTTAGTTTATTTCACTACCAAGAAGAAGCTAACTAGAGCTAAGTTTCTGAGGCTTTTTAATATAGTTATCTTATTAATATAGTTAACATACCTAGTTATATTGATATTTAGTTACAGGAAAAAGCTGTTACTATCTATAAACACAGTTGCCAATAACTGTATTCTGTCTTTATATAAAATTTAATTATTGGACAGAGTGAGAATTTAATTGATACACGCTATAAAACAGTCCAATAAGTGCTAGGCTACCGCTATATTTAAAGTTGATTTTTAGCATTTTAGACAGTTGTTGGCCCCTTATGTCCAATAACTGATTTATTACATATCCAATAACTATACTTTAATAGCGCATTCTCTTTTTTAGTATTTATCATGCTAAAATAATAATAATTTATTTTCATAGACACTGATATAATAACAGTGTGTGGGAATTGTCAACAGGTGTAAGATAGATATTAACATATTAAAATGGTAGATACAAACATAAACTAATCAAATAATAAGAAGCAACGAACTACATATAAATATACAACATATTAAAGGTGTGGATAAACACAAAAAAGACAATTAATGAGATGCAATGATCTACACTTAAATGATGTAACAAAATCGCAGTGAAACACTGTTATATAAAACTAGAGTCTACAGGTATTATTCAAGAAACTCGTTAGTAAATAATAGTTTTTTATTTATTTTACTAGTGGGATAAAGGCATTATTATGTTAATAGGTCTTATCACACTGGATACAACTTTTTATCTACGACTGCCCATAATTGAAGAAAACTGTATTATTTAATAAGTTGAAACAGTTTTTGGATGTACATCATGAAATTTTTTATTTAAAATCAGAGCAGCTTAGAATTCGAAACCATAGCAACCAGGCAATTTTGATCATGATTGGTTTATCCTCCTCAGTGTGATAATAAACTTCATTATATCACTCAAATGAATAACATAATTAGTTCTTATCCAAGCAGACGTAGATAATAGCTATTTATGTAACAAGTACATAATGTAGGACTTTATAGACAAGCCCAGTTTATGGCCGAGCGAGCGAAGCGAGCAAGGTCTATAAAAAGGGCGAGTCTATAAGGTCCGATTATGTAAGAGTTGCATACAAAGCTTTATGTTCGATGCCTAAAATTGGCTAATTATCAAAAAAAAATCAGTTTATAAATTTGACATCTATTCTTGACAGAAGAAAATTTGATATGTAATATACAGTTGTCATACTTTATCCAATACTACTAAAGTTGATTTGTATGTGTGTCCGAGCCCCATTCTCGCGTTCTATAAGGGCTGGAGAGATGGGCTTGGGCTCATTCGACGCGTAATTTGCCGAGGATAATGCACGACCGACCGACGACCGACCGACGAAATTTTTTAAAGTAGGTCATGTTAGAGATGGGTTGGGCTCATTCGACTCCAATATTAATAAAGTTGATTTGTATGTGTGTCCGAGCCAAAAATAACAAGTAAAACAAAATTTTCAATTTTCTTTCAATTTTCAACAAGAGATAGCGTTGAAACTTTTTTTATCACAAGCATCTGACGATGAATGCTTAATAATGAATTTGAATACTTATTTACCTTATAAGTTCGGTAAATGAGATTTTATTAAACGAGTTAGATGTTTTTGAACGAGACGACGGAGTCGAGTTTGGAATTTCAAAACCAGTACTGTGGAGAATCATTAACCGGACGTATAACGTACAACGTTTTACTTCCGTTTCTTGCCGCACCTTTTTATGTACCGCATTCTTTGATTTTTGAACGAAGGCTTGCTTTATTCACCCCCTGCTTAAAAATAATCTAGCGACCTTATAATAAAACTATGCAATTGCGATACTTTAATAGTGATGAATTATTATAACATTGAAATTTACAACTCGTTGATTGTTTGACGGTCACTGTTTAAAGCCAAGCTTCTTCGTTAGTTTGGTTGTCACTGGGTTTCCCTTTCTTTCTGTTTATCATAAAGTCATACCTGCGCGGTTAAGCTCCTTCTCAATAGTAGAGTTGAGTACCAAAT
This sequence comes from Agrypnus murinus, assembly GCA_929113105.1. NCBI lineage: Eukaryota > Metazoa > Arthropoda > Insecta > Coleoptera > Elateridae > Agrypnus > Agrypnus murinus. The sequence goes on from OV816024.1 coordinate 85,594,961, forward strand.
GGCTGTCTTGCATCAGAAGTTGAATGTGCGAGATATATTAGGAAATTGGTTTTGGATATAATTCGCTTCAGCGGAGAAAATCTCGCATTCAACAGAATGATCGCTTGATTATTTATATGCGATCAATCGTCAAATTAGACGGATTACGTTCTAGTGCAAACCATTTAGGTAAATTCTTTTTGTTTTCTCCAATGTGCTAAAATCTGATAAAGTCTTTTTCTATTTTAGGTAATATTTCCCTATCAGTTACCTTGAGGGAATTGTATTGTAAAAGACCTTTCAGTTTATAGAAAGGTAAAATTCTTCAAATATTTAAAATTAATACAATATAGAGGGTGATTTCTTTGTAGGTCTTTTCTTTTGGGTTTTGTTGCTCGTTGTCTTTTATTCCTGTTCCTGCCCCTCTGACTGTGGGTTCATTTAGAAGGTCCTTCCTTTGGATCCGTACCTGCATCTATATATGTACCGGGTCATAACAAAACAACAAAATATCGAAGGGTGAAGCGAAAACCCCTAAGCAAGGCTTTAAATTATACTAAAACAGCCGTGGGTTTTCGAATGGTGGGATGTTTGTCTAAAATTGTATGTATTCTGTGTCATTTTATTTATGTTTATATATATTTATTAAACGTGTATACAATTTATTCATGCATGTTAATTTTAAGAACTAGTTAACACGAGATCTCGAGTAGTGAAATTGTCCTAGGGTAGTTTTTAAGTTTACAACCTGCTGTGATACAAATCACCATTCATTCATTTTTTTTATTAGACATTAAAATTTTTGATCAGCACAATAATTACAATTTCAATAAAGCCATACTTAGAAAGTTTACATTTCACTACGTGTGTTTTATTTATTTATTATTTATTTATTTGTGTGATTATAATATTGCTTTCCAGCTCGTCAATTGTAAGTATATATGCTGTACGACCAAAATTGTGGAAGTTGCCCATATTTTAGTAAAAGATCTATTTCTTCGTTTATCTGATAAGCTTGAAGCTTTAGTAATAAGCATTGTTTTTAAACGAAGTGGCGCTTGTTTTTTTTATTTATATCTTGTATTACCCCGTCCCTCTCCGACTTATTGGGGTTGGCCGGCAAAAACTAAAGCAGTGTTATTTGGATCAAGCTGATACTTCCAGCACAGCTATATTTTGGTAGGTTAGGTTAGGTATTTATCTATATAAAAATAGCCTTTGTTTTTCTGTAGGTTATATTATGTTAGCTGAACTATTACTGAATAAAACATATCAAAGTAGCGATTGTTTAAGCGCTTCAGTACCGTAAATTACTTTTTGGGACACCTGTACTTAAGTGCTCATTTATCTAAGTAATCTAAGTAGCAATTCTCCTGCTTAATAACCTTTTATGTGATTGTACACTGCAACGGCCGCTAAAGCTCAGAGGCTCAAATCTTTAACGACCGCATTTTATTTAGTTTACTTTATGACAACCACAACCTCGACCCCCAAACGCATGATTTTTGCAATAAATGTACAATTATATTAATCACATTCTAGTTTATTTTTTAAATGTTAAATATAAATAATATCCCAAAAATATTTGTATGTTATGCATCCTCTAATAGCCTTTAAGGGCTCGGTCGGCAAATATTCGGAACTAAAATTAGTCGTGAAAATCAAATAATGCGATAGTATGAAATAAAAAAATATGATTTTCACTTCTGAAATACTGTCTATAGCAATTATTTATAATATTTACAAGTACCATTAGTTATTAGCATTACAAAAATTAATTTGGAAAGACAAACATGATATACACTATTGACAATTAGCATATCTAATCCAAAGACAGTAAAACAACGTATATTTTCATTTGTCAATTCCGGTAATGAGCCAAATCAGTAAAGAACTCCAAAATCGTCGGTAAAGAAAATCATTATTTGGACGATTTTTGTTGCATATTTGTTTGCATAATTAATGACAGTACGACACGCAGGTAGTTAACAGCAAAGTAGAGACTTTTGGTTGTATCGTGTTTTACTCGTGTTTTTAGTTGAAATTACCTACTTCACATTGTGTCTGAACTTTAAACGTTAAATTGTGCGACCAATCCTAACCTGACTTTGTCTGATTACGAACGATTTCAAATAAAATTTAATGTGCAACTTGCCAGTAAAGTTCTTTTTCACCACCCATAGTGGTTAAAATAATTATTAAATGAGTTTTGTTTATTACATTCGGACTTATACTTAGCTGTCATAGCAAGAATGTTGTATGCATCTTCTATGTGAAATCGGGAGGTTTTCGGCCTTCCTCCATTTAAAAGACATACTTACAGCACTTGCATTTTACACACTAATATAATCAACATAAATAACTATTTTATCATACATCATAGTTATGTTGTTGTTATTGAAATTGTACCTACTGCTACTAGATATTTCGGATATTTTCGTCTCTTTCGAAACTTCACGTGATTCACTTTGACTGATTTCCTTATGAATTGTTTTGAACGTTTTCAACTAAATTATAAGTTCTCTTTTTATTTCTAACTTGACTGGTGTTGATGATTATTTGATACAAATTGAAATTTTCTCACGTTTGAAGGCTTAAACTCATTTCAAGTTTAAAATATCGAATTTCTAGGAGGTCTAACATATTGCTTTCTAATCCAATGCGACATGCTTTCAATTTGATGAAAATATTCTATTTTTCTGTTTAATCTTAATTTGTAAGGCATTTTTTACATTGGTTTACCTGGTTTCTAAACTTTACTCTGTTTTTTAATATTAATGATTGTTGTTATATCCACCTAATTAATAGTTATATACATGCCTACGTTTCGGCAGTTTTCCATTTTAGTTAAAAAGCCCTACATGTAACGTCATATCAGATATGAACCAGCAAAGTTTAGAAATCACAAATTTACTTTGTACCTAACATATTTGAAGTTTCAAATATCGTATTTCTAGAAAGGCTAAGATATTTATTTTTTATTCAATAATACATGTATTGAATTTTATGAAGAATAGTCAAGATGCAGCGGAACTATCAATCCAGCGCATATGGCGAACTCACTTGTCCCTGCTATACGTAGACTGACTTTCAATACGCATTAGTTAACAATAATAGCTAAGTAACAACTTTGTAAGTAAGCATTGTACTCATATCTATCAACAAGTATTTCCAGAAAATTCACATAGATTTGCGAAGATCTTCGAAGTGTTTTCTTAACAATGAATTCGCGAAATCTAACATTGAACTGCTAGTTACATACGCCTGCCTGTATACTGCTGGAGGAACAGCAAGTAATAGGGTTTATTTTTTTATTTTTTATTTATCTCTGTTTAAACAGAAGCTTTTAATATTTAGTTCTCAGTTCTCGGAATATTTTAGAACTCCTAAAAGATCGAATTGTTTTGAATACTTTCACACTACAATTCCCATTTAGAATAAATTGCGTTTGCTTATGACTTATCAGTACTTATTATTTGTTCTATATTGTCCAAGCCTAACTTTTCCAAGCTTAGTACCTACAGCAGAATTCATTACGTGTAGTTCAAAATTGATGTAAAGGAGCCAATATACCGAAAATCTCATTATTTAAGCTAGGGAATGTAACAATCTATCATTCCTCCAACTTCTATAATAAGTTCACCTACTATACTTCATTTTTTTTTCATTGAACATTATCTAAATAAGAAAATTTATGGTGACATTTTTTTTACTAATAATTTTCATATTATTCTCGGAGAGTAAAAACAAAAATTTAATTTACAATAATGCAATAACATTAAAAATAATAATTTGTATTTCTTTATCGCATTAGCAACTTTTTATATAAGTTATAAGTTTGAAACTGGCGTTCGTCCAATCTAGTTTACGTTCCTAACATAAAGCAGACAAGGTTAGCTGGTCTGGAGAGCTTTCATGCGGATTTTCTGGAACAATGAAGACATATATTCATATGTATATGAATACGCCCGCTTGAGATAACAACTATTCACACGACTTGAAATAACATTCCAATAAAATAATTTTCCTCGTTACTAACACATTCAAGGTTTTGCGAAAACGGTTTAAATATTGTATTTTCAAAATTAAAACATATCTACTATAATTATTGTACTACTAATTACGTCTATAACTAAATTGCAATATTCTTATATAACTAAGTTTCTTCATAGTCATAAATCCGTTGTTGGTTCATTAATTATATTATACAAACATGTACCTGTACACAACATAAAATCAGCGCCGGTAGATTTACTCGTGCTTCCAGTGAATTATTTACTTAAGTGAATTTAGTACTTGAGTTATATTTTAGACGAACTTTACTTTAAAAATTAACGCAAAGTATTACATTTATTTACCAATTAAGTTCAGTGCAAGTGAACTTTGTTAGAATTGAAGCATTGGAAAATTTGCTCGTGTTTCTAGCTCAACAAAGTAAGATATAGTATAATGTACTTTAGATAGTGCGAAAACAGAATAGTAAAAGACTTCGTCGTCGTTCTTCATAATAATCAGGAGAAGCTTGAAATCATTATTTTTACAATTACTATTATCTGAGAATCGTTTGTCGGTTTATACGTAGATTTAACTTTTTATGTTATTTTCGAGAGTCCAGTAATGGGCAAAGTATGAAATATATAATTAAGAAAATTGGCTCTAACAAAAAAAACGCAATAACGCATTACGCTGCGAAAATGGTAACAGATAAAGGCAAACTATAACGAACGAATGGTAGCTCTCAAAAAGATCTACAAAAAAGTCCCGGATGGCATATATGTATCTCTTACAGATTACTCACAATCAAGATTTTTATAATAGTTATTTTTGCGGAAAATTCTTCTCCCCCTGAAATGTTGCCTTACTCTGCCCCTGGATGAAATGCCGGTAATTTTTGTATTCTTTTATTTTCAGAATTGCTAGAAGTATAATCTGTGAAAAATTTTAAGTCATGATTTTTTAAGAAATGCCCCCCCTCTGCGACCCCCTCGGGTTTTTTAAGATTAAAAATATAATCATGCACCCCCTTGGAGCAAGGCCCATCTGCCTGTAAAATTCCAGCTTCCTATGTCTTCTAGTTTTCGAGATATTTTTCGGTGGACATCGGACATCGGAACTGGCTATTATTATATTAGGAGATACCCAATGTATTCGAATATTTTGTAGTTCAACTTTAATTATATTGAAAAATTTACCTTTAAATTGTATTGTTTGTGGAGTATAATCTGCATGAGTTAAAATTGGGGTTCACCTTCAACACTAAATGTGTCTCTATGACAAGTATGTATCGTATATATTGTGATGGTTTGATTCCACCACGTTATTAATAAATTTATATTATTGATACTAACTTGTTAATGGATGTAGTTCATTCAACTACTACCAGATGAGTAAGATTTTTCTTTTGTAGTACTTATTAAATATTAAAAATTATGTTATGTTAAGAATGTTTATGAATTTTCTTAAGTTGCATCCAAACATCCAAATTTTATACCTATGGATACAATTAATGAACATAGAAGATTGGTTTGTATGACAACACAAACTAACCTGTGAGATTTTACAACTTATTTTGCACTTTATTGTATTACTTTTTTTAGTTTTGTGACATGACCTTTTCTTTTAGATTTTATCCAAATCTGTCTATCCAAGAATTGGGATCCGACTGGTAATTCTCTAATCATCTCCAATCGCGGAGAACCCAAAGCAGGCCAAAACTATATGATGGATATGCCTCACCAAATGTAACACACTCTCTTTAATTATTCTTGATAATGCATTTTTCCTTTTTAGTTACCAAACTAAAAAAAAAGAAACACAACAATACGTAGAATCTTAGTTATGTATTTTTATCGTACTTCTCAACAGTGATTACAGCTATTATTATTTTACATTAATATTTTTTTAAGAAAGAAAATCTAAAGTAATAATATTTTCTAAAATTTCTAACAACCTTTTTATTTACAAATTATTTTTCTTATTCTTAGTATTCAATTATTTTCATTATTTCGTTTCTAAACTAAATATATTTTACCTGTCCCCCCTCATTTTCTAATAAATTGATTGATTATTTTTCTTCATCACAGCAAATGAAATTTGGCTGACTGGATAATCGTAAATATAATATTATAAAATTTGATTTACCTAAAGGATTTATATTGGATGAGAAAAATTTGAAAACCTTAATTTAAACTCCTAAAAATATATAACAATATTAAATTGGCATCGAGCAATTATATAAACAAATAAAATTTAAAAAAATCCTTAATAAGAGTTTTAGCTATGCACTTAAGTACATGCATATGTGAATGGTCAGATCATAGCAATATCTGCATGTTCAATTGAAGAGTATAGAAGTCCTTGACTATTCTAGATACGATTAAAGACTTATAAACCTCATATTAATTGAACTTAAAGCAGTTATTGTAGTATTTCATAGTTAAAACTACTATATCTTGCTTTAACTACCTACATAACAAAATTTCTATTAAAATTTTACAACATATAGTTAAGCCTCACTTAAGCTATTAACGCCCGGGAAATATCTATTACAGCATCTGCCAATCCCGTATACGCTTTCATCATCGCCCACTTAGGAAACTTTTGCAAAGGAAAACCGTGTCGGATCAATCTTCTAACCATTCATAAAAGCAACTAAGTATACTTATTACAATATGCTAGACGAATATGCACACATACTTTAAAACCTATCAAGTTACTTTAAACTAGTTATATAATAAAGTTAACTTAATTACTTAAATGTGGTATTTAAATATTCCTACAAGAGTACAGAACGGACATAACTATATTAACTTACACGTTATTTAACCTACATTCCAGTTCAATAGCTAAAAAACACCTAACAGTGTATTAATATGGAACTCTAATAAGGTAAACAATTACAAAAGTATCGAAAATAGTGTTCAACATGGATATGTCAGAGTTATTTCAAAATGTGAAAGAAATACGTTCTATGAATGTCTTGATTTTTTGAATGAACTGGATAACTGGTATAATAAATGTAAGAAACATAAAAAACACATAGTATACGGTGTTGGTAAAACTTCGGCTTTGAATTTGAATGTTTGAGACAAAACTAGCAAATAGCAGTACATCTGAGAAATATAGATATTTATGCACAACTACATTATAATTAGACTATTATTACTAGACTTATCTAAACGTAACCCAAGAGCCTTTTTACGGTTCAACGGTCAATAAAGGAACATCAATTAAATGTCAGAGGTTTTTCTTGTAGAACTTGATATGTTTTTAATATAATTTGTAAACCTACCACCAATAAAAATAAGCTGAAATTAAGTATTTTGGAATAGTAACTATAGTAACGTACTTCGTATTTAAGCACATAAGTATAAGCACAGCTGCTTGATGTGCCTACGTACTCATTTATTTATACTTTTTACACAATAATAGATTTGAGATAAAAACTTAATCTATGCATAAAATAGTGTATGTATAGCGGGCGTAACTTTTTTTATGGCCCTACGGCCTTTTCCTAGCTGTCGGAACGCCTCGGGCTAGAAATAACGCTTCCAGTCATAAAAGCCTCCTTACGCCCTTAATACATAAAAAACTATTACGTATATTTGTCACAGTAGCCTTTTTACTAGGAAAAAAAATTAATTGATATTGGCAAGTATGCGATGGAATCTATCTTTCTCAGATGGATTCTATTCGCTGTTTTCCTTTACTTACACGTGAAAATTCAAACCTAAAACCAATTAGTAACACTGTTCATAGAATATTTAACCAAGGAACTCCGCTAAGCCGTACAAATGTAAAGACAGAGTATAGTTTTATAATGTTTATATTGTTTATGAACAAGGCATTTTACTTACATTAAATTTAAGCAGCTGCAGTTATCCAAGTGGATTCAAACGGCAAGATACCTTCACAAACATTTAAAAACATAACAATAATCCTTAATAATATAAATATTTCACTAGGTAATAAAAATACACACAATTTTAAAATATATTTTAAGAATATATAGTAAACCATACGTACCATTATTTATAAAAATTCATATGTACAATAATCAATATATATGCGAATATTTTGTTCTAGAATTTCTGTATTTGAAAATGTTTGCAATACCTACTTTTTGTACTAAATTATATCTTTTCTTCAGGGGGGGGGGGCGATTTTCAGATTCAAATTCGTTTTTGAAGTGCTTTCACACTTTTACAACTTATCGGACTTTATATATTATGATTTATATACTATGCGTATATTTTGAAAGCACAATACATAGCAGATATACTCGTATAAAAAATAATAATATACAGTCAGCTCGAAACTCAATCCCAAATGCTTCATATTGCTTATAAGCGTAAACAATATATGACGATATTGACAAAAACCATTGTTAAAAATAATGTATTGTAACAAGAGAGAAAAGGAACGAACCTCTTTTCGAGCGACAGGTGGTGTGTTCTGCCGCCTTCGAGAGAATGACGAGTCGCACAAGCATGTAAATCAGACGCGGTTTATTCTAGCATTTTCTAGAATACATAGAAGGTTCCAGCGACTTCTGGTGCGTTTATATGAGGATATAAAAGCGGATTGCAGATAAAAGAGAGTCAGTCAAAAGCAAGTCATTAACTGTGTATTACAAAATAAATAGTGAATATAAATGTTGTATTAGAAATTCATAGTCTGTAAATAATAGTTTTTAATGGTTTATAATCATAGAGTTAATTTATAGTGTATTCATTAGTGTATAGAAATAAATATTTGTTTGTGAATAGACGATTTAAACAGCACTTGTGTTATTATTTTTAGAAAGAACGTTACAGTGGTGTTACAGGTGTGAGGTTTTTAAAATAAATAAAATCGCGTAATAATTAAATAAAGTGCTGTGAGATTAAATTTTTAGTGTTAAAAATAATTTCAACAAACAATTAAGATGGCGATGAAATTGTTGAAAGATCTGAAGGTAATAGACTTAAAACGCGAACTGGAAGAACGGGACTTGGAAACAACGGGCCTTAAAAGCGTGTTAATAAATCGGCTAAGAGAATGGCTTTTGGAACAGAAGGAAGACCCCGAAAATTACCTCTTCGAAATACCTGGACCCGCAATTGATACTAACGTATTGTTAAGTAAAATGGAAGAGAATTCTGGAAAGTCTGAAGAGAATTCTAGAATTTTAAAAGAGGAATTATTGGAAAAGTCTGAAGAGAATTCTAGAATTTTAAAAGAGGAATTATTGGAAAAGTCTGAAGAGAATTCTAGAATTTTAAAAGAGGAATTACTGGAAAAGTCTGAACAGAATACTAAAATGTTTAAAGAAGAATTACTTGAAAATACTAAAGCACTGGAAGAAAATGTTAAAATGCTTAAAGAAGATTTACTGGAAAACTCTAGAACGCTTAAAGAAGAATTACTAGAAAAGTCTGAAGAAAGTTCTAGAAGGCTTAAAGGAGAATTGTTGGAAAATGTCAAAGCGTTGGAAGATAAAGTTTTCGAAGAATTTTTGGAGAATGCCAGTGCGTTAGGGCTATTGGAAGGTAGATTGGCGGAACAAGATAGGGTAATAAAGATGGTAGAAGAGAAAATAGCCCAAATGCAATTACCACCAACAACTAAGAAAGACGATATGGCCGAAATGCTGGAAGATAGAATGAGGCAACTACGGTTTCCCTCAACTTCTGAGAGGCCGTTTAATGAAGTAAAGAAACAGTTTAAAGAAGAAAAGGGTCCTGTCGTAGGGATAAAAGTAAAACCACCCACGTTCGATGGAAAGATACCTTGGTCCACCTACTACAAACAATTTGAGGCGGCCGCTGGGGCCAACGGATGGACAGGCAAGGAAAAGGCCGTTTCTTTAACTGTGGCTTTGCGTGGAGACGCGTTGAACGTCATGCAAACAATCCCAGCAGGACAGGAAAATGATTATCAATTGTTAGTGTCTAGATTGGAGATGAGATATGGAGACGCGCATCTTCAACAAGTGTATCACGCGCAAGTGAAGAATCGTATCCAGAAGAATGGAGAAAGCCTGCAGGAGTTTGAAGCCGATGTTGCGCGGCTTGTCCGATTGGCGTACCCTACGGCACCCGATTCATTTCTGGGACAGCTCGCTGTGCAGACCTTCATTGATGGGTTAAGAGACGGGGAAACACAACAATCATTGAGGCTGGCACGACCAAGAACAACTGATGATGCGCTTGCTCACGCTTTAGAGTTTGAAGCCGCAAAACAAGCGTCCCGAGGCCACGGGCGAGTTCGAACCGTTGCGGAAGAAGAGGAAGGTTCCAGTTCCAAAGATCGCCTAGAAGAATTATTAATGAGAGTTCTTCAGAAGGAAGATAGTCGTAAGAGGAATCTTCAAGAAGTTCGAGGACCCCGTTGCTGGAACTGCGGTGAACAAGGGCACATACGACGCCGCTGCCCTAAACCCAGAAAAGTACAACCGTCGGAAAAGTTAAAAGGGGTTGGCAAGAGGGGGCGAACGTTGGCTGCGAGTGAAGATGCCCCGGAGATCACGATCCATGCCGTAACATCAAAGAATAGTAACGGCAGTTTGTTTGTAGATGGAAAGATTGCTAACCGAACTGTTCCACTACTTATTGATACGGGGGCGACAAAATCCATCGTACGCCCTGATGTTCTAGAATTAAGTATGAAGCTGTTATCAACAACTACTCAACTCCGTACAGCAACAGGTGAAGTGATACCAACACGCGGAGTGGTGAAGATGAAGATTGGCATTGGAAGTGAAGAACGTGATCATGAGGTGCTGGTAGCCGATATCACTGATGACTTCATCTTTGGAATGGACCTCCTGAGAAAATTTGGTTTTACGTTGGATTTGAAAGAGGGTGTTTTGAAGGTCGGTAACGAAGAACTTCCGTTGCATCCACGAGAAGATCCGGTTGTAAGGGTTTTGCTGACTGAAGATGTGATATTGCCGGGTCAAAGCGAGATGGTTGTCGAGGCAGGTTTGGATGGAGATCTTCGGGTTGGATGTGTGCGAATGATGGAGCCTGTTTGTGATAAGAAGATCCATAGTGGCATACTGGTGGGAAAAGCGCTGATCAAGGTTGGAAAGACAGTACCGGTGAGGCTTATGAACGTTAATGTGGATCCGGTGACATTGAAGAAGAGTACCCTTGTGGGACAGTGTGTGCCAGTATTCCGAGTAGCCAGGTGTATGGCTGATGTTCCAAAACCAGCGCCCAAAGACCATGGTGGAAAATTAGTGGGCATGGTTACTAGTTCGTGCGAAGACCTTAACAGAACAGAAGTGAAAGAGGTACAGGGTTTGGTTCATCGATACCAAGATATCTTCGCTCTTGACGATAGCCAGAAGGGACGAACAGATATAATAAAACATAAAATCAATACAGGCAACTCTATGCCTGTCCGTCAGCAGCCGAGGCGTCTACCTCTAGCAAGGCGAGCAGAAGCCGAGAAGATTATTATCGATATGGAAGAACAAGGGGTCATCGAGCCATCCAGCAGTCCATGGGCATCACCGGTGGTCCTGGTCAGTAAGAAGGACGGGTCAACGAGATTTTGTGTGGACTATCGGCAGCTCAATAACGTGACCAAGAAAGACAGCTATCCCTTACCACGCATCGACGACACGTTAGATACCCTGTCTGGTTCACGATGGTTTTCGACTTTGGACTTGAAGAGTGGTTATTGGCAAGTTGAAATGGAACCTGAAGACCGGGAGAAGACCGCGTTCACTATTGGTTCCGGACTATGGCAGTTTACGGTTATGCCTTTTGGTCTATGTAACGCTCCGGCCACCTTTGAGCGTCTAATGGAGACCATCCTGAGAGGGCTCTCGTGGAAGACCTGCCTGGTATATCTAGATGATGTGATTGTAGTCGGAAAATCATTCAACGAACATTTGAAAAACCTAGAGGAAGTGTTCCGAAGACTACGTGGAGCCAATCTGAAACTGAGTCCGAAAAAGTGCCACATATTCAGAAGGGAAGTGAAATATCTCGGGCACGTCGTATCACAAAATGGAGTGGCAGCCGACCCCGATAAGATTCGTGCAGTTCAAGAGTGGCCAACACCGAAAGATAAACACCAAGTTCGTAGTTTTCTTGGGTTATGTACCTACTACCGGCGTTTCGTTCCTGGGTTTGCCAATATAGCGAAACCTCTGACAAGGTTAACTGAAGATGGGCGCGAGTATGATTGGAGCGGAGAGTGTGAAACAGCTTTCCAACAGCTGAAGCGTGCCCTGACAACAGCACCAATATTGAGCTATCCACGGACAGAAGGGCAATTCATACTTGACACAGATGCAAGTAATCTGGCCATTGGGGGGGTACTTTCTCAGATACAGGATGGACAAGAAAAGGTCATCGGCTATTTTAGTAAGGTTTTGTCGAAAGCCGAAAGGAATTATTGTGTGACCAGAAAAGAACTATTGGCCGTCGTGAAGTCCGTTGAGCACTTCTACAAATACTTGTACGGACGGAAGTTTTTATTGAGGACGGACCATGCAGCGTTGAAATGGCTTCTACAATTCCGTAATCCTGAAGGCCAGGTCGCAAGGTGGATCGAACGATTACAAGGATACGACTTTGACACCGAACATCGAGCGGGCACTAGTCATCGAAATGCCGATGCTCTTTCAAGAAGACCCTGTCCAACGGATTGCCGTCATTGCTCTCGTTTGGAAGAGAGGGTTTGCCAAGTATTAAGGACTACCATCGTCAACGACAATTGGTTGCCGGAAGAATTGCAACGACAGCAGGAGGCTGATCCCGAACTAAAAATGGTACTGGAATGGAAGCGCGTGGGAGAAAGGCCTGCCTGGGAGGCCGTCAGCCCTTTCAACAGAACGCTCAAAGCATATTGGGCCCAATGGGAGTCCTTGAAGGTGGAAGACGATCTCCTGAAGCGAGTACTGGAGAGTGAAGATGGCACCACCATTAGGTCTCAGTTCGTGGTTCCAAGAAGCCGAGTGGCTACAGTATTGCGACATCTCCATGACGGTGCCTCAGGAGGACACTTCGGTGTGAAAAAGACTTTGGAGAAAGTTAGGGAGCGTTTTTATTGGGTCAACTGTAAAGAAGACGTGAAGGAGTGGTGCCGGAAATGTGAACTATGTGCCACTGGTAACGGACCCTTGGGGAAACGAAGAGCACCTATGAGGCAGTACAATGTGGGTAGTCCTCTGGAAAGAATAGCCATAGATATTGCCGGACCATTTCCCGAAACCGACGATGGGAATAAATACATATTAGTGGCAATGGACTATTTTACCAAATGGCCAGAAGCATATGCCCTACCAAACCAGGAAGCTGCGACTGTTGCTGACGTACTAGTCAAAGAGTTTTTCAGTCGCTTCGGAGTGCCCATGGAGCTGCATTCGGATCAAGGCCGCAATTTCGAGTCTGTACTCTTTGGAGAAGTCTGTCGATTGTTGGGCATTCGCAAGACTCGGACCACACCGTTACATCCGCAGTCCGATGGAATGGTAGAACGCATGAATCGGACAATGGGCAAATATTTGGCCAAGGTCGTCTCCGATCATCAACGAGACTGGCACCAATATCTGCATCTGTTCCTGATGGCTTATCGTGCATCGGTCCACGAAACAACCGGTCAGTCACCAGCGTCTGTAATGTTTGGACGCGAGTTACGGTTACCGTGTGATCTGGAATTTGGGTCTCCACCTATAGAGCAGGAGGTAGCCGGGAATGATTATGTCATCAACTTAAAGAAGAAGTTGGAGGATATTCACGACCGAACCCGAAATAATAGTCGAATCGCGAGTGACCGGATGAAGGCTACGTACGATGTGAGAGCCCAAGAAGGAGGGTTTCAACCTGGAGAGCTTGTCTGGTTATACAACCCGCAAAGGCGTCGTGGCTATTCTCCAAAGTTACAGCGAAATTGGGAGGGTCCATACCAGGTGAAGAAACGAATAAATGACTTGATTTATCGCATCCAGAAGTTGCCAAGGGGGAAACCAAAGGTGGTACACTCCAATCGTCTGGCGCACTATGAGGGAAATAATGACGCAGTCCCGGATCGGAAAGATGAGGCTGAGGTGACTATCAATACCGTAAGGCCTGAAGATGATCAACCAACCTTTAGAGAATTTATGGCTGCGTTCTCTGGAACTAGAAAAGCGCGATTCGGAGTCACGACTGAGATGCAACAAGATCTCTTCCGGGTCCCTGGTAATTATTCCATTGCCCACTGTGTCTCCGAAGATCTCCGCATGTCCAGGGGGATCGCAGTAGTGTTTAGAAATAAATTTGGACGGCTGAATGAACTTCGAGAGCAAAATCCCTCTGTTGGTAAATCCTTACGCTTGCCTGATCATGACCGATCCATTTACTACTTGGTAACCAAGCAGTTTTACTACCAGAAACCGAGTTACGCCGACTTGTGGAGGGCACTATGGAATTTGAGGATCGAGTTGCTTACCAGGGGAATTAACAAATTGGCAGTTCCCAAACTCGGCTGTGGGCGGGACCAGCTGGATTGGAGAATCGTTAGAAACATGCTGGAAGTTGTCTTTAGAGGTACGGACGTCAAGATCTTCGTCTGCAATTTTGACCCACAACCCGCATTAAGGCCAACGAAGAGTGTAGACTGTTATTTCTACCGTAATGGAACGTGTAGTCGAGGTGAAGACTGTCGATATCGTCATGACCCGTTCTACAGGAACCAGAGCATAAAACCTGTTCTGGGACAGAACAGACTTGAAGAGGGGGGCAGTGTAACAAGAGAGAAAAGGAACGAACCTCTTTTCGAGCGACAGGTGGTGTGTTCTGCCGCCTTCGAGAGAATGACGAGTCGCACAAGCATGTAAATCAGACGCGGTTTATTCTAGCATTTTCTAGAATACATAGAAGGTTCCAGCGACTTCTGGTGCGTTTATATGAGGATATAAAAGCGGATTGCGGATAAAAGAGAGTCAGTCAACAGCAAGTCATTAACTGTGTATTACAAAATAAATAGTGAATATAAATGTTGTATTAGAAATTCATAGTCTGTAAATAATAGTTTTTAATGGTTTATAATCATAGCGTTAATTTATAGTGTATTCATTAGTGTATAGAAATAAATATTTGTTTGTGAATAGACGATTTAAACAGCACTTGTGTTATTATTTTTAGAAAGAACGTTACAGTATGTACTACAGGCTTAAGGAGCTTTTAATTCACTGTTGCTTCACGTTTGATGTAGTTCGCTCGTAAATATTTCATACTGGGACTTTAGAAGTTGTTTCATGAATTCTGTTTCAGGATTTCCAATGAATTTATGAGTTGTTTGGTGGTTTAGTTTTCTGAAATATATTTCTCAATCGTCAATTTAAAATGAAATAAAATTGTGCATGCTCACGCTTTTCTTTGAAATTAATTGTAGTAATTGCAAATAATAGATGTATTTCTTTAACAACCATAACAGGACCGATATTTTAAAAAGCTCCAAATAACGTCTTAATTGTAAAAACAATAGATATTAGCTATTTGTGTGTTAAAAGCGGAAAGTGATAGATTGCTGACCGAAGGAGAAAGTAGACGCTTGACGCCAAGGAGAGCGCGGTTATCTCTCAAGAATGGCAATGACGCTTTCCGCTAACAATATACACAAGATTTCTTTCTGCAACAGCGAAACAAAAAATTACCACTTTGTTGTTTGGTTTGAGTAAGCGGAAAAGAGCTTTCCGCGCGTTGTTATTTGAAACAGGCAGAAATGTAGCAATTCTGCATGTTCCTCAAAAATCATCAACTTTAATGACAGCTGAAAAAGCCTACTTTCAAAAGCAGGAGTAGAAAGAATATTATGGTAGTAGTATAACAGTAATGTTCGTTGTATTAAACAGTTGAATTTCCCTTGATTGGACGCTTTCAAAGAGACAAATTATTAAACTTCTGTCTTCAATCGCAGTTTGCGGGGAAAGTAATAATTCTGGAAGTTTCTTGCATTGACAGTGCTTCCCATATTCTTTTAGTTTACATTGTTAGATTGGCGTTAATATGTCAATAAATGACTGACATGGTAAAGCGTGTGAACTTTTTCCTATTTAAAAACATGAAAACTTGTGGCAGCGATTAATCTAAATCAGAATCTTTAATTTTAAAAAATACCTGATATAAAGAATAAATTAATTCAATTGAGAGATTTCGTGTAAATTAATATTACAATATTATTACCTTTAATGTTAAGATGTTATAGAATTGTAGAAAAATTATAACCCCGACTGAGAATCGAACCCAGAACTTTTTGCTTGCCGGGCAGATGCTCTACCTGCTGATCTATGTAAGGTGATTCCCTACCGAAATGACAATCTTTCTACATAAGTTTGAATTGATGTAAAAATTCGCAATTTGTGGAACACACCGACATAAAGAAGTAGTATTTCATTAGTTTTCATATAAGAACATTAATTCCAACTTCAGCGGTCAGAACATCTGCCCCGTAAACAGAAAGTCCTGGGTACGATTCCCAGTTGCGGTAATAATTTTTCTACAAATTTATAACATCTTAACATTAATGCATTCATTATTGATTGTATTCAGTATTGCATTCATGATGACAAAATTCAAAAAATCAGCCAATTATTTGCGGAGCTCGATTTATGAAACTCGTCGTATGTATAACACTTTCAGTATCGTACAGAATGCTTTAGCAAAAGTCTAATCAAAATCGATCCGATATACTCGGAGATTACTTCTAACAAACGGTCAAACAGGAGGATGGATACTTCTGTATATATTAATAAAAATCTCAAAATATCAGTATATGCGTTAAGACACATACAAAAACAAAGTTAAGATCAAGGCAGATTTCATAGTAACGTATTACATATTGCTGTGATTCCAGCACTCATAATTGAATATGCCATTTGGGTTGCCTATATATTTAGGGGTTTGGACTTGGAACTGGAACAAATCTGAATTGAATAAATTAATTTGTTACTTAATAAGTAAAAGGTTACACTCTACATCACTTGATAATAATAAGAAGTAGATCTTAAAAGGATTTTTTCACTTAAAACTGAAAAATTATTTTGACAAGTTACGATTTGCATATCGTTAGGTCGTTGGACTTGGTTTTTCATAATTGAAGCTATTGTAAGGTGTAGTTTCACCTGGAAATTATAAAAGGCATAGATGGAAAGGTATGCAAGCAATCACCACAATATTCACAGTTTTTGTTGTTGAATTTCAAGTAAATCCCATGCTGGTTTAACGATTCATCTAATTTCATGATAAATGTATAATTTTCATTAATCTATGCATTTGCAGTACAAATGTTTTGCTGCAATATTCTTAATTATTGCTAAAGATGCACTAGAATCAGTGCATCTTTAGCAATAAACTTTTCAAGTGGGTAGCTCTATATAGAGAAGGTTTAGCCTGTTGAAGCCTAAGATTTGTATCGTTTGAACCTGATCTGTTAAAATGGTAAAATCTAGTTAATACTTAATACTACAAAATTGATGTAAATATTGTGTGATAGGGTATTAGGAATCATTTAATAATTAAAAAAGGAAGTAATAAAGTGTGAAAATGTTATTATATTAATTTTGTAAAAACCATGTTCGTCAGGAAATTCAAGATGGTTGCCATCCAATCCTGGAGTTAAATTTGCTGTTTGTTAGAAATGCAATATACCAAAATATAGGGAAAATTATCCTCTTTCCGATTATGTAATTTGTTTAAATATTTAATTTAGTTTTTTAACAATATTTTGGTTATGTAGATCTTGTTAGGTTAGATGTTCAATTGTTTTTAGTAACTTCCCAAATCTTGTTAGTGGAAAAATGACGTTTGGAATTTGTTTTTGAAAAAATCTAAAAAAGCATATCGAAAATCTGGTTACTTGGTTGTTGATTTTCATATAAAGAAGAAGCCATGTCAGATCACGCAATAATAAAATTTTGAGATTATGTGTGACAGATTTTACGTCAATGAAATGTCAAAAAAGTGGGGTTATGACAAATGTCATCCAAATTTAATTTTTTTTAAGTGTTTAATAATGATAATAACAATGAACAATTAAAGTGATTTAAATAAAAAGGAAAGTGGAAGTGTTAATTTGGTTTTTTGATTATTTATTTATATAAAATTTTTTGGAAAACGTATTGTAACTTTATTTCTGGATGGAAGGAAATTAAGACTAGATGTAATAAGAATTTTTGGAAAATAGACAATTGATTTATGTACTCACGTATTGGAGGTAAATTGTTCAATATTTAATAGTTGTAATAAATTACAAAAGAAGATTCACAAGAACAATTATATGGAAATGCGTGTTCACCAACGCAACAAGTAAGCAGGCAAATTTACTGATTATTACAAAAAGCTGCCAAATAATATAGTGTGCAAAAATCTCCAAGAGTGGCGCAAAATCTTTGAATTTAAAAAAATATTTTCAAACTTCAACTTCAATTATAATTTAAGATCGTGGGATTGATCAAATAAAAATTGAGTAGGACAAATAGAATTAGTCTGTCTCTTGATTCTTATTTTGTTAAATCCAATTGGCACCAATAATTAATTGAATCCATTTTATGTAATAAAATTTTTTTGTTTTCGTTTCTCTTTTCATTCTTTTTATGTGTTTATTACGAGGCTTGCTCAATATATATTGCGAATTGGCAACCTTGCTTTTGCTAGGTGCAGTCTGACAATTGCAACATAAAGTTTGATATTTTTGACGGCGTACGTATTAAAAACGTTTTGTCATACGGACGCTATTTGTTTTGTTTACATTGAGTTGAAAATTCCCTCTCGGCCAAAAAATGGAATTAACTCGTGAACATTTTCGTGCTATGATTTTCTACGACTTCCGACGGGGATTATCACAACAACAGTGCGTCGATCAACTTACTTTAACTTTTCGTGATGAAGCCCCACACAGAGCAACTGTATATCGTTGGTTCAATGAATTTAATCGTGGTCGTAGTTCGCTGGCAGGTGAATCTAACGAAGATCGTCCAAAATCGGTTGTGGTGCCAGCAAACGTCGATGCCGTGCTTGAACTGATAAAGCAAAATCGTCATGTGACTTATCGTGAAATTCAGGCATCCTTAGGCGTTAGTATGACTAGCATACATTCGATATTGCATGAACATTTAGCCGTGAAAAAGCGGTGCACGTTGGAATCCACATAACTTAACAGTCGCTCTAAAAAAGGCTCGTGTCAATTGGGCGAAAGAAATGCTCGAGAAATACAACCACGGTGCTTCAAAAACCGTTTATCGTCACAGGTGACGAATCTTGGATTTATGCGAATGAGCCCGAAAGTAAACAGCAGTCGACTGTATGGGTCTTCCAAGACGAGCCAAACCCAACAAAAATCGGTCGCGCTCGAAACACTTCGAAGCAAATGATCGCCTGTTTTTTTTGAAAAAACTGGACATGTCGCTACTTTCACGGCCTAGAACTAAATTACTTTTTCCTAAACGAATGTTCTCGTGAGTGGAAGCTCCAAAACTACTTAAAAGCTCTGACTATTCACATACAGCTATTTATAAAACTGGGACAGGTACAGAAAAAAATGTACTGCTACAGCAATTGTTGCATAAAAGAGGACGCAGTCTAGAACGGCTCTGTCCTGATTTGAACAAATACCTTCTAGTATAATCATAACTAGAGATCAATTTGAGTCTTAATAATTTACCTATTCTATAACTTTAAAACAACTTCCAATTTTATAAAAGAAATGCGTGTTCACCAACGCAACAAGTAAGCAGGCAAATTTACTGATTATTACAAAAAGCTGCCAAATAATATAGTGTGCAAAAATCTCCAAGAGTGGCGCAAAATCTTTGAATTTAAAAAAATATTTTCAAACTTCAACTTTATTTTTTTGTTTCATTTCTTCCTTCAATTATAATTTAAGATCGTGGGATTGGTCAAATAAAAATTGAGTAGGACAAATAGAATTAGTCTGTCTCTTGATTCTTATTTTGTTAAATCCAATTGGCACCAATAATTAATTGAATCCATTTTATGTAATAAAATTTTTTTGTTTTCGTTTCTCTTTTCATTCTTTTTATGTGTTTATTACGAGGCTTGCTCAATATATATTGCGAATTGGCAACCTTGCTTTTGCTAGGTGCAGTCTGACAATTGCAACATAAAGTTTGATATTTTTGACGGCATACGTATTAAAAACGTTTTGTCATACGGACGCTATTTGTTTTGTTTACATTGAGTTGAAAATTCCCTCTCGGCCAAAAAATGGAATTAACTCGTGAACATTTTCGTGCTATGATTTTCTACGACTTCCGACGTGGATTATCACAACAACAGTGCGTCGATCAACTTACTTTAACTTTTCGTGATGAAGCCCCACACAGAGCAACTGTATATCGTTGGTTCAATGAATTTAATCGTGGTCGTAGTTCGCTGGCAGGTGAATCTAACAAAGATCGTCCAAAATCGGTTGTGGTGCCAGCAAACGTCGATGCCGTGCTTGAACTGATAAAGCAAAATCGTCATGTGACTTATCGTGAAATTCAGGCATCCTTAGGAGTTAGTATGACTAGCATACATTCGATATTGCATAAACATTTAGCCGTGAAAAAGCGGTGCACGTTGGAATCCACATAACTTAACAGTCGCTCTAAAAAAAGGCTCGTGTCAATTGGGCGAAAGAAATGCTCGAGAAATACAACCACGGTGCTTCAAAAACCGTTTATCGTCACAGGTGACGAATCTTGGATTTATGCGAATGAGCCCGAAAGTAAACAGCAGTCGACTGTATGGGTCTTCCAAGACGAGCCAAACCCAACAAAAATCGGTCGCGCTCGAAACACTTCGAAGCAAATGATCGCCTGTTTTTTTTGGAAAAACTGGACATGTCGCTACCGTGGTTTTAGAGGATCGTAGAACGGTCAGTTCAGAATGGTACACAACCATTTGCTTACCAGAAGTCATCCGAGAAATAAGAAAAAACAACGTGCGACGCCGGATGATTCTCCACCATGACAATGCGAGCTCACACACATCGTTTGGCACCTAACGATTTCTTTTTGTTACCACACGTGAAAAACAAACTGCGTGGACAACGATTTTCGACGCCAGAAGAGGCGGTTGATATATTCAAAACCCATGTGTCGGAGATACCTGATTCTCAACGTATGCAAAAGTGTATTGATCATCAGGGAGAATATTTTGAAAAACAATAAAAAAGTTTCCAACACTAAATATTTGTTTTTGTTAGGTAAGTGGTGTTTTCTTTTTGTATAACTTTTCAGTTTGCGTTACTACTATTAAACATAAATGATAGTGGTCTTTAAATTTAAATAAATTTATGATCAAGTGTTGTAAAGTGTATACTAGTCGCGCTTATCACGATAAAATTTTATTGTCGCACGAATGCGATGTATATTGACAATAATATATCATAGCATTTAATTATTATTTTATAGTACCTCTTGTCCGGAAATTTTAGGTATACTCTATATCAGTGGTTTTTAACTGCTATTTTGAGGAATACTATCTTGAAAAGTCCTTCGGTTTCACTAACCGATTGTTATGTCACTGCACCAAGGAAAATTACTGTGAAATAAGAATTTTATTAATTTTATAAGAATTAAGAGTTAAATTATATATGCACAGTGCCGCCCATTTGAAGTGCACGACTCTTTATATGTAATATTCCAAAATGACATCGTGTATGTCAGGATTCCATGGGCTATGTGTTTATACAGCTGCAGCGGAATGAAAGGTTTATTATTATTTTCAAATACTTGTTTAAAATAATTTATTTATCAGCTTAGAGTAAGTCATAGAAAATATAACCGAGGTAAATCGGGTCTATCGTGCACTTTCAAATGGGCGGCAGTGTACATATAGCTTGAAGCAACATTTAATTTTAAAGTTAGATACACTTCTCCTGCATAATTAAAAATCATTCTGATAGCACACACCGTAGAATATTGGATTATTTTACTATCGATTTTATTTTACTCCACTATTTCCCTTGCCGTATTGCCGATTTCAGAAAAACAATTTTAACGGGAATTTCAAAATTTAATACGTCTTTTTAATAATATTTTTAATTAGAAGTTACTTGTAAGTAATGATATTATCTAACGTCTTTATTTTGCTCCTAGAAATGTTTTATGAATATTATGGTATAATTATTTTGGTATTAATGTCACAAATACTCGCATCAAAAATCGCATCACAATCACAGATATGTGAATTTATACGTTCGAAGTCTTTCGCAAAAGCATCTCTTTAAAAAAAAACTTTAAAATCGATCTAATTACAGAAAACTCTGTTTGATACCATCCCACTATTCTACAAAGCATGTAATTCTCTAATATACTAGTTATCATTTAATTTAAAACTGCTAGCTTTCACAAAGCTTCAACATAAAGTAAAATTATTATTTGAGCACATCGTTATAAAATAATAATTTCAAATACAATTTTACATACATACATGGTATATACTAAGTTCCGACAGTAAATTAACTGTTATGTATAAAAAGGATTTCGGACAGGAATCAAATCTTTTTAGAGGTACATTTCAACGTTACGTTCTTTATTCTGGCTCTTTCGCCTTCGAGCTGAAAATACACGTGGGTTAAGCAGCTTTGAGTTTTGAAGCACAAAGAGGATTCGAGTGGATCAGTTGATATCATGACAGAAGACTGACATTGAAAATTTATAAGTTGAATGTGAAAAGATACACAGTACGTTTTCGGTAAATAATTCAATAACACTGTGTCGGTTGACATCTAATGTTAATATTTCAGTCTGAAAGCATGCAATACCGCGACGCACGCAAAAGTTACGATATAATACGCTAAGTAGGTAGTATTAACTACCATATTTCTGAAATAATTCCAACCACGCAATAAGCTTCTCTAATGTTAGAGCTACTTCACAATTTTAAAAGTGTTCTCTAAATCAGTGGTCACGAAAACGAACGTGACATCATTATAGAAGGCTATAAAAGATTAACATTGTGAACTGCCCTCGGAACTGTATGACCATATCCAGTTGTTTTGCTGCTAGGAGAATCTGATATTTTCAAACATATTGCATTATAGCATATTGTGACAATGTTTGCTAGCGTGACGTTATGAAGAAACTTTCGCGTGACCATTGGATTTACCACTCGTTTCTATACAATAAGACGTATTCGTGTTGCTGTTAGACAACAGTAGGACTTTTCCTCTGACACTATGAACATTGTATGATCTTTACGGATCTTTTATTAATTAAAAGACTTTAACAAGAATCCTGACATTCTATTATTTCATAAAAAAGAGCGTAGTTAAAGGAATTTATAATTTTAATTAATTAACGTACATACTATAATTGAAACTTTCTTTTGTTTGAAGAACTAAATTGAATTTGTCTCATTTGCTTGTTTCTTTCTACAATTAACCTTACTGTTGCTGCTTAAATTGCACGGTGGGTTTTGTTATTGACAGATTTAACTATTTCATTATATTCTTACAACTAAAATAAATCTAGATTTAAATCTTGCATTGAAATAAATCACATTATTTATTAAAATTCCTAACATCTTGTTACGGAATTTTAAATTGTTTATTGCCTGTAACACGACAGTTTTCTATGTATTTTATTAAAATAAAATCCAGTTTGCATGAAATATTTATTTCTTTACATAATAACATAACAAGTTTTCAGTAGATTTCATACCTGTAAAACAGTATTGCTTATTTTACTTAAATGCTTTCTAAAAGCCTACATAATCTATATATTTAAAACAAAAGGCTTATTTTTGTTCCAGTTCGTTTGAGAGTTCCACTAGGCCGATTTACGTAATTCTTTTTTATATTGAAGCTTTCGTTGTGTCAACACTATGTAATTTTTATATATTTTTAATGATTATATTTTTAATTTGAAAAACTCTAAAATGTTTAATTTGAGACGCGCGAATCGGACATTCACTTGAGGCGCCCTCTCACTTTCTACGGTGGTTAGTTAAGTTCAGTCGAATAGCAATGTCAGAACTAATGTTTTATCTGTTAAGGAGCATGGACAAAATAACCGACAAGGTTTCCAAAGCTGGTATATTAAGTATACATATATGATATATGAATTCAATGCAGAATTTTATGATAAGAATAAGTCGGGGGAATAAGTCCGAGTGGAAGATAAGGGGGTAAGTTGAGGAAGAGATAAGTCGGAGGGGCAAGACGGAAAAAGCAGTAAGACGGGGGTAACTAAAGAAGGAAGATGGGATTAGTCGTGATTGATGGTGGAGGGGTAAGGGGGTGTCTGTTAAATAACGCGTTCAAAAGTTCGTCTGAGAATGGTAAGCTTAGTATTTGCAACTGTTTTTGTTCGATTGCGTTTATTTAATAAACATTACTATTAAATAATCACTCTTGGAAACCAGAAGGATTGTAATCACACAACGAATGTTGTTAAAGAAACCCTTCAATAAATTAGCCTTTTGACCGGCATGTCTTGACAAGGTTTCCCTAGTGTACATTTATTTCATACATATTTTAATTCTTCTATTTTACATTACTGTGTTTTTATTCTTGTTTTGAAAGTGTTATGAAGCGTTGCACTTTCGATTCTTTTTCTATGCTGGTAATTATTTATAGGAGAGAGAAGTTAAAAACATATTTACCTTCTTCTCGGAAATAGAAAGTAAAGCCGTAGGTGCTGTGTCGATATTTGGCCCTTTAAAAATTCCTATTGGGTAAGGAATTCCCGTAGATCTGGTTAGATTGCAGTATAAAACTAACAGACAAATAATTGGTCTCATGAATATCTTCCTCACTTCGGAGAGTACTCCACAAAATCTTGGTGGCAACGCGTATGCCTATGAGCTTATGTAACGTCCAAATATATCATTAACACAAGAACTAAACAAAGACAGGTTATAAAAGTTGGTTTAGCTAACTACTTAGCTTCCAAGCAGCACCCAGTTTAGGTATTATAGGAAGTAGCCAATAACACATATTTACGGCTACTACAGTTATGGATACACTCTTCAATAAAATGCATATGTAGGTCTAGTGGGTTGCGGTCTATTTAGAAATTATTTGAATGTAAAAAACCATGTTACCAAAACTATTTTTTTAAGATAAGATTATGGTTATTGTTTATTTACCTAATTTATTATTTAATTAATTGTCATTTATTTATTAAATTTGTAATATTTAATTAAACTGCCAATTAATTCCGTGCAGCAAGAAATACTAAAATAGAGTACCTACTATTTTAGGGTCATTAAACTTGCACAAAACGGTAATGCAGATTCAAATATACTGCATATACTTGCATAAGCAACGACACATTTGCTTACTGCACTTAGCATTTTCGTTAGCGGGTGGAGCACTGTGGTGATGCGGTTGGCATAATGGTGCTCAAATAAATTTGATTATTTATTCCTTTTAGTGTTAATTAAGTGTTACTTATTAAATACTGTATATCTGGGAATGATACTGATTTTAATAACATTTTATTACTTTAGCTTATATTAGTTAGAATTATTCCATAGACCGAAATAATTCTATTTAGTATGATTCTACGCAAAGTTAAACTTGCTTCTCGGGTGACTGCAAATTCGGCTGCTTCAGTAAAAAATCCAAGTATTTCCGATACCCTTGAATCGCGTCATTTCTGTTTGTAAATTATTAGAAAAGGAATTTTTTGTACACAGTTTTAGACAGTTAAAGACAGACGAAAACCAGAACTTCCAAATTTGTTTTTTTCATTTATTTAGTAAAGATTAAAACGTGCAACAGATATTTTAAAATTGAAACCTATAAAATTAGTGGCAAACACCCCGTAGTAGTTTATGTGTTATGTTGTTGTCTTTACTTCCTTTTTAATTATGAAAAAGGTGTTTGGAATAAGTCTGAATTTTCAGAAATTTGATAAAGTATAAAGCGAAAAGTAATTATTTAAAAATCTTTTATAATACCAATAATTATGATACTGTTTTTATTGCACTTATGTATAGGCTAATTGTATGCCAAATTAACTAGAGCCGTGTTTCAATATCTCATATAATATCTCATATTTCAAATATTTATTTAAATATTTTTCTTGCATGGATAGGTACAGTGCCGCCCATTTGAAAGTGCACGACTCTTTATAATAATATTACAATATTCCATTATATGTAATATTCCAAAATGACACCGTGTAAGTCAGGATTCCATGGGCTATATGTTTATAACAGCTGCAGTGGAATGTTTCAAATGGAAATTTCAAATGGGCGGCAGGTACGTATTAAACGACATTAACTTATTTTTTTCAGATTTTTTGGATTACAAAAGTCCGAAGTGGAAGTTTTTGAAAATTTAGATTTTTTGCAAATTCTGCTACACGACATTCTACATCATCTAACTAAACTTATCATAGCACATAGCCCTCTTATCTTTTGAGTTATCTGGCTCATCCGGGTGCTAGATTAAAGCTAATTCTTGGTCTTTCATAGTATATAAAGAACAGTGCAAAGACATTGCACAGTAGAAAAGTAGAGGCTCCGAAGGCAAATTTTAGTGTTTTTGCAAATTTTGACATTGCTCCTGTGTTACAACTATCACCCTTTTGAAACTTTTTTTATAAAATCATCTTAGTAGATGCTTGGTATAGTTAAAAAATAAAAAGGGTGTTTTTTGTAGTTTTGGAAAAAGATTATTTTTGGACTTGCTTTTTTACTTCCGCCATTTTTCATCCAAAAAATCTGAAAAAATTAATTTAACCCTCATCGTACCAACCAGGGTACAGGTGCATTCCAGACAAGATCTTTTATAAAATAAAGTTATTTACATTTCCATTATCCGCCTGGCCTTTTTAGTAGCTTTATAATATTATATGAAGCTACGATATTTAGATTAATTTATGTGTCCGTTAAAAGCTTTAATTTTGGTTTTCACTTCACTTCTTCGGTGAAATGCTACTGAGGAGTTTTCGCATTTTCATTTAAAATCAATAAAGACAACACCGTATCCAGTTTGAGTGGCGCCCATCTATCTTGTTATTTGTTCCTGTGTTCTATTTTCTAATCAGAAGCTTTTGTGATTAACACCCACAACGCCTGAATAGAATTCGATTTAATAATATGTCTCTGCCGGGGCAGCTAAGACTATTAATGTGAGTATCTGTAATGAAAGTTTAATCATTTTCGTTGAGCAACTTTAAGTAAGTACGAACCTGTTCATATTTTAATTAGAGTAATTAAGTATACTACAATTGGAGCCCATCTGTGGGACTTTTGTGTTTGACAAAATAACGTAAGTTAGACAGTTTCAATTTCGACTTCAATTGGACAATATCAGTAAGGGTCGAATAAAATTATTTTCTCCAATGACCGACATGCATAAAGTATATAAAAGCAGCTAAATTCTGACTATAAAATACACGTAACTTTAATCATTTGATGCAACATTCAAAATAGTATACACATTGCTTTCACGGCCTAGAACTAAATTACTTTTTCCTAAACGAATGTTCTCGTGAGTGGAAGCTCCAAAACTACTTAAAAGCTCTGACTATTCACATACAGCTATTTATAAAACTGGGACAGGTACAGAAAAAAATGTACTGCTACAGCAATTGTTGCATAAAAGAGGACGGCAGTCTAGAACGGCTCTGTCCTGATTTGAACAAATACCTTCTAGTATAATCATAACTAGAGATCAATTTGAGTCTTAATAATTTACCTATTCTATAACTTTAAAACAACTTCCAATTTTATAAAAGAACTGCAGAAGCCACTAACATTGAGTGCGGTAATTACAAAGTATAATTAAATAATAAATTATAGTTTAAACAGGTTTATTTATTATTAAGGTTTATAAAACCATAAGCTAAAATAGATGTTTATTATTGTTTTATAATAAACACGAAAACATTACTATAACATTAGATTTTTCAAGCAAATTTAATTTTGCCAAATAAAAGTTTTGAAGTTCATAGTGTTGTATTCAGAATCACAATCCCCAAGTTGAACAACCTTTAATATTTCAGTATTGCATGATAAAACTCATTTTGTGTGTATGGCAAACTTATTGTCGAAAAAAAGTGAATTATAACTCTAATATTAAAAATATAGCATTTATTGATCTTTCTTACACTTTCTTCAGTTTCCATGTTCAATTTGTAAAGCTAAAACAATATCAATGTATAGGAAATGCGAATAAAATGCGAAAGCAGTATTAAATAGTGGTGTAAAAATAAGGTATGTAGAAATGAAACGAAAAACTCTAAAAAAGAGAATTAATTTTGTTGCTTTGATTTCCTTTGCTGGTATTAAAAACTAGTGTGCAAATGAACTAAAATACTGAGTAATACTTCATAATGCATTCATGCTGATCTTGAGCATAAGTCTTTTTGATTCGGCAAGGCAAGAGACGAAAATAAAATACATGTTTGAGGTCTAGCATTGCCAATGTTGGTACTCGAATGTTCCACGCTGTCCAGTATTTAGCAACAATGGCTGGCAAAGTTGGTATTACTTATGCAGTTCTCTCTAAAAATTGACATTGGCATTGGATTCAGCAGCAAATGTGTTTGCTGTACATACGCACCTGAGCCATGAAGGTCTTATCTAATGTTTCATTTGGCACATAGCTACAGTCCAAAATTTTTTATTATTTTGATGTTTCTCAAAATATTTAACTTAACGTGAAAACGTTTAGCTTTTTATATATCATTGTAAACAAAATCAATGTATAGGAAATGCGAATAAAATGCGAAAGCAGTATTAAATAGTGTTGTACAAATAAGGTATGTAGAAATGAAACGAAAAACTCTAAAAAAGAGAATTAATTTTGTTGCGTTGATTTCCTTTGCTGGTATTAAAAACTAGTGTGCAAATGAACTAAAATACTGAGTAATACTTCATAATGCATTCATGCTGATCTTGAGCATAAGTCTTTTTGATTCAGCAAGGCAAGAGACGAAAATAAAATACATGTTTGAGGTCTAGCATTGCCAATGTTGGTACTCGAATGTTCCACGCTGTCCAGTATTTAGCAACAATGGCTGGCAAAGTTGGTATTACTTATGCAGTTCTCTCTAAAAATTGACATTGGCATTGGATTCAGCAGCAAATGTGTTTGCTGTACCTACGCACCTGAGCCATGAAGGTCTTATCTAATCTTGTTTATTTTATTTTATTTTATTTTACAAGTCTTATCTAATGTTTCATTTGGCACATAGCTACAGTCCAAAATTTTTTATTATTTTGATGTTTCTCAAAATATTTAATTTAACGTGAAAACGTTTAGCTTTTTATATATCATTGTAAACAAAAATATATGATCTTTGGGTGATTATAGCAACCGCTGAATCTTAATTTCAACTCAAAGATTCCCTATCACTCTTTGTTTTGTGCAGAAAATTTCAAAATTTCTGTTTAATCACTAATGTTTATGCAATTTGGCTACATCCATGGTTCAAAGTAAATGATTTGATATAAAAAAACCTCTGAGGAATACAGAAATCAATTTTAAAAACATTAGTACCAAGAGTGTTTTTTTTATCTTATAATATGTAACCCGTCTCAACAAGTTTTTCTGTAAGGCCAGCGTTTCTAAATGGACTATGAATATTCAGTCATAAGAAGCCAACAATCATCTACCAACATATTATTTAGGTAACCATTTTTCCGCATACCGTTCCTTCATTTCTAAAATTCCCAGATCAAACCTTTCAGCATACTCATCACTACGATTTCGATATTTGAAGGGAAATAGGAAAAGTGTAAATGAAGAAAATAGCATTTTAAGAACGTGATTTATATGCATTAATAAATCGTTAGAAGATACTCAGTGTCGAATAGGAGTCAACCCTCGTTCCGCAAAAACCATAGGTGATACGAAAAGTAGTAGTAGTCTTTTTCGCATAAAGAGCATCGATATAACTACATTAGAATTACCCACATTTCGCAAAGAGAAATTTCATTGATCACCTGTGTAATATTTATAAATGTAGTGTTAGAAGTGCAATAAAATGTAGGAACGATTAATCGCCCCACAGTGCGAAAACTAGAAGTTTTGCGAAGATAAACGGTTATTTTTGCATTCAGTGCATTTTCGGTGTATTTTAATATACGCCTACTACTAGAAGCACCTAGTTTTCTCAGAGAGAAATTTCACTGATCAACTACATATGTTAGTATTACACATGTCCGGTACTCCTTATTATGTTAATTATCATTATTTTCGGAATAAGTGATCATTTTCGCATTCGGTTCATCAAAAACATAAGAATTACCACATTCAACTTTGAGGAAAATTTTAGGTTTTGCACTGTAATAAGTGGTTAAAAATACAAATACAGAAATAGCTCTATTGAGTTCTTTTAGTAAGACATTGGCAAGAGTGGAAAGCGCTTTCTTCTCGTGTTAAGTAGATATATAAGATTTTTTCACGTATCCCAAAAGAATTGTTCCACACTATAAGATTTTCTAATCTTCAACATTAAATGCAAACATTATTTTCCAAATATACAATGAATTGCACTACCAATTGAATTCTAAAAATTTGCTTCTCAATAAATTAACTGCCGATAACTAGCGCAACTGCAATGTTCTCTTCTCTAGATATGGAATCACTATTTTGCAATAGGACGGTCGAAGTTTCTGGGCGTGGAGTGGAAAAAAAATATTATTTATGACGATGAATGTTTGCTTTTTAAAATGATAAAGTAAAGCTAAAGGTGCCTAATTTTATACAAGCAAATTGTACTTAAAACTCAGAAATATATTCCAGAGAACGTATAAAACGAAGATTAAAGTCGTTTATACTCAAAAATTATCAATCAAAAAGCTTAGTGTTGTAAATGAAAGAACGTTCTGAAAATGCTGATTCGGGAACGTTCGCGCATGATAAAACCGTATCAAAAGAACGCTCTCTTGGGCAACATAATCAATCACGTTAGCGAACGTTCTCACAATAATTCTCGAGAACTTTCAGAATAATACTGCACAAATGATC
This sequence comes from Agrypnus murinus, assembly GCA_929113105.1. NCBI lineage: Eukaryota > Metazoa > Arthropoda > Insecta > Coleoptera > Elateridae > Agrypnus > Agrypnus murinus. The sequence continues at coordinate 85,625,861 of OV816024.1, forward strand.
ATAAACAAGAACATTAAAAATTGAGAATAAAACCGAAACTAAACGATCTTAAATCATATGGCCACGAAAAATGTACACATGTTACTCACAGGTGCTGTCGGGGTCGGGTATCCTAAAGATAGACACTTTTATAAGCATAGTTTGCGCAATTTATGCCTTTGAAAGCATTGGCAAGCAATTTGAGTTAACGCCCGTTAACTCTTTTGTTTTTTGTTCTAGTTAACAAATGTTTGTAAAGTTTTTAAAATGTATTGTGCATGTGTTGGCACTTTGCCAACCGTGTCCGAGTTCAGTGTATTGTCCATGGACGAAAGTGTCCAGTAGCAGAATTTATTTTAAGGATCGAAGTAGTGTACACGGTCGGCGAAGTGTCCGCGGTCAGCGTTGTGTCCGATGGGCGTAAGATGCATACCTGAACTTCTAATCTAATATAATAGGACGCATTCACATGCCATTATTAAAGGTGTCTGCAACTAAACCTCTAATTAAAATCAACAAGAAAAAACATAGCTTTAGCTCATCCTAATAAGTGGAAAAAGATTATAATTGATTACCATGAAAATGAAACATCACGTTATTAACTTAATAGTGTGATGTGAATTTTCTATTATTACAATTATGTTTCAACACATTACCTTCCAACAGTCAAATTAACTACAACTAGCATTTTAAATCAGAAAAGGAAAATTGGAGAACATTCGGGCATTTTGAGAATATTTCAAGAACTTTTGAAATTATGCTTATTTTGGGTATATTTTTGCAAGTTAAAGGTATATTCTCCAGTCCTGTTCACTTTTAAGAGTTTATATTCGTTTTTTTTTTCTCGTTTGTTCCGCGAATATTGTCCAAAAAGAAATGTCCGAGCATTTTCCAACACTAAAGAAGATACATTCACTATGGCCTATTGAGGCGCCATGCCATTACGCCAATCAAATAGTCACTAAGCTGGTAGATTTGCATATAAATTATATTAAAAAGAAAAAGACACTTAAAATGTGTTTGGGCTCACTTAAAAAGTTGAAGATGAATGAATGAAGAAAATTGGACAGCTTCGACATTTAGGCAATTAACTCAACGAATAAATCAGAAATTGAAGGAGTTTGACAAAGAGTATTTAAAAAGAATTGCTGCAGAACAGCCCCAAAAACATTAACAAACAGCTGTTCATGGAACACTTAGTGTTATTAACAGATAAGATTATAACGTTATTATATTTATAAGCTAAATAAATAATTTCCAACAATAGTCCCAGTTTTTAGTTCGCATACCTTACGATAAATTTATTTAATACCATACTACAACCCGAATCGGCAAGATAACAATGCTTCCTCGTAACACACTTAGATATTTAAAACTAGAGCAATACAGTATCTCAAATGGAAGTGCAAATCTATGTTATCGCGCCCATGAATGAAGGTCTAGCCATACTAATTTAACGTCGAGAGGAAATAAATTTTGTGGTATAGAAACAGCATATTCGAGTTATAAATTAACACAGAACAGAACCAAATCATACTTTTGTTAAAGAACTTATAAGTTAGTAGTTTTTTTAGCTTCCTTCAATAAAGCTTTTTAACTTTCAAACTTCGAACGGATATTGACAATACTTGTTCAATCCGCTTTTTAGGAAAAACAGATGGGAAAAAAACGATAGAAAGATCTATAATTGTCAGAAGCTTTTTAGGGTCATTTTCATTGCTTCCGGAGTAAAACTATTACCGTATATAAATTGGAAGCGATTTTAATTTTATTGACTCTTTAAAATGAGAAACTCAATCATAAATGAAGTCTTTACGAGGACCGAGGAAGCTATAAGAGTGCAAACTAAGCAAAAAAAACAAGTTGCTTCTATACGCTTCTATGTAATTATATTTTATTGAAAAGTTTATTTATCCACACAACACCTTCTCATAATGACGCTGTTCCTATGATAATTTTGCATAAATGATGTGATGTTAAATATCACTGACTAGCGAGATAATATTCAAAAAGTTCAGCGAATTCTCTGTGGTGGACGTTCGGCAATGATGTCCTTTTGCGTCTCGTTCTAATTACTGAAAGCATCCCGAAATCAGTATCAGTCAAAGAACTTCTTTTAATGGTGCTAGGGAAACCTTTGTAATTAGAAATAAAAACGCGCAAGCAGACGAAGATAAACTAAGAATACTTTATATACCAGAGAATCTACAAGATTTGAAAAAATGTTGTCAATCAGTCGCAAAGAATATTTTTTCAATTTACTTATTTATAGATCAGTAAAAGTAAATGAAAATTAAGGGAATAAAGAAAAAAGAAACCAGGAAGCTGAAAATTGGTATTTAGCATTACCAGTGGAACAGTTACATATATAACACAGGAAACATTAAATACTATGTGTAATTAAGCTCTACGATCATGAAAGAATTAATGAAAACCAAGGTTCCTTTTCTCCAACATTGCATCTTCTTCTATTCAAAGGTCATCGGTTTCTTAAACGCGTATACGTATACGCGTTGCAAAGCAGAATCTTTCAGTGTTCAGTTATTATTCCACAATGTTGTGGGAAAAAAAGATCCCAATCTTTTCTTCTGCATACATTTCGACAAACTGATGTATGCCGATTACTGTGAATATGTGAATGACTATTTTTATTTTTATTCCCACTCCAAAAATGCGACATTACAAAAGTGTTTGCACTCGGTCCCCTTCCAATGTAGGGTAGGGTAGGGTTGTGTGTTGGTAGTTGGTAGAAGAACTCTATGCACTTAGAGGTATGTAACTCCAGGTTGTGGAATTCCGTTAAATACTGGTACTGAGGTCATAACTAATGAAAATAATTATAAATAGTAGTTAATCTACTTTTTTATGAAATAACAAATAAATACACGATCATGAAAACATTTGTACGGTTCACAACCATTTAATTAGTATTACATATTTGTAGTTTAGTGTTAATCAAATAGTTGTTAATTATGATGTCGGTTATATTTTCTTTTTGTATATCCCATATAGGAACTGCCAGTCTTAACAATAGGCCCCAGCTTGGCTGAATATTGGATAACCAAATGTCGTTATTTCAACATTGGTCGAAGCCTAGGCCAACCTTCACATCCCACGCCTCGGCTGCTTTGTCGTGGCCCAAGGGTCAACCAACGCCTATGTACCAATGCTAGGCTCTCTAATATCTGCCCAAGTCAGAGCCAACATTCAGCGCCCTAGTCTCGGTTTCTTACTGTTTGCCCAAGCCCCAACCAATGCTAGTGTTTTTAGACTTGGTTTCTTACCCTTGAACCAAGTTTGGGCCAATCTTCACATATTCTACCAAATCAAGCTTGTGAAGTTTTCTGTCTTTATTATATCAGCTAGTAATTAATTAAGAGAAAAATATGAGAAAAGTTAAACTAAAATACCTACATAGATTATAAGTATTATTACTAAATATAAATTCAGCTTTCAAATTTTTGCGCGCTTCGTTTCTTCGAAACAAGCACAGACATTAAAAGTCAGTAACGCGGCAGCTACAAGGGGAAGCCTTTACCGACGTATTAGTCAGTGTTCATCCGCCTACCATGAGTGATGTTACGTTTAACCGTTTTGTAATATTATTAATAAAATAATGTATATGAAATAAAAAGTGTTTATTTAAAAACAAAGCTACGCTAATAAGAATAAATACAATTTTTAGTAGTAAAAATTAAACTTGTATGCTTGAAAACAATTTCAAAAAAGTCACTTTTTTTAAATTTATTTGTTAAACATCTAAAATATTTTTTTTATTTCACGCCTACACTACGGGGGAACCAACTGCTAAGGTCATCTGTCCCCCATCTAACATGCAACACGAAGACAAACATCCATAGTTGATGTGGCAGAATTTTCCAATTAGAAAAATCCCGCCGCCCCAAGTGGGATTCGAACCCACGAGTGATGCACTGACACCACTCGTCTATGGGATGTGAAAAAGTAACAAGTGCTAACAGTATATTAAAAGCCGAAAAGTACATTAAAGTAACTAAGGTTTCAGAAAAACGAATTATCAAAAGATGGTGAAAGAATTACAGATTACGATACTACTACTTTTAGCGGTGACGCATCAAAGCACAAGAGCCGTAAACTTTAACTATTTTATACACTATCCATTAACTAACAAAATATTCCAGCTTCGGTGGATTAGTGGTTAGCATGTTTGCTTCATAATCCAAAAATCGCAATTTCTATCTTCGGCCCAGCTAGTAATTTTCCATAGCGGAAAAAAATTTAAACACGTCTTCTTTCGGATAAGGAAGTTAACCGTAGAGCCCGTGTCAATGCAATGTTTGATGCGATAAAAATCTCTACCGGAGTAGAAATCCCTCAGATCCGGCGGTCGGTGCGAAGTGCGAGAGATGTTTTGCAACTCCTATTCCTCGGCCAAAAAAAAACAACAATAAAACTGTAAGTCATAAAATGATATTAAATTGACAGCTTTGTTTACTTTGACGTTTCGATTTGGTCTTAATTTGGAATTTGAAAATCAATTGTCACCATAAAATAATGTTTCACAATTTCTCAAACTATCGCAATTATTTCCAGTCCCTGCATTTAATTAGAAAATATATCCAGGTAGCGAGTTTGAACATTTTTTTATAAATTTAATGTGTTCTGTTTGCGGAACAAAACATTTTCTCAGCTTAATTTAAGAAATAGTAATAAGTTTGGTTTAGTTAGTAGAGTTCCGTTAAAAGATTTTTGAACACATTTGAAAAGTTTAATGAAATTCATTTATATATCTTTATATACATTTTAGGATTTAGATAAATCCTACTGCCCTAAGTAGGACTCGCACCCACGACCCTTGGAACACGAGTAGCGTACTGACACTACTCGTCTATGTTACCTCCAGCCAACGGCAGACGAGGTATTATTTAGTTAATAATAAGTTCATTGTCCATTTATTTTGTAGCTTCTTGTAAAATAAGATATGTATCTGCTCATCTTGATGATTAAATTAAGAATGCCACCATTAATTTAAAATTATTTTTGCCTAGACAAATTATAATGAAAAGAGGCATTAGTCAATTTTGCATTTAGACTCTTTTCTATCAGAAATACACCAGCAGAGGTTATTTGTCTCTGGAAGATTTTGTTTGTCAGTTAAGTAAAAGTGTTTCAATGAATCTTTTATACTTTATTCTTAAGTAAATATGTAAGATATTAACTAATGTTAAGGATTTATTTAAACAGTTTGTTATTACTTACTACATAAGTACATCGACCTGCGTTAAGCTCTTATATATACCTGTGCATCGATGTACTTTTAACGTAGAACACAATCTAACTGTATAAAAATATAAAAGTTTATTAGGAGATTTGTTTGCCCATTGTAATGTAGTATCAGAATGTTCCTTTGCTGGAGAACGTGACACATGTTATAGAGAAGGACAAATTCCGAAAGTTAATGCAAATAGCATTTCGAATTCCGATCCGGGATACACGGATATGTTTGCTCTATAATTCCAACACTATGGTGCATGCGATTTCTATGTAGTACGACATTCTCAAACCGACAATAAAACAGACGTTAGAGCTCCATCAGATCCAAGAATACATATATAACGAGAAGTTTAAAAAAGAATGAAACACGTTTCGTTAGATATAAAATGTCCCTTTGAAATGAAGTAATTTTGCTATTTTCTATAAAAATATGAAGTGTTATAAAACTGTCAATTTTATTATCCCAAGTATGAATTCTTAAAAATAAATGAAATAAATACATCATTGTGAAACTATAAATACTTCCAAATCGACAGGGTAATTCAGTCTCAAATAAAACATTATTTGTAATAAGTTCATCGATCTCCAATACAGTTGACAAAGTCGGTTTTTCTTCGTATAATAAATTAGTTCGCCAAGAAGAGTATCAGTTAATTAATTTGTAATCTTTGATCACACGTTTAACTCTTCAGTTTGTGTTACCTTTATACCTTTTTATACTTTATACACTTTTTATTCTCCACAAAGAATAAATGTGATTTTACTGCCTCTAGAAGAACAGAAAATAGCCAATTTTCGTACAGATTGACAAAATATCATAAAATGCCTAGGCCGTAAAATAATAGTAACCAGCATTCAAAAACTGATAGGATAACGTTATGTTTTGAATGGAAGTGAATCAAGTTAAAAATGTTCGATTTCGTAAAATAAAATATAATGTATGCACCACGACAGAAAAGTGGTTTTCTGGCCTTTAAGTGTCTAGCTTTGGCTGTCTGCATCGCTTCTTTGAGACGAGAACACATTCGCTTTTTTCCTAGTAGGAGAAATGTCAACTACTTTCCTATTATAAGCCTTCATGCGAGGGTGCATTCGATTTTAGTTATTGCAAGTCGATTTTATCGTTTGTTTATGCTTCCCTAAGTTTTTCTCCGTAGGGTCACAAGAAATTTAGTAACTTAATGTATAAATAGTAACGATGTAGTAGAAGTGTTTAAAGATAAAACTTTAAGCAGTAATTCCAAACGTATAAGTTAGTAGCAAATATTATTTTGCAGTTTACTAATAAGTAAAGTAAGTAAGTAAGTAAGTACGTTCTTCAATAAATCTAACCGATTTCTTCGAAAACGTCGTAGGTTCGAAAATCTTAGTTGTAGCTTTCTAAAAAAAGAAGACCTAAGAAGAAACAAAGAAAGCTATTATTATACGAATTTAAAAGGGGAAGTAGCGCCGCAGAAGCGACTCGGAATATCTGCGAACAAGAAGGCCACGGGTCTAACAATACAAAAAATGGTATAGTAATGAGCTTAATGTGCACAGCTAGGCTCAAATTCATTTATATGTTACACCTAAATATATTATAATACAATTAAAATTCAAATTCAACAGTAGAGTGAGAAAATCCGACGACCCATAAATGTACAAGAGGCCTTTCGATAGCAATGGCGATGGCGATAGCGGAGTTGTGATATTGCATAGCGTCGCCGTTAATGCATACTGGCGTAACTATTTTTTAGGAACTATACAAGAGCGCGGTTTAAATGCTTATAAAAGCTTTATTACAGATGACATGATGAATAATTCAGTTACAACATTTCAAAGAATTAGGTTCATATCATCTGTAATAAAGTTTTTATAACCAATTAAATCGCGTTCTTGTAAAGTTGCTAAAAAATAGATACGCCAGTATGCATTAACGTCGACGATATGACTCAGTAGCACATAGTAACAGTTGCTTGAAAATAGTCACAAAATGGTGCTGGCAGCAACAATTCGCAGTCTTTATGCAACTTGAAAGCAGTCGATTGCTGTTATTGTATATATAATCAAGCAGTACCTGTGTAGTCTTAAGATCTGTGATATATCTAAATCATTTGCGGTACAGATTGTGCCTTTAGAGGCCGTCGACTCGCTCGTTCATATCAATTCGTACATTACCAGGAATCTTCACCATTCTTTCCATGCACATTATAACCGATAGCATAATAATAGCCATAACACCCCCAGCAGCCACACATACGTTTAATTTACGTCGAATCGACGTGGAAGTGGTTGAAAAAAGGTTATCCGTTGAAAATTAGACGTAGAATCTTAGTTGAAATATTAACGTCATTTTCGCAACCCTAGATAATCGTTAGTTTTTGGTGATTTTTAACTTCTTACATGATTATGACGTTTATTAGACGTGTTGGGTCCAATGTTTCCTAAACGTGTTTATATGACGCTAATGTCGTTAATTTAATGTCCAATTTATTTAACGGATAAATGTTTTATATCGATATGACGTTTTTACAAAAACGTGATTATAACGTTTCTACATTACGTTATTATGTCGTTGGAGACAGGCGTTTTCTAAATCAGTAGTTAACGTTAAACTTTCACATGAAGTTAATCACGTCAATATGATAACTTGATATTACGTTAAAATGACGTCAAGTTAAGGTGCCTTTTGGATTAGTAGTTAAAGCTTGACGTAATTATGACATTAAACAATAATGCAATAATTACGTTTCTACATTTCATTGTTATATCGTTAAAGGTAGGTCTTTTCTAAACCAGTAGTTAACGTTAAACTTTGACATGACTTTCATGACATCACGTCAATATGACAACTTCACATTACGTTAAAATAACGTTAAGCTAAAGTGACTCTTAGATTAGTAGTGAAAGCTTAATGTTAAAATGACGTTTAACAACAACGTGACAATTACGTTTCTGCATTACGTTATTATGTAGTTGACGATAGGTGTTTCCTAAACCAATAGTTAATGTTGAACGTTGATGTGACGTGAATGAAATCTCGAAAATATTGTAACAAATAGGGGAATCCCTATACGAAGGCGGCAGAACATTCCAGAGCGAAGCGTCATATACTCGCGAGAACATACTCGAAGATTCGACACGGGCTGCGTATATGACGCATCAGGCGGTTAGACGAGATGTATACACGGGTATGTTCCAGTGTTTGCTGGAATGTTTACATGGAAGTTATAAACGCCGTCCCGAATAGAAGGGAGTTCAGTTAGTATTCAACCGATGAGTCAAAATGTGCTCTGTGTAATTAATAACCAAATATATTAGTAAATAAATAAATGTTTAATAATTGTTATAATAATACTTAAATAGTTCTTATATAGTCCTCAAATAAATTTATAAATATCTAGCATTTAAGTTTAGTATATTTATTAAGTTTTAGTACAGATATCCATTATATGCCATTTTATCGAATAAGACAATATGTACTTTGATTGGCAGATGTAAAATATTTAATTAAATGTCAAAATAAGTATTTGTGTAGTAGAATGCAAAATGATAGATTGCTGCACGAAAGGGATAGATGACGCGAGGCGGAACGTGGCTATCTCTCGAGAGCGACACTGACACTTTATGCTAGAAATACACACGAGACTTTTCTAGGACAGCTTTAGTAAGAATATTAAAGAAATATCAATATCAAATCTACTTAAAAGTAGCTCGTTAAAAGCACTCAATAGTAGAACTTAATTATGTACGCAGATCGTTTGCTTATGTTAATATTACGCATCAAACTGCACACTCGTGCTGAAAAGCGCTTAGTACGAGTATGACTTTTTCCGAATGGCAATTAAGAGTATATGATTGAATTTAGAAAACATAATAAATAAATAATTGGAAAAATAATATTTTTTATACCCAACTTATGTTCCAGAATTTGATTATGAACTTAGAAAATAGTCAAGGGGCGTGGTTTTCTCGTTTCAACACCAAAGAACCCGACAGTCGTATCTGTTGCTGGGAAAGTGATGACCGAAGAATACTACGCCGAACTTTTGGAGAGGTTAAAGGCTGCGATTGTTGAGAAGCGTCCTGGAATGACTAGAGAAAAAGGGCTGTAACACCATGACAACGCACTGGCTCGTTCGAACACTGCTGCTCGACAAAGATGGGCCAAATTAAAATTTGAACTGCTTGCCCTACCTCCCTCTGACTTATATTTCTCGAAACTTGAAACTGGTCTAGCTGGTAAGCGAATTGCATCAATTGAAGAAGTAATAGATAAGTAGATGATGCGAACATGCATTTTGGTGAACTTCAAGAAGCCAACTCCTGAGAAGGAATTGCAAAAATAGAGAAATGTTGAGGTAAATTTGTTGAAAATCGTGGGGAGAACGTAGAAAAATAAAGTATATTTTAAAACAGTTAAAATTTGTCTTTAGTGCCAAGCTAAGTTAGTTTTTAAGCCGCCCTCGTATAACCGGCTACATGATAAGGATGCTTATAATAATAGTCCTTACATAAAAAGCTCCATTCCAGTTACTTTGCACAATTTTTGCTAGATCATTAAGATCTTGAGCTTTATAAATCTTGCTAGGATTAAATAACTTTAATACAATCCACAACCACAAAAGCAGCATTATAAGTTGAAATGGCAAACCGGCTATTATTAAACCGCAAACAAATAATTAAAGTATAAAACAGTTAAAGCATTTTGCTATAAATAAAAATATCAAGTGAAAACCAGTGAATTCTGTTGTGGTGTTTGTGGTTACAATATCCGCTGATAAATCAAGTAGAGACGAGATACCGTATCTGTAACAAATCCGGTAGCAGAGTAGAACTACTACCATATGATCATAAAGTTGCCATTATTACGTTGCATTATTGCGCACAAATTACAAAGCTTCGACGATTATTAAATGCAAGCATTAGGGAAAATAAATCTCACGAACTTCGCTATAACCTAATTTAAGAGAACGTTACGATGCACATTTAAGTATATTGTAGTAATGTCTGTAGAAGTTTATTAAACATTATGATGAGTATTAGTTCATTTAAATTATGCCATTGTAAATTTCCTAATTAAGTAAATTAAAATGCATATTAAATTAAAGGTAATTACAGCTTAAAATGTTGGTCTAGCAAGTGTTCGGATTAAAACAAAATTAAAGATCCTATTTGTTTATAAAATAGTTTTTCTACATATATAATATGAAAGTAGATTATTTTCCCACTGATTACTCTATATGAAAATTTTAACTACATTCATCACTAGAAGTGAAAGTTACGTGTTGCCATGGAAATCATTAAACAATTAATAGGTTGCATACAGTAATTTTCGTTTAGTTCGTTTTTTAAACGCTTTTTAAACATTTGTATTTTCTAATTTAACTGTTATATTATAAGGCAGAGAAATAGCATTTACAATTCGAGATGAAATCCGTTTTTTCTCATAAATCTCTTGTTGTAAAATATACTTTTAGCTTTGTTTTAGAGATTTTTGGTATTCCTATTTCTAAAGCGCATTTATTTCTAGTTACAACAGTAAATGAATCTATATATGATACTTTCAAAGGTTCGGGTATTAGAGAAAAAGGTCGCACTACTAAAAGTAATAGGTAAGATAAAGAAACACCAATATCTTTATTCTCATTTATAACTACAATTGTTCGATTTATAGATAAAGAAAAATAGTTATACAAAATGAAAATGTCGCATAATGGAATAAAAGAAAGATACAAAAGGAAATATCATTTATACCTGTTTATAAAAGTTGTATTGTAAAGGTAAATAACTATTATTATTTATCTCACAAGTCTGATAGAGCCATTATTAACATACAAATGCGGTGAGTTGTATGACGGGGGCGAGTCGGGTAAGGGCATGAGTATGTTAGGCCTTATTATCTACGACTATAATTGAAGAAAACTGTATTATTTAATAAGTTGAAACAGTTTTTTGATTGAATTCGAAGCCATAGAAATCAGGCAATTTGTATGTCAACAAAATTGTAAATACTATTGCAGTTTTTGTAATTTTCCTTTATTTTGTGTTGAAAACTTTGGAGAAACAGGTAAATACTTATAATCATGGGCGAGCGTGAAAGTTTTGGTTGGACATAGTAGAATCTGCAACGAAGGTAGTTCCGTTACTGTTACCAGAAAAATCAAGAATGAAGTAAGAACAAGCTTATGGTTGTTTATGTAAATGGTGCGATGAGAAGAAAATCAAAAATGAAGCGAATGAAAAGGTGCTGTTATGAAAAGATTTTGCTCTGGTCATTTTATCCACAAAAAAATACCAAAGAGTAATTCCATGTAAGATATATCTTAATCGATTAGTTGTGTCACTCAATAACTTTCAATAAATATTATTTTTTTCTTTTTCTTACTTTAGTAGTCTTACGCGGTTTTTCCTTTTCTACAATATGCTACCCTTAAATAAGTATTATTATTAAAAGTTTGAAAAAGTATACTATCTATCAAATGCAGTATTGAAAGAAAAAATATTTGAAATAATTACACTATGCAACAGTACACCGCAAATAAGCATTTTGTTTTAAATCAAAGTGTACATATAGGAGCCCAGGCCTATAATAGTTCGGACATTATAATAGTTTGTCCAGGGCTTCCGGAACATTTACGATTTTTTTTGTGGTCCATGATAGTGCGGTTTCGTATTGTTGGAGTGAAGTACTGCCCCTAAATCTGCACCATGCTAACTTTCATGAAATTTTATTAGGGGGTTCCCTAGTTCCACCCCATCGAAGTTTTTGGAAACCCTGTTAATTTGCGAACGCAAAAAGAAGCGGTGTGAGGGAACCCACCAATAAAATTTAATGAAACTTGGCAGGGGTACTCCCTGTGCAGGGGACAGTACTTCACTCTAACAACCAAAAATAGCCACCTGGTGAACCAAAAAATGTTTTGATGGAGAAGAATTGCAGAGTGTTCTTTCATTTAAAATGCAACTGTGTTACAAAAATTGAAAATATTTGCAAATAAAAAAGTTATTTGGAATAATAGAAACTAGAAAAAATGAAAAAGACATGTATCTCATAAACTCCTTAAATTTGGGCCAAAAATCGAGACTAGGGATCTTAGCTAGTTTTTTCCTAGCTCTTCTTCTACCTACTTCTACTTCTAGAGAAACGAGTAGAACCACCCCACCCCATACCCTAAAGTATCCAATTTGAATCATCCTGTTTGTTTACATTTATGTCACCTGATATCAACAGAAAGGAAATCTTTTTGTTTTGATGGTAGTTTAAAAAATGATACATTTGGTGATGTATTTTAGAAATGGAATAGTTATTTGAATGGTACCTAATATATTCAAATATAAATAAATATAGTTTTCTAATAGTCATTTCTAATATATAAATAAAAAACAATATGAGATATTTTGCATACTGAATAAGAGTGGATGAATTACTGAATTCTTTTTTACCCTATGCTTTACGCAAAGCACCATACACGTTATAAAACAACATAATATTATTTAAATCTTGGTATACGTTATAAGTTATACCAAATAGGCTTTAGAATTTTAAATAACTAAATATTAAGCTTTTATCAAATTTCCAATAAACCAATTAACAGTGTCATTAATTATCAGCTTCTACATTATTTAACGTTGCTAGCGTTTCCAAAAGAATTCGGAAATTAGTTCCGGGTAACCCTCGAAATTCATTTTCATTTCGGATTGGAACCGAACTCAGGAATTTGATGCTACTAATTCGACATTTACTCGCTGAACTAATAACCCCTAGCTGTTAAATTAACTACAATACTTTTTTCAATATAACCCAATCTTACGTGTTATTTATGTCAATTACGGCTACGTGACTTGCTTAAAATAGAAAGAATACTTAAAGAACGAATTTCTACTGTACACTAAAAATCTAAAGAGTTTTATTTAAACGAAATCACACAAACTTCTATTTCTAATGGAATGTCGTACTTTCTAGAAAGTATAGGAATTAGATATCTAATATTTAAGGGTATATTAAACTTTTAAAGGAAATTATGCAATTTTAGCAGCAGCCATCAAGCTCGTACACATTGCGTACGAGCTTGATAGCGGATACGTCGTATCGCAACTGCTTCCACCGTTCCGTATGCACCGCACGCTGCTGAATTTTACCAAATAACACTCAGTGTATACAGTAATTAATGTGTTCTAGAAGTATCTACAAAAAAGTCCCTGTTAGACATAAATACATTATTAAGTAGTTGGCCATTAAATTAGAAATGTTTTAAATCTTCAATAATTTAGCATTATTTCTGTATCTAACATTACATTTTATTTTAAATCTAATTTATTTTTAAAAATTATCACAGTTAACATTAAAAATTTACTATTCTTCAGAGAGAAACGCACTTCAGAGAAACACTTCTTTATGAATTTTGGAGTATGACTCCAGCTTGTATAAAGACATAAATCAAAATTTTAATTTTATTATAAATACATTCTTTTTTATCGCATCGTTTTACTATTATGGATGCTTTTATATCCCTATACCAAGCCCATGCCTTTCCAACCGGTATATAAAGTTATTTCATATACCTAAATAAAATTGACTGGTATTATACATCGTAACAAGCAATGTAAATAATTTTATTTTACTTTTAACGACTAAAATGTAAAGGGTAATAGTTAGAAAATAGCATTTTGAAGTAGTTACCTAAATAACTGCTAAGAATATTCCTGAATACCACCCACTAGCTTTAATAAGCATTGGCGATTACGACTCATTTAGCACGGATTCTTGGCAACAGCCGCGGGCAATTCCAAAAGCATACTATATCTTATGTGCTTTTTAATGAGTGGCCAGGATAGCTTTTTTATTATTCATTACTCTTTTTAAAACCTACAACGCGTAAAACTCAGGTAGAAGCCAGTGGCGGATTTAACAGTTAAGGGGCCTGAAGCGTTACAAATTTTTGGGGCCCCATAGAGTAAATCAATGACTACAATTTAAATACCTTTTATATTTTTATCAAAATTAAGTATGTTACATATAATTATTAATATCAGTCGCGAATTCACGGTAGGGGGATGGACGAAATTGCCTCCTCAAGATTTTTAAAATAATCCGACTTTGTCTCATGCCGCAGTCACACGAGTGTGAAGTTGGCGTTTTTGTACGTGTTACACACTATACTTTCACTTTACACTATACTACTATCTACGACCACAAAAACGTAATAAAACACCAAAAGCTAGGAAAAATATTTAACCTTTAATATGATTTGAGATTGAGATGCTGGATTGTCAAAAGTAGACAATGCCCACAGTTTGTGGAAAACAGGTGTTAGTTGTAAAAATTGAGAAATGCGTATAACTCAATGTATGTAATAATCGTTTATTATTTAAAATTAATACTGAAACTTGAACAATTATTTAAATTAATAATAGTAGTTTTGTTGGAGTCTTCAATTTTTTAAATGTCATAGACACATTTTTAAATGTATTTTGGACGTCGTGTTGTTCCGCCGCTGCTTTTTTGTTAGTGTAAGTAAATCATAACCTCAATTTTACAAATATATTGAATACCTAATGTTTCATTTGAATGTAATTTGAAATAATAAATTCCCAAAACATTTTTAGATCTCCATGTAATAGACCGGTTATTCTAAATGTATGGATTAAAGCCATCAGAAGGATATATCGTTAAAACAGTTTTACGTTAATTCAATATCAATTTTTGTAATAACTTTATATTCTGGTAGTCGACACAGTAGCTCAGAGGTAGAGCTGTCGCTCAGAAAGTGGAAGGCCCAGAGTTCGATTTCCAGCTGGGGTGATAATTTCTTCTATATGGATTTGCATATAAAATATAATTTAAAGTAAAACATTAATTAAACAAAATAAATTAACATAAATAAAACACAAAATGAATACAAACGTGTTTTAATAAAGTGAGTTTTGTTCATGAACGACTATTATACTCACAATTTTATAGTGATATGTGTATAAATCACAGACGAACTGCCCCTATCTGAGGAGAACCAAAAGCTCGAAACAACTGTCTTAAGGTGCCGTCTGTGATTTATACACATATCACTATAAAATTGTGAGTATAATAGTCGTCCATTAACAAGTTTTTACTTTTAAAAATAAATTAATCTTTATCTAAAAGTTAAAACTTTGTATATTTCAAATAATTAGAAATATTGCATGTGCTGACATCTATGGCATTTTAATGGAACCACTGAAAATGCGAAATCATTCCCAACGGTCATTTCCGTACAGTGTAAAGATTATGAACAATGAGTCATTTTCATCGTTACTAGACAGTGTGAAATGTGCAATTTTCTATAGTGGCCGTAGATGAATTAGTTATTTGTATACCAAATAAAGTTGTACTTTTTTATCACGATTATGGAGATTTAATTAATTAACTCCCAGTAGAATTAAACCCCGGTAGATTTCTGTAATGCGGCCATATTTAATAGGCCTTGTGATATCAGATATGGCTTCATTTACATAATTTGATATTAAATACACATGCCATCTCTATAATCTCTATCCTCAATGCCAAACATTAATTTTGTGTAATGTCATCTTCAATAAACATTACTGATAATTTTTTTAAATAACTTTGTCCAAGATTATTTCTTAAATAATTCTTTACACGTTTAAGAACGAAGATAGATCGTACTCCAGTTGCATTACATATTGGTAATGTTAGGATCTTTTTTAAATTGTTTCAACATTGGGAAGTGTTGGTAATTGACAAATGACATTAAGGAATTTCACCCATTCGAAAGCATGGTACAGTTCCCCTTCCCCGAATGTAAGTCGGATGACCGCGCAGAGTTTGTTAGAAGGCATTGAAGGCAAGCCGAGAGGGCAAGAGCGACAGAGATGATGCATTCCTTGCAGGTCTGCTGCAAAACTGTATATTCCGTTACAAAATTTTACTTATCACTCTGAATGCTTGCCTTTTTGCACAAAACTCTATATTGCGTCGACCATAAACCTTTTTTACCCGCCTGTACACGATATGAACTGTTGTTCTCACATGTTTCAGTATTCGCGACAAAGTGACTTCCCATGTCAATAATTTTTATTTATCGCATGGCCACTACGATCCTGGGCAAGGATCCTCCGCGGGGCCCCCTGACTTGTGGGGCCTGGAACGACCGCTTCCACCGCTTGTGCGTAAATCCGCCACTGTTCACCGAATGTCTATGAGAAACCATTAATTCAAGAAATAAGTCATCATAGTAGTCGGATGAACACGCTGATTGTGCGAGAAGACAGGCATTCGGACCGACAGAGATTATACATTCCTCGCAGGTCTGCTGTGAAACAGTATACTTCGTTACAATATTTTACGCTCTAAGTGCTTGCCTTTTCGTACAAAACTCTAATGAGTCAACTGTACACTTTTTTTGCCAGCCTGTACACGATACGATCTGTTTCTTGTTTCACTTTTTTCGAGAAAGTGAATTCCCACGCCAATAATTTTTATTTGTCGCGTGTCCAGTGCAGTCCTTGGCAGGAGGCCTCTGCGGGGCCCCCTGACTTGTGGGGCCTGAAGCGGCCGCTTCCAACGCTTGTGCCTAAATCCGCCACTGGTAGAAGCTACCAGATTCACAAAATACAATCAAAAGACTGCTCTCTTTTTTACCACTTTCAGAAAATCAATAATTTTGAATTGGCGATAAATAAATTTTTTGGGTGGAATTTTTATAAAAACATTTATTGGGAAAAATCGAAGAGGGTTTCTGTTGTTTAACTATTGTCTAGAAATAGAATCAGGCGTAAATCAGGCTGCAGGTATCCGTTGTTGACTGCCATTTTGTCAATAAAACACATGCGGAAAGGACCCCATGCATCCTTACGGAAAATGGTTTTTGCCAGATTGCTCTGAAGCTTTGCTGAAAGATAATTTTCGATGTGTAGATCAAAAGTGTCAAGGGGTACAAAGTCCAAAAAATTATAGTTTTTGAATTGCAGTCGTTTGAAGTTAACAGTCTTTGCACTCGTAGAATCCTTTATGAAAGAAAGAAAAGTCCAGAAAGTCCAAAAGAATCATAGTCTTCGAAATTGCAGCAGTTTAAAGTTAACAATTTTTAAATTGCACCCCGCAGAATCTATATGGGAAATATCCCTCAGCTGAAATTCTTGAAACTTTGGTAAATGACAGTCCGTAATGTGTAGATCAAAAGTGTCACAGGGCACGAACTCCAAAAAATTCTAGTCTCCGAATTACACCTGTTTGAAGTTGACAATTTTTGCATTATTCAACTTCAAACGGCTTAATTCGAAATCTATAATTTTTTGAAACTTTGTGCTCATTGACACTTTTGATCTATATCTGGAGAATCTGGAGCAATCTGCAGAAAGCCATTTTCCATAAGGATTCTGTGGGGTCATTTAGGGAATATTTGGGATTTTACTTAACTCGGCATTGAAAGCAACCTCTAATATTTTCTGTTTTTTCTAAAATATTTTATCTCGTCGCCTCCGATTGGCTGGGCAATTTAGAATACATTAGAGGATTAGAGGAATGGTATAAGATTAATTACTGACAGGTGATCTTTTTCAATTATTTCCATTCTTGTTAGATAAAGGAACTGATTCAACTCCCCAAGTATTTAATTACAATTCTGTTTAGTAACGTCCAAACATAAAGTAATAATAATTATAATTAACAAAACTGTCTAAAATGGACTACAAACTAAAATAGTCCAGTAAACGGAGGTCGAAAAAGGATGGTTACCCTACAAAAGGTCGGGTAGTTCTAAATTTTTGATATGTTGTGTAGATTGGTGGGTTAGTGAAAAATCCAAGTTTTCCAATTCCATCCCCCTCCGCGTTCTTCGCCATCTTGAAAAAACCGTCGAAGATCGGCAGTTTTTTTTAGTGTTTGCCTATAACATCGTTCCGATGCATCATAGCGCAAAAAAAGTTATTTTAAAAGTTATTTTGCCGACTTGTAGAGGACAAAATTTCCTACAAATTTGGTATGTGAAGTTGTTTAGTATGATAAATAGCAACGGAGCTGTGAAGCTTGCAAAAAAGGCTAAAATTACGTACTATGCAAATTTTTTAGTTTCTTGTCCCTTAACATGGCGGTAACTCCTTAACACTTCATTTTAGCGTAAAAGTCTTCAGAATCAATCATGTAGACAATTTAATTAGCGAGAAATTCTATTATCAATTTTTTTATTACGCTCTATACAACGGAGTGGGGGTAGATTTAGAAAAATAACGAAAAAGTGGCTTTTTTAAAGTTTAGTGCAGCAAATCTCTTCGGTTAATTTTTTCTAATTATGAAAGTATTGCCTTTGAGTTCAGACGGAATAATCTTTATAGATGCAAAATGAAAGTAATTATGTGTATAGGTATTATATACAAACAACTGTCAACCTAACACCTCAAGAAAAGTTTTTATCAAATGAGCACAACAAAAAACAATTCATAGCACTTCTCATGACTGAACTAAGGGCTTCAAACATCGACACCAAACAAGCTGAACAAGATGCCGACGTATTAATAGTCACCACTTCAAAATCCGTGGCTTCACAGTATGATGTAGTGGTGATTATTGGTGAAGATATCGACTTGATGGTTGTGCTGACCGGAATAACACCTACGGTCAAGAATGTGTACCTCCAAAGACCTGGGAGAGTTAATTCACCTGACATTCTGTACTCCTCCTCATCCTTCAAGTACAACTCGCATTCCTGCTCATATCCTGCTCCTTCACGCAATAAGTGGATGTGGCACCACCTCCAACATTTTTGGTTTCGGAAAGAATAAGTTTTGCCAGCTTTTCCAAACAACCCACTTTTGTGTGAACTTGCAGAGAAGTTTCGGAACCCATATGCCGTTGCACCAAAAATTTCAGAGGTAGGAGAGTGCATTTTGGTGGCTTTGTATGGTGGGGATAATGACCAATCCCTCAGCTCTCTCCGCTGTGCCAAATTCATGAGCAGCAGCACCAAACTGAATTTGGCAAAAGCTACCACCTGCAATAGATGCTGTGCAGTACCATTCCCTCCGGACTTACCACCAGGTCATGGCGTGGATGGGAGTTGAAAAAAATCCTCAGG
Source organism: Agrypnus murinus (assembly GCA_929113105.1). Taxonomy (NCBI): domain Eukaryota; kingdom Metazoa; phylum Arthropoda; class Insecta; order Coleoptera; family Elateridae; genus Agrypnus; species Agrypnus murinus. The sequence continues at coordinate 85,645,141 of OV816024.1, forward strand.
ATTGGGGCTGGACGAGAGGGAGCCGAAGACTACAACCCATCAAGACTGCGAGAGATGCTGTTCCTCTCGAATTACTGAAAACAGTATCCTGCAAATGTATAACTGGGTGCATGGGAGCTTGTGGTTGCAGGAAAGCTGGCTTCAAATGCTCCACCCTCTGCAAATTCTGTTGTGGGCAGTCTTGCGAGAACCGGCCAGACGTTCTTCTCAACGAGGACGAAGATTGTAACGGGTACATTTTCCACCAGCATTTAGTATATAGAATTTTGTATTAATTCTTGATAAAAATCCTAAGTTCGGTCCTGTAGATATCGCTTTATTTAAATATGCAGTTCATCAGGCAAACATTTCCTACAGAAAGCATTTATAGGAAGGGAATGTTTAATATTTGTTATAATGAAATAATGTAACGTCATATCGATGTCGTTTTTCGTATCTTGCGACCTGGCATTTTAAAAATAATATCAATTTCTTCAAAAAGAAACCTTGAAAAAGAAACCATGAGAAGCGCTTCGTCATCTCATTTAAATGTTTAGGTAAATATTTTGAGTGTATACGATTCGTAAATGCATTTTCCTTTGTCTGTTATTTGCGTCTTCAATTTCAAGTCAATGCGGCGTAGAAATTTTCGTCTCGACAGCAGTAGCATTTCACATGTGCGCTTTAAGCGGGAAAGAACTTTGGTACTATTTTTTATACGTAAGGTCTAAAATCCTATAGTAAGGCAAGTAACAAGCACCCTTGCCGTCTAAAAACAGATGTTAAGACGCGGAGTAGCCTGAATCGAAGTTTATAAAAAGGCTTCGCTCGGTTTTGACCAGGGACAAACAGACAGATCTTTGAGACGGGAGTTTGTGAACAGCACCCTGCAAGCGAACGGTCGATATTATGATTCGACCTGGGTGCGCGGTTATATTATCGATCAATAATGATTGATTGCTTTTAAATCAGTGCCAATGGATTACAGTTCTTTAATCCTATAGAATTGCGAGAAATTTTATTTACCGTTCCGTATAGTTTTACCGATCTTTTGTGACTTGTGAAAGTTTTAAAGTTAAATACGTTTCACGTTATAGGAAGAATTATTTAAAGAAATCCTAAATGTAGTGACCGATTCCTGTGCTTTTGTAACATTAAAATTCCTCTTAAAGAATTTGAGTGTAGTTAATGCAATCAGTGAATTAAAAATAACTGGAAGCTTCAGAACAGTTCCATTAGTTTTTTTGGGTGAAAATTAATGACGTTAGTAAATAAGCACCAATTAAAAATCTTGGTTATTTTTCGTGCTTGATTTTATTGGTTTATGGAAACATATGAGCTGTTATTATCAATTAAATTTGGATCACGTTTTGGTATGCAGAATCTATCTTTCGACGCACACCGAGATTTATCACAATTTCCTCAAACGAAAAGCGAATTTCCAATTTCTACTGGACTTGATGTATGGTATTCTATGAGTTTAATTAAGGAAAATGCAAGGTACTGTAATATTAAGTGGTATTTGTTGTAATTTAAGTATTAAGAATGTCATGGTTATGAATTTTCTTTAGGGAGAGCTCTCCTTGATAGTTAAAAATCTTTAAGCTTTAACTTAATTGCAATTCATTTGTTCTGATACTGTTGAACTGATATAATTTGCCTAATCTCCTTGATAGTTAAAAATCTTTAAGCTTTAACTTAATTGCAATTCATTTGTTCTGATACTGTTGAACTGATATAATTTGCCAAATCTCCTTCAGAGATTTGTTTATAAATTTTGTCCAGGAAAAGCTCAGTAAATAAAAAGGTTAATATTTAAATTAATGTGTTTTGAACAATTTTGCGGTCAATCCAATAAGTTTTCCTGTTTGTTTTCTTTATTAAACAAAACGTTTTTGGTGAATTTTTTATTGATTAACTGTTGAACATAATTATAATCCAATAAATTTAGATTGGATTAGTAATAAATATACAAGGTGTGTTTTATTTGTCTATCTTTGTATGTGTATTTTACCCATTCTTTTGTTAATAAATGTTATTAATTCAAACTGATGGATCTACAAAACGGAACCATATTGGTTATGAATGCTTAAGTTCATTTCTTCAAAATTTTAATTAAACAAAATTTTGTTTTAACTAAATATTCTATTCATTTTCTGGTTAATGAATTTAATAAATTTTAATGCTTATTCAATCAACACCTTGAATGGTTAATAAATCATTAACTAAGCTCAGAACCAGATGGCGCCCTTTTATGTTTTTATTTGTGTTAAACCCTTATCTATTCCTTTTCACAATTTATACAGCTGTGGAACCAATACCTACGACTTGATTAATTGATTTGTAAAGAGAGAGTTTAAATCTCAAGCTGTGGCAGATATTTTTTGAGTTTTCAGTTACAGTAAGTATGATGTATTTTCATAACTTTTTATAGCTTTTATAGTTATATTTTTGGTGGTTTTATCTCGGCTGAAAAACCTTCGTTTCAAGATGACATCGATCCAATACCACCAGCACAAGCAGACTCTAACGACAACTCCTCCCCTCCTACTCCACTTCCTTCTTAACTTAGGAAGTTGTAAATATTGTATATAATTATCTTTTGTTATATTTTCTGTTTTCTTTACCATGTTTCCTTGAGTTTCCACATTTTCTATATTGTGTTGAAACCTTTGAATTAATCAAACTTGAATGTGAAACCCTTGAATTGGCTATATATACAACTTATACATGAGGATTGTAGTATATAATTGTGCTGATTAAGTTATTTAATGGTAATAACGAAATTTTTAAAATGGATGTTTGGCGAATACAACTGAAACTATATAATGAAATGTGATGATAATGAGATTTCTTACAAGATTGATTCTATTCAAGTGCCGAGAAGTTTTTTATTTATTTATAGCTACGAAAAGTGGAAAGAAACTATATTTTTCTAAGATCGCTATTTTTGCCTTTTTGGGAGCGGCACAGCCCCACCGCTATTGATTTCACAAAAGACAATATGCCCAAGTTTTACAAAAATGAGTCTTACAAAACTCCGCAAATAACTCATTCGGCGCTAAAGTGCAGTAGGGAGAAGTCGCAGGCAAATAAAAGAAGGAAGTGCAGTTTTTTTTAAGTTTTTTCTAGTAGTCGCACGAGACATTACTGACGTTCACCAACGTCAGTAATTACGTTCATTTTGCACCTATAAAGATTATTCTGTCTGAAATCAAAGGCAATACTTTCATAATTAGAAATAATGGACCAAAGAGATTTGCTGCACTAAACTTTAAAAACGCCACTTTTTCGTTTTTTTCTAAATTTACCCCCGCTCCGTTGTATTGAGCGTAAAGATTGATACATAGAATTTGTAGCTAATTAAATTCTCTGCAAGATTGATTCTGCAGACTTGTATGCTAAAATGAAGTGTTACGAAGTTATCGCGATGTTAAGTGACAAGAAACTCAAAACTTTGCAAAGTAGGCAATTTTAGCCTTTTTTGCGAGCTTTACAGCTCTGTTGTTATTCATCGTGCAAAACAACTTCATGTCCCAGAGTTTTATAAAACTTTGTCCTCTACAAGTCGGCAAATAACTTTTTTTTGCGCTAAGATGCACCAGAACGAAGTTATAGGCTAGAAACTAAAAAAGTGCCGGTTTTCGACGGTTTTTTCAAGATGGTGGAGGGCGCTGAGGGGGATGGAATTGGAAAATGGAATTGAATTTTTCACTAACCCACCAATCTATACAACATATCAAAAACTTAGAACTACCCGACCTTTTGCAGGGTAAAATCCCTGCATTCACTGGACTAAAAGCAAAATGTCGACTTTTGGTGATCGTATTCAATGAAGGAAAATTCGGTAAAATTGCAACGGTCGCTCGGGGCCGTTCTGTATGTTTTGTCCAGATAATTTATCTAGAGGGTTAGAGGAGTGATCTGCTGCTAAGACATGGTTGGATTGACTGTGGGGACATCCTCAAAAAGGGACGAGTTCTCTGTTTCTTCGAATTTTAACATTTCTTAATTTGTTTTAAATTCATAACTCACAAAAGAAGATTTTATATGGTCATTTTTTTTGTAGGGCACTTCCCTAGTCTAGAAAATAGAGTTCTGATGTATCAGGCGAACTCCCCTACAGCTGGGAGTGCTTAACATTTTTAAAAGTTTCATCTAGGGTTTTTCTTATCTTGTCCGGGTACGACTACTTTGTCCGAAAAGTCGAGAATTTATTTTTCAGTGTGGCTGGATGCTTGACTTATTTCTTCTCTAGGACTAATAATTTAAAAAACGCTCCTTTATAGAGCGTTTGAACCTATTGTCTATTCACTTTTCTAATTATTAAATATATACAATAGCCTTTTCGTTATTGAGTAAAAAATTAATAATTGGCTGATTTTGTTTCGTATTCAATAATAAACTGACTTGAGATAAATGAATTTTTGTGTGTTTTTGTATTCATACGAACTTATGAAAATAAACTGCCAGATACACTAAATTATTTAAATTTTATGCTTTTATATTTCAAATAATTCATTTACGAAATTATAATTGTATTCCTAATATGTTTTATAGACGAGAAACATAATTTGAATTTGATAAACACAAATTATTAAATAGGAATCATAAGCATTTCGATGGGAAGTGGATATGTTAACGCAGATTTCGAGTGATAATCCTTGACTACTCTCTCCCAAATTAGTTCCACTTGTTTCATCCGCATTCTCCTCAGCACAAAAACTAGCCCTTACAAATACACGCTAAAGGCTCTTCGTAGTAGTATCACTTGTCTTGTATACGTATAGTATCTCGGTTCTATCTTATATCATTGCTTACTTTAGGGACAGTAGGCCTTTGGGCATTCACTGAATAAGAACACGCTGAATTAAGCTTGACAAATGGAAATAGTAGCGGTAACAATAAATAAAATTGAGCTAATAAATCTAACATAAATCTCAATAATACAGTAAGAAAAGCCATATTTCTAAAATAATTTTGCTATATATACAGTAATTTATGATTCCAAAATAGTAACTTCGTAAAACTCATATAGAATGCATTGCACCTCTCTATTCACTTAAATATACCATCAATCAAGCTAATTTTTCTATAAAACACATGTGATCAAATTAATTTACTTTTATAACTTCCCTGATTAAACTGTATATCTACAGTGCTATTAAATTAAGATGCAATATGCCCCATATTGCATTTTAAAATAATCATATCAAACCATTGCATCGACTATATGTTTATGCAACCAACAATACATAAACGCTTATAATGTGCTAGCCGTTTGACTTTTCCCATTTGACATTCATTAGGGTAATAATTAACACCGAGTTTATTAGAAACACAAAAGTGAATTAAAGTAACATTTACGAGGGTGGTCCCAGAAGTACCTAACCCAACAAAGAAAACACAAAAATTCTGGAAAAAGATTTATTTATTTTTCAACGTAATCTCCTTTCAGCTCTATACACTTTTCCCAGCGGTGTTCAAAAAGTTCGATACCCTTTTTATAATAAGAACTGTCTTCTCCTCAAAATAGCCATTAACTGCTGACCACTGAAATGTTTGACCACTGAGCCATTTTTTCAAGTTTGGGAACAGAAAATAATCCGAGGGGGCTAAATCTGGCGAATATGGTGCATGAGGTAACAATTCAAACTTTAATTGATTAATTTTGGCCATTGCAATAACGGATTTGTGAGCTGGCGCGTTGTCGTGATGAAACAACACTTTCTTTTTAACCAAATGCGGCCGTTTTTGCTTGATTTCTTCGCTCAAACGTTGCAATAAGTTGATAGTTTTCCTTTTTCGAGTAAATAAAAATTATGGACCCATGTTTCATCCATTGTTACGAAACGGCGCAAAAATTCTGCTTTGTTGCTGTGAAACTTCGCTAAACACTCAATTGAAACATTTTCACGACACTGTTTTTGCTCGAGTGTCAGCAAACGCGGCACCCATCTTGCATACAGCTTTCTCATGTCCAAATTTTCAGATAATATGCGATGTACCGCACTTTTTGAAATGCCCGTAATGTCTGCTAGCTCGCGCACTTTTAGTCGACGATCATCAAGTACCGCTTTGTGGATTTTCTTCACCATTTCTGGAGTCGTCACCTCATTTGGTCGACCACTGCGATGCTCGTCTTGGCAGCTCGTACGGCCTCGTTTAAACTGAGCTACCCAAAATTTAACTGTTGTAAACGAAGGAGCAGACTCACCCAGAGTAGAATCCAGTTCAGCTTTTATATTGGTTGGGCTGAGGCCTTTCAAATAAAAGCATTGTATCACATAACGATGACCAATTTTCTTTATTTTCACAAATTCACTGACAACGTTCACTATTGATGGCTGCCAAACAAATACTGAACAACGTGGCGCTTTCAAACTTGAAACATATGCTTTATAGACTGCGTACTTTCCAATACAGTGATATTTTCAAACAACTACCGCCACCTCTTGGTCAGGTCGGGTTCTTCTGGGACCACCCTCGTATTGTAAAATAAAAGATGCAGAGGTGTATTTTGATAACAAACTACGCCTGTTCGAGAGAAGAATGCATACTTTTAACAACCAACCAACTTAACCTAACCTTAAACAACAGGTAAATAGAATTATTTATTTGAGAAAACTAATCACCACTTTATTTTAGATATTTTTCAAAATACCCACCCTCTTGTTCCAAACAGTAACCTAGTCTATGATAAAAATCTTGAACCTTGATGGAAGTCTGTTTGAGCTTATCACATTGTGCAACAACTCCCTCTTTTAATTCGTTTGTGTTTTGTATGGGTGTGAACTTTTGATTTGAGGTAACCCCAAATGAGAAAATCATTTAGAGCTAATCAGGGGACCTGACTGGCCAGACTATTGGCCCATTTCTTCGAATCCACTGTTCAGGAAAATGTCCATTAAGAAAGTTTCTGACTTCTACCGTCGAGTGAGGTGGAGCACCAGATGTTGGTACCAGGGATTTTCAATGGCAAGTTGCTGGATTTGTGGAACTATTGAATTACGATTATATTATTGATATTATTTTAATATTGTTTATATTATTGATTTTACCCAAGCAGAGATTTACTTTCTCCCTATACTGTGAATGAGTCCAATTTTGTATGTGTAAATTTCTTTGTGCCCAATATCTGTAATAAGTGATAATAGGTTACGCTGATGTTAGTTGAACTGTAGAATTATAATTCTAATTATAAATAAAGTGTACCTGTAATTTTGTGAATTTGCTTTTACATTTAGAGAAAAGGTAGCATCATCGGCGAAACAAATCTTGTGTAATAACTGTTCATCTGTATTTAATAAATTTAACATTTTTTTGCAAAAATCTGTCCTATTCATTTTGTAAATTTCAAATAATTGCTGATGATTTTGTATTTTTAACTCTTGAGCATTTCGAACACTGGAGGGTAAGATTTCAAAAATTGAAGCAACGTAACTTAATGAACTAAAAGCGTTCTCTTCCGTGTAAGCTAAAATATTCAGTCTCATCTCCTCTTTAATACAGTTCTTGTACGCTTACGATTTGAGTGACCAGCAATACACCCTTCATTTTTTAATTTATTAAATGTTCGCAAATTGTAGAAGGATGTGAGATAGGGCGAGTTGGAAATTTAGTAACAAATAAATCACAAACGATTTGTAAGCTATTGTGGTTTTGGTACCACAGACAAATTTGCACCTTTTCTTCTTTAGTGTACATTTTAATACCTACTAAATAATTTAATGCTAAATAATTGATTTTACAGCTTACTAAGTAATTAATTTGTTTGATTTTACCGGCATTTTAAATTTAAAAATACCGTGTTGTATATTTAGTTGCCTATGTGCACATAATGCTTTGACTCGATTAATTTAAAATGCAACATAGGAAAATGCACATATTGCAACTTAATTTAATGGCACTGTATATGCAACTAATGTAGATGTCTAATGTAGATGCATGCAGTAGGCTATTGACGAGCGGAATCTAAAGTGAGGTAATAAATTTTATCTGCGTGTGCTTGGATAAGAACTCATTATGTCGTTCATTTGAGTTAGATAATGAAGTATATTATCAAACTGAGTGGAATAATGAAATCATGATCATAATTGCCTGGTTGTTATGGCTTGATATTTGAATTTGAATAAAAAATCTCATGATGTAAATGTCAAAAAACTGTTTCAACTTTTGATTTAAATAATACAGTTTTCTTAAATTTTGGGTAGTCGTAGGTAAAAAGTTGTATCTTGACACGTATGATAACGCCTCTAACATACTCATGCTCTTAATTGACTTGGGCTAACGCCCTCGTAGTGCAACTCAACGCATTCGTATCTACGACTGCTTAGATCAGAACTCATTATGTCATTCATTTGAGTTAAGTAATGAAGATAATATTAATATTGTTAATCATTGTTATGAAATCTCTACACTGTAATTTGTATATTATTCTGATAAATAAATACACTACAGTTTAAAGTCTAAAAAAAAATCCAAAGTAAATCTATATTCTATTTTAATTTACAATTTTAGGTCATTTTTAAAATATTTGAATCATTTGAATCACATATGAGTGGGATACTAAAGTTAAAGAAAAAATCAAGGAGAAGAAGAAGGCATGGAGAAAATATATCACATCCAAGATGGCTACGATCAATATATTAAAAAAAGAAAAGAAGCCAAAAAAGAAGTTAGATAACTAAAAAATTAATGCTGGGAAAAGTTTAGAGAAGAATTAGAAAACTTATATTTAAACAACAACAGAAAGTTTTGATGTGTAGTAAAATCCTTAAAATGAAACGCAACAAGGAAATCAATGTTATCATAAATAAGTTCAAACAGATTCTCCAAGCATACTAAAGACATGGGAAGAATACACTTTCTCTTTATAAGGAAAAGAAGTCATAGAGAATCAAGAAAAGGATTCAAATAAAGAAGTAAAGCTAGAAGACGTAAAAAAAACATTATGAAAATAAAAATAGGAAAAGCAGAATGTTCAGACTAAATTCTTTCAGAGGTGATTAAGTATGAAAGCGAAACAACTACTCAATGGTTACACGATCGCTTGGAGACTAAACGATATCCCAGAAGACTGGAAAATCAATTACATATTCCTCATATATAAAAAAGGCGAAATGAATTACTGCGAAAACTACAAAGCTAAGTATCTGTTTGTCCTCAGTAGTTTATAAAATTTACGCAAAATTAATAAAAGCTAAAATACAAAGCCATACACTGGACAAAATGGAAGATGAACAAGGAGTTTTCTGGGAATCAAAACAAACGGCGGACCATGTCCACGTAATAAAAAAGCGTTATAAAAGTAATAATAAAGAAACAGCAATAAACACAGAAACAACGATTTATCTAAAATCAGCTTTTGATTCGATCACAAGGAAATTTATCTGAAACAATCTCCAAAGATTAGGTAGATTAGAAATTAAGAAAGGAATTAAACAAGGTGACTCATTGAGTCCCTTACTATTTATAATAATTATGGACCAGATACTGAAAAACACGATAGAAAACACAATACAGCATTAGTGGGATACCATAATATTAAACCAACTGGATAGAATCTTTACTTTTTATCGATGATATCACCTAGTGTAGTCAGATAATGAAAAGAAAATACAGAAACGTAACGATACATGGTCAGAAGAAATTAATCAAATGGAAATGGAAATAAATACAGACAAGATAAAAGTAATGATGATAGAGGGTAACTGAAAAGCAACAAGAAAAAACAAAAATTATTTACTAATGAATTATTTAGGAACAATTTTATAGTAGAGTGCTCGGCGGAACTTATTTTAACAACTGTGGGGATTTCGGGGTTACAAGCTGAAAATTATACCGAATGAAGCTTAGGTCCTAATGCTACTCAATCCAAAATTTGTCAAAAATCGGACCATGGAAAAGGGCACTAAACTTGAAATTTGATATATGACCATTGCCGTAAAATAGAGCTGCGAAATTCAAAATGAATAACTAAGAAAGACAATGTGTAAAGATGAATCGCATCCTACAAAATAGATTTTCAAAAAAATACGAAAATTACACTAAACATTGGATTAGAAAATGAACGGCTAAGATTCCGGGAAGATTCGATTATTAAATTCAAATTTAAAAAAACTTAAGCAAAGAGGGCTCTTTTTTCAGCACATTCTTGTATAGTTCTCTAAAGTGATAGGAAAAGAAGACTTCATAATATTTTCTAATGGTAAATAAATGCAATCCAGCATGCTCAAAATTCAATCAAATAAGTAATCAAAAACAAATCGGCCGAGAAAATCAAATAATAAGCGGAGAAGATTGAGGAAAGACGTTTAAAAAAGTTCATAAATAGATAATGCAAATAATAATGTATGAAAATGAACGATCAGTGCGCAGCAGCACGAATTATCACATAAGTTTTCTAGGTAGTCTTAGAACACGCGGTACTGTTTACTGTGACGAATGTGCACCGTTCTCTCATGTGTAAACATCAGCACGTGGCTGCAACACCGATGACAGAATATTAAAGTGCTTAAAATTCAATAACTGTTAGTATAGTTAAATATGTTCGGAGGGAGAAACCATTACTTCTCCGAAATAAATATATGGGGCATTTTGCGGAAGAATATAGTTAACTACCTTGACAGGTGAATAAAACGACCAAGCAATGAAATTAATTCAATAGCAATTAACAACTAATTAATTTAAAAAAACCAGTCGCAACTTTGCTTATTTATATCGAATTAAGTTATCACATAATAGAATGATCCAAATTGTAGATTATGTTTCAACCAGTCAACGTGATCATCCATGTACGCATGCTAAGTGAATAGTATATACTAAATCGATATGAACCCAGCGTCTGTATTCTTCTAACAGTGCCAAAGTCAAAGAATGTAGTTTTCTTTATTTTTTCATATTTACGAATTTATATACTCAATAGGTTTTTAAATTGCAAAAGTAGACGCCATGATTCTGCCTACAGTCTTTTCATTGCTAAGGGTCAACATAATGCGCTTTTCGCTAAACTAAATAAGGCTTTATTTTAACGAATTGCCAATTTACTTGTTTCCGAATGATTTTTCCTTAATTATTTAGCGAAACTGTATCCTATATTAATTTTACTAAAATGTATATAAATAAATTATGTTTTTTTAGATTATGCCACGTTCAGTTCATCATAATACTTTTCATAAAATGAGCCTGGATATAATTATTAAAATCTTATATTTAGCGTAATTTATTTTTTTTGTTGTATACTTTTAGGTGGTCAGCCATCACTGACAATACGTGTTTTGCAAATTATTTTGTAATTTTTTGTAAGGTGCCCAGAAGCATGTACATTGTACACCCAAACAGTTTTTAAATTTTATAGTATGACAATCTTGGTAATTTCTTTCTTGGTAGTTTCTTATAGGTAAAATCAACAATACTTTAATACCTTAATATTAATATTAACTCAAATTTTTTTACATTTATTTTCCGTTATTTTATTGGCTTCATTAAGATTGCAAATTAGTCAACCTTATGTTCCTTATGTTCCGCTGCGATTGTTTTTAATTTGTTTTTAAAAATAACTGATTGAGTTTACTACCACAATTTCTCAGTTTATACCATTTTATCCATTTTTCTAGAAATACGACCCCAAAGGTCCCAACTCAATACCACAATCGATAATTATTGATGCATCAAAACTGTATCAAAAACAAGGCGAAACATTTTGATTCATCGCCAATTCATTTTTATATCAAATATAACAACAAACCGGTTTGAAAGCCTACACATTATATTACTGATATTCTGCTGATTATATTGATATTCTGTTTTCTAACAGTTCTGAAACATCATTCTAAATTGAGCCCATAATGTTGAAAATGTTCAACTGTTCTAACTACTAATTTAATTATTATAAGTAGTATTGTGTATAGCAGTAAGAAATGTGGTCCCCAAAATCTAAAAAACTGAGTGGCATATCGTCGCACTAGTGTATCATAGCAGAAGCATCAGTACATTTTGAATATTAAAGTTTTAAGGGGCAATAAAGTTTGAAATCAAACTTCATTAACTGTTATTCGAAGTCAACTTCTCTTTTTAAAAGTCATATCGTGAATGCGATAGTAGCCACATAAAATGGTACGGTGTAGTGACAGGAGTGTGAGCAACAGAGTCATAACTATGTAGTTGCAACAAATGTCGCTGTGTCACTTTTATGCAACAGTTAGCTAGAGATAACGTTACGTGTGACGATCTATACAAGGAAATAACAAAAAAAAATTAATGCATCTCAGCATTCGTTTATGAACATTTTCATTCAGAATTACTTTCAATAGAAAAACTGTCATTAATATCTTCATAAATTATTTTATAATCGGTAAGGCGTACATTTACAAAGCGATCACGTAATATTTAGTGGGTCTAGAAAAACCACTATATTTCCATTGATGAACTAAATTTGTCAACAACAAAACTAGGCATGCTACTTGAGATTTCTGATGTCGTCTAACCCTTTTTAAAGGGTACGCGTAAGATTTCAGAAAATTGCTTACCACCAACTTTAGAACTGAAAGAGATTATTACAATCATGTGTATTGTTCTTAAATGTATGATAATAACAAAAAGTATTTATCTATATATGTCACCGAAACTGGTATTAGCAACTACTTTATAATTACTGAACAGTAACCTATTTCAAAGAGCAATACTGACCTAGAGAATACTTTTTTTATAAAAGCTTTTAGCACTTTTATTTGTCTTAACAGATTTAATGAGTCAATGGTACTTTACTATAAGTAAATATTAATATTTGCATTTCTTTTAGGCATTTGAATGTTATTTAATATCCGTTATTAGTATTATTATTATTTAAATGTGCCCTAGTCACCGGTTCAACTATTGATCTTAGAAATCTACGAGAAACACTAGAAAAACTGTTCAAATCTTTTATGTTACGAGTACAGAATGTTATAAAGCTGAAAGTGTATTACTTTAATAAAGCATGACTTCAATTACGTCTATATAATGACCTATACAATTTAAAATTAATACCAACCGGAAAAGAAAGATAAAATTCTAAAAGTTATCAGTATATACTATACTAAGTACATCCTTCTGTTTACGACTATAAGTGAAAAATTCTAATTATTACACAAACTATTTCATAAAAGCTCACTGAAAATAATAAATTAATGAAATTTAAGGGTTAAGTAAAATTTGATATATGCTTGCCTTTTTGATATAAATAATTAATCACATAAATATATCGATTATTCCGTCATACGCTGATATAAATCCTTTTCTATTCGCAGATAGTGACGTATTTTAAATTAACTTTCGTGATAACGATAATTCCTATGCAAAAAAAGGAATGATTGTTTCTGTGCCCTCATTCAAATGGAAGTTGGCGTATTTATGTCAACCATAAAAGCGATTTGAAAGACAAATAAATTATGTCACGAATCATCATAAGATAAATGGATTATGGGCATAGATTTTGCAAGACCTGGAGAACTCACCTGTGACACTGAGCAGCGACATCATGCGGTAAAAAGTGTGTGGAAACGGTGCAGGAATGCACTGGTTAATTCTAATTCCTTAAAACATACACTACGTCTGGTTGGAGCAGGAAAAGCGCTGGACCCTGGACGTATGCCCGTCCCCGGGTCATGTTTTCTCACCGTATTTTTCACAGCACATCACCTGGCAATCGCCTACAAGTAACTGCTGCGGCCGCCATCATGCAACAACGTTATCCTGAGGCGTCGTGCGCGTCGGGGCGCTGTGACGTCATTACTATGGCAACACCCTCGAGGTAAGTGTTGACCGCAGTCACAGTCCACCTGCATGAAAAGAATCACTCATTAATCATTAAGTTTTCAACGATGAAGCTTTGTTGCATGTGATTAAAATCGTTCATTGGTTTAGAAAGGATTTTTTTCGCTTTTCCGGAACAGGCCAAATGGCCAAAAGATATAAGCGAAAACGCAGGCGTAAACCGACAAAATGCGAAATTCAATTGTCAGAAGAGATACGAACGATTTCAAGGTATGACTATGAAGCTTTTATAAATAGCTGTGCGTACTTTATGCCTGTCATAATGATTAAAAAAGGACAATTAACAGATTATTCTTATGTCTTAATACTACATTCTCTTCGTTTTTGTTTTCGCTTTTTATAAACCAAATAAGGTAAAGTAAAATTGATATTTGGCTAAAAGAATTTTATTTGTTAATTTGAACTAGGATTTCGTAAATTAATTAAAAATTAAATTATGTTACAAAATAGGATTTGAATTTTAAAGATTTAAATTAGGACTTACTATATTAATAAAGATTTACTGCATTTAATATGTTAATTTTTAATACTTCCTATATTTACAGTTATTCCTATTATTTTTCTCGAAAAGAAAAACCATTTGTACAAATCAATTGATTAAAGCATTTTATGCAAGAAATGTATGAATATGTGTTGCACGTAATATGTATGGGATAAAAGTTTTAAAAAGTTGCGTGTAAACCTGTAAACTTTCCACTCTTCAAGATATATTATTAAAGCATTAAGGCATGTTCCACGTAAGTATACGTTATTTATGTTAGTCAAATGTTTCTGAACTCAAATATTTTATATACTATTATGTAGATATATCTGATATTAAAACTGATGTAATATAATTTTGAAGAGGAGTAGCCGCGGGGTTAAAATGAATTCGACGTCCAAACTCCAAACCCATCTCATCATGTAGGGTTGGGTAGCCAGTAAGACACAAAAAACTTTTAACTATTGCGGATGGGCCTGGAGATACGAGCAAAAAAAGAAAAGAAATTTTGCTCAGAATCAATATTATAAAAAAAAAGATTTTTAGTCTTGTTTCCAAAAGGCAATGAAGGTCCGAGATTTGATTCTCGATGTGGCTGAACTTGAGCTGAAGCCCCTTTGCCAGATTCCACTCCCAAGAAAAGTTAAAGTGTCAGTGTGTTAGCGGCTGCCTAACCTTACATGATCACAGAGCTCTGGGTTCCTTCTACGTAGCTATTCCTCTTGCGTTGTCATTCAAGAATGTACTCTACAGTTGACAATAAATACCAATACACTCATGCTCCACCGATAGAATATTAATTACTGCAGGCACATACATTTATTATTACTGCGCACGCCAGTACTAATAACATACAAAAATACAACATTAACATATTAACAAGGTACATTCGGGAGCAATTATAACACATTTGAAGTTCTCAGCTGATCCAAAGTATATTATGCATAACTCTACGTATTCATAATAATTGAAAGCACTATTTCAATACTTGGAAAGCTTGGTCTATTATACTCTTCTTTAGTTGCTATAATTATATGATATTATAAAAGGTCTGAGATGAAAGCAAAATAATTCTTTTCGGGTTTCTTAAATAAAGAGGAGATGAAAAAAGAATTACTTCTTGGTGTATTCACACTTGAAAGAGCTCTAGTAAGTAAAATATATAATGGCAGGTAAGCTCAAAAGAAAGTATCTGCAAAAAATTAAAAACAAAAATGTTTAAAATTACAAGAAGGTAATAATTTTCTCTTTAACATTTCTATGGGTACGATGGAATAAACCTGGTAAGTATCTAATTCAAACGTGTATAAAAATAAGAAAATATAATATGTTACTGGTAAAACAGAAACTACCACTAGGAATTTTACAGGCTCCATAATAATTATGGAAAATGAAAATAGAAAATTTCAGAAAACTTTTGTTAAAGAAACTGAACATGATGAAAAAACAGAAATGAGGTGATTACCAAAATATCAAAAAATAGTTTGCATGGTACTACATACGGTTTCTTTAACCCTAGAAATCCCTCAGTTGTTACATGGAGGCAATAGAAATAAATATACACATAATATATATGTTACGATCAATGCAGTAAACCGGCCAATGTGGTTAATGGCCGTCCAGCCTCATAACGTAAAACTTCAAACTAACAGTGTAACCTAACCTCATCTACGGTTTGAAAAAAATTTATTAATTAAGGCCGTTCAATTAGTAATTAAGTATTAGTTTATTAATTAATTATGTGTTAGTTGAAGTTTATTGGATATTCAGTAAATATGCTTCTATGCAATTTTCAAGATTGGACGCTCATTAACGACATTGGCTGGTTTACTACATTGACCGTAACCGTAACATATACACCGATATGCACCAAAACTACATAATTCAGGGTGGGCCATAATCTGACCTCGTTTTTATAGTGTATAATAATTTTAGGTTGTAAATCTTGCTAACAAAAATTACTAAATTCCTAAACACCTTGATAATTAAATCTTATTAACCAAATTAATTAATCACAGTTGATAATTTACAATTTAAGTAAAAGTGTGTTTGTCTTTTACTTCTTATGTCATTTATCAACCTGTTTTGTTTGTTTCTTTAATTATTTTTTTATAAATATAATGGGTATTTATAAAAAAATAATAATTACATTAAATTATCCCTTAATTTTATAGTCATTGTTTAAACTATAATTATGTTAAATAAAAATAAAACTAAACGATTATAACGAGTGATTATAAACTGTCCACATTTCGGTTGCTGTGAAAAATTGAACGTAGGTATTTTATATAGTATGATAGCACGCTATACTGACATTGACAATTATTTGACGTTACAGTTTGTAATCATTCGTTACAATTATGCATACCACATTAGTATTTAATTGTAAATTATTCTTTTTTATAAATAATATAATTTAAAAAAATGTTTATTTATCAAATATATTAACATTTTATTAAAAAAGATTAAACAAACTGAGATTTGAATCATACTTTTGTAGTCGGAAATCCAGCGTTCCTTCCACACGGCCATTCTGGCTGTTGACGTTGTTCGCTTCTTTAATAAATGTCATTTATCATACTTTTTTGTTTGTTTCTTTTCGACGAACAAAAAGTTCGTCCCTGAATTCGCGAAGTCTGTCCGTCTGTCTGTCGGTCTGTCGTCTTTTTCCATGTTGACTTTTCTGAATTTTTCTTTTTGGAATCTTACAGTACATCAAATTCTAAGAAACTTTTGGTTGAAACATTTTTTTGTATCTCTTCGGGAAAGTAGTCAGAATGACCACCGAAAATTTCGGTAAATTTTTGAAAAATGAAAAATTTTGTATTGTTTAAAAATTTACAAAAAATAAACATTTTTAGCAACAAAAAATAATTCGAAAAATTTTAGGACTTAGAATTTTAGTTTTTATGACAACTAATGTGTTACGTCAACATTAGTTTTCAAAAATATATCATATTGAGAGTTCAGTTATTTTGTAGTGTTCTAGTAGTTGAAGTAAAATAGTAATTTAGATTATTTAGAAATGGCTTACAAGCGTAAAATACGAACAAATATACAGGGTGTCCTGTGTAACAGTCTACACTCAATCATTCGGGCTGGCTTCTGGCTACAGCAATGAAATTAAAAGAACTTTGCATAATTCGACCTTTAGTTTATGAAATCAGTGTTAGAACCCATCTTGGAACTTTTGGTGGTACCGGATATGACGTCATCGGGATTTTTTTAAATAGAACCAGTAGGTTTTAAATATGAAAATCGATAGCAAATGTGATTCTAAATACAAAAGTATTAAGGTAATACAGGTCTAAAATGCATAATAACGGAGCTAGAGCCCGTCTACACTCCATCAGTCGAACTGGCTTCTGGCTATAGCAATGGAGTTGACAGGGGTAGTGTAGTTACATCTAGAGCTTAGGAAAACAGTGTTAGAAAGCTTTTTAGTGCTTATGGATCCATGTATGACATATTTTCTTTCTGCGATAACACAAAAAGAAGGCTAGGCACGAAAAAGCATTTGAAAATTTTTGGTGGGGATTTAAATAAGCTTTATTTTACCTAAATTCCTTCATCTCGATAAACCTGATAGTTTGGAAAAAACGACAAAAACCGTTAGGGAGAGTGGTTTACCCTCATTAGCTCTTCAAGCCCTACATTTTATTGACTTTCAGGGGGTTATTTGACAACCCACAAGGAAGGACTTATCTCAACTTTCCGCTATTTGTTGACTGGATTTGACTGGACTATTAGCGAATAATGCAACATTGTTACCAAACCGCTATAACGACTTTTAATAAATAGAACTTTCTCATGTACGACTCCACCTTATGTCACCAGATAATATCTGCAACGACCACTTAACTCAATCGCTTATGTTATAGCATTCATCAAACAAATGCGCTTTTAATTTTAGAATCAAAATGATAATAACCAAACTAATCTCTTTAATGTCCTAATGTTAAGATTTAGATTTCTAGTAGAGGAGATGTTCGACTTACCCGTATTAAATACAGAAATAGTACTTATTGAATAGGTAACAGCAGACCGAATATCAAAAAACCTTTATTTCCTTATCTAATTTTTTAACACCATAGCGTGTACAGCAACAAAAACGGTTATTACCATCTAGACCGCAACGTACAAAAATATCGAGTTACTGATATTTAATCATTGACCACACAACAATACTTGTGATACCTCTTAAGCACTAAAAAGTTTTCTAACACTGTTTTTCTAAACTACAGATCTAACTATACACTACTCCTGTCAGCTCCATTGCTATAGCCAGAAGTTTGTCCGAATATTTCAGTGTAGCCTTAAATAGGACAGATCCCGGTAAGTGGCTCTAGCTCCGTTATTATGCATTTTACACATGTAGTACCTTAATACTTTTGTATTCAGAATCACATTAGCTATCGATTATCATATTTAAAACCTACTGGTTCTATTTAAAAAAATTCCGATGACGTCATATTAGGTACCAGCAAAAGTTCCAAGATGGGTTCTAACACTGATTTCGTAAACTAGAGGTCGAATTATGCAAAGTTCTTTTAATTTCATTGCTGTAGCCAGAAGCCAGTCCAAATAATTCAGTGTAGACTGTTAAATAGGACAGAACCCGTTAAGTGGCTCTAGCTCCGTTATTATGCATTTTAGACCTGTATTACCTTAATACTTTTGTATTCAGAATCACATCTGCTATCGACTTCCATATTTAAAACCTACTGGTTCCATTTAAAAAAACCCCGATGACGTCATATGCGGTACCAGCAAAAGTTCCAAGATGGCTTCTAACACTGATTTCGTAAACTAGAGGTCGAGTTATGCAAAGTTCTTTTAATTTCATTGCTGTAGCCAGAAGTCAGTCCGAATGATTGAGTGTAGACTGTTAAACAGGACACCCGTATATTTAATAGGAAGTGAAACTATGCAAATTTGTGGTAGTTAGCTACTATTCAATAAACAAGTATTGCAAGCTTTTTATTATATTTGGTGTGTGAATTTAACGTTTCGGGAAACAGCACATTTGGCAGTAGAAGAAACGGTTATTCTCTGGCAGAAAGGTTTAATTTCCGTAAGGGAATTACAACACAGTATTACCAAACTGAAGAGATTATATATAAAGAATAGAGAAATCTGTAAAAGAAATTGTAATCAAAAACCTGGCATTCATAGAAATAAAGAGAACGGTTTTACAGAAAAGCTAGACCTCCTTTTCGATATTGCACATGTCAATCCTCTATCGAGAATTAAAATTGCTGAAGACAGGGAGTTTTTAATAGCACAAAGGCAGAATGGTAGACCAGGATGGAAGAGCAGGAATGGACAGGAAAGGAATATGAAAGACAAGAAAAAGCTAATCAAGGCAGAACCACCGAAACTATAGGTAACCTTTTTCT
Source organism: Agrypnus murinus (assembly GCA_929113105.1). NCBI lineage: Eukaryota > Metazoa > Arthropoda > Insecta > Coleoptera > Elateridae > Agrypnus > Agrypnus murinus. The sequence goes on from OV816024.1 coordinate 85,664,815, forward strand.
TATTTTAGCGAGGGATAAATTTCCAGTTCAATCATATATTTCAGTAGCCCCTGCTGACTCTGATACAGAGAAATTAACTGAGGACTGTTTAGAGATTTCTCAAACAAAATGCAAACAAACATACGCAATCAGGATACATTAGAACTTTAAACTATTATATTGCCTGCTTCGATTAGGAAAGAAAAAGTTGATCGTCTAATGGCGCAGAACACTTACTTGGTGTTCCAAGACTTTTATCTGGCGTAGGGGTGGTGACATAGCGTTTGCTATGTATCAGTTACTTGCAGAGTATAAACTGAGAAAATGTGTTTGCTGTGATGCTACTTCAAATATTATCGGGCGTGTAAAGGGAGTTTGCGTTATTCTTGGACAAAAATTAGAAAAAGACTTACTAAACTTACCCTGTCGTATTAAAGTGCGCTTTTGAGTTTTGTATTGGCACCTCTTTTCGACCACATATAACTCTCTCCAAGCGCTTTCATCAGGTTTGGTCTAACATTAATTTACTTCATTATGAGCCTGAAATCCAAAACAAATATGTGGATATATCTGGTTGGTCTGTACATTAAGGCTTGGTTTTGTTGTCCAGCAGCAAACATTTGTAATCTTATAAAAACACGCACGAGGTGTTTTCAAGTAAAGCCTTAACAAAATTCAGTGGTCACTTCTGGTATCTATCTTCTGAATTAATTGCTTTAACATTTCTCAACGTGTGTTCCTTTGGAGACAAAAATTGAACTTGTTAAAACGATGCAGCAAGATCAGGGCAATGAGGACAATCCTGATAATAATACAAAACGTATTATAAGGTAAGGTGGGGTAAGTGCAAAATAAGGAAAAGTGCAATACCGAATGCTATTTAATATAAAATGAAGTTAGAGTGAATCTTTGTGGCTGATTTGAATCATTTTGGTGTCCTCTAGAATGTAACAAGGCCGTGTAAGCTTTGCTCGCTGTATTACCGACAAAGGGTTTGATAATTGTGAAACATTTGTTCTCATGTTTTAGAGAACCTAACGCAGTTATCCCATAACTTTACATGCATGTTAAAATGAGTTTTGTAGATTGTGATTGCACTTTCCCATTTTGGAAGGGCAACTTCCACAATCTTGGTCGTACAGTGCATATATACTTACAATTGACGAGCTGGAAAGCAATATTATAATCACACAAATAAATAAATACTAAATAAATAAAACACACGTAGTGAAATGTAAACTTTCTAAGTAGGGCTTTATTGTAATTGTAATTATTGTGCTGATCAAAAATTTTAATGTCTAATAAAGAAAATGAATGAATGGTGATTTGTATCACAGCAGGTTGTAAACTTAAAAACTACCCTAGGACAATTTCACTACTCGAGATCTCGTGTTAACTAGTTCTTAAAATTAACATGCATGAATAAATTGTATACACGTTTAATGAATGTTATATATAAACATAAATAGAATGACACAGAATACATACAATCTTAGATAAACATCCCACTATTCGAAGACCCACGGCTGTTTTAGTATAATTTAAAGCCTTGCTTAGGGGTTTTCGCTTCACCCTTCCATATTTTCTTGTTTTGTTACGACCCGGTACATATATAGATGCAGATACGGATCCAAAGGGAAGGACCTTCTAATTAAACCCAGTCAACGGCAAGCAGACAAAGAGACACTGAGCAGCAAAACCCAAACGAAAAATACAAAGAAAAAGACCTGCAAATAAGACATGGTATTGATATGGTATTGGTATTGATGTATATGGTATTGATGTTAACTATTTAAAACAGAATTTTACCTTTCTATAAACTGAAAGGTCTTTTACAATACAATTCCCTCAAGGTGACTGCTAGGGAAATATTACCTAAAATAGAAAGACATTTTGTTAGATTTTAGCACATGGCAAAAGAATGAAAAGAATTTACCTAAATGGTTAGCACCAGAACGTAATCCGTCTAATTTGACGATTGATCGCATATAAATAATCAAGCGATCATTCTGGTGATTGCGAGATTTTCTCCGCTGAAGCGAATTAGACCCAAAATCAATTCTCTATTACCTCTCGCACATTAAACTTCTAATGCCAGGCAGCCATTTTGTTATAACCACGGCACTATCGAGCAAGCGCTTCACCGCGCAGGTACCACTTCACGATAAACAGAGGGAAAGGGGCAACCAGTGACAACTAAACGGACGGAGAAGCGTGGTTTTAAACAGTGACCATCAAACAAACAATGGGTTGTGAATTTCAACGTTATATAGCAATAGTACATTTTTGTATTAGTAACAGAAACGTCTACTTTAATGGTCAATAATAGTATTAAAAGTTAATCTTGTTGGAGAAAAAAGTTATTTTTAAAAAATTTCAAATATCGGTCTTCTAAACAAAGTCATTGAGGCTGGTCTTACGGTTATCCAGTGATTTCAAATTTTACAGTGCCTTAATTTTTATATTTGTAAAAATTTTAAAGGGTGAGACTGCTCCAATTAAAAAAAATAAATTCAATGTAAATAAAGATCACCGTAAAATACGTATTTCACGTTAAACAGAACAAAATGGTAAAAGTTGTTTCGATTAATAGAAGCTAGAAGCAACTAACAGAAGTAAGCATATATATTGACTATACATTTTTTGTGCAACCGTACAACTGGACACATCGCGTACCAATACACGACGCGAAATGCAATTTCGAGGCCATAATTGCATTTCGTACAAGTAACTTAGTGCCAGTATCTCCACCCATTTTTACGATTTTTACAAAACTAATTGTTTCATTTATGTCATGGAATTTGTAATTACATGTTGTCTACGGTTACACAAAAAATGTTGCGTAGTATACCTTTTCCGCGAAATTCTTTAGTGTCCTCGAGATTGTCCATGTCGAATTATTTTCTCGGTACATTAAAAAAGAGATTTCGTAGCCTGGGAATATAAATCACTATTTTGCTAAATGATGTTACTCGTCCCGTTGGGTTATGTGAAGTATTTTTTTTTATTTAAATAGTTGTGAAAAGGTTACGCCTTTTTGTCGTAAAAGAGGCATCAAGTACGAACTAGTCTGAATTTACATCTTTTATTACAGAATTCTAAATATCCATTGTAAATGTAGATTATGTCTATAAAGATATTTCCAAAAGTAGTAATTTGAGATTTAAACCCTTGAATGAGTCATCTGTTTACTTTTATGCGGATTTTTCTGCCACATTTTGCAACAAATAAAATCAGAATGCATGTCTTTTAATATATATTATGTAATTAGGAGATCAAGGGATACTTTAAATCCGAGAAGATGTATTACTAACTTCTTCGAGGATTTAAAGAAGCTTAATCTTCGTATTGCATAAGTTGTTTTATTTTATTTCGTATTTCAATCCTAATTTCTCCCTTTTAAAATTCATCCGAATTTATTGTATAAAGAAGCAAGTTGCCTTGTCTGTGTCATCATACGCGTAACCAAGGAGATAAAAAGCAGCATGTCACGTGTGGCTGTTATGCAACATCAAATGATTTTTATTTCATTTCGTATTTTAAACAATTGTTTATATACTACAATTAGTAAAATAAAGTATAACTTGATCTCCGTTGTCAATGACACCGGAGTTCAAGACGTTCTTGATCTCCGTTGTTGTTGGCAACGTAAGAATTATTTGATCTTGCATAACAGCCACACGTGACATGCTGCTTTTTATCTCCTTGGTTACGCGTATGATGACACAGACAAGGCAGCTTGCTTCATTATACAATAAATTCGGATGAATTTTAAAAGGGAGAAATTAGGATTGAAATACGAAATAAAATAAAACAACTTATGCAATACGGAGATCAAGCTTCTTTAAATCCTCGAAGATGTTATAACGCCTCGGCTGGCGCCTCGGCATTTTAATACATCTCGGATTTAAAGTATCGCTTGATCTCCTAATTACATAATATATATTACGTTGCCAACAACAACGTCTTAAACTCCGGTGTCATTGACAACGGAGATCAAGTTATATTTTATTTTACTAATTGTAGTATATAAACAATTGTTAGAAATACGAAATGAAATAAAACATATTACTCTGCATAGAAATTATCATTAGACATTACCCATCTTTCCAAGTTCCAAATTCTGGGAGTGTTTCAAACATTCTTTAAATTGAATTTTCTAAATTTGGAGCACAAGATAATAATAAAAAGCATAGCAATAGAGGATCCTATAGTAAAAATCTAATAAGAATAAAATGAGCACACTGGTTTAATTAAACCATGGGATTAATTTATTTTTAAACTATACAAGAACGTGACACAATACCATTAACATTAAATAGAACGCTTTGTTTTTGCAATTCAAACCAGTAAATCAATATTGAGAATTAGAATAAAAAAAAGAGGCAAACCGCATGTAATAAAATAATATGAGCTTATTGCTACTGTGCACGCACTACGAAGTTACGCGTAATAATTATTTGCATAATGTCAATGATAATATAAAACGCGAACACTAATAACATAATAACTAGAAATTAGTTTTAAAATTGTTATTTAAAACCATTTTGAAATTGAATGCAAGCTTGATTACACCCAATAAACATTTTTATTTATATAATAGTTAGTAACCACAAAGCTATGATCGCTAATAATGTAACAAAACTTCTTATGATCACTAAAGTTAAGCTTGTGGTTACTATGATATAGTGGTGTCAAAAAATAAGGAATAAATTTAATATTTTAAGAACGCTTAATATTTAAAAGAATCACTCGAACCTGTCCAATTTATTTTTTTCTGGGCTTTTTTAAAAAACATTTTTGTTAAATACAGGTGTCTCAAAAAACTTAGGATAGGTTCAATCCATATGAAGTGGTCCAAACAAACAATTAACTGGTTGCTTGACCATTTTTTAAATATATGTTGTATACATGATTCTCTAGCAACATTTTTGCAATGCAGAAATAGCCTTATTTATTTTTTAAAAAAATTTCTACACCTATGGCACCCTTTTTTGTTTCACACGTATAGCAGTTTTTTTGCAATTTCAGAGGTTTACATAAACTCGATTATCATGGATTTTATTTATTCCAGGATATTCAAATAAAAACCAATCTCTCTAGCAAGAAACAAGCTAAAATTTTAGTCCAGTACATTTTTTACATAAAATTAAACCTAATGGATGAAATTTGGTCTCATAACTAGGAGGAATATGACACTATAATATCAAATTGTTTTGTATATAAAGTAGACCATTTAGGATCTGTTACTCATTACCATAGCAATTGTACAAAAAGTAGTCTGAGGTTATGTATGAGCTATTTTCCGCGGTGCTCTAAAAGATTTTCTTTTATAGCAATAATGCGAAGTAATAAGTGGAAATTTTCTTTTAATAATAATCATTTATCTTTTCTATGACAATATTCAATATTAAATTAATTAAAGACATAAAAAAACAAAAACAAATTCGACGACTGTATTAAAATTGTAGTTGCTGCTCAGAACGACGCCGACGTCGCAAAAACAAAAACCAATCCTAACCTCTAATTATTTACCGGCAAACACATATCTTAGCCAACGCCTGTCGAAATTTGTTCGAGTTTTCGGCGAAATAGGAGTGAGATTATACATTTGTGAATATTTCTTAATGATATTAATTCTTAATATTCAAATTTCCACTTTTTACACATATAAGAATTGCAGTAAATAAAAAGTAGTTTAACGTCATGTTGTTTATTCCAAACTCTTCACGGAGTTTGCAAGTTAAAAATAAGCAGTTGAAGAAAAAATTAATTCGTACAAAATATGCATTTTTTGTACTAATTAAACAAATAACTATTACAGGAAGGCAAAAACAACCTGTATATTACAACAATAAGAAATTACATTTATTGGTTTCAAACAGCAACTTGGACCCAAGTGTAATTTTGGTATGGTTGTGGTTCTGGGTAACAAAAATATAAAAAAAATATGAGAAAACAAAAAAACAGTTCAAGTGCTAATAGTACAAATATAACCCATGTAAAATTAACTCATAATAATGAATAACAACATTATTTTACACTTTACAACAGTAAAAGAAATTACATTTTTTTATTTCAAATAAAAAAGAAACAGATTGTAACTTCAAATATGCCAAATTAAAAGTATGCTACTACAGGAACATATGTGAAGGAATAAATTCTACATACGTATTATTTTAACAATAAAAATGTGAAGTTAAAAATGGATATCGGAGTTTGGGTTTTGATTCTGGTTCTTGCGTTGAGTAAATAAGGGTTCAGGGTACGACACAAATATCGATCCTTGCTTTTTTATAGATTCCCAGTTCCAATTCTGTCCAAGTTCCTGATTGATGATTTTAATAAGATGTGAACAAAACACCATTGATACACGAGATACTAAAATTTATACTAGTAGAGTTATTATTGTCTAATTAAGGATGAACATGTCACACAGGAGCATCTAAGGACCCTGAATAAATATTAGAAAATACGTAATAAAGGGTGTCCCAACAAGAGCGCCGGATTTAATTTTAAAGAAAAACACATTTATTTTTTTAATTAAGCAAACATTTTTATTTCAACATAAAGAAAAATAGTTCCGATCAAACGTGAAATACAACATCAGGCAAATGTCCACCACGAAACCTCAGGCACAGGGTTATGCTTTTGTTGAAATTTTGAATAACATTTTCTCATAAATGTGGCTGTATTTCACCAATAACGCGCCGTATTTCTTCTTTAGGATGTTCAACTGTTTCAGGCTTATTCGCATACACCTTTTCCTTCACATAGCCCCAAAGAAAAAAGTCCATCGGTGTTAGATCGCACGATCTTGGTGGCCAATGTTGATCGCCAAATCGAGAAATGACTCGGCCTGGAAACTTGGTCTGCAGTAACACCATTGTTTCACGTGCAGTGTGGCAGGTTGCACCGTCTTGTTGGGAAAACATGTCCTCCACATCAATTACATCCAATTCGGGCCACAAAAACTCCGTTAACATTTCGCGATACCGCACACCATTCACAATTAGCGCATTTCCAGCCGCATTTTCAAAGAAATACGGCCCAATCACTCCGCCAGCCCAAATTGCGCACCAAACAGTTACTCGCGGTGTATGCAATGGTTTTTCGAGTATCACACGAGGATTTTCAGCACCTCAAATCCGACAGTTTTGCTTATTTATGTATCCGTCGAGTTGAAAATGTGCCTCATCTGAAAAAATGATTTTCTTTGAAATCCGCATTAATTTGATAATGTTCCAACACCCAATCAGCAAATCCACGGCGCTGCTCATGGTCCCTTGGCTTGATTTCTTGCACTAGTTGAACCTTGTACTCGTGCAAATGCAGATCTTTTACCAAAATTCGTTGCATAGTGCTTCTGGAAATGTTTAATCCTTGACTACAATGCCGAATGGAAGTTCCTGGATTCTCGGCCACAGATTCCCTTACTGTGGCTATATTTTCGAGTGACCGACAAGGACGACGACGAACAATGGTCTTCTGATCCATCAGCGTAAATTTGGTCTCAAATTTTTTAATTAAACGCCTCACTGTCGATTCATTTGGCGCATTATTGCGACCGAAAACTTGACGTAATTGGCGAACTGTTTTCGCAAAACTTTCACCATTTTTGTAATGTGTTTTTACAATAATTAAACGTTGTTCGTTTGAATACTTCTCCATATTCTTAAATCGCGTGGTCTGTACGTGACAACTGTCAAAAGAATCACCGTACAACTCGTATTAACAAAATGGCGGCAAATTTAAATCCGGCACTCTTGTTGGGACACCCTTTATAAATACATACTCACGCGCTAATTAAAATGCAATAACGAATAATCGTTATATTAACATGCTTAGATCATATGATGTCAGTACTTTACAAATCCTGCATGGTAGAAGCTGTTTGTGGGTTGAAGGTACGCGATAATTCCACCGTGTAGTACCTATTTTTAAAAATAAAGTTAGGTGATTCAAAACCTTCATCTCAGAGAAATATCAAGAGTTTTTGACATCAAAAGCTGTATTTCAGTCATTGCAGAACGAAGACATTATTGCTTGTGCAAAGGTATTCTGAGTGTTGCACACAATGACTATCTGTTTTTATAAATCTTCTGGACCTAGAACTTTTTTCAAGCTGAGTGCAAGAGATGAAGCCTGGGTACCTTTGCACAACATTTTAAGGAATCTTATTCCAGTAGAGTTGACTATACACTTATACAGCCACAGGCCGTAACTATAACATTACACATTTACACAAGAATTGTGTGATGAGATTTCACAGCTGCTGAACAACCATCAATGATGATTCTGGTAATAACAATACTTCCAAAAAGGCTGCATCTTTTAGAAATGATATGTATTTGAAATCAATAAAGTGTATCAAAATTGTAAAGTGTAAAATAATGGTGTTATTCAATTTATGATTTAATTTTCTATGGGTTATATTTGTGCTATTATCAATTCAATTGTTTTTTTGTTTCGCTATGTTAATCAGCAGAAAAATACTGCTAATCTGCTAAGTTAACCGACTTCGTAGATGCAATAATAAACGCCCAATATAAATGCAAAATATAAATGCCCAAAACTGCGAACAGCTTGTATAATGTTATTCCATTTATTTACATTACAGAAGCCATTCCATTACAGAAGCCTAATGGAGAGTACACGGATACTGGGGAGGAAACTCTTAAGCTCTTGCTAGAGACTCACTTCCCAGGCAGTGTTACTGATACTGGAACAAATCCTGACAATGATATGTCAGGAATACCAATCACTCGGGCAAGAAGAGAAGATTGGGGAGTGGCCGAAAGGCTAATCAACATAACAAGACTTAAATGGGCAATCAATACGTTTAGACCATTTAAGTCTCCAGGAATAGATGGCATCTTTCCTGCATTACTACAGCATGGTTTGGAGGAACTTGCTTCACCACTATGTGCCCTATATAGGGCAAGTCTGGCTCTTGGGTACATACCAAGTGGCTGGAAACAGATTAGGGTCTGTTTCATACCTAAACCAGGGCGTAATTCTTATGCCCAGGCAAAGGCCTTCAGACCCATCAGCCTAATGTCATTTCTCCTCAAAACCTTGGAGAAACTGATTGATAGACATATCAGGGACGAAATTCTGAGGGAATCACCTCTACATCGAAACCAATTTGCTTATCAATCGGGTAAATCCTGTGAACTAGCTTTACATGAACTAACTACAAGAATACAACGGGCAATTGAAAACCAGGAGATTGCCCTAGGAGTATTCTTGGATGTAGAGGGTGCCTTTGATAATACCTCCTTTGACTCAATTGCCAGAGCAATGGTTGAGCGTGGCGTAGACCAATCTATAACAGGCTGGGTTACTGCGACACTAAAAAACAGGAAAATCATAGTAGCCCTTGGAAATTATACCAAGGAGGCTATCGTAACAAAAGGATGTCCTCAAGGAGGAGTTCTCTCTCCTCTTCTTTGGAGCCTGGTAATTGATGACCTTCTCGCTGAACTAAATGCGAAAGGAATATATGCGCAAGGATATGCAGATGATATAACCATACTCATAAACGGGAAATTCGGGGGAGTAATATCAAATTTGATGCAGCAGGCCCTGAAAACCGTGGAGAGATGGTGTTTGAAAGAAGGACTCTCGGTTAATCCGGTTAAGACTTCGGTCATACCATTCAAACGTAAAAGAAACCTTCAAGATTTGAAGGAGGTACGAATAGGGGACCAACAGTTACCTATGGGGAAAGAGGCAAAATATTTGGGCGTCATTTTAGACACCAAACTAACCTTTAATCCCCATCTGGAGAAGATACTTAATAAAGCCACAAGGGCCCTATGGGCTTGCAAGAGAACAATAGGCAAAACTTGGGGCTTGAAACCAAGCATGACCTTGTGGGTATACACAAGAGTGGTTGTACCAACAATCACTTATGCCTCTATTATCTGGTGGCACAAAACCAGAAACAGAGTGGTAATAAATAAATTAAATAAACTACAAAGACTTGCCTGTATAGGTATTACTGGGGCAATGTCATCTACGCCCACGGCTTCAATGGAAACAATGCTAAGTCTACCTCCACTTCACCTAGTAGTGGAATCAGAAGCACTAGCAGCTGCATATAGACTGAAAATTAGCGATCATGGGATAGGGAGACGAAGCTTCGGACCCAATTCTGAGATCTTTAATATACTGGAAAAAACCAGTATCCTCAATATGCAATCTGATAAAATCAACACCGTTTGGGACTTCAGAAAACCTTTTAGGGTTGAAATACCTGAGAGGGGTGATGAAGAACGAAAACGAGAGTTGATTCAAAGACAAGGATCTGTATGGTATACAGATGGTTCCAAAACAGAAAACAGCTCTGGAGCAGGAGTGTTTGAGCAAAGTACAGGAAATGAAATATGTGTTAACCTGGGGAAGCTCACCTCCGTGTTCCAAGCTGAATTAACAGCCATAATATTATGTGCACAAAGCATGATAGAGAGGGGCTTTGAAAATAAGCAAATCTCCATCTTAACGGATAGCCAAGCGGCACTAAAAGCCTTAGAAAGTACTGAAATTCACTCAAGGGTCGTGCTTAATTGCACAGAAGCACTGGTGACACTGGCCACACGCAACAATGTTTGTGTAGAGTGGGTTCCAGGACATCAGGGTTATGAAGGAAATGAAAAAGCTGATCAACTTGCAAAACATGCTTCCGAACAGAGATTAATAGGTCCTGAACCTACATGCGGGATCCCTTATTTAACCGCAAGAGGGATTATCAAAGACTTATTGAAAGATAAACATAAAACCTACTGGGAGAAATTACAGGGGCACAGGCAGTCAAAGATACTAATGATGTCCCCTTCCAGTAAGAGACCAAAGGAACTGCTGAGACTGAGCAGGAAACAACTAAGGCTTTTAACAGGACTATTAACAGGACACTGTAGCCTTAATAAACATCTCAACATAATGAATATTGTCGATGATGCAACCTGTAGGCTATGTGAAGAGGAAGAAGAGACCGCCCTACACGTCCTATGTGAATGTTCAGCCCTCGGGGCTAAAAGATTTAAACATTTCGGGGCTCAGTATGTTGAACCGAGCGAAATTGCATCAGCACCAATCAACTGTATCCTCAACTACTTTGGCGATACAGGTCTGATTGAGTAAATCACTTCTTGGGGCACAATAAGCCTAGAGCTTCAGTGCAGTGGGTGAAGAGTGAAGACCACGCCCAGAATGAATGAATGAATTTATGAGTTAATTCACCATGAGTTATATTTGCACTATTAGTCAAGTCTACAACTCCAAATTTTTTATGCCATCTTCACTCATATAAGACTTGAATTGAGCTCAATTTCAGAATTTTACATGCTTGCCCACTGGACATAATGGACTTCGAATACATGAAAAATGTAAAAATTGGCAAATACATGCAATTTTACAACGAGATGAATTTAACTTTCAAGTCTGAGACTTAGCCAATGTTTACTTTTTATAAAGATCTTTAAAGGAAAAAAATGCCAGCCTTCCTGTAAAAAGTTTTTTTGAAAATTGACTTTTAATACATTTTATTCTCCTAGTATGACGCCAAATTTCACCCGTTATGTTTAATTTTAGGTAAACAATGCATGGGACTAAAATTTTACCATGTTCCTTGGTGAGAACATTGGTTTCGTTTGAATCTAACTCCACGTGTTTAAGCGTTTTACTAATTAGAGATTATTTTTAATAGTACAGGATATTCTAGAAAATCTAAAATTTACTTTTTATACTTGCGTGTCCTAATGAACTCCATTAGGACACGCATTTGCGTGAGATACGCTCAATTAGCGCACAAGTGCTAATGCAAATGCTACCAGTATACACCGATGTGAGCGTGGTACGATCCATCCTCTACTAGATTTCCAGGCTAGTACCGGAGCTAGAACCATGCTCACCAGTCGGGTTCCTTCTACAAGGAGATGGTCCCCTAGTCCAGGTTCTGACCTTCCCCACACGTAGTAGGACCACTGCCCGGCCGAATCCAACTTGAATATGGCTGGGCTTGGAGGTTAAGTTACCGCGACCTACGAAGTTATAGGACCTAGTTGCCTTTGCCAGCCAAAGAAATCTCAGCCCAGCTTTTTTGAGACGCCTTGTATAATAAAAAAATAATTGAACCAGTTATTAAGGTAAAAATTATCTTTTTTCTTGAATTTTTTGTGGGAGCTTTTTGAGGCCTAAATTCGTACATTCGCAGTTTCACTTTATCTCTAACGATTTTCGCAGCCTAACACATTTTATCTCACTTTGTTTACATTTTGCTCATTATTCGGCTCTCGAAAGACCCTTTGAATAATCTTTATATATAAAAACCTTCTTCAAGAAACAACCGATTGAATGGTAAAAGCGGCATCAAAATCTATCGAGTGGTGGATCTGAAATCCAATCAATCCGGTGATGAATGTAATTATGTAACCTGGCAGTTTAATCGGTAACTTGCAATACAGAATTTTTGTAGTGTTGAATTGTTCTTTTAAGAAAAAATAATCCGTCATAATTATTTAGCTTTTTTAGAAGTTCTAAAGATTTGTTTGATTTTGACTTCAATAGTTTGACTTTTAGTTTTTGATTTTAGATTCTGATTTGGATTTGAGGCAGTTGTTCGATAAGGTTAAAGTTTTCTTCATGGAACCGGCATTTTCCCATGGGTAATTGTGGGTCACTCTTATTAGAACATGGTTTAATTATAATATGGAAATGTTAACAGAAGATGGTGAGCAACAAGGCTGTTTGTTAACAAAAGATATTTTACAAAAAAATGTGATCTAAGCTGAAATACTCTCTTAGAATGTCGAAGAAGTGATCTTATCTCCTAGACGACCATTTTTCCCTTTTTTGGATTTTTCAGCAACGACTAGAAAATCGTTAGAAATTCAAGATTCTGACTTATGCGCAATGTAAGTCTCAAGTCTAATAATTTCCATTCGATCTGCTCTGCCCTCTATACAGCCAAAAACATTTCGAAAACTTTAAGGCCTAGGAAACTGAAATGTTGCAGACAGGTAGCCTTTACTTTACAGCATGAGTATAATTTTAAACCAAAGCACCATTTAGGGACCATTTCCCAAAAATTTAAATATGGTTATACTTTTAAGTGTCTTAAAATTTTTAACAGATTAAGAGTCTTAAGATTTCAATTTTCACAGATAATTCATATAGTATATTACAGAACGAGTTGTATACAACAAGATTTACTGCAAGAGCCCAAATTTAGAACACGAGCCCCTTGCGACGGTTTTTTTAAAAGGACGAGTTCAATAATGACCTATAAAACGAGTTTTTTATGCTATTTTTTCTATTTTACACCTTTTATTCCCATTTTAAATAAAAAAATCGCAATTTCAAAATTTAGGAAATTTTTCAATGTTACCAACATTGAAAAAGTTGGGTTATTAAAGCACTCAAATGACTATAAACGCACTGTTTTAGGTGCTTTAATAGCTTTATTATAGACGCAAAATGGAAACAACTGCTTTAAATGTTAAAACTTCCTCCTAGTCTCGAATTTTTCAACAATTTGTAGGGGGTGTTCGATGTTGATCTGCACATTAGAAGAGCCCTTACAACAGGATAATAAGAAAGCATATGGAAAATTAAATGGAAATTAAATGTCCTATTTTCAAATTTAAGGCTCAGCTAATTTTTTCTAAAACCGTGGATTTCGCTAGGTCTAAAAAAACTTTTGATACGGAACCCGCATCAAAAATCTAATGTAGAAAGCACAAGAAGAGAGACCTGGAGAATTAAAGGATCAGCTGATTTTTTAAACCACGGGTTTCGCTAGTTTTAGAAAAAAGTTAGCTGGACCCGTACCAAAAATCAAATGTAGAATGCATAATTAACACAAATTTAATAATCTATGGTGAATTAGAGGCTAATTTAATGCCTTTTGTCAAATTTAAGACTGTTAGTTTTTTAATCATGGGTTTCGCTAGCTTTAGTAAATGTAAATGTTAGCGGGACCCGTGTCCAAATCTAATGTAGCTTGCAAAACTGAGAAACCTATGGAGAATTAAAGGCTAATTACAGGCTCAGGCAGAATAGAATTCTTAAGTTTCGTCTATCTTTGTTGTTCTTCCTTAAAAGTCCTATCTTGGCTTTAAGGATAAATAAAATGCCAATTTTTAAATTTTAAAAATAAAATGCCGTATTCTAGATGAGTCTATTTCGTGCTGGTTTTGAATTCTTCAGAAAATTTATCTCCTGAGATGTGACAGTTTCTTTTGATATAAGAAAATCACCACTCGTTAGACTCGTGGTCATTCTCGTAGCAAAAATAACTCGACAGTTCGGGAGGAAATCAAAATCAGCACTTATCTAATAGATTATGTACATATGTAAGTCGGCACACGAATACACCAGAAGAGATCAGGAAAACTGCAGAACGTAGTTTACAAAAATTGCTATGCATAATTGTACTTCTACTTGCATCTTTCAATATTTAATCTGATCAAAACCCAAAGAAATCTCAATCGGGATGCCCAAGTTCTACGTGATTTATTTAGTTTTATCATCGTATATTAACATGAACTCCATATCAGTGATGTGATTGTTTTGATTCTTCTAGCAATTAACTGATACCTAGTCCTAAGCTTAGATTTTTTTGTTGCTCTCTTCTTACTCTTTTATAAGACACGAGGAAGTAACTATTTTAAGCTTTATTTATTTCTGGTCCATCTTTAAGTGACATTTAAAAAAACACATTAACTAGAATGCCTCAATATTTATTAAGAATCTTTAAAAAATTATTAAAATGTTTTTATAATTGAAAATCGTTACATTCCCTGCCAATGTAATGTGTTCTATAATTTCCAGGAAACCTTTAATTAAAAAAGCATAAAAAATATTACAGATCAAATAACAGCCACACCGTAATTTAGCACCGTTACTTCCTTGGAGAATTTTCTGTCTTGTATTGATTTCGCAAGCACCAGTAGTGGGTGCAAGCTGCATCCCACTCGGCCATTGACCTGTGACCCCTGACCCAGAGCCTGCACTTGTACATAACCAACCAGATCAAGCTTCCGGTTTTCTTTATTAATCCCATCGAAATTATATTTCCTGGACAGCTATATATTTAATAGGAAATTATAACAGATAGCTTTTCATTACTTCAGTCTACAAAATTGAACCCTTTCAATCTTACACTGTTTGAATTAAGTTTAAGAGGACCTACCCGGTTGTAGTAGATAAGATTAACAATGCATATTTATAAACATAATCGCTTACGTATTATGTTATTTCATAAACAATTAGTAACATGGTTTAAACTACCCGTGTAAGTTTCCTCTACAAAAGGTTTCAGTAGCTACAACCCTGACCTTTAACTTGTTATATGGAAGAGGCAAAGCCTGTTAGTGAAAACAGGTGGCCTGACCTTTAAACTGGCAAAGAGTATTCAAACAAGACTATATGAAATTAAAAGTTTCGTCAAAGCGTTTTGATGTAATAATATATAATGTCTTACCAGGAGCAAGTAACTAAGGATATTAAACAACTAATTTGAATTTGCTAAATTCAATATCCCTATTTAACTAAACTTCAAATTACAATATATTCTAGTCTATTTCAACACTTATTATTATAAATCTTCATTGTAATAATTAACAAAAGTTGTTTAACATAATTTGGCTAAAAACGATGTCATTAATTTACTTAATCAAAGCCTTTATACAACTTCCCCCCAAAACATAAACTCAATTTAAGATTTCTTCTAGATTTCCCGATATTATTCTATTTGAATAGTAGGTACCCATATAATTCTCAAATTATAAACATAACTTCCAAATCTTAAAGTGAAAAATCATAAAAGGAATAAAGAACACACTTTTTAAACGCTTATTTGATAGAAAATAGTTATTTATGGTACTATTGGGCTAAGTAAGATATAAAATTGAACCACAAGGGCCGTTAGGCCCGAGTGGGTTAATTTTTTGAGTGGATAATATCCTTAACTCACGTGTGCCATACAACGTTTTATCCAAAACCTCTTTATTTAAGTTCAAATATTGAATTTGCAATGTATAGTTTAGTCTGTAGTTTTTGACGGTAACAAATTTGATACTCTAGCGCAAGCCCGATGACTGGATTTTAATAATATTAAGTAACGTAAGTGGCTGATTGGTTGCTATCTTTGAAGGAGTGAATTTTTCAAAAACAACCGACACACAACACTTACATCATCAAATTCGATCGCATAATATTTCGAGGATTTTATTGAATAGGAGTATTTATAAATTAATAATAATACCTGGGTACTCGTTCTTTAGTAGCCAAGGTCCGCAACATTACCAAACATGATTTATACAGCCATTTATACACCGCATTTGGCGATGTAATTTTCTGCGCGCCACCTAGTAGCTGAATTTAAAGACACGTAGAGGTGCGAAAATAGGTCGTTTCGGACCATGAGAATGTCAAAGTTACAAACAATGATGCATTTTCGGACCTCTAAATGGTCAGGAATGGACTCATTACCAATACGATTGCGAATAAATAATAAAAACCAATTAAATTCATATTACTTCTCCCACAATTTAATTGCAACTAGATATTTTAAAAGTAAATCACTTTCACAACGCTAAATAGTTTTAGTCTAAAACTCCCAACTTTAATCGACATAAGATTGAAATTAGTATTACCAACAACCATAATAATAAAAACATTATTTTCTTAAGCGACTATGTTTTTTAAATTAAAAAATAAAATAACGCAGATTTTTAATTTTCTTGACATGTAAGAATCAGAATAGAAAACATACTTTTTTTTATTTAAGCATTTGCCTGCTCAACAAGTTACACTGTTATACAAGGCAGTGATGACAGGTTATATGTAATTTACGACGTAGCGTAAGCGGTAAGTATGACCGCAAGAAATTTTCGAGAGGTAATTTTCGTAGGGAGTATGTTGACATTGATCACTTAGTCGTAGTCACTGTAGTCACACAAATAGTCACAGTAGGTATAACCACGGAAGATTTTTGATTGTAAACTGGTTTTCACTTTGGGAGCACTGGGTGAGTTAAAACTAATCACTTAGTCATTGTCACTGTTATCACTAAGAAATATATCTTGTGGTAGCTTTCGTTTTAGGCGTACGTGGATGCCTCGCTGACCTATGGTGTAGTAGGCTGCCCTGCTGCAGTTGATGAGGTTAGAGTGAAGTGTTTTCGTGGGTTTCGCTATGTGTTGTTCAATTGTGGGTATACCCAGTTCATGGTGTAGTTGTTGATTTGTGACGAACCAGGGAGCCTTTACTGCGATTCGAAGAATTTTGTTCTGGAGCACTTGAATTCTGCGGAGGTTTGTTTTAGATGTATTGCCCCACACAACGCACCCATAGAGAACTAATGGGCGTATAAGCGATTTGTAAAGGGTGGTAGTACATTGAGTAAGCAAGGTAGACTTGCGATTGATAAGAGGGTACAATTGAATTAATCGCGTGTGTCCTACATTCAGCTTTTTGAGAACGTGGTTTTTCAGGTGAGCTTGGTGTCGAAAGAAATACCTAGGTATTTAACGGGCTCATCGTAGTCCACTGAATAGAATGACCGTCAATGGAGATTTCAGTAGCGTTGTTGATTCGTCTCAGCGTAAATTTTTGTGACGCATTTAGTATAATTGATTGAGAGGTTCCATTTCTTGAACCAATTGCTGAGTATAGTGGTAACTTCTTGTAGATTATAGATAGCTACTTCCAGGCATTCATGTTTGGCAAATATGACGGGAAATAGTGCATGTAGGTATTGAAGAGGATAGGGCCTAGAATGTTGCCTTGTGGAACTCCCGCGTGTATGCTTTTGATGGGAGATAAGGATGTGTGGATTTTTACTGAGAAGGAGCGATTATCTAGGAAGGAGAATCATATGGATTTGATGTATTCGGGTATTTGCAGGAGAAAACATACTTAAAATACACATTTAAGCGCACTTTACACTCCATTAGAAATTTTTCTATACTTACCGAACTTAAACTTATTAACAGAAGGAGGCGCTCCAAATTCTGATATGGAAGCTAAAATTTAACATTATAGTAGCCAAAACGGCTCTGCCGATTTCACCGGAAGTGACTTCAGCTTTTTTATTTAAATAGCAACCTTTCTTAAAACTTAAATTTCTTTGATCAATGACGTACAACAACATGATATTAATCTTCAAAGTAGCTGCCAAAAGCTGCTTTGAAATTTTGAAAATTATTAAGTAGGCTATCGAATAGGCTATATATAAATACTTGGTAGTAGGCACATGCTATCTATATCACAGCCCACTTAAACTTAAACTACCTACCAATAAGAAATTCCAATTTAAGTGATTTAATTATGTAATTAAATCAAATTTACCAGTTTAATTCTTTTTAATTTATTTAAGTATAGTATAATGAAAAAGTAAAATCATCAAGGGTGCCTATGAAGTTTTGAACAAAACAAAAGCAAGGTCCCCAATTAATTCATACAGTTGTAACGAATTCCACTACTATTTATGACAACTGTCAAAGTTTGAGGATAGATTTAAGTAGACTAAGTTAAATCTTAGAATTCAACCTCAATACGGCAGTTGTCAAAAATAGTAAAATTAATTATAACTTTACGAACTAATCACGGGTCCTTTTATTGTTTCCAATTTTCCATAAATATCCTGCCACTTCAACACATTTATTGGCGAGAGTTACATTTACTCTAGTAACATTTCGCAGCATGGCGAAAGTCATGGACTGGAAAGCTAAACGCATTATGTTTTCCAGATCTTCTAACATTATCGGCTGTACTTTCCCGAATCTGTCTTATAAATAGTTTCTTGCATTGTTTGGCGGAGCACCATTCTGTTGAAACTACATGCGTTGTAAGATTTCTGCAGGAACATTTTGAAGAAACGCTTCCTACTTCACCCTGTAAGAAATGCAGACATCTTTCCCGGCTAGTTTCTCTTGAGATACTATGGGACTCACTATATATATTTCCACTATTCCTGCCTATACGTTCACACCAAATCTTTCATGAAAGCGACCCTGTTTAACAAGGTGATTTTTTCTCATGTCCAGCAATACAGTTTCTGTTAAACATTCCGTTAGTTGTTAAGCGAAACTCATCCGTAAATAAGTTAAACCTTCAAACTGATTATCGAAATTATGTTGATTAATTAGTCAATTGCAATACTGTATATCCATCTGTCTAGAGAATTATTCTTGCAGTTTCTCTGTTTATATCTAATTCTGCTTCAATTTGCCTGATTGAGGCAGTTTTATCTTTTTAACAAATGCTAATACATCTATTTCCGTGTATTCGCTTACAATAAACTTTTCTTCTTTAACAGGTTCATTTTCGTCACGAACTTTATTTTCTAAGCAGCTCTAATATCTTCCAGGCGGATTCACTTGTCGGGGTACCTCTTTAAGATACAAACGGCTGCATACGAGTTTGTTCTGGATTCGCCATAAATAAGTATGTCAATCTGTTCAATTCGTGTAAAATGTACAATTTCTAACTTAAATTGCCTTTTTGCTCACTGAAACTATGCACTCAAAATAAATAGATACCAACAATTGTAATCTCTACTTCGGTATAAAATTTTGTTTGTGCAGCAAAGCTGTATGGTTTTTCATAATTTGTCAAAAATTATGTAACTATTGGCTAAATTTGAAATTTGAAAATTATTCAATCAAAACACGCTTATAACCTACAATATTTATCTCAAATGAAAGGTAATTAAATTTTCTATCAAATGTACTAAAAAAATATAGGGTTTTCTTTTGAAATCTTTGACTTATGAACAATTATTTTAAGCAATTATTTCTTTTTTAGTTTATTAGTTTTAACTACTTCATACTGAATGTGATATAACATAGTGCTAACAAGTAGTTATGGTCCATAGGCTACTTAATGATTTTGTAATAGCCATGACGTTCCAAGGCCAATTCAGTAAAAAGTAGTAAATTGGTATTTGGCGGCCATTTTAAAAAATAATATCATGTTGTGATACATCATTAATCAGAAAATCTTAAGCGGAAGCAACTGGATAAGACAAATTAGGGATTGTTATTTAAAATTAAAAAAGTTGACGTCACCTCCGGTGAAACCGGAAGAGCCCTTTTGGTTGTTATAAGGTTACATTCAAGCTTCCATAACCTAATATACTTCATCAGAATTTAAAGCGTCCTCCTTTGTTAATAACGGAAATATTTCGTAAGCGACACTTTCTGTATCGCCCAGTATGTATTTGAATACTGATCACTTGTTAAATTTAGATTTTGTTTCTATATTAGTGTATAAATTAGACAGTCGATACATCACTCAACCTATTAATAAACGTAAACTCAAAGCTACCATAGTTTATGTACAGGGTGGCTCACGTACGATACCTTATCTTTGAAACTGTAAAGGTTACAAGAAAAAGTTGAATACCAAAGTCGGTTGGTAAAAAAACAAATTTTAATTTTATAATATTCTTGTATATATACAGGGTGAGTTGTTTTGCTACGGTTATATCAACTTTTTTGTCTTAAATGGAACACCCATGCACATTTAGATAAAAGTTTTTACTTTACCGATCCGCATATTTTTCTCTTTCTATTATTGTTATTAGGATATATCAATAAAATATTAATAACGGAAGGGTAGTGTTTTGGCTGCCATGTACTTTATTTAAACTAGTACAGGTAAAACTACGAGTTAAACGAATTAGGTACTAGCATCGGCAAGGCATACTGGCGATTTTTATGAAATACCAGATACACATGTAACGTGCAAGAAGTGAAAACCTGTCGCCGATTTATATATGGGTTAAATATGGCTACCAGGGTGGCAAATTTTCCGAATTGAAATATTTTTAATATTTAGTTACAATATTTTCTAAAATTGTTTAATATTTAGAAAATATTCATTGAGTAATTTGTACATTTAGAAAAGCATTTAGTTAGACTAAATGTGGTTTAACTCATAGAAACATTTAATTAGCAAAAGTAAGTTTTATTTGATTTAACTAAATATTTCGTTGATTTAAATAAAATTTAATTGGTCCAAATAAGTATTTTTTCGGTGTACTAAAGGCAATTTAAGTAGGGGGGAAGTGCCACCAGACGTGTGCACATTGCACATGAAGTATGAACAGTTTATGAACAGTTTACATCGTCATCGGTACGCAGTAAACTAAAATTCGTACTGGCGGAGTTGTCTGTTTAGGGAAATCACTTGGCGGGGTCGAATCACTTAAAAGCAAAGACGATTATATACACTTACTGCTTTAATAAAAATACAGATAATCAACAATCCTGAAATTTAAAATTAACAATTGGTTATTTATTGTTAAGGAATTTGCAAACCTCTTAAAAATTTTGTAGTTAAGGTACAAATAAACTAAACTAATTAATTGAAGAAATAAAAGAGTTTCATTAACGGTGTCCTGAATACTATTTTAAACAATTTTCTGAACCCAACCCTACATTGTATTTACATTTGTGCTGTCAAATTTGTAGTCCCCTTACTTCACTACAGGCTTCACTTTTACAGCCCAGCAATTGTATCATGCCTCTTCCCCCTACTTAAACTTCCTTGGTGTAGTATTAGGATTATTATCGTTTTTTGAAGAAAGTTTAGATAAGAATATTCAAATTAAAAATACTCAAATTTTTTCAAATATTTTTAAATTAATTTTGAGCACTTCCACAACAGCGTTCGTAACTCATATTTTACAAAAAAAAAACAATATAATTTATTAAATACAGACATTTAAGAAAAATTTGCTTAATCATGTTTACAATTTTACAAATATTTTAATTTTCGCTAGTAATTTATTGTGTCTTATTATTTGAGACTTATTGTGTCTCAAGGTCAGACAGTTACCATTTGCAGCCTGTAGTTGTCTGCTGCCCTGATATACAAAGATTTTTCGCCTACCTGCTGTTATACTTAAAAACCAAACTCCAAATCTTAAACAGTAACGCAATTTATCTTAAATTAAAATAAACGTATTGATATGTTAATATTACTGTTGTGATATTTAAAAAGGAAAGCCCCACGTTCGAGGGACAAATATTATGATATTTAAAAGGCTAATAAATAAATAAATGGGAAAGTCCCAAATAAATCGATGATGATTGACATTAATACATTTTTAAACTTATAATCGTTGAAAATAAATAACACATAAAACAGACATCTGGCAAAAGTATAGAGAAAACATATACAAAATATAAACCACCTACCTTTACCATCAAAGACAAATGCTCTGGCTACAAATAAAGTTGGAAAGTAAGTTCCTTACATAAATGAGACTTTTTAGAGCGGGTCGTTTCAATAGGGCACTAACTAATATAAATCTCTAAAACATTGTTAATTGACCACACACAAATAAAATAAATAAACCAAAGGTTACTTTAAAAAAAATATTTTTAACTCAACACAAAATAAACAAACTAAATTAAAATTGAAGAAAAAACACTTACAATTAAACAAACAATAAAACATTGGATATCAATTAAAGAATGCAAGAAAAATGAATTACAATACAGTATAATTCTTTTTGTCTTGTAAATTAATATTTCTATCATTAGTAGAACTACTTGAAAATTTAAATAAATACCTTACATAAAATGAATAAATCAAAGTTTTGGCGCCTTATAAAATTACCGACTTGAATTATGAATTGTTAGTAATCTGTAAAATTCTGATTCCATATGATTCAGAATAAAAATGGTCGAAATGCCACAAAATTCCATCTCTCTTCATAAACAAATCTTGTATTGTTAATTAAATTTGGGTTAATCAACACCAGTTGTATTTCGGACATAAGGTAATTCCATTTAGATTTATTGAATAATAAAATTTCTATTATCCAATCCCATTCCAATGTTCATTAATAAACTTTATAATAAAAAAAGATTTTTCTTTCCACAAAAGAAAATTCAAACGCTAAATAACTTCACGGCACTGTTTAATTATTTAATTAATAAATTATTTTTAATT
This sequence comes from Agrypnus murinus, assembly GCA_929113105.1. NCBI lineage: Eukaryota > Metazoa > Arthropoda > Insecta > Coleoptera > Elateridae > Agrypnus > Agrypnus murinus. The sequence continues at coordinate 85,687,768 of OV816024.1, forward strand.
AAATTGATTATTATTAATTACACTACTTAAATTAAAAAACTTTACAATTCTTAACATTTTGACCTAACAATAAAACATAACCTTAAATTTGTGACAGGACGTTGATTTTGACGTTAGTTAACCTCAAACTATTCTAAATTCTTTGCTCTGCATGTAAACCCGTGGTTTGCACAGATGATTTTTTTTCGAGAGAACCTCATCAGATTTCCATCTCAATTTATATGTTTTCAAGAAACAAAAGAAAAACTGGTTATTTTTATAACAGAATGCACTAAATTAGTAACTATTTTTAGTGGGAAACAATTGAATTAAATTGTTACTAAAACTACATAACCATATTGTTATTTAAAACTAAACTAATTGTTTAAAGAAATATTATAAATCGATAGAGGAGAATTTCCTCTTTTTAATGATGTAAAAAACTTATATTAAAATGTAAACATACTCGTAAGCTTAGGATTGAATGGCAACCAACTTAATTTTCCACTAAACAGAAACATTATTGAAAGTAGAAATAAATGTTTACAAACGTTTTGTTACTTCCTTTTCTTGTTATAAACTTTTCACTTTATCTCTTCTTCTTCCTTATCCTCTTATCCTTAAATACTATAGAACTATAATTACACAAATTTTGATACCCAATTCCTAACTAATACCTAATTTACATATTTTCAGAATACTACGGTTGAACACAGTAATCTTTGTTTTTTAAATGCCCAGATCTTCTACAATAAATGATCCCTATATTGGCATTTATGTCTCACTTGTACTCACTCAAGAACTTACTTGACAACATTATAATAAAATAATTAAACCCACAGACTTTTATCTTGGCAAAGAACTAAATTATTAAGTACTAAAATCGTTGATTCTCAAGAAAACTTTACAAATTTTATAAACTAAACCTGCAGGTTAGTCAATAAATCCTTGCATATACCTTCACTAGCCTGCCCATCTGTTGTAGGTGAAAACAATCCTTGAAACGGCTTTAAAACTTATTTATCTATAAAAATCATATAGCGATAGCTCAACGTTGGTTAACCCAAAAAATTACCAAAATTTAAGAGGAAAATCAACTTTAAAATGTATCCTTTTTCGTTTTACTTTGTTATAGAGTGTTTCTCTATCAAAATGAAACATTTTTTATTTAATATTTTAAAAGAAAATTGGTGAAAATTAGATTCGCCTAAGAGTTGTGCAACCCAAACAGCATGTATGTAAATGTTATTGCTTAGAGCATGTCATATCATGACAGTGTGTTCGAGGGATGTAATGGAGTGAATAAAAACGAAAATATCGCCAGGAATTTTTAATAATATTATTAAATTAACATAATCATCATAAGACCATAAACATAAGATGCGTAGTCCTCACTGTTTCAGTGGTACTTTTCAGTCTAGACTTCTGGAGCACATGATTATGTGCAGTAACACAAGCCGCGCGTAATCGAGTTCAAGTTATTTAAAAGAGGAGTGCTCGGTTCGTATGTCATGTGCATGTTTTACTGTTCTAATTTTAAACAATAATAATTCAATAATGCTATATCACCTGTCTATTAACAAAATATTACACAATATTAAAGTAGCATAACGACTAAACTAATAACGAATAATAATAACGTTTTAATTATTTTAATTCATTAGATCACTATCTATTTAGTAGCAATATGGACGTTATGTATTTGACATAAGAGGGAGAAAAAACTTTGTCATAAGAGGGCAGAAAAGAAGCCTTATATGCCCTCAAAACAGGACATTTAGAAAGCATTTTGTGACCAGGTAGGCGAAAAAAATCTTTTACTTTATAGAACTAAAAATAGTTCTATTTTTGATAAATAATTAACTCTTTAGAGATTACAAAATTAATGTAGCCCAGGGCGTCAGAGAGACTAAATCCTCGTCTGGAAAGAACAATTCCAATTTCATTATCGATGGTTTAAAAGAAAAAATAAACAATCTCTAGATATTACTGCAATTTAGGAAATATTTTACTTCATTTAATGACGCAAAACATTAACTATCACAAGAACTTTGTAAAAGTCCGTTGAAAGTTCAGCAAGAGTGTAAAGTTCGTAACCCACCAATACCACAACTGCTTTACTGCTACAGTATCCAATATCGTTTACGCTGAAAAGTTGTAAAGCGTAATAAATAAACGCAGAAATATCCCAATTTTCTTGGAATACAAGAAAGTTTGATTAAAAAGTTGCAGTTGCATTCTAGGGAAACAATGCTGTACATTAATTCTGATTCCCACAACATTTACAACTGTTATCTCATTTAATGAGTCGCCTACGTAAAGTAGAATAGTTGTTCTACTATACCTTTTATGGTCCAGAAAAATGCATTGATGTGTGGGTTTTACAGATAGCAATTCCAATGTCTACTTTTAAGTGTTTAGAAATATAGAAATAGTGTTAGAGCGTATGCAGTTTTACAGCAATAAAAAGAAGCTTTAGTAATTTTATGGAACTATATCGTTTAGAAATTCCCGATCTTAACGGAGATCGATTCAGCAGATCATTATTTTGTCTCTTTCCCTAATTCTTTCATCGGTTTTGTTTTATTTTTTATAGCTGCCAGCTGTAATTATCACAAATGGAAAAGCACCGTGCATAGCGAATCTATAACAGTAAGACCATTACGTCGAATTGAAATAAATTGGAATGCAAGTGAAAAAAATGTTTTGATACTTATTGCATTAATGTCGCAGACTCTAAAATTCTTATTTTAATGGAAAATAGATAACTACTGTGTCGATATAAATTTCAATGTTTTCATTTTCAAAAGTTGACATTAAGAGCTGTTTTATTTTCATATATATCATAAAATACTTAACAGTTTTGATAATATTCTCGAGTAGTACGAAATATTGGGAAACATGATATGTTATTACAAACAGAAACAAAAACAATATTATTGATATATATTGCAGTGATATACTCATAAAAAGAAAATTCCAAGTTCTGGGCAGCAATTATAATTGAGGTGAAATTCAATAAAACAATAGTATAAATATATCACTACAGTATTTTTTTAAATAACAATTCTGCCCTGTCACTAGCTCAGATTTAATCTGGGTTAAGCAATCGACAAATATCTGTTTTATCTGAAATAAATCAACCTTACCTTGCCAAATTTTGTATCAATGAGTCCACCTGTAATGAGGACACCTGGGCTGGTAAAATTGTAACAAGCTGCTAAACAAATTATTTCCACACAAGAAAAAAATAAACAACAAACAAAATCCACAATTATAAATATAAACAAAATTTTATTTAATCATAAATAAACAAAACATAAAAAAATAATGGGAGAGAGACTAATTACTCTCCTAACTACCAATTAGCCTTTTTTTTATTGTTGGGGATTTCTACCTATTTTTTATTTTATCTAATCTACAAATTCAAAATCAAATAAAAATTAAATATTTTTTTTTATAAAAAAATTTACTAAATCTCAATTTAGTAAATTTTCTTTTTCATGAAATTAGGTTAACCTTTCTCAAAACTTTTTAATTATACAGTTATATTCTTTAATAGTTTCAATGTAAAATAGTTCGATATCTCTTTAATAAAATGTTTGTCCGAAATAATTTTTGACTGGCCAGTATAATGAATTTTAAATCACTTACGATTTTCCACACACTAGATACATCCTCTAACCGATCCCAGGAACAACAGACTGCTTTAATAACCACTGCCAACCTCTTCACTGGTGGAAGTGAAAATTGCTTGATTGCAATAAAATGAAATCTTCTTAAAAATTTTTTTTATCAGATTAAACTTTTGATCTGATAGGAAGCCATCCAAATCGATTCTATAATTTATATTCTTCTGGGAATTATGACGATAGCGTAAGTTATATATATTTTTCTTGCACGAAATCTTATTTTGTTTTATATCCATATCCTCCCTTTATTTTTTAAATTATGAAAATGCATGTTTTTAAAGGTTAATCAACATAGAAACAACACAACCTCCTCTCACTGCATTCTGGAGATTACTCATTGTTTTTCTCATTGTAATTTACATTAAAAACATATAGAAACAAAAACAATATAATACTATCAAGTAATCCATGGATTGAACTGTCATTTAACATTTTTCAATAAAATATAAATTACTTTAAGTTTTTCATTTGATTACATAAAAAGAAACCCCAACACTTCCTTAAAATAACAATATAACATTTCTATCTAAAAAAACCAACAATAACTTACAATTTGAGTCGAACGAACCAAATTCACACGGTCGACTAAAATTGTATAAATTTCCATTTAAATAGGTCCACATACCAATTTTACCCGTTAATCTGTACACAATATGTTTATTTAACTTTTCCCATTAGTTTGACATCAAAAAACAAATACTTAAGATACAAAATTAACTAAAAATGAAATTCTACTATCGGCACAGGTCTGTGGACATTTTTAAATTGAATTGGCTAAAAAAACACACATTGAACTACAAAAACTTTATACAGCTTACACAGCCAAGATGTTAACCAACAAAACTCCAACAATAACTTCATAAACCTACATAAATTAAATTAGAACTGTGGCTCGACAAACCAACACTAGGAACCGTAAAAAGAAAAATCACCCATTCTTGAAAATTAAGTAAGGTAAGTAACATTTATATATGCAAATCTACTCATAATAGCCCGTTTTATTTAATTATAGGTGCATTTTATCAAATCTGAGCTATTGACGGAAGATTAAGAAAATATTTCAACGTACCAGTCGTTGTATTAAAAATTACAATTATAAAGTTATATACACACTTAACTAGTATCCTTTTGTTGAAATATAAAACTTTTTATGCATGTTAACATAATATGAATAAATTATTCCACTAAAGAAATCCTTTTTTAAATTATTTTCAAAATTTGAGGTTATGTAATGAATAGATCGGAACGTTAAATAACCTTGCATGAAATTTAACTTTAACAAGAAAATATCGCAAACAGGATGTATTTATCTAAATTCCTGTGTTTAGCTGGCTTCAACCGTACTTTTGAAACTATAAAATAAACCTTTTAACATGGATTAGTTTATGAACGCCTGAAAGATAGGCAACCCAAATTACCTATATAAAATTTTTAACTGCATATAACAACATTTCCCTCTCTATAAATTGAATTGCAAATATTCCCAAATATTCAATTGAATTTATACAACTCTAATAATAGTGTAAACTATTTATAACAAAATTAAACTCATCTATTTTTAATTTTCCGCAAGATAAGGATATAATAAACTTACATGAAATTTTCCCCTTATTCTCTCTGAGTCAATAAATTTTAAATTGTATGTATCATTAAATTTCTCTGTTATTATGAAAGGACCTTCAAAAGGCAATAGAAATTTTCCTACAACTCCTCCCTTTGCATCTGCCCTTTTTAAAGTTCTTATTATTACCTTTTCCCCTATCTGAAAAATTGTTCTGGTTTTAATTTTATTATTTTGTTTTTGCACATAATTTCTAGAATTTTGTTCCAACCTATTTCTGACTTTAATTAATTTTTGCTCAAAACTTATATCTTGTTCTTCCACAATCGTCCAAGGTCTATCCGGATATGTTCGAGTCATTAACAATGTTGGGCTTTCTTTTGTTATTGTGTTTGGTACATCATTAATAAATGATTCTATCCTATTTAAATAAGCCTGCCAATTACCATGCCTTTCATAAATTAACAATATTCTAAGATATTTATTTATTTCTTGTATATATCTTTCACAAGGATTACCCTGTGGATGCCTAATGCTACAAAAAGTTATTCTTATTTCTTTTTCTGCCCAATAATTAATAAATCTATCATTTTTAAAATAAGTTGCATTGTCCACAAGAATTCTGTTAGGTTTTCCTACAGTTTGAATATAATTTTCTAAACATTGAATTATTATATCAGTGGTGTAATAGACGCATGGATATAACTTAACATATTTTGTGAAAACATCAACAATTACTAGAATATGTTTAAATTTTTACTTCTAACTAAATTTGATAAGAAATCAATAGCTATTATATCCATTGGATTTTTAACTTGAATAGATTGGATTAAATTTTTATTGACATGATTCTTAAATTTTGCTAAACAACAAATATGACATTTAGTTAACTCTTGTTTTATAGTGGTTAAGTCATTTTTTGAATAAAGATTTTCTCTAAAAATCATCCAAGTTTTTCTAATTCCTATATGAGCATACTTTTGATGAAAATAATTTTCAATATCTTTAGTATGAGCAAAACCTGTAACATATAATTCTACATTTCCTATCTTTTTCATAATAATATTTTCATTATTTAAATAAAAACCTTTAAATTGATTATCATTTTCTCTAATTTTAACTTTCAAATCGTAAGCTCATCTAATTATTGTTGTGTTTTTAAATAATTTAAAGTAAAAATGCCGTCATTATCTTCAAGTAAATTTGCTCCTATCAATATTTCATTTGCCCTAATTTCTTTTTCCTGTTATCTGGATAGTTGATCCGCCGTAATATTTTTCTTTCCAGGGATGTATTTTAAATCAAATTTAAATTCTTGTAATAACAAGGTCCATCTGTATATTCTACTATTTGAAAACCTAGTTGTCAATATGTGTGTTAGAGCTGCATGATCTGTTTCTACAATAAAATAAGTACCCGTTAAATAATATTTAAATTTTGTGACTGCAAAAACTAACGCTGCCATCTCTTTTTCAGATACTGTATAATTCTTTTCATAGGATCTAAGTACTCTAGAAATAAAACAAATTGGGAAATTGGTGTTGTCCTTTCTTTGTATTAATTCTGCTCCCAGCGCATTTTCTGAGGCGTCAATTCTTAAAATAAAATGTTAACTATAATCCGGGTGAAATATTTTAATATTATTGTAAAAACTATCTTTCAATTCTATAAATGCATTTTCCTTTTCTTGATCTCATTTCCATTTAACCCCTTTCTTCAATAGTTCCAATAAACATATAAGTTTCGTGGACAAATTAGGAACAAATTTTCTATAATAATTTAAAACTCCTATAAATCCCCTTAAAGTCTTTAAATTCTTTGGCCTAGGAGAATTTTTAATTTCTTTAACTCTATCTTCGTCTATCGTAATCCCTTTTGTATTTATTTCATACCATAAAAATTTAACTGTATCCTTATAAAATTCGCATTTATCTAAATGAATTTTTAATCCATTTAAATTTAATTCTTTTAAAATCATCTCAAATTGTTTTAAATGTACTGTTTCATTTTCACTAAATATTAAAATGTCATCGATATAATGGATACAAAATTCATTAAATTTATCTAAAATACATTGCATAGCCCTAACTAGTGCTGCACTTGATGTTGACAATCCAAAAGGTACTACTCTAAATTGGTAGACTACTCCATCTACACTGAAACCTGTAAATTTCCTAGAATATTTTTCTAATGGAATTAACCAAAAATAATTTTTAAGATCTATTTTTGAAAATACATTCTTATTCCCTAATCTTCCTATTAATGAATCAATGTTTTGGGAGCTTCAAATTGTGGTATAGTTCGTTCGTTGATTTTCCTCGTATCAAAACAGATTCTGATACTATTATCCTTTTTTTTACAATAACCAAAGGATTAATAAATTCTGTTCTTGCTTTTTCTATGATTCCATCTTTAAGCATTGATTGTAATTCATCCCTTACATTTTCTCTATACGCGTATGGTACCGGATATGTTTTGCAATTAAAATAAGATTGATCATTGACTTGTATTTTGTGCTCATAATTTTTTTGCAAAAAAAGTTTTTTTATTACCAAGTTCTATATTATCTTTTAATATTTTAATCATTTGATCTTTATATTTTTCATCACAATTTATTTTAGTAATTGCATTTTAAATTATTATTTTGAAATGTTTTAATACTGTTATTTGCATAAACTAACTGACTTTCATTCTGATTAATAAAATTAACATTGGTTTCGAGATCTAAAATTCCTCCCTCTGGATCATGCTCATATTTAACCCAATTAATTTTTTTATCACCTATTTCTATTAAAGCAAGTTCCACATCAATTTTAACATTGTATTTCTTTAAAGTGTCCATACCTATTATTATTGGAATTGTTAAATCTGGGACGATCAATAATTCTAAAGATAATTTAATATCCTCGACATACACATCATAATATAATTTCTTTTAAATTGCTGTTAATTTTTTCTTATTTGCAGTTATTAAATTTATATTTTTGATATTGATGATAGAATTTTTAAATTTTTCCATATTGTCCAAAACAAATTTTTGATTAATTAAAGAACATTCTGCCCCGGTATCAAGTAACGATAAAAAAGTTTGATTAAAAATGCTTATATTAATAAAAGGTAAATTTTGTATTAATGTATTTTGATTTAAATTAAATTCTAAATTGTTTTTATCTGTACCATCGTTCGGAATTTTGATGAATTCTTTTGGATGAGTATTACAATGTTGAATCATGGTACTATTATTTAAAAATCCTGACGTTCTTCAGTTTCGAATAGATTATCCTCTACCGTTCTTGATTCCCTGTTCTGACTTGACCTAGCCCCTAAATTACATTGGACAATATTCTGATTCCTATTCCTGTTTTGGTTTCTATCCTGATCCCAATCATCTGTCCTCCCATTATGATTTCGTTGTTCCCTCTTATAGTCCCTATTCTGCCTACCATTATTATTATCATAATTTGAATTATAATAGTTTCTTTGTGGATAATTTTGATTCTGGTCTCTTCGATAGTTGTTATTACCATTATTTGAATTATAATTCCTATTTTGATTAAATCTATTATTATAATTATTTCTGTTTTGATTAAATCTATTAGTATAATTATTTCTATTTTGATTGTTAAAATTTTGATTTCCTGAATTCCTATTTTGTTGATTATAACCGTCTCGATTCTCCCTTTTTATCCCTGTGTCCCAGTTATCACGAATATCATATCTTTTAACTAGTTTAATTAACCCATCCATTGTTCTTATCTCATCTAATAAAACTTTACTTTTTATTTCATCTTCAAAATGAGCAGATAATTGTATGACTATAATTGCTTCAGTCAAACCGGCATCCAATTGATTATATAAATGGAATTTCTTTATGGCATAATCTTCCCTTGAAATTCCTATATAACTATTATATTTTCCCTGTCCTAGCTCTATTCTTACTCTTTCCTGTTTTTCTAATCCCCAATATTTATTTAAAAATAACATTTCAAAACCCTCAAAATTCAAGCATTTATCCTCTATTGTCTCAAGCCATAATTCAGCGTTACCTCTCAATGCACTTTTAATAAAATTTAGTTCTGTATTTTTATTGTAATTGTTTTTTAACATCAAGTTCATTTGTGAAAGATAAACCTTCAAATTTTTTATAAACGTTTTGGGATTTATTCCATAACTTCCATTAAATTTTGTTAGATTATTATCATTAACATTTCCTATCACTATTGAACTAGCTCCTTGGTTATTATTATAACCTCCCTCAATAAATCCTTTAACCTGCCCATCTAAATGATCAACTTGGGCCTCTATCTGATCACACCTTGACTCTGTATCTTTTATTACTTCATTGATAATCCCATCAACTTCTTTTTTATGTATTTCTAACTCTTTATTAGAGTTTTCTATTTTTTCTCTAAATATGAACTTATTTGCTCCTGTTCTCCCCTTAAATGTCCAATTTTTTTAACTAGATCTAATTTAGCATCTACATTTCGCTCCAATCTCTATATTTGAATATCTATTTTTTGGTTCTATTCCACTAATCTCCTGTCTTAGCTTTTCCTGACTCTTATGTATCCCACTAATATCCTGTTTATAATTAAGTTCTAACCTTGCCTGTCCCTGATTAATTTTCTGTTCTAACCCACTAATAGCTTTTAATAACATCTGTATCGCATCTGAATCCCCTGACCTACTAGCTTCTACATTCTCTAATTGTTCATCTCCTTCCATTTCGACATTTAAATTATCATCCCTCTCACCTTCAATCATCCTACGTTCTTTTAAACTTTCAAATTTTAATTTTTTATTTAATAGGCGTTTCTCCCTCTCAGTTTTCTGATCCATTTAAAATATTATTGTATCTATTCCCAACTAAATAAACTTAATTTAATTCCAAAAGTGCCCTTAAATTTTGTCAAAATTGCCTCACGTTTTGGGCGACATATAAAAATGCAGTGATATACTCATAAAAAGAAAATTCCAAGTTCTGGGCACCAACTATAATTGAGGTGAAATTCAATAAAACAATAGTATAAATATATCACTACAATATTTTTTTTAATTTTTAAATAACAATTCTGCCCTGTCACTAGCTCAGATTTAATCTCGGTTAAGCAATCGACAAATATCTCTTTTATCTGAAATAAATCAACCTTACCTTGCCAAATTTTATATCAATGGGTCCACCTGTAATGGTGACACCTGGGCTGGTAAAATTGTAACAAGCTGCTAAACAAATTATTTCCACACAAGAAAAAATAAACAACAAACAAAATCCACAATTATAAATATAAACAAAATTTTATTTAATCATAAATAAACAAAACATAAAAAAAATAATGGGAGAGAGACTAATTACTCTCCTAACTACCAATTAGCCTTTTTTTTATTGTTGGGGATTTCTACCTACTTTTTATTTTATCTAATCTACAAATTCAAAATCAAATAAAAATTAAATATTTTTTTTATAAAAAAATTTACTAAATCTCAATTTAGTAAATTTTCTTTTTCATGAAATTAGGTTAACCTTTCTCAAAACTTTTTAATTATACAGTTATATTCTTTAATAGTTTCAATGTAAAATAGTTCGATATCTCTTTAATAAAATGTTTGTCCGAAATAATTTTTGACTGGCCAGTATAATGAATTTTAAATCACTTACGATTTTCCACACACTAGATACATCCTCTAACCGATCCCAGGAACAATAGACTGCTCTAATAACGACTGCCAACCTCTTCACTGGTGGAAGTGTAAAATTGCTTGATTGCAATAAAATTAAATCTTCTTAAAATTTTTTTTATCAGATTAAACTTTTGATCTGATATGAAACAAAACAATATAAACAAATATAGAAACAAAAACAATATAATACTATCAAGTAATCCATGGATTGAACTGTTATTTAACATTTTTCAATAAAATATAAATTACTTTAAGTTCTTCATTTCATTACATAAAAAGAAACCCCAACACTTCTTTAAAATAACAATATAACATTTCTATCTAAAAAACCCAACAATAACTTACAATTTGAGTCGAACAAACCAAATTCACACGGTCGACTAAAATTGTATAAATTTCCATTTAAATAGGTCCACATACCAATCTTACCAGTTAATCTGTACACAATATGTTTATTGAGCTTTTCCCATTAGTTTGACATCAAAAACAAATACTAAAGATACAAAGTTAACTAAAAATGAAATTTTACTATCGGCACAGGTCTGTGGACATTTTTAAATTGAATTGGCTAAAAAAACACACATTGAACTACAAAAACTTTATACAGCTTACAAAGCCAAGATGTTAACCAACAAAACTCCAACAATAACTTCATAAACCTACATAAATTAAATTAGAACTGTGGCTCGACAAACCAACACTAGGAACCGTAAAAAGAAAAATCACCCATTCTTGAAAATTAAGTAAGGTAAGTAACATTTATATATGCAAATCTACTCATACTAGTCCGTTTTATTTAATTATAGGTGCATTTTATCAAATCTGAGCTATTGACGGAAGATTAAGAAAATATTTCAACGTACCAGTCGTTCGTTGTATTAAAAATTACAATTATAAAGTTATATACACACTTAACTAGTATCCTTTTGTTGAAATATAAAACTTTTTATGCATGTTAACATAATATGAATAAATTATTCCACTAAACAAACCCATTTTTTAAATTATTTTCAAAATTTGAGGTTATGTAATAAATAGATCGGAACGTTAAATAACCTTGCATGAAATGTAACTTTAACAAGAAAATATCGCAAATAGGATGTATTTATCTAAATTCCTGTGTTTAGCTGACTTCAACCGTACTTTTGAAACTATAAAATTAACCTTTTAACATGGATTAGTTTATGAACGCCTGAAAGATAGGCAACCCAAATTACCTATATAAAATTTTTAACTGCATATAACACAACAATATGAAGAATTGAAAAAAATATTTTATGCACATAGCAAATTAGAATCTTATAGAAAAGACACTAACATTCCTATTTGCATGTATAATACATATAATAAAATAAAAACATTCTGTTTAGGTCTTAGAAAGACTACTATTTAAAATATTGGTATTTTTTTGAAAAGAGGATAGGAGATTTCGGACGGAAACCCTTTTTAAATATAATTGAATAGAAAGTACAAGTTTACTTAATGCAAGACCAAATGGAAGCTTCTTACTGAAACTAATTCCTTTCTCTTTATTGATTGTCTATACACATGTTGTGAATAATTTGTATGTCTTTGAAATAGTAAAAATCCCGCGTTTCGAAGGATACAAGTAATATTAAGAAAGTTCTAACCATCTCGTTTACTTATAGCCCAGTCTGTGGTTAAAATGTATTATTTTTCTTACCGCATCCAAAAGTTTTCCTGTAAGACCTGTGTTTGTGAGTTGTTGTGAATGGATTATAAATTATTGTTACATAAGAATGGTCAGTCAACATATTTGGTGACTATTATCTTTCTCTACATCTTCAATTTCTTAGTATATAGAAACTTTTACAATGCTCAGAGCCGGCGTGAGCTTTTGCGCGGAGTCGGGTTCCGGTAAACGAACTGAACCCTCCTCGCGCCATCCCTGACCATACTCATTACTACAGGAATGGGTAGATGCAATAGGAAAAAGTCTAAAGTGAATGTGAATCAAAAAAATGGATATTTAGGGACATGGATTTGAAATGTCCCAGAAAACTTTTGTGCAATATTTGTGAAACACGGGCCAAGTATTTTCATCAAAGAAGGGATCCTCCATTACAACAGTATTAGTGGTCCAGTAAATACGCCTTCCTTCGCAACAATTAGTCTAGAACTCTTAATGTACGGACGACACGACCATTGTACTTACTGATATGCATAGATAGGTAATTCGTCTAGATTTCAGAATATTGTGCAACTATTTTATTAGCAACAAGCAGTTTTCTGTATAAAGTGAGTACATTCCGTAAACAAACTGTACCTTAGACCAGTAGTTCTCAACCTTTTAATGTTTGAGACCCAACTTCTCATATCAATTTTAAGCGCGAAGCCCTTCCTATGATTTTGCGGAATCCTAATTTATTTTTCTTTTAATACGCTGCTAATACGCGGTAACAAGGCTAGAATAGCAAAATCACGGCACATTTGGCAACACAAAAAACTAATCACTTTTTAATTTTTTTTAATGCCGAATGTTTGAATTACAAATTAAAGTTTACTCGTTATTTTTTATTTTAAGATATCGTATAACTTTATTGACGGTCTGGATGTGTTATTAAACATGCACCCCTGACTTACCCACCCAGTGCAATACAATGATTTGTACTTAAAGATTCCTGGGTTGTTGTCCTGGGAATAGGGTTGAGCATATCATCATAGGAATCGGTGCTGAAGTTCCAATGGCTGTTGCACGATCCGATACTTTGGCTAACAGTACATTATTTATTGAACGCATAAATAGGCTTTTAAGCTTTCCCGCGTTGGGTATAACCGCAATATAAAAATACTTTTTGTACCACCTGTATATAAAGCGTTATTTTACTCCCTTAAGCATGGAGTTGAAATGTCACGATCTTTCACCCTAGAGATTAAAAGCATTTCCATGGTGACAACCACAATTTTTAAGAGTTGCTACCGATTATTATGTCCGTACATGTACCAAGCTTGTTTAGGTAAACAACTATAATCTTGGTGTTTGTCAAAATTCTCAAAATTCAAAAATTTTTGGGATTAAAAGCATTACATCGTGCAAAAAATAGCGTATGTAGCACAGAACTGGTGTTTTTTATTTCCGGTGTAATTATATTACTCGAGTATGTAATTATATCTGAATATACTTTTTTTAAATATTTTTCTATTATTTTTCAATAGTACATCAATCCTCTATCTTCAATCTCTGAATTCTGGATTTGGAGAAATATACTACAGTGGTGAGACGACTAATAAAAACCGTCAAAAGTCTAGACCGGGTGTCCACTCTCAAAGTCGATCGTAGGCAACTAACATTGTACATTTTACGTTTATGTATTTTGCTGTATTTCTATGCTAAATCAATAAATATTAAAGTAATAAACAGTTTAAATAGTCGTTAACAAATTTTAACGTTTGAACCGTCATTATTAAGTTCATAATAACCAAGTGTTTATACGCTAGAGTGAAACAATTTTTATCTACAACCACCATAGAAAGTTGCACATTCAGCACAATCTAGTAACCGTGGAAATGACTAATTGCATACAGTTTCTAAAGTGAACAGTAATGACCGTGAAAAAGGATTTCTTGCGATCAGTAGTTCTATTAAAACGCCATAGATGTCAGCACATGCAAAATTATAATGTTAGTAATTATTTGAAATATAAAATGTTATACATTTTAAATAAAGGTTAATTTATTTTGTTTAATTATTGTTTTACATTAAATTATATTTTGAATGCAAATCCATCTAGAAAAATTATCTCTTGCGCGGGGAATGGAACTCTGTACCGCCTGTTTGCAAAGCTACACCTCATACCGTTCAACTATCTAGGCGTCTTGACATAAAATTTGGTTATTCTCATTATATAAAGTTATTAAAAATTGTTATTCGATTAACGTAAAATGGATTAATTTTTTACGTTATTATATAATTGTTAATATAATATTATTCATTATTATTGCTAAATTATCTTTTGCTAAATTAGAATTTTCTATCTATCCTTTGATATTATCGTTAGTATCATTTGATGCACAGTCATTCTCTTTCTATTGATACCATTATCTTTCTTGTAGTTAAATTTGGCGAGCAGGAATCACCAAAAACGTTCAATACTATGTTAAATGTATATGTTCTAGTTTGAGAACGAACAGACTGTATATCAGCTCAATTGATCTGCACTTGTATGTACTATTGATTTCATAATGATCTAGGACAGCAACGCTAATATGACGATGTTTTTTTTTTCAGTGTAAATGCATAGGATAAAATAATAAAATATGCCTACTTAACATAATGTTAGCCTTGCTAATTATTATGAAGCCAATAGTACACTGTGTATTGTGATGTTATGATTCTTTCTTACTTAAATAAATGAACTCTATTATTATTAGAACCAAACTACATATAATTTACCCATACTAGCTCTAGCAAAAGACTATAATCTCAGTTTGTCGGGGTTCAAAACTTTATTATTAAAAGTAAGTACTTTCATATTTTTGATTTACATTAATTAAATAGATAGAATTTTGTACATTATTTGTACTTTTCAAAATTAAATATTCTTATGCAATCACATAAACTGATTTATGTGACAATTTTTATTATTATTTTAGCACAAGTTCATTAAAATTTTGGGCTTCTTTAACTTTTATAAAACCCAATACACAAATATACTTAAGTTACCTTTCACTTTCTTGGGATGCAACAGAGCAATGCCTTCTTTATGCATTGAACAGAGGCACTTAATTCTTCCTTACCTCATACTCCAACACCTAACCACGAACCATACTCTTTTTTCTTGATTAAACCCTCCAAGTATAAAGACTTCCAAATCAATTATTTTAGTAGTATTTAATACCCATTTCTCTTCTTTATTCTTCTTTCCTCTTCATTTCCTTTGTTGCAATATATTTTTTTTATATGTTATATACCTTTACATTTTTGAATAAATAAAGAAATGCAAAAACTTCCAACCAATTTACTTCATTTAATTATTTCTTCCTTTAATTAATTATAAATTTTTATACATATTTATATTTTTAATAAATTTTTATCTTCCATTACATTTTTAAAATTTTCATTCTCCTCTCTTTTATTTTTCTTTTTATCTCAACAACTTGATCCTTATATCTAATTGTACATTTTTATAGATTTTTATTATCAACAATATGAATGTACCCTTGGTAACCGAAACTGTTTAAATATATACTTACTTCCAACAAACAAAAAGAGTTGAATCTTTTGAAATCATTAATAATTTATTTTTATAATAGAACTGGATCAAAATTGGCATGTACATAAAGCCATAAATGATTAAATACGAGAAATGAACCAAAATCACCACTATAAAAGCACTACAGTATGTACGTATATACAGTGTCTGCCATAAAGTTAGATCCATATGGAAAAAAATTTTAATATTCTGATTGAAAAAAAACTTGGTGGGCAATCAATCACCTATGCTTCCAAAACTACTTCAAATACGCCATGTCAAAGTTGACAGGTGATGTTACGTATCTGTCAAATTCGCTATTTAAAAAATCGGCGAAAAATCAACTTATTTGTTAAAAAATGAAAATCGAGAACGTTCTATTTTTTTGTTGATAATTTTAATATTTTTAAAAAATACCTACATTATTGAATATTATTAGCAAAATATGCTATGCACTTGTTGCCTTTCCACTCATTTAAAGCGTTTTTAATGATTTCAAAATAGTCAGTTATGGGGGTGTAGTTATCAAAAAATGTTAAAAAACAAATTTTCTATATGTCAGAATATCTCGTTCAAACTCGGTATGTGGATGTAAAATGTCATTAAAAAAATTTTTTTCTTAATAAAACGTTTCGAATTTGATAGAACCTAATGCCACCTGCCAACTTTGACATGGCGTATTTCAAGTATTTTTGGAAGCATTTGCAGCATTTTTGGAAGTTATTTTCCAATCAAAATATTTAAAAAATTTACCATATGTATTCAACTTTAGGCAGACACTGTATAATATACAGTTTATTATTTTGGCATGCCAGTTTCTCTGGTTTATTATTTTGTATAATTAGTTAATACTTTAGTATTTCTTTGTATTTTAATATGGTTATGTTTAATGTTGCATATATATATATGACCGTTTTATTAAAATTAAAAGTAAGTATTTTGTTTACTCTTACAAAGAATTGCTTTTATTTTTTAATTGATTATTTGCTTATAATTAGTCAAATAGAAACGCCACTAAATTTAACTTTTTGTTAAAGAAATTAATTATTTGCAAACACAAAATATAATTTCTAAAATTTGTTGTTTGATGTAACTACAACGCGAAGAAAAGTTTACAGTTTGCAATAGTTTGATGAGTAGAAAATGATAAGTAAATATTTTTACTTCGTTGACTTTTAATTAACAAAACACAGCCAGCAGTATAAAAGCGAAACCTTTAATCATTTTCTACAGAAGTAAAATGATTCTTCTACGTATTTTATGTTTTACAATTTTAGTAACTTCGTCTATAGAACAAGAACTTTTTGAAATTATACAATTTCGTAATGATAATACTGCAAGAGCGCGACAAGCCTACTTCACTAGGACCTTTTTAAAACTGTATACCGGTTTCTCTTTGATGTTTCACACAGAAAACATTACCACCTACAGGATAACCTACTTGCTGAAACTAGTTCACAATGATGTTTTTGGAGAGGTTGTCATCCTTAACCAAGATACTTTAAAATATGTTGATTTTCAACAAAGAAAAGGTTCACCTTTCTTACATTTGGTTTTATTAAAGGATCCTGACAAGTTTTCCAGTTTCTTGAAAATGCCTGGGTGTCTAATAAGTACCGACGTTGTGGCTTTTGTTTTATTATCTAACGAAAAAGCACTTGAGAATGCGTTTTGGAAAATGCCAAAATTAGATTGGGCTGGAAATGTTGTAATCTTATCAATTTGTGAGTTTACAGTTTCTATATACCACGTATGCTACTACTGCGGAAACTGCTCTAGAAAATTACATCATTTACAGAGCGGGAACACAACTTCAGTGAAAATTGATAAAGCACAACTACTCGCTCGGAATTTCAGTAATTTTTATAATCATCGCTTTAAAGTTGGATATGTCGACAGTTTTCCATTTATGTTATGCGAGCTTTATGAACGGGGCAAACAAAACGAAGAAGTTCCTAAAAGATGTATTCGAGCCACTGGACTAGAGATGGGACTATTGGACGTATTAAAAAAGAAACTGAATTTTACATACGAACTGTATGAATACAGCTATTCATTAAGTAAATATGACAAAGATATTAATAGAGAAGGCTCCCAAAAGCTTGACTTTATAATCGGTGGACTGTCAATTACGGCCGCTACTGCACCTAGAATGTCTTTCACATCAACACTTGCATTTGAACCAGTCACTTTTCTTTATATTCCCAGGAAATCCGAATATTCAGACTTATTTGACAATTTTAAACCTTTTAAAGGATGCTTATGGATTGCTGTAATTGCTGCTACGCTTTGGTTTTCTTTGAGTTTATATATTTGCATGAGGATACTGAGTGGCAGCAATGATAGAGGGTATTTACCACTTTCAACCTGCTTCAAAGTAAGTTGCACGATAGAATTATTATACAATAGTCCCACATCATAAATATTCAAAAAATAATGTTTTAGATTTATGATAACATTTTGAACATCAAATCTTTTCCCTAGTGTCCCTCCACAAGGAACTATTAATTTAATAAAAATTATGTTAGAAAAGAATAATACAAACCCTATAATCTTAATGAAATAATAAATTTATTAAATATTTGCATTAACTAAAACTATTTTAAATTTAACGATCAGATGTACTGCAGTAATGAAGGCTTAATAATGGGTAACCCCTTAAGTCTTCTTTTAGCAGAAATTTTCAAAAAATTTTTAGAATCCCTGATATTCAATAGTCCCTTTACTAAAACCATATTATTTTGGCATAGATATGTAGATGATATTTTAGTCTGTTTCAATGGTACTAATAGACAATTAGATGTACTCTTTGAATTTATTAATTTCATCAACAAAAACATCAAATTTACAATAGAAAAAGAAACTGAGAACAGCATTAATTCTTAGATCTGAAAAGATATGAAAATCAACCATAGACTAGAATTTTCAATCTACTATAAAGACTCACATACCGACACTACCATCCATAACTCCTCATTACATCCAATACAACATAAATGAACTGCATATAACTCTATTATCCACATACTTGTTAATGTTCCTATGTCTACAAATAATTTTACATCATAACTAAACTTAATTAAACAAATAGCTGTCAATAATGATTACGATCATCAAATAATAGATAAAATCTTTCAAATAAACTATTCAATAAAACTATTAACATGGATTATTAAAAAATTAAAAGCACACAAACACTTAAATTTAAAATATTAACATATATAGGATCCCTTTCTATTAAAATCTCAAAATTTCTCAAAACACAAAACATAAATATAGTTTTTTAGTACAAATAATAACCTATCAAAGTTTATTAAAAATAATAAAGCTAGAACTAATAAAAACAATAAATCAGGGGTCTATAAGTTGACATGTAGTGATTGCCAAAAGATATATTTAGGCCAAACAGGGAGATCGTTTAATAAACGATAACAAGAGCATATTAGTTGCTTTAGAAATAAAAAACAAGACTCAACTTTTGCCAACCATCTAATAGAAGAACACCATAGTTTTAATAATCAGATTTTTTTTTATTTTTATTAATTTCTAACGCTTCTAGTAAATTAACTTTTATACCTTTAATTTCTATATCTAAAATCTCTAGACATTCCGTTTTCTCTGTCTACACTTGCAAGCCTCTACTATTTAATTTCATGTTTGTTACATTTTTTCTGCTGTTTAAAATAAATCGTAGGTAGGCAATACGTCGGTCCTGGTAACATTTCTAACAGTGCTTACGTTCAAGAAATCAAAAGTTAGAACACTGATGTGGCATCAGTTTCGAAATATTTTTATGCATGAATGTGTAAAATATCGGCTCTAAAGTTTAGTCAGTTTTTCGGCAAATTATGTAATGATAAATTAAAGGTTTTAGCATTATCCCCATTATTTAGATTTTTTAAATTTTATTATGGGCACCAACATCTTAACCCATTAAGAACTCAGCGTCCTCGTTTAAGGACAGCGAATATTCTTATTTTTGCTGTAGAACAAGTATCTATTATATAATAGCGACAGTTAAATATAAGACAGTTAGCTTTACCAAACAATTTGTTAATAATAGTGATTAGGCATTTTGAAAAGTTGCTCTGATTTGCAAAACTTGATGCATGTAAATATTTTAAGGTTACATCAACTATACTAAACATAAATACAATTTTCCCTATTTTAGTGTTAGCAATATATGTATCTAATGCCCTAATAACAAATTACATCAACCTGATTTCTTGATGAAGATGATAATAATGTTCTTGATGATAACCATTGAAGAATCAGAAACTAAACGTGTAAGGCTTCCAATCAGGAAGAGTCAAAGTGGCAAAAAGACTTTCCCAGGAACTCAGTTGGAACCAGATACAAGAGTATCTTCGAGAAACATTGAAACACGCAACTTTGTTAGAAGTATTTGAAACTATTTTCGCTGAAGACGTCTACCAAATGATAGCTCGTGAGACTATGCACTATTTCTGGGTGCACAAAAACAAACCATCATTTTTTTATATTTTTGAATTGAATTAATTTGAAACTAAGAATCTGAATTTTTTTTATGTTCTTGATGTACTCTGGATACCATACTTTGTCAAGTGATAGGGACTATTAGTCTGATTTAGCTTTACAATATGTTTTATCGTGATAACATAAGTACAAGTTCTTAAATTATGTTGAATCGACTCGAGTTTATGTTTATGCTTCGCAAAAGCCATATACTCTGACCTTTTATGAATTATTCAATGAATTAAACTCTGGGACCGCTTAATAGTGAAACTTAATTCACTTAATTATATCACTACGATTACAATTAATCTTTTGCATACTACACTGCATATTTTTATGTATCCTATAACTCCAAAGCATTTTATTTTTCAGCTATGCTTCAAAGCCATAATCGAACAAACGGAAAAGATTACAACGAATTCTTTAAGACTATATTCCAGCCCCTGCTTAATTTTAGTAAGCTGGTGGTTGATTTCAACTATTTTGATAACTGCATACAAAAGTAAATTATGGGCTATTTCCATCAAAAGTTATCGAATAGAACCATCGAATCTGCAAGAACTTCTGGATAACAATTACGAAATAGTTGTTAACTCTCAAAATGGAGATCTTTTAGAAGACATCTTTAGTGCAAGTGATTCGATGATTTTGGAAGCTAAAAGGTATGTTAGAAATTACTTAGTAAACTTTTTAGAGAGATTAATTTCAATTTGGTTGCAGACGTCTGATAATAAAAGATCGTACTTGTACAGTAGTCGACTACATTTTAAACAATAAGGCTGCTATGCTGGATGAACATGCAACAATACAGTATCATGCATTAGTCCGATGTTCTAGACTATTAACACCAGATGTTTATTCAAAATTACGTATTACCAGATCTCCGTTACGTCAGGCCACGCATTCTTGGCCCTTACAAGTAGGAGCACCGTATAAATATTCTTTTGACGCTCTTATTGGTAGAATTGAATCTGGTAAGATGAGTTCAATCGTTATGCTTATTTACCGTTACTATTTGAACGTTTTTTAAAATAAAACTAAAGGTGTTGTTGTAACCGTTTAATAACAAGAAAAATATTAACAATAAGTAAGATTTAAGGTTAACTAATTAACACACAAATAATAAACTATCAACGAACTTACACTAATTTATTTAAAAGTTATTTATTTATTTAATTAACTAGAATATTTATTTTGAATACAGGTATTTATTTATACTGAAGTATCTCTATTTACGTTGCACACTTCCAATTAACTGCTGCTCTTCTCTCACGCGGCCGGCGTTTATATATCTGCTGTGATACGTTCTAGAATTTCCGTCGCGAGTCTCACGAAGCTTCTGGTACTCTTCCAGATTTCCGAGAACGGTTGCTTTTGCCGCCAGTCTAGAGAGAAGGAGACGCTTCGAAATACATGGATTTTCCGTTCATTACACTATTAACACGCACGGTGAGATACGAGATGAGAAGTGGTGTTAGTATTTTCTAGCAACATATTGTCCCAAATATAAGATACGCTTAGTAGCATTTTGGGAATTATTTCATTTAATGTTTGTGTTCTTTAAACGTCTGTAGTAAGTAGTGGTAACAAAATATCTCAAATCCATATAATGCCGGATTTCTATTGAGAGTCTCCAGTTTAACTAAATGATAACCGGTCGATAATACGTTCATCACACTAAGTGCTAGTTGTATAAATGTGGTTTAACTTCAAACTTGGCTCAGTTGCTGCAGTAACGATTGTCAGAACAATTGTTCTCTAGGATATTGATCCAAGTTAAGCTGTGTTTATACACCCGGCCTTAGTTTGATAATAGTTATATTTGTTACAAGTGCGCTGTCACGTCAATTTTTAGGCTCGCGGCTAAAATTTTAAGAACAACGCATTAGCGGAGTTATAGAATTTTAAAAAGTGTTAATTTACTGTAAATTTTGAGGTTTGACAAATGTTAAATTAGATACATAAGCAATAAAGTTTATATACTTAGTTATATATCACTTTATCGGTCATGTATCTGACAAAACGAATCCAAAAAACAATCCTATTTATTATTAGTCCTATTGAACATAGAATCACATCCTAAATATATATTGGTAAATCTTTACAAAAATCTCAGACGCAAGCCAAATAATTCTTACTAATTTTAGAATAATTCATATTTCTATTCTATTCTGAAAATAGATAACTTATGTACTTCTAAGTTACATGACGTTAATTCCTGTTCGACACTGATAACCTCGTGTTTTCACAGAAAATACTCATTTATGCTCGCTATTTTAAACCAATAAATTTTAAACTTAGTAAAGCATAGATTTAACCTAATTTAAGTAAGACTCCAAGTTGGATTAATCCTCTTGCTTCGTTGTTCAAGTAAGGAAGTAACGTTTCATTTAGTTCTAATGCTGTCGAAAGTTATAGATGTACGTGTTCTGCATACAAGTTAATTTAACAAGCAACAATAGTTAATTTTGTGCTGCTTTCGTGTTACTGTCTTTTTAGTTTTTTAGATGAGAAGTTGATTCTGGGAGAGGTTTTCTAAATTTCAAGTGAATACAGAGAGAAATTCTCTAAAAACTGTAACGTTACTTTTTAAAATATATTTCTATGTAGATCTTCCTATAATTGTATTTATAATTCAATTTAATTTATTTATACACATGTTACAGACACAACCTAAAATAAGACAAAACGCGATTTGTCTAGATAAAGTCCGTATTTCTTACAAACGCATCCAGACTAAAATGTCGAAACTCATGAAGTTGAACGAATTTATTGTACTGGGAACTTGATTTGATACTTTGCATATTGTATAGACAACACGGGGTTTGTCTTTAATTCGCGTTTTGTCTGTAATACACATGTATCAAAATAAAAATCGCTGCCAAAGTTATAGGATGGCAAGAGTTGATTTAAAAAAACATTTGGTTTTCATAGTCGAAGTTGTCGATCTGGTTGTATTTAAAACTAGTTTTAGTAGAGTTTTACTCTAAACAATTGCTAAAATATTGTTTTCACTGTCTTCAGATTCAAGCTTATTGGAATGTGGACCGTGAATACCAATCCATTGAAATTTACTCAAAGCATTTAGATCCGCGATACTGTACTTGAGCATGTTGAAGTAGTTATTTGATTGCTGATCTTATTATGTTAAGTTCTTGAAAAGTTCTTGCTTGTCCTTTCTCAATATTTTTCTAGAGCAAACCGTTTCACTCTAGGATCGTGATTAGTGATTAATCGCCATGCTTCTATAAGATTCTTATACAAAGCCGGTTAATTTCTTTCTCCGAAATCAAATTGTCTGTTGTGAATGTCCTCTAAATATTAAGCGATAATTCAATTTTTAATCGCTATATGTCTTTTCATTTATAGTTTTAATAACATCAAATACTTTTCGTATTCAGAAAATTAGGCTCTTAAAAACTGCTCTACCTTAATCTACCAGTTATCAATCCACTTTCTACGAGATATAACAATGAATTACGTAGAATGATTTGATGTCGCCTGTGGCTACTCTGGCAAGACGGCGTCACTGACACTCGATAACATCCACATTTGACAGTAACTGATAAAATATTCTTCAAAATTGGTGAACATAGTGACACTCAGTGATTATTCTGGGTATGCAGATTTTTTTGTGCGATCAAAACATGTCTGACGATATTTTAAAAGAACAAATAATTGTGATTCTTGGTGAAATTACAAAAAAAGAACAAGAAAATTATATAAATGTTGAATATGTTATATAAAGACGATGCTTTGAAGAGTTTAGCCGTGTACAATTGAATCAAGAGGTTTAAAGCCGGTAGAGAATATATGCAAGACGATTATTAGGACATGGACAGTCCTCATCGTCATCCGCATTTTCTCGATTGGCTGTGAACCTCTCGATACACTTGTACACTGCCGAACTCTTCGAAACATAATCTTTATATATAACATATTCAACATTTCTATAATTTCCTTACCCCTTTTATTGTAATTTCACCAAGAATCACGATTCTTTGTTCTTTTAAAATATGTTAGATATGTCGCCCGCACAAAAACCTGCATCAGCAACATACTCAGTGTTACTATATTCACCAATTTTTACCAAGAAGATTTTTATCAGTTACTGTCAAATGTGGATATTATCACTTTTAATTACACGAGTGCTTCGAAATTATCGATTTGTAATACGAACGTTGATTAGCAACCACGAGTGTCATTTTTTGACGTTTTAATTTCCCGACGTGCAACGGAGGGAAATTTGTCAAAAAATGACACGAGTGTTGCGTTTTAATCAACTTGAGTATTACAACAGATAATTTCAGAAGCACGAGCATGTAATTCGGTAAGATTATTTCATGATACAGCTGTTTATTTAAGCATCTACTTATTAACATAAAGATTAGTATTTGACATGAAAGTAAAAAATGGGACACATGTGACACTAGTTTTCAGCGTTGTCACGAAGATAAAAACAGTCGAAAAGGACAATAAAAAATTATCGAATTATCGCTGTAATCCAAAAAATAAAGCCTTGCGATTGGTCAAAAACGAAGTAGAATGAAATAATCACTTGTAATTACACGAGTGCTTCGAAATTATCAATTTGTAATACGAACGTTGATTAGCAACCACGAGTGTCATTTTTTGACGTTTTAATTTCCCGACGTGCAACGGAGGGAAATTTGTCAAAAAATGACACGAGTGTTGCGTTTTAATCAACTTGAGTATTACAACAGATAATTTCAAAAGCACGAGCATGTAATTCGGTAAGATTATTTCATGATACAGTTGTTTATTTAAGCATCTACTTATTAACATAAAGATTAGTATTTGACATGAAAGTAAAAAATGGGACACATGTGACACTAGTTTTCAGCGTTGTCACGAAGATAAAAACAGTCGAAAAGGACAATAAAAAATTATCGAATTATCGCTGTAATCCAAAAAATAAAGCCTTGCGATTGGTCAAAAACGAAGTAGAATGAAATAATCGAACGGCAGTAGTAGGTATTGCGCCACCTGGCCCAGACAGAAATTGACATGCCATGTGGCATGCCAATGGCATGGCTCCTCCCCCTGCTTCTGATTGGCTACCCCCACTCCTGTAGCTCCTCCCCTTGCTTCTGATTGGTCGCCGCCATCTTGGATTTCCCCGCCTACTTCTCTCTGATTGGTTAACCCCCACTCCTGTAGCTCCTCCCTTGCTTCTGATTGGATGAAGGCAGCCATTTTGGAACGTCTGGCTCCATTCTACCACGCCCTGGCGCCAGGCTACCACGCCCGCCGCCGCCGCCATTACGGGTATCTGTATTACCGGCAAACTGAGTGCTACCAATAGAGGGCGTAATGCTACAATTAGTGTGTATTGCTAAGAGAGGGCGTCATGAAGGGATCTGTATTATCGATGCGTTGTGTACTACTACTAGGTGGCGTGTCATGAAGAAGAAATCTGTATTACTACTACAGAGAGGCAACCATTTTATATCACAGCATCTTGCGTGCGCGCGCGCGCGCTAAATTTGAATCGGTCAATTTTAAATATTTGTCATTTTTGAATATGTCATTTTTAAATCTGTCAATTTTACTGCTGTCGTTTTTACATCTGTCATTTTAAATCTGTCAATTTTGCTTCTGTCATTTTAAATTTGTCATTTTTGCATCTGTCATTTAAATCTGTCATTTTGAATTTGTCATTTTTTTTTTTGCATATGTCATTTAAATCTGTCATTCTTAAAGCAACCATCTTACCAGATTTGAATTTTAGCGCTAACTCTGGGATTGGATCCTTTCACTAAGCTGAAACGTTTCCACCACTACCTTTTCTAGAAGAAATAATAAAGCCATATAGGAATTAAAAAAAAATTATGTTTATTAATATAGTGTTAAGGCTACATTTAATTTATAATAAAAAATGTTGATAGAATGCTGGTGCTTGAGGACTTCAGGACTGACCTCTGTTTTCTATTTGCGGTTCCAGGGGCTGTAACAACAATAACAATAGAACGTTAAAAAGGGGTTTATTGTATAAACTTGATGTTTACTCGTACCTTATTTAATTCCACAAACAGGCAGTCATCATAACAGTGTGTTTTCCCCATGTACATCAAACCTAGAGAAATCGTTTTAGCTTCAATCTGCTGGTTAAGCTCTGTAACCCTTTGATCTGTTAACTTATCGCTGATTCGCTTTGGTAGAAATGTAACATGCTTTTCAGCAACAATAATCACACTTTGACGCTTATCACGGCAAACGACTCTTTTGAATTGTAGTATCTCTGCAATTTCTTTTATTTTGTAATCACATAACTTCTTGATTGGCTTCTGGCTAACGGGAGATTTGTTCAATTGTTGTATTAGCAAATCCATTTTTCTATGTAAAATAAAATAGACAAAAACTTAACACTCACAAGAATAATAAATGATTATTTTAACATACCTAGTTCAAGCAAACAATAACAATATTACTATCACCGTAACCGATGTCAAGACCAAACTAAAACGGAAGGGGGTTTGACTGAGCTTTTATAAACTTCGAACCTGCGCGAATGAACATGATTTTAGATACAATCTTAATTTATTACCAGAACAAAAAGGGTATTGTTAAAAAAAAACCTGCACTGTCAATTAATTACTTGAGACCAGATAAAAATCTAAATTTATTACCCTCGAAGATCGGTCACATACATAAGTGCTACCTACATTTACAGCGCAGGTGTTCTTTAGGGTATTGTTAAAAAGGGATCGACACCTGCACTGTCAAAGTAACACGAGTAGATAAAATCTAAATTTATTACCGTCGGAGCAAAAGGATATCATTAAAAAGGTAGACACCTGCACTGTCACGAATAGATAAAATCTTAATTTATTACCCTTCGTAACAAAAAAAAAGGGTATTGTTAAAAAAGGGATCGACACCTGCACTGTCATGTAACACGATTAGATAAAAATTTAAATTTATTACCCTCGGTGTCGTTTTTATAATTTACTATAACATTAAAATTTTAAATTAAACTTTTAGATGTGTCTATTGATAACCATTTAATTTATTACACACACACACACGGACCCTGAGCAAAGAAACTCGTTAACGAATAAAAGAACACCTGCGTTGTCCATGTAGGTAGCTCTTATCTATGTGACCGATCTTCTAAATAAAGGTTGACTGTGTTAGAGCATTAAAACTATTTTTTGTCATACTTTAGACATTTTTTATTAAAAATATACCTATTTAAAGAAATGTTTTTTTTGATTTATCATAATCACATTTAACAGAAAAGTTTCAATAGATTATAATATTGATATACTGTAATAGCAAAATAATCAAACATTTCATCACTCTTTGTATTATTAAGTACCTGTAAATCTCGCACGTTGACGGGTCTGATTTCTAAAGTTATTTCCAGGTAAAAAGACCTTTCTGTCTCTTAGAGCATTTAAAAGAACACACTTTAAATTTTATAGAATTTTCTTTAAATAAAAAGGCACACAATTAAATCAAACCTAAACTGCTTGCCTCGTTCATTTCTGAAGTGAAAGTTATAAACACATCCTTAAAAGGGAATCATATCGAATTTTGACAACAATCTGTCTATTGCCTAATAAAAATAATATAATATTATCACTGCATTCTCTGTTCGCACAATACGTTGAAATTTATCAGATATCTAAACACAAATAGAACCGAGAAAGACACTAAAGTACAAAAGGCGATATCGAATGTAACCTTTATTTAATACAGACAGGGTCATAACTTATTCGTCACACCTGCGTTCAATAAAAAACGGTATGACAGTTGAATGAATTATATCCCCAGAGGGTTAGAATGATACACCGTTTTTTTTTTTTATTCTAATAGATAAAATCTAGAAGGTATGTCAACTCTGGTGCAGAAAAAAAACATTTCAATCTGATTTATGACACGCAGGTGTTCACCAGAGAGAACGCTTTGTTCCTTTGTTAAGCGGGCAAATTGACTCGAGTTTTATTTTTAGCTTATTGCATAATATTGCGCAACAATTCGAACCTATAAAGCCAACCACAGAAGTAGACAAGCACTTGTTTGGGGTTACTCGAGACATCAACACATGTATGTTTTTTATGCGTACTGTTAATTATTACGTCTGTGTTTGAAGTGATTTGTGCCATTCTTGGTTGTTATTACCAATTGTTGCTACAGAGTCTATGTGAAATCTACAGCTTTAATCGAACAAAAAGGTAGGATTTATTATTATTATTGTTTTTATAATAATCGGCAATCTCGTTCTCGCATGATTTTTCACGACACTGTAACATAATCGGTTTAAAATAATTATTTAAGTTGCAGGAATAGTTTTATATATTTTTTTTAATTTCCCTAGTTTGATTATCGATTAAAGTAGTAATTGTTTTATGCGAAGTGTGATCGTTATTAGTTGTTTATCTAGGGGTTGTAACATAGTTATTTAAATCATAATTTGAGGTTATGCTTTTTAGATCAATGTTTATTTAAATTAACAGCATATAATCTTTGTTGTTTTTAGCCGTTCCTTATTTATTTTTTTATAATAATAATCTATCAAAGGGATTTAGTAACAATTTAAACTCTATATTTGTTTAAATTAGATTGTTGTTAAAAAAGTGTAATATCGATTAAAAGGTTTTATTAATTTGCATTGAAACTGATCTTCCTTTAACTTTTGTCAAAGCAAATAATTTGTAATATTTAATAGCCTGCATTGCGTTCAGAGGTTATTGTTTATTTTGCGTCAATTTTTTTACCATCACGTAGCATCTAAGCTTTTTATTTTTAATTAGGGGTTAAGAGAAGCAGTTCGTGAATGGTAAAAGATTTATCTGTCCATTTGTCGCTATATGATTTCTTACCTGTTGCTGTTATATTTCAAACAATTTTAGCTTATTTTGTTGTTGTTTATAATAATAATAATCTGTCAAAGGGATTTAGTAACAATTTTAAACTCTATATTTGTTTAAATTAGCTTGCTATTAAAAGTTTAAGAATGGCTAAAAGATTTTATTAATTTGCATTAAAATTGATCTTTATAATTAATTTATAATATTTAACAGCTTGCAGTGCATTTAAACTTTAATAATAGTAATTAGTCAATGTTTATTTAAATTAACAACATATAATCTTTGTTGGTTTAGCCTTTGTTAAGTGTGCAAGTGCGATATTTTTTTTTTGCTATTGTTGCTGTTACTCCTGTACAAAATGTCTTCTCTCTACGAAATTATCGATGAAAACGTGTCCACCATCAAGAAATTTGGCACTCTGAAACATCGACTGGTGTTTAAAGTAGCCGTTACGCCAGTCGATGAAGATCATTTGGAGCATTTTAAATCGGCCATCAACCAAATTTTGCGGGATGTGTTAATCCGAGCACAACCAAACGATAAAGTAGGGGCCACGTTTGAGTTTGATAGTTTCAAACAAAAACTTCCCGGCTACATGAGCCTCAGGCGCTCTGATGAAATCACCTTCAATGATGTCTGGGGCATTTTAGAATCGATTTTACAGAGCGATCCTGAAGCCCTGAGTTCGGACACCTTCAGACTAATAGCTACTATTGTAACACCACCTGCTGGACAAGGTCGCAGTCGTAACGGCACGTACAGCACCTTTGCCGAAGAGTGTAGCCGTCGCAGAGGGATTGTCACGATTAACAACACCACCAGTGACAATCTATGCCTACCCAGGGCTTTGGTCGTAGGCAGGGCTCACGCAGATAACAGTGCTGATTACAAGAAGACCCGTGATAATCAGACAGTGCAAAAGATAAAGGCCGAGGAAATGATGCGAGCTGCTGGAGTAGCTTTCATTCCACCGGAGGGAGCCGGGGTCAATGAATTAAGGTTGTTCCAGCAGTTCCTGGCCCCCAACTACAAGATAGTAGTGTATAGCCACGGCTCGAGAGGTCGTTCACTTATCTTTGAGGGGGTCGTTGATAATGATGCCGCAACAAAGAACATCAAGCTGTTGTATCACGAGCATCATTATAACGTCATAACATCGTTGACCTCAGCCTTTGCCTGCGGTTATTTCTGTGAGCACTGTCATGTACCCTACGATCATAAAAACCATCACAGGTGTGAAAAGTCCTGCGTAGGCTGTGGTAGCTCTCCGCCCTGCGAAAGAACAGCGCAGCTGATTAGGTGTCCGGACTGCAGGCGAGACTTTAGAAGTCAAGCCTGCTTTAACAACCATCAGGAGGGCAACATGTGCCTGGAAGTTAAAAAATGCGAGGGATGTTTCAAAACCATCAACATCAAGACCCGGAAGCAGGCCCATGTGTGCGGGGAGATCTATTGTAAGATCTGTCAGAGTCATAAACCCGAAAACCATTTCTGTCACATACAACCGGCCGGGCCTAGGAACACAAAGCAAGACACCTTGTTTGTGTTCTTCGACCTGGAGACCCGGCAAGAGAAAGAAATTGCGCCCGGCGTTAACCTCCATGAACCGAATCTATGCGTTTTCCAGCAAGTCTGTTCTGAGTGTTACAACAACAATGACTCATCATCAACTGCTACCATCTGTGTAAGATGTGGTTTGCGAGAACAGATCTTGCGAGGAAAATGCATCGATCGGCTTTTGAACTATCTACTAGACTCGCGGAAATTATTCAAAAAGGTTGTAGCAGTTGCCCATAACGGGCAAGCTTTCGATACGCAATTTATTCTAAATTATCTTATAACCAACAACACCTCTTTGAAACCGGACCTCATTATGCGCGGTTCAAAAATTCTGCTGCTGCAACTAGATAATCTAAAGATTATCGACTCGCTCAACTTTTTCCCCATGGCTCTGGCTGACTTGCCTAAAGCGTTCGATCTACCGGCTCCCAAAGGATACTTCCCGCACCTCTTTAACACCGAGGCCAACGCCCATTACGTGGGTCCTCTTCCGGACATCAAATTTTACAGCCCCGACACCATGAAACCCCAGGCTCGTAAAGCGTTCCTAAAGTGGTACGAGGCGAACAGGGACGGGATCACGGAGTTCGACATGCAACGTGACCTAGTCGAATATTGTCGAACAGACGTCGATATTTTGAAGAGAGCCTGTATCCACTTTAGGAATCTCTTTATTGAGGAATGCGACGTTGACCCGTTCACGGAAGCCATCACCATCGCCTCTGCCTGCAATCTCATGTTCCGGAGGAAATTCCTCAAAGAAAGCACCATTGGACTGATACCAAAGGGTGGTTATAGATGCGCAGATAACCAGTCTAAGGTAGCTCTCCAATGGCTGTTGCTGGAAGAGCATCAAAGAGGTGTTGAGATTCAACACGTCGGCAGGCAGAGAGAAGCTATCGTGGGCGGGTTAAAGGTTG
Source organism: Agrypnus murinus (assembly GCA_929113105.1). Lineage (NCBI taxonomy): Eukaryota > Metazoa > Arthropoda > Insecta > Coleoptera > Elateridae > Agrypnus > Agrypnus murinus. The sequence goes on from OV816024.1 coordinate 85,719,706, forward strand.
ACGGGCTGTATGGTAATACCATATTTCAATTTCACGGGTGTTACTTCCATGGATGTCCCACCTGCTTCACTACCCGTCGCAACGAGCCTCTACACGACGATCCTAGCGACACCATGGATATGAGGCTCGAGAAGACCCGAGCCACAACAGAGAAGTTAAAGTCGCTAGGATACGAGGTTGTTGAACAGTGGGAATGTCGCTTCCGAAGGCAGTTAACACCCGAATCCAGACAGCAGGTTGAGAAACATCCCTTGTTAGTAAACACACCCTTAAACCCGAGAGAGGCATTTTACGGCGGCCGTACAGGGGCAGCAAAATTAAAGAGAGTTGCAAAAGACGGGGAAAAGATCCGGTATGTAGATGTATGCTCCCTTTATCCCTGGGTATGCAAGTACGCCAAATTCCCAGTTGGCCATCCAGAAGTTTACGTAGGCAAGGCGGCTTGTGAAAATCTAATCAGGGATAAAGGGGGCCTGGAAAACATCAACGGCGTGGTAAAATGTACAATGTTACCGCCACAAGATCTATACCATCCGGTCTTACCCGTCAAGATGCACCAAAAGCTGCTGTTCCCTCTATGTCGCACTTGCGCCGAAGAATTGAACCAGGTCGAATGTCAGCACGGCGTAGAGGACCGAGTCATCAACGGAACCTGGGTCTTGGACGAACTGGTAATGGCCATACGAAAGGGTTACATCGTGCAGGACATACAAGAGATCTGGTCGTACGATGTAACCCAGTACAACAAAGCGTCCAAGACCGGGGGACTGTTTTCGGGTTTCATCGACAAGTTCCTGAAGATGAAGCAGGAAGCCAGCGGTTGGCCATCTTCAATAACTGCCAACAACAACGGCGCGGATGGTATCGATGGAGCCCGGAAACAGTACGTTGATGACTACTTCGAGAACGAGGGAGTTTCCTTGGATTCGTTGAAGATCGTCAAGAACCCTGGTTTGAGATCGTTGGCCAAACTGATGCTGAATTCCTTCTGGGGTAAGTTATAATAACCTTATGTAGTTTTCTTTACTTAATATTTTTTTTTGTATTCTAGGGAAATTTGGTCAGCGTGAGAACCAGGCGAAAACAGCCATAATCAGCGAGTCCAAGGAGTTTTTCGACCTGTTGTCCAGCCCAGGCGTAGAAGTTAATCATGTGCAGGAAATAAATGACGAGGTGATTGCGGTTAACTGGCAGCATAAAGAGGAAGCAGCAGATCCTCTGTCGTCAGTTAACGTGGTCATCGCGGCATTTGTCACTGCACAGGCCCGTCTTAAGCTGTATTCCTATTTGGATCAGCTAGGAGAGAGAGTATTATACTATGACACAGGTAAGTCATTGTACTATCAAACATCAACACCGTTTATATTAGAGTTAATTTTTTTTTCGTTGTTTCAGATTCCGTAATATACGTTTCGAAGCCGGGCGACTTCGAGCTACCAACAGGAAGCATCCTGGGCGACCTCACAGACGAGCTCGAAGAGTACGGTCCCGGATCGTATATTATAGAGTTTGTGTCAGGCGGGCCAAAGAACTACGCCTACAAAGTTTATTCACCGACCACGGGACAGATACACGTGGTCGTCAAGGTCAAGGGCATCACCCTAAACCACGCCGCGACTCAAAAAATAAACTTTGAGTCCATGCTTAGACTGCTGGAAGGTATGGACGAAAAGATTATTGTAGAGTCCAACAACATCCGGCGTACGGCTGACCATCAGCTTGTAACGCGAGCGGAATCAAAAGTCTATAAGATAACGTTCGCGAAGAGACGCCGTATAGAAGATTTTGATTCCGTTCCGTTCGGCTACAACAACAACAACAAGCGACCGCGTGTATAAACATTAAAGCCCCTCTTGTATATATGTAAGTGTATAGTAGTATAGTTGTATTTTTAAGTTTTGTAAAATTTGTATAGGTAGTATTATATTTAGATCTTCAGTAGTAAAATATTATCATAACGTATATAATTATTATACAGTTCAATCGTTGTAGTAATAGATATGTGTATAGTAGTAGTATAGTTGTATTTTTAAGTTTTGTAAATTTTTGTATAGGTAGTATCATATCTAACTCTTAAGTAGCAAAATATTTGTATAGTAATAAGTACATGTACAGTTCAACTGTAGTAGCAGTAGTCGGGGGTTATGTTAATCACAAGAGATCGACCTTCGGCTTGATGTAATTATTATTATTATAAGTGATGATGATGATGATGATGTCTAGGTTTATACTTTGTGTATACTATATTCGAAATTATTTAAGAATGTAATAATTAGGTAATTAGTTGTTGTTGTAAATTGTTCAATCATCTTTTGTCAGTATAGTGTAGTTATAATAATAATAAGTGAAGCTGACAAGAGTTATACCTTATGTACAGTAATTATTAAAAAAGATGGTGAAACTTAAGGGTGATTGAATGTAAATCACAAGAGGATACTCAGGGGAACATACTCATGAAATAGATCTGATAAACGCGATTTTGTTCTTTTCAATTATGTAGTAGTAGTAGTAGTAGATCAAGACATTGATGAAAAGAATATTTGGCATAACAAAGCGTACAAAGCATTCAATAGGATGTTTCATGAAAAAACGAGTATGTCTTCATGGTTATCCGAGCAGATTTCAACCTAATAATAATTGTTTAGTTATTTTGATTATTGTCTAGTTGTTTAATAATTTTAAGAAACATTGTCGTCGTAGAATAAAAGATGTTCTATCATGGTTATCCGAGAACAGATAGTTGTTTAGTTATTTAATTATTGTTGTTTTGTTGATGTTCAATAAAAATTTTGAGAAATATTGTCATAGAATAAAAAAAGATTAATGTTTTATATGTGTGTATTATTACTATTCTCACCCATCTGTACCAAGGTATGAAAAAGGTGATAGCTATAACTGAGAGAGAGAGAGAATGAGGTAATTACCTACGAACACCTGCCTGTGATGATGATGACGTGTCAGCGACAGGATGAAACTTGTCTGCCAGCGATGCCTGCCTGTTTACCGTATGCGTGTTACTGAGCATGCGTTGGATCTAGGTAAGTATAGGTGACTATATAAAGCCGACCGTTGTTAGCGTGTAGCAGTAGACAGTACGTGTGCAAGAGCAGCAGCAGCAGCAACAGCAATTACGATGATGGCTAGCAGTCCTAATTATTGTTATGATAACTGTGAGAGCGAACCTCTGGAAATAGGTAAGTTATTGTTGTTTATAAAACTTCAAGTTTGTATGCTAATTTGTGTCTATTTTGTTACTTCTTTAGATGAAGAAGGTTCGGATGTTGCAGATCATGCATCATCATCATCAACAGCAAGTACCTACAACGACGACGGTCAAGCGTGGAACAACGAAGTCGAAGAAACAGGTAAGATGTTTAAGACTTTTGTGTGTGTGTGTTTATGCTTATATTAATCGATTATTGTATTATTATTGTTTAGCGTTCCTGTCGCAGCAGCAGCCTCTATACTACGCTGATGACGCTGTAGCAGCATCAGCAAACTTTACCATCATAGATACACCGGTAGCAGCAGCTAAACGTGAAGTACGTGTTCAGCTGCTCGGGGCTGTCCAGTATCCGTTGTATGTTACGAGACCTCCAGGGGAAAAAGAAAACTACGATCATATACACAACATCCAAGTAGGACTTATTCCGCCCGATGACGACGCCCAGGGAGAATTTGCCGTGGTAGTGAAGCTTGAGTGCGTGAATAACGTATGTGAGTATGGTGAATTGGTGTTGTCGGAACGGGACTGGTTCGAGCTGTATGATATACGAGTCGAGGCACTGTTTAAAAATTTCTTTCATGGTTGCTGCTGTTGCAACAAGGACAACAGTGTACTACATTGCGATAAACATTTGAAATTCCATCTATGTGACAATTTATACATCGAGATTATTCACAACGAGTTTTTCGGCAACAGGGTGGCCATACATGATACACAGCGGACTATAACCTTAAAAGATTACGAGTTTCAGTCTATACTGCATTTAGCACCGTTGATCAATCATCATGCTCGAACGTTACGTCACCTCGACTTTTCACGTTTCTATCACGCAAACATAGAGAACGTAGCAGAAGGTCAACTGAGACGCCATGAAGATGCCTATAAATCGCTCCCGACATCCGATTCAATTTTATTCACGTCCGAGCTGTTATGCGGATACTACTCAGCTACCAGTTTAATAGACAACACAGCAGCAGCAGCAATTGGTGGTGGATTGAACTCGTTCATTTTATTAGAAATAATAAAACATTATCCGCAAAAGTTTATCGATGCCGTACGTACACGACTGCAATCATATCAGCAACAGCAGCAGTCGGAGACGTCAACGACAACAACGTTTGCACCGTCGTATTAAGAACACCATGGCGGAAATAAACTATCTTAGAAATAGGCTGCAAAAATATTTGAACAATTTGCAAGTGTTACGCGATGATCTCAACTCATACTGTGTAATGAATAATTTGTCAAATCATATGTTACAATTGTCCATTAAATATCAAAATAAATAATATGTATAAACATTGTTGTTGTTGTTTCATTTACTAGCACAGGGTGAAGGGGTTGACTATATAAAAAGGTAGATCGTTGTCATCAGCGACAGAGTACACGAATAAAGCCGAAGATTTCCGACGGCGAACATCCTAAGCTACAAATCCGGTAAGTAGTCATACTATGAGAGAGAGAGAGAAAGAGTTTCAGCTTAGTGAAAGGATCCAATCCCAGAGTTAGCGCTAAAATTCAAATCTGGTAAGATGGTTGCTTTAAGAATGACAGATTTAAATGACATATGCAAAAAAAAAATGACAAATTCAAAATGACAGATTTAAATGACAGATGCAAAAATGACAAATTTAAAATGACAGAAGCAAAATTGACAGATTTAAAATGACAGATGTAAAAACGACAGCAGTAAAATTGACAGATTTAAAAATGACATATGCAAAAATGACAAATATTTAAAATTGACCGATTCAAATTTAGCGCGCGCGCGCGCACGCAAGATGCTGTGATATAAAATGGTTGCCTCTCTGTAGTAGTAATACAGATTTCTTCTTCATGACACGCCACCTAGTAGTAGTACACAACGCATCGATAATACAGATCCCTTCATGACGCCCTCTCTTAGCAATACACACTAATTGTAGCATTACGCCCTCTATTGGTAGCACTCAGTTTGCCGGTAATACAGATACCCGTAATGGCGGCGGCGGCGGGCGTGGTAGCCTGGCGCCAGGGCGTGGTAGAATGGAGCCAGACGTTCCAAAATGGCTGCCTTCATCCAATCAGAAGCAAGGGAGGAGCTACAGGAGTGGGGGTTAACCAATCAGAGAGAAGTAGGCGGGGAAATCCAAGATGGCGGCGACCAATCAGAAGCAAGGGGAGGAGCTACAGGAGTGGGGGTAGCCAATCAGAAGCAGGGGGAGGAGCCATGCCATTGGCATGCCACATGGCATGTCAATTTCTGTCTGGGCCAGGTGGCGCAATACCTACTGGCAGTCACCGCCCGAGTTGCCACAAGCGACTATGGGTAAGTTTGGCATTGTAACTATTTTTGCTCCCAAAGCTCTATTGTCATAGTTACAATTATTTGCAATAATGAATACTATGGAAACCGAGCTCTTAGAGTTAAATAGATCTGAATGCCGAACTTACCCTATATAGAATCGTTGCGCGTAATTAATTGTCATACATACCTCGTAAATGTACCAACCACATTAATGTAAACCACATTCTTCTACCTCTATACTACCCTACCGTCTATACTTTTGCAGCGAGTTAGATTGCAATTTTCCAATACATAGATTAGACGTTTGGCTGTTCTGTTTTCAAGTGTAAAACAAAATTTTTTTAGTCTTCTTACTTTTTGATCTCTTGCTTTATAATTTAATTCTTGTATGGGTAAAACTATCTTTGTTCGTCGTTCCCATGTATTCCTTCTAGTATTGTTCTAACTGTAACACCTCTTAATAACTTTATCCTTGAGGTCTGCATTTAATTTTTATCTTTTATGATCAAGCTACATATTTCACTGCTATATGTATAAAGCAGGATGACCTGTAGGCCATCTGATACTTATCCATTTAAAGCTTGTCCCAGAAAAAAATGTTGCTTATTAGTTTTGACAAAAAAACACATAATTAAATAAATTTGAACTATTTTATTGAATATTTTTATTACTTAACAACCATATAGTATGTAAAAAGAATAGATATTTAAGATACAAGTGTAAAAAGCCATTCTTTATTGCTCGAACGGTTTAACACACGAGTGAGGTATGAGCGAGTGTCTTAAAGGATATGAGTGCAATGAAGAGACTTTTTACACGTGTGTCTTACGTTTTATCTGCGATCATAACCTGTACTAAAGTATTCATTGTATTTGATATTTTTTACAATTTGTGACTTATGTCATGTATCTTTAGTATCACATACATTATCGTGCTTAGATTTTTATGTGCTAAGTTGTTTAGCAACCAGTTTGTAAAATATTCAAAAATCAATTATCCTACATCTCTTGTTGACATTAGTAGCGTGCAATAAAAATTTTATAACACTAGCTCAATAAACGTTAACTTTTACACGAAAATCAGTGTAAAAAGTAGTCACTTTTTGTATGATCGTAGATACACTTACATTTAAATCTTAAATATTATGCATCCAAAAATTTCGCAATTTCAATTTCACTCCTTTGATTAAAATTTGTAAAGTATCATCAGATATGATGTTCGAAGTTTGCTCCCTGTTATATTTAAAACCAGCAATAAAATTTGCTGTTTTTTTGTATTTTAATCATTTCTGCTTCATATAGGTCCAGTACTTTTTAGTGGAGCTTAATTCAGGGCAATTGTGATGATTTCCATTTTTTTCGGCAAATTCGATGTGATTTCTTTTTTACCAATCAATAACACTTTTCATATAATGGCAACTTCCCAAGTCGGACCAAAACAGTATTGGTATGTCGTAAAGCTTTATGATAAACAATCGTTTTTCCAGACACTCATTAACATAAATGTGGCCACTGATTGACATAATTGAAAAATAAGGAAGACAGCGTTTGCCGCAAGAACAAATGGCCTTCCATACAAGTACCTTCTTTGCAAACTTTTCGTTTTAATTATCTTAAAGTCGTCACTAACACATTTTCTGTCTTTTCCAGGATAGTGATGATCTAGTAGAGATTGGAAGTGTAGTTTGCAATAAGTCTCATCGTCCATGATACTACATAATTAATTTCTTTTCTCGCGGAAATACCCCGACTTTGAACGCATTTGTACAAAATCTTTTCTCACAATGCTTCTTATGTTGATGGTATCTTTCTACACACATCTAATTACAAAAAATGGATAACCAATCAATTCTCTTTAACTGCAATGGCACATACAATGGGAGTGGATTTTGACGACAATTTTTTCTGGGGCAAACTTTATCTTATTGTTTATATATCACTCTCATTTTGCTATGGTCGGTGGCAAGCTGAATTGAGAAAAGAGAAGTCAGAAGAGTAAGAGCCTTGCATTTTGCAAAATTTAAAAGTTAACCAATAATTTCAAGAGATAGTTTTTGAATGTTGAGGTATTTAAAATGTATACCAAAAGGTTTCAGACGATTAATTTTTTGGAGATTTATTCCGAGACAAGGCATTTTTTTCGTTTTTACTCAATTATTTAATCAACATTAAAAAATCGACTGCATTACAAAATTTAGATACACCTATTGTATTCTTGTTTTCAATTCAATGATAACAATATACGTGTCTTGTAGATATAGGATAATGTTCTCGTAATATCTATCCAATTTATGAACTATTTAGCTGTAGGTTAAAGTATAAAGTAAAACCATTAATATTGTGATCCTCCTTATTTATATCGCCACAAATTATGACATCACTAACTAAAATCACTAAAATCACTTGGGCTACTTTTTCTTTCTATTTCTTGAACTCCTTAGTACAATTATTTTTATTGTATACTGTTACCATCACTGCAGTTAACAGCAGCGTGCGATGCATACGAAACAATGGAAGCAACACGACATATGCGTTATCACGCTCGTACGCAATGTGTACGAGTGTGATAGCGCATACGTCGTATCGAGACTGCTTTCACTCTTTCGTATGCACCTCACGCTGCTGCTGAACTAGTTAATATGGTTTGTAGTGCAACAAAAGAAACTATTATTATCACAAACTAATATAAGCGTGTTTTGTTGTAGCTGGACTACAACGAAAATGGAAGACGGACTCATTATCAATTCTAAGAAATAAATATGACAATATACCATACAGTCAATCCAACGCTGTAGAAGAAGGCGAAGATGAGAAGTTTCTGCAAGGATTCGCATCTGCATTTACAATATATTTTATAGGAAATCTGACTGCTTTACTGTGTTTTATCGGAGAATTAATTTGTCACAAGAACTTATGCACACAATAGTATTTAATATATTCTAACAAGGGAACCTGGTGTACTACCCCCTCCACTTCTTCAATTTAGTTTGCAGTTTTCTTTGATGAAGAATAATGATTCTCAAAGCAAGAAGCGCGGTTGTGACATACTGTCGTAACCTTCCTTATAAGTCGCGTGCTCTAACTACAGTGGCCTACTCTACTATACTCTCATTTTGCAATGTGAAGTTTCTTTAAAAACCAACAGATTTTATTATATAGCTAAGTTTCAACTTCAGCTCTTACTCTCTTATAGAAATCCCCGGTTATTCAGGGACGTTATAGTACCTTAAGATTATTGATATAGTAATCTAGTCAAAAAACGCTAGTAAACAGAGTTTCGTAGTAAAGTGTAACGTAAAGGTCCCGTTTTCAGGGAGTTTCTGAAAAAATATAAAACTTAAGTTAAAAAGGAACTTAAAGTTCCGCAAATTTGTGATTTTTGTTTTTGTTTATACTTTTACGATGTACGATTGTAAATAACAATCCTAAGGCCTTCTCTAAATATTAATTTAAAAACTGATCAAAATCTGCCATATTAACATTGCTATGCGTTTTCTACCAATTCGTGATTATTAAATTTTAAAATCACTGAAAAGTCAGATTGGAATTATTTTTTAATAATTATTAAATTATTATGTACTAAATCTACGTAACAAAGCAGCTTAGTTTTATCTTTTCTTTGAAATTTTCTGCGAACTAGATCTTTCTAAGTATCATAGGAAGACTGTTACATGTATTTCCTGCATGTACATATGTTAACCTGTTTCGAGTGTGTTTGATTAGCATACTATTCACTTTGAAGCACCTGTAATGAAGAATCACTAAAATTTAAAACTTTGAAAAATCATAGATAAAAGATCAAAAGCATCCAAGGTCTTTCGTTGCACTTGGCATATTTCGAAGAAAAGTCGAGAGAAGTACACCAGGTGTCCTTGTAACTATTCGATTATGCATAGTTAATAGGTTTAAGGATACTGTGTGATGTACGTAAATACTAACTACTAAATACTAGTGCTTATTACTCTTGTTTTCTAAAAATCTAAATTTATTGCATTAGGTATGACTATCTATTTCTGTTAAAATACATTACCGTTGATGAAAATTTACTAGGTCTTATTGATAATGCTTCTAAATGGCGGGTTCCAAAATCCTCATAATCCATTTCAGCTTAAACTTAAAAAATGTTTAATATGAGTTGATAGTTTTATGTCCAATAATGTAGTTTACTTTTTAATTTTTCGTGATAACAAAATACCTTAATTTATTAGAGTATTTATTTATTAATTGTATATTATATGTCGTCACCTCCGAATTATAGTGTTCTATATCCATATTTGGACAAAAATGAGATATTCACGTCATCTTTATCAGGAAATCATTCTGTACCATATCCAGTTACGAGAATTGAATTATCTTGTGCTATAACCAAGTTTTTAGTAATAACTTGTTCTAAATCCTTTTAAAGATTTTTTTCACATAATTTTATAATGTTCTATATCCCACAGAGTTCAGACATTGCACATTTTGTTCGATATCTATTACCATCTGTACAATTAATTTCGCACTCACAGTGTTCTATAACTGTCATTACCTACTTATACTGGTGAAGTGTTTAGATAGTGAAAAGAGCTAGTTTGAGTGAAAATATGAGCGATAATTCTTTATCCTCTGTTCCATCAAAGCCTTCGTTGGATCCCAGTAAAGTGTGGGAGTAAGTTAATACAAATTTTTAATGATTTTAAGGGTTAATAAGTAATTCTAACCTCGCATTCTATAACGGTTATTATGATATTCATTTTTAAAATGCCAACTCACAGGACAAATTTTCTTCTACAACTGAATTTAAAAAATTGGTATTGTTAAATATATTTTAGTTCAATATAAGAAATCCTCCTCTATTTAACAACTACAGAAGCTTTTTCTTCTCTACAATAAAGCATTAATTTAATTTAAAAAATCAGTCGAAATATTTAAAAAATGAATATTTTGCAAATTAGAATGATTATTTTTATATCAAATCATCAATAGATTATTTTAGATAAATTCGGTTTAAATTATTAAATTTGATGAATCTTGTAGGGTTATGGGAGTTGACCTATTTTCTAACCATGAGGAAAAGATAAAGGATAACTTAGAAGAAAATGTTAATGGAGTTTCTATAGCAATTACAGAAACTTTACAGGAAAAAACTTCTGATGATATCTTAGATTTGTAAAACACAGATTTTGTGTTTTGCAGATGAGAACAGATCTATTAGTAACATTAATTTTTCTAGGTATAATTTTACTTTAGATTTTACCTTTATAGCCTTCTTACATAACTGGCCTAATTTAATCTTTCTTGTAGTGATAACAACATTGAGATTGCATCGGATAACATTGAGGAATTGGCAAATTCTAAAATGAATCAGGAACTTGAACTGATTAACGAAAATAATGTTTTTCTTTTCGAGGCCCATCCTCTATCTACATCTGCTGATTTGAATTTTAATAATAGTTCTGTAATTATAACGTAAGTGCTAAAATTAACTTACTTAACTTTTACTATATTAATTGACATTATTTTTAAAAAATCTAGTCAGAATGAAACGTGCAATGTAAAAAAAAGGCAAAGAACTCCGTCTAACTGGAAACAAAATGCCAGAAAAAATAAACGACAGCACGGCGAAAGTTATATGAACACGAAATGGAAACTTGAAGGCAAGAAAATGGTCAAAGAAGCTACTTGTCACTCCTCCAATTGTCCATTTAAATGCAATATAAAGATAAGTAAAGAAGAACGGGAAGAAATTCATATATATTTTTGGACACTCTCTGATGAACACAAATCACATTTCTATTCAAAGTACATCACAAGAATTGTGGCAAAACGAAAGAGGACGTCGAAGGAAGACAGCAAGAAGAAGTATTTCTATGAATATTTTTTTGATGTTCGAGAAGTTCGGACAAGAGTGAGCCAGGAATACTTTCTGAATACATTGAACATTTCGAAAAGAAGGATCTACTATTTCTTTGATAAGATTAAACCCATGAATGCCGTTGGTCCCAGAAAATCAATTTGGGGAAAGCACAAGAAGAAATGTGTCCCAGATACATTGAAAAAGGGAGTACACGAGCACATACAGTCATTCCCAGCTGTAGAATCGCACTATTGTAGAGCTAAGACACAAAAAGTGTATCTGGAACGAGATTTGAACCTTACAAAAATGTATAACTTGTATCTTGCAAAAACTGATTCTCCAGTTTCATTCCATATGTATTCAGATATTTTTAATAATGAATATAATATCAGCTTCCTGAAACCAAAAAAGGATTTATGTGAAAAATGTGAAGAGTACAAAATTATAAGTGCGCCAAGTGAACAACAGACTTTTGAATATCAAGAACATATAAGAAGAAAGCAAATTGGAAAACAGGAAAGGGATCGTGATAGAAAAAGGTGCAAAGATAAAGAAGACGAAAATTCTTGTGTTATAACCTACGATTTGCAGAATGTATTTACTTTACCTAAAGCAAATGTAGGCAGTTATTACTACAAATCAAAACTTAATACATATAATTTAACAGGGCATTGCAGCATTGACAACTGTGTGCACAATGCCATTTGGCACAAATATATTTGTGGGGACGGAGCTACTCATTTAGCTAGTGCCCTCATAAAAATTTTGAAAGCAGTCTTAGAAGACCACCCTAATTTGACAAGAGTGATATTATGGTCAGATAGCTGCGTGTCACAGAATCGAAACTCAGTCTTATCCTTTGCTATGCAGCACTTCCTTCAGTCTAAATATCGCAAAACTCTTGAAGTAATTGAACACAAGTATTCAGAACCAGGGCATGGAAATGTACAAGAAATCGATGCAGCACATAGCTGCATTAAACGGTACATAAGATACTTGGAAATTTGGTCTTCACTTACACTAATCAGAACATTGATACACATGCCAACGAAATGGAAAATGAAATTCAAAGTTCTTCAGATGATACCAGATGATTATTTAGATTATAAAAAATACTCTGAAACACTAACTTATAATTTATTACCATATTCAAAAATCAAATATATAATGTATGAAAAAATCAAACCTCTGCATGTAAAGTACAGTGAAACATGTAATCAAGATTTCGTCAATGTTAAATTGTCATACAAGCCAACTCGCGGGGCCAAAGAAAAGAATGAACTGTTTCAATTTCCTATGCAAATAACCAAATTGTCCGAGACCAATGTAGGCATAACGCAAAAGAAGAAAACAGCATTGCAGGAAATGCTTAAAGAGATGCCTGAAGAAGAGCAGAACTTTTATGACGTGTTCCTCCAAAAGGTAAAAATAACAAAGCCAAGACCTGATAAGGAGGCGAGAAAAAAATTGAGTTAAATTAATAATAATAATTATTGTTCTGTATTTTCTTTTTTCTTGTTTTGTAACACTTTTGTAACTTTGTAATCTAAGAATATAAATATAAAATAATATACATATTTATGACTTTCTCAACACTAACCACTGCTTATCAAAGAAATATTGAAAAAGTGACCTTCAAATAATATAATATGAATTGGATAAAGATCAAACTTGATCTGATTTAATATCGGCATTATATTGTTCTTTATCCCATTTTCAGCACCATATCCGAGGTTGCTTCATAAAATACGACTTCATTGTTCTATATCCAAATTGGACAATTTTTCTTCGTGATTTATTAGATATAGTAAATTCACCCTGATACCAAATACCAATTATAAATTAACAACCAGACCTTTTAGATTACATTTTAATAAAATACGTATGTGTTATAAGTGAGCTATGAAAGATTGGGCTACCTAAACATTCAACTGCAATTATCCTAAAAACAACAAGTGGGCGCATAGAACTCTATAATTCGGAGGTGACGATGTGTTTTTCTTTAGGATATTCAATTAAAACAGTCTGAATTAAAAATCTATATTTCGACCTGCTTTAGGATCTTCTTCAGGGTACAATATTCAATATCGTGAAACTTATGTGTAGAACACTTCAAAGTTGTCAACTAATAACAAGAAATTATTCGAGACGTATCCTCATTTATTCTATTGTTTATATAGGAAGAAAATGAGGAGAAGAAAGTGTGTGCGTGTGTGGGTAAGTGCGTGGGGGTGTGCATGTTTGTGTTTCTATATGGATGGGGAAAAACTAAGAATAGACGATAAGGAGAAAATATATAACAGTATCAAGTAACATATTATATAACATATAAAATATAACATATCAAGTATACAGTATAATAGTATAGGTGCAACAATAAACAGTAGTGGCGTATTTTTTCCACGCGAGTCTTGTCAACTCGACATTAAACAAATTCAAAGACATAACACGTAATCATGCATTGATACAATTCAGCTCATCAATACTGAATCAATACTACCACGGATCAAGCTTCAAATTTTCATTCTCATCAACAATGATAGGATTCAAAAAGATTCAACCATACTCTCCAACGGGCAATTCCCCTAGTAATCTTCCTACATCCTTAGGAAACTGCTATGAATGCTGCCTCCGTTTACGAGATACAATCCAGCATCTTTCATTCCTACGTACTACACAATTCACTCACGCTAATCAATATCAACCATCAATGTTAACCAAAGACTCACTACTTAGGCTAAAGCTTTTAGATTAATTTAGCATAGTTACTTTTAGTTCTGAAAGTTACAACAAATAAATCGTAACGCAAGCATCGCTTGTTCACGAAGAAATAATTATTGTTCCTTGGTTTTTTCAAAATTTATTCTAATTTGTAATTTCTTTCGTTCTAGTAAGAATTACAGAATGCATCTCAAGTGATTCCTGCACTACCACGTATATTTAATTAGATTAAGTTTTGCAACATTACATCGCCATCAGCAACACATGTTCTTAACGTGCCATCAGCAGTTAATGCCTTCATTCCTTGTTATCAGCAGCTAAGGCCTTACAGTTCCTTGAATAGCTTAACTGCTAGCATAAGTTCTCATTGTCTTAGCATGTTAAGGAATTTCTTGAAAAGATGCAACCCATCCTAAAGTTTTTTGCAGCTGGAATCTATTAATCTATATAAGTATCATTATATCTTTTTCTTGAGGAATGCGTTGAATGCCCTTCTAAGTTAATCTTTTGAACCTATGTTTACCCTTTTTTACAATGTATGATTACATGTTATGTAATGATCTTGCTATATTATAAATGATCACCACGTATTATTATATTCATAACTTCCATCAGGAAAGCATTTAAGCATAGAGATTGCCATAGCAACAATAATAATAATGAATAAAATAATAAAGATTATTAAAATAATAAGTCTACACGCTTTTTATTGCTCGACCTACCTTACAAGATTCTACTCTTAAAATAGTGTATCAAAACGTAAAAGCAACACCTACTAGTACGCTATAGACAACACTCTCCCTATAGTTGAATCTTTACTACGTCTAATATCGTTTTCGTACTTGATCTCACTGGCAATTTTGTGAGGTCTTGTCAATATATACTTGGTCACAGTTATTACAGGGAATTTGGTATAATATTTTTACTGTTGATTAAACTGAATTTTGTTTTTTAATCTAGAATGAAGATTGTTAACTGTGATTTAATTCTTTGTTATTAGTTTTATAAATCTTTTTTAAGATATATCAGAAATATGGGTTTTTAAATTAAATCAAGCTGTTTTCATTTAATACCCGAGAAGAAAACACTTACTTTATTTGTTTCAATTGTTTCAATTCAAGTAAAACATCTAAAAAATATCGTTTGCAAATACCAACTCACCTCACGCACACAAAGAGTCGAACAAAAATAAGTAAATCCAATCTTTGAAATGATATACAACGTACAGTGTTATTTAAGTACCAAGAAAGTTTAGCTTCCTTTAAAAAATTAAAAGTAAGATATCTTGTAAGTTATAGTACCCTGTATATACAGGGAATTTTATACACTTCGTAATATCAAAATATTACCAGTACTTCAAATTACTCAATACAGATTGTGTAATAGTTATTTATCTTAGTGGGATAAATGCATTAGTAACAAGTAGATATCTTACTTAACTGACTACATCGTAGTACCATAAATAACTATTATTTGACGTTTGATCACATGTAGTACTTAAATTGTTTTTAACTATTTAATTAAGACGGTACAATTGTAGCCTTTTAAAATGCCAGACTGTAGCAGGTTTCATAAAAATTCACGTTCAGTCGTTTGTTGCTGTTGTTCTAACAAATTGACTATAAGAGTGTTAAGATCAGTAGGAGAGTCCAACCTTTAATTAAAGAAGTAGCCTTGTTTTGTGATGTAAATGCTGAGTGTGTGTGTGTGGTACATTTTAAGATAAATAAAAGTAGAATTTCTTACCCAAGTAAGAGCTCGAAAGGTCAATTAGCAACTCTCCTAGATCAATTTGAATATTGACCAAACCAAAAACTCAGGATTCTAATATAGTTCAAGTTTTATTCAAAAGTGCTATTCAAAAATGTAATAATATACAGGACGTCCTATTAAAGAAAGAATAATATCCTTTGATCCCCCCAATATAACCAAGAAGAATAGTGACTACTAAAAAGTTATAAATTATTTTCTGCGTTTCTGAGATAAGGTGTAATTCTATAATAAACGAGCCACCCTGTACAACAGCAAATACTGTAGAAATATTAACTACTTTTACAAATAAATACCACCGAATTGACATTTTCTATAAATTTAGAAAAAGTAATTTTGCCTTAAATGAACGAGTAAAATACATTTTTCTGAGAAAAACAATTTTACAATTATTTCATCCCTCTGTAGCTTTCTATGGTAAAGTATTGCGATCTTGCAACTTTTTGTACAGTTTGCTACGTCATTTTACCACATCATGATCTTATACATATTATATTTTTTGACCGTTTGACGGATTTGGAAAACATTATAATTGAGATTATCTCTAAAATCCTAAGATTATTAAAACGGGAATAAATCGATGTTTACAAACAGGCACTACTTTTAAATCAATAGTTATTAAGCAAGTTTTTTGGTGAGTTTTTTATTACTCTTGAACCGATTTGGGGGGGGGGGGACAATTCAAATTGCCGAACGCCCTATTAACATTCACCCTAATATACATATTGCAATGGCAAGTCATTACCAAAAATGTTAATTTGAATTATTGGACGTTGATGGTTATATAAACACGGTTAAAGTCCGAAATTGATTCTTAAACCTTACTATACCTATTGGATGAGTCCAGAAATGTTTTCACATAACCAAAAATAGATAAAATCACAAGAGACACAGGGATGGATTTTGATTTATTCATTTGGTATCAATACATGACTAAAAATAACATTTTACAACATTTAGGGATAACTGATGTTCACTTAAAGTTAAATCTAAAAACAGAATTATAAATTAGTATCAATAGAATAGAATGATGTAATAATAGTATATTATATACCAAGGTTGTGAAGAGTTTTTTCTAGAGCCGAGCTAGTACTTTTATTCCTTTTATTCTTCTCACATAAAAAACGTACTATCGCGATCACGGATTTTTTCCTGGATGCCAGTGTATAATGGGATGTATTTTTGCCCCGTGTTACACTAAAATCTGGATTATTGACTAGTAGTCAATAATAAAAAATTATTTACCACTAGGCAAGAAAACTAACTTCACAAGGTGACAACAGACTAGATAATAGTATGTTTTAAAGCTAGTAGTGAAAAAAATAAGTTTTGATTCTCCACGTAGTCTGGAAATGAGTTACCATGAAAAGGCTGTACTTTTATTACAATAATCAATGGTTAAATAATGAGCAAAGGTAGGCTATAAAGAAATTGAATGAGAGATTAATTTTCCCATTGGTAATAAAAACCTGTAAAAACAATTTAATAGTGATTAGTTCCTTTATCTACATAATAATGCGTACCATGGTTACTGTCACTTTAATAATGAAAAAATTTAACCGCGATTAAATTTCTGTCAAAATTTATAGTCAATTTTAGTATATATAATATACTATAGTCAAATAGCCTGATTAAATTTTGACGATGTATTGCTCTAAAGAAATATATTTTTCCGCCAAAAATTTTGTTGCGCGGTAAATTTATTCGACGTATTTGTTATAGCAAAACATTCCGACAGAAAACGTCAAAATTGAATCGGCTATTTAATGCACTTAGGATATTACTGTTGATAAAATTATTGTTTAAAGAAGATCAGTAGGAAGAAGAAATAAAAATTTACAACTTACCAGAAAATAAAAGTTGCCGTGGTTGGGTCCGGGAAAAAAATCTAAGCCATATAAGCTGGTGTTCTAAAAGTTATAAGAGAAAGAGAAAACAAATAAAAAGTTTAATAATAATAAAAAAAACCACACCGGAAGGTAATAATCTTTCCGTTGTTTTTCCAAAAGTTATTTCAGCTTTCACGGAGTTCAACACCGGAGGTCTTGTATCGGTAGCTCATCCTGGAAAGCTGAAGATCTCTGTCCTAGCCACCTATATCAACATGAACCTGAAAGAAGAATAGGAAGCAGTCATATCTGCCATCAGCTTGGTGTAAATGAAAGAGCGGTGCATAAAGAAAGATAAGTTGTTAGTGTTGCTTTTACTGTGTGTGAGCAGGATTTAAGACTTTGGTACATTGTGTAACGGGTACATTTTCCACCGGCATTTAGTATGCAGAATTTTGTATTTATTCTCATTAAAAATCTTAACTTCGGTCCTGTAGGGCTGCGTTTTATTTAAACAAGCATTTTAAGAAAAGATTTGCGTTTTAAATCGGCGTAGGAATATTCGTCTAGACACGCCAGAAGCTGCACTATTCCGTATCAGTTTGGCGCCGCAATTTTAGGTGATTCTATTCTTTATACTTAGAGTCGAGAATCCTATAGAAGGTCAAGCAAAAAGCGTCCTTGCTGCATAAAAACAGATGTATTCGCGCGTAGTTACGGGACCGGAGTTAATAAAAGCTCTCGTTGGGGTTGGCGCGGGGACTTTTACGATAAAACCCTGACAGCGAAAGGTCGATATGCGAGATTGACCACTGAACTTGTGCTGCTTCATAGTTTGAGTTCCGATCAATATTGATTGATCGATTTTGAATCAATATTACCGGATTACAGTTTATTAATCCTTTAGAATTGAAGATATTCTACATGTAGTGGTTACAGTTTTAATGTTCTTTCGTTATAAAGTGCAAATCATTTTTGAGAAGATTACGTTCCGTTAAGTGGTGTTAGAAAAACTTATAATTTTTGTGGATAAACAATAGCGGGTTTGTTCTTTGGTGAAGAACCTGTAATCACAATTACTGTATTTCGCCTGTTCTTAAGAGAAGTGCTGTTTGTTAATGAAAGAAAAATCATTTAAAGCGATCTCGAATTTAATGATCGACTCCTGTGCTTTTGTAAATTAAAATTCCGCTTAAAGAATTTAAACGCATTTAGTGCTACAAGTGGTTAAAAACAATTTAACTTTCCGAAACATTATCGTTATTTTCTAAATGAAAGTAAATACGTTATTACGTATGAACAATTTAAAATCTTAGTTTTTTTGCGTGCTCGACCCAATTAGTTTATGAAACCATATGGGCTGATGACAATAATTAAAATGAATCGTATTTCTGGTACTGAAATTCAACACTTCAAGACATCGCCGAATTTAACAACAATTTTTCGAAATAGAGGCCAATTTCCAATTTCTACTGGACTGTATCTGTTCGTATTCCATGAGTTTGGTGGATATAATTAAAGGTACCGTATTTTTAAGGACTGTTTTATAATGCAGTTAGTTAAGAATCTTTTAGTTAAAGAATGTTGCAATTTTTCTTTAGGAAGAGAGCTCTCTACTTTATTCAGAAATCTTTAAATTTTAATGTATTTTAAAATCATTCAATCTGATAATAGTCGAATTAATCTAATTGGCTTAACCTCATTTAGATATTTGTTTATAGATTTTGTCAACAAAGTCAAGTCAATACAAATTTAAAAATCTGAATTAATGTTTTTGAATAATTTTTGTGGTCGATCTCATAAACTTTTAGGTTATTCTTGTTATTTCATGAAAAGTCTTAGATGAATTTTTATTGATTTACTCTGGTATAATTATGATCTAAAGACTATAGATTAGACTTATAATAAATATAAGAGGTGTGTTTTATTTCCTAATTATATGTACTGTTATGTCTTAAACATTTTTTCTCCTTATTAAATAAATGTTATTAATTCAAAACTAAGGATCTAGAAAACGGAACCATATTAGTTATGAATGCCTTGCTTCATTTTACTTCAAAATTTTAAATAAACAAAATTTTTGATTCAACTAAATATTTTATTCATTTTCTGGTTAATGAATTTAATAATTTTTAATGCTTATTCAATTTACATCTTTGATTGGTTATTTATAATTAATAACTTAAGCTTCATAACCAGATGGCGCCCTTTTGTGAGTTTTTATGTGTGTTTTGAGGCCTTTATCTATTCCTTTTCACAATTTATACAGCTGTGGAACCAATACCTACGACTTGAATAATTAATTTATAAGAGAGAGATTAAATCTCAAGCTGTGGCAGATATTTTGAGTTTTCAGTTACAGTAAGTATGAATCATTTTATATAAATTTTATAGTTTTTATTGTTTATTTTGAGAAAAAAAACGAATGTTTCAATTGGAAAAGAAATCTTTAAAAAGGTATACTTACTTAACAGTAGAATTTGTAAAACTTCTTAGTGAATACATATCCTGAAAGTAAAAATCAATTTATTAAATTACTTCGTACCAAACAGGTAAATCTTAGCATACTTATCCTTTTTCTTGTTGTCTCCATTGAAAATTTAATAATACACATAAAGGCGACTATCATAATGTGACATATATTCCTGAACTGTCAAGAAAATAGCACTTGTAGCACAATATTTAAGGTTGAGTTAGCAACCGCACAACGAGCACTTGTAAATACAGCATAGTAGATGAGTCTTTAACCTGAACACTGTTGAAGACTCATCCAAAAATGTAAAACAGTCTCAATTAATAAAATCATAAAATTTTGGATATACATTTAGACCCTGAGATCAAAATAAAGTCAGAATTAACCCTACATATAATCGCAGTATATAAAGAAGCACATATTGTATGTGTACTATTGATTTCATAACGATCTAGAACAGCAAGACTAATATGATGCCATTTTCGGCGTAAATGTATAGGACAAAATAATTAAAAAAGGCATCATATTAGTCTTGCTGTTCTAGATCGTTATGGAATCAATAGTACATACATTACAAGGAAAAACAAGCTATTTTTATTTAAATCCCCTCCTTGAAAGTAATTAAACCCTGTATATTAAAATTCGCTTGGACGTACATAGAAGATTTTAAATTGATTTTATTAAATTTGATTATTAAAAAGAACATTATTTCTATTACCAAAAACCACATCCTTAAAAATATATGTTGTTTATCTTGAATACATGGTCAAGTTAACAGTGACATGTTTTATGAAACATTTTGTAGCACTCGTTCCTTTGGAACACTCCTCGTGTCGATCCCAAACAACTCGTGCTGCAATAAACCGTCTCGTATAATAATATACTATTATGTCTTATTAGTATTTCTTAATAACCTAAATAACGGATTAAGAAATTTTAAAGTTGAGGAAGTAGTTTATGACTGCGGTATCTAGGGGATATGCCCTGTTTTTGTAAACAAGGTTTACAATATTACCATAGTAGACTCATAATGACACCAGGGTATCATGTACTACATAATAGGCCTTTATGAAAACTGTTTAATTAAGGGGCCTATTCTGTAACTTGTCTGCTAAATTTTAGAGGTCTTTAAAATTTCTAAACTTTGAAATCTGTTAAAATTTTAACTATTCCTTTAAAATTTCTCGTTAAAATAATATATTTCAAGGGGATGTTAAAAATTGCCTTAAATGTTAGTGACATCTAAAATTGAGCACTTATAGGTTGTGTCTTGTGTACGTAAGTGTTTTTTTTATATTTTGATTTGAAATAAGTAACTTAGCGATCAAATATTTGGTGTTTTAGTACAATAGCAAAGTAACATAACTTGCGCATCAAAAGCGAGTTGAATCAAGGGAATTCAAAGAAAATAAATGCACTCGGATTCTCTCAGAAAAGTTGTTTTATTTAACATAATTACTTCAGATTTAAATTTATTTCCAGTAATTAGAGATTTAAAAAGAAAATCTTTTGTTGTACCTACTATTAATATATTATAATGTATTTTTTGCTTTTCTTTTTTTATGTTTTCGGATTTACGTAACAAACCTACTGAATGGTTTACGGGGAAGAATTGCATACTCTTAATTAGCGCGCCACTTACTTATGTAAGTGCTGGCTGTTTTACTTACTGACCCTTATTAGCTCTCCAGGCTAATGACGTAACTAAATACGTGCTCATCCGTCCAGATCCCCTAAGGAATCTCTGTACCACTTGCCCAGCATTCGAACGTTTCACCATATCGAAACCAATTTGAATGTGGACTTGACTTGGACAATTGCCGAACCGATGTCCCAGTTATAGGCCTGGTGTGCATTCGACAGCACTTCGTTAGCCTCTGTCGAACATTAGAGTTTTATTTATTGTTTCTAGCCTTATATGGTGAAACTCCATAATTATGACATAAATAAAAGATTAATAAAAGTTTCACAAGTTTATTATAATATACCTTACAATACTTAGTAGAGTTGTTCAGGAAGTACCATGTGAAAGTTATCTCAAATGTGAAATGCTATTGGAATCGCACCAACGATCCACTTTATCAATTAATACAGGTTTAGTAGGATCTTGCACTGGGTTTGACCAGCGAACGCCAGGTCGATACCAAACCTGAAATTAAGGAAGCATCTGACACACGGGGGTTTATTTTTAAGGCCCGGCCCATCATTGCAAATATCTTGTGGTTTTGGGACCCCCGCATGGGGCCATAAATACGTATGTAATAGGGTGGTCCTTATTTTTGAAGTTTTGAAATGTTGTCTGACCCTCCTATATTTTCTATTATGTATAAAAA
Source organism: Agrypnus murinus (assembly GCA_929113105.1). Lineage (NCBI taxonomy): Eukaryota > Metazoa > Arthropoda > Insecta > Coleoptera > Elateridae > Agrypnus > Agrypnus murinus. Next base: position 85,742,183 of record OV816024.1, read on the forward strand.
TATTTTGTGAAAAGTTTCATTCAGATTAGACTAGCCAGTTGAAATTCCCACTTATAGTTGGTTCTACATCTTGTGTTGTAGGTATTGTAAAAACTGAACATGGAAGCAGCAGCTAATGCTAGACGGGTTTCACGAGTTTTATTAATATCTTAACCTGACAATATTGTTTCTACACTTTGTGTCATTATCAAAGGTAGATAAGATTGATAAACAAACACGTTGCTAAGGATAAATACATACAGAAAATAGGTAACTAGATACAATACATAACAAAAACTAAATATCTAACACTTCTAATAAAGGAGAATTACTAAGCTCAGTTTGTTCATTCATTAAAGGTACTGTGCGTTTATGTCTGTATATTTCAAAAGCTTCTAAAATGTCTAATTTGTGTTTGTTGTTGCAAAAATGTAAGCATTTAATGTTGTTTTGAGGTGTCATTGGGTGGTTCTGTTCCAAAATGTGTTTGGCATAATTCGATTTTTCTGGATGTTTAAGTCTATAAGAGCGTACGTGTTCTTTGTATCTTATGTCGAAATTTCTAAGTGTTTGCCCAATATAAACCGAGTTACAAAAAGAACAATTCAAACGGTAAATGCCGGATTTCATGATATCTTGTGTTTTGTCTTTAGCATTGAATAAAAATGAAAAGGTGTTGGTGTTAGTTTTATAGGTTATTTTGTAACTGGTGGTTTTTCTTATTATAGTTGCAATTTGTTCTGATATCTTGCCAAAGTATGGTATTGATATGTAGTTTGTGTCTTGTATTTGAGTGTCAATTGGAAATATTCTTTTGATAGCTAACCTATAATCTTTTTGTTGAATTAAAGTGTCAATCATGTTATGGTTATAATGGTTTGCATATGCTAATTGTTTGATGATTGAAATTTCTTTATCAAAATGTGATCGTTTCATTGGAGTAGTTAAAGCTCGGTGTACTACAGATCTATAAGCCGCTAGTTTATGCATTTTATGATGACATTAATTGTTAGGTATAGTGACGTCTGTGCTTGTGGGTTTTCTGTATATGGAAAAATCAAATTCATTGTTTGTAGATACACAATTTAATGACAGAGAAACACAATTTCTTAACAAAGGCTTAAAATTTTGTCCTTTTCCAAAATTCACTAACAAAATTAAAAAAATCTTAGCTGTTGAATGTGAAACTATACTCAGAAAAGATCACAACAATTATGCAAAATTCCAAATCTTGAATCTGATAAAAGAAATATCTTTGAAAAAGGACAAAACCCAGAATAAAACATCTAACCTGTCACTACTTCAATCTATCAGACATAAAATTACAGAAAACAATTTAATTTCTGTTAAAGCAGATAAGGGTAACACTTTGGTAATCCTTTCGAAAGATGTTTACACACAAAAGATCAATGATTTTATTAATAAAGAAAATTTAGATGTTTTAAACAAAGATCCTACCACAAAATTTGAAAAAGAAATAAAACAAGCTTTAGCAAACTGCAATATCTGCTTTAACGAATTAGAAAAACAACAAATCATACATAAAAACCCCCAACTACCAAAGCTATATGGACTGATTAAAACACATAAACACAACATGCCTATAAGATCAGTAGTATCATATATCAACGCACCTAATCACACCTTGTCCAAGAAACTCAACCATATTATTAACATCATAGGATACAAATCGAAATACTCTGTCAAAAATTCATTAGAATTAGTAGAAAAACTACAGAACATACATCTTCCAGCACATTCAAAACTTGTAAGCTTTGACATTTGTAACATGTTTTCAAAGATTCCACCACAAGACTGTATTCCTTTGTTAGATAATTTCCTAGTTAATAGTAATGCAGAATTAGTAAAAAGATTAGAGTTAATTCAATTATTTGATTTTTGTATCAGTCAAAATTATTTCACTTTTAATAATATAATTTATTTACAGAAAGATGGTTTACCTATGGGTAATTCTCTAAGTCCTCTATTAGCTAACATATTTATGGATAATTTGGAAGATCGAATATTTGAATTAGATCTTTCTAAACAGATTATTTTTTGGTTTCGTTACGTTGATGACATTTTAGCTTGTTTTGACAGTTCTTTAAAGGTTATCAATGAGTTCTTAATTCTTATTAACAGTCTTCACACAAACATCACGTTTACACTAGAAACAGAACAAAATAGAGCTATTAATTTTTTGGATTTAACTATTACAATTAATACAAACAATGAATTTGATTTTTCCATATACAGAAAACCCACAAGCACAGACGTCACTATACCTAACGATTCATGTCATCATAAAATACATAAACTAGCGGCTTATAGATCTTTAGTATACCGAGCTTTAACTACTCCAATGAAACAATCACATTTTGATAAAGAAATTTCAATCATCAAACAATTAGCATATGCAAACCATTATAACCATAACATGATTGACACTTTAATTCAACAAAAAGATTATAGGTTAGCTATCAAAAGAATATTTCCAATTGACACTCAAATACAAGACACAATCTACATATCAATACCATACTTTGGCAAGATATCAGAACAAATTGCAATTATACTAAGAAAAACCACCAGTTACAAAATAACCTATAAAACTAACACCAACACCTTTTCATTTTTATTCAATGCTAAAGACAAAACACAAGATATCATGAAATCCGGCATTTACTGTTTGAATTGTTCTTTTTGTAACTCGGTTTATATTGGCAAACACTTAGAAATTTCGACATAAGATACTAAGAACACGTACGCTCTTATAGACTTAAACATCCAGAAAAATCGAATTATGCCAAACACATTTTGGAACAGAACCACCCAATGACACCTCAAAACAACATTAAATTCTTACATTTTTGCAACAATAAACACAAATTAGACATTTTAGAAGCTTTTGAAATATACAGACATAAACGCACAGTACCTTTAATGAATGAACAAACTGAGCTTAGTAATTCTCCTTTATTAGAAGTGTTAGATATTTAGTTTTTGTTATGTATTGTATCTAGTTACCTATTTTCTGTATGTATTTATCCTTAGCAACGTGTTTGTTTATCAATCTTATCTACCTTTGATAATGACACAAAGTATCGAAACAATATTGTCAGGTTAAGATATTAATAAAACTTGTGAAACTTTAACTAATCTTTGTATTTATATTATATTTTATGAAAGAATCCAAATTACCTTCAAATAGACAAGTGTTGACTGTCTTTTTGTACCATCATAAAACCTTAATAATCATAGAACATAATTCGTGAGAGTTATAGGACTGTTAAGGAAACTGCTGTGTTTTAGTAAAAGGCTAGTATTGCCATTCGTCATGAACAGGATTGTATCAAGAAACTGGAGAAGCTTCTGAAACGTGGACTAAACTGAAAAAATCAATAAGAAAACAGCCGTGCAGGAAGGCAATGAGTCTTAATTTCTAAGAAACCTTGACAGCTTATTTGATATTGCTCATCAGAAAGCTGTACAGATGATAAAGATCCAAGAAGACAAAGATTTCCTTCTCGCACAGAGGGAACCTGGTCGCCGTGGTTGCTTTGGGCAAGTGATAAAGTGTTGGCATCAAAAAAAGCGAGGACCCAACAACGGAAACTTACAAAGCAATCGTTTAAATAGAAGTGCGAGGAGCAACAAGTGGCTCAGACTGAAAGTGCCAGTTTAATTTCCTTCAGTGATGAGCACAGCACAGTGATGATCCTGAAGAGGAGAAACCACATGCAAGCACTGAACAAATAACGGTAACACCTTAACTTGCACTGCTGCCAACTTAAGTTCCGAAGTAGAAGTCAGGCACTAGAGAAGCGCAGGCTGAAGCAGTTGCTGCTTTGCTTAAAAAGTGAGGGGGTTATCCAGCAAGTAAGCGCAATGTGCTTTGACAATACTCTGTCAGCGACAGAGATCAAATGAATGGAGCTTACATACTTGAGCAGAAGTTGCGAAAGGGCCTACATGTCGTCATAATATAATAATAATAATAATAATTACTACAACCTATAACCTAAACCAAGGCCCCAGAAGCTATAAGCTTGTGCGGGAGGGAGGGGGCGATTATTATTATTATGTAGGCCCAATGTGCGGCTGCAGCCGACTTATAGATGTCATATTAATAATAATAATAATAATAATAATAATAACCCGCAGGGTGGCTGAAAGCGGGCAGCCATTGGGGAGTAGCGCCCCCACGGGTACCAGCTCAGTACACCTCGTTCCAACACACATACCTGCCCGTAAACACAACCATATAAACACACAGTTCTAATTTAACCTAAATACACATACACTACACACACGTACACTGCATACGGGCAGGTCACCAACACGCACACTCATTCCTTGTTTGACAGCATGGGGAACTAGTAGCAGTCTGAGATCCTTGGGCTCGCCTGCTGGAGGGTACAGCGGATAAAACTGGGTTCCGGGGTGTGCACTCCCAGGCTGCAAGGTAGTACAGGGGCCCGGGTCGGTCTAGCCAACATGACCTGGCTGCCCTATCAACTTGCGAAAATCTCGCTTATGCCGTAATGCCAGGTGGCGCCTGGACCGGGAACCTTGCGGTATAATGCGGGGGGCTCCGTCGAGGCCACCAGAGTCGGGTTCTTTGGAATCCTTTGGCTGTTGCTGGTTCCTCAAACTGTCTAACACAAAAAGGAATAAAAGCCACGCATACTAATACATACACTCCAACCACACTATCTAAATAAAAAATTATTATGGAAGTTACTGAAGAGATTAATGTTCTAAAAGTGCCCCTATCGACGATAAAGGAGCTTCCCGACTCCATCCCTGTTACCCAAAACCGTCCCCTATCCCCAATTAACCCTATCCCTATAAATCCCATTCCCTCAACAAACGGAGAAAATAATTCTCCCCATAAAAGAAAAAAGTTCGGCGAATCGTCGCCCGAGCACGAAACTGTGGAGCCAATAAGAGATTCGATAGCGATTAGTTACTCGAAGGTAAATTACGTTGTAATTGAGAGAGATGACGGTAGAGATTTTTCTACTGTTAGTCCTTTTGTCATAGCTCGTACAATAAAAAAGCTAGTAGGAGATGTTATAAATGTTAGAAAGGTCAAAGAAGGTCTTTTAGTCGAAATAAGTGATAAAGAACAAGCCAAACGATTATTTAAAATCGAAACGTTTGATACATATAAGGTAAAGGTATATGCACATAAAACATTAAATTTCATAAAAGGAGTTGTCACGTGCAAAGATTTGGAAAATTGCACAATCGAAGAAATTAAGAACGAATTAAAGTCGCAGAAGATTGCAGATGTTTAAAGGCTTACTATTAGACGTCAGGGCCAAGTTATAGATACATCTTCCTACCTTGTTACGTTTATAGGAACCAGATTACCAGAACGAATAAAGGTAGCTTTCTACTCGTTGACGGTACGACCCTATATTCCATCTCCTCTCCGATGCTTCAGATGCCAGAGATTTGGTCATACGGCTATGAATTGTCGCAGGGAGCAGGTATGTGTCTGCGGAAAGCCTGAACACCAAGGCAGACAATGCGAAGTTCCGGTAACCTGTATCCATTGTGGTGGTGAACATTCAGCTCGATCTTTCAACTGTCCGGTCTACAAGCAGGAAGTCGCAATACAGCGGATAAAAACTCTAAAGAGATTAAGTTACGCCGAGGCAAAACAAGAATACCTTCGTTTGTCTCCACCGACACAACAAGTGACCTATGCAAGAGTAGCCCAGCAACAGCAACAACCATCTGCTTTATCACTGTTACCAGAAATAAAGAAGATGATTATGGAGACAGTGAAAAGTACATTAGAAGGATATAAAATTGCCCAAGAAACGTTACCACCCACTATAACACAATTAACACCCCTACCCAATATTACCTTTAAACCCTTACCCACAACAAATATTTTCCACACCTTTACCCCACCTTTAAATAAAAGTCCAGCACCTCAACACACAACAAACCCTAACAATCCCCCTCCTACCGAGATTTCTCCTATCCCCACCTTTACAGTTCCTGATCTGACGGAATCCTTATCCCAAAATCTCTCCTCAGATTCAGAAGCTTCATTTATTAAAAAAGATACAAAACCAAAAGTAAAAAAGAAAGGCTGGCCTAAGGGTAAACCAAGAGGTTTGCGTAGTTGTTCGCATTCGAGCAATTAATATTGCTGTTACAAATATTTGTTCTCTTTTAATTTTCCTCCTGCTTCTACTTAAATAATTTCTCTTTCTCCTCTTACAATGATCTTAAACCTGTATTAAAATATACATTATATTATACATTCCTGTTATGGATAAACACAAAACTAACCTTATACAGATTAACTGTAATGGACTAATTCACCATTATCCAGAAATTAAAAAGATCATTGTAGACAAAGAACCATTCTGTTTATGTCTCCAAGAAACACGATTAAAGAATAATCAAAATTTCAACCTTCGTGGGTATAAATGCTTTCGATCGGATGCTATAGATGGCAATAGAGCACACGGCGGTGTGGCTTGCTTTGTTAGAAATAACATCTCCGCTGAGGAAATCGTCCTGAGGTCTACCGTTCAAGTAGTAGCTGTAACTCTGGCTCATCCAATTAAGATGACCATTTGTAATGTGTACCTTCCTAATGGTCCAAGGAATGTTGCGCAGTTGCAAAATATCATTGACCAACTTCCCACACCTTTCCTTCTTTTGGGAGATTTTAATTCCCACAATCAAATGTGGGGATCAGAAACAACAGACTTGAACGGTAGAATTATGGAGGATGTTATTGCCGACAACGACTTATTTCTTTTAAACACTGGACAGCCTACTTATATTAACTCCAGATCTAACTCTTTTTCCACCCTCGATTTGTCAATCTGCTCTCCGACTATATCCACGCACATAGACTGGAACACGATGGAAGGAGAAATCTTCTCTGACCATATTCCTATATGCATGTCCTTTTCTGGACATGCTAGTAATTCGTCTCTTCCACCACGCTGGATTACCGATAAAGCCGACTGGGAAAAGTATGCATCGACAATAACTGAAATCTTCCCTACAAATAATATATCGGAATATGTCGATAATTTCACCACAGTTATTTTAGAAGCAGCGGCATCCAGTATTCCGAAGTCGTCGGGACATTTACCGAAGAGAGTAGTACCATGGTGGAATGGCGAGATAGCAAACGCAATTAGGAGAAAGAAACAGGCGTTTAATAACTTTAAGCGTAGACCAACGCCTGAAAATTGTTTGATATTTAAAAGATATCGTGCGGAAGCGCGACGATTAATTCTGTCTTCGAAACGTAAGAGTTGGCAGGAATATGTATCTTGCATTACACCTGCAGCATCGCCTGGTGAAATCTGGAAAAAGATCAGAAAAATATCCGGTAAGCAAGTCAATACTATACCCTCACGACTTAGCATTGATAACGAGACGGCGTTAGAACCTGCAGGCATAGTCGAAATGATGTCTGAACATTTCAGAAGGGTTAGCAGCTCTGATAATTATAGCCCAGAGTTTCGCCAACGTATAACTCACATCGACTTGCATATAGACTTCGCTACAGATTCTGATCATAATTACAACTATGATTTCACTATGGCAGAACTGGAACATGCTCTTGCGTTTTGTACTGACTCAGCACCTGGTCCAGGCGGAATACCATACTCTCTGTTACGACATCTACCATTCCCAGGGAAAATCGCATTACTCCATCTTTATAATAAAATATGGCAGTCCGGGGAATATCCGGAAAAATGGAAAACCGCCATCAATGTCCCGATTTTAAAACCGGGAAAATCCCCAGAGTCACCTGCAAGTTATAGGCCCATCTCCCTTACATGTTGTATGGCCAAACTACTAGAAAAGCTTGTTAACCTTCGACTAGTATGGTATATTGAACACCACAAATTACTTTCTCCTTACCAGCACGGATTTAGACGTAATAGATCCACAGTAGATAATTTAGTTACTCTGGATAGTGCTGTACAAAACAGCTTCGCGCTACGCGAACATTCCGTGGCTGTTTTCTTTGATATTGAAAAGGCATATGACATGACCTGGCGTCACAATATTCTGGAAACTTTACATGATTGGGGCGTCAGGGGGAGAATGGGTCAACTAATAGCGAGTTTTCTGTCAGATCGAAAGATGCGAGTTAGAATGGGTAACACACTATCGTCTCCTGTGATATTAGAGAATGGTATTCCACAAGGGTCAACACTAAGTGTGACTTTGTTTATTGTGGCTATAAATAAATTGTTGGAAGCAGTGGGTGATTCTGTTGAAAAGATGCTCTACGTCGATGACCTGTGTTTATATAAATCTGCTGCCTCAATAGATGATGTGTCTGGAGATCTGCAAACTGCAATAGACCGACTCTCAATCGCTGCCAGGAATGTAGGATTTAAATTTTCCATACAAAAAACGGCATGCGTACACTTCTGTCGGCTTCGGTCCTGCCAGGGAGATCCCGTCATCAACCTGTACGGTTCCCCTGTTCAGTTTGTAGACTCTATCCGATATTTGGGACTGACATTCGACAAGAAGCTTAACTGGAAAGAGCACGTTGTCAGTTTGCGGGCAAGATGCCAACAGTCGCTCAATATCATGAGGTGCGTAGCCAATATTAATTGGGGCAGTGATAGAGAGTGTTTACTCGATATGTATCGGGCAACAGTGTTATCGAAACTAGATTATGGATGTTTCATTTACGCTTCTGCAAGAAAATCTACATTACAACCACTGGAACCGATTCAAAACATGGGGCTAAGGCTAGCAACTGGTGCTTTTCGCACTAGCCCTTCGATGTCCCTATGTTGCGAATCAGGTTTTCTGCCACTTGAGCAAAGGCGTTTATATTTGCTTTCCCGGTACGCTGTAAGGATATGGGGGCAACCTCAACATCCTGCCCACAGTCGTTTTTTTTCCGATGAGCATCGTGATATTTATTCAACCCGTCGCACAATTACGCAACCATCGGGAATTCGATTTGGAGAATTTCTAAATGACACACAGCTTCGTTTACCGGATGTTTATCAATTGGGCTTCTGCGAAGAACCTCCATGGAGTCTTGAAAAGCCTACGTGCCGTTTGGAGTGTGCTGCAGTTCGAAAAGGCGTAATATCCAGTAACTTCTATGCAGCAACATTTCTAGCTATTTTAAATGAATATCCTCAAAGTTTGGTCATCTATACAGATGGCTCAAAAACAAGGGAGGGAGTAGGATCTGCCATATATGTCCAGGGCAATTCATACGCTTGGTCATTACCTCCCATTACAAGCATATACACTGCTGAGCTTTATGCCATATGGCAAGCTTTGAGATATTTCGATACGTCTACAGACGATGAGGCATTAATTTGCACAGACTCAAAAAGCTCCATGGAGAGTCTATCTGATATTTTTACTGCGGACCCCTTAATTCAAAATATTTTATCGGTAATCAAATGGCTAAAATCTATACATAAAAAAGTAGTTTTCATTTGGATCCCTAGCCATATAGGAATTTTAGGGAACGAAAAGGTCGATGAGGCAGCCCGTCAGGCTGCAGAGACTGATGTGATGGATCAGGGCATTCTTATACGGCATAACGATATATCTTGCCACCTTAAACAAAAAGTTATATCTAGGTGGCAAAATATTTGGTCCAATAACCAATCACAATTAAAGGTGGTTAAACCAAAAGTATTGAAGTGGCGATATTTACCAGAGTTAAAGAGACGAGAGCAGGTGGCAGAGTGTAGATTGAGAATCGGACACACTCGTCTGACTAAGACATACTTATTCGCGGGAAGGCAACCTCCAATATGTGATAACTGTGGAGGACCACTTGGAGTCGAACATGTACTCCTAGACTGCCCGCAATATGCGAACCAACGAGCAAGCCTGGATCTTGCAAATAATTTAGAAGAGTGCCTTAAGGATAATTCAAGTTCTGTTAAGAAATTAATCTCGTTCCTAAAAACTACTAATTTATTACACAAGCTATAGATCGTAATGTGTATATATATATATATATATAAACCAATTCAATCGTCTGTGATAATAGTTAAAATCGTTTTATTATTTATTTATTTATTATATATACATTTATTTACATTTATATTTATCTATATACAATTTTATTTATACATTATTTTACTGTGCAAACGTGCTGCCTTTTCCCCATCCCATCCTTTATAACCTTCCACCACACCCCTTAACACCTTTTGTCACCCAATGCGCACGTCTATTATATGTCTATTTTATATCGAAATTGTAATGTTTCTGTTTCTTACATGTATGTACGACCTGTCTATGATTTATCATCTAGGGAGTCACGAGAGTAGAATAAGATCAAATTCTTATTTAAGCGGCTAATAGCCTCAGATGCTGATGCCGCTTAAAAAAAAAAAAAAAATAATAATAATAATAATAATAATAATAATAATAATAATAATAATAATAATAATAATAATAATAATAATAATAATAATAATAATAATAATAATAATAATAATAATAATAATAATAATAATAATAATAATAATAATAATAATAATAACCCTGAGGGGCTCACACCTTGTGAGTACAGGGGCTGGCAACCCGAGGTACCCTAGCTGGGCCTGTCTATACTTCAACTAGTCTTACGGACAGGTCCCTCTCTGTCTTTCTGTTCTATCTGGTCTCCCTTGACCAACTCTTGTTCCTTCCAGGCCCCGACGCTATTAGAGTATTCGAGGGCTAGGGGTCCTTTTAAGTTTCCTTCTTTCTTCTATGATGACGTATGCAATGGACTGGCTTAAGCAACTGGTTACGGTTTTGATCTACACGCAAGAGCTGGCGCTGCGGGGTGTAGCTTCACTTCTTGAAGTGGAGTAAAGCTTCCGTAGGCCCCCGGCCTGGCAAGCACTTAGGGGGGTGCCCACGTCGTCGGAGGCGTGGGATCCCCGAAGGTTATTTTTAACTTGTAAGGGACTGGGTCCTAGGGAGTTGAATTTTCCTCCCACCTGGGCATATTCTTGGTGCAGCAGGGGAACTTGCTGGTGTCGGTGGAGATCCCACCGTCATGGGTATACCCCACCTGGACAGCTCCCCTAAGTTAGGGATTCGTTTATATGAGTATTATAAATGAAAACATTTTAAATCCGGAGCTTCCCAGCTCCACCCCTATAACCCCCCCTATCCCTTTATCCCCTTTGAATCCCGTACCAACCCCAGGTACGTCTAATCCAAAACGAAAAAAAGGCGAATCTTCGTCAGATAGTGATATTGTGGAGCCATTACGAGAAAGTGTAGCTATTGGCTACTCTAAAATAAATTACTTAGTAATAGAAAGAGAAGATGGTGAAGATTTTACAAATGTTAGTCCGTTTATTATTTCACGTACCTTGAAAAACTTGGTGGGAGTAGTAAGAAACGTAAGAAAAATCAGGGAAGGTCTATTAGTAGAGTCATGCGAAAAAGAACAAACGAAACGTCTGTTTCAAGTCAAAATGTTTGATAAGTTTAAAGTTAAGGTATCTGCTCATAAAACCATGAATTTTACGAAAGGAATTGTTACATGCAGGGATTTAAATAACTGCTCAATCGAAGAAATTAAAACTGAAATGAAAGAGCAAAAAGTCATTGAAGTTAAACGACTTACTACCAGGCGTCAGGGAGAAATTCAAAATACGTCCTCCTATCTTTTGACTTTCATTGGCACTCGTCTTCCTGAACGGATAAACGTTGCATTTTACTCGCTTACGGTAAGACCTTATTTTACAGCACCTCTTCGATGTTTTCAGTGTCAGAGGTTTGGCCACACTGCTATGAATTGCCGTAGAGAAAAAATATGCGTTTGTGGAAAACCAGAACATCAAGGGAATCCGTGCGAAACCCCTCTGAAATGCATACACTGCGATGGTGAACACTCGGCGAGATCGATTAACTGTCCAGTTTACAAGCAAGAGGTTGCTATTCAAAAGATTAAAACCCTTAAGCGAGTGAACTATCTAGAAGCGAAACAAGAATACTTAAGATTATCACCACCTGCACACCAAACCACGTACGCAAAAGTAACGCAACAACAGCCCTCTATTATGTCCACCTTAATACCTGAAATAAAGAAAATTATTATCGAAACAGTAAAGAACACGTTAGAAAGCTATAAGATTCTACAAGAAAAACCTTTCAATATAACGCCTATTACACCCCTTCCTTTATCACAAAGAATTACTAACTTTGCTCCCACCCAAGATACCCCCATGCTCCAAAGAATGTCTCCTTTTGTTCCTCCGAAAGAAACACCTCAAATGTCCCAAATTGAAACAATAAATCAAACTACAACAGAAACAACATTACCTCTAATTCAAATTACAAAAACCAATTGTCCTAGTCATGATTTCTCTAATAGAGATTCTTCTGCCGGACCTTCTTATGTAGATTTCTCGGTAGATATGGATACCAGCCTGGAATCCATTGATACCGGTATAATTAAAACTATCGCCAAGAAAAACAAAAGAGGTTGGAAGAAGGGCAGACCTCGTAAGAAATCGACCTGAACAACTTAGTCTTAATCACAATAAGGGTCAAAAATTAATACTATTTTAATAAATTTTTATTATGAACAATAAGTGCATTCTACAATGGAACTGTCGTGGTTTCTTAAACAAGTTAAGCTCGATACAACTGCTCATTAGCGAGTATGACCCTGCTTGTCTTTGTCTGCAAGAAACTCATTTCAAAGCAAATCGTCAGTACTATCTAAAGAATTACAGCATTCTTCGTCAAGATGCAGTGGATGGAGACAGATTACATGGTGGAGTCGCTATTTGCATTAAGAATGATGTTGTACATACAAATATAGTTTTAGTTACAAACTTGCAAGCAGTAGCAACGCGAATCACGTTTCCTACTAGCTTAACGGTCTGTTGTGTGTACTTCCCTAGTGTACCATGGGACACTAATGATCTTGACATTTTGTTAAATCAGCTGCCTCCACCATATATAGTATGTGGAGATTTCAATTCGCACAGCCTCACGTGGGGTTCTTACAAAAATGACCGTCAAGGCAGAATCCTAGAGAACTTTCTCGACAGAATAAATGTTTCTATACTTAACAACGGAGAGAAAACCCACCTTGACGTATCCACAGGAAAGTTTAGTGCGATTGACCTTACACTGTGCTCCTCACCATTATTAAATTCTTTAGAGTGGTCAACCACGGCAGATCTTCATTTCAGTGATCATTTCCCTATTATCATCAACAGGATAGATTCAACAAGTAAATCAAAATTAATTATATCTAAATGGGTGCTTAATAAAGCTGATTGGAATTCTTATCGAGAAGAGGTAGATAAACTTATGATTGCAGCAGAATCAGACCTTCTGATATCTGAAATAACTGATATTATCTTGACAGCTGCAAACAATCATATTCCTAAATCAAAAGAAAAGGTTCTTAAGAAGGTTGTACCGTGGTGGAACGAACAGGTTTCACGCAGTGTACGGGATAAGAAACAAGCCCTTAGAGTCTTTAAACGTTATCCTACTACAGACAACCTAATAGCCTTTAAAAAAGCTCGCGCCTCTTGTCGAAAGAAAATTCTTGAAGCAAAAAGAAGTTCTTGGAAAGATTACGTCTCTAGCATGTCTTGCGCTTCTGATGTAGGCGAAGTATGGAGGAGAATCCGTAGTATTGCAGGAAAGCACACCTTCCCTGATATCAACTTTAAAATAGCGGATAGAATCGTGTCAGAAGACTTAGAAATTGCAAATCAGATGGCACAACACTTCTCTAATATTTGCAATACTGACAACGAAGAAGAACTTCTGAGAGAACATCTGAACCTAACTCCAAATGATGATGCTGATCACAATCTTATATTCACACTTGACGAACTTAACAATGCACTTAATAATACCCATGATACAGCACCTGGAAACGACAACGTTACAAATGCCTTTTTAAGACGTATGTCAGAAAATGCAAAAACGGTCCTACTAGGAGCATACAATAATATATGGGTTAACGGTGAATTACCTGCTAGTTGGAAAGAAGCTGTTGTCGTCCCCATTTTAAAACCTGGAAAAACTCCAACAACACCGATTAATTTCAGACCCATATCACTTACTAGTTGCATGTGTAAGACTTTTGAAAGGATGGTCAATAATAGACTGACATGGGTGTTAGAATCAAGAAAACTTCTGAGTAAGTTCCAGTTTGGATTCAGAAAGAATCGTTCTACGATAGATGCACTGACATATTTAGAAAATGCCATACAGAAATGTTTTATCACAAATTTACACCTGACAGCCATTTTTATAGATCTTAAGAGTGCCTTCGACACCGTAAAACGCCGAAACATAATAGACCAGCTCCGTGAATGGAACATTAAGGGGAATTTAACCAGATTCGTTGGTTCCTTTCTCACTGATAGTACAATGAGAGTTAAGATAGGTAACTCGTTGTCTGACGGCCTTCCTTTAAAAAATGGAACTCCCCAAGGTTCAAGTTTAAGCGCGACATTATTTCTTGTAGCTTTGCAACGCGTCTTGAAGGCAGTTCAAGGATCGGTCTATTACTGTGCGTATGCAGACGACATAGTCTTATTTCAATTCGGACAATCCTTTCAAGATATTGAGGCATCTTTACAAATGACATTAAATAGACTATCAGTTGCAGCAAATAAAACAGGGCTATGTATCTCAACGGAGAAAACAGTATGCATGCATTTCTGTCGTAAACGAAGTACATGTCAGCAAAATCACACACTGCAACTAAATGCTGTACCTATTCGCAACACAGAAAGCACCAGATATCTAGGAATAATCCTAGATTCTAAACTTTGTTGGACCTCCCATATTAATGATTTAAAAGCCAGGTGTAGCAATATTCTTAATATTTTAAAGTCGTTATCTAATTATAACTGGGGCTCAGATAGACAGACACTTTTAATGTTATACAAAACTATGATTCTTTCTAGAATTGATTATGGGAGCGTCATCTACTCATCTGCCAAGCCCAGTCGTTTACATATTTTGGATTCAGTCCATCATACAGGAATCCGACTTGCCACAGGTGCTTTTTATACAAGTCCTGTCTCAAGCTTGTATGTAGAGTCGGGACTGGAGTCATTGCAGTTGCGCCGTGAACGTCTTTTATTAAACTATCGGATTACCGTGCTGAGCCAACAAGATAATCCTAATAAAGAATCGCTCGGTAACTCCCCTTTGCTGCAGCGATATCTTAACAG
This sequence comes from Agrypnus murinus, assembly GCA_929113105.1. Lineage (NCBI taxonomy): Eukaryota > Metazoa > Arthropoda > Insecta > Coleoptera > Elateridae > Agrypnus > Agrypnus murinus. Next base: position 85,757,374 of record OV816024.1, read on the forward strand.
AGTAACATATACTAAACCAGCTACGATAAGATCAGAAATTCTCTCAAGGAGCTGGAACATCCCAGAAAGAAATTTATTTACAGTAGATGACGTTCATCTTGTCTCTCCATGGATTCTACCAGAAGTAGTATGTCGTCTAGATCTCGAAAAATATGACAAAAAAGATAGTGCTAGGTCTCTCATAAAGAATGATTTTCTGCAGATAATGCATGACTATGACCCTTGTGAAGTATTATTCACTGACGGGTCCAAAACTCACTCAGGAACTGGAAGTGCATTAGTCACTAAAGAAGTTTCAATTACTTGGTCCCTTCCTCAAGCTGCAAGCGTATTTACTTGCGAACTGTATGCTATTCTGCAAGCGCTTTTCGTTTGTCGGGAATCAATATCTTCAACGTACTTGATATGCACTGACTCCATGTCATCGATCTTGTCCTTAAAAAACAAATTTACAAAAGAATCTATTCTACGAAACATACAGTCACTACTATATAACCTTGCACTTCAGCAGAAAAAAGTAATATTTGTCTGGATTCCAAGTCATATCGGTATTCCCGGCAACGAAAACGCAGATAAAGCCGCTAAGTTTGCAAGTAAAAAAGCACCGAATGTCAATAATGCCATAACGATATATGATATCAAAAACTCAATACGTGCTAACTGCGAAACGAAATGGCAGTCATCGTGGGACCAGAGTACAGACAAATTAAAAATAAGTAATCCATCTGTCAAAGGCTGCATATACCAATCAAGTTTAAGACGTAAAGAAGATGTGATTTTCTGTCGACTCCGGATTGGTCATACACGTATGACACATTTATATCTACTGAGTGGAGAAATCAGACCAGAATGTGCCACCTGTCGAGTCCCCTTGACAGTGCAGCATATCTTACTGAATTGCAGGGATCATGAACACATTCGGAGAACATCTAACCTAGCTACAACTATGGAAGAAGTTTTAAAAAATGACGAACCCAATGTTAGAAACTTAATGACATACTTACGGGAAACACACTTACTTGCAAAGCTGTAATGTTGTAGTCGAAGGATAAGTTATACTACCTCTGCACAGAATACATATTGATTGTAATTAGAGTGAATGTGATATAGTCTGTGATACGAAAATATACATATATATATACACCATTTCTTGCCTATACACAAGAAATTAATGTTTGTTTGTCTAATTTATAACGTTATTGTATTTTTATCATTATAATTTGTTATATCAGTGTTATTCTATGTAACTATATACATTGTTATTTTTAATTTACAACTTTGACATATTTACAATTTATGAATGTGCTATATGTCTGTAATTAACAGACACCCTAGTATGGCGGTGAAATGACCGTAGTAGTCGAAACCGCCTAATTTAAAAAAAAAATAATAATAATAATAATAATAATAATAATAATAATAATAATAATAATAATAATAATAATAATAATAATAATAATAATAATAATAATAATAATAATAATAATAATAATAATAATAATAATAATAATAATAATAATAATAATAATAATAATAATAATAATAATAATAATAATAATAATAATAATAATAATAATAATAATAATAATAATAATAATAATAATAATAATAATAATAATAATAATAATAATAATAATAATAATAATAATAATAATAATAATAATAATAATAATAATAATAATAATAATAATAATAATAATAATAATAATAATAATAATAATAATAATAATAATAATAATAATAATAATAATAATAATAATAATGATAATAATAAGAAGAGCCATAAAATAGCAGTCGTCTTGAGAAATCCGGCGTACTGCTAGAACAGTCCACTTATCCACAATTTGTGTGATAATTTAAAAAAAAAAAAAAAAAAAAAAAAAAAAAAAAAAAAAAAAAAATAATAATAATAATAATAATAATAATAATAATAATAATAATAATAATAATAATTTGCAAATTAATGGAAAGGATGGTAACAAAAAGACTTTCATGGATACTTGAGTCTAAAAAACTGTTAAGCAAATATCAGTTCGGTTTTCGTAAAGATCATTCTACGACTGATGCATTAATATACATTGAAAATGCCATCCAAGGAAGTTTTCTTACAGGCCTTCACTTAACAGCGGTTTTTATAGACCTAAAAAGTGCATTCGACACTGCTAGGCACAGTACAATATTAGAACAGCTATATAAATGGAACATAAAAGGATTTTTACCTAAGTTTATTAAATCCTTTCTTGACAACCGCATTATTAGAGTCAGAGTTGGTAACGTTATGTCAGAAAATCACGAAATTAAAAACGGAACACCGCAAGGTTCTTCACTAAGCGCCACTCTCTTTCTAATAGCGATACAAGGACTACTGGCCTCTATTGACAGAACTGTTCGATACTGTGCCTATGCAGACGATATTGTCATATTTGATTTTGAAAAGTCTTTCAACAATATTGAAGTAAATTTGCAAAATGCACTTACTAAGTTATCCTCGGAAGCTACCAACAGAGGTTTTCAAATCTCCATTGAGAAAACAGTTTCGCTGCACTTTTGTCGCAAACGAAGTACCTGTCAACAACAACATTCTTTTCAGTTAAACTCGATTCCTGTAAGAAATGTTGATAATATATGTTATTTAGGCCTACTACTCGACTCTAAACTTACCTGGACACTACACATTAATAACTTAAAAGCTCGTTGTAATAACGTTTTAAATATACTCAGATGTCTATCCAATATAAGCTGGGGATCTGACCGTCAGACGCTGTTGATGTTGTACAAATCAATGGTTCTGTCCCGTATGGACTATGGCAGTGTTATATACTCATCTGCCAGACCATCTCGTTTGCGTGTCTTGGATTCTGTACATAACACTGCAATTCGTTATATAACAGGAGCCTTTGTTACCAGTCCAGCAGAGAGTTTATATGTTGAATCTGGTTTGGAACCTCTTTGGTTACGGCGCAAAAGGCTACTTCTAAACTACCGCGTAACGGCATTATCCCGCACACATAATCACATCCGAACTTCTTTCCTCAGTAATGCTCTCTTAGATCTCTACGAAGTAAAACGCACACATACAAGGCCGGCAACGGTAAGATCGACTTTCGCCTCTAGGGATTGGGAAATACCCGAATCAGGTTTTTATGTAAACACTTTCCCTGAAATTGCTCCATGGACTATACCATTACTAAATGTTCGTCTTGATCTCCAGAAATACAGTAAATCCGAAATAGCAAATAGTGTTATTAAAACAGATTTCTTAAATATTCTTCAAACATACAGACCGTGTAACATATTGTATACAGATGGATCTAAGACCGAATTGGGAGCCGGATGCGCCGTAGTCAATGGTAATAACGTGTATACTTGGTCACTTACAAACAATGCTAGTGTATTTACCTGTGAAATGTATGCTCTATTGCAAGCCTTATTAATGTGTCGTGAGTCAACATCAGCCACGCAAGTAATTTGTACCGATTCTATGTCTTCTTTATTAGCCATAGGTAAAAAATTTAATAATGATGCAATAATACAGAGTATACACGCATTATTAGCTAATCTAGTCAGTGAAGGTAAATATATTGTTTGGATTTGGATACCTAGTCACATTGGCATCATTGGAAATGAAAAAGCGGATCAGGCTGCAAAGTCGGCAGCGACACGTCTCCGGAACAATGTTGACGTAATATGTCCAAAGGATACCAAAATATACATCAGACACAAATCGGAACTTCGCTGGCAAGCCATGTGGGATACCACAAATACCGCATTGAAAAAGATAAGAACTAGTGTGAAGCTACAACCACAGGAAATTATACTTACCCGTAAAGAACAAGCGACACTCTGTCGGCTAAGAATAGGCCACACTCGTTTAACTTCAACCTTTCTGCTAACAGAAGGAAATAGACCTAATTGTCCCACATGCATTACTCCACTCACTGTCCAGCATATTCTTATAGAATGTCGGGAATACACCAATCAGAGAAACGCCTGTGATTTATCTGACAATTTAAAAGAAATATTGAGCAATAGTAAAGAAAATATTTTAAAATTATTAAAATACCTGCGATGTACAAACTTAATTTCTAAATTGTGAACTACGTAGTCTGTGATAAAAGCTATTAACTGTGATATTTTTATATATTTTAATTATGTTTACTTATTTACACAACTTATTTTAACACGTTTTATTTATTTTACATATTTATATACCTGTTACCGTCTTATTAGTTTTTTGTGTCGTATTTTATTACATATTTTAGTTCATGTTGGTTGTATATACTGTTGTACTCGTCGTTAGTTATATTTATATGTTATTGCATAGTGCTTATTACTGTACTTACTCATACAACAGCAATATTGTGTAGCAAAAGCGACAAATGACCCTGGCAGTCGAGTCGCTTACTTATTAAAAAAAAAAAAAAAAAAAAAAAATAATAAGTTCCTCAAAGTCCAGCCCTACGTCCGGCTTATAACATCTCAGCCACGTGAGGAACGGGCAACGTCGTCGAATGTATTACTACGACGGCCAACAGGGCAATGGCATTTACCTTCTACAATGGAGAGACAATTAAGAAATCGTAGTATAAGGCCGCTACCCGAGGACCGTCGGGGCATTCCTGGAGCCGTTGCTGGGGATGACAGCATGCAAGACGGTGACCGCGAGTTGAACAGGCGGGCCGCGGTCAGGGTCAACGAGTTGGCCCAAGAAGCGACAGCCGCAGAACAAGAACGTAGCCACGAAGAACAGGAAGCTACACCAGATGAGGATGTTTCGCCGGAGGAAGTTTTCCAATTACCTGCGACCACCTTAACCGGGCAACCTAGAAGACGTAACAGATGGACAAACGATGTAAATATATATTTAATGCGTCTTTACTATAAAACCACCAAATTAGAAAGTGACATGTCCCTCTACCGTCAAAAAGTAGCAGAAGAATTTAATCTCAGATATCCGCAATACAATGCAAGCGAACAAAGGATATCAGACCAAATCAGAAGCATTCTTAGAAATAACCTTATACCACCAACAACATTAAATAACATTAAAAGAGAGATTCAAGACCAAATGAGAGATGATGAAGAACAGGAACTGCAAAATGAAGAAGAAACTGATCCAGAACCAACAGAAGATGGTGAAACCAGAGAAAATCCACCTCAAACAGAATCAGCTGAAAACGAAGAAATTCATGCTGAAGAAGAGAGATTAGAACAAATATTTATCACAGCCATTCTTGAATACGGTCAACTAGACCCACAAGTAAGACCAGTACTTCCAAAGATACATTCATCTGCAAGGCTGGCTAAGACAATAAAGTGTATGAACAATCAAATTCTTCCAAAATACCTAGCAACAACTGAAGACATCGAGGAAATACATATGTATGTATATTGCGCTGCCATTGCGATACTAAAAACCATGGGCAGAAAAATCAGAAACAAAGCAGAAAAGCGGGACTTTACACCAAAGCCTGATCTAGGTATGACTAGAATAGAACGAAAGATTGAGGAACTACGGAAAGACATTGCTAGAGTCTCTCAATATAGAAGTGGGGCCCTACATCAACAACATTATAACAAAATTGTCAAGAAATATAAAAATCATGCGCGATACGAAGAGGACAATAACACTGTAGACCAGATAAGAGATACCATAACGCAAAAACTAACACTATATGTTGCAAGATTAACAAGGTACAAAAAAAGCAACAAACGTAGAAAACATAACAAAATATTCCAAGAAAGCGAAAAGAGATTTTACACAACAATGACGAACAAAAAAGATCACCCGCAAGACCTTCCACGCCCAGATGACATTAGAATATTCTGGGAAAACATTTGGAGTAACAAAGTAGAACACAATACAAATGCATCATGGTTAAATGAAATTAGTTACGATGGACAAGCAATGCAACACTATAAAATATCTTTAAGTGATATTGAAGACGTCATAAAAAACGTGCATAATTGGAAAGCGCCAGGGCAGGATCAAATCCACAATTTCTGGTGGAAGAAACTATATGTTGTACACTCCCCACTAGCGAAGGCTTTTAACGACATAATAGAATGCCCTTCAACCATGCCACCTTTTTTTACACATGGTGCAACATATCTCATACCTAAAGACCCGCAAAATACAAAAGATCCTGCTAAATACCGACCGATTACATGTTTACCTACCATATATAAAATTCTGACAGGATGCTTGAATAACAAGATCTATAATCACTTAGAAAATAATCAAATAATTTCAGAATATCAAAAGGGTTGCAGAAGAAAAACTCTAGGCTGCAAAGAACAGCTCATAATTGATTCGGTTGTAATAAATCAAGCAAAGAAGAAGAACAGAAATTTATATATGTCGTACATAGACTATCAGAAGGCGTTCGACTCTGTACCCCACTCATGGTTATTACACATACTAACGCACTACAAAGTACACCCGATACTCATACAGTTGATACGCACAACTATGGAGAACTGGAGAACGGATCTCATTATAACATCTAATGCAGATACAACAAAAGTAACCAACATAAGGATAAACAGAGGTATCTTTCAAGGTGATGCATTAAGTGCCTTATGGTTTGTATTAGCTTTAAACCCACTAAGCACTATACTAGACAACTCAAGATATGGTTATCTAATTAAATATCAACAAACCTCATGTAGAATATCTCACCTTCTATTTATGGACGATCTTAAACTATACGCCGGCAATGAAACACAATTAAGGCAAATGATCGACATTGTTTATAGGTTTAGCACGGACATTCAAATGCAGTTTGGACTTGACAAATGTAAGTCAGTACATATTCAGAGGGGAAAACTTGTCTATAACGACGAAAACCCTATCCCACCAGGAATAGAACAAATCCAGAAAAGGAAACCTATAAATATTTAGGAATAGATCAAGTTAGATGTATCGAGAATAAACAAATGAAAGAAAAATTAATGCAGACTTTCTATCAACGTTTAAAAGCGCTACTAAAAACGGAACTAAATTCAAAAAATATGACCAAAGCGATTAACACCTACGCAATACCAGTGTTGACGTACTCGTTCGGGGTTGTAACTTGGAGTAAAACAGATTTAGAAAATGTACAACGAAAGATCCGTACAAACCTTACCAGATGCGGGTACCATCACCCAAAGTCTTCCGTCGAACGAACAGTTCTACCCAGAAAAGTAGGAGGAAGAGGCTTTATACATCTGGAGAACCTGCACAATAAACAAGTACAATCTATCAGAGAATACTTCTACAATAAAATAGATTCTCCACTGCACCAGATTATAGTGAATTCTGATATACGATATACACCTGCACATCTTTCTGACAGAGAATATGTACTACCAATAATAACAGAAAATAACATTATCGAAAAATGGGCATCGAAGGAAATTCATGGAAAACACCATCGAGACATCAACCACGAACTTGTCGACAAACAAGCGTCGAACATGTGGCTGACTATCGGGGAATTATATTGCGAAACCGAAGCTTACATGGTAGCAATTCAAGACGGTGTACTACCTACTAGAAACTACCAAAAGCACATATTGAAGATAACGAACATCGATGACAAATGTAGAAAATGTAAATTGACACATGAAACAATAGAACACATTATTGGAGGCTGTACCACTCTTTCAAACGAAGAATATCTAAGAAGACACAACAATGTGACAAAAATCATACACCAGAAATTAGCCGTAAAACATAAACTTCTAGAAAACATCTCACCCTACTACAAATACATTCCAACAAAGATTTTGGAAAACAATAATTATAAATTACTATGGGATAGAACAATTCTGACAGATAAAACAGTGGAAGCAAATAGACCGGACATAATACTGGTAAATAAAACAGAAGGTATCACATATATAGTAGACGTGGCAATACCAAATTCTAGAAATTTATTTAACACAAGCCGCGAGAAACATCGAAAATATCAAGATCTGGCATTAGAAATACGACGCATATGGAAACAAAAACAAATCTATATAATACCAATAATAATCTCTTCAACGGGAACAATACCAAAGGAACTACACATGTCATTAAAGAATCTAGAACTACCTAAGAATACATACATTGAACTTCAAAAGGCGGTAATATTATCTACATGTCACTTAACACGCAAATTTTTTAATGCAACCGATTGAACACTTTGGTGCTTTGCACCCGTGTCAATTGAAGACCGGTAAACAACCGAGAACAGACAACAAATAATAATAATAATAATAATAATAATAATAATAATAATAATAATAATAATAATAATAATAATAATAATAATAATAATAATAATAATAATAATAATAATAATAATAATAATAATAATAATAATAAACGTCAATGGAAGAATGGAAAACAGAAATGTTGTTATACTACAATGCAGGACACATCAGTACAGGAAATATAGCTATAAAAAGGGGTATTTTTCAAGGAGACTCCCTATCACCCTTGTTGTTCTGTATGTCATTGATTCCGTTAACCAACATGCTAAACAGTCAAAATATCGGGTTTGAAGTCGGAAGCAATACCAAAATAAGTCATCTAGTTTATATGGATGACTTGAAACTTTTCGCCAAAGATGAATATCAACTACGTCAAGCACTTGAAGTCGTAAAAACGTTTACTGACGACATAAATATGGAAATGGGCCTTGACAAATGCGCATCTGCAATATTCAGGAGAGGAAAACTTAAAAAAAGCGAGAACATCAAGCTGGACAATCACACCATTATCCAAAATATAGACAACGACACCTACAAATACCTAGGTATGGAAGAACGGGATGGTATAGACAACACTGTCATGAAAGACAAAATAGCAAAAGAATACTATCGCCGAGTCCGCCAAATACTCCGGACAGAATTAAATTCTAAAAACAAGGTTGCAGCTATCAATACACTAGCTGTCCCAGTTATAACTTATAGTTACGGTATAGTAGACTGGCTAAGAGAAGATATACAGAAGATGGACAGGAAAACTAGAAAAATCCTAACCATGGAAAAATATCACCACCCAAGAGCTGATATACATCGACTGTATATAAAGAGAAAAAATGGAGGTCGAGGAATAATCGATCTAGAGTCCGCCTACAATACTGTCATTATGGGGCTGACTGAATATATAAAGAGTGAAAGTGACAAATTCGCTAGGCTTGTAAAAGACTACGATGCAACGAAGACAAAATACTCTCTCCAAAAAGAAGCCGATACAATTAGACAAAAATACTTGCAGCAGGAAACAACGGGTGAAAACGTCAAACACAAACTGAAGAATGCCATCGAAAAACAAAAGATCGAAGAGCTTAAACAAAAACCATTACATGGTCAGCACTTCCGAGAAATTGAAAGACCAGCAGTAGATAGGGAAGCGAGTATGGCATGGCTTAGAAGCTCTGGCCTTAAGGCAAAAACTGAGAGCTTGCTCATCGCAGCTCAAGACCAAGCCCTTAACACAAGATACCACCAAAAGCACATATTGAAAATGGCTGTCAACAGCAAATGCCGTCTGTGCAACAAAACTGACGAATATATAGGTCATCTAATCGCAGGATGTTCAGTATTAGCACCAACCGAATATACCAACCGACATAACAAAGTGGCAAATTATATCCATTGGAAGATATGCAAACAGGCAGGAATAGAAGTGGTTGATAAATATTACGAACACGTACCTGAAAGAGTATACAACACCGAAGACGTTACAATCATGTGGGATAATCCGGTAATCACCGATAGAACCATCCCCGCTAACCGTCCCGACATTATTCTTCACGATAAGAAAGAGGGTACGTGCTTATTGATAGACATCTCGATTCCGTTAGACGCCAATGTTGAATCTAAAGAAGTTGAGAAAATCACTAAATACAAAGATCTGGCAATAGAAATCAATCGAATGTGGAATGTAAGATCCAAAGTAATACCAGTTATAATGGGGGCACTTGGAACAGTGAAGAAGGGTATCAATAATTACCTAAGTCAAATACCTGGCCATCCATCGGTCATTGAAATACAAAAAGTAGCACTTCTAGGCACCGCACATATACTCCGGAGAGTGTTGAGTTGAAGAGACATTAGCTCAGCAGATTTGTTATAAGCTGCTACTGTACTCGAGGTCACCAGTTATGTAATATACCTATATATTAGTAATGTGTAAATTTATTATATTGTATTACTTCTGTATAATGTATATTACGAACTGTGAATAAAGAAATAATAATAATAATAATAATAATAATAATAATAATAATAATAATAATAATAATAATAATAATAATAATAATAATAATAATAATAATAATAATAATCCCCTGAGGGGCTCACACCTTGTGAGTACAGGGGCTGGCAACCCGAGGTACCCTAGCTGGGCCTGTCTATACTTCAACTAGCCTTACGGACAGGTCCCTTTCTATCTCTCTTTTCTATCTGGTCTCCCTTGACCAACTCTTGTTCCTTCCAGGCCCCGATGCTATTAGAGTATTCGAGGGCTAGGGGACCTTTTAATTTTCCTTCTTTCTTCTATGACGACCTATGCAATGGACTGGCTTAAGCAAATGATTATAGTTTTGGATTTGACGTACGAGCTGGCGCTGCGGGGTGTAGCTTCACTTCACCTGAAGTGGAGTCAAGCTTCCGCAGGCCCCCGGCCTGGCAAGCGCTTAGGGGGGTGCCCACGTCGTCGGAGGCGTGGGATCCCCGAAAGTTTTTTCAACTAGTAAGGGACTGGAGCCCTAGGGAGATGATTTTCCCTCCCACCAGGGCATATTCCCGGTGCAGCAGGGGAACTTGCTGGTGTCGGTGGTGATCCCGCCGTCATGGGTATACCCCACCGGGGCAGCCCCCCTAAGTCAGGGATTAATTTAGATGATGAGTGATGAAAATAGTATAAATCTGGAGCTTTCCAGCTCCATTCCCTTTACCCCAATCCCACCTAACCCTCCCATTCCAACCCTTTCCAATTTAGATTTCCCCCCAATAAGAGAATCTAATAGGCTTTGTGAGACGGTGGAGTCATTTCCCCGGTTCCTAGTCATGGAAAAAGCAGAAGGAGATTTTGTAACAGTCAGTCCGTTTGTTATTTCAAAGATTATTTATGGTTTGATAGGTAAAACAAAAATAGTAAAGAGAATGCAAGGTATGTTGCTTAAAGAAACGGTATCCAATGCACAGTCACAAAGACTAATGGAAGTAACCCGTTTCGGAGAGTCTGAAGTGAAAGTATATGCCCATATGACTCTTAATACATCTAAGGGAGTGGTTTACTGCCGAGACTTCCTTAATTGTAGCCTAGAAGAGATTAAGCAGGGTTTAAAACATGAAGGAGTCATCGATGTGAGAAGAATTAAGAGCAGAAGGAACGGTGAAGTCGTTGATACCCCCAATCATATCCTCACCTTTAATAATCCTAAGATGCCTAGAACCATAACTGCAGCCTTCTATTCCCTTAGTGTAAGACCTTATATACCCCCTCCTATCAGATGCTATAAATGTCAATCGTTCGGTCATGTCTCTTCCACTTGTACCAAACCCGAAATATGTATTTGTGGTAACCCTCCACACAGAGGTGAACCTTGTCCTCAACCAATCACTTGTCCTAACTGTAAGGAAAGCCACACCGCTGTATCGAAATCCTGTCCTGTATTTCAGCAAGAAATGAAGATACAAGAAATTAAAACAGTTCACAAGGTGTCATATATAGAAGCTAAACGTATGTCGAATACCCTGTCTGTCCCCTCTCGCTCCTATGCACAAGTAACCGTTCCTTCAGAGACAACAACCCTCCGAGCGTTAATTCCAGAAATCAAAAGGATTATTAAAACGGAATTGTCAAAATTAACCAATGCTCTCACCGCGAGAATGATTCCTCTTGAAGCTAGCAGTGACAGTGAAAATCAAAGCGTTACATCCACTCCCAAAATAAGTCAACCTATAGCACATGCGTCAACAAGCAACATTTCGAATATAAACGATACAATTGAGAATATCGAAATCACTACAGAGAAACGTAAACTTTCTCAAATTAGTAATAAATCTGACGATGATCGCAATAATGATTCTAGTCTAGAAGCTATCGATCGAATTATTTTACAGAAAGTCGTCAAGAAGAAAAAAGGCTGGCCGAAAGGGAAACCCCGTAAAACACCTTAAATAATTCTTTTTCCAATGGATAATACACTTATTCTACAGTGGAATTGTCGTGGATTCCTAAGCAAACTAAGCTCAATTCATATGCTAATTTCAAATTATAGTCCTGACTTTCTCTGTATACAGGAAACTAAATTTAATCATGCACATAATTACAAACTAAAGAATTATAATAAAATACGAAAAGATGTCATGGATGGAGAACGTGCCCATGGAGGCGTTGCTATATTTGTAAAAGAAAATATACCTTATAATGTGTTAACGCTTACGACTCAACTTCAGGCCATCGCAATACGTACTTCACATCCTAAACCTTTAACTGTTTGTAATATTTATTTTTCAAGCGTACCGTGGAATATCGAAGAATTTGAAGATTTGGTTAACCAGTTACCTCATCCTTACGTGATATGTGGGGATTTCAACTCACATAGTCTTACTTGGGGCTCTAATAAAAATGATTCCCAGGGCAAAGCTGTTGAAAGCTTGATCGATAGGCTAAATATGTGCCTTTTAAACAATGGCAATCCAACGCATCTCGATATATCCACGGGGCAGTTTAGCGCTATAGATCTAACATTGTGCACTCCGTCTCTATCTACTACTCTAGAATTTTCTACCGATTCCGACCTACATTTTAGCGATCACTATCCTATCGTGATCAGTAAAATTAATTCTGGAAACCTACCCACGACAATTCCACAAAAATGGATTTTATCCAGAGCCGATTGGGATGCATATAGAGAACACGTTGACACATCGATTCCCTCAAACACGGAATTAACGATGCCTGCTATCACCAACATTATCGCAAACGCGGCAACAAAATACGTGCCAAAATCAAAAGGCATTCCACATAAGAAAATAGTACCGTGGTGGAACGAACAGATTCGATCTGTTATTGCCGAGAAGAAACGAGCGCTTACTCTTCTAAAAAGAAATTCAACTATCGACAACTTAATACAATTTAAAAAAGCTCGTGCAATATGTCGAAGAACTATCCAGGAAGCGAAAAAAAAATCATGGCGCGAATATGTCTCCACTATGTCCGCTTCTGCTGATGTTGGTGAAGTATGGAAAAGAGTGCGAGCCATATCTGGAAATCGTAGTTGCTTTAATATAACTGTAAATATAGACGATCAAATTATAGCCGATCAAAAGGAAGTAGCTAATCACCTAGCACAGCACTTTGCGCAGTTATGTAACTTGGAAGATGCTGAAACTATAGAAAATATAGATTTTTCTACAAACGAAGAAGTAGACTACAACCGCCTCTTCAGTATCGAAGAATTAAATGAGGCTCTCGAAAAATGCAACAATACGGCTCCAGGCAGTGATGAAATCGTGAATGCATTCCTTCAGCATTTATCTGAAAATGCAAAAATGGGTTTGCTGAATGCGTACAATAACGTATGGACAACTGGTATTCTACCAGAGTCCTGGAAAGAAGCTACCATAGTTCCTATACTGAAACCAGGCAAAACACCAACAAACCCGTCAAGCTTCAGGCCAATATCCCTTACAAGTTGTATATGCAAATTAATGGAAAGGATGGTCACTAACAGACTATCGTGGATGCTCGAATCTAGAAGATTGTTAAGCGAGTATCAGTTTGGCTTCCGCAAAGAACACTCTACGGCAGATGCGTTAGTATATATTGAAAATGCTGTTCAAGGAAGTTTTCTTGCAGGCCTTCACCTAACAGCTATTTTCATAGATTTAAAAAGTGCATTCGATACTGCCAGGCACAGTACAATATTAGAACAACTAAATAAATGGGGCATAAAAGGATACTTACCTAAATTCGTTAAGTCGTTCCTTGATAACAGAGTCATTAGAGTCAGAGTTGGCAATCTTTTATCTAAAACTTATAATATTAAAAACGGGACTCCACAAGGTTCCTCACTAAGTGCCACTCTGTTTCTAATAGCGATACAAGGACTGTTAGAATCCATCGACAAAACTGTTCGATACTGTGCCTACGCAGATATATATCGTAATATTTACTTTTGGACAATCTTTCAATAATATTGAAGAAACTTTACAAAATGCACTTACCAAACTATCCTTAGAAGCCACTAACAGAGGTTTTCAAATTTCAACTGAGAAAACAGTCTCACTACACTTCTGTCGTAAACGAAGCACTTGCCAACAAGAACACTCCTTGCAGATGAACTTGGTACCTGTTAAAAACGTAGCTAGTATTTGTTATTTAGGCTTGATATTTGACGCTAAACTTACCTGGACACTACACATCAATAACCTGAAAGCACGTTGTAGTAATATTTTAAACATACTTAGATGTTTATCAAATCTAAACTGGGGATCTGATCAACAGACACTGCTGATGCTATACAAATCTCTGGTCCTATCTCGAATCGATTATGGTTGTGTAGTATATTCCTCTGCAAGACCGTCCCGTTTGCGTGTCTTAAACTCAATACATAATATGGGAATGCGTTATATAATAGGTGCCTTTGTAACCAGCCCAGCAGACAGTTTATGTGTAGAATCTGGATTGGAACCCTTATGGTTGCGCCGTCAAAGGTTACTCCTAAATTATCGTATCACGGCATTATATCGAACACACAACCATATTCGATCATCTTTAGTCAACAGTGCTCTATTGCACCTCTATCAAGTACAAGATACACGTACGAGACCGGCGACCGTTAGATCCATTGTTACTTCTAGGGCATGGGGAATCTCTGAATCTGGCTTATATTTAAACGCATTCTCTAAAACTGCACCATGGACCGTACCAGCAATGGATATTCGTTATGATCTCCGAAAATATAATAAATCCGAAACAGCTGGCAATGTCATTAAAACGGATTTTTTAACTATTCTTCATACATACGGTCAGTGCAACGTACTATATACTGATGGATCTAAAACAGAGTCAGGAGCGGGATGTGCCGTAGTCAACGGCAACAATGTATCTACCTGGTCGCTTCCAAACACTGTAAGTGTTTTTACATGTGAAATGTATGCTTTACTGCAAGCGTTATCCATATGCCGCGAATCAACGTTCAATACCCATGTAATTTGCACAGATTCTTTGTCTTCTCTATTGGCAATAAATAACAAATTTAATAACGATACTCTAGTACAAGACATACACACGTTACTATCTAAACTAACTAGTGAAGACAAACATATTGTGTGGATATGGATACCAAGTCACATTGGTATCTCTGGAAATGAAAAAGCAGATCGAGCTGCAAAATCGGCAGCAGCTCGGATTCGAAATGATGCTAATGTGATTTGTCCAAAAGACGCCAAGGCATACATAAAACAAAAGTCAGAACATCAATGGCAAGCAGTTTGGAATACCAGGATTACCGCTTTAAAAGTTATACAACCGAATGTCAAGCTGCAACCAACTGAAATCTTGCTTACGCGTAAAGAACAAGCAATTCTAAGTCGACTAAGAATAGGTCATACCCGCTTAACATCAACCTTTCTTTTAACGGAGGGAAATAGACCTAATTGTCCTACGTGTACAGTCCCACTTACTGTTGAACATCTCCTTATTGAATGTAGTGAATACACAAATCAGAGAAGAGTTTGTGGTTTATCTGATACTTTAAAAGAAATATTGAGTAACAATAAGGAAAACATGTTAAAACTATTAAAATTCCTGCGTTGTACAAACATTATTTCTAAATTGTAAAACTATATAGTCTGTGATAAAAACTGTGATATTTATTATACTTACATTATGTTTATTTATTTATACGAATTATTTTAACCCGTTTTACTTATATTACATATTTATTTACTCGTTCCCGTTTTATCAATGTTTTGTGTGGTATTTTATTATATATCTTAGTCCATATTGGTTGTATATATTGTTGTATCCGTTCGTTAGTTATATTTACTTGTTATTGTATTGATTTGCTACTTATTACTAATCATATATATTAGTAATATATTAGTATAGCAAAAGCGACAAATGACCCTGGCAGTCGAGTCGCTTACTTTAAAAAAAAAAAAATAAATAATAATAATAATAATAATAATAATAAAAGTAAAAGAAGTAAAAGCCAATGAAACAATAAGCCACTTATTCTACATGGATGATTTAAAACTATTTGCAAAAAGTGAGTACCAGTTGCAGCAAGCCTTAAAGATTGTCAAAGCATTTAGCGATGACATACAAATGGAAATGGGGCTAGACAAATGCGCCTGTGCGATATTTAAAAGGGGTAAACTAGCAAACAGCCAAAACATCAAGCTAGACGACCATACTATAATACGGAACCTGGAAGCAAGTCAAACGTATAAATATCTAGGCATGGAAGAAAAAGACGGAATTGACAACATCACAATGAAGAACAAAATCACCAAGGAATACTACCGCCGCGTCCGCCAGATCTTGAAAACAGAGCTAAACTCGAAAAATAAAATAATGGCCATTAATACCCTGGCTATCCCAGTGATAACCTACAGTTATGGAACAATCAACTGGTTAAGATCGGAAATCCAGAAAATAGATAGAAAGACTAGAAAGACACTAACTATGGGGGGAATACACCATCCTCGTGGCGATGTAGCGAGACTATACATAAAAAGAAGAGATGGAGGGCGAGGGCTAGTAGAACTAGAATCCGCCTACGAAATAGCTATGGTAGGACTTAGTGAATATATACAAGCGAAAACAGACAGGTTTACCAGACTAATCCAAGAATATGATGCTGGTAAAGCTAAATATTCTATACAGAAAGAAGCTGCTTCAGTTAAAGAAACATATTTACAGCAGGGGACCGCGATACAAAATATTATGAAACAACTTAAAGGAAACATCGAAAAACACAGGATAGAACAACTTAAAACAAAACCATTGCACGGGCAACATTTTCGAGACCTGGATAGACAAACCGTGAACAAAGAGGCAAGTATGGCGTGGCTCAGAAGTGCAGGATTAAAAGGAGAAACAGAGAGCCTGCTAATAGCGGCGCAAGATCAGGCTCTTAACACTAAATACTATCAGAAAAACATCCTAAAACAACCAGTCGATAGTAAATGTCGGATGTGCAACAAGGCAGAAGAACATGTAGGCCATTTGATTGCGGGATGCACCACACTAGCGCCCACAGAGTACACCAACCGACACAATAAAGTAGCCAGCTACGTTCACTGGAAAATGTGTAAGGAAATGGGAATCCCAGTGACGAACAACTACTACGACCACTTGCCTGAGAAGACTATAGATACAGATGAAGTCACTATAATGTGGGACACAGCGGTTATTACCGACAGAAGCATTCAAGCCAACCGACCTGATATTATCCTACAGGATAAAAAGAAGGGTACCTGTTTACTCATAGATGTCTCTATTCCACATGACAATAACATTGAACTTAAAGAAACAGAAAAAATAGTAAAATATAAAGACCTACAAATTGAAGTTAATAGAATGTGGAAAACAAGAACAAGAGTAGTCCCAATAATAATCGTTGGAGCACTGGGTACAATAAAAAAGGGGATCAGCAACCACCTCCAATTAATACCTGGATATCCATCCTACCTGCAAATTCAAAAAATAGCATTAATGGGGACAGCCCGAATACTGAGAAGAGTGTTGGGTTAAGAACACATCATTAGCTTAGCTAATTAGTTATAAGCCGTTAATGAAATGTAAAATCCAGTTAACTGTACATATCATGTATATATTTCTAGCATATATTGAATGTATATAGAAACTGTGTGAATAAAGAAAATAATAATAATAATAATAATAATAATAATAATAATAATAATAATAATAATAATAATAATAATAATAATAATAATAATAATAATAATAATAATAATAATAATAATAATAATAATAAGCTCCTCAAAGTCCAACCCTACGTCCGGCTTATAACATCTCAGCCACGTGAGGAGCGGGCAACGTCGTCGAATATATTACTACGACGGCTAACAGGGCAATGGCGTTTACCTTCTACAATGGAGAGACAATTAAGAAATCGAAGTATAAGGCCGCTACCCGAGGGCCGTCGGGGCATTCCTGGAGCCGCTGCTGGGGATGACAGCGTGCAAGGCGGTGATCGTGAGCTGAACAGGCGGGCTACGGTCAAGGTTGGTGATCCGACCCAAGAAACGACAGCCGAAAACTCAATAGCCCAAAGAACAATTCCTCCAAGACAAACTGCTGAAAGTGAAACGTCAGAGGAAAACAATGAACAAAATCTCGCCAGTTGTGCCTTGGTCAACAATGAGTTGGCTACCACTATGACGGGAATACCTAGGCAACGCTTACGATGGACAACAGAAATGAACACATCCGTTATGCGTTGCTATTACAAAGCTATTCAAGATGAAGACATGCCTTATCGACGGAGAATGTTTGAATTATTTAAAGAAGAACACCCAAACCTAACTGTTACCGAACAAAGAATTGCAAATCAGCGCAGATCAATTATAATCAATAAACTGCTACCGCAGGCTACCTTGGATGAAATAAAAGAACAAGTCAGAAGAAGAGACGATAGTTCAGAAGAAGATGGAGCCGCAACTCAAACCGAAGAAAATGTAATAGAAAATCAAAATGAAGCCAACGACATTAACACAATTAATGTTAGCAGAGAAGAAACTCAAGCCACTATAACAATGAACGAAAGCAATGTTATTTTGGTTGATAAAATTAAACGGGCAATAATAAACTATCAAGGCACTGATCCAATGCAAAGGCCACATATACCAAAACAATGCCCTACCTACAAACTGCGCAATATTCTAACGAAAATAAATGAGATACTGCCTATACTTATACCAAGAACTTGTAGCTTTAGCGAACTACATACTGTTTTATACTGCGCAATATTAGTAGCATCCAAAGAAAATGGAGTTAAAATACACGATAGAGACACAACCACCAAACGGATTGAAGTAAAAACGAAGTTGCAGTGGAAAAAGCGACTTGAGACAAAAATCGGAAACTTGAGAAGTAATATAAATCGTCTCACCATGTATAAAGCTGGGTTTAAAGGCTATAAACTAACAAAAAAAGTGGATGAGATCTTAAAAAACAACCGTGTACATACAATTCACGAAGAAACTAACACTACCTTAGAGGAAGTACTAGATACCCTAAAGCAAAAGTTATCAGCAACGTCGGCAAGATTAAAAAGATACACCAATAGTAACCAACGGAAGTACGAAAACAAATTATTTAGGGAAAAAGAAGGGAGTTTCTATCGATCGCTAAAAGAACAAACGGAAGTTATAGATGAAGACAACGTACCAAAAGCAGAAGAGATTGAACAGTATTGGAGAGGAATCTGGTCTGATAGTGCCGAACATAACAAAACAGCATCGTGGATAACCAATGAGAAGGAAAAACATAGGCACATACAACAAATGACATACATAAACATCACTAAAGAGCAATTCACACGTGTTATAACCAAATCTCACGATTGGAAAGCCCCTGGAAATGACGGTATTCACAATTACTGGCTTAAAAATCTTACAAGCATTCATGAGGCACTTCTCAAACATATCAACAACGTCATCGAAAATCCTGAAGCTATGCCAGAATTTTTAACACAAGGTGCAACATACCTTATACCCAAAAAAGGGAATAAAAAAGACCCAGCAAACTATCGACCAATAACATGCCTCCCAACACTATACAAATTAATAACTGCATGTGTCAGTGAAGCTATCTATAATCACTGTGAACAAAACAAAATTTTTGCCGAAGAACAGAAAGGATGTCGTAAAAATTCTCAAGGGTGTAAAGAACAACTTATCATTGACTCTGTTGTAATGAAACAGGCATACAAAGCAAAAAGAAATATCTACACCGCATACATAGATTATAGAAAAGCATTCGACTCTATCCCTCACAGTTGGTTGAACGAAATTCTACACATATACAAAATCCATCCAAAGATTACTAATTTCTTAAAAAATATTACAACGAGATGGAAAACTGTGATGAAATTAAAAACCAAAAGTGAAGAAATAAGTACAACACCTATTGAAATAAATAAAGGCATATTTCAAGGAGACTCACTTAGCCCTCTACTTTTCTGCCTAGCTCTCAACCCATTATCAAGGCTGCTAAATGAAGGAAATTCAGGTTACAAAATTATGAAGCAAGGAAATCAAGTCTACAATCTGACACACCTATTTTACGTAGATGATTTAAAGTTATACAGTGGCACATCCCAAAAACTTGAGCAAAACCTAAAAGTAGTAGAATCATTCACTCGTGATATTAATATGTCGTTTGGTTTAGACAAATGCAAAACTCAAAGTATATATCAAGGGAAGAAACAAATAAAAGATTACGAGCTAGAAAGTGGAGAAATAATGCAAGGCATGGAAGAACAAGAAATATACAAATATCTTGGTATAAAACAGTCAAGAATGGTTGAACAACAACAAACCAAAAAAGAAATAACAGAGCAATACTTACAACGTGTAAAACAACTCACAAAAACCAAATTAAAAGGGAAATACCTGATAAAGGCTATAAACACCTACGCTATTCCAGTGCTTACCTACACCTTTGGAGTCATACACTGGACGGACACCGATGCAGAAGACTTGCAGCGAAAGACTACCAAACAACTTACCTTTGCCAATGCACATCACCCACGATCAGCCAACGAAAGACTTACCCTTCCTCGAGAAACAGGTGGTCGCGGCTTAATAGATATAAAAAACCTATTACACAAACAGAAAAACTTGCTTCGAGAATATTTTTACAATAAACAAGAAACGTCGCAATTACATCAAGCCATCAAAGACGTTGATAATAATTACTCACCACTTAATCTGAAAAACGATGTTGTCTTCCCAATAATAACCAATGCCGACAAACAACGAGAGTGGACTCAAAAAGCGCTTCATGGCCGACACGCACACGATTTAAATCAAGTGCATGTGGACAAAAAAGCTTCAAATGCATGGCTTTCCATACCAGGCCTATTTCCCGAAACGGAGGGTTTCCTTTGCGCAATACAAGATCAAGTAATAAAAATAAAAAATTACAGAAAATACATATTGAGAGAAAATATTGAAAATGATAATTGTAGAAGATGTAACACAGTCACAGAAACCATCCAGCATATAACATCAGGCTGCCAAGCATTAGCACAAAATGAATATAAAACACGTCATGACAATGTTGCTAAAATATTGCATAACACACTAGCTACCAAATTTCTCTTAGCGCAGGAACACACTCCTTACTATAAATATACACCACAAAAAATTTTGGAAAACGACAGCGCGCGATTATATTGGGATAGGGGAATCTTAACAGACAAACACATTCCCCACAACAGACCTGACATAACATTAACAGACAAAATAAACAAAGTGACCTATCTGATAGATATAGCCGTGACCAATACCAATAACCTCCAAACAACACATGCTGAGAAGCTCCGCAAATATGAAGATCTGCGAATTGAATTAATAGGTCAATGGAAAATGGAAGCAGTATACATTGTACCAATAATAATGCCAACAACTGGGGTTATCCCTAAAACATTATTTCATGGCCTAAGGCAACTAGAAGTCAACGAATCAATGCACGTAGAGATGCAGCGATCAGTAATTTTAAATACATGTTCGACAGTACGAAAATTCCTAAACAATATCACACCACAGCTATAGATAATTTACCTGCACCCTGGTTAACACCCGTGTAGGAAATAAATCCATACGCAAGTATGTGTGCTACGAATAATAATAATAATAATAATAATAATAATAATAATAATAATAATAATAATAATAATAATAATAATAATAATAATAATAATAATAATAATAATAATAATAATAATAATAATAATAATAATAATAATAATAATAATAATAATAATAATAATAATAATAATAATAATAATAATAATAATAATAATAATAATAATAATAATAATAATAATAATAATAATAATAATAATAATAATAATAATAATAATAATAATAATAATAATAATAATAATAATAATAATAATAATAATGCTAAAATACAGGGATCTCGCCATTGAAATTGAACGGATGTGGCAATGCAAAACAACAATTATACCTGTTATAATTGGGGCATTGGGAACGATATCCACAAAATTTAATAATTACATTAAAAAGATACCAGGAACACAATACACACAAAGTTTACAAAAAAGTGTTTTGTTAGGAACAGCGCACATATTACGCAAAGTGTTAAGTATAACGCCACAGGACTGAAAGGAAAAGAAAGCCCAAGGGGTACGGTGTACTCTCGGCTAAGTAAACCAGGAAAACCTGAGGAAGAAAAGAAAAATTAAAATAATAATAATAATAATAATAATAATAATAATAATAATAATAATAATAATAATAATAATAATAATAATAATAATAATAATAATAATAATAATAATAATAATAATAATAATAATAATAATAATAATAATAATAATAATAATCTAATAATAATAATAATAATAATAATAAGAATCTGAAAACATCTACCAAATGAACAAAGTCGTTATTACCGAGGAAGACATACGCCAAGTAGTCGCAAAGACCAGTAACTGGAAAGCACCAGGAATTGACAAAATTCAAAATTACTGGATAAAATCTTTCAACTCAACACACCAACCTTTAGCAAACGCGTTTAACTACATATTAGAACATCCTGAACAAACCCCACCGTTTCTCACTGAAGGAATAACCTTCATGATTCCAAAAAATACAGAAACAGAAAATCCAGCAATTTACAGACCCATAACTTGCTTATCAACCACGTATAAACTGTTAACCTCTGTACTCACAAAATACATTGATGAACATATCACCCAAAACTCAATATTTACGGAGGAACAAAAAGGATGCAGAAAGAAAACATACGGATGCAAAGAACAAATTATTATTGACTCCATCATTATGAATGAAGCAAAGAAGAAACAAAACAACCTATATACTGCATATATAGACTACCAAAAAGCCTACGATAGTGTCCCACACACCTGGCTCTTAGAAGTACTAAAAATCTACAAAATAGATAAAACTATAATAAACTTTCTTAAAATCGTGATGCAATCATGGAGAACTAAACTATATGTGAACACATTAACTGAAACCATACGCACCGATACTATAGATATAAACACCGGTATTTTTCAAGGAGACGGTCTCAGCGCATTATGGTTTTGTTTAGCACTAAATCCCCTATCAAAAATGTTAAACAGATCAAATTACGGTTACACGATAGGAAAAAAAACTGAACATAAACATCGTATCACACATCTTCTATATATGGATGACATAAAAATCTATGCCACAACAGAAAACCAAATACAACAACTATTACAACTTACTGAAAGGTTTAGCAAAGACATCGGCATGAAGTTTGGAACAGATAAATGCAAAACCATGAAGATGCAAAAAGGAAAGAAAGTAGAACACACGGGCTACGACATGATTACTGAAGATACACATATAGAAGCACTCACTTTAAATGAACAATATAAATATCTAGGTTATCATCAATCAGATGCAATTCATCATGCTTCAATAAAAGAACAACTCAAACAAAAATTCAAAGAAAGACTTAGTGCAATAATGAAAACTGAATTAAATGGAAAGAATAAATCAAAAGCAGTCAACACGTTTGCCATTCCTCTCCTAACCTATTCCTTCGGAACGATCAAATGGTCCAATACCGAACTAGAATCACTCAATAGAATTGTACGAACAACCTGCACCCAACACAGAATACATCACCCTCACTCTGCAACTGAACGATTCCATCTTCCACGAGCAAAAGGGGGGAGGGGATACATGGATATTAAAAGTCTACATCACCAACAAATCCAGATTCTGAGACAGTACTTCTACAATAAA